>CM061104.1:4695000-6086666 GCA_030770545.1 Macropodus opercularis | reverse complement strand
AATTAGGACTGCATTTCTGTGCACATGGAGATAATGTTCAATGCAATTATCAATGCATTTTCACACCAACTACAGTAATGTCACTTCATTTTCAGTTGCAGTGAATGGAACATAATAACTGATCGTATCGATACAATTTATTACAGCCAGGGTGTTTCCTGTAAGAAAACCATCCAGCGTGCAGCTTTTTTTCTGAGCAGCCTGTCCTCAGTAGCGGGACGCACAAAGAAAGGAGACATCTTAGAACTGAACCTCTGCAGTGCAGATGTAACAACATTATGGCAATGAATAACTAAACAAATATACCTTCTGTTTGTAATAACGACATGACTTACAGCAGATTCGAGGCAGCTTCTCTGTTTTTATTGCTTTGCGTTTGTGTCACACGAAAGCACAGTAAAATCGCGAGCCCTCACGCTCGGAAACGTAGAGACAGACTCGCAGGGTGAGACGGACAGAGACGGAGAGGAAAGGCGTGGGATGATGCAGGTTGCTGACTCATCAGCCCCGTAGGGATTATCCCTCACACTCCATGTGTGCGTGTGTATCCAGCGCCCTACTACGAAGGGGACAGCAGCCATTACAGCAAGACGCAACACGATAGAGGAAACATACGGAGCCACCGGAATGGTTTTCACAGCAAAGTGACTTGAATGTCATATTACTACAGTATGTTACAGAATTCATCAGATCCCCACAGACAATGGCAGTTATGGTTCATTTCTAATGTCAGTGCAAAACACACAAAACTGCTTCATTCATAATTGATTGTTCAACATATTAATAACATTTTAAATTAAATTAAGAATATTTTTCATTTGTGATCAGTTTGGATTTGAATACTGGTAGTGGAACTGTTGGAGCCTCCTTCCTTACAATAATGGTTTTCTTGGAAGAGAGTTTCTTGGAATAAGTTTAAATCTGAAAATACTCTAAGTGTGTGGCATAAATTGTGACGGTTTAAAGAACTGGTAGCTGAAGTTGCAGCTTGCTTAGTTTGCGTATAGTGACATTAAGGTGCTGGATTTGTCTTGTTTGTCTACTGCTTGGTTGCCTTATGGTAGAAAAAGTACCAGACCCTGCTCCAACCAAACCGTACGGTGTGTCCTGACACCTGATCATGTTAATCTAACAGATTTGCTTCAATCGACCAGTGTCAGAATGCTTGATGTGTGATGCACTGGGTGTGTTGTGTCCTGGGGTGGCGTCAATCGACGCCTCGGATCTGTCAGTAATTGTGCAGACACGGATATGACACTTAATGATCCGCAGGACTCGATAGGAGTCACTCAGCATCAGCGCTTTAAACTGAAGGCGGTCGCGTAACCTAGAGTCTGGTTTCAAATCCTTCACGGGTCTGATAATAAAGTCGCCCTTTTATTTACATCTAATACATTCGATTAATTAGTAATTATTATTTAGCATAGTTTTAAATGTTACGTTGTGACTTTTTCTTTCCATACTATATTTTACCACCGTATCTGACTTCTTTTCACTAAAAGTGTGAGTGACAGGTCAGATCCAGGTGTAAGTAGTCTGACCATTGTGGTTTTGTGCTGACAGTCCCTGTATTCGGTGCCAGACTCGCGTCTATCCTGTCGACAGCCATCTTTCTTACCTCCTTATGACCTTTTCCTCATTCCTGCTCTCTCCTAATCAGACCTCATCCAGGCCACCCAGGACACCAATGTGAACGTCCCACAGATGGCTGACATGCTGATGGAGAGGGCCGGCAACGCCAGCTGGGTGGTGGTTTTCAAAGCCCTGATCGCCACGCACCACATCATGGTGCATGGGAACGAGGTGAGCTTACGATCCAACGCATAACACGTTGGTGTGAGAGTAGAGGAGGCAGAGGACAGGGTTACATGGAGGAAGATGACTCGCTGTGGCCCCTAAAAGGGAGAAGAAGAAGAAACTGCTTCTGCTGCTGTAGGTCATGTTCCAGTGTGAATGTCTCTCTCTCTCTACACAGTATTAGGTCAAGCAGTTTTCTAATCTAAAACCAACTTGCATGATAATTACTTTCCTTGCCAAAATCATTTTTCATTTAGTACCTGGTAAAGAGCTGAACTCCATCTGTTTGTCCTCCTGCAGAGATTCCTGCAGTTCCTGGCATCTAGAAACACCTTGTTCAACCTCAGCAACTTCCTGGACAAAACCGGTTCCCATGGTGCGTGACGTCTCTTTCTTCCCTGTGTGTGGTGACAGCAGCCCTTCGCTGCTCTGTAGATTTTTCTCTTACTACTTCTTTTACTTTCAACTCACCCTCTTTCTTAAACGCTTCAAAATGTTCCGGGCATTTAAGACAACAGCAGAAACAGCCTGACTGTTAAAACCCTCCTGACTCCTCCTCCATCCACTGAATCCCTCAGCTCCAGTCTTCTACTCTTTGCTCCCCTCAATTAAACCCATCTCCGTGGAAATGAACGCGGCCTCCCACAGCCGTAAACACCGGGTTCAAGCCTTTTGTCAAGGAGATTGTCCTTCTGGACGATTTGCAGCCTTTTAAACTGCACATCACATTAGCATCAGAAGTAGTACATGCATGGGCTAACGCCGCTGAATATAGAGGTTATTCATGCAGTTTAACAGCGCGTTGTATCAGCCGACTGCCAGGACGTCTAAGACTGAAGATATTTTCATCTTTGCTTTGTCACCTGTCCTAGATTAGCTCTAATGCTCTTAACATTTATCACAGTGGCATATTGTGCTGTTTTACCTGTGAAACAACTGCTGTTTCCTTGCACTGAGAACTGTGTGTTGACGTGTGTGTACCGTGTTTCCCCTCAGGCTACGACATGTCCACGTTTATCAGACGCTACAGCCGCTATCTCAACGAGAAGGCCTTTGCTTACAGGCAGATGTCGTTTGATTTTGGCCGAGTCAAGAAAGGGTACAGTTACTCATTTGTGGAGACATTGCTTTGCTGCATGGCTGTGTGGAAAAAAAGAGCTTGGCTCCATTCTTACGTGTCCTCCATTATAATCGGGATGATTAACCTGGTCGTAGTAATTAATGGACATATCCTGTAATATTTATTTTCTTTAGCACTTTTAAATGTTTGAATTTAATTCCCTCTTGTCCTGCTGTCCCAGAGCTGAGGGAGCGATGAGGACCATGACAGTGGAGAAGCTGTTGAAAGGAATGCCCACGCTGCAGAGCCAGATCGATGCACTGCTGGATTTTGATGTGAGTGATTTCGGCTAATGAAGAACAATGAAGCTTTGAAAGATTACCGTTACTGTTTCCTGGGAATAATCCTGGGAGGCATGGAAATTCACAGATGCCTATTGAAACATTTAGCCTGAAAAAGAGGACTTTTAAAAATGACATGCATCCTTCCATAAACTAATCTCATCCAGGTGATCGTGATGCCGAAAGTAGTAAAGGAGTAGAGCATTTTTTTCTCATTTAGAGCTGCTTGTGACTTACTCACTAAATTAAATGTGGTCTGTTTGTCCATACACAAGATATTAACGTTTTTTAATTTTGTTTCTGGCTGCAGGTTCATCCACCCGACCTGAATAACGGTGTGATAAACGCCTGCTTTCTCCTGCTCTTTAAAGATCTGATCAAGTTATACGCTTGCTACAACGATGGCATCATTAACCTGTTAGGTAAAGAGGATTCATTTCATAACAAACAAATCTGCTGTTTTAGTCTTAAAATCACGTTTTATGGCCTGTTCTGCCTAGAAAAATTTTTTCAGATGAAGAGAAGCCAGTGCAAAGACGGGCTGGAGATCTACAAAAGGTTCCTGACGCGAATGACTCGGGTTTCTGAATTCTTCAAAATTGCGGAGGTAGCCTGCATAACACACAGTATCACTGTTTGGATCTGTTACTGTTAACTACTGCATTGAAACATCTCCTCTGCCTTTTCACAGCAAGTGGGAATAGACAAAAATGACATACCTGAACTCACTCAGGTAAGTCTGACAAAGCCTGATCTTAAACTCTTCTTATTGCTTATTGGGTCACATATACTAACAGTGCACATCAGTGGTTTTTATGGTCTTGCATGTAATGTGAATGTCTAAACCTGTGTTTTTTTTCTCCTGCTTTGTTCACCACCATGACATTGTTAGTAATCAGACACGTAGAAACAGCTAACACTTCCATCCTCCATACAACCAATGAGCTGTGGTTCTTTGGTGATTGACGGCCCCTGTGCCCCCCCTTTTATTCTCACTTGCAGAGATGCAGATTGATCATTCAAGCCGAGAGTGTGAGTAGTGGGTAGTGCACAGAGCTAGCTTTGGGGAGCAGAAAGCTTAGGGAAGGTCAGCAGAGGAACTTCTTGAATGCACTGATTTGAAGCACACTGCAACGCAAGTGCACCCCCAGCAGACAGACACCGGGTGCTCCGATGTGACTGGAAGAGCCGATTGGATACGCTGTGATATGCTGAGCAACGCTGCTGACCGTGCAGCTGTTTCCGCTGCTAAAGCCTAAGCTAAACCGAGTTTTAGTTCAGCAGCTGGAGAAGGAAACGACCACATTAGATTCTGCAATTTTGCTACAGAGTTTTCACAACAGATGACTGAAATAATGAGCTCAGACAATTTTGTTTTCTGCTCTGGGTCACAAACTGGAAGCTGTAAACTCAAGTTGTAGATAAAGAAAAATCTGTTGTATTGTGGAAAACTCTGTGTTGTGCTTACGGGTATAACAGGTATAGTTTGACTTGCATGAAAAACATCCTTTAATGGTGGCCCCTGGGTTTGCTCTAGGCTCTTGAAAATGTTTTGCCTCGCATCCAAAAGGCGTCATGATGGAGACCTGGTGAGCTTCTTACATCTGTGTATAGACAGTGTCCTAAAACAGATCTGAACAGAACCTCCCCACAAGGCTTGTAATGTCAGGAGTTAAAACGCTACATCACCTCAAACGAGACAGAATAATATTCCCATCTGAATGACTTTCTGACTGCGTTGTTACGTCATCACGCGTGCGCGTTCTGTTTTTCGGAGCAGTGATGTAGAAACGACCGCGCAGACGCTAGCAGCGTCAGTCATATCAGATAATCTTTCAAAGACACAGGGTGCCCACAGGCCTGATGCTGAAACGGCCGAGCAGCGTTTACACTGGTCTGCTCAGACGTGAATTACAGCGACGCCGTTTTAATAGAGCTATTAAATATGCGCGTTGTGTACAGAACAGCCTCCTTTGTCCAGACATTTTTAAGTCCCTGGATGATGAATGACTGAACCGATCCGTTCTAGTGTCGGGACAAAATACGGTCAGCCTCTCCGCTATGTTGAGGCATTATATGACCTAGGAAGTTATTATTTCATTAGGTATGACCTCTCTGAAGAAGCTAAGAATTATTGTGGCATCATTTTACTGCATGTACACTGTAGGCTGGTTGTGCATGCAGCTTTCTGTCATGGCTGGAACATTCAGGTTTCTTTATTAGCATGAAGACTAAACCTTCTTCTGTTTTCTTGTTGTTGTTTTATTGGAGATGTTTGTCTTTGTATCCTGCTTAATTCCTTTCGTGGTTTCATGGATGTATTTTCATGGCTCAGGGGCAGAAAATGGGGGAATTAAGCTCCTGTAGCCCTGAACCCAGTGAAGGACTGAATGGGATGAGTGTTCTTGGACTCGGTATTGCCAAGTCGATATTGATTTGATTCTGCTGGTAAAACCTGCGTAGGACAAATGATCATCAGTGCACCAGTGGAAGGACACGTGAACTTGCAGCAACTGTATATTAAGCAGCCATTTTGGGAACACGAGGGAAATGTGACATACATCAGAAATCCAGATATACACTCACAGTTATTTGTGTTATTTTCTTTTGGTGAGTGCATGTGAGTGGATACTATGCGATGTACTAGTCTGTCTTTGTCATTCTTCAGGCTCCGGAAAGTCTTTTGGAGTCACTAGAGACCCACCTTAACACTCTGGAGGGCAAGAAGCCGTAAGTAGTTTCATCTGCCACCTGTTTTGTTCCTGAAGTTCTACTTTCTTTAGAGCTCTTTCGACGGAGCCATTAAATCACCATTACTCACTGTTGGTCACGCTAACGTCATTTCTCCCGTCTCTGCCTAACTCAGAGAGGATAAGTAAGTATTTCCGGTCCATTGGATCGGATTCTGCAAACATTATTTTCATTATTGTTATTGTTCAGTTTAGGTTATAGTTTCCGGTGATTCTATAGGCTGACATTTGAGCAAGCGTCTCCATGGTGTCGTGATTGTGTTTTGATGGAGATGTGAGTTCTATAGAAGACCTACAGTAGAGTGTTCATTTTTGGTGACGCACATGTTCACATTATTATGTTTTGGCCCAACAAACTACTGTATAATGTGCATCATTGCTGACGTGTAGCTGATGTCCTGTTCTTCATCACACTTGTGGACAATCAGGCCTCACGTCACGGCAAAGCTTGAGATGCATGTTGTTTAGTATCATTCAGCTCTTGCTCTCTGTCTGTGATACTGAAATGAAAGCTTTGTTTGAGAGGAGTTGGGCCTAGTGCTATTACTCAGCAGTGCAGTGTACAGCAGAACCATTAGCTGCAGAGGTTGCTAAATGGAAATGCTGCCTGTGTTACCATCACTTTGCCTCCGTCATAATAACATCAGTATGTTTCAGCATGAACACTGTTATGATCTTTAACTCATGTGCCGTCGCTGTTTTTGCAGGTCACCTACCAAGGTGAGCTCTGATAATTGTCTTTTATTTGTATGAAACATTTTGCAATATAAAGTAACTGAAACCATCCCGTCCTGGCCGCCACATTAACGCGGTTCTCTCTCTGTCAGGACGCAGCAGCCAACAACAGCTCGCCCGCTGCTGCTGCTGCTGCTGCTGCTCCGGCACCAGCACCAGCTAAGCCCGCGCCTCCCGCTGCAGCCGGCGGGCCTCCCGCTCGCCCTGGGCCGCCTGCCAAACCCCCTCCACCCTCTATCACCCCCACCGCACCGGCCCCCACCTCCACCACCCCCAGCAAGTAGGAGTCACTGAAGAACATTACAGTGTTTCATCTGTGCAGCAGTCGCATTGGATTACAAATGGAGCGCCTCCATCACCAGCTGCCTCTCTTGTTTTATTTCACATTTAGTGCCCTTGACGATGGCTTCCTGTTGGATCTGGACCCTATTGCCTCCTCTTCAGCAGGCGGTGGTGCAACTGCTTCCACTACGACTGGATGGGGAGGTGAGTCCAACTAAGCCTTTTTTGACTTGACAAGGTGAAACTATAAAGCTGCTGTCGGTCTGTACAGTAGCATTTTTCCCCGCATGTCCAGTAATCTGCTGGACATGGCTCATCCACTTGTATGCTTTTATTCCTCAAGTTGTATTTACAATTAGTGCACGTCTGCTAAATCCTGGCGTCTTATGTCTAATTCTTCTTCTAAATGTGCTGATGCTGATCTGCAAACTAAGGTTTATACTGTTCTGCTCTGTTTTTGTGCAGACCTGTTGGCTGTGGGTGAGTATTGTGTTGACATTTCACTGCTCCAGACAGAATACGTGAAATGCCTGCAGGCATCTGATTCTTCCCTTGCCAACCTGGCTTTCAACCTGAAGTTCTTTATAATTTTTGCTGGGTTTGAGAGCAAACACGCATCCGATCCTTCTTGCTAATCTCTTACCACACAGCTGTCGGTGTTTTTTCAACTACTGTCTTCTCCTCCTATCTCTTCTTTTGTTGTGGCTGTTGGATTGCGGGGTTTGTCTGTATAGCAACCCCGGCTGCTGCTGATGGAGCCTCTGAAGCTGAGGGCTCTGCAGCAGCTGCTCCTGCAGCCTCTGCTGCGGCCACGCCAGCGCCTGCCACACTGCCTGCGTCCGCTCCTGCCACCACCTCAGCCTCCAACATCGACCTTTTCGGAGGTCAGTGTAGTCCATGAACAGAATGTAGACCAGGGGACAGGGACTTACTGTACTATTGCGCCGTATGCTGTTTATTGCAGCCACCGACACACTGATTGTTATGTCATAAAACCACAAGATATACAGACCTCTGGCCCAAAAGAATGTGGCCATGACATTTCAATTTGAATGTTTCTTACATACCTTAAATATTGTAAGTAAACAGAAGTTCAAATTGTAGAAAATACTTAAACAAAAGTTGCTGGTTAAAAATGAATATTTAAATATAATTTTTAAGGCAGAAATTTTAAGCATAAACAAACAGAATGATCCAGATAATGAAACATGTTGTAAATAGTGTTATTGTTACTGACGTATGACGCAACTTAACAATTGTGCTAACGTAATGTCGAGCTTTCACATACACTGTTTTGCATGAAGCTCAGAGCAAAACATTGTCATTTGTGACACTTGCCAAAAAATATCAGCCACTGTAGTGGAGGACTCGCTTTTCACTGGGTTTATTCAAAACGTTGTATCGTTGCTTTAATGATACATGAACCCAGTGCAAAGCAATTCATGTCCCGTAGTGACTGTTGTTTGGGATTTGTTACTTTGTGCCGTTTCTGTTGCTCACCACTAATGTCGTTCTCCCTAATGGCCTACTAACGGTTTCATACCTATGTCAAGAGGATGAATAATTGGATTTTATCCGCTAACTATCTCAATCGTACAGAGTTTGTTTCCTTCATCCCGAAACTTGACATTTTCCCTCTTGTCACAGAGTAAGACTAACTTGTGACAACCTCATTTCACAAACCTACACGGACTGACATCCACTGAATGCAGCATTATGCAGCCCACCGAAACGCATCATGGGATTTATAGTGCGATCAGATTGATCGCCGCAGTAACCGGGCTGCATATTTCTTGTATTCTCTGTTTTTTTCCTAATGCTGACCTCTCATTTCTGTTTCCTGTCCATTTCGTGTGTTGACTCATCTTTCGTTCTTTACGTCCACGTGTCTGTCGGTATATGTTGGCCTGGCCGTTTTGTTTTTTGCGTTCTGGCTGTTTCCGTCCTGCAATACCATAGATGCGTTTGCAACTTCCCCAGGAGACGGCCCTCCTGCCGCGGCCGTGGGCCCCGCTGCGGATGCATTTGGTGGATCTGGTGGGTGACAAACTAGTGCAAGCGTGAGTGTGCGGCTGTGAAACCTGTTGCTGTTTATGATGTAGTAGCAGCTTTTGCTTCCATAGCAGACAGTAGGACAATCATGCCCTCGGGGCCTACTGTCTAACCCCAAATCCTGCTCTAATGTCCCAGTCATGGACCCTCTCCCCCCTCACCTCAACCACCCATCTCCCAATATTAACCCAAGGAATAATGCAGTAAAAAGCAGCACTGCATTTGTTAAACTGTCAGCCACAAATAACAGCCTCTCTGTCAACAAATTACACAGTGATTTGGTGTGAATTACAAAGACCCAGTGTCTGGATGAATGGATCATTCTCAGGACATTAACCAAATGTTTGGGTCAGTTGTTGTGAGAATCTCATTTATCAAAACTCAGTTTCGCTTTTGATCTTTGCGTGGATGGGTAATATATCTGACGAAAACAGTTTTTGGCTTATAAGGCCGTTGGTCTTTCTACATGTTGCAGTGCTAGTCAACCAGTGCCATTAAAACCCTCTTGTTCTTGACCTAACCAGCGACACACGGGCAGTTCGTGTAGACTCGCAGGCTGCTAACTCAAAATGACTGTGAAGTTAATAATGAGTGATTCTAGGAGTGACTGACTGTGCTTGCTGCTCTCGTTTGGTACCTTCAGAGGCATCTTGCCTCACATGTATGCTTTTTACATTGTTTCTTGTTCCCTTAATCCTCCCTTCCCCCCCCCCCCCCCCACCCCCCCCCACCCTCCCACTGTTCAACACCGCGCCCCTGCTGCTCCGCCGAAGACCCCTTCGCTACGACGGAGGGCAGTGCAGACATTGCTCCAGGGCTGGACCTGTTTGCTATGAGGCCAGCCGACACAGCGGCCGCTCCCGCCGTCACCCCTCCCGCCTCTAGTGAGACGCCAACCATCGACGCCCCCACCGCTGACCCTGCTGCCCCCACCCCTTCCACCACCACCACTACTACTACCACCGACTCCACCACCACAGAGTCTGCCGCCGCCCCAACTCTAGATATCTTTGGTGGTAAAGTTTTCTCATTCTCATTAAGCCTCGCACTGCATTGCCTGCATTATGACTCACAATAATATTGATGATGAAAGTTATGATGCTAGTGATGATGATACCATGATGATAACAACTTTCCCAGCCCCTACATTTCAGATTCCTTTTTTTTTCCATAGTGCTTTTCCCCAAAATAAAGAATTGAATCTACTTAATCAAGCGTCTTGGCCTCCTCTGCAAAAATGAAATGTTCCTTTAAATGTCGTTACCTTAAATGTTAATGCAACAATTTGGTAACCAGATTCAAAATGTTTAGTTTGTTTTTTAACAGCAGAGGTGGCTCAACTTGTTTTGATTATTAGCCCTATACTAACCAGACATTTTTCTTCTCTTGCCTGTGATCCATGTTTTTGACTCACAGTCTAGTTGAGAATGCTCTGTTGTAGCTTATGCACTTCAGTTAACAGGGAATACTGCTTTATTCCACACGTCAGATGTGCTGCCGCGTGTTTGGGTTTGTTCTGCATGCTGCAGATTTCTCCCACACTTCAGAAGACCTTGGTTATATTGGTGACTCCAAATGATGCAGTACCTCAAACCGGACCAGGGCAGGGCTCAAAAGCAGAGAGAGACGGAGACCGGTTCCAAAAAACAGATATTTATATGGATAACCAAAGAAGGTCTAAATTGTGTACTGTATTCACCTTGCACAAATAAGTTCGTAAGTAATTGGGAAAACTTGCTCACTATATGCATATGAGCATGTAACTCCACAGCTCCAAGGATGACTGTAGGCTCTCTGTGTAAGACCTTAGTCGATGGCTTTAGAAAGCAAGCGAGCTACTGAATCTGTGGGACCAGATGCAGATCTGACTTGCTTTCCGCTCAGTTTGTTTGTGATGATGAAATTTGGCGGTATTCCCTTTTAACCATTGCACTGATTGATTTTGCATTGCACCGGGCGGATACCCAGCAGCCTGTTTAGTAAATGAAACCTCAGCTCTCTCTGCTTTCCCTCGTCTCTCTCACTAACTCATCATTCTGTTTGCACTGGACTTGAATTCTGAATGTACAGTACATATGATTGTTTGTCCTTGTTCTTAGATATGTTTGATTCTATGCCTGAGCAAAGCCCAACCACAGAATCCAAAGCTGCTACCACTCCTAGCGTAGACCTTTTTGGTGCAGGTACAGGAGCTGATATCCATTTCTCTCTGTGTGGAACCTGTTCATCTCCTCTGGTTGCCATTTGTCCACTCCTCTGTTTTTTTTTTCTCTCACACGTCTTGTTTTGTCCCCCATAGTGCTATGAGAATTGTGCATGTGCCCACCCGTTAAGTCTTGGATTGTCGTTGTGGCTGCTTTCTATCTGTCGTATTTTTCTACTTGCCACGCTAATGCTTTTCTTTGCTCCCCGACCTCCACGATTTTCTTCTTTCTCGTATTCTGCCTCTTGCTTGCGTTGGTAAATTAGACCTTCCTGCTGTTTCACGCGGGCCCTCTCCTTTGCCCGAGCCGGCTTCGGCTGGAGACATTGTGACGGGTGAGTTAAGCTGCTTTACCTTGACTGCATCACTGTTTTCCATTCCTAGTTTTCATGAAGGGTGCAGCCAGATTTTCTTGCATGGTGCTGGTGTCTGCATGTACATGCACGCCAGTTCTAAATTTCCAAACGCTGCACGCTTCAGGGATGAGATGCGGGGACGCTTGCTTCTTCCTCCTGCTTCCTTTGTTCGCCGTCGCCTTTTTAAAACAGACTAGAACAACGTGCATGAGCAGAGCATTCTCCTGTTGGAAACACACATAGTAATTTTACAGCAATTCAGTCCCTTTCTTCTTCTGTCTCCGCCTGTCCACGCTGTAGACTCGTTTACATCTGCAGCTCCTCCCTCTGCTCCGGCTGCAGCTCCTGATCCAGAGACGTCTTCTCCACCCAAAGCGGAGCCAGAGCCAGTTATCGACTTGCTTGGTACTGCACCTCGCTACGCACTAATGCACAAACTGCTTTGAAATGTCATGCTGTATAAAATTACAATTCAGCTGATGTGTGTGTGTCTACAACTTCTCTCTTTTCATGCAAAATTATTCCAGTAAGTTCACAATGAAGCTGTATAACTACTAGATATAGGGCTAACAGTAGTAGGAGCATTAGCATATTTCTAGTAAAACTTATAAGAGCATTTATCAGCTTTTAGTGTCTGTGTGATTCATCTCACCGTGTCCCACTCCCTGCCATGTCTCAGTTCGTGGTCCAGGGTTGACCTCTCATCCCTTTCTGCCCTCCATGCTGCACTGTGGATAACCTGATGCTCCTGCAGACTCCTTCGCCAGCCCTGTGAAGGAGACGCAGAGCTCTGCTCCTGGAGGACCTGGAGACGACCTGCTGGGAGGTGAGTAAATTATTAGCTTAGTTCTAGCAAATCTTGCAAAATGCTCCCGTGCTGACAAATGACTGATGGAAATGTTTTAAGCTGATAGAGAAATTATGCGGTAAGTAATTAAGAAGCATTTGCTAAATTAATAATGACTCATACTTGGCAGGAAGGTTTGAAGTAATTACATAGCCGTTTGAAAGTGGCTCCGAACTTATTAAAAAAAGTCTGTGTCTGCCGTGACTTCTGAGCGTTGTCGTAGCTGCAAGTCATCACTGCTTTTTAAGGGTTATGATATTTTAACCACTCATGAATGTACACGATGATGGTTGCATGGCAGCATTTGTAAAAAAAAATACCTTCAGTGTGCCAAACTTCATAGTACTCTCACACTTGCATGTGTTGGTGACGAGTGACTCATCTGTGTACACTGAAACATTGACGCTTGACTTTTACTGGACAATCATCATAAGACAAAGGCACGGACGCATAAACTGAAGGAGACACAACAACCTCAAATGTTTTCAGGTCTTGTTTTCTCTAAAATGCAGTTTTAGCAGCTTGTGTTGCTTTTTAATATGGGACATGTGTTGTAAGAGGTCACCGACTTGAACAATGTGATTCACGTCCAACCTGTCGTCCGTTGTAATGTTCTGCAGGCCTGATGTCCCCCACTCTGGCCCCTACGGTTGTCCCAGCCTTGGCTCCCTTAGCTCCAGCTCCAGCGCCGGTGCAGAATGACCTCCTGGAGTCAGGTTTTGACGCTCTGGGCTCTTTGCCTTCTCCAGCCCCGCCGGCGCCTGCTGCAGTTGCGGCACCGGAGCTGGCGACCACCACAGCACCTGCACCAACAGCACCTTCCGGTGGCTTTGATGCTTCGAGTAAGCGGCGTGCGAATTATCGTACGAGTGTTTATTTTATGTCCTGGCTTTGTGTAAAATATTAGACCAAGGTGTTGTGTTAATGTGCATTCACCGCTGTGCTGCTTTATTAAAACAGTGGGCTTGGTTTTTCTTGCTGAACCCCTGACTACTGCATGAAGGACACATGCTGCCAATCACTGTCCTCCAGATGTAAAACTGTTGTTTCTGCTGACTGCTTAACTCCTCAGCACTGCTTCCTCTCTTCTGATGTATTTTTTCCTCTCTTCTCTTGGCCACTTTCAAACACTGTGCGTTCCTCACTTCCTGCTCTGACTCCACAACCCTTCCTCTCTCTCTCTCTCTCTCTCTCTGTACCTTTTCTGTTTCTCTTTGTTTCTGCTCCACGCTTTCACTGTTCTGCTTACATTTGATCTCCCCCTTCACTCCTATTCATGTCCCCTCCACTCTTCTGGCCCATTACTTGCTTCTTCTAATGTGTACTTGGTGAGTTCAACTCTGCAGTGCATTGCATTATGTGCGGTTTAGACGAGTCTCCCTTTGTGTGTGTGTGTGTGTGTGTGTGTGTGTGTTCTGGAAGCATGTTTGTCTCCTGCATGAGACACAACTTACTGTTGTTTATGTTTGTATAATGCATCTTGTCCTCTGCCATCAAGGCCTAAGTCTGTCTGCAGGAGAATCTGCAGGTTTTCATTCCAGTCTTGAAGAGCTAGAGTAACGTCTTCTCCTAGCTGAACATAGAAATGCTGAGTTGTACGCATTGTTCATAGTAAAAACTTTGATCAGGTGTAAAAACAAAAAAGTAATTTTTATTGTCTGACCACCCTGTGTTAGGATTAAAACTAATTATTAAGAAACAGAGAGGGTTTTAAATATCAGCTACTAGTTGGACAGATGACAAACAAACAATAAGACAATAAATATGCAACAGATGAGTGGTGGGTGGTAAATAACGTGGCTTTAAAACATATTAACGAAGGTCTTGAAGAAGGTTTACTAGAGGCGATCTGGACTTTCCAGGTACTTTCCCCACCCACATTTCAAGAACACAAAGCTCCCACAAAGGTCATTGAGAAATATCTGCAAAGTCTTTGACCTTGATGACACCTTAACCTTTTTCTAAAAATCTGATTCACTTCGGCTGAGTAATTAGCCAAGTCACTGTGTATTATTGAATCTCTTTACACTTACACTGTGCGTGTGATGCACAGCTGACCGTTGAGTTTGTCCTCCTCTGTGTCCCCTCTGCCCTCTGCCTGTGTTATAACTACAGTAAATTACAGATGTACAGCTTTCGTAATGGGTGTTGTTGTTTTTGTTTTTTTTGCTGCCCCTCCATTGCTTCCCTTTCCCCAAGTGTTTGGCGGGTTAGGTGACTTGCTGATGCCCACTGTAACACCCCAGAGCACTGGAGGGAGCACCACCGGAAGCACGGCGGGAAGCATGGGAACTCCGGTCGGAGGGGGAGGCATCACAGCCGCTCCCCCTGCCACGCCACCTCCGTCCAAAGCCGTTGGAGGAGATCTGGACTCGTCACTAGCCAACCTGATTGGAGGTAAACACCAGATTTTCTTACCAAGGTTAGTAAATGCTTAAATACAGTGGTAACTTGTTCTTTCTTTCTTCTGCTCAGACCTTGGAGTAAAGAAAAGGTAAGTTGTAAGAATCGCCTGGAAGTACAATTTAAGACTTTAAGATTAATAAAGCGTTATGTTGGGATCTGAGGTGTGTTGCTGTGTTTGATGATCTTTAGAGACCCACAAAGTGAGAAGAAGCTGACAGGAGGTGCCAACTGGATGCCACAGGTAGCCCCCACCAGCTGGGGTACCCCAGGAGCCCCCATAGTAAGAACAGCGTAGACTCTCCATTCTCGGGTTCACAAGCAACAAAACACTGCTATTCCGAAGGACTAGTTTCAAAGCGTACGCAACAAGAAGTTGTGCTGATGCTGTTGTGACCCCCCCTCTGTGTCTTCAGGGTGCTGCTGCCCCTGGAGCTCCTGGGGCACCGGGAGCAGCTCCACCTGGTGCAGCCATAGTGCCACCTCTGAGTGCACAGCCTGGCACCTTTGGCATGGTGAGCTTTATTTTATTATTAGGTACAAGTGAATACTTCATATACAAGTCCCGTTGATGATTAATCTGCTCGTTTCTTACTCATAATATCAGAGAAACGTGTTTTCCCTCTCTGCCCAGCCTCCAGCAGCAGGACCAGGAGCTCCCATGATGCAACCCCTGATGGGCCAGCCCATGATGGGACAGCCAATGATGAGACCTCCCTTCACAGCCGTACCCGGAGCTGCTGCACCAGGAGCACCGGTAACAGACCACACATGCCACAGCCATCAGTTAGCAAAGGCCCCTTTGTCTAGAGTGAAGCTGTAAAACCTCTTATTAATGTGCTTTTTATTATGAAGCTCTGTTTATCCTCGATATTCAGATTTCTCCAGGACCTACAAACCAGAGCCCCAAGAAGCCCAAGGACCCTTTGGCAGAACTTGACCTCAAGGACTTCTTATAACGCCCCAGGTGGGATTTCAACACAGCGTGATCAGTAACGGCTGGACGATATTGATGCTCTCGCTTTGTGTGCTTCTGGGGCTGAAATATGTCTACGTATAAACTCCTTTATAAAGTAAACATAGACTCACTCTTCTCTGTTCTGTGTTACTGTCTTACTGTCTTGCAGCTTCTTTCTTCTGCGATGCCAGGACGTTCAGCTTTTACCTGGTGTCTGTCCACATCCCAGGATGGCAGCGATTTCCAGCTCCTCAACTTTACGAGAGCCTCTGTTCTCCAACCTGCCCATCATCCCCCCCGTCCTTCTACTGTGTGATGTCGTAGCACAGACTGTGAAAGTGAACTATAGCGGAATATATATAAATATGTGAGGGAAAAAAAAATCCAAGCGTGTGCTCATGTAGATGTACTAATCTTTTGTCTAAACAAAATCACAAATCCCCTCAAGAGTAAGTGAGAGCAAGTGAAGACGTATGTGTTTAGTTTTCTTTCTAGTGTTGAGTAATGGATGTGCTTTGGTTTCCTGAGCTCCACTCACTGTCCAGTCCACTTGTTGTCCCCGCCTCCTTATGAAGGGGGAGGAGCTCTTCTTTGTGCCACTCTGATTGGATAAGAGTGGGACACAAAGTCCCAGTAGATTTTCGAAGAAACATGTTGTGTGTTGTTTACAGAAGGGTCCTCTTTAATGTACATAGATTTCTCTGGTGGGGAATATGTCTCTATTCTGTATGTCTGTTGAAGAGAAATATAAATGTGAATCTGACATGAAAATGTAAGACGTAGTGTGAGTATCCTTCTGTTTCCCGTCCTTATTTGAGAGTATTTGGAATCAAATAAAACTGCTATATGATTAACATACTGTATATTAAGAAACAACTTCTTCGGGCTTCTGCCTCAGACCAACCAGTGATCCCTTCGATTCGTTTCTTATTTTCACTTGTGGCTTATTTTTGTTTTGTTTTGTTTTGTTTTGTTTCTTTTGTCATCTTCTTGTTCTGTGTTATTTATATTCTGTTCTTTTCAAATATTTCCTCCAGGCTGCTGTTAATATTTGCTGGCATTACTATTAAAGAACATATCCTACAACTTACTCCGGTTATTCAACACAGATCCTACTTCAGACAGCCCTAAAATGTAACTGTTCAGGTTTCTACTGCAACGGCAATTCGAACGCTTCCCACCTCGGTGTGTTGCCTGTCTTTCATTCTAAGGGTTAACCGGGTCTGTGTGTTTCTTTTGCATTATGGTAGTGTTGGGTTTAATGTGACATTCCATTGCCAGGTCAGCTGCTGTGTTCAGAGTCCGGTTTGAATGCTCAGCGTGTGGTTTTGAAAATCACTAGTGCATCTCAGCAACTGATGACAACAAAATAACTAAATAATAATAATGCAGTTGAATTGCTTAGATTTTTATGCTCTGTGCTGTTCGTGGGATTGATCAGAAAATCTCTTGTTTACAAACAAATCAGGGGCCCACTCGTCAAGACATCAAACTCCCCAAGGTGCCTTTAATTTCTATCTTAACGCTAATTGTTGGACAAACAAGCCAATTCTGCTGCTTTAAAAGTTACAATTACATCAAATATTCATTATAGACGCTAATCTGTTGTAGTCTTCAGAAAAAGAACAAGTGAACAGCGAGAAACCATATGATACATTTGATCGACGCTGACCTTTGATTCACTTCAATTGACTTACAGCATGTGGCCACAAGGCGCCGCTAGATGTCACTGTTGAGTCTACTAACGATCCTAATGCCCGGCGCGCATCTTTCCACTCTTGTTTCTGGTTTGTTGTCAGTGCTGACATGCGTAATGGCAGCATCCCCTGTCCTGTGCTGTGAACTACCGAAAGTTATGAAGCTTATACTCTGTGTCGTCATTTCAGTGGGCGGTTGAAGTGTTTGGTTGTACCTGCTGTGATTCAGAAAAAAATAATGAGATTTTTTCAAATAGTATTTTTGTTCGGTTGAAGATTTATTTTCGTTATTACGGCCCTTCCCAGTGCATGTAAGCCCTTTGAGATGCAATAAATTCAATGACGGATTAAAATGCCTATGTTTTCTTCAGTGTGCTCGCTCGGCCATTGTGATGTGACCGCGGTGACATTGCAGTAGTAGTAGGGGAAACAGTTAGCATTAGTGACAGCAGCCTCAAACCCATTGCGATGCATAAACCGGTTCATAATAGTAAGTTTTGTAATAATAATAGGTTTTGTATTCAAATAATACACACGCACACACACACACAAACACACACAAGTTTTAACCTTGGTTTAATGGTTGGTAGTTTTCAATCTGCATAAATAATTGCAGGTATTTGGTATTTTAAGGGAATATTTAGTCACTTTTTGAAACATAAACAATGTGAAAAGTAAAAAATACTATATTCCAGATTTAAAATAGCTATTATGCAACAATACTGCTTTTCTAACCTTGTCTTTAGCGAAATCTAAACAACTCAAGTAAATTGTTGACTGGTTTAGTCCCAAATATGTAGCCTCGCATTAAATACACAGTTACAGTACTAGGCTATCAAAATGTGTTTAGAAAGGTCTTTCCCCGTACCCCCCATAAAAGTTTACAATTTCATAAATTAGCACCACGTTTCCTGGATAAGCACCGGTATAATTATGTGCACAACAATGAAACCACATTTCACTGTGTCGTAAGAACAGAGAAAATATTTTGCGAGACTCACAAAGAAGAAAGATCCTTTATCCAGGGTCCGTAAGAACCCTTCCTCTAACTAGATACAAAACATGCCAAACACCAGATCATTCATTAAAAGGTTTATAATGTCAATAATCCCCATACTTTACTCCTACAGTATTTTTCCTGGGTCTTTTGTCAAAGTCACTGCGTACAGTACGTTTGTCTTTGCAGTGGAGGACACTTGAACATGCGTGTCTCCACATTAAAAGCCTAACAACTAGACAATTTCTTTTGCTGGCAACCATACGACTATACGCACTTTCCAAGTGTATGCAAAAATGTCTGATTCTTATAAAAACACAACAGAATTCAAAGCTGCAGATCAGAATCTGTAAATAAAGATTTTTCTGACTTGTTTCTAGGAAATAAATTAGAAAAGCTGGAGGGTCATAGTTCTTTTGATGTGCTGTTGCGGTTGTTGCCAACACTGACTCTGTGTGGCTGTTTGCGGGTTTGGATCAGTCTAGCAGGGGATCGCTGAGAAGCACAGCAGGTAACAGCAGGAAGAGGAGAGGCCTCTGGTGATGGGAGCTTGGGATGTGAAAAGGTTAATTGACCCTTGGAAGGAGATGTTTCAAGGGACGATAGTGGAACCTTATGGTGTCTTAGGCTATTTGACACTCGCTGGAGGCCCCGTGGACCCAGTAACAAATCTGAGCATATTTGAGGGGTGTTATTCTCACTGCCACGTTGTAATCCTGTTGCGCCCCGTCCCCGTTAACATCCACCCACTGGTGACCAGAGAAAACCCCGATGATCTTCCTCTTCCACTTCTTTTTGCCCGGTTCTTTGAGGCGGATGTAGACGCCAGAACCGCTGGAGCCAGGCTTGGCATCGCAGTATTGATAGAGCAAATCCTTGGACTCTTCGGACACGGAGCAGAACCGGTAGACCAGGTTTCCAGGCCGGTCATCGTCGAAGCCAGAGAAATGGATTCTGCCTGCAGGAAGCTTCTTGACTGAGGGTATCACGCCCAGATCCATGTGCTTGACCTTTGGGGCCTTCTTCAGTTCAAGGACAGCGTAGTCAAAATCAGCAGCCAGTCCATCAGACACACCTTTGAACCAGCCCTTTGGAATCTGAGTCTGCTTGACCCTGGTCCATCTAAACGAAGGTTTCTCTGATTCTGCGCTGCGGCGACTCCGGCTCTTCCTTCCTTTACTTTTTCCTTTCCGGGCTTCCTTCCCATTAATCTCGTCCTTCTCTGGCGCCTCCTCTTTACCCTTGTCTTCCTTTCTCCTCTTGGCTTTCCCACGTCCTCCTCTTCCTTTGCCTCCTTTCCCCCGTCTGGACTTCTCTTTCAGAATACCAACACGTAACTTCTGCACCCCATCTAGATAATCCTTTCCATCATGAACGCAGTGGGCAGCGGTCAGAACGTGTTTTGGTGACACCAGAACTCCAGAACATCCTGTGGAGATCTTCACAGAGGTGGAGAAGGGATATTTGGTTGAGTACTGCTTATCGGAGATGGTGAATCGGGTGTCGGTGCCGTACACCTCTCGCTTCTGGCGGGACCTAGACGAGGCGTTCCGAGACCAGGCGGTCACCTCGCTGAGACCTTGCACGGAAACAGAGGTATATGTGCGCGTGCCATTCTCGTAGACCGTCTCGTAGGACAGGAAGTGCTCCAGGGCGTCCAGAGAAGGTGACGGGAGCTGACGCTGACACTCAATCCCACAGGTGCCGCTCAGCTCCGGCTGAAAATGAGCTGAGAATCCCGGCGCGCTGAGAGGCACAGTTCGTCTTTTCCTCACCAGAGGCACCTTCCACTGCGGCCAAGTGTACTCATCGCTGACTGTGTTCTCTTTAGCAGCTGCAGCCGCCACAGCCAGCAGCGTCAGCGGGAGAAGGACACACAGGGGTATGGGGTCCATCGTTAACTGGGGCCTTGCTCTGAAAAGCGAACAAGAGAGAGCAACACTAAGAAAAACTTTGCAAGATGTTTTCAAGATATTTTCTGCCTCACAGAGCTGCTAGCGTGGCAGGAGACTCACAGCTCTGTAAAATCACGGGTTTCAGTATCGCTTCTGTCTTTCCAAGGCAAATGTGTTTCTAAAATCAAATGGTTTGGTTTGTGAGTGTGATGAATCGGCGTTAACAACTGCAAAACCACTGCACACCTCTGTTTGGAGAAGCCGCCCCCGTGTACAGCTCCGTGGCGTAATAAGGATCTGCTGTGAGCCGGAAAGCTCTGCAAACAGTCTTTTTAGCTACGTCCTAAATGTGGGAAAACGCAGCCTTCCAGAACTGAGAAGGCCTTTAATTTAGCGTTGAGGCCTCCATGGCTCATTTACCCATCGACAACAACAGGGAGGCAGTATACCCCAGAATATTAGAGCCATTCACTGAGTGCAGAGATCTAAACTACCACAAGGCCAGCACAGGGGATTTATGTCAGCTCAGCATACTCTAGTGGGCAGTTCACTATTTTAAATGCACAAGTGGTCTAAACGCTGATGTTTGCAGAACAGAAGATTGGCGTCATTGTTCATAAGGAGAAATATTCTTGAGTTCTTACAGCATTTCTTTATAGTTTATACATTTGCTCTGTGGTTAAGAGGAAATTTATGTCCTCCGAGTCTTGCTGGAGGCTGCGGGTAGAGAGAAGGAGAGGATGTACCCTGATCCTCTGAATGGGCTGAGACAGTGGCTTGGAGGTTTGCCACAATGGTTAACCTCCTCCTTCAGTAATGACCATATCTGGTTTTCTTATAGCTCCTCTCTGCTCCTTGTCTATGCGCACAAAGGCCGTGCAGGCTGCAGACAGGATGCTGGTTCATGCTTCTACTGTGCTGCCAATAATCCAGAAACCCTTTAAAGACAATATGGTCATGTGTTAATAGCGTCTGCAGACCTTCGCCCCAAACTGCAGGAGGATAATAGGAAATCATGTGGATGCTGACAGACAGAAGCCAGGCGGTGAGTGTGATAGACAGGCTGACTGCTGAGGTGTCCACCTGACCAGCCATGAGGTGCACTGACACCACAATCCACACGTCCACACGTCCATGTCATCATCTGTGGACTATGTTTGGCCGAACCCCGTCATTGAGTTTTTGCACTACCACCCAAAACTGAGCCTGACTCCAAAGACGACTTTCTGGCTTGTGCTTACCACACAGTGTCCAATCAAGTCTACCAACATCTAACCAGCCCCAGTAATTACCATACAGTAATAAACTACAAGAGCTGTAAAACACTCTCTATAAATGAGGATTGAAAAATGACCCTTCGTTTTCTGTTCAGTTGTTGACTCCCGCTGCCAGACTGAGACATAACACGAGTCCAGAAGCCTGCAATTATTCAGCATAGAGTGGAAAGTGATACGCTGCCACGATGGCTCTTGGTTGTTCAAGGGGATCGTTTCTACTTAACTATTTTCCACAGCAGTCAGCTGAACAACAGGCTGTGCCCTCTCCATCCCTCAATGGAGTCACAGCTGTAACAGGCAGGACATAAAGAGGCCAGAGGAGGGCGCCAGAGTGCAATAACGCGTGTCCTTACCCCAGTAAGCGCAGGTCAAATTCAGCTGCCTGGTTCAGCAGCACCTTTATTAAAATGGGCGTTTTTCATTCCTTTGTCCTATTATGATTGTTGTAAAAAAGGCGAAAGTCCCTGAATCTGGCTTTGCTCATTGCTTGAAGCGGCAGACTCACAAATCCTAATGTCTGTCCCATATTATTTCACAAATACAGGAAAATGCAATTCACAACAGAAGCCATATTAAATGAGAAACGTCAGACTCTAAACACAACATTAAAGTAGTTCCTCAGCTGCCTCAGCATTACACAGCACCGGCTGTGAAGAAAGGAGAGCAGCGGGCAGATGTAGCATATTAGTACAAAGGTTAATAATTATAACAATAATAACAATTAAATGTTTAAGATTTTAAATAATCAAGACAAATCAAACAAAGCTTTTTTTGGTCCAGTTTGCGACCGCGCAAAGCGTCGAAGGCGTCTTACCTGCTTGCATCCGATTGATGGATAAGCTACGTCTGCAGCGTGTTGTTTGTTTCACGCGGACACAAACACAGACACGATCCCGCTAGAAAACAAAGCGCATGTCCACGCGTCGCGGTATCAGCGGGGCGACGGCTCCCTTCTCCTCATCGCTTCTTCAAAGAAGCTGAGAGAAAGTCGCAGCCGGGACGCTGCGCTCTGGCTGCACTTGATGCTGAGGAGGAGGGCGGAAAGGGGGGGAGAGGAAAAATGTGAAAGGGACTTTTTTTTTTTTTTTCCACTGGTGACAAAAGCTGTTCACATATGGGAGGAACCGGGACGGGACCTGACTAAAGGCGGCAGAGTGTTGAGCAGCAGCCCTGACTGGAGATGTGCTGGTGTGGCTCCCCGTCGCAGACACTGTGGGGGGATTAGTTCCATTGGTTTCTACAATGGCTTGTTGGGCGTTTCCATCCTGAGTGCTGTGAGCTTCTTCATCTGCAGGTCCAGTCAAGTGTAAACATGGCAGATGGACATAGCCCAACTCAGCTTCAAGGGAGTGCATCCAAAACCGCTGGTACAATGACTCGGAGTAATAAACACACAGGACATGTTTTGATTAAATAAAGATTATGTGTGATGTGTGGGGAGGCTTTGCTCGGGAACATGAATTCAGTTGCTTGTCCCTTTTACCTTGATTGATATTCTGTCCATCCCTACAGGATGGATGTCTGGGCGCCTCACTGTTTCAGAGCAACACTGTGTTGTCTCATTATTCAAGGTCAGGACCAAAGGGGAGGATAAACCTGACCGAGGATAAATGCCCTGGGGACTAGTCAAAGCCTCGCCGTGCCAAGAAAATACACGGAGAACATGTGTGTATAAGAAGGGAGTGTGGTGATACACACGATGATGCAAGATGACATTTGGAATAGAAACAGATCTTTTTTTTTTTTCCTGTAATCACTTGTGTCACCCACCTTGATGTACAGCAGACTTCAAACCAGGTTTCTGCACTGGTGGTAGAAGTCCACCTGTTGCTCCAGCTGTGTGTGTGAGTGGCAGACAGACAGGGAAGGCTTGGGTGGCCCGTATGTTTAACAACGCGACGGATGCTCAGACGAGTGAGCGTGTGGTACAGTGGTACAGTTTTTCCGACGGGGGGTCCTGACTTCTGCTTCCAGCCGAGTCTAACAATGAAAGCTTAATTTTGAGAGAGCGGCTCATTCGAAAAAAGCCCAGAGACCACACACCGAGTAGAAAAACACAGATAGACATCACGCACCACATTTTCAAGTGACGTTTCGCAGCTGAAGCTGGGTCGCTGACCGCCATCTTTCCTAAATTACCGAAGCCACGCTATTTAAATTGTGTGGGTGGAGCAGAAGTGGGATGAGCAATCTGCAGCAGCCACAGACTCCTTTAAAATCTCCCTCTGTTCAAAGAGGCGCTTGCTCATGAGTGCCGCAGTGTTCGACCTAATGGGACTTGGATAATTTGGGGAGGCTGCAGCTCTGCCTAGTTGAAAGTTCAGCTCTGTAACATCATCAGACACAATCAATTAGATTTACTAAATAAAAAGTGGAACTGTGAATGATGCTGCAAAAATGATTCTCATGGAGAAAAATTTCACAAAACATTCCCGGCCAGTTTGACCAACATGTTTGTTTCTCAAATATGAATCAAAGAACAAAATGCAGAGACTGTGTGAGAGCTGCGTTCACATTCAAACAGAAGTTAAAATCAGTTTGGGAAGTTGAAGAGAGGATACAGTGTCTCGGATGCCTGAAGCAGTCTGTCCAAACGTGTGTTGTTATTGTTGTGATTTTAGCAGAAACACAATAAATGTTGATGTTTTCACTTGGGTTCAAGCTCAAGGGTTGAAGTAAGAAAACAGAGAGAGGGAGAGAGAGAGAGAGAGAGATGTATCTATTATTCCCTTTCCTGCGACTCCCAGATAGAAAAGCAGTGAGTGACGTTTCTGGTCGGGGGTTGGGTGCGTGGATAGAGGAGCCTTGTGCCGCGGTCGCTGGATGCTTTGCTGCCGGGGGTGCTGGTGTTTTTCATAAGTTGTGTTTGGGTGTGTTGGATGAGACCAGCGTCGCAGCAGTAAAACCAAACAAACGGAGACAACTCCTTGACCCCTTGGCTCATACCGCACAGCGGAGAGCGTCGGCTCAACGCACAGACCACAGTAATAAAGCAACTCAGAGCGGCACTGACCCAACGACTTCACTCCAAAGGCTTTATTTTGACAACTGAATGGCCTTTTAGTTCTGCTCGGCGCTGAACAGAAAGCCATTGATATGATAGGACTCTCCACCTCGCTCGTTCACACACACGCATTAACACAGTATTTATAATAAATATGTGCATCAACAGTAATGGGACGGTTAGTTAAAGGTCCCGCTTAGAGACACATGTAGTTTATAGCCTTTTTTAATAGTAAATATTTGGCGAGCCAGCTTCAGAGAGCACACTGTATGTGATGAAAGGCCGACTGAAGCAACCACGTGCTCTTTAGCATCTCGTGCGTGAACAGGCAGCTACAGTCCTGGTGTGAAGGCGAACCACCAGAAGCGTCATGTAACCTGGTAGTTACATCTGAATCAGCTTTTTAATGTTAACGCTCATTTTCATGTCGCTGATGCACAAGAACTTTGAACAAGATGCTGTTGTAAAAAAAAAAAAAAAAGTTGACATATCTCAGGATTGTGTTCACTGGTGAGGTTAGGTGATTGACAGATGATTGACAGGTGTCGTCAGCTGAAGAAGGGAGTGAAAGTAAGGGAAAGAGGCTAAGTTCAAGTAGGAAGAAACTTTCATTGACTCTGCTTTTTTCTCTCCACGATCATGTTCAGACAGTTGACTGAGGGTGATTAGCTTCAATGAACTACTGAGGTCGGGCCAATCACTGCGTAGCTGTCAAATTTGAAGTCTTTTCAGCTTTAGACTTCTGCTAAATGAATTATTTACTCATTATATATTCAGTATAATGCATTATACACATACAATAATCATTTACAGAGCAGCACACTGGCCTTAGCCTGTCCTTCTTAACAGCGTATATACTTACATACTTTGATCGTCATCTATGACTACGCTTACACTGACTACCCACAATCCCTTCCTGCAATCAAAACATAAAAATACCACATCACACGCCCGCACGCACCTGAAACATCCACGACAGATGTTGTTAATCCACCGCCTGGTGAAAAGCAACCTAGCCAACAGGTGAGAAGCAGACTGTTGCTTTTCCATGCCTCAGTGTACGGCAGGAGCTGTTTCAAACGGCGACCGATGATGCGGTAATTTGTGGGGGCAGACTCTGCCACCACCCATCTGGGAAAAGACACACGTTTATGAGGTAGCTCTGAATTAACTGTAAGAGAAGAGGTTTTTTTTTTAGAAACGCATTGTTCCCTGATGTGGCTGGTCAGCGTCACGTTTAGCACAGCTGAGACTCTGGACTTGAAAAGAGGAAATAAAGGAAACACAATCCTAACTCTGATCACGATAATCATGTGTACACGCACCAGGCCTGGCTGCGTTTTAAACAAAGGTTTCCACAAGATGCTGGCAGACGTGGAATCCGTTCCTCTATTTGGCAGTAATCCCAGCAGCAAACCTGTATTTTGCAGGGTACACAGTAGATCCACCATCAACAAAGTTCATTTTGGCAAAACAGAGGAAAGTGGAAGCAACTATTTATGCCCTTTATTGAGCTGAAGACAGCAGATCTGCAGCGTGTCTCCTCTAAGTTGAAACTGTTTAGACACGCAAAGAGAAACATGTGGAAATGTGACATTTATCCCCGACAGGCCTCTTGTTTATAGCAAGGATTTGGACAGAGGAGGTGTTTTCATTTCACAGAGGGCTGCCAGGACTCGAAACATGCAGGAGGGGAGGATACTGACAGAGAGAAAAGGTATTTGTTGAGCTCACAGATATTAGTTATCTGTCCTATCCTAGTTGAATCACTACATAACCCATAACACACACTGTTTAATAAGCCCTGCTTGGCTTTATTCAGTCAAACGGTTGCATTTTTTAAGTCTGTTCAATCAATTGCGGTTGAATATTCATGCAAAGTTGCAGCAGTAACTGCCTGACAAATCTGTGGCTTTCCACTGGCCAGACCTTGCTGTGCTGCTTGACCAGCGCCCACGTCCTCTTTGGTTCAGTTTCTCCCACACCATTCACATCTGATGATTATGACGGACTATAGCCAACGTAGAGAGTATTTCAGCAGAAGAATACTTTGGGTCATTCACTCGGGCATTGCCCAGGCATGTTCAGTAGATCAGCCGGTCTCTCGCTCCAAAGCGTTCCCACATCATCACGTTTCCACCTCTGTGTTTTGTCTTAGGCTGTTCTTTGCTTGAAGCCACATACCACTATCCAACACATACAAAATCAGTTTGCTCCTCTAAGTTTTAGAGGGTTTATTTGTTTATTGCAGACAAATAATTGATGTTATTTTAAGCAATTTTTTCACTGTTATGTGTAATTTCTTCCTGCCAGTGCAAGAATCGACAATGCAAATCTACGATGCTAAAGATTTCCAACAAACTAACTCATTTTTAACCTTTAGTGTATTGTATAGTGTAAAGACATAATAAATATGCAAAGTTTGGAATAATTTATTAACATAATAAGAGTAAGACATGAAGGTAGAACGTCTATGTATCACTGAAAGAAACAAAGGGACTCACATATTCTGGAGGTTGTAAAGGTTACACAAACACGTTATGCGACTAGGTTAACACTCTAATCTCTGTTCTGTTTCCTGGAGAAGAAAGGAGGTTTTGTTGAAGTGCATTGATGACGCCTCTTTGGCTCATTCTGCCAAATGCTATTTAGCAGTTGACTGGAGAAGCTCCACTGTCTCTCTGACCCAGACTTTGCTCTCTGGTGTTCGTTCCTCGTTCAACTCTGTTTGCGAGCCTTGCGGATCTTTTTTTTTTTAAATTCTGCATGCTGGCACGCTGAGGTCAGTGGCACACCTTGTTTCGCCTGTACAGTCATTATAAACAGGGGGGAAACACACCCAGACACTCGTGTATGCAAGTGCAAACACACATTGACGTTATACCGTTCAGTATGTGCCAGAAGGGACCAGAGTAATTTGTTAATTTATTTATCTTAAAGTCAATATGAAACACATCTACACAGACACCTAAACTCCTCTAGATGAGCTAATGTGGATTTTCTTTCCCCATCAGAATTATAAAACTCTGTAGCAGTTCCACAAGACAGCACAGTTCACACATTGATGCAGTTGAGAGAAGGTTCAGCAGAACTTCCTCAGGATGTGTTCAGGGCTTTCCATGATCCAGCCTGGCCTGTTCTGATCAAGCTGCTTCTTGTGTTACTCTCATGTTCACTCAACTTTCTCTAATAATGCGAAACAGAAAGGCTGCAGCTTAAAGCTCTCTCTTTTTCCACTTCTCCAAATATCTGAAGACTCAAACAGTGGGTCATTATGAAGAGTGATCAGTGAAAGGGCCCATTGATTTTGGGGGCCTGGGGGAAGGTCATGTATAGAGTCATAGGAAAGAGAGAGCGAAGGCATAGGAACACGGGCAGCCATGTACTGTATGTACGTATGTATGGCTGCAGACTTGGAAGCCCTTGGTCGCTCAGGCACCCATCCAACCACCCATTTTCTCCACTAGTACTGGAGGTGATTCTCAGACCCAGCACGTCTGTCAGGATCAACAACAACAGTTATTACTCTGTAAATGTGCCTAAAGGGAGGAAATGTGGTTCTTGTTCAGATTTTCCTCTGTCAGTGATCAAACATTTGTTCTGCCAGTTTTTTAAAGGTGGAATACTTTTGGAAAACCTCAGGGAATTATGGAATTGTTAGCTACGGGAAGGTTGTTCTTTAAGTCCGGGAACACGCTGCAGAAACAAAACGCACATTCAGTTCACATAGTTATGGTAGATTTCAGGGGGTCAAAGGTTGTGATCATTAAAGAGGCTGAAGGGTCAAATTCCCAAGAGGCTGTGACAGGCGAGTTCACCTTCCTACGGGCGCCACAGAACAGCGTAGTGTTAAACGCTGGCCATCACACGAAAGGGGGGCAAAGGCTTCACAGCGAGACCCTGCTCAAATTCCCATTCGTCCCCAACAGTTTCATGAAGGAAACTCCATGGTGACTTTTTGGTTTTGGAAGGTTTTGGAAGCAGAAGCTATAAAACAGCTCTTTTTAATTACAATACTTCACACTTTTATTTCACTGACTGGGTGGGTCGTCTTTTCCTAACAGCAATTGAGCTACAGCACCACTTTATTCAGCTGTGGGAGGATGTTATGAAGCAATGGCTCCATTGGTTAACCCGACTGTGAAGTGACAGTTAATGGGCAGGAAGTCTTACTGATGTGTAAGCAATCCCCAGAGTAAACTCTTCCACCACCGTATCATTAACTCAAATCCACGATAAGAGTCATCCTGCCTCTAAAGGCGTTAGTTTAAAGCTCCAATAACAAATTGTATAAACTACCAGACCAAATAGTCAGTTTCAGTGAATATCACCTGTGGGAAGAGTCAGTTAATTGTTATTTCTAGTGTGTATGAGATTTTTCGGGGGGAATTGACGGGTCCTTTGTTATTATCAGTGACATTATCAGTGTTTTTTTTTTTATTCAGGTTTGGAGCAATCTGAGATTAAAGGTAACCTTTTCCAGTGCCAATGTGCAAAGTTCAGCCTGAGTTTAAGTAAATGAGACTAAGTTTGCTTTATCTACATTGTTCTCTCCATTCGACAACAGTCCCAGCAGATAACTCGCCATATCAGCCCATGTTGTCGAAACCATCGTATGAAATCTGTGCCCTCATTTTACCCGAGCGCCCGCCAATACAAACAGAACGTATGGTTTTACAGTCTGGCTATAATTACACGTAATGACCAGGTTTGTGAGTCCTATACCATCAGCCGCATTGCAGGAAACGCGGCCAGGTGTTGCCGTCAGCATGCGGCAGAATAGATGAAGTTCAGAGACAAAACCATGTGTTTGTGGCTGATTTGATTCTTAGTAATTGCATTTGTCTTTGTCTGCCGCCTCCTCCTCTTCCTGACCAGAAAAGCCCCACAGGGATAAACAAGAGTCAAAACACAGACGGGAAAAACATACCATACGATGCAGACTGTTATTGCAGATCCTCCATGTGCGTGTGTCAAAACCTGAAGAGACAGGACAATGGAAATTAGATCGAAGGAACACTGCATTCTAGTAAGCACATTTCTAATCACTAAGTGCTCTGTTAATATTACAACTATATATGGCTGGAAGGCGCTCACATAGCTGTTAACAGCTGTTTTATATTCCCTTTCATCATCTAAGATGAAGCTAGACTGGCCTTGACTGTTGGCCACCATTAACCTATTGAAAGATATCTGCCCTGCTCAATGTGCGCTTTACAAAAGCCTGTAACAAACTTTTGTTGGTCTACACCTGCTCCCTGCTAAGTCCAGGACTACAGCGCTGTCTGTGTAACCAGAAGCAGGTTTATGTCAAATGAAATCCTTACTCTGTGAGCTCTCAGAAACCAGAGAAATGTACTGTACACACAACTAAAATCTGACTATATACAACTAAAATCTGACTATATACAACTATAATCGGACTATGTAGAACTATAATCAGACTACAGTATATACAACTGTAAGAAACAACATATTCTATAGCATCAGTTCATTTACTTCAAATGCCTTTCAGCGAAAATATAAAAACATATCACACACCGCGTCTCATCTTCACACACAGATACACATATTGTCTAAGGACGCGTTCATCTGTGATCACAGTTAATGGGTTTTGGAGCTTCCCAAATCACATACATTCCTCCTCCTCTCCCGCTGCCAGCTGGCATCGGGCCTGAACCTTAAAACCAGCTTCCAGCTCTTGATACAGACACAGATGTCACATGTTTGACATTCAGATTGCTCATTCAAACACACACTGAAAGCGTGTAAACAAGCTGATCAGGAGAGGCCATTCTGTGTTGGACGCACTGATCAAAGATGACCTCAGCGCTGCGGCTCTCTCTGCTCTAAGTCTGTCAACATTTCCTCAGCTATTTATAACCTTCAATTCAATTTCTTAATATGGGCAACAACAGTTTTTTTTTTTACGTAAAAGTGTGATGTTTTCTGTCCGCAGTGATGATTTGCAGGCCATAAAGTATCACTGTTATTATTATTAAGACAACAACAAACTACAAATTTGAAACTTATCTCATTTAGACAGATTTACGGTTGTTCTAATGGACCAGTTGAGCAGCTAATGGAAGTCTTTTTATAATGGCGACTTATGATAAAGCCACTGGCCTAAGCCTTCAGGATAAGGAAGCCTCCAGTGAGTCTGCTGCAAGACAAAATCATGTTTTCTCCACTGAAAGTGCTGGAACATTGTTAATGGATTCTAGAGGTACACATGACCAGTGGACACCCTTAACTTCCCTGTGCTCCCAGTTCTTACCCTCTGTTCTGCGCACACTGTAGATAACCCTATCAGTCCCACTATCTTTACACTCGTGTTTATGTGCGTAACCTCAGATTAAAGTCAGACTTCAGTCATGTTCACCTAGAGTTCACCCAATGACAGGGATCCCTTGCTAGTGAGGTGAGATGTGAAAAACTGAAACTGCAAATCATGGTACCAGCAGTCGTAAAAATGAACCCGATGCTGAGCTTCTGAATATGTCTGCCCCCTAGACAGGCAGACTCCAGGCGACCGAACCGACCGGTTGGATGTTTTCCTCGCGGGAATGCTGTGAATCCAGAGCGGTCACCCCATCGACATGAGGTGTATGGTCTGAGGGTGGGATGACCTTTCTCCCACTCTCAGAAAGCCGCGCTTCTCCCGATCGTCCAACTGAGGTGCCTGACTAATGTTGCATAACTCTCCTCGTGTAACCATGTGTAGCTTGAAAGATGACCTTGGCTTCAAATATCCTCACTCCTGTCACACGACTCACACACAGTCACACGCGATTGGAAAAGCAGCTTAAGTTACACATCCGTGACAAAATGCAAAAGAGTGACACTTTATATACTACACTCCTGTCAGACCGTTACGTTTACATTTAATCTAAGATAATGGTTACGTTAGACATGGCTACACATTAGCTCTCCATAAATCAATTTACAATATTATTATTTACTACATTCCCAATAAAAACTGTTTAAAAGTATGTTATTTCAAATTAACCTCTTGCAGAGTGGTCTCTTAAAATAATATGTATTATTAGATTCACTGATGAGGCTTATTGCGCATCTGCCAAGCACCTGACGTTGCCCCCGTCGGACTTTGTTCGCAGCAACACCCTCAGTATTAGGAACAAATGACTGCGGTGTCATTTCACCGCGACTCGGGCTGTTCTTAAGCCACAGTGCGAGTTGCGCTGCGCTTTGACCTGCGCATCCACTTGCGCATCCACTTGTTGCTTTCACAACAGTTCACCGGCGTCGCTCTATTTAAAGAAGCGACAACATGGCCCAGAGCCTGGTCAGACGGGAGTCGGTGGACGCGGAGATGCACAAGTCCGAAGACAAAAGGAAAACCTTCGTTTATACGAAGAAGCGGGGCTACGATGTGACCCGCAACCCCCACCTGAACAAGGTGAGCGCGGAGACGCGACCTCGGCGCGTTTCGCTTTGTTTTGACGGAGGTTTATAAGCTAGCTGCTGGCTTCAGGCGCCGTAGGAAATTACAGCCCACAAACAACCTAACCTGAGTGGGCTGTAATGTAATCTATCTTGTGTTTAATATTGTCATTAAAGACAAGCTAGGTTTTAGGTGGCAACAAGCAGCCAGTGAGAGCTTTGCTAATAGATAGATAGTTGCCATCCGAGTTTAAAACAAACAAAAAAGAGTGATATTCATTTATGTATTTCTTTTACTGAACAAAAAAGCAGCAGCTACTGTAAATATGCTAAATGAAATTCAAGTGTAAAGTATTCAAATGTTAGGTTCTTAATGATTATTTAAATACTCGTAATGTCTATTTTAATTTCCCTTTGCTTTTACGTTTCGCGTTTTGCGGACATTCCAAGTTGCACGTGAACGCAACGCTATTCGAGCGGTTTAGGTGTCAGCTTTAGACGCGGTTATATTTAGAGTTAAAGACTCCGAGTGCTGCTGTCACACAGAGAGGAGCTGTCGCCTGCAATGCTGTGTCACGTTTGGTTTATTATGGGATGTAGTTGTGTAGTTGTGCGTAAATAATGGTAAATGACGGCTCAGGCCCTTGTCCTCTTCACAGCATGCAGTGTGAGTCAGCATATTGTGGTAAGCTGCTGTGAGGCTGCTGTGAGTTCCCAGCTGACATGGTGTGAAGTCACTTTCATTGCTTAAGTCAAAACGAGGAACAATGCTGGAAATTGTTTAGTCGTACAAAAATCGTGCTGAGCAAGTCCCCCCCCCCCCCCCCCACCCACCCCCACCCCCCGGTCATGAGATAGTTTGCATGTTGTAATTGTGGGTTGTAAATCTGCCCAGATAAGTCTCGTGCATTTTTTCCCCTCCTACACTTTAAACGGGTTCTTCACAAAACAGCGACTGGCAGCCTTTGAGCTTTTCCAGTGTTTTCTCCTGGTTTGTGTGGTGGGACGGGGCCCCAGGGGTCAGGCAGCGGTGACGGCTTCTCTGTCCATGGTGCTGACTGACCAACAAACCGACGGCCGGATTCAGGGTCAGAGTGTAGCCGGACTTCTCCTTGTCGCAGTCCGACTAGTCGCGATTTTGTTGTGCCCAGTTCCATTTCTACATTGGCCTCTTTATCTAATCCTGAAGCTATTCTGGCCCACTATAAATTCCAAGGTGCTGTATCCAAAATAAGATTTTACAGGAAAACTCTGCATCTGACCACTGTGCCTTTTGAATGTGAAAGCTGTTCCAGTCTGATAACACTTACATCCAGTTTACTGCCAGCCTGGGTGGTCCGAGCTGATAAGTGGGACAGTGGAGTTCAACCAGGCCACCGTGTGGGGTGAGGGCTGATGTGGCCACGAGTACACAAAGACGTGTTTGTTGTGCAAGCTAATAACTCCACTCCACTATTGCACATCAGCACGTGTGGTGGTTGGAGGTGAGGAGCGGTGGACCTATGCGTTAGGTCTTCTAGCAACAAATGGTAGCAGCCTTTGTGTTCTTACAGTCATGTTTTCTTGTGAGGTGATAGAGAAAGATGGTGTAAAGATGTGGATCATGTTGGTTTAGTCACCAGACGGTCACCATTCACAAAAGCACCTTGTTATGCTGTGTCATGGTTGACAGGAAGTGAAGAGGGCTTTATGGAACTGAAGATGTTGCAGATGAAAAAGAGAAGCACTATCCATCCAGTGCGTCAACCTTTGACGACCCAAAATGTCTGCAGGTCCAAACAGTGTGATAGTGACCAGTTGTGCATCTTTGCACTTTTTGTCAAAGTCTTGTGTCTGCTGAATTAGTTGCGGTACTGTACACAGGGGTCATGCTGACTGCCGCTGTGCAGAGCCAGCTGTGCCTCACGTTTTTTGACGCCTGTCAATCAAAGCCAGGATTAAATCAAAATATTGACCCCTGTCTACAAGAGCCTTAACACCACCAGGTGGAGTTCATGTTGAGACTAGGGGGGTGTAGCCCCTCACTAATTTGAAACAGTTTAACCTCTGTTGCTTGACTTTGTTGAGACTTGAACCTTCAGCATTTGGACCTGGCACAGTAAACTGTTTACATCTCAGTTTGCACCTTGGGGCCATGAATTAGCAGAGTTTACAAGAGGGCTTTTAAAGAGGTCTGCAAGTGACCTGAATGCATGTGATAGTGGTCCATAGGTCGAGATGTTTCATTATGTTTTGTCTGTGTCATACAGTACATGACACAATAAGTCAAGAGCTTTTTTATTCCAACACCAAGTCTCTCATATGGGTCAGCTACAAATAGTGTTTGTGCTCTTTCTTTCAAATACTGTTAAGTGGGAGCCACGGCTCTTTGTTCTACTCTTTACGAGGTGGTTTTTGTGTCATTTTAAAATTGGCTGCTCTACATGAGCTCACAGTAACAGTGCTGTTCTATTTTTTTTAGGTTAAGAAAACAGTGGTTTAATAAGATTAATTACACAAAAACAAGAACTGAACCCTCTTTAAACAAATGTATAAAATGCTTTTGTGTGATTGTGAAAACTTACATTGATGATTGTTGCATCAGCTGGGTCCTCCAAACACGCGCAGGTTATGGTAATATCAGTAAAAAGGTTGATTGTGTAGCCGGGTGAAGCGTGCACTGTCAGCCCTGTACGTGAACCGCGGTGAGGAAATTACAGGAGAAGGTAGGAAATGACTGTTAACGCGTGTTAGTGGCCTGGCACAGGCAGGCTTCTGTGGCGCAGGCAGAAGCATATTGTTGCCCTGCTCTTGATTTCAGCGAGCCCTGGGGATCAGGTGTGTTTACCTCCCTCAGCTGGCCCACTTCACCTCTAAACAGGAGCCACTCACAGCACAACCTGCTAATTGATGCTGAGGGACGTGGTGCTGAAAGCTGCCTGTCCTCACATCGACAGGCCTCGATTTTCTTTTAATCTCCCCCGTATGTGCGTCTGCACAGCTTCACCGTGGTCTTCGGTTAACGCTCCCTCCTCGCTCTCCAAGAGGTGGAACCGGATATTATAGGTGTGTTTTGTGTGTGCTCGCGGCGCAATAAAGAGAAGAGAAGTGGGCTGCGACGTGTTGAAAGGGGTCTCTGTGGCGAGGAAGAGAGCACTGGCCGCGCTCCACAGACGTCCTCTGTCTTGGCTGCTTGATCACACATTAATGAGGCATCTGTGTGAATCTCGACCCTCAGTGCGTTTCTCTGACGCCTACTGCAGCCTTAAAAAACAACAACAACAACAACAACAACAACAACAGCAGCAGCCCCTTGAAAAAACACTTTTGCACCCTATCAGGGACCCGTGAACTGTGCTGCCAGTGTATCAGTCACCAGCTGCCCATTTACCAGCTCTAGGTGAAGGTGGCAGTCGTTTGTTTGCTGCACTAGTGACGCCCTCAGATTAGGCTGTAACATTTGTTTATTGAGATTTGGAATATGTGCATTTTAATATTAAGCATCAACTGAGTCTGGAAGAAATGTTCATGCCCAGACAGATGCAATTGGACTTCGTCAGTAACCACAGGCTCTGCATGTGACTTAGTTAATTTTAGTGTTTCATCTGATGGGCCACCTCACAATGTCTGTTGTTGGAGAGCACTCAGGAACAGTGCATCTGATTGGCCACTGAAGATGTGTCGGTATGCTGAATGGCGTTTCTCATGATAACCCTCAGTAGCAACTGGAAGCCATTACGCTCGCAAGTTAGAGTTGCTCTGGTTTGGCTGCTCCTCAAAGCGAGATTTCCTCTCAGACAAGACTTTTGAGTTTGCATTTTTCTTTAACCGACACTTAAATAAAAGCCAAATAAACAAATGGCAACAAATAAGACTTGCTGTTCAAAGTGGAGATCTCTGTGGCTTCTGCTTACCATAGAGATGCTAAGGTTTTTCACTTGAAGCAATGTGCTCCAGTGGGTGTAGGTCTCTCACGAGGCCTGATAAGGTTGTCATGCGCAGCCTGATAGAATTATGTCACAATAGCAAAAGTGTGTCACTGAGAAATGTGCTTGATGACCTGGCACGGACCTGCCCAGTCTGGAAGTTTGATTCCAAGGTCAGCCTGACAAGTGTTTTTTTCTCTTTTTGTCAGTACTTAGCTCTGTGCCAACAATTTTCTGTGCTTGTGAAGCATTGCAGCAATGTTTGTTCTCCTCGCCCAGGTTCCCATGGACCTCGGTGATCTTACTATATTTATCAGTGTCTCAGAGATTTGGCCCGTATCCATCACATAGTCAACATTTCACCACTGAGGGGAAATCCTTTGATGGTGATGTTGCACCATTGGTTTTAAAGTTTTGACTTGACATAATCAAAAATAAACAACGGGCATGCAATGATGGAAAGCCTGAGGCCATTTAAATCCTTGTAGACTGGAAACAGCGACAGGTAATTGCCTGGCGGCACTAATGAGACAGTAACGAGTCATCATGCCTGACTTCCAGACATCAGCATGTTGCATAGCATGCTAATATAAGCATTTAGCTCAAAGTGAATGAATCCGACCTTTGACGGTACAAGGAAGTAGAGACACATTTTCTTTCCTGTTCAAAGCTAATTGCTTGCTAGTAGTTCATCATACATGTACAAGAGAGACTCTGACCTATTCCGCTCTCAAGATCTTGAACTTTCCCTTAAAACTTCACAAACCCACGATAAAAACATCTCTGAAATTTTCAATCGAGATTTTTAAGGTTTTACAAACAACTTGAATGTGATGGAAACTTTTGCGAATGATGAGTCAGTGAGCCAAAGAACACTGAATTTAGGACAGGGCTACAACTTGTGTGGGTATTTCATCCAATTGTTTAGATGTGGATGCTGATTGTGTGGGGTTGAACTCGAAGATGTTGCCAGTCAGATTACAGGCCTTTGTTTAACTGAGCAGTGAAAAGGGGACAAGCCTTCCTCTGTTCAGGCCTCATGCAGAGCAGCTGCACTTTTCAGTTCCCTCATTAGATGGGTTGCAACGCTCTGTGCGTGGAGGATGTGTGTGTGTGTGTGTGTGTGTGTGGTGGTTTTCCCAGGTGTGGCCAGGTGTTTCAGGTTGACCGCATGCGTTGCGGGTGTCCAGACATTCCTCTGATGGACTGGAGTGGATCAGCCAGACAGAAAGTGCTCCTTCGTTCCCCTCCAATAACCAACCTTAAACCTGATTTGCACACGCGCGCACACACTGGCATGTTGTCTTCAGGGTTGGCTTAAATAAACAGTGTAATATGATCAGGCAGACTATTGCTACACACACACACACCTACAGTACAAGGTACGCGCACGTCTGATGCTCCGCTTACATCTCCCACATCTCACTAGCCTTCTCTGCTACTCAATGCGGCTTTTGTCTGTTATATTAGAGTGCAAGGGTCCCTGTTTTAACAGAGACACGCAGGGAGAATTTAAAGGCAGTATCTTGTTTCAGCATTCTAGCCTGAATTGGGAACACTGCATGGCTATGTACAGAGGAGCTTTCTTAAAGTCTGACATGAGGTGTGATTAACATGTTGTTTTATAGCTGCAGCAATATAAAAACAACAAGGAGGTTGTATTACTGTCCTTGAAGCTTTATTCCTTCATCACTGATGATGAGCTACTGCGTCATTGGTGACTGGCGATTATGAACTCGACACATTGACAATAATTGATAATTATTCATGACTACTATCTAGCTGCGGTCATAGAGGTGAATGGGGAAGGTACTGCACTGTAACACAACATTTATATAATAATGTCAAAATAAATACAAATACAAAATAATCTTATTATTGTTATTTCAGGACAGTGTGTTTAATTGACTTTCTGTGCAACCACAAAGACATGCGGTGGATTTCCTGTGGTATTAAGTCAGTTTCGACAGTGAACACATCACTGTGTCAAGCAAAGGCAAATTGCAGTTGCAATGCAAGCGTAATTTCTGCACCGGCATAAGTGACTTGCATGTTAAGCTTTACATTGAAGTGTCTGTTTTCGTTAGTTAATGGACTCTCTCAGCATGACTCAGCTTTCTTAGTCGTTCCTTTAGACTCTAGAGGAAGCACAGAGTTACAAATGAGTTTTCATTAGCAGAGAGCCACAAACACCTGTGCAGTCAGTCGCTTGAACATGATGCGCTATGAGCCAAAAGTGAATATTTGGACTTCATAGAGTTGCCAACTTCTTTAGAGGCTTTTCCCAGCAACACTCTGCCTCCTAAGGGACCTGGACTACAGAGCATAAAAAGGCTGCCTCAAGGGTATTAGGTGCGTTTGAAGAGACCTACATGTCCACTGCCTCCGCCCACTCAAGGCTGCCCTCCCTAAGTCAACAGAGGCTCTGTTTTCAAGGCTGCTTGAGCAACAAGCGTGTCTGAACATTCACAGCCTGACACCTTGATTTAAAGATCCCTGCGCTGGCACATTTGGTCTGGACGAGGGGTTGAATTAACTCTTTTTGCTCCGTTTTTGGGTCTCTCTGTTCCTACAGGGGGATCGTGAGGTTAATTAAAGGCAGAGTTGTTTCACTAATGGCAGCTACTGTCTTCTCACTAATGGCAGATTTTAAAATGATGTTCTTCTAGACCATGTTGACGGCTTTAAAGTACTGTAGTTGATAATATTTTTCATCTTACAAATAGAACAACAAGCCTGAAATAGGTCCACACACAGTTTCATTTTGTTTTTTTTACTCAGCTACTGTTGATAGAGAAAACACATGAATCTATGTTTGAACTATGTTTGAATGCCATCGCGCTTGGCCTGCTAATGACCGAACTTCTTTAGGAATGAGGGTGCACGGGCAGGTCTTCCACGGCACATTTGTTGGGAGGCATTCGCTGGGAGAGGCTCAGGCACACAGAAGAATCCAGAGAGGAGAGAGGTGGGATCTGATGTGTAGCGTTTATCTTTTTATCTTCCTGCGTTTGGGATTGTCTGGGGAAACGTAGGATTTGGACACAACAGGACTGGTATAAAGACATGGTGCAGGACATTTAGCCGATATTCAGCCCCAACAAGCAGTTGTTGGTTTCTTTTTTCTAACCACTGGGTTTGGCTGAAGGACTACACAGTAAAGATATTCTCATGAAGGCTACAGCCTCAGTACTGTTGTTGGACATCTTGCAGTTAATAAACCATCTACAGATATTTTGTCTGCTACTATATTTCACCCCCTCTGGCCATGATGGCCTCATAACACAAGGCATCGGGGGCTGCTCTGGGTTGCCACAGGGTAATACAGTACATCATTATAGAATTGTTGCATCCAGCTGTGTGTCATCTAAAGGGCTCATCCCGTTAAGGTTCAGTCTCTGAGGGACGAGAGGAGAACCCGTGCGTACGAGCATTCATGTACAAAGTGTCTTACACTGGTCTGGCTTTCCTTTCCATTAATAAACCTCTTCCTCCTTCACGGTGTAGAGTCAGGACCCGTTTAGAAAGCCTTCAGTCTTGTGTTTCAGCGAGAGGAAAAACCTTAGTGGCAGTTAAGGCTTCCTTTTTAAAAATGACTGAACCACTTCATCAATCTGTGCATTTTGTCAGGTTGAGGTCAGGTGATCTAGTTCTGTGTTGATGACTTGATGGCAAAGGGAGTCAGAAGGTTTGGTGTTATTAAGTATATTTATTCCTATTTATTATTGTTTTAGTAATTTTAGCAATTTAATATTAGTTTTATTTTGGCTTTTTGTAAATTATTCAGACTGGAGAGTACTTTAAATTTTCGTTGTACATATGACAATGACAATAAAGTAATGCTATTAAATTTAAAAAAATCAGGAATTGCATTCCCGTGAAGCGTGGGCCCCATATGTAGCTTTGTAATGAAAAAGATGTGGACGCCTCCATCTCCCAGAGCATGAGAGAGATGAGAGCCCATCGCCCAGGGCATTAGTTGACTGATGGCAGCCATGCACCGAGCTGCACACTTGAGCCTTTAAAGTGGCTCCAAATGAACCACCAAAAACTGATGCTAGAGATAATTTATAGGTGAGGAGGACAAATATTTCTCGGGAAACTGGAGAGAGTTGAATGTATGGGTCAGTAGTTTGAGTATGAGGGTCGGTATTTGTGTTGGACAAGAACCAGTCCAGTGCCTCCATTCATAGCTGCTGTATGTTTTGCAGCTGAGATGCAGAGCATGAATGAACACATTCATTTTGCCCTTTACTCCCTCGCGCTCCCCGTCTTCCCTCTTTATCAGTTCTCCAACACACACTCAACTGCTAATGTAAGATGTAAAAGGACACATGAGAACATGCATCACTGAGGTGTGTTCATCAGCTGCCTTCACTATGCAAGAACAACCGTAGACAGCGACCTACAGAGCTCCAACAGCTGCTTTATTTCCATCTCCTTCAGTGCAGACAATTTCTGTTTTGATGCAATTTTCATTTTGTGCACAGTGTATGGAGTAAAACGAGTAAAACAAAGCATGTTGATACGGGGAGAAATGTTTTGAACCACTGATTTGTCGTGCACTTCTTAACTATAGGTTATTCTCTCTCTTCATTTTCCTCACACACTTCTTCCTCAATCACCTTCTCACCTCATCAAATGTTCTGTGAGTTTATGGTCCTATTATGCGGTGGGACTTCCAACACCCCCTGGCTGGCTGGGAGGAGGTGTCATTCCTCCAAACAGGAGTGTGATCTGGTTTCTGTCACGCGTCCAGTAAAACACTGCTGGTCCAAATGTTACTGAATAAATAGTATGAAATATTTTCCTTCATAAGGATTTTTTGCGATCTCTCTGCCAGTGCTTTCATTTCAGTCGCCCTTACATGATCACTAGTGGTGAACAGGTATCATTTACCAAATCATGTGGTGTAGTCACCCTCTGCTTCTAGCTGAGATGCACTTGACAGACTCTAGTTCTGCACGTTTCTCCACGTGGCAGAACCAGAGAGAGGCTGAGCTCAGTGTGGTGGTGACGGTGGTGACTGTTATATAATGCGCCTGGTCAGAGTGGTGAGTACTGGCTGCTCAACCCAGTGGATCCCGGTTCCTTTCTTCCCGCTCTTTTCTTTGTTTTTGTCACGTCCCATTCCTCCCGTCTTTGGACTCTATCCTGTAATCCTAACAGTGATAACTAGGGGATGAACCTGTCATTCCACTGGGCGATCCACCCTCTTACCCTCGCTGGCTGTTTTTACAGTGTCTAGACGCGCATGCCTGTGCTGATAAAACAGGAGGACACCACGGTGAGCTGCTGGACGGTCTGGACGTCGTGGAGGGTGTTTGGTGTGTGTGTTTAGGAAACGGCGCAGTGCTCATTCGTGTAAGCATATGGCTGTGTGTGTTTATGAAGGCTTCATTTAGATTTGCTTTAACATCACTAGTTTTGCGTTGTGTGTGTGTATACACATTGAGTTTGTGTTGTTGTTGATCACACCGGCTCATATTATAACAAGCGAGAGGCTTCTGTTTGCAGAGCCTCTGTTTCTTTTGGGGCACTGTGGGAGAACACGTGGCAGTAAGATTGGGGCAGAATAGATGGAAGCAGACTCTGCACCGCTGTGCCGTTTGCTCAGCTTTGAGAGGTCGCTGGTCTGAGGAACTGTGACATCACGAGCAGAAGATATATGCAGTAAAAACAGTGTGGGTGTGGGTGAACTCAGCACGTAATGACTAAAAATAAAGGTATGTTTCTCTAGGAGGTGCAGATTTAACTCCGTCTTGCTCCCTGTACACTAATGGTAACCAGCTCCTTGACTTTGGGCTAGTTATGGTACTCACATCAGTCAGTGCTATCCCACAGTGTCATGGTGCATATTCCCAAAATATTAATCAACTTACTACAGACGTCTTGGCACATAGTCTGCTCCAGACCTGTGCCTGCTTAGACTGGTACACAACGTAATCCAGGCCTGTCTGGGTGGCAACACCAAAGATTTGGAGAAGGTTAAGAGATGTACGCTGAAGTCTGAGCCACACACACACACACACACACCCACACCCCTACTCACTCTTAAACAATGCCATTGTCCCTAATGTACATGTAAGATGAGACCAACACAAATGAATGAGAGGAGGCGGAGTTGACATGGCTATCACCATACACCACAGAGTGAACACATCATACAAGAAGGCCACCTCTTGTAGCGCCTCAGCTCTGCCTCGAATGAAAAGAAAGCGCTCCCTCTCCCACAGTGCGTTGAATAGAGGAGTGTTCTGAGGCCACACACATCTCTGCCAGGCCTGCATCTCAGTGCCAAACATTTGAGCCCTCTCCCTGCTGAAGGCCTGTGGGCTTTTGTCTCACTGTCTGATCTGTGACTGTGGCCGAGCGGAGGCTCGATGGGGAAAAGCCTCCCTGTCGTGTTAGGCTAAGTCCTCTCTGAATAGGGCTTGTTTCTTCTGGAGCGGAGGGCACCTCCACTGAAGTCATTTTTATTTGGAAGTGGGATCTGCGTAGGTGGCTGTAAGCAGGATGTCCCGCTTCCCACCCCTCCACATGTGTGGTGTTATCTGGGTATCTGAGAAGCTGAATCAGTCATGGCTTTGTGTGGAATTACATCATTTTCAAGTTTTCCCAGAAAGTTGAAAGGCCTTGAAGGTTTTTGGTTCAAACTGTTTTCTGTCAGCACATTGGCAAAATAGTTCATCTAAACCACTTATTTGGGCTCGTAGTGACTCACAAAACCAGAGCAGGAAGAATTAAATGGCAAGAGAAAGCGGAGATTTCAGTTTTTTCCACTTGCTCTCTCTTACAATCAGTTTCCTAAAATTGTACCAGACAGCGTATTTTTTCTGCATCGTGCAGCATCAGTTGGGCTTTAAGCCTTCTTGGGCACTAAAGTCTAGCTTAATAGCAAAAAAAATCACTTCTGTCATTTCACACACATCAAAACCACAATCTTTATTTAAGCATAACTAAAAGGCTTTTCTTGCCAAAGTTAAAGTTGAATCTGTGTGACTGTACTGGAACCAAACTACGCTGGAACACCCAAAAATAGCATGCCCATATCTTTCAATTTCTGTTCCCTCAGCTTTTTTTAAGCAAAAGTTGATTTAATCTAAAAAATACCCCACAGACAACATGAAATACGAGATACAGTGTCCTATCGGGAATGCGATGTGGAACCCATTCTAATTCTATCTAATCTAATTTTAAGGGGAAACCAGTAATGAAGGGAATTCCTGCTGTGATTCTTGTTACAAATGCTGCTTCTGTTCATTTCCCTTAACCACAATCACACAGCGCGTTTAGATTTTTGAAACTTTACGGTGAAAGGTTGCAACAAACAAATCCTTTGATCTTCCTGGGAAGCACAAAAAAAACATTTTATCAGCGTCAGAATGAACTTGTACTTTCATCTTTCTCTGTTTGGCTTTCTGGTGAACTAATTAGCTGTTTCCCCTCCGCACGGCGTTTAGGGCTGGACGTGGCAACGGTGCGAGGTTAAGGGGTGGCACTGCCCTGCGGGTAGATTACAGGTTTGGGTAGTTACCACGGCTTGTGGAACATGGAGTTGTGGGCATCACATGTGTTGGCGCAGGGTGCGGGCACCTCAGATGTGGTCAGGGACATGTGGAAGCTTTCTAGGGTTTATCCTGCCCGGCCCAGTTTAGGGTTCCCAGGAGGCGCGAGAGCAGGTTTTACAGCAGTCCAACAGTTGAAAACCTGTATTCAGACAAGCAAACATAGGGATGGTTTGTGTGCACATGGGTATGCTGCGTGTGTGTGCGTTTGCATTGTGACCTCTAGGCTTGTTTGTATGTGTTTTTGTTACTATATGACCGAGATCTTTTAGAACTATTCAAATAATGCAAACGCAGCTTGTCTGGCTCATTGAAGGTCACAATGAACAGGGGGTTCACTGCTGTGGTATATTGTGTCGCTTAAAGATTATGGTTTGAAGGAAGCACATATTCTGGATGGTTTTCTCTCAAACACAACGCACTGCTTCAGTAATGCATTTTCAAATTGTACGCTGCTACAATACGTCCCTCTAAAGTACTTCAACAAGTAAAGCTGGGAACTGCTAAAATATGCTCTGCTGTGAGTAATTAAACGAAAGTAAACGTGCTTTTGACTTTTTGTCATAGACTGAAACACATGCAGGAGACCATCAAGACCTATTTAAATAAGTTTTAAAGAACTTATTAACACAAACTGAGTATACAGTTATACCATATACCATAGGTGGTGGACACACAGTTCAAACCTACAGTACCTGCATGGATACTACTTATTCAGTTGTGTGAAGTATATTAGTTATTATATTGTAATTTTTTATTATTCCCTGTAAATTGGAAAAATAAAAGTATTGTTTATCATAAATCTCCAATAACCTGTTCTGCAAACTTTCCCACTAACATTTGATGAGTAATTTAATGTTGTTCTAAACAGTTTGACACTTGCTAAAACACTGGAGCTAAGCACACCCTCCGTGGAGGGGTCCTGTCTACTGCCATCAGAGGCTTGTGGTTGTGTAAGAGTGCAACACGTCACGGCTGTAGTGCATCTCCAGTAATGAAAGAGCAGCGGGAGGTACGGTATGAATCTCATTTTAAGTCCAGCCTCACATTAAGCTCCGTTCGCGTCGTGTATTTTAAGACGCGCATCCTTTCTCCGTGCGTCCCTCATGGTCAGCACTGGCAGACAGTAGCGCAACAGCACAGCTGGCCGCTCCAGACACACAGTCTTAAGTGAACATCTGGCACTCAGAAGAGAAAAACTATAAAAATATCTTTTTGATAATTGTGAGGGTTGTAATAGAGAGCTGCGTCTGTGTGTTTGAGGTCTGGTAAGTACAGACTGCATCGAGGCTTCAGTGACTGAAATAACCCATGCCCTTTTGGCAATTTTTATTTTTACATTTGTGTGAGATTTTGAGTTTTGTTAACTAAATGACTAACATTTTTTTAAGAATAAAAGTCAACAGGAGTTATTAAAAATAGTGTAGTAATAAAAAAGTAGTGTCTGTGGCTCCACTAAAGATTCATCTGATGCTAAGACCACCAAATTTGATCTTCGTTGCCGTATTCTGGAGCATATGTTTTTCAACTTCCTTTAAACAGTGTGTCTCGTGTGATCAAGCACATTTTCTGTGACCTCAGATGTGTTTTAACACAACCAGATATTCAGAAAGTGCCGGTGGCTTGGAAAGGCTGTAAACTGTGGCGACTGGGCCAAAGCGTCCGTGGATGTGATCCAAAAACGGAGACATTTCCAGCGCAGCTTCGCGTCCGTCTCGGCAGTCAGTAAAACAGTAGTTTGTGTGCTTTAATGTGCGTCACCTCTTCTCAGTGAAACGTTGCCTTTCACCGTGGAATAACTTCAGAGGTCGGACGCTTCAGGGCTTTTGACCTTGTCGCAAAACGCTCGCCTGCTTTTCATTCAGAGATCAGGGATAAGCAAAATAAAAGCTACAGTAAAGAACTAACAGCAGGTCATTAGTCTGAATCTCACTGTGTCTGTTTTCAGAGGTGTTACAGTAGATCTGAACACACACACATACTGCCCTCGCTGGAACATTCAGGCCCTGTGCACAGTGGCATCAGCTCATAAATACTGTTTTACTAATCATGTGTATCATCGTTATCTTTTTTAGATTTAATCGCGAACATATTGCCACAACCTGCCAGTTAAGCACAGCTATGTTCTGCTATGACTGGGTGTCAGCCTTTTAAGAAACACCAACCCAGCTGGATCAGCACACGAGGCAGCGCATAGTGCTGAAGGGTAACGCAGTTGGTTTGTGTGTGTGTGTTTTGTAGGGCATGGCTTTTTCCCTGGAGGAGCGTCTCCAGCTGGGGATTCACGGCCTGCTGCCTCCCTGCTTCGTCAGCCAGGACGTCCAGCTGCTCCGAGTTCTCAAGAACTACGACATGAAGAAAGACGACCTGGACAGGTGAGGCCGCCGGAGTTGGGAAAACGAGCCTGGAAGCCTACAGAACAGGCCCTGCAACTCCAGCTGATGAAGGCTGATGAAACCAGTCTCTCCACTGCTTCCTAAATCAGATCCCAAATAAAAGTCGCAGGCAGTTTTCTCTTGGAATTATAGTGCTGAGTATAAATTATTCCAGTCTCCATATGTCAGTCAACTGTTTCATGAGCGCTAACAAGTGATGTCAAGGATGAGTGAGATGCATGTGAGGCAGGATTCAGGGCCAACGGGAACTAGACAGCTTCCTAACAGTTGCCTTATTTTCCATCATAGCGACACGACAGCATCAGCATCTAAAAGCCGTCATTATGAGCCTGTCAGTGCTATTCCCATGCCCTGGTGTCGGTGTCACTGACAATCGGTCTGTGTATTTTGGCTTCGGGCTCCGGTCCCATGGATTAAGAGCTGCTGTTTGTTTGCCATTGCTCAAACCTGCTCTGTTTACGTACAGTCTGTTCCCCCGACTCTCAATCCTTCTTTGGTACTTGCTGTCAGACCCTGTCGTTTATTTTATACGACCATAACTTCACACGCTTACTACTTCTCATTTCATTGTAATCAGCTCTCTAGCTATTTTTACTGGCAAATTGCAGTACAGCGTTGCTTTCATGATCTGAGTTGATGGAGTGGGTGAAGTACCGACCGTGACTGTGTTGTCAACAAGGGACGTGAACGTTTAAAGGATTTGCCAGCAAAAATACTGGCGTGTATAAAATGCTTTTGCTGAGAGGAAGCCTCGCGTCCAGTTAGCGGCCGTAGGTTGGTCCGTCATGATAAAACAGATTAAGATGGAGATAGATTGTCTTCTGGCTGCTGCAGCAGGATGACTTTAAAGGAACTGCTGCACTCGAGTCAGCATGGAAACTGCTTTACAAAGCAGTGTGTACTGTAAATATTCCTGTTTCCTGGGCGTGGGTGCTGTTCACACCTTGTAAGGAATGGAGGAAAGAAAACCTCCTTAATGCGTGTCAGCATGACATCAAACAATCGCGCACCGCAGCCGTTTCAGGGTTTAATGAGGGGATGTGCTGTAATAACAGCACACCTGTCTTTAAACAACTGACTGACAGCAAGTGAGGTCATCAAACAGTTCAAACAGATTGGATGCATTTTCCTTTTTTAATCTGTAAAGGACACGTCACAATTTTTATGCAATGACAATAGTTGAGAACTCTTTTCTTTGGTTTACCGTTTTCCCAGAATGTTCCCAGAATAGTTTACCATCCTGAAAAAAACATTTGAAAAGTGGCAATTATTATTATTATTATTTTACTTTATTTTACTTTAATACTGTGTTATACATATAAAACCAGACAGGATGGGATAAGCCTCCACTTCTGGCAGAAACTGATTTCAACTACACACTGTGGGACATAAGAAAACCCTTAAATTACTTGTAACTGAAGGTAGTTTGGTTGAATAATATGGAAATCATTCTCTTGTTCAGTGCAGTCTCTGTGACCTAACCTATGGTAGAGATATAGGCTTTTTATCCACTCAACAAGAGGCACCTTGTGTGTTTGGCTCCATGGAAGCTCTGATTAGGAGTAGAGTCCTTCACTTGGGACATATGCAAAGTAAACAGTCAGGACAACGAACACGTGTATCTGCATAGTCTGATTATTTCTCTGAATGTGTCCGTTCATTTGGAACAAAAGCAACAAACACTTGCCAGGTAGATTTGTTTGCATTCCTTCTCTGCTCTCTTGACACAATATATGTTGATACCAACATTCTGCTGTTTCTTGAATTTCCCAGATATGTCTTCCTGATGGGGCTCCAGGACCGCAGCGAGAAGCTCTTCTATCGGGTGCTGACATCAGACATCGAGAGGTTTATGCCCATCATTTACACGCCGACCGTGGGCCTGGCCTGCCAGCAATACGGCCTGATATTCAGAAGGCCGAGGTGAGTCATGCTCCCAGGACGTCTCTCCCTCTTGGCCTGTGAAACAATGCATTCCCAGGCAAATAAACCTGGCTCGCATTAAGAATAAGAGAAGTTTTTCTCCTTTTCTCCCACCCTCTCAACCTTTGACCTCTCAGCGGAGAAGCATTTTATCATATTCATTGTTTTGCTGTTGCTGCACTTGGTATCAACATCAGCGTTTTACATCAACTGGGTGGATTGGATCAACTTCTGGTACCGGTATTTCCTCTGCTCCAGGCTGGAAGGAACTCTCTGTTCTCAGGGTTCTGCCTATCACACAAAACCCACCAGTCACTTTATACATAAATATTTGTCAGCTGAAGAAAGACATGGATAATTGAGTCGTGGGTGGAATTAAAGCAGCCATTTCAACAGGTCATTGTTTGTCCATGTTCTTGAGATAGATACAGTACACACTGAAATGTGTTTTTCATCCAACCGCATGGTTTCGAAAAACAACGTAATTGTTTGAGACTTTCAGACCAAAAATCCACATGAATTGGAAGGGGCCAATATTAACTACCAAGCCTACTGTAGGTCCCTGTGCACATCTACTAACTTGTCTGGTGTGTGTGTGTGTGTGTGTGTGTGTGTGTGTGTGTGTGTGTGTGTGTTAAAACTGAGGACGTGTTGAAATGTGGAGGTTATGGTATAGTATCACCTTTGACCTAGAGATTGGTTGGACAGCGCAGCTCGAGGCAAACTGCTGTTAGCAGCACAGGGTTCACCTTGAGTGTATCTGCTCCTTTTTTTTTTTTTTAGCTCTTCATAGACATGTATTAGTTTCCTCAAATATCTTATATAGCAGTTACTAACAAATGCCTGTTTGACAGAGCTTTCAAACTTAGCACTTAATTCAGGGGCATATTCTGTTTTGCTTGGCTTTACTCTGTTTGGGTTTGTTAGAAGACAGACGATCACTTGCTGCTCAATCATCACCAAGTGCCGTAAGGAACCACAGTGACACCTGTGAACCTTCTCACGCCAGCAATGAGCTATTGTAAGGAGCCAGTAAATACTTTCCAATAAGTGGAAATCAGCCCTTATCCTGAGAAAAATTTCAGCCTACATGCCTTTGGAAATGTTTTGAGGAGTGATCCTGTATCAGTCAGATGTCGGACCCGGTTTTATAAAGATGTAGGGATCAGTCATAGAGGTTTGCTATTTTCCCTACAGTCTTATGTCCAGCAATGGCAGAAATGACTTTCGTGCATTCATGGCTGTATTTGTATTAGCACCACGAATGTGTTTAATTAGCTGTGAAACCCTAGTTTTGTCCAACGGGGTTTTTATTTCATATGCTCACCTTGGGTGTGTTTAAAATACTTTAAACATAACCTTCTTATCCAACAGCTCCTCATTTCCCTATCCCTGAAGAACTATGTGGAAAGTATTTCTAGCATGCTGCTTTTCTTCTCACATTGAGCTTGTTGGTGGAATAATTTTGGACACACCCTCAGTCTGGCAACACAGTTTGCCAAGAGCTGTTGCCAAAAGCCCCCCCCCCAGCTTTTGGGAGATGGGTCTCTAGGAAAAATGTGTAGAGGGTCAGTTCGCAGAATACAGTGAGATCAACTTCTTCATCCATATCCAATCAGAAATGTTGTAAGTCTTTTTTTAGGGCATTTTACTATTCACTACTATCTAGAAAGGCCTGTGCTGGGTCGCTGGTGCCGCTTTGCACGCATGCGTGTGGCTGCGTGAGTTTGCGTGCGTGTCTTCTAACAGGACCACCGAGGCAGCAGATTAGGTCTCTAATCACTGGCTCTCAGGTATAAAGACGTCTGTGTGAAATCAGCAGCCTCTGCTTGTCTTGTCGGAATTTACCAGCTAATCTGCCTCAAGGAGAGTAAACAAGCTGACACTGGGCCAAAGGCCAAGCACCATTAGGCGTCAAAACACGGCTGTTTCATTGATCTTTAGAGGGGGCAGAGAAAGGAACACATTCACATCATCGGGAGATTAGTGGACATGCTCGCTTTGATTGGTTTGTGGGCTCATGAGCGGACACAGTGTTATAGCAGAGAAAGTTAGTCTGTCTTCATCGCACAGTTTGTTTCTGTTCTCGCCTTAAATATGGGTTGTGTGCTTTGTTTGACAGCTTAAAGTACTGAGCTGTGGCAAACGCCTTTTGTATGAAAAACTATTGCTTGAAAATAGGTTGGATTCAGTCATTTCGACTGTCAGCAGGCAGTGCAGTGCATTGCTGTGGATTTAAAGTGAGCCTGTCTGATATTAACTAGTTCATGTATTTCATTAGTGCATTAAGTCATCACTAGTGGCCTATTAACAGCACATTGCATAGTCAATACCAGACTGAAATGTTCAGGGTCATTGGAGTTAAATCACACCTTATGTAGGATTCAGTATCAGCCCAGCCGTATGTATGTTGAATGTAGCCGTACTTGAGTTTGCAGGGGCTGGTGTGTGTTTAACCGAGACTGGATTGCAGACGTAATGAAAGGCGTCAGCTGAGGGTGTCTTAGCTGCCTCTGAAGTGGAGCGTGCTGGCTGATGAACGGTTGTGACCTGTCACCATTCGAGCCCACACACAGTGCAACACGCAATTTGTCTGGAAAAGAAACTTCATTTGGACTGGTGAGCGTCCAGGGCAAGCAGAAAATATCCTCGTAGTTCATTCGTCTACACCGTTGCGAAGCGTTTGCCCTGATGACTGACAGCGCGACTTTTGCTGAAATACTCCTTACATGTACTTGATGTACTCGACAGGAGACCTATGGTCATCATCAGAGTAAAGGTCTGTCTAAACTGTCTACTAAAGCAACAGTATAGTCTGTCACCTACGGTACCAAGGAGCGTTGCCTATTCAGACCCAACTGGGTGGATTTGGCTCTTTAGTGTGATGATGCCCTGCTTACACCGACTGTGACGAGTTGCTTCAATGCTGGGTGCTCTTACTGTAAGAGACCTGCGCTACTTCAGAAATGCCCATTATAACAAAAAAAAGAAGTTATTTTTGAATTATAAACAGAAAAAAGATCCACAGTAAGTGATGCATTTTCCAAGGAGTCCAGTGTTTTCTGCCTTGTCTTTAGATCAAGGCAAGTTAGCATTTCATAGATGTCTAAAGTGACTCTCTGTTCAGTGTGATGCAAAAAGGAAACTTTGTTAAATTACTTAGGATTTTTTTTTTCTTTTATTAATGTGGTTCCAGTTTAACTCCAGAACGGTGCATTAATAGATGTCTTCATCACAAGCAGTCAAAATTACAGAGCCCGGAACTGTTTGGCTGCTGTCCGCCCACCATCTCCACGGGCCGCATTTCTGTCCAACATTTCACAAACCACGCTGGAAACTGTGACTTGCTGATCATCCCATGCAGTTTATCTGTTACTCCGAGTGAGTCACACTCAGCCTGGTTTGCACTTTTACAGAAAGCGCTGTGGTGTCTTGCAGCGAGCAGAAAATCCCTTCTGCGTAGTGTGTCTCACAGAAGTTGGCAACACGGTTTGATCGTCTCCTATGGCTTGTAGGTGGATTGTATGAGGTGGGTACATTATGATATCCAGCCTAAACAGTACTTAACTCAACCACCAAAGAATTTACCAGTGTGGATGTAGCCTTTGTGTTCCTACGGTGTGATGCATCTATAAACAAAGAGGGAGGTTGGTGAGCTAATTACTGTACAAGGTGTTTGTTGACATCCACCCTGTATGTTGAGGTCATTTTATTTTTATACCTTTTATTTATACCTGCCTGAGCTGAAATCTGAACAGATGTTCAGCAATTCTCTTCAATTCGTCTCCATATGTGGAAAAACACAAAAAAAGATTTTATCATGAGAATACTGTACATGGGTAAAAAGATGTGTTAAATCTGGCCCCATCGTTGTTGAATCTCACATTTGATTTGATGAAGTGTATGCTTGGTGCCTGGGGAAGTGCCTTTGTCTTGACTCCAGCTTTGTTCTCCCTGGATTCAGTGGAATCCAGCCTTATTAGCATGTTGGTATCTACAGACCAAGTAAAACATCAGCCTAATTAGATGCCAAATATTTTAACCACGTTGGCCGCCTTCAGTAACGTCCTAACAAAGCTGTTGACGATGGAGTTGGACAGTTTGTGCGTAGTCACTGTGTCCAACTGTCTGTTTTACCGAGCATAGTGCTGGTTTTTCCAGATGGGCCACTTTGAGCTTCAGTTTCAAGTTCAGCTTAGATTTGCTGAATTACTATGGGAGGCAAACTTTTGATTTTGAAAATGAAAATTTGTTCAGATTCATTCCATACAGTATATGGTTATACCCCAAAGAGGTTTTTAATTCATGAATATAATTCAGCTTTCGTGCCAAAACCCAGAGTTCATGACCTGTTACCCTGGTGGTGTCTAATAAAGCTTTAATACTTCTGTTAGCTACAATATGTGTCCCGTCACCCAGGCAACAGTGCACAGCTTGTAAGGTAATTTGTGAAACATGATCGTGCGCAGTTTATTATGACTAGAAGACAAACCTTAGTCAGCTTGACATGGGACACACCAATAAGTGCTAATCACACATATCGCACTTTAATCACCATCTAAACTCACACTTCTGCCATACATGTACAATATTTACTGTAGATATGATCGTACATCTGTAATGAAATGAGATGAGCTAATGTCTGTTTCCACGTCTTATTTATCAGCATGCGATTAAAAATCGATTCCGTTTGTTTGACGTCCGTCAGTGTGGCGATGCAATGGATCGCAGAACTGTGATCAAGTTTGAATTTGAGCCAAGACAACGGGTCGTGTTTATTTGAATAGTTCATGAGCGTGATTCAAGCCGGTAAAACATATGTTTGTCCAGATGTTGTTGTCTTGGTATGTTGCCTGATGGGGAATTGCCTCCTTGACCTGCCGTCCTCACTGCGGACGATGCTTAGGTTAGCGAGAATTGTATATTCTTAATATCAACACAGCAGCTTGTGTGTGACTTCATTTCCCAAACGAGGGCTTTCTCTACCTCTGATGGTCTACCTATACTGTATATGTAAGCACAAATACATGGAGAAAATATGGGTTATTTTGATTATGTGTCTAAAAGGATCAGTTGTTTTGTTTATATTTGGTATTTAATGAACTGGTACCTCTCTGTGTTGTGGTAGTGAGTGGACTGGCTCCCTGGTCCTCTGTGTAACCTCTACAGAAGTGCTGTTTGACCCCTGGTGGCGTTTTTGAGTTGTTTTCATTATGTGAGACCTGACCTTTCTCCAGGGCACAGACGTTCACTTTGATTTAGGTCAGTCACAGTTTTAAAGAATAGGGGTCACATTCAGGGCCAACGTGGGGTCACGGGCTAACACATTCCTGTAGTGGTGTCAGTAGAACGGCTCTAAAGCAGCCATTAAGGCCTAAATAGTTTCAGTGGGACAACACCTGCTGTATGTATGTGCTGTAACCCTACAGTCCTTAAAATACGCTAACTGTTTCTTTTAAACAAATCTGACACTATTCATAACCCTGAGTAGTGTCTGCTGCAGTCCTCATCACCTTTAACGGCCTCTACATTAATATACGGCGTGTTTAACTTCCACTATGTAAATATCTGCTAACCTATAAGCTACAAAGGAGACAAAACTGTGAAAGCACTTTCTCCATCTGTTAGCGTGGACACAAGCTGCTGTCATGCAGACATCTTTAAAATTGAAGGCACATTTTCTGCGTGTGTCAGTGAGAATACTATTTGTCATAAATCACGTCGTCCATACTGCACACGGTGATAGTAAAATATTCCCTTAATGTGTCTCGTGTCAGTGAGCTGTTCTGGACTGTACTGTATGTTTCCTGTGAAATGATGAACAATTGGAATTATAGATGATGTGAAATTTGTATTATACACAATGTGGGCTTGACCACAGCTGCAAATGGACACAGCATTTTCACCACAACTGGGTTTTGCACAGTTGCTGGTCGAGGCAAATCTCAGCAGCTTTTGAACGTGATGTCTGCATCCTACACCAAACGTCAGTGATGTGCTCCGAATGTCAGGACTTCGAGTGATTAGAAAACCTGGTTGCAGTGGGCTGAAACTTCTCTAATAGCCAGCTGGGTTCATCAAGCCTGCGTCTGATTCCTTTAGCAGGGCCTTGTGGGCTGGAATGGATTCTTCCCTGCTGTTTCCTGCCCCGAGTTATGCAAGGCTGGCTGAGAAACAAACTGGACATCAGCGGCGGTCATGCACTTGCAATAACTGCCCCGTCTTCGTGTGCACAGCTGGTCCTCGCTTGTGTAAAAAGAGAGGGTGATTCAGGCGATGTGCTGAATGTTTGTAATGTATTGCTACGCCAAGGAGAGTGGGAGGCCGATGAAGAAGAGCGCATTGTTTGCATAGAGTCATACAAGTACGTGAGAGAGGAGGGTGAGAAGGAAAAGGAAAGAGGCGAGACTGGAAAAAGGATACTTGGAAATCAAAAGTGATGAAAATAGAAATCACTGGGTACTGTTTTTTTCTTCTGCTGCGACGAAGTCCTAGAAGTAATGAACGTAAAAACACTTCTATCACATAACTTACAACGTCTATCTGTGTGAAAGGTCAATGACCTCAGATCCGTATGAACAGATGATTTCAGCTCAAGTAGTCATCCTCTATCCAGATCTCTTTCTTGTTTCTAGTAATTCTTCTTTGTGTGCATTTTTCGTCTTCCCACAGCTCTGTTGCAAATTCGGTTTCTTTAATAGCTTTTCCATTGCTGTTACTTATTTTTGAACTGGGCATGAACATGGTAAGTCATTGGCACTGCCAGGGCCTCTATTCTCACGGTGCTTTCTACTTCTCTTTTATTGCTTCAGTCAGTTGCTTGGCTGCTTTGAGCGTTGCAGCATGAGTGTATTTGTAATGGCAACAGTTCGGCTGCTTTGGCTTCATTCGTCTAGTGGCCAGGGAGAGGAAATACAACCTCAGCGCAACAAAGCAGTAACGCTGGCCTGCTGTCTTACAGTCATACTTCTTCAGTCCTTAACCTATTACTAAATACCAAAAACCACAATCACACAGTCACGTAATAATGAAAAATGATCCTGATGATAAACCACTCCACAGAAAAAAAACAAAACGTTAACTTATTAAGTACGATGATGGAAAGGAAGCACGGAAATTGAACCCAGTTGTCTCATTGCTTAAATATTGTGCTGTCAGTCCTTTTTAACCACTTGTGGTGAATTATGTCCCACATCCAGTCAAAGACATAACCGTCTGCTCGTGCGCTGCGCTATAGTGCATGTGTGCAATGTTTATTGAATCTCTTCATCCATGGTTCTGTTCCTGTAAGGCCAGATGAACGGGCCACCTTTAGTAGAACCGTTTCTCAGCAGCTGTTTTGTCAGAAGGCTGTAGCGTGTTAATATTGGAGTGACGCTCATATTTGAGCCACAAATTTTCCGCTCCAGACTCTTCCAATTGAATAAACGTGTTTCTTTCTCTGTCAGAGGTGGGCTGTACCCTGAGTGTGTGTTTAGCACCACAGCAGTGTGTGAACCGAAGATGGATGTACATGACACACAGATCGAAATGTCTCTCAGAATAAGACGCTGTTGGTGTCAGCTGATGGACACTTGGCTTCGCTACTTTGATTCCCTGTCAGAAATGTTGCGCCTATGGTCTGTGCAGAGCAGCGCTACCCTGTCTGCAAAGTTCCAAGGTAAATGTCAGGGGCCACAAAATTGTGATATTTCATGCGTGTTTATGTTTATTTGCTGATCAGATCAATTTGGCAATTGTACACACTATTGCAGGACATTGTCATCTTCACCTATTACTACTAATACGCTTATTAGACCCTATTACAGGGGACACACACCGACCATGTTGGCTTGTCTGCTTTGAAGCTTGATTAGTTGGAGACGTCTCAGAGTGTGACTTTGACCTGTTTTGACACATCTCCTCAGTAATTGTTTTGCCCCGTGTGTCAGCCGAACCTAACCTGTGTTTTGCTGATGAGGGCATCCTACAAAGTGAAGATAACGTTTGTGTGATGTGGGTGAAAAGTTCTGACCGATGGTGCTTTGTGTGGTGAGGTCAACAGTTGTAGGCCATCTTCCTCGTAGGGGTCAGAGCGTGTTGGGGTTGTGGTGTGTAAAGCAGCTTTTCCTTCAACCCATCAGGTTGTTTAACCTCTCTGTTCTCACCACACTCTCACCTAAGAGCAACAAGACATAGCAGCTCAGTGCTTGTCGGTCCTCCTTGTGTAGCAAATGTGAACAGGCAATGATGATGCACGTACGAGAAGACGCTGCAAGAACTCTTTGTTAATCTTGGTACTGCAGATCTATGTCTTCAGGAGCTGGTGTGTTTGTGTGTGTCTGGGTTTTACTGGAGGCATTACAGGCTGTCCTAAATCGCTATGCCTATTAGTCAGGGTCAAACGTACTTGTCAGGGTCAAAGGTCATGAAGTCAACAGTTCATCTGAAAGTACACAGTGGGAGAAAAAGCATGAGAGGGGAAAGGTGGTGAGCAAAAACTGAAATGCTTTAGAGCAATATTAGAATTATTCATTGTGTTGAGCCTGCTTATCTGCTTACATCCATCTTATAAAGCTGTAGTGTTGATTTGAGGGGTCAGGTTTTCAGGCCCAATAATGGAAAAAAAAAAAAAAAAAAAAACCCTGCTGCTGGTGGTGGCTCGTATCCTTCTGGCTGCATGTCAACGCACACACAGCAGGCTACGTCTTTTTCTTCAACTAACCACATATTTTACATTGTGTTAATGCAAAAAGTTTGCTTCCAGCTTCCCACAGTTCCTTCCAGCTGTATATACATGATTCGGATCATGTAAAATCAACTACCCATGGTGCAATTCACGCAGCACGCATACATTAATGTGGACAGATGTGTAGACGTCTGCTGATGCATTCCATGTTACTGTATTGTTGGAAACGTTAAAAGCTTTTTAAAGTAGAGGACAGATGCCAGATGTCCGTGGTGTTATGTCCTTCACGTGACCCGCAGTGCTTTGTGCCTAGCGAGGACGATGTACATTAAACGTCCAATCATACTTTATATTATAAAGATGTTGTTGTTGTTTTTTTTAACAGATGTTTATATTTTTGTCATGTCAAAAAGTTTAAAAAAGACATTTAAATAAAAGTCCTGCACCCCTGCGATAGCTGTTCACATTTTGCAGAACAAGCATGCCGAACCCTGGAACCACTGACCTCGGTTGCCATGTGTGAGCTCCCCTGGTGTTTAATTACAGCCATTAGGTCATTGCAACAACCAGCTGCCCATCATCTGTGCTCACACTGAGAAAGCGCAACATTTAATTTATGATATTGATTTATTACCTGTTCAACCGCTTCTCTACTGCTGCATGGTTGTTCCTGTAACAGTTTGTCATGTGTATTTAAAGGCGATTCCTGTTTCTTTGGTCACTTGTGCGTAGTTGAAGGCTGTGCTTGTGGTGCACCCTGCCTCATCCCTGAGCTGGGGAAGGATTTTTATGTGACACTTATATGTCTTTCTCTTGAGGTCGCTATATTTTAGGTTTAACAATGTTTCGAACTGTTTGCATTTGACGTTTTCCCACCAGTGCTCGTCCACCAGTATTAACATGGGATGCATTTTAACTTTATGAGCAGATTCTTACAAATAGTGATGTTTTTACTGTCACTGGCTCACGAAGGAGGTGTAGTCCCAACACTAACCCACATGGGTCTGATGGGTAGGAAGCTGGATATCACTCATAGAGATGATGTCTTTATCTGTGGATCGTCTAAGAGCGAAGGACACCGATGCCAAGGAACAAGGGCAGGAAGGAGAAAGTATTGGTATTGGTACTATGGGTTGGTACGACAACAAAAGGACATTTGATCCAAAACAAACTCTGGGCAGGCCCGGGGCTCTAAACTCAATGGTAAATCCCACGTGCCGCTATTACTCAATAAAGTCTGGGTTAAAGGAAAGAGAGGCAGAAAGAAAACACCAGTTTAATGTCAAACAGACTTTAAGACGCAGTTTATAGCGGTTTTTCACACAGTTTCACTCAGAATGTGAGAACGTTCTTCAGTTGTGTCCAGCATAACAGTTTGTGTTTCTGTGTGGCAGGGGGCTGTTCATCACTATTCACGACCGTGGCCACATTGCTTCCCTGCTCCAGAACTGGCCAGAGAAGGACATCAGGGTAATGTAATGTATACTGCAGCACTCAAACAGTGGCATCCACGTAGAATGCAAAAGGTTTGAAAGCAAGTGAAATACATCTAATGATCACACTGAGGAAATGTAGCGCTTTAAGGGAAGGAGGAGGAATCTCCCAGCTTGTTACCAGCAGGTCAACGGCTCTGATGGTAAAACTCCAGCATGGTTCTCACCTCGGGTCCCAGACATTTCCGGACTGTTGTTAGGAGGAGAGGCAATGCCGCACCACGGCACACATGGCCGTGTTTTATATAGTTCTCCTTGCTCTGCTGGCAAACTGCCCAAAAGCCTGCAATATTTCCGTGCACAGGGCGACTAGTCCTGCTTAAAATGACGGAACGAGCAGGAGAAGCATGCCTGGCATTTCAAATATCCCTGCAGCCTCAGCCACCTGTTCCCAGCTGTCAACAGCAGGGTATTTACCTCAGCGCTCACATGCCACCTCTCATTGTCAGGGTGGTCTTATTGTGAATTCACCTACAGTACAGGAACCAGGCCCTACTTTTGACATGCCACTCACGAGAGCAGGGAAAACGGGAGCCGAGGTAGCAATCGACCGATAGCCCTCGGCATCTGTCACATGTTAGCGAGCGCTAAGAAAATAATGATGTTGAATATGGTTGATTGTGTATTTTGACAGTTGTGTTGATTGACAGGCTGTTTGTGTGACGGATGGAGAGAGGATCCTGGGCCTCGGGGACCTGGGCTGCTATGGCATGGGCATCCCGGTGGGCAAGCTGGCGCTGTACACGGCGTGTGGGGGTATGCCACCACAGCAGTGTCTGCCTGTCATGTTGGACGTGGGCACAGAAAATCAGGTAAGAGTTGTGTAAATATACAGTTTGCCCAGTGGCAGTGCTTGTAAAGAGTAGTATATTATCACATAGCTTTCTAACACAGATTAAAATAAAACATTTTGGGAAGTTTGTTTCATATACAGTAGTTGCACATGGCTGGAGGGTGCAGAAGAATTGAACCATGTTCTGTTTTATAAAATATAAACGTGTATTTAGTTAGTTTACATTAGTCACAATATGTAAACTACAGTATGTTCTTATATTAAAACAACGCTGTTACTGCATCTTGGTGAGTTACATTAATTTGCATGATAATATTTAATTATCCCCAGAGTTTTGTTTTCTGAAAACAAGTCCATAGTCTGTGTCATATGCTGTGCCAGTAGGGAAATGCCCATAGTTTAAAATCAGGTAGGCTTTACTAAAAAGAAAACAAAAGCACTGAGTGACGTAAGCAGCTCCATCAAATGGTGCCAGCTGGGAAAGCACCTCTCCACTCTGCCCGTCCATGATGGCAGCAGTACCCACCCACCTGTGGTCTGTGTTCCCTGAGGAAGTCCTTCTGAAATATGATTTAGACTCTGGGCAGCATGTGTCTGCAGCCATCAGAGTGTGCATACAGTCGGTCTCTGCCTGCGGCCTAGGTGTGCGCTTCACTGCCAAGCTGAGCTGGTCATGGTCTTCCCTTCATATTCCAGCACAGTCTTCGGTTTACAGCTGTTTCATTCCAAGCAAATGTGTGTCTCAATTGGATTAGGGATGAGAGATGTTGCTGAGTCTAGACTAATTAGCAGAAAAAGAAAAAAAAAAGGAGTGGTTGCAGTGGTCAGAACTCAAAATGTGGATGAGAGGAGTTTGTTGTCGTCTTTGTGACAACACCCATCCATTGCACATTTCAACGTTTGGAAATAAATATACGCTGAGTATAAACTAATTAACTCATTTGTTTATACCACACAAGAACAGAACTGTACCTAAACCATGTGTGCGACAAGGAAGTAACTTTATGTGTATGTATTAAACCCTGAGAGGTGCTTGCGTCCATCAAATGGATGTCACAGGTAGACAGGCATCAGTGTTGATAGAGGCCCACGTATCTGATGCTAAACCACCGTAACTGCAAATGCCTCAGACTCTCCCTGGATTCCTTATACCTGTCCTCAAAGCTTTCAGACCCTGAAAGAAAGACGCGAACACGCTTGGAATGGCAACTATGGGGAGGTGTGTGTGGGGGGGTGGATGCTTCATGTGCTCATATGTGCACCTGCCTTGAGAGGAGAACACAAGGTTCATAAAGCCTTAATACGCTTCGTCCCCCTGGCTGGGAGTCTCCGAAAACCATATTAGCCATATATATATATATATAACCATATAACTTTACATTTGTATGCCTTTCTTATCATTGCATCCTAAAATAGCTTAGCTGACCTTGGACTCTACTGTAAATTCCTCAGCATAGAGATGTTGTTGTATCCAATTTCTCTTGGATACACAACATCTGAATAAAGAAGAATGAACTTTTTCATTTTTGCACACATTTACAACATACTTTACATTAAGGTTTCCAAAAGGGGAAGTGGCCTGAAAACTTTTTAAAGCCACTAAATGCACAGGGACCCACTTTAATGGAGAACTTGATCCTTGTTCAACTTAAAAAATCAACAGCTCCTTTACTGTGCTTGGCTGTGGAGGACTGCGTTTTCCATTATTCTGAAGGGATGACAGGCTAAATGACATCTGATGGGATCAGGTTTGTGTGTGTACGCGTGGTTCTTCGGGGTTCGTATTAGAGGAACTAGCTTGCTGGCCCTTGCTAATGTGCCTCCTCTTGTTTCCTGCCTCTGAAGGCATGGTGGAGGTGGGAGAGGCGGTGAGGTAGTGGTAGCTCCGTCTAATTATCAAAATGACTGTTATTATGGGATTATATTTGTCCTTGAGTGGATGTGGGGCAACGCAGAGAGGCAGGCAGGCTGACATCCAAACATTCAAACCCAGAGACAATTTTCTTTTTTTTGAAAGAATCTATTTCTTTTTCTTTTTTTTTATGCTTTAGATGTGGTCGCTGTGTGATCGTAAACAGCTCTCGTCCGTTCCTCACAAACATTACGCACAACCAAATAGAACCAGGTCACAAGCGTGTACAACAACACACCTATTTGTTTTGAGGTGGTTCAGCTTTTTCTGCGTCATACTGTTATCGTCCTGCTCTTTATCGGTCTTTACTGTTTGTCCTGGGGCCAGACGTCACCTCTCACACACTTACATCGTCCTGAAATGAGAGTTGCTGATGTCATTCTTGACATTCGTGGCCTTTAGCTCGCACAGACCTGAGCTGCCCGTGATCTCTGGCCTCGATTGACAGGATCTTTTGAATTCGTGCTTGCAAAGGCTGCCGGTTCAGTCGAAAGTCGCGCTGCTTGGACGTCCAGCCTCCCCACTCCAGCAGCCGTCCGTTCAGAAACAATGCAGCTGGAGCTTTTGTGTCTCTAGCAAGCACAGACTGTAACGCCATACACAAGGGCTAATCCCTCGTGAGAGAAAGGGGGCTGTGCGACACAAAGGACACCTTAGCCAATCAACGGCAGATAATCTGGAAACAGAAAGACAACTCATGTCAACAGTTCAGCACAGGATCAACAAGGTCAGCCCAGTAGAAACTCACTCTAGAAACTCGCTGAAGAGAATCCCGAGAAACGAACCAGCGGTAGGACGTGAAACAAACACTGCCGTGTTGAACAGTTTTCAGGATTTCATAGCGGTTTTTTTTTTTTCTTTCATTCTGTTGCATCATGCTGTAAATTCTCTCTCTGTGGGATCACATGCAAAATACTCGCTTTGGTTACAGTTGAACTTGGTCTCCTCCTCCCAGTTCAATTTAAAAGCTTGCCAGGAAACGACTTGTCAACTTCAAATAAATATTGCCTTAAATAAAGTTTTCGAGCTGTTCTTGGACATGGTAGCTCTCGACCCGGCTATGGAAAGGTGGCTGCAGCCTTTTCCAAGCCCTTCTCATCTTCGTAGCACCCTCTAATTATCCATTTCTAGAAGTAAAGGTCGCCTGTCGCAATGAGGCATGACAACGCTCCGGATCAGTTCTCTATCCTCTGGGGCCGAAATTCCCTGGAAGCCAAGACTGTACCACAGTCCCTGTAGCTTCTGAACCTTCCTGCTGTTATATGCCGCGAATAAGTCAAGATACACGTAAGTCCAGCAGGTGCTTCGCCTTGAGATGTGGCAAAATATGCGCTGATACCTCAAAGCAGGGTTGAGTCACTCAGTTGGTGATGGCTGACATTTACTTACATCTAATTTATTTATTTACACTCTCTCTCCACTCTCTATAACTGCTGAAATTCTGAAGTCTAGGACTCAGTGTTTTGGTGTTTTGATGACTGGATACATTTTACATTATTGGCACCTTTTGCACATTAAAGCTTACAGTAGCTAGAAAGGTTTGAAGCTTCATTAAGTCACAACAAAGCTTCCATTCTCTTCCTTATACGTTTCTGTCTGACCCGCCTCCGTGTGTTTTTGCAGGTGCTCCTGAAGGACCCTCTGTACATCGGCCTGAGACATAAACGAGTGCGAGGCCAGGCTTACGATGACCTGCTGGATGAATTTATGAAGGCTGTATCGGACAGGTATCATCATAGCGGCCTTTTGATTCATCATTTGCCCGCTTCCTTCATCCGCTCTGCTTTGTCATTTTAGTGCAGGCAGCGCACGGGGCTCATAAAATATAATACTTTAAGCAGTTTACCATCTTCAGCACATGCAGCCAAACCCTGTGGACGTCAGTCGCTGGTGGCTGAACTATTTCACAGAATCACCACTAATTGGTTATGCACAGGATATTTAGAAATGTAATAATTGATTTTCCTGAAAGCTTCTGATTGGGATCAAGCCTGCAGCTGCTTTACAGGGAACAGGGGAACGTCTTTAGGCCTGGCTGCAGCATCTTCTGCACTTGATGAGACGTTTGCATACCTTGGTCTTGACTGTATGTGTCTGTCCCCGTGTGCCATGGAGGCATCATGACTCCACACGTGGGCCTGGTTAAACCTCTACCCCCAGACACTGGACTCCAGAAGGAGAAGCCTGGGTCTGGGTCCTCTCCAGCTGGCAACAGGAAGCCATGTCTCTAATAACTGGGTGGCTTCTCAACTGTAGGGAAATAAGCTTATTTTTTTTCTCCAAAGAAACCAGACTGGTGGAACATGAATAATTATGGGCTCAGAACGAATGATTACTACTCTGCAGTTTTTCTTTAAATCCTATTCATGTTTTTTTTTTTTTTTTACTTCTCTAATGAAGTACAACAGCTACAGGACATGTATTGACACAAATGCCTGGATTTGTGCCAGGTTTCCATTCCAGCAATGAGCCTGTGCTGTCTCCCGCTTGTGTCCTCAGGCAGAGGTGAATCATCTCATATTGTCACTGGTCTTCTGCACACCCACTGTAAAAAGTGCGCACCAAGCCCGTGATGCCCTAATTCCTCCCTGATGATGATCATGGCGATGATAATAGTGTTGAAGGGGTGGGCCTCAAAGTTAAAAACAACACTGGTTCATTCGTTAAAATATAGTCTGATTGGACTTGAGATTGGAAGATGCCCGAATCGTCCGTGTGACAAACAGTTTTCGACAAAACAAGGTCTATGGTGTTTTTAAACCTGGCAGCAAGCAAAGAATGCGTATTGGTCTTTAACGGTGGCTTGGGGATTTGTAAAAAAATGTGCGCTGAGAGATTCAGGCTCTCGGGAGACTGAGAGAGAGCTGGGGATTTATTAAGGCCTGAGCCCCCGTAGGGCCAGTGGTTAACAGACGGCCTTAGTCTGTGTGCACAAACGCACATATGCACACAGGTTGAACAGCTGTGTGGACAGAGCACCCTTGTCTGTGACCTTAGCAGAGGTCCCCGTCTTTCTGTACCTAAACCAATCACTTCATACTGTACGTCCTCCTACGTGCTGTTAGCTGGAGATGTAGGTTTCATCTCAGCCTGAAGCCACTTTTCCTCGTCCTTCACGTCGACCCAGACGGACTCCTGAGCGATTCGGCACATAGGAAAGTGTCCGTCTGCTCCAACGTTAATAATAATAATGTCTCAGCCCTTTATTCTCAACATGTTGGTCTGTTTGGCAGTATAATCACCAACAAACCCCCCAGTGTGTGTTTATCATGTGTCACGCCATAAATCACAGAGAGGAGAAAAAGCTTTCAAACAGCAGAGGAGTCCTGTGTCCTTTGGTAGCATCGATTGTTTAAACAGCCCCATGGCAGGACCGGGTCGGCTGCCGTCTGTCGGCCGTGAAAGTCTCCACTGTCCAAACCGCCCAAAACACCTGCTTTCATGTGATAATTAGTATGAAAGAGCTAGCGCCATTATAGAGGATCAGTTTCCACAGTTACCAGTGTGTCCGTTCCTGCTGGTCCTGGTCAGACACACACACACACACAAGCCCCACCTCAGCCTCATTTTTAGGGTCGTCAAGGAGACGGTTGCATTAAAAAAACGTCAAAACTTCGTAGACGTGAATTAAAAGCCTTCCGCATTGAGAAGATGCTCCTTTCTTTCCACAACCCCACAGCCACAGATAGTCTCTGCGTGGTTTATGGTCATTGGAAGCCCATAAATATAAATACGCACATGTCCACAGCGTAGACTTTTCATAAGCAGCGTCTGATCTTTCTTGACTGTCGCAGTTGTGAAAAGCTATGAATACATTGTTTGACAGGCCACATAATCCTCCGTCTTTATTAGAGTAGTACAGTAGGACAACACATTCCACGTGACTTTTAATTTGTGCAGACTCAAGACTTGGTGCCGCGTGAACTGATGTGACCCCCTCCGGCAGCGAGATGCGTGAAGGCGTTGTAGGTGGCGCTGCGCTGGCAGCCGAGCGGCCACATCTGTCCTCGCCCGTCGCCGCTCTCATCTCCTGCAGCCCAAACACAATGAAAAGTTTATAGCTCCCTTCTCGGCCTCATTATTCCTCCTCTTCGCACAGTCTCTCAGCGCCTTAGTGCTGCTCTCGGCCTGATAGAAAACACATTTCTCTCTCCAACGCTACTTCTGTGTTGGCAGCGACTGGCAGCCGCTGTATCAGCTATCAGCGTCTCTTTGTGTTTGTTTGTTTTTGCTTCTGCACAGCTTCCTCCTGGTCCTTTTTTTTTTTTTAAGTTTTTTACGGTTGTAAGCAGTTTGGCAGGTGCTGTAACAAGTGGGAAATAGATTTGGTGGCTTGTACAATAACGCAGACGGGGTTACTTTATCTTATGGTGAATTTGGGAAAGACAGAAAGAGAAACTGACGATGAGAAAGTGGCGAAAAGAAGGAAACAGGAAATGGTAAAAGCAAATGATCAGGATCAGGTGGGATTTCCAAACGTACGTCTTCTTATCAGCTCTCTTTTGTTCGTTTAACTGACGAGGCCAATAACAATACCAATAATAATCAGTCTAATGATTTTCATTGGACTTACTGAAAACTGAATATTACAAAATTACAACTGAGTTATTTTCCGCCAGCCGTTGCTATGAACGAAGGTTTGCTCGTTAAACAAGAGGAGAAACAGATTCCTCGTTGGTGCTGTTGCTATTTTAGAGACTCTGGGCACATTTCTGTCCTGCTCTGTGATGTGTCGTCGTAGCTTCGTTGTACACGTCTTACTGTACCCACTAGGTGTGACTCTGCTGGCAGCATCTCATAAAATGGTTGCTGCTGCTGCTTTACTGCGGCGCTGGGTGGGCTCTGGCTTCTTCTCCTATAAAAGTGCTGCTTGTGCTCCTTTGTGCAGGGTTGACCTCCCTCATTGAAATTCACCGTGAGGTGCCGTCATAAACGCAGAACACACAGGTGTCCGCTCGTCAAATGTCCATTCAGCGTCTTACTGGCTTCGGGTCTTAGGCGGCGCACAGACGTTCAGCGTTTCTATTACTTAAATTCATTAACATTTACATATTTCTTCTGACTTTCTGCTGGAGCTCATCATTTCTTTCTTGATGACTCGCCTTGGGCTGTTTAGTATAGCGGGAGAGCGCCCCCACCAGGACTTTAGATTAAATGCAGCTGCACTGTTTACAGGTATGGGATGAACTGTCTGATTCAGTTTGAGGACTTTGCCAATCTGAATGCCTTCCGTCTGCTGAGCAAGTACCGCAACACGTACTGCACATTCAACGATGACATACAAGGTAACGGAGCAAGACACTCGTCCGCTCTGTCCATCTACGCATTCACTTCATGTTCTTTTCCACATTTTCTGCAGGCACTGCTGCGGTGGCGGTGGCTGGCCTCCTGGCTGCCCTACGCATCACCAACAGCAAAATGTGCGACCATACCATTGTGTTCCAAGGTGCGGGAGAGGTAGGTGGACTGACATCGAAGCCGACATTATCACTGAGCAGCTCCTCTTTTATCGCTCCTTTTTGTCTGGCTCCCAGGCTGCAATGGGGATTGCTGAGCTGATCATTATGGCCATGAAGAAAGAGGGACTCGCTGAGCAAGAGTGCCTGAAAAAGATCTGGATGGTTGACTCCAAGGGTCTAATTGTCAAGGTATTTAAATTCATACGTACTGTACCCTGGTGTCATCATCGCTGTACATGAGCAGACTGACTATTGCTCATCTCCAAATGCTTAAATCCTCAGGGCCGGGATCACCTGACTCACGAGAAGGAGAGGTTTGCTCAGAAACACCCAGAGATGAAGAGGCTTGAGGACGTAGTTCGGGAACTGAGACCCACAGCCATCATTGGTAAAGCAGCCAGCGTCCGTCCACTTCACCACGTCTCACTCAATCCGCTGTTAGCTTAGCTTAGGGTTAGATGGATGGTGTAAACCTCAGCTTTCGGTCATTTCTGGGATTTAGGAGTGGCAGCTGTTGCTGGAGCCTTCACAGAGCAGATCATCAGAGACATGGCCTCGTTCAATGAACGTCCCATCATCTTTGCCCTCAGCAACCCGACCAGCAAAGCTGAATGCACGGCGGAGCAGTGTTATGTGTTGACAGAGGTGCGTTCTGAAGTGTTGTATCGATTGCTGTGTATGATCACGAATCATCTCTGTCTTTACTTGCACCCCAACATTTAGACAACATGGAGAGATTCTCTCATTCAGCTGGCTAGTAGTGAATGTTAAAGTACCTCAGTGCTCCGTCCGTTGGGATCCATCAACGCTGTACTGCTCTGTGCTGCAGGGACGGGGCATCTTCGCCAGTGGCAGTCCGTTCGACCCCGTCACCCTGCCTAATGGGAGGACGTTCTACCCTGGTCAGGGTAACAACGCCTACATCTTCCCTGGAGTAGGCCTTGGCGTCACTGCTTGTGCCATTCAGCATATCACCGATGAAATCTTCCTTACTGCCGCGGAGGTAAAACACTGACATACGTAGCATCCTTTTCAAATGATTTCATTATTGCACTTTGTTCATCTTCCGACGATCAAAAGTGATGAATTTGATTCATGCAGCACACACGTCACGTCCCTCACTGTTGTTGACTATTCCACAGACTCTTGCTCGCCTGGTGACAGAGAAGGACCTGTCAGAGGGGAGGCTGTATCCTCCTCTGACGTCCATCAGAGACGTCTCTCTCAAACTGGCGGTCAAGGTGAGACCTCACTAAATATGCCGTACGCGTAGGCGACCTTGTCTGTCCACCTGTGCAGGAGTTGGTTTTGAAACCTGTGCTTCACAGATCGCAGAGTTTGCCTACGAGCACAACTTGGCCGCTCTCCCGGAGCCGTCGGACAAAGAAGCACACGTTCACTCTCTCACCTACGCCACGGATTACGATGAGTTTGCTGTGGAGTCGTACAACTGGCCGGAGGATAGTATGATTGTGCAGTCATGCAAGCTTTAACACTGGACAAAGAAAAGAGGCTTTGTGTAGATTTTCCTTTAAATATATTTCTCTAAAATCAATAAGACAGCTAGAAACCAAAGTCATTACTGTTACCGGTGATATTTCATGCTGTATAAAATATTTTTCCAGTGGTTATTTTGGATTTTACACCAATATATTTTGAGAAAATCTTACACATGTTTACATTTAATTGTACTGTACTATAGAGTAATTAATGAGCTATAATTGAGAAACCTTTTGTCAAATAAAAGCAATTTAATTAATGTTTTCATTGTGTGATTCATGTGACTTTGGAAGGATAAGTGTGTATTGAGTCTGGGTATAACTCTAAAAAAACGTTTTTGAAATGATTATCATGGTACAGACAAAAGAGTTTTACGTGCTTGAGCTCTGGCTCCCTCCAGGGGTCACCCTGTGTTACTACAATAGAAACAGTAAATCTCACGGCTTCCTTATTTTAAAACAACAAAAACTACTCTGTTGAATTTTAAGATTTTTAAATAGATATGTTTAAATGTATTGACAATAAGAATTTATTAAATACAATCAAGTTGTTTTTTCAACCCTCATTTACTTACAGTGTGGACACAATTTGCCTTATTATTTATATTATAATCTACAAAAGCGCAGCAATACACAGACATGCTATACATGTATGTGATAACAGCAGTTGATGATCATCCAGTTTATGGCCCAGCACTGCAAGTGCGACTGGTGTTGTCTCAGTGACACTGAGGATGATTGTGCGTCACGTAATCGATAACAGACCAGACAGTCAGTACTAAAGGCCTTTGGCTGGGCCCCTGCCCATCCCACTGCCAATTCAATAGAGAAGCAACCAGACCAGTCCAGTCATGGCTGTTTCGCCCCGGGCAGAAATTATAACCCCAAACAGCAGCTTTCCTCACTTTCTTTGCCTCACCCTGCTGTAAATGGGCCCAGGGCAACCGCTGACCTGACGCGAAGATCAATATGTCTCTGTGATAATCAGCTGTCTGGGCCACAAAAGCTCAGTTTTCTAACACGCTGAATAAGATGGACATGACTAGACTGCAACGCGATTGAAGCGTTTGTGCTTTGGTTCACTTCTAACAAGTTTTGTGTGTGCTGAATAGCATAGGGATCAATATCACTTTTAAAAAGTTTTGCTTTTAATCCGCGTCACTGACACTCGGCTCGTTTAAAGGGAGAAAGTCTCTGCCTGCGCTGTTTTGATACACAGAACGTATCTGTCTGCGCTGTACGCTTGAATATAAGCAGATGGTAGAAAATCCAAAGTTTGTAAGAAAACCTACTAAAGTTGTTAAGATGCATTGTGACGGCCCGCAATGCTATAGGTAAGAAAGAGATAAGATCTGTGGGAACAGAGCACTGTTCCTGCAGACCTTCATACATCACGGTGTCAGACAGTTCTGACTTCTGTTGCTGCTATTCCTAAAATATTTCAAATCAATATCAATGTGCAGCACACTGAAACTTGAGGAAGGCTGATGGATAAACGAATAAAATAAGAAAACGTATTATAATGACTTAGCATACGGCAGCCTTTGACCTTGTTTACAGTCTCACACTGAATGGCACCTTCCTAAGTCCTTGTGATCAGTGCCAATCACTAAAGTCCCCGAGGGCCTGTGGCCTGCGTGAGCCTGTCTGCCCATCCTCCCTGTTGGCCGTCTCACATCAGGTCCAGCAGCTTTTGCCCATCTGCCTGTCCGCCCCTGCACACGCAGCTTCTCCTGCTCAGCATAACTGCAGTACAGTTCAAACTTTGTTCTTACGCTTCCTCTCAGGACATATTTTGTCTCACGTTTGCTTCTATTATTATGAAATTGTGAAATATTTTGATTGGTTGATTGTGTAGTGTTGTTTTTTTTTTATTTTCACACGCACAAACGCGCAACTCAACTGTGAAGATGTGCTTCCTACAATAGACCAGCAGAGGATGCTCTCACATAAACACAGTAAAAGCTCTACCTAGCACCAGTGCAAGTTTTGAATGATTTGAATACGCTGATCCATTGTCACTCACTTTTTCCTCTGTGACAACCTTATTTTATATTACGCATAATACTTTAACGACAGATCATCTCTAACTCTACTTATATCGATCTATTTACAAACCATTGCCGCAAGCCTTGGCACAAATATAATACTGTAAAAGGTAAAGATCCGTGAATTGCAGCATGGCCGTCGCCTGGATAATAGCTTACACTTCAAGGTTTTTCTACACACCAAAACACTGCTCTTTGTTCTTCCTCACTAAAGGCCTCGTCTACCTGCGCTGAAGGTGGATGAATGAGGAGCTGAAGTGTATTGATTGCAAAGCACAACCAGTAAATATTAATGGAATGCAACCAACATGTAACTTTTCCATGCTCTTTGAAATAAACGTATTCATGATGACTGTGTGTGTAGATGTGTGTGTGTGTGTGTGTGTGTGTGTGTGTGTGTGTGTGTGTGTGCCAGATCACTGTAAAAAAAAACAAAAGAAGAATACTATTTTCTTTTGCCTTCACTTTTTATGAATGCTTCATTTACTCTGCAGAATAGATACAAAAGCGTGACTTTGTGGACAAAGGAGTCTCCCGGTTAGATGAATAGATGTCACTGAAATTCCATGATGCCTTTGCGTCTTGCTGGTACTGTGATGACACTGTGCCTGTGTGTCCGCGCATCGATGTAAGCATCGAGGATCAACCCAGCATGTTTATACCCAGTTGGACTTATGAGATCGAGCAGTTATTTACCCCCCCAGCGCTACCTGTATTGTCTTTTTTTAAATCCTCAGAGAACAACATAGCACATTACGCGTTTGTATATGTGATATTTTCTTTTGGACATTCTCTTTTAGAGCATCGGAGCAGTGTTTGACCTCGCTGAATGGTGCCTGACCGGCACATTATCAGCTTAAGCCCTGACCTCTAATCTTTCCCTGTCAGTTAACCTTGAAGGATCCCTAACAATGATGTCTTAAGCGGCGCAACTTCATTTCCTACTCGTACTTATTCAAATTTAAGTTTGCGCAAGCCACGACATACAAGGTGACCGCGTGTGACCTTTATGTGCTCATCATGTTCAGTGCCCTGCCTGCCTGGTGGTGAATTGAATGGGCATTATTATCAAGAAAGCACTGAGGCTCTGCAGCTTCCTATTATTCTGCGGTTCCTGTGAATGATCCTGTGAGTAATTTAGAGAGACGTCTCTGTTTCACAGAGGGCCTGCACGTCGCACAGGTTTTAGCCTGAGAGGCAGTGGTGGGCACAGGTTTCCGACAGCCTGTTGTTTCTCAGGCGGGTACCACGCACAGATACCAAGCAGGAGCGCCGACGCCTTGACAACTTTTCTTTAATTAGATGAGGCCTTGTGCTCAGCGCGGGGATTCTTGCGCTGAAATCTAACGTGACATGTGTGATCACGACCAAAAGTCATGTTTAATTAATTTTTGCGGCAACTCAGGGTGTGCAGACCTTCCCCGCAGCTCTGCTGTGAAAAAATAAAAAAATGTCTAACAAAAATATATTATTATAATAAATATAATATATTACTTTCCAGCACGTGTTCGGCTGCTTAAGAGTTAAACTTGAATTTCAATTAAAATTCAACAAGTGATAAGGCCCAGTTTGGAAACTGATCAAGCTTTAACTTACTCTAGTCAAGCCACGCAGCACGTTGCCTTTAGCTGCCTTTGCTGCTCTCTGAGTGACGGCACATGCAAGCCAGGCTTGTGCCTATTATTCTGCAGCAAGCTCCAGATGGATCAACACATGCTGAAAATATTACAAGCAAGACATTTGCATGTGACCTAAATCCCTCATTTCCGCTCCACCATGCGAACGAGTCGGTCTAAAGATTATTATTTCGTGACATTGCACCGTGCAACCTATCTTTCCACCTTACAGAGCTGGTATAATATTACAATGTGTTTGTATATGTTAGATCATTTGTACTGTGTCATTGTGTCTATATTGTATAATGAGTATGGATCATGGTCCAAAACAAATTGAACTGACTGACTGATAGTAATAAGCTCCACCATCACACTTGATGCACTGAAGACCAGTAAGAGAGCAGTGATAACAAGCATGGAGACACTCAGAGGTAAATACACTATTGGATATAATATTTAACATGCATGCAGTTTAAGATATTAACATGCATGTATTTGCAACAATAGCTGTGGCCTTTGTGAGCTGAATCTTCATTAATTCTGTGATTGCTCGCTGCCAGCGATTTACTGCCAAGTTTTGTGAACATCAAAGCGTTTTGCCTTTTTTTTTTCCGAAACCACACATATCCCATTAAATTAACATGCATATTGCATCTTGAGCTCAATAAGTTGCCTAATTAATTGTGAGAGGCAACAACAGCTTCTGGTTGTTATGGGTATAGAAGGTAGTTTCTCGTTCACGGCTTGTGTGGTTACGACGCAGGTCCACTGCTGCTGCGTGTACGTTTAATGCGCGCGTTGTTGATTATGAATGAGGACGGCAAAGGTACGGCCTCCAGTGCTCTCCTTGTCCATTAATAACCAGGTTCCCTTTGATGAGGAAGGTGGCCTTTTTTTTTTTAACATCAGTTGCGGCATGTAAATCCGCCTGCTGTGTTATCCCCTTAACTGCTCAAGTGTCCACCTGAGTTTGTCCACCTGACAAATAAATTAATGAGCCTGGAAAACCTTTATTTTCTCTTTTTGATCAGTATGCCACCGTGCTCTGTGCCATGCAAGCAGCACACTGCATTTTAATGAAGTCAGGCAATATATGGTATGGTGTCATTATTTCATCATAATTAAGCCAAATCGAGAGAAACCTGAAAAGTGAAATTGAGTTTGTCTCGTGAAATGATCAGTCGACTCAACATGTCCCCAACAGAAAAAGGAATGAAGAGAGAATATTGAGTTTAAGCACGGCTGCATCTGATGGATGCGTAATTAGCAACAGCTCACCCTGAAAAAATATATTGAATAGCTTTCACCAGTGCTACTAAACACTGAGAGCAGGTTTCACGTCTAAGGTGAGATCATCATTAAATAAGATCTATTGAGCCAGTGGATCCAAGCTGTGAAAAGTGGTTCTTTGACTGTACGCTGCACCCTTAAAGCTACAATATGCCGCTGCCAGCAGCAAACAGCTCTTCTTGCAGTCATTGTATTAATGCAGTCAAAGTTGTGAAAGCATGACGACAACAGAACGTAACTTTAAATGACCGTTGTATTTATATGTGCTGTACCATAAGGACTGTTTACGCGAGTCAGTGGGGCCTGTGAAGAGCACCTGATCAGGCTCTTGACCCTGCGTTTGAATACTCCCACTGTTTCCCCCACATGAATAGTCAGGGAGCAGCAGTTCAGGTTGGATTATTTCCTGAAATATACAAACTGTGAGCAGAATAGATCAATGAATGAAGGGAGGACAACGCCGGCTGAGTGTTTGTGCCCCGGTCTTGTCGCGCTGCGCGTGTTTAGAAGTGTGTCCATCTTCTGCCCATGGGTGGAAACTGTAGCTCATTATCTATTGTCGGCAGGCACAATGGGCTGGAGGCCAGGGTACGCTGGCCCGACAGCCCCAAGCACAATACCTGTAAACAGTGAGCAACCTAATTGAAAACGCAGTGTAGCATCAGCATGTTGTCTGACAATGACAGGGCTGATGAATAGGGAGGTGGGCTGTTATCTGCTGAAAGGTGGGAGCGCGTTTCGAATGAGAGGTTGCAGCGTGAAAGCGCAGAAACGTTGTCTGTTTGTGTGTTTGTTGCCAAACTACAGGTGCTTTTGAAAACGTGAGCAATAGACGGAATAAATCAACGCCGCTAACTTTTCATACCTGGAAACGAGACGATGCACAGCACTGACTTGCTACAGTAGCTCATTAATGCATTTACAGCAACCCTGCAAACGTCCCTCCAATATGAGCCTGCAGGCACTAAAATCAGACATATTATAGGTCTGTATGTTCCAGATGAGCCTATACAAGCTGTAAATAATGGACGCGAGCGTGGAAATGCCATTCATATAGGTCACTGAGTCTACACTCATCCATCACCACCCACCAGGATCTTAAACTCGATCTAAAAAAAGAGCGTCGCGTCACTGCCGCTCGACTGCGTGTGAGCTAAGTAAGAGTAATCCAATCAGATAAAAGACTAGTCAACATACAAGTTTTGCAGGATATTTCAGCCGCCGCACGCCCACCACAAATTCACTAGTTCCCTGTCAACTTATTGGCTTCCATTACGCTGAGCTCTGATGTTATGGACCTAATTCTTTTGACGCTGTTCTTTAAGTGGGTTTTTGCGATTACGCTCAGATAAGCGCCTCTGCTTTCGCTCATGCACAATAAAGAACCTCAGCCGCGCCTCTCCCGCTCTTTATTAATACTCACTCCAGGATCTTTTCTCTCTCACCAGCTCGCTCGTATGCTTGTTTCGAATTGCCCTTGTTTGTGCAGCGACGCTGTTTCCAAAGCCATAGGTCTGATGACGGTAGCATCACATGTCCCATGGGGTTTCACAGACAGGTTTTTTTTTTCATTATTGCTCAAAATTAAAAAAATAAATAAACAAAACGTAAGATCAAAGTAAAACACAGGGTCAAATCCATCTTTTAAATATTACTGATACCATGAGAACCCAAACTCTTGGCATTGTTGCGTATTATATATTTTCCTCTGGAAAATGTATAATTGCTGTTTTACTTTTTTACCTGGAAGGAATAAACATTTAAGGATTTAAACAGGTGTTTCTGAAATTATAGCTTTTTCAAACTCAGCCTCCTCTGGAACATCTCTCTGCTTTTGACTTGAAGCCCTGTCACTGATGTGCTTATTTATGTACTTATTATATTCATCTGCAGTATAGAGACTAACCTACGTAGATCGTAATGTTTCAACGTGGAATTCAAGTTCAGGACACATTTCAACCTCACGTTTTTGTTTGTTTGTCCTTCTCTGCCTCCTGGTTTACCTGTTCATGGCAATGTCATCATGTCTGACAGTGATGGTCTTTGTGGGTCAGTCAGGCTCTCTCTGCTGCTGCTCCAGTTCCCTGAGGCCGCTGAGGCTGGTCAGAGAGGCCACATGACCTGAGGCTATGGGTAAACTCAGGCAGGTCTTGGGCCCAGAGGTGCCGCCTCACATTTGCAGTTAGTTGGTCTGAAGTGTCTCTGCGATGGGCCTGGACGTGATCGGATCCGAGCAGCACTAATTCTCTAGGCTGGTTGAGGCGGGTTGGGACTCTGGTGTCCCATTAACTTTGGCCTAGAGGATCATAAGGTTACGATTTTAAAAGTCTGGACCAGCCTTGGGTAATGTAGTGTGAAGGTCCACAGTGAGGAGGCCTGTGTAGGGCTGCTGACAGAGAGAGGAGCTATTTCAGAGACAGGTGGAAGGATTTCAGGACAGACCATTTGCTTTAGCCTCAAGTTACACTCAGGTGTGTTACAACTTTTCAAGTCGATTCACGTAAATGTAGGTAATACGTTTACAGCCATTAACAAGGAGGTTGCTCATATGTTATCAGTTGTAGGATCATCAGTGAACATCTAGTGCAGAAGTGTCAGCATGAAAGACAGTGTTTTCTCTTTTATATTTTTAAATCACATACGATGCATATCCCAGGATTTCAGTGAGCTGCATTTGGGTACATCTAATAGGTACAAACCACTAAAACGGTTTTGATTAAAGATTGTCCTGGATCTTTTTCTTTGAAAAAAAAGGAAAACCTTTGAGAAACCTTTCTGAAGCGAATAATTAATTAGAGACGTGGTTAGTTGGATTAATGCCATCGTTCGTAGACGATGCACAGGTAAACGCTTCATGATCGGACAACGTGTAGCAATTCACAATCAAGCAATTTGCAGTTATCTTCGGTTAATGTGCAAACCTCCAAACTGATACCCTGTGGGCATCATTGCTCAAATTACAGTTGATGTAATCAGATTAAATTATGTCCCGAGGTTGCGTCCCCGTTGGGTCCTCTGTTTCTTCCTTTACGTTTCAGGGTTCAACTCCTGATATTAATTGGATCCCATGAACATGACACTCCGAACAGGCCACGTCATTGGATGTAACATACAGAAAGGGAAAGGAAGGAATTAGGGGGTGGGGTGAATACTGAATAATTAAAATTAGGGTTAAGGTTAGTGACCAGTTAATCTGGCAATTATGGTCAATTAACCAGCACGTGGGGAAGTGTGAAAATTAGGGTTAGGGCCTGATCTTCTAATGAGCATTTTGACACTGTGACCTGTTTTAGCCTTGGGGGGGGGGTCAGAAGCAGTTTGTACCGTTGGGACACGCACTTCACGACGCCTCACAACACGCAAACACGCACACGTGTTATTTTCATTATCATTTCACATTCAAATGTCTCGCGTGCGACAAGGTTAAATCCCCAAACGCGGCCATGTTATCCACAGTGCAGGCAGGCTAGAACAACGGGATGAACCTATTGCCGGAGCCAGAAAGGCTGTCAGCTATGTCAGAGAGGATGCATTATGTGCTCGCTGACAAAGTCGTTTCATCCACTGTTCAGATATAAGTTTGAAAGTCCTTCACATCAAAGATTTTTTTATTTTTTTTGCTCTCAGCGACGGCAATAACAACATCTGGTGCCGGTATAGCAGAGCCAGGCTGTCTGTCAGGCCGTAACCTTGGTCCACAGTGGAACAGCTCAACAATTTGATTCATTTTTGTGAAATGGGATGCAGATAGGACATGAGAATCATACAATACCTCATGATGAGGATGATGAGGATGAAGACTTTGGGGACCAAACAGCAGAACGTGATCACAGGAAAATACGCTTCCATCCTGTTCTTTGTGTCGGATTCTAATTAGCAAATGTTAACGTGATACATTTAGATGAATATGGTGATCAGTGAACCATCAGAGTGGTATCACCAGTGGTCATGGCACAACCAATGTATCACCTTGTGTCACTGAAGGTATACAACATAAAGGATGAATTAGGTCTCCTAGGTCTTTTAATTACTTATAACTTAGTTTTAGTGACTTATATTTAGCGTTTTATTGGAGGAACTGGGATTTGATGACTGTCCTCGTGGACTCTACCATTTGATCCACAGAGGCCCCTTCACTGATTTAGCTCACGCCTCTTTGTTGAACTGAAGCCTCAAGCAAATGCTTCAAAACCACATAATGTGGGTGCAACGACATTGAGAATCATGAAAGGCGTAGAATAACCTTGGGTAAATAGTTCATTTTGAAGTGACTATTATGAAGCTTTAGAGGGTTGACTGACTATATGGTAGGTCCCACACTTCACCCTACAAGAGCGGAGTCATTCATATTTGTAATCGTACAGATCATTTCAAAAAGCACAATAACCGCCTTCACTCGACATGCGTTTAAATCGGCAATCCCCCTTGAATTTCTAGGTGCAGCACATGCATTTAGTCGAATTTATCCAGTTCACGACAAGTTGAAAAGACAACGATTTAGATTTAGGTAGTTTCTCCAAAGCAAGAGACGTGTGCTGAGAAGGTCTGAGAGTCACAAGGTCAACCACCACTGAGGGGAGTCGGCTTTATCGCTTCAGCAGAGACCGGAAGCTGCAGGTGCATTTAATATGATATATAAAGAAGTTTGGGGATGGTTTATCAGGTATGGAGCATGTTTTTGTACCCCTGTAACCTCTCGGTCACCTCACAGCCATCGCCTGTGCGTGTAATCTCACGGCCCATCTCCTGCCTTCACGACACCTACAGCGCAAACTACATGCGGGTTAAACTATTCAACTCTGGCTGCGATCAAAAGTATCTGAACGTGCTCCTGTAGATTGTAGATTTCTTCTCTAGAAATCTTGTTTTGTTGCACAAACCTTGAAGCAGTGGTGTGCTTCATTTGCAGTTAGATGAAGTGAGACTTGTATCCCAAGACCACAGGATGACCTCCTTCATAACTCATGAATTGGTTTTATTTAGAAGTGAAGAATTAGCAAGGCCAGTATCTTTCAGTTCTTTGAGAGAGTGGAAAAATAATCAAAATGTCCCATTTACCTTGCTGTTTCTTAATTCTTTAGGCAATTTGTCCATAATATTATACAGTTCCCTCCACTGTATGGCAGACTTCAATCAGAATGAATATGCTTACATGTGTCTGACTGCTCTGGAGGTCATTTGCATTACTTGAAGTCAAATCTTTCAGTTTCCAGATCGGCGAGCGTCTGTATTTCTTCTGACAAGTCATTTGATATCCCTGCAGTGAAGCGATTGTTAGTGGTGAGCCGTCACATTCTTCTTTATGCGAGGTGTGAATGTGAGTGGGAACACGGTGATGGACACTCACAGGGTCCTCATTAGAGTGAGCAACACTGTGCGGCCTTGATGTGCTGACCTTTGTGACCTCCTGCTGCACCACTGCTCCTCTTAACAGCACACAGACATAGACAGGTCCACGAACACTTGAGTATTGACACGGCGTACAAAAACACGTTTTCTTCTCAGATAGATGAGCTGTTCAGATGTTACTGGACCTATTTGAATGGATGAATAATAAGATTATGGTCTTTGTTGTTAAGAATGTGATAAAACAAATGTTGGGTTTTAAAAGAATCAGTGAAAAGATGATTAAATGATTCTTCAATGTTATGTTTGAATTGAAGCATTAACATATCACAAAATTTAAAAACACAAATCAAACGCAAATAAAATAGTGATATAGTATTTTACTTTAAGGAGAAAAAGAAATTTGCAAAAATATTCACCCTCAAAAAGTCAAAAAGAAAAACATCTGACTCCTTGGTTTGGTATAATTCTTAATTTCTGAAGGAAATATATATAAATTTAATAATTTGGAGGCTGTGGATGTTATTATGGACGGTTTACAGTGGTTCATCATCAGCCCATCATCATCATTTAAATTAAACAGCCAATTACGTTGACGAGACACAGGTTGCAAAGCTGGTCAACGTTGGCTGGAATTGCAAAGCGTCACATTTTGAAGTTCCTGCAAGAGGAAACACGGAGGAAGCAATTATAATAACAAGAACACTTCCTCAGGAGGGCAAAGGAAATAATGACATACAGTGGAGGCTTCCCATTGCTCTTTATGCTTGATTTGGGTGGTTTGTTCAGGTCAAGATATTCAAAAACAGCACTTCTAGCCCTGAGCTGCATTATTAATTCGTAATAAAGAAAGCACAGGATACATGGCAAGACGCAAGATGTTTTCTTGAACGCTGAATCCAGCCCGATGCGCTTTTGCCCAGCGTAGTGTGCCTGTCTGAGTTCACAAGCCAACGCTCCCTCCAGGTTTAAAAACCGCACTGGCCTCCCTCAGACCTCAGGGCAAGGCATTCATATGGCAGGCGAGCCGCGTATTAGACACATATGGTGCCGAAACAGATTTAAGAAATAAGCTGTCATCAAATAATCAAATCATTCATGTTTCAGAGAGCAATAATAGAGGTATGTGAGCAGGAGCGTTCCTAGTGGGACTTCTTTGTGTGTGCTTGGTGTGTCTGTGGACAAAGGCCTGTTACTATGAAAAAAACTAGAGAACAGTAAGTGACGTTAATTATATTTATGTGAATATCTGTCTTATTTACACCTTTTCACACTGTTAATTTATTATACTATTATTTTATGTCTACATTTCATTTATTCTGGGGATTTTTCACATGTTCATTGTTGCTTCTTCTGTAGCTGCAGTCGTTTAAACAAGCTTGAACTAACGATTCTCATAGAAATAAAACCCAGGCAATGCGTCACAGGCTGGAAGTTCATAGCTGGAACCATGGAAGACTGCAAGTGTGGATGAATTAATGCTTCGCTCTTCTGTCAAAGCTGGTAGCTAACACTTCTGCCACTGATAAGATGAGTGCTGATCAATTCTCACTGGTCCAGATTAAGCACTTAAATTAATTTATTAGAGCCTCAGCTGAGCAGTGGCTGGATGTGATGCACACTATGCAAGCACTAGAAAAGACAAGCCGAGCTCCCTGTACCCTGTCTGCACTCATCCCATCAACGTCAACCGAGAAAACAAGCCAGCGCGGAGGAAAACGCGTGCACCACTCCGCCCACCAAACCCCAGGCTCTGCTTTTTTTAACCCGTGCCTCAGCCCACGCCCCGCTCGCCCCGCTGCACCCCTCCCCACCACCACCACCACCCACCCTCTACTCACAACCCAAGGCCATGTGTCCAGGCTGTGCATGACAGCTCGCAACATCTCCTGCCACAAATGTTTTCCCAAAGCATCCACTTCCGTGACCCTATGAGCAGATAAAAGCTCCCTACAACCCCTGACGGAGTGCGCCTCTCACTTTTCTGAACGTGTCAACAATTTCTGGCTGGCTGGCCAGACACTGCATCCTGGCAATGTCTGCTGCATGTGTGCTCTATGTGTGTGAGTGTCTGGGCGTGTGCGTCTTTTTGCACTTGCTTATATGTATGTGTTGAATATATTTGCGTCGTTGGGCTTTTTCTGTTTTTCCTGCATGAAGCTGGGGAGAAAAAAAAACGGTCATGTCATTTTTCCATAACTTAATCAGGAGCTACGCACAGGAGAGGGCTGCTGCAGCATGGTCCTCCCTGATCATGTTAATGAGGTCCCCTGGCTATGCAGTCATTGAAGTATAATTGACTTGTTCGTCTCTTATCTTCCTAATAGACACTCTGACCCAGAGCACGTTTGTTTCGCTATGAGAAATGTCAAGAAGAATTGGAAGTTTCTTCAGCGTGCCCATTAAAACTGAAGGCATGCCACCCTGTCTCCAGCCGGCCAGGGCTGCCATTGGCTCCCTGCCTCATTATGCAGATGCCAAATGTAAATAAATGATTTGCAGATCACTGCTGCCCCCACCATCCCCTCCCTGTCCTCGCCCTGTCTCTGTGCCCAAACTGTGGTCCTCTCTCCTCTTCCAGGACTAGGATGGAGGACAGGAAGGAGGGAGGGGGGGAGAGGTAAACACAAAAACATCTAGGGAGTACCATGATGACTTGTCTCTCTGGAGCAAAATAAAAAATATATAAGTAGTAATTATAATAAGACGTGTCCCGGACTTGAAAACCTGGTGAAGCGCATTGATGTTGTTAAAGCTATGTACGTCTCCTGGCTTTCAGGACCGATCAGACTCAAACAAGGCAATGTGTAATGTGGAGGGACCAAGAGGCAAGCTGCGTTAGCGGGCGCCAGGGGAGGGTGTACCAGCGACTGTGGTCACACGCTTGTGGATATGAGGGGAAACATCTGTGCACATCAGCAGCCTAGCGTCCCCGCGCGTCCACCATGTCTGCCCGGGCCAGTCACAGAGTCACGAAGAAATGGCTTTTGCTTTCAAAGCCTTTCTTATAAACCCTAGTTTCTGCATGTTATGTCAAGCAAATCGCCACTCGCCCCAAAACGTATCGCCCTGCACTCAAACAAGCAGAAGGTAAGCAGCAGCATTTCTCCGCCAGTGCAAGCAACACGAACTCAGACACACACAGTTTCGGTTATTAACTTCAAATCTGCCTGTGACTGAGCTGCACGGGCACTTACTGACAAGAGCATACGGCTCCGAGCCAAGTTCCAGTGAGGTAAAATATTTAATAATCAACATCATTTATGAGAGAGAATCATTTACGTGTTATTATACCTTTGAAAAAGTTGCAAGGTAGAGGTACTGTACTTGAAAATTTCAATCAGTTGGTAAAATTCATTTATCTAATTGACGAACATTATAAATATATAAAAGCTAAAGCAATAAAGTCTATACAAAACATGAATATCTGTATTTGAATTATTTGTCAGATTAATAGATGTAGATATAGATACTTTAGGGTTGCAGCTGTACAAAACTTCATGCAGTCATACAAGTGATTTTATTTGTAGAAACCATAAAAATGTAAAATATGCAACTTACAAGCCTCAGCATCGTTTATGAGGATACAACCAGAACTCAGCTGTCTATCTGGCCTCAAGTTGTTAAAGGGCCTTGACGGACCTGTCCGTCATCTCTTCTTATTTAGCACGCATTAATAAGACGACTGCGGCTGCCTTGTGTGCCCCGTGAAATTTTTTATTTTCTGATCAGCTTCTGTGTGATCGCGGCACTGGCTCTGCCTTGACTTGGAGACATCATTATAGTAATTACCACAAGCTCTAGTAGTTGCAGGCGAATAATTCTGCCGGGTTCATTTTTTCCCCTCCCCTCTTTTTTTTTTCTTTTCTGCAGCTCCAGAGACGAGGGGAAATTACATTTTTCACCAAGCCTTTCTGTTGTCTGTATTGTGACAGCGGTCATACTCTATCACATAGCCCCTCTCTTGGCTATGAGTATCCCACAATCGCAGTAATGGTGAAAAAAAAATCAGAGCAGAGGAAACAGCCTATTTAGTGCACAGTCCTATACCACCGTTAGCTTGTGAATAGAAGAATAGGTTTGGTCCAGTGGTGGTTCAAAGATCATAAGTAATTAAAAGAATCTGGATTGAAGTGTTTCTACATCTAGCGTTTGCCACCTTGGCGATGCCACAAGGCAATAAATAATTCCAGCTCAGTTCATCCTATGAAGACAAAGTGTGAAGCTTTTACGCCATGGTTTGTATGCAACGATGAAAGAGCAGCGTCCTGCACCTAGACGTGCGTCTTGAGAGACCAATTTGTTCTGTGACCCGTGTCTCCTTTTCAGCACAAAAAAGGGAAAAGGTTTTCACCCAAGTCTGGAACAAACTACAGTGTCACCAACATACAATGTCACTTTTCTGTCGTTTATATGACAGGAAAACCTGGATGAAGACATGATGGAGACATGAGGTCAGACTAAGATGCTGCAGGTTGAGCATCTGTCCAAATTCACAAGCTCATAGATCCATAGAATGACAAAACCTTTCGTTTTTTTTGAATATTCTAATGATTTTTGATTAACTGCACTTTGTCAACCAAGCTGAAGTGTACTCGAAGGTTAGCTTGTGTGCAACATTTCTAAAGTGCCATTGTCGTTCCTCGCTTGTTGTGCGCCACAGTAACTCTCTGTGAGACGGATGGACAATTAAGAGAGATGCAATTAATGCAAAATAGATAAAGAAGAACTGGTGAAAAGAAAAAGGCATAAAGAAAACCCAAACAATAGTGGAATCGTACTGGCTACAAACACATTATATGGACTTGAATATGTGCAAGCACTTCACACACACACACACACGCACACACAAGCGAAAGGTACAGGACCGAAGTGCACGCTTTACGGCAGCGGCATAAAATATACAAAGTGACCGTGTGTCCGCTCAGGCGGTCAGGGTGAGCGTCTGTTTGTTAAACGTGGCTCTAATTTGGCTGTGAGAGCTGGATCATTCTTTTCTCTGTAATTATGTATTCAAGCCAAGGCCACGCAGGTCACTATCTACTTCTTCAGTTCTAATTAACCCAAATTGAACAATTAGTTTCTCCTTTTGAACCTCAAATCAGCCCCTAATCTAACACGCATTAATATCCAGAGGAAGGACAGTAAGTGACACTGATTTGCCTTCAAAACCAAAATTTTTTTTTGTGTGTGTGTGTATTTTTTTTTTATTTTTTATGATAAGTTATCGTCACGTGTGCAGAGCTAATATTCTACCTTCTCTATAAGTGTAAAAAAGGATTTGTTCTTTCTCTAAATTTAAATATACATATTTAGTAGAATACAAAACAGACTTTCATTTACTTTACATATTCTCAGGCTTCCACCAACAAATGAGCTACTAAGTGCACTGTGCTCACAACACATTTATATACATATTTGTCATAATACAGCAGAGCAAAGTCAGCAGAGACTTCTGAGTGTGGAGAAGTGAGTGAAGGAAAACATGCCAACCCTTCTGTTCTCCTCATTGATTAACAGTAGCGTTTAAAAGGTGTGGAAATAATAGGCCACAAGAAAAACGCAGATGGATCTTCACACAGGTAAACACATACGTGACCATTAAGGTTATTCATTTCCTGAAAGCAAGCTTTTTTAAATCTACATTTCACTTTATAAAATAAAATAGAATTTCACTATATAAAATGAAAACTGCTTCTTTACCTTGAATAACTCATTTATAAATATAAAGCCCTATATACATATATAAGCCATATTCAGATGGGATTAACATTGCAGTGTGGGAAGAGGGCAATGAAATTTCCATTTTGCGACTTGTCCATCACTCAGTTTGACATTTTTGCGGGGACTGTATAACGTTTAACACATATGGATGTTCCACAGAGACATTCCAGTGGGTTGTAACATCACACGTCATCATGCCAACTTCGCACAAACACCAGTGTTCAAGTGTCCTAAGAATAAAGTATCTGTACTGCTCCTACTACTGCATTCTCATTGGTCAAGTTGAATTTCATTTAAAAAGTAGAGATCAACAATTTGTTGACGTGAACCAAACCTCTTGCAACAAGGTGAAAATATTAGTAGCTGCTGTATTTAGGACAGATCTGAACGAACTCTCGCATGTGTGCGTGACAGTAACCTTTGCCATTTCATTGATCGCTACACTGGTGTTAGTAATCACTACTTGAACCCTCGTGGTGTTTGCCAAGTGTGTGTGTGTGTGTGTGTGTGTGTGTGTGTTTTGTTTTTGTGCATCTGCGATAGTGTGTTTTCATTTGTGTATGAATAGATTATGACTGTGGGGGTACACGCGTACGTCCTTGAGTACGTGTGTGTGTGCAGATATACGGGCTGTGTGTAAGCGCCTGCGCGTGTGTAACATGTGCTGGCGTTCTCAGAGGAACAGCAGGGCTCTAATAAGGACTAGTCCTGGATGGCAGCTGGTAAACTCTGTCCTCAGAATAGGTGTCTTTCATTCACGCACAAAGGAATGCAAATTAGTCCCAGTGCCGAGTGGACACTGAGAACGGATCCACATGGCACACGCACTCACTCTCAAATGTGCATTGAGTGCTGCACCGCAATGCAACTTGGCTCAATCAAAAGCAAAACAAGCAGGACTAATGACGAAGGCCCACCCGCACAGCTGTTTTGTTTGTTTGTGTGAGAGCGCGCGCATGTGTGCGTGTGTGTGTGTGTGCGTGTGTGTGAGTCCAAGCACGTGCGGTCACCAAGGGTCGTTTCTCGCCGCTGCGACAAAAAGTCTGCCAAAAGTCTTGAGACCACAATTCACACACACACACGTTCAGACAAAACCTCCGACGTACAATCAGAGCACTTCACGTTTAAACCCCACCTGAGAGCTAAGTGCGGGGGAACCCACCGGTGACCTCATCACAGCTCTTGTGCTTTTTTTTATTTACTTTTTTTAAACCTCTCGTGCCGTTCACTGCAGCACTACTGTGATACAAATAACTATCTCTTACTGATTCCAAAAAACACATTTTCAAGCCTTCAACTTGATTTTCAAGTTCATTTAAACATCAAGTGTCTGTCATTCCAAGCTGGTCACATAATACCATCTTCATGGAGTTTTCTCAGTCTTGGAATTCTGCAACAACTTGATTCAAAAAAACACATTGTTTAATGTAAATAACACAAGGCCTTGAAATGAAGTCCATGGGTGGAAACAGTGTTCACAGGAGTAAAAACGAGATTTGATGTTTCCCGTAGGAAAATATTTGTCTTTGCATTGTTACACACGTGGCCAATTTGAGAGCATGTCATCTAATAAAACCTGTAGTCACTGTGTTCTTTCTTTCAGCTGTTCACATTCTCTGCTCTTCTCGATCCTGTTTCTACTGTGTCAGACAGGTTTTAAACAGCTACTGGGTATATTACATAGTTGTTATTGTAGTAGTTTATAACCTTTATAAGCTGTCGCTGTATCTTTTAAGTAACAACCGTGCTGCCATGTGATCCTGTACACATCATGCTGACTCTAATGTTAGGTTGTTGTCATATGAACTGTCTATAGGTCTGTAGTAGGATCGTAGCGAAAGTAGGTTTAATATAAGTCATGGGTTGGGAGATCTACCACAGAGTTTAATGTGGTAGTGGACAAAACGCTCACGAGCGATTGAAGTTAAAAAGCAGCACAGAGAGGCCTGCGATTTGGTATTTGTAGCATGGTGCCATACAGAAAATGATTCCACTATAGTGGGAATAGCCTGAATAGGTTCCTCGTCAGATACAGCAGTGAAGGTGACCCAGTGAGAGCCCAGTCAGACATCAAAGGGTGCCAGCTGTTTTCTCAAACGGAGGGGGGTGCGGAGGAGAGGAACGAGTAGCGCTGAAGAGGAAGATTGAGATGACGCGTCGGATCTCCAGGAGTGTCACTTTGTGTAATAGGTGAGTGGCGGGTATTCATCTGCCTTGAGAGACAGAGAGGGAGAATACTCTACAAGGACTTCAATGAGACTTCAGTAATTACTTATTACTGCACATATGGATGAGATGGGCGATGAGAGGACTTGAGGCGTGTGTGGCTCTTCCTCCATCTGAAAACCACCTCCAGGGTGACTTCAAGAACATCCCTATAATGCGCCAAGACAAAAGTCTCATTACAGGTAATTATGGACTGCCTATATCGCAGCCCCAACCCCACCCCTACCCTCACCCCCCACCTTCTACCTCTCCCTCTACTACTTTAATCCTCTCATTCAACAGGAGAAGCAGCCTAGGAGAGAGAAGCAGGGAGGGGGCTATTACCTGCGAGCAGACACTGATCACGGCCGCTGATGCTTTACTGCACTTCCATTCATGTGGAGTGGTTCACTTGTGGGCAGCAATTACCGACCAAATGGGCCATGGGGTCCAAACTGGGCCTTGTGATGAAGCACCGGGTGTGACCACGACTTGCCACACTTTGCTTCTCTGCTTGTGAGCGCGGTACGGTCCTGCAAGGGTTCGAGCACAGTAGAGCTGCTGCATGCATGAATGTACGCGTTCACACAGGAAGAGATACACTGAAACAGAGGATGGCAGTTAATAGGCTGACACTGAATGAGAAATGATCATATGATCACTTCCAAATTGTAAAAGTTAATAAAATGAAGATATGATGGATGGATGGATGGATGGACGGACGGACAGACGGACGGACGGACGGACGGACGGATGGATGGATGGATGGATGGATGGAACGAACACAGGAGTAAGGGTTAAAAACTGTAGGAGGTGACATTGTGGCTGTGTTAGTGGCGTTGGTATCGCAGGGTCAGTCGGACAAGGCACGTACTGTACACGTCTCCTCGCGCTCACGCCCTGCGCCCCTCTCACCATGAGATCGACAGTGTGGAGCTGGTGCAACAGGCAGGGCTGTCATCCACAGATCGAAGGCAACAAAAGCGCCTTCCCTGGTCGCCTTTGAATATGTCACTGTGGGAACAGCATAATCTACCCCATGTCACCACCAGCTGCTCCAGCCGGACCACATTAGAATAAACAACAGCGAGGAAGAAAAAGAGCTATAAAGAGATGAGAAGAGTGGGTAGGAAAGACGGCAATACACTTGTCCTGTCTACCATCAATGGAAAGATTATATTGTTCTGGGTTGTTTGGCCCCGTGTCAACACTGGGCTCCATCTGTGGCTGCTAGAGCCAATAGCTGAAGGGTTTAGATGCATGAAAGACCTCCTCCATCCATCTGCACCAGCTTTTAAAAATGAGACTGGGGATGCTATGTTCAGGGACACGGGCTGAAGCCAATAACATTGTATATTAGTACAGATTTTTCCTCACACTGATTTCCAAGCTCGTACATATGAGCGAAGAGATACTACTGGAGAGATCTACCAAAATCTCCTTGGACTGAAGATAATGTTGAAGGCAAGAGAAATGAGGATGGAAACAGAAGTAGTCCGAGCACCATGGCCACATGAGCCGCAATTGTTCTTGATAATGAAAGGTTTCAGCCGGAAATATGTTTAATAACAATGCCAGTCTGTCCTTGGAAAACTCTGACAAATTATAAATGGAGGCTTTGTCATCTTCTTTGACAAAGGACCAGAACTACCTGCACGGAGAGGGCTACGCTTCCAATTTTGCTGGGGTCAAATACAGGTCGTCCTCAGACGGGACTAAATGTAAGATCGGATGCGAGCGCTGGTTCCAACATCTGCGCGAGTCAAAATGGCTTGAGAGTCATCGCGGATAAACACTGATGGAGTTAAATGCCCCACCACTATTTCCCATAGGCTGCAAATGACATTAAATATAGGTTGTGCCATGCATATACCACTCCCCATTCATTCTGCTTGAAGTGCCCTCTCACAAGCCAAGATCTCTTCTCATCTCCAGTACCTGTGAATTATACAAAATGATGCATTCGCCGATGATTTTATCAGTCCACCATAGTCGCTAGTAATCCCATTATAACATGTCTGTTAGTACAATAGTGAGATATGGCCTGAATAAAGGACGCCTTTCTTTGCCTTGTCAAAGGTAGGCTGTCTTCCAAATTACTTCTTCAGAAGTTAAAAGGCCCACTGCCTAATCAGTCTATTATACCAGACTAATAGATGACCAGTAATTGCAACTAATAACTTATTACTCATCTACACAAATATTCTAATAGCTTGTATTTAGAAGCCAATTTTTTCAATGGATATAGTCAGAAGGGGAGGGGAAGGGGTCCTATTCACAAGCCAGGCAGCCAGCAACACAAAGAAATACTCCCACAAAGGAAGCTTAGAAAGCAACCTGTAGCATGTTTTTTCTTCTCTTAGCTGGATTAATATCTAACCTTATTCATGGGGATGTGAAACCTCAGCTTCGTCTTCATTTCCAGAGCTGTCTAGCAGCAGGGCTTTGTTTGGTGCGTGGGCCCCTTTTGAGAGGGAGAGAGACGGCACGGGGAATTATACATAATGTCCTTCATCATTTCCCACTGCTAGTCTGCTAGCCTCGCACACGGAGCTCTGTGGGGACTAGAGGGGTGGATGCACTGTGCATGATTTGAGCTGCAGCAGTCATTGTAGTCCCGGCAGGACTCACAGGTGGAAATGCATTCAGTCACAGCCAGGCAGTGAGAATCACCAAGGAGAAAAAGTAATAAAGCCTGGGGCGCGGTACACGGTGCGCACAGTGGCTACGACAGCGATCTGTTGTGAGGACAGTACGTGCAGGACCAAAATGTAAATAATGAGACACTAGGTTATTAGTTACAAACCCCCCACGTCCCCACGTTAGAACTTCTGCAAGTTACGTGCATTATACCCTACTAGGTCAACAGCCACCTCAACGTTAGTTGGTAAAACCTATTCACCACAAAAGTCTAAAACAATGAGCCTGGGCTTCAACATGGTCAGTCACTTCACCCAAAGATGCTTCATGGTGCACAAACCAAATGCGCACTGGTGTTTACTGCACTGGCCTAATGCATCCTTATGAGTTTAATTGTCTTACATTTAATTCATGGCTCCTAGTCGTATGTAAACATGCTTTGGACTGAACCCACTCTTGGGAGGAAGCACCATTAACAAATATGTTTATTGACGGCAGTGCATCAAGGACTGAATGGGCAGAATACAATGGGGGTAGTTAAAGGGGCAGGACGCACAAAAACCCACTGGGAGTATACAGCCCCTGCTGATCAATGACCTCATCCAGAGTCAGTTTCTCTTTCAAAGGCAGCGAGACCAAAGAGCAGCGGGGCCTTTTCAAGCCCGTAGATAACAAACCAACACCAGACACCCAATAAAGAGACTTCCACTTCATTTAAAAGCAATTAATATTCTTGGCTGGCCGGCGTGATCCCTTTGGTGTGGCAGGTCCGTACACGCCCCCTGCGCTGTAATGGAGTTGACTGGTTAACTCGAGCTCCGCGGCCTTCGGTGTTGGCTGCCTGGGTGAGAGCGCTGAGGCACAGTGGGACACAGTGTTCAGATCAGAGTGAAAGGACCTGTCTCACAGCCCAGTGCACCCCAAAAGAGGCACCTCTTCCCCAGCTCCTTCTCCATATTTGTCTCACTCTTTCCGTCTCTGCCTTTCTCTGCTCTGTGTTTTCTCAGAATCTGTCTTGGCTTTTGTTTTCTTTTCCCTCTGTTTTCTTTTATTTTTTTAAGTCCCCCTTTTCGTGCGGCATGAATTAGCCAGCTAGGTTTAAACAGGCAGCCTTTGTAATGGCTGGTAATGATTGTCGGGCGGGAGAGGAAAATAAAACGAACAAATAGTTGAGTGACAGACCTCACATATTTGTTATTAAACAGATGCTTGGTCTTTTGCTTTAACTTGTGGGTTTGGCTTTGAATTAGTCTTAAAACAGGAATTAAATCATTTCAGATCATTCATTTTCAAAAAAAAACTGTGTCTGGCCTTAACTTAGTGGTAAACAACCATTGAAGGTAAAGATGAGGTCTGAGCAACAGAGCAGTTCTTCTTTAATGCCATTAATGCGTTTCACTGTACTTCAGGACCAGCATCTTGCACAATGGTGCATAGTCAGAGGAAAAGGATAAACTAGTAAACATAATTTGATGTTATTACTGTATATTGTTGTTTCAAGGCCACAGTCCAAGTTATGTGTTGCGTCACTTGCTGGATTTCATGTAGCACAATGTTTGTATTTAGGGAATATGTCTGTATTTCAGCTGAAAGTGTAGTTGTAAAAAATAAAACATGCTTCTGTGACTGTGAGTGTTTGTCTCGGTTTCTCTGTTTTTTGTTGTTGTTGTTGTTGTTTTTTTTACTTCTGACAGAACCGATATAAAGTGACTGCTCTGCTGCTGACAGCCTGCTCTCCCGGAGCAGGTAGACCAGGAGATGAACACAGGTAGAGTCAGAACACACAACTGGTCAGACAGAGCTGAAGGAGATGGAACAAATGGCTATATGGGCAAAGAGCACGCACGCAAGCGCATACACTCTCAATCTGTAACTAAAAGTGACCTGGCTGGAAACCCAGCTCACGAGAAAGATGCGTTGTCCTCCTGGCGATGGCGGAGGTGTGGATGTGACGGATGGGAAGTGACTGGGCGGCTGCTGACAGCCTGCTCTCCCGGAGCAGGTAAACCAGGTAGAGTAAAGCACACACAGCTGGTTCCACGGAGCTGCAGAGAGAGTTGAAACACACACACACACACACATACAAGAAGAAACGCAAAGAGAAGCACGAGAGGAAACGAATGCAAGTTGGCATGCGTGCACATAACTGTAGGGACCGCGTTGAAATGGACAGCTGGTTTGATTTACCAGAAGAATTAAAGAGGACAATACCTTGCTTTATGCTGGAAATGTTACAACCACACAAAAGACAGCTGATGAATAGACAAGCTGACTTTTTTTGAACCAGGCAGATAAAAACAAACATGAAGATAACAAGGTCAGTGAGTGGGCAGCGTCCGCAGCCTCAAATTCACTCAGAGGAGACACTATTAGTCCCTCATAGCCCAGCCTGTCAGTTCTGATAGCGGCAGGTAGAAGGCTGAGACTGTGGCACACCAGCTGTGGCTCACTGGTGCCCTCTCCTCCTCATCGTCCCTCCACTACTTCTGCAGCACAAACACATGCTAAACAGGCAACTGTCTCCACTGCCTCCCACATTCAGCTGCAAATGAGCCCATTCTGGGCCCCCAGCCTCGTTTGATGTCATGAATAATGAGGATGAATTTTCATTTGCGCAGGTTTCTAAAAACTATATTGACTATTGTTTGGGTCTCTCACATCAAGCAGTCAGGTCCGTGAGCTCAGGAGTCTATTCATGTCCGAGTTGCGAACAAAAGCGATTCAAGCCCACGCCCTGATTTCACCATGGCCCAGCTTTCTATGAATCCACAAGTCCGCGATTCTGGACAAGACACTGAACTATAAACCTTTTGGCTTTAAACAGGCATGTGTCTATTCACAAGCTTTTCAGGTGGAGCAGTGAAGCATTAGTGCACTAGTACATTACTATTTAAGGTCCCTCTGGCAGTGATGAGCATATGACAAAGATATTTATTTAATGTTCAACAACCTCGGCTTCAGCGGAAGTAAATAGAAAAATACATAAATTCACAAATAAATTCATAAAAAAATATGGAAACCGCCAATCACAGAATAAACCACTACACACTGAGTTAGCGCACACTGGTACTCTCCCGTTTTATTCCACAGTGTAGACACAGTGTAGGATTCTATGCCTTTACTGGATATGGACTTAATTTACGATGTCTTAACACTTGAGGGCACGCGTGATCAGTTTCAGGCCATCCACCAATTCATTTCAGGGAAACACTGGTAAAGCAAATGGTCTTTCGCTTTTAAAATATGCCATAAAATAAGTATCTAGTAATATGTTGGTGTGTTCCAGCACCTCTGTGGTTACATGTAGATTCATCCAAGTCCACCAGGCCACATTTTATCTCAACCAAACAGAAGCTGGGCCTCGACACTGGACGGTCTCTGTATGTAAACTGTAATGGATGTGAAGCAGAGAGGCTGAATGAAGCGGTAAAAGCAGCAGGTCTCGCTCTCACAGGCTGACTGGCAGGTTAAAAGTCGGATTTAGTCGAAGCCCATAGGCTGCTACAAGTTACTATCGACAGGCAGCTTATGCCAGTCTATAAAACCGCGCAACAGAACAATTAAGCTGCTAAACGTGTTGTCCTTGCTGACGTCAGTGTTTCGTGGGCCTCAGCAGTCAGTTCCTCTGTTCTTATGTGCGCCTGAAGATAAGCTGAGGGGAAATAAGCTCTACCGCTGCAAAAGCTCTTTAGTCTTTACTCTCACATTTTTTATCGGTGACGTGTTGATTATGTCCATTGATTTCCTCATTACCCTCAGTCCACTAAACAACCAGGCAGCTACTAATGCACTAGTCATTACCCTTCAGCTTAACGAGGCCTCAATAGTCATTATGCCGATAGGACAGCAAATACAATGTTTTCACACACCTGGCTGACATTTCTTCTTCTTCTGTTCCCTAATTTTCTATTCCGCACCACCACGCGTGAACTTGAACACATTTAGCTAGTGATTTACCGATAGCTGGTGCAACCCTTTGCTTCCAGCAAACCTACCTGTTACCTGTAGGTGGAAAACACTGTGAATGTGTTTTAGTCATTGTTATTGTACAACCTCAGACAAATGCATGCTGGGATGGATTCCAGGCTCTGTGATTATGAATAGGTTAATTATTACAGAAGGATGGGTGTACACTCATGGCCTGCTTCAACTGAGGACCGCCAAGGCTTTTTTTCTTTTCAAACACACTGAATTAACTTTTAATTTTCTTTCAAGTGTCTGTTTTCAACGCTTTGTGTCTGTCACTTTCTGTGTCATTGCCATGTCAGCCTAGGCTGTGGGTTTCTCAGCTGCTCAACTGGGAGAGGCCTATTTTTGCACACACACAAGCGGCAGCTGGGAGTCAAAATGAAGACACTCATCAAACAAATAAGTCCCTCTTCACGTGAGCCCTCAACAATGTTCAACAATGCTGTAAACCGTTGCATTCTTATATTTCTGCCATCTATTCAAACACGGCGGATTTAAATACTCACACAAAAACACATCTTTTCAATTACATCTTTCTACATTCTGGCAGTCAAACATTTGGAGTAAAGGAATTGTAGGTTTTTGATTCTGCAATTTGATCTTTTAAATTAAGATGGTTTGTCTTTCACCAAATAGCACCAACTTCAAAACAATGGAATGAAGGTTGGAGTGGACAGCGGAGTCTCACTGGAACAGGAGGCTGGCACGTAACCCAGTAACATGAAATCAACCGGAACATGCTCAAACCCTGCACGTTCAACAGGAATAACACCTGAAACGTCACATTAAAGAGTCTCAGCATCGGTGGGTCAATCTGTGCTCCTCGGGTGGAAAGAGAGGATGTGAAAAAAAACTTATTTAACCTGTCAAACGATGAGATGCCTGTGACTTGAAGGAAAGAATTCCAGCAGCCTTCACCGCAAAAAAAACACCACCCAAAAAAACAAGAAAGCCTTGAGATTTTAAGCTACATTTTTGTTGGTAGCAAACATGGACTAAGGACTCTTCAACATCCCATAAGTGATTTGAACCAGTGAAGTGCACAGTGCTACTGTACCCACGAGGCAAGCACAAAATAATATGTTTTTTTTTTCTTTCTTTTTTTTTTATTTCTGGGCATATTATTGCACGAGAAACTATTACCTTTGAATTTGCAACTAAGCTACAAAACACTATATCTCAAAACACACGTGAATTTCTAACAGGACAGGCTTGACAGACGCCTGCATGACCCATTCATCTATTTTAGACAAATGAATATTGACTTCAGCTAACGTTTGGAAAGAATTTATGCACAAAGGCTGGTCCTGGTTTCCTCCATCACAACATGGAAATGCTTTAGTGCTAGTGACGGAGCCTATTGGCTCAAATACAGCAAGACCGATTTGAACGTTAAAGTGTGATTCAGTAGTGTTTTAAATGTCAAAATGTTGATTTTCTTCTACAGATTTTTTTACTCCTTCCTCTAAGAAAATCATTGGGTCTATCTAGTATTTGTGAATTTCATAAGTCATCAGCACTTACAGAGTCAAGGTAAAGGTCACGATATTAGTTTTGCATGATCTAAAATCATTTCTACTTGATTTAAGGTCTGTAAATCCAGAAACGTGTGCCATAGACACCAAAAATGTCCAAAAAGGATTAAAGATATCTCAGTCGTAAAGGGCACAATTACCGTAAGTTACTATAAATCATGGTCTCTGATATAGTGAAGATGGTTATAAAACATCCCTTTTCAGTATTAAAATGACTGAATAAGTTCTGCAGAGTCGAGTCGCCGTGTTTCAAAGGACCTTCATTAAATAATGCAAGAAATTTTAATGCAGAGCTTAATCTCCACAATTCCCCTATGAAAACTTCCAGATGAAGAAATTCTTCAATTATTCACGTTTCCTTTTGATTTCCACAGCGTCCAGGCTTTACAGCACCGTATACAGTACTGTATGTTTTCACCGGGAAAAAAAAAGGGTGGAATAAATGGCACTAACTACGTGACCCTCAACTATTCGTCCATGTTCCTCCCAGTACAACATATCAATTATCTTTCTCTTGTCATTTCAGTTTTTGTGACCTTGCTGTAATCACTCTTTTCTTCTGAGCACATGCCAAGAACTATTGATTGGGCTATGTATGATGATTGGTGCTCAGGTTAACATACTGTAGCTTTGTATTCAGCCTTCTGCATTAAAGGGACGTATTAAAAGCTGCTACAACGTAGAACATTTCCTTCTAAAGTGATTAAACAACCATAAAACCGTTTCAAATTGATTTCTTAAAAGTGATGCTCAACCAGAGCCATTTGCAAGTTGCATCCGTACGCTGAATATGGTATTTAGCTGTTTAAAACCCCAACATGAAGCTAAAATATTCGCTATCTTGCTTGGCCAGTCGAGGTGAGTGGCTGAAAAGGATTCTTGTGATCAAGGATACCCCCAGCAGGCTTTAAAAGCTACTCAATTGTAGCTTGGAAACGAGTCGGCCTCGGTGCGGTGTTTGGTCTGCTGGTGAAGTCTGGTTTTGGAAAAAGAAAAAACTAGGCTGGGAGTCAAACTCTCTCAATCAAACCCTTTTTTCCCCCCAATGTTCCCACTAATGAACGGCACTAATTGATTGAAAACGCTGGTGGGAGGGGGACGAGCGAGCAGGGTGTGAGAGAGAGAGGGGAGGGGGGAGGGGTTTGGACATAAACAGCATCTGGATGCGGTCCAGACTGATGCGAGGGCCACAGTGGAGAGCCCCTTGTGTTGTACATAGAGGGGTCAATATAACGCAGGGTAAAGCCAACACAAGGCAGCAGCCACGTCAAGGGACAGTTGGCTCCCATCCTCCGATCCATTAAGTCAGCAAATCCCATCACATTATAATCTGCAAAAGACACGTCTTCTTTTTTAAAAGAAGTATTTCAGCGGGCATCAGGACCAGTGGGATCATTTTTCATTCGTAAGCGTCGAATTGTTTATTTGATCTCGTGCACCTTCCATCCATCGCTCCGTTGCTTTAGCTGTACGACGATCAACATCCAAACCATCTTTGTTGGTCAGTTTGTCTTCACTCCACCGTATCCCATCATCCAGGTTGCCAACACCAATGGAGAACTTCAGTATACCTTCAAAACAAAGTGCTGAATGATGTGATGTGATGGAAAGGCTCAATCAGCTTGTTTGTGTCCAACAGTATCATGTATGTAGACTAAATTGCAGTATCTACATGATCAAAAAATGACTTGGACACTGTATTACTACTATATTTCTACATATGTCTTTTACAAATGTCTGTCGCTGATTGTTTGTCGTATTTACATTATCTGATTCTGTATCTGTGATGCACCTTTGTTTCCGGCAGCAAATGCTTGTGCGATGTCCCTGATTGAAAAAGTCAACAGCTTGACTTCTGATGTTTCCCATCACGTTGGTATTTAGTGATCAATGTTCTGCTGGAAACAGAATAAAGCCCTGGGTTTTCAATCCACCTGAACACACGTCCAGTAGTATCTCTAATGATCATAATGTCGACAGACCTTTGCAGAAAGGATGGAACACTTTGAATGACCTTTGCAAAACCGTGGCCATGATTTGTCCACATTCATGCCACGTCGCAGGAATGTCTCAGAAGGACTGCTGCTGCTAGATTTTCTGCTCGGTTCGACTGGTCAGTGCTGCAGAGGTCTGTGGAAAGCGGCTGCTGAAAAGGTGGCAGAGTCTCCCCTTCAATTTCAAAACACACGCACTGATAATTAAACAACAACTGCAAAGGCTTGTGGGAATGCTAATGAAAAAGAACAGGAAATGTGAGCATTTAAAAAGGCACAAATTCCTCAAAGTACAGCAGGAATTTCAATATTCATATTTTAAATTAGTTTAAATACCTTTTCAGGAATTTCCCTTTAGACCTGAGTTTTTATAAGCAAGGCAAAAGCTACATCTTTTCTTTTTTTTTTGACCCCTGGCCCAACAATTTCAAAGGATATGTCGGACTCACTTTGTTCACTCACTCAGTTTGTTGATGCAAGAGTTTCATTTTCAAGTCACTAAAGCATCAGCAAGCTTCAAAAGTCATGTTTCTTAGTCTTGGTTATAATTGTCAGAAAGGTGATCATTGTAATTTATTTTTATTCTTGAGGATGGTGGAGTCATATTGTGTAAATAAATAAAACAGTGTAAATATTATTAAATATGATCTATGATCAAATGCTAATAAGACATGGTTTTGTGAATATGTTAAACTTTGAAATATGCCTTTAGTGTTGTTTCATAATAATCCAGGGTTTTATGCTCTTACAATATTGCATTGGAGTCTTAGACAATTCTAATAAAATAATACGGGTTTTGTTTCTTTATCTTACATTTTTAATTAGATGAGATTAAATTAGATCGTTTTACTCTTGTACTGTTCGAGGCTGCATAGCACGGATCGGGATCAGACTATAATTAATCATCTACAACTTTAATGGTTTATGACGTTACACTCCCCTTTATCGTCTCACCAAATAGAACCTCACAACACAACTTTTTTGATATTTTAAATTAAATTTATTCAAAAACCAACAACTCAACGGACAGGGGTAAAATATTGTCCTCGTAGACAATATCACTTATAAACAACCATATACAACACTTCTCCACTGACATGTGAAATATCATAATTAACACTTCTTTACATAGGCTCTAAATGCAGTCGATACATTTTCTTTCTTTAGAAATAATTCCTTAAATTAAACGGGCGCTGCTGCTGCTGCTGCTGCTGCTGCTGCTGTTTCTTCTTTAACAACAAACAACAAAGTGCAAATTTCAGTACAGATGCGACTGTGGGACGCGAAGGGGATCAGGGCGCTGTGGCAGCAATAATAAAAAATAATACGTTTGCTGATTGGAATTGTTTTGTTGACATGAAGTGGCCGCTGCGTGTTGTTTAAAGTGCAACTGACAGTGTAGAATCTCGAATGGGGGGAACATATGTAGTTATAAGACCGAACTAATGAAAAGAATCTTATTCTTTTCCACATCCGGTCTGATGGAATGCAGGGCTTGTTTTTGACTGGACCTGTTGTTGCTGCTGCAAACCACCATCAGAGGAGAAAGCACAGTAGTGTAATTTGTTGTGTGTGTGTGTGTGTGTGTGTGTGTGTGTGTGTGTTTTGGTTGTTGTTGTGTTTTTTTTTTCTTTGCAAAGGTACAGGCCATCTAACGAACGAAGTCATTTAGTCTCATAATCAGTTTCACTTTTCTCAAAGCGACTGAAAATGTCTCCGGCTGATCTCGGTCCTTTGTTCCTGTTTTGATGCTCTTGTATTATTTTGAGAAGACAGATTTCTGCGATTGCATCAGTAAACATGACAACAAACGTGGCGATTTGCATTTGAAACAGACAAAACTGTCTGTAACAACAATGGCAGGCCAGGATTTTTTTTTTGTTTCTTCACTGAAGCTGCGGGATATTGTTGACGTGTCCTTGAGCAAGACACTGAACATTTCACTGCACTCATAGGTGCATATATGCATGTATCTTTATTTGTAGGTGATGGAAAACTGAGAGTGAATTTTATTTCTATCAAGTTTGAAGATGTTGTGAGTTTTATGTTTGTTTGTTTGTTTGTTTGTTTTTTGTGGTGGCCTGTCGAGAGTGAGTCCAAAATTAAAACATGCCGGATTTTCCCAGGACTCAGCGCATGTTTTGTTGCGTACACAAAACAACGAACAGTTCGTTCTCAGTCATTATTTTTGCTCGACTCTTGGTCGCTCTGGTCGTCAGTAAAACACACGTCCACGTCACTGTCGTTGTCGCTTTTCTGCTCCGCGTCCTCAAACAGGCCGCCAGGTTTGTCGTCCAGTTTCTTGACGGTCTGCCCGGGGTGTCTGGACTTGACGTGTCTCTCCAGGTCCCGTCTCCGCACCAGCACCTTCCCGCAGAAGTCGCACCTGTATGGCGTGTTCCCCTCGGCGTGGAGGCGGATGTGCTTGTTCAGGTTGCTCGGGTCCCCAAAGGGCCTGAAGCACACCTTGCACTTGAGTGGTTTGTAACCCGTGTGAGTCCGCATGTGGATTTTCAGACCGTATTTCCTGGAGTACAGCTTGCCGCAATATAGACACAAGTGGCCCTTTTTAGGTTTGCCGGACCCGGCGCTGTTGGCGCTGCCGGTTGGCAGCGAGTCCAGCCTCGTCCTGTTCTTCTCTGCGGCGATTTCAGACAGCTGTTGCGTGTGCATGGCGATCTCCCGGTCAATGTTGGTGATCGAGCCTAGATCTTGGCTCAGTGGGGGCGAACCAAAGTAAGACATGGACTCTGGATACTTGAGGAGGTTGCTGAAGTGAAATTTCAGGGGGTAGTAAGGCGAGCTGTACAGCAGCTCCCCGTTGTAGACCGTGAATGGCATCAGCGGGATGTTACAGTCTCCCCCGTAAGATTTAACACCGTCAAAGTGAGGAAGAGGGAATCTCTCAAAGTGCAGTCCTGGGGGCATCTGGGGGTAACGCGACGGGGACAGGCCGGAGTGCATCCGACTCTCTACGTGCTTAAAAGCTGACGTCTCCTCCATGTGAGGGAGCAACGGGAAGCCCCGGATTGCGTTTGCGCACGGCACGATGGGGGAAGCGGAGTCCATTATTGCAGGTATGCACTTTGGAGGCTGGTTACTTCCTCCGTTCAGAGTCTCGCCCATGTTGCGGATTGGTTTCATATTCCCAATAAGTTTGTTGAACCCCAAACCGCTCAGCTTCCCGTTGGTGTCCTCTCTTGATTCTGCGCCTGGGACTTTGGAGACGCCAGTGGGTTTGAAGGCAGAGCGCACCCCTGGGTGGAAGCCCATGCTACTCAGCACAGATGATGTGGCGCCGAGGCCGAGGAGATGTCCCTGGTTTCTAGCTGAGGTAACGCTCATGTCGAGGGCCCTGTCCTGCTCCTCGGAGCTGCTTTTCTTCGACAGCCCCGCTTTGTTTGCAAACGGAGAAGAAGACACCGCTCGCCTGCCAGAGTCTGAAGTGCTGTGCCCGCTCCTCGGAGACGCGGAGGTGTTGGGGATGTCCCCGGACTTAGGCGACCTGCTAAAGCTCTCGGTGCCTCTGGCCTGCTCTCTGTTCACAAATCCCCTCCCGTTGCTCAGGGCACAGTGGAAGTGGACGTGGGCCTTGAGTGTGTTCGGATATTTAAATATTCTCCAGCAGTACCAGCAGATGTAACGCTCCTCACCTGTATTGACAGAAGCATTACAGTTAGTGGTGAGACGGACGCAGACAACTTGCAAAATATGAAACAGTTTATATTAAGTTATTATTACGAAGCTTGTGTCAAGTGTCTTATTTTCAACACTAACTGAAGCAGGCAGGAATTTTAAAAATCTCAACTCTATCACTTCAAGTACTTGGAATGGAAATTTAAAATGGGGCCTAGTGGATAGAATCTGATGTCTGAGATCCGGTGCCAAACGCAACGGCCCCCATCCTAATGACCCCCAGTCGGCCAATCGGAGGTTAATATAAATGTAATGATTTTGTAATCCTCACACGGGCCTTTGTTTATGATGGCCATCAAAAGCGCAAACGCCCTGCCCAATCTGGCGCTCAGAAACCGATGCATTGAACGCGGCGCTTTCCCTTTCTGTGCTCTTTCCCGTGGAAGTGACAGCAGCTGTTGCTTGAAATCGCAAGTCTCCAGAAACAATGACGGCGGCCCATCTGTTAACGCCTAATAATGGGACCGAGCGTATGTCCAGGAGCGCACACGGTGTGTTGGGCCGGAGAATCAGGGCAATATACACCCCACATAAAAGTTAGCATTCATTAGGTCACAATACCTTAACGCAGCCACCTAATTGACCGTGAAGCACTTGTTTTTGAATTTATTTGCTTTTGAATACATGAATATTAATGACGCAATGACATTTGTTAACCTCCGTCTCTCAAATGAATCACCAGCCCCTTCTTCTTCCACGGTCGCTGAGACACGTCGGTTTGTTAATTGCTTTTTTTTTTCAAATCTGTCTAGTACCATAATCACAGTTATTATTTATCTTCTTTTCTCTATTCAAGTTTCATATAATTTCAAGTTGTGCCGTATTGCTTTCACGTTTGTTCAGCTTGTTAGAGGTGTCCTTCCAATTCAGCACAACACAAAACCTAATCCAAAATCATCGTCTCTTGGAGGTAAATCCTGCGGAGTATGTGTTGATAATCATCTTTCTTTTTTTTTTTTAAACGGATTAGTTCTCGATAAGCTGGTGTTTGGCTTTGATTAGACGCAAATCCCCAAGCGAGAAACGCTAATTTATTAGCACTAGTCCAAACACACAGATTAAAAACACACAGGCTAAAGGCAAACACAACGTCATTAGAGACTCGAAAAGCAAATGTTCCATTGTTATTCAATAATTCATTATTACTTAAACACTAAATTATTAAAAAGTGAGACTAATCAAAGCACAAAAAACACCCGGTTTATTAAATACATTTCTTAGTTTTAATAATATTCGAATTAATAATATTCAAGTGGCACAAAATAGACAGTATGAACAATCTGCCAGAGGACAATTCCATTGATTTCCATCTGTCACAGACAACTGTGAAGGCAAGGCCTTAAACATATTATTATTATTATTATTATTATTATTATTATTATTATTATTATTATTATTATTATTATTATTATTATTATTGTTACTCAGATCAGATGTTATGTTAATATATTTGGCTCTATTGACCCAAAGTTAGCGCTCTCATTTACCTTTTTCGTCGTGCGTGGGAGTGGCCGTGGTGGGGATGTCGTACCACTGGGCCAGAGCGTTGGAATACCAAACGCTGAGCTCCTCTCCTGCGGGGATTTCTCTCAGCACGCGGTAGAAAATCTTAAACAGAAAATATCAGAGGAGCAGAGAGGATGAAGCTTTCTGCAATGTCCAGGCAGGGCAACAAATAAGCGTCCACGCCCTGCAGTAATAATGGCAAACAAAAAGAATTTTAAAAAGAAGTCACCTGTCCGCCAGGTAAGTCCGACACAGCCTCCAAGTTTTGCTCTTGGATATTTCTGGCAGCGCGGATGAATCCGATCCAGTCTGGAACGGGACAGCCCGTCTCATCCACAAACTCCCCCCGCACCAAGCGGATCTAAGAAAACGAAACACACATCATAGACACGTTTAGCATTGCAACAGAACGAAGCACAATCGAGCACACAGTAAAACGAATCCCTGTTTTTTTCAGATAAGCCACGATGTTCACATTTGCCCACGATATTCCTAAAGTGTATTATTTAATGTCGCCCGTCATAATTTGCTGATATACTTTTTTTTTTCATTTTACTGGACAACTTTTGCTTCCAATATATTCTCGCCGCGTGTTTACTCTGATACCTGGTGCTGCTTCCACACATGACCAAAACGCGCTTAATGCGTCTTTATCCGCTCTGCTGATAATTTAAAGAGAATGACACACGGGCCTAATTGAGTTGATATGGGAAACGAATTTGAGGAGTGTCGGAGCGTTTCTAAACTGTTCAAGGACATTAACAACGAAGCTTGACATTTGACACGGAGATTGCACCTGATGATCGCCCGCAGCCCGGGGCCACGCATTTAGACGCATCAATCACAGCTGCTGACAGCTTCAACAACAACAGGGCGCGGTTATAGCTGCACATTGTTTACTCCTGTTTGCGCACGAATAATATATTATTTTTTCTTTTTATATTTCCTATCTTATTTTGTTATTTATTCAAACGTATATTTTGCAAATCCACGCTTTCTGAGATTGAACTTTTGACTTCACGCCTTGCTTCTTCTCTGAATAATCTCGGTCCAGTAACGTTAATGGATTTTGTTTGGTTTGATCTTTTATTACTGTTGTTATTATTATGAATGATATTCTTCGTAGCCCCGGGCAGGGGCCTCAGCGGCATCTTTCTGTGGCCGGATTACATTAACATTAAACGGCTCATCGACAGTGGCAGTGCAATGTGAGGCGGCTGAGGGCATGAAATCCCACACAGCAGACCCGGGTCGCCTATTAGCCCGGATAAGCAGAAGCACAGACTGACAAGTCGGCCGCTAATTGAGCTCAATTATTTCTAACGTGACAGGCCAAACCAATTAATAACAGAAGGCCCGATGGAGTCTGACAGCGCAGCTTGAAAATCAAACTCGAACCCGGTTCGTTTTTATACTTAAAGCAAAAATTACAAGAATGCTCGAAACTTTGTTTTGGGCGTGTTGGGTTTTATCTGGGGTCTAGATTTTACAAATAAAACGTTTTCAATATAAAATTGAATCCAGTTAGTATTAAAAGACTGTTCCAAACTATGTCACTTATAAACGTTAGCATTTCTTATGCTGATCAACACAAATTAATTTTTTTTAAATAACAAGCATCTTTAAACAAGATAAAATTACACCACGGTTTCATTTTCGCTGAGTTACGCTTACCTTCTTCTTGGGTCCAACCTCTTTGCGGTCTGACACGTACTTTCCTAGTTTGAAGACTCCCGGCACTGGTCCTATCCGGAGCCCGGCCGGGATGCTGCAGTCCGCAAACACACTCACGGTGGTGGACGCCCGGGTGGGTTGCATGGCGTGGGGTGAGATCAAAACCATGAAGACTGATGGAGACCTAGTGGAAGAGATGCAGGGAAGGAGGAAGAGGAGGAGGAGAGGATGTGGACCGACTGATATCCGCCCTCAAATTGACGCGGTGGCGTTCTGCTCTCCGGCTTTTCTAGTGATGGTGAAGGCAAGGTAGCACCCCCCCCCTCCCCTCCTCCTCACCCCCACTCCCGCCACGCCATCCACACACACACACACACACACACACCCCTGAACTCTTCAGCTCAGGATGCAAGTGTGCAGGAGGGAGGGGGGGGGGGTGCAGAGAGGTGATGCTCTGCTTTAAGGTAGTTATGGGGAATTAAGGAGGGAGGGGCCCCTATAGTTTGCAGCAGTGTGTGCGCGAAAGTGTGAGAGAGTTGGGCTCTCCCAGCAGCTGTGAGGAGAAGGGAAACGGACCGGCCTGGTCACATGGAGACTTTCCCTCACCCCGCCGCATAATGAATTGCTCCAAAACGGTCAACACACACAAAGGCCCAGGCGACCTTCCCATCCCCAAAATCCAATTTGTCAAGGGCAGAGAAAAGAGGCTGCAGAATCAAAGGTCCAGAGCGACCATTAATCCTCAGCATGTGGCTTTGTCCTCCAGACAGTTCCGATATTTTAACTGACAAATCCACTGTATAATTTCTCCATAAATCCTCACCTCTTTCTATTCTCTCCTTTCAAGCCAGGTTTTGGAAATCAGTGGCTACTTTAAATCTACTTGGCTGTCATTCTTAGGGGTTTATATACTTCAAAGCGTCTTTATTCTTCCTCCTCCTTTGTGTCCTTAGTTTGACAAAAGAAGCAGGAAAGTTTAGAGGACTTGTTAACTTCTATTGACTCTCGGCGTGTGCCGGGTTGAGATCAGGCAGGTACTGAAAAGGGAGAACCACCAGCAGGAAGGGAAAAAAAAAACATAACCATCACTATCTTCCCAGCGCGGTCTCACACATACGCACACACACTTGTCTCGTCTTCTTGAACACCCTTCTTCTGTGAACGTGTACAAGGACGAGGAAAAAACATCACGGTTTCACTAAACACTTGTTTTCCACGATTTTGCTTTATTTATTGGATAATTTTGCGGTTCATCTTTCTGCATAAATTAAATTATATAAGAAATTCTACTATTACAATAAAAATAACGTTTCGAACAACGGAATAAAAATAATAGTAAAATATTGGGGAGACGTCTTGGATTAATTAAAATATTTTGAGATAATAAAAAAACGAACAAAAATTTGGGTTATTGTGGGAAAATGAAATCAGTTCAACATACACGTTTTTTTTTCAAGCTAGGTTCAGGTCACAGTCAACTTTTTTCATTTACCAGAAGTCTCAGATAATTGATCCGCCTGTTCAGGCTGGGTCGGAGGTTTTAAAGCTGAGTCTGAACCGAAGAGAGGAACAAGAACCTGTGGGCGATTAATTCAGACCGTGAACGTGTTAACCTCTGACCTGGACACTCTGCTCTCGGACTGGATCATGACAAACTTGGCATTTCAAAAAGCTGCTGGTTGAAACAGACAGAACTAAATGTTTAGATATCTAACAAAACGGATTAAAACGCGGTTTAAATAAGAAACGTATAGATCCAATTAAAATTAACTAATCAGTAGACGCAGAGCTTAAACGCTGTTATATTTCATTTACGTCCTGAGATTTAAACAGTTCAGGTACAACTAACTACGGCACATCCTCTGCTTCTTTCTGCAGGCATCTCGTGTTGCTCCTCTCGCTCTCTTCTCCGCGCGCCTCCGCTGGTCAAAGAGCCCGGACGACACGCGAACAATCTCATCAATAGGCGCAATGTTTGCGCCCGGCTGTGCGGAGGGGTTATTTATTAAGGCCTCGGCATTTGCGACTGGTTCCCATCCACCCCTGCGATGCTTTTAAAGCCCCGCACTTCTCCACAGTGACAATTAATTATTCTCCGAAGGGAAGGGGAGGAAAGAGCGAAGACGTTTCCTTTCTGTTCGCCGAGGAGTCGCTGGGGTGAATCCCCGCTCCACTGTGCGCAATGAAACCCTGAAGAGCACTCAAAAGGCTCGGTGTCAGAGTGAAAGAAGTGTTGGGAGCAAATGGGATGGAAAATTAAATGAAATTAAATGGCCTGGCCGGCGGTATTATCCCACCTCCTTCTTTAAGAAAAAATAAAAAGACGCATTAATTACAAGCTCGGATCTTTGTTCTGGGACAAGATTGCGGCGTCAATCAACAGCATTCCGCTAGTGCTCCGCTCTGAAATGAACCCCGCATGTCTTTAATGAACTTAAATAACGGCCTGAGAAGAATCGCACTTTAAAAAGAGGTGGGGGACGTTTTAATGGACGACTCTGCCTATAGCTTTGGCCACCCTTCTTCTTTTTTTTTTTCTTTGTAGGGGTTTTAACTGTCTTAAACGTTGGGGCTCTGATTTAACTGGTTGGCCATTAATGAGCCATGAATATAGAGGAACAACCTGCCTGCAAAGCAACGCGGTAAATACAGAGAGCAATGCCCCACCAGGGATCTCCATTCATGCTCCCTGACTATACTTCAAGGGTGCCAAGGGTTCACCACCACCTCTCCTGGACTGGTTTCAATGGGCTGCCATTTAAGACCCCTCCGAGCTCAGGAGAAAACACATTTTTTATGTCGACCCATAAACTTTGTTTGGTTCTATTCAGCAGACCCCAATCATTGTCCCACTTAGCAGTGTGGCCTATTTCTCACAGATTCCCACGTCTCAGAAATGACTTTGTCTACATCAATTTATTTCTCCACGTGTGAGCCCACAACCGTTGCACCTCTCACATTCATTTGGTCACACTCCGTATTATTAAATCGATATAAAGGAGAGCTTTAGGTTTTCTGAAATCTCCCAGCTCTGTTCTGAAAAGAAATCAGAAGTCACCATTACATTGAGACGCAAAGAGAAAATGCTGACGCAGCCTATTCCGTTTTCTTCCTTATATCCGATAACTGTGTTTTACTTTCTGGGAAACCTGTGGATAAGATGATGTAAAGCTGCACGATGGGCCAACCAGCTGCCGTGATGCGGGTGGGACATTAGCGACGCGTTTGAATTGTAATTGTGCTTGTATGGGACTCCCACCAGATGACACGATTGGGATTTTAACCCAGACTAATATTCAAAATCGCATTAGAGATGAGCCGAATAAACGGCACCTGATTCATCGTTATTCATGCGTGACTCCATTCAAAACGTCTTCTCTCTTTTCCCGTCCAGAAGTGGGCTGAACCCATTTCGGTATTCAAAGTCTCTACAAAGTTGTTTTTGGGGTATTTTTTTTGTTGCGCCGAGCCTTTTTTCAGTCCACATTTTTCTGACTTAAACTCACTTTGTCTCGCATGAAGAGACGCGGATAAAAGCGTGTGAAGTTGTGTGAATTGATATGTTTCGGTGTACCTTATAAATTCATACCTTTTCTCACTCGAGCGCCTCAGAAAGAAAGTGTCACTCAGGCCGATTCTCTCTGCTGTCCGGCGCATTTAGCGGTAGATCCATTTGAGAAGTTCATTCCTAGGCAAATGTATGCAGGCAGGGCTCTTCGTGAATAGAGCAGCGTGTCACCCGACCCTAATTGGGATTTAGCCACCCAAAGCATGTGCACAAAGTGACAGAAAATCACAGGTTTCAAAGAAAGTCACAACTTTTGCCCTTCATCGTGAATATAAGCAGCTCTCTTGCCTCAGCTTGGAGCAAAACAGCGTTTTCTCCTATAGGATTAAGGTTAGTGACCTAAATGGCTCTGCAGTGTGTCTCTGCAAACTCAGAGTATGAGCAAAACAACTATAAAGCCAAAGAGCACGTTTAGCGACACGGAGCCTTGACTGGCCTGCGTGTTTCAAATTTAACCGTGTCATGGTTATTATGTGAACAAATACATTTATAATTATCTTGGTTTCTGATTGCAATCATTCTGAATGAAACAAATTTACATTTAATACAAGGAGTTTAGCAATTTCAGGTTAAGTAGCATACATAAATATGAATAATAATCACAATTACCGTCTAGTTTTTTTGTCTATGTAAAAAAATATATATTTCACATTTGTAAAAATAAACGAGATTAAACCTTGAAGATATGCTTCAGACGAAATTCTGCAAATGTAAGTTTTCGTGTGACATCTATTTATTTCTATTTTCTTTGCTCGATGGATCAATGTATTATAATAAACACTTTAACAGACACTCGTCTTTTCTAATGCGTCACTTATTTCCACTCGACAGAGCACCATGGAGAGCTCCGCATTCCACCCAGCCTGAACACAAGCACACGGAGGCGCAGTCCCTTTTCATAATGATTAGAATTAATTCCATCCCCTTATATACTGAAGATGAAAAGTGTATTCAGTGCCTCACAACCTAACCCTATGAATGTACAGGCTTTCATAGAGCTGTGCGGATCCTTCAGGTCGGCTGCACATAATTCCCTATAACTAAATGTAATCTAATGATAGGAGCGTCTTGCGGCTGCTCATTATTTCGCCGACTGACAGTTCTAGGTTTAAATTAATTGTCTCCTTCATGTTTGGGTGGGATGAGCTTGTGGAAATGATGTCCTGGAGAAATATTGATTATTTTAACGTGAGTCAGTGTATTAATAAAATAAATATATTATGCGCTAATGGGGCCATTCTTTATGTTCATTAACTAATTGTTGAGAAACATGTTGAGTGACATATATGTTTAAATCAGTTGTTTAGATATTTCAGCCAAGTCAGTTTTCTGGGGAAATGCCGTGATCTGCAGTGTTTGCAGTTCAACGCTGCACAAACTAAACATTCAAGGGTCCAGCAATTAGTATTTTACCTGATGGTTTCTGGTCTTCAGTTGACTTTAGCCACATTTTACTCGTTATCATAGCACAGTAATGTTACTGCTGCTATGAAAACACACGTCTTTTGTTGCACGTTTTGTCAGAGGATTGCTGTGTTGCATGTTTTCGCTCTGAGCCCCTGACCACGACACTAAGCGTGTTTGGCATCTGCTGGCCGGATCCAATCGCTCTCAATCAGCAGCAGGAGGAAAAGGTGTGGATGTGGATGGAATGAGGACAGGAAACGGCTGCGTACCGTCAGTCTGCTGCAGGAGAGAATGTGACTGACGGATTCCTCAGCCCTGCAGGAAGTGTCAGGGCAACTGCCTCCACCCTCAGGTGACTATATCTCTCTCTGGGTTTGGCTGTTTCTCTCTCTGCTTCCTTTCCTTTTTTCCCCCCCAGTCTTATCAAGAGTCATTTCAAGCCAAACCTATGAGCGTCACAGCATCTCGTTTCTATCTGCATGAATTAAAACGCATATTGGTTAACGTTCGGTGCCCTCACGAGGCAAGAAAACAAAAACCTTGAAAAAGACGTCAAATGGAAGACAAGCTGAATGCTGGTGGCTTTATTTGCAGCGAGAGGAAAAAGGGGGAGTGAAAGGAGGACAAAGGTTCAGAGTCCATGTTGAGTGTTCTGAGACATATCTAAACACTATGATGTGGAGGTTTCACTGTGTAGTGAGGGGTCACTCAGGGTCTTCTTGTCCAGGCCAGGGGGGCAAAGGTCAGAGCCCAGACATGGGGTTTGGTCAGTGCAAAGCTCAAAGGGGCGTGGAGATTTAAGAGGCGAGAAGGGGTCACTTGGGAATTCATACTCAGTCATCATCAGAGTCATCGGCTGCACCGGTGATGGTGTAGGTTTGTTCTTGGTGGTCCATTTCCAGCACATCATCCTCGTTTTTAACTGTTCTGTAGTGGAGACAGGAATAAAAGAGTCTTGGTCCTCTGCACTAAAGTCATTTTGGTTCTCGTTAAGGTTTTTATAATTATTTTTTTAAATGCATTCAAAGGTCAGGGTGCTGTGGTAATAACAATCTTTGCAAACCTGCCTGATGGGACCTTTACCTAATGATCACTGTCCTTCTCTCCGTCAGCTCCACAGCCTGCTCTGTATAGGCCTCAAAGTTGCCGTCGTATCCATCTGTTCCGGCACCACTAGTGTGTCCCATTCCTCCTCCAATTTTCCCCTTTCCACCCATGCTTGATAGTGCAATACCTGCATCATCTCCACCCACACCCTCAGTTCCTCCACTGCCCCCAGCACCCCCACCTACCCCAGCAGTACCTAATCCATAGTCTTTCCCTCTGTCACCTGTTCCCTTTCTTACACTAGTGTTTCCTCCACTGAAGCCTATGCCAGTGGTTCCTGTGCCATCTGAAGATCTAGTGCCAGTACCTGCACCACCACCTCCAATCCCAGTAGCCAAACCTCCAGAAGCGTCCATGGGAATACCTCCAGTACCGGTACCTAGCCCTCTGACCCCAGCATCAGTGCTCCCAGTACCCCGTCCACCACTACTGGGGCTTATACCATCTACTCCTCCTACACCCACGCCCCCAGCACCAGGTCTTAGACCTCCGCCTACTCCCCCAGCACCCACACCATGTCCACCAAGGACATCTGTCCCTCCAGCAGGAACCGTTCTGTCACCTGTGACTCCAGCACCCATTCTCCCACCCGCTCCTCCAGCAGCACTGCCTGAACTTGTGCCCATGCCTCCTGCACTCACCCCTAAACCACTCCCCATGCCTCCAACACCTCCAGCAGTACTTCCCATCATCCCAACTGCGCCTCCAAAGCCTACACCAATGGCGCTCATGCTGCAGCTGGTGAGTGACATGGTTTGTACCATGCCAGAAAGCCGCAGGTCTTCTCCCTCGATAAGTTTCCTGCAATTCAAATCCAATAATTAGTAGAAATCTCCATCATTTGCAAACATTTTGCGGCATATTCAACAACAGCAGTTTACGGTTACCTGTAAGTTGTGATCTCAATCTCCAAGGCCATCTTGGCATTCAGGAGTTCCTGGTACTCGCGCAGATGCAGTGCAATTTTCTCCTTGGTAGATTTTAGCTCAAGCTGCAGGGACTCAATTCGAGCCTATAGGAAAGCATGAGCATAGTTAGTGAAGTAATGGGGTTGCTTTATGTCTGCATGCATGAATGCTAGTGTGAATTCAGAAGTGACTGTGGTGTGGCCAGGTGTGCATCCTGGGACTCAATAGGTCTGCGTTAACCTGCAGCTCTTCCAGTTCCTTTCTGTACTTTTCTTGTGCCTCGCGAATCTGGGCCTCCAGCGCTTCATTCCTGGTCCTCAGGGAATCCAAGTCGCGTTCTTTGCTTTGTATCTGGAAACATTTTAACATAGTTATCGCCATTAAAAGAATTCAGTTTTAGTTCTCAGTTAATCTTCATTTAGTTGTCATCATGTTTGATACTCACATCCTTTTTGGCACCGGTTATTTCTTCCCTAAAGCTTCGAACTTTATCTACGTGCTTTGATGTTTTTTGTGTTAGATCCTCAAACTTGTTTTTGTACCACGAATCCATCTCCTATAATTGAAGAAAAATTTCTCGACACTGAATATTTTAACAACATGCTCCTGTGCTCAAGTGTGATTATTTTACCTGGAGATTCTTGGCTGCAATGTCATCATACTGGGCTTGGATTTGCTTCAGTGCAGCTGCTAGATCAGGCAGGGTAAACGCACTCTGAGCTGAGACATGGGCTGCGTAGATCCGTTTCAAAAGCTCCTCAATTTCCTGGTAATAACAAGCCATTTTTAGCAATGATCAAATGAAACCCAGAATGTTTCTATAATCCAGATATTATCCACCTGTTGATGGACACGTTTCAGGAATTCAATTTCAACCTCCAGCTGCTCCAACCTCTTCTCCAGAGCGATGCGTGAGGAGGTGGCTTTGTCAACATCCTACAAAGAAAACCCAAGTTCTATTTGAGATAATGAATTTAATTTGATAACAAAGGAGACACTAGGAAATAAAATGTAACCTACCGGACGGAAGACTTCAATTTCTAACTCTGCTTTCTTCTTCAGCTCCAGTGACTCCTCATATTTGACTTTGATTGCCTCTAGTTGAGCAGCTGTGGACTCCTTAGCCGCCACAGAAACATCCTGCAAGCCAAGAAACCAGAAGTAATGCGAGTCGTCTTATGGGGTTTAAAGGTGTGTGCACGGGAGATCATGTGTTTGCAAATGCTTAATCAAGTCATCTCATCTGTGTATAAAACAGCTGAAGACAGCTGTACTCCATGACACCATAACACGCTGAGACCCCGTCCTCATGCCTCGCAGAAATAAGTCTGTTACCAGGTAAAGAACCATGAAAACACCAAGTTAACGTCTTGTACTATTGCTTGGATGGATCTCGTACAGCTCAGTGAGGTGTAAGCCTTGACTAGGTGCTGAAATGTAAAATAGAAATATGGGTGCAGGATTTTTTTCATTCTTACCCGCTGAACTCTCATTTGATCTGCAACCTTCTTCAGTTCCTTCAGCTGTTCCTCATACAGCAGGCGCAGACCTGACGGCTTCTCGAAGCGGTTCTGGTAGGCCTCAATCTCAGCTTCCAGCAGTTTGTTCTGCTGCTCAAGAGATCGAACCTGTAGACACGCGACAGCATCACCTCAGCTGGGCACAACAATATGTTTTCTGTGTTCCTCGTTCACAGAGGAGAGAACGGCAGACGGAAGGTGTCCTAGGCTGCTCTGACAGTCTGTTGTACCTTGTCTATGTATACGGCCAGTCTGTCATTGAGGACAATCATCTCCTGTCTTTCACTTGTGCGAATGCTAAGGAACTCCTGGTTCTCAGCTGCAGCTATGTCCAAATCCATGGCAGGTTTCCCACCAGGCCCAAGGCAAACCATGGCCCCTGCACCCGCACTGTAAACACATCCCCATGTAAGAAAATTAGAAAAAGTTCACAGCATTCTTATTCATTTATCCTGTTCACTATTCTGACACAACTTACCCTGAACCAACTATACGAGACCTGCGTGCAGCCGAGACCGTCCTCCTCCCCACAGACGCCACGCGCATGCCGCTGGCCCCGGCTCTGCAGGAGTAGTCGGCGGACGCGTGACGGGCTTCTCTCCTGTTGGGGGACACGCTGGAAACTCTGACCTGGTAGGATGAAGCGCTGTCATCCTCGAAGTGGCGACGATAGGATGAGATCCTCTCAGGGCTGCGGCTCATGGTGGCGACAGCTGGGACGCTGAATGGAGAATGAAGGAAATATACGAGCAAGCCTGGCTGTTGCTCACTGCATTTATAGGAGCTGCTCCTCCAACTCTCTAGAACCCAGTCTGAGGTTTTATACCGCTAATGGTCAGTCATACCAACCCAGTTCATGAGCCAATACTTGTGGAATCTTGAGTCTCCTCACCAACGCTGGCTCGATCTTTGACTCAGGTATCTGTCAGCAGCTTGTGAGGGGCAGATCTGGGCTGACAGCATCAGTGGAAGGTTCGGCCATTAGTCTTGTGGTTATCTATCAGCAGCCCCTTTTTCCGAAACAATAATGCTAATTTGTCAGGATTGTGGTACATCTGCCACCTCAGCGTCCACTACAGTGCAAGGCTGATGTGATCTGCTCTGATGGGATGAGGGGCTTTAATTGAAGCTTGAGCCCAGAAGCTGGAGGGTGACCTGATGAGGCTATGGCTGCAGAGGAATTAAGAGCTCTGGCAAGATTTGACATAAATTAGCTTATTAGCCTGGTCAGTTTTCAACATATTGAAACTGGAGTACGCAAAAAAAAGTGCTTCCGAGAGAAAATAAGGCGATGAAAGAAAATGAGGTGGTGGTGGGGGGCTGTAGTCTGGAGTTTCCAGTTGATGAAGCACAGTGACATGAGGGGAGAAAACACAATTCGCTGTTCAGGCCTGTGCAGGGTGATGCTCCATACACACCTACAGGGAGCCCTGATGGGTCAGTGAATACACTTCTGCCAGCGCTGGCACCACTTACATCCAATAACTAAAAAAATAATAAAATATCCATTATACATTGATGAATCTTCGTCTTGATGAATTAAGCTAAACTTTATTCATTTCCAGTGACATCAGATCAGAGTGGAATCACGGTCATATTGTAAGCCATTAACATTTGATATCATAGGATAGTTTAGGGTTTGTGAGGTCTCACCTTCGTAAGTAACGTTCCTGGTGTTTTCTCAAACGCGGTAAGGCCATTTTATTTAGTTGACTTTTATTCGTGAAGTACTTTAAACTGTTTATAGACACTAACAAAGTTTTCTTTATCATAGGATACATATTAGCAAATACGTGTTGGTTAAACACAGGACAGAGATCATTAGTAGAATACGATTTTCTGACGCACCAGGACAAATAGCAGAGCGCTAACTCAACACATTTGCTGTAAAGGGTTATGAACAACTCCAGGAGATTTTCTCACTTGCTTGAAAATACTAATATAAGCACAATTATTATATTATTATATTAACACTTATCAGTCAGATTCGTGCATCAAGAGTCGCTTACAGGTCAGTTTATGATTCAGTGACAATGACTCAACATTAACAAGTTGATTCTAAGTTCTGTGAGACACTTGGTTAGTAATATGTAGTATGTGGACTAAGATGACTGTGGCAATATTCTGCATATTTTGATTTTTGATCGAGCTGTAAAAGCAAGTTTACCAGTGAAGGAGGTCATTATTATTCTCAGATGAAAACAAACATTCATTTTCATAGATGACGAAGGAACCTCAAAATATTTCCTGGAGGGTTGGTGGCAAATTAATATGGACACACGGTGGCTATTAGACACAACCCTTGAATACCGTAGATCATCTTGGTTGTCACTTGTCATCGAGCCTTATCATTATTTTAGTATTAAATTAGGTTGAAAACAAACTGCAGTGACTGTTGTATGTATGAGATCACTCTTTATATTTTATTTTATTTTATTTTATATAAATCAACACAAATATTCATATCAATTTAGACACAATTCATATTATGAAATAAAAAGACACTAACTTAATTTACATTTCCTGTAAATTTGCATAGTTATTAGTCTGGAAACAACTTTAGCACCCTGCACACACTTAGTGATTAAATCCACTATTTTTCATTTTATTTTTATATATTTATTACATATTATATACATATTTTACATGCATGTTTATTATGAAGTTGTAGGGTTTAGTAGAACTAGGCTGGAATTATACACCTACAAAATATTGAAAGTAACTTTAGCAGCATATTGTCAATGAGCCCTCTGGTTCTTAACTTTGGGATTTATAGATATGTAAGTTAAGCCACTCAGTCCTAAAACAACAGAAAGTGCAAGAATGTCTGAAAACCCCCTTTAAAAAAAACTAACCTTTACACACTCTCAGGTTCCAGTTAGAGACAAAGCTTAAATAATAGGTTTTCCTTTCTTCCATTATCCCTGAGTCATTTATGTTGTTCATTCTTCGCCCAGTCTTGCCACCCACCTGCATAATGCTGAGCACTGAAATGAAAAAATAAATAAATAAATAAATGAATCATTGCACAAAGACGAATCAAAAGTAAAAATGCAAGTGTCGGACTTTACTGCTATTGCGACAAATTACTGTGCTCCATTTAATTAACTCAGATATCAGAAAGTTCACACGACATGTTGTATCTCTCCAAGAATCACTGCATTGGTTTCTACAGCGGCAGGTCAGTAACCTTAAGCTGTCGCACGATAAACTCCAACAATCAGACGTAAAATTCAGATTACAAACAATAACCATAAAAACATAAGCTCCAAACCAACCTTTCTTCAGACAACAACAATGATTGATCATCTCAGTGTAAAGCACAACTTATTATCACAGATGTAAGCTAAAGAAAAACATCTCACTCTTTGTATCCTAGTGAGAAGGCCATGTCTCGTGCCTTCTTGCTTCTCACCCCTGCCAGACAGGTGAACACAATGTTATCTGTCTGCTGGGGCATCTCTCCACCATACTTGTCTTTGAACTCATCTGGACAGAGCTGTAAGGCGGTGTTCACCTGTCCCACTTCAGAGACAAAGAAGCACAGACATCCAGTGAGAAACAGGTGCTATTTGACAAATACTGTAGATGGTGTTTTGCTGCCAAAATATCTTGCCAAGCTCTCTGATCATTTTACACTGAATTTGGCGAATAATTAACTTGCTGGGAATGAAGTACAATCTGACTAAGCAGCTGAAAGCTCAAGAGGTTAAAGTGATGCATATAGTTTGCGGACATTCTCCTCATCCATCCTTATGGGCGCCACAGACAACACTAAAGTATTACTCACTACAACAATGTTGTGGGAGTTTTTGCTAGAACAACACTCACGGGGAACGTTAACGGACCCAGGTATGAAGCCGTACTCTCTGAGCTCCCAGGGCTCTCTGACATCTATGACTACGGCTCTCCCACCGGCCAGGAGGTGCTTCAGCTGCTCATAACTCACATCTGTCCTTGGTGGCGATGAACTGAACGTGCGGAGCAGCAAGTGTGTAGCTGAAAGCAAAGCAAGCAACACACACAGTGATATAGTGGAATATACAGCATGTTGGATCACATGACACTATATAGTGTAGAGTTCACGAAATGCACAGAGTTACAACGTGTTCTCAGTCAAACACAGTTAGGCTACGTGACTGAACGAGAACAGTTTAACAACAAACTGCTTTCCATTTCACAAACATGCGTAAAAACGAACAGAAAACTAAACATTATCACCTCCAACTGCTTAAAGCGACAAATGAGTGAATAAACAAAACACGACTGGTAGACAACGCAGAAACTCACTCCTGCAGCCAGGGTGGACGCTAACGGGGCTGCACACAGACCCAGGCAGGACGCTGCGACTCCACAACAGCCGCGGGACAACCGCTGCAAACCTCAAACACCGTCTGAGAGCCATGTGTGTTCAACCAGGTCGATTTTAAACGCGTATTAATGCTCTAAACTTCGTGCTACAGCTGGGTTATTAAAAGTCACACTGCCCCAGTTCCCCCCCGCCAACACTCATCTGCGCGTGCGCACACGTGACGGCTGACTTAAAGGACAAAATACTTTATTTCCTTTGCTTCTTGATACGCTCAGACTTAATCATTAAACTCAATATTTCACATGCAAAAGCCTGTCTGTCTAATAAACAAAACATTACTGGCACGTTACAAAACCATGCAAATGTTTGTGATAGGAATGACATTGTGATTGTACGTAAATGCAGAATTTTGGCCGGACTGAGCCTCCGTAGTGCGTCACCTGTTGACGAATGCGGCTAGCCGATGCTAAATTACCGAAAGGTTGCCAACATTTAGAAAGTCGGCCGCAAAAACCAGTAGGCATTTTAGATATAACGCTTCTGCCGTTGATGTCGACGCTCTGTACTTCGCTTTGACATGTCTTAATATTTCAGCGTGGCGCTGGACGAACCACACTGGTTAATGTTTAAGTTATTCTGACAAGCTGAGGTACCTAGCCTGTTTGCTAGCAGCCAGGAAGAGTTGACATCCCTTGTTTCTCACTGTTGGCTTCAGGCTAACACAGTCAACATAGGAGCTAAAATAAAGAGGTGAGTCCATTATGTGTTTAAAAAAAAGGAAAGGGTTTTCATTCATAGGTTAAATGTCTTTGATAAATGACGTGCATGCCTCTCAGCTCACATAACGTGCACATAAGGGTCTTGCTGCGGCCTCCTGAGCGCTTTAATGGTGTTACAGGGTGAGCAGTCTGTGTCTAGGTGACAATGACAGGAATTGCCTCCAACATGAGGATTCCAATGTTAAACCTACAGTGGTTTACAACTGTGCAGTTTGTAGGCAAACCGTGGATTGTCCAGTAGACTGCAGTTGCTAGAGTTTAGTCCACCTGAACTGGGGGTTTCACCTCCACATTGAAAGACTTAATCCTCCTCAAAACAAGAGCTGAACCTGAGCCTTGAGTCTTGAGCATCACCAGGCACAGGATCTGCTACAACAAAATATGAATGTATGTAAATTTAGGTTAATATGTCCAACTAATCATACTATATCACAACCAGTAAACAGATTTTAAAGACCACTGTGCGTGTGTCCTCATGAAAACATTCATGCATTGTGGCTGCAGTGCATTTTTCAGTATCACATGCTACAGAAAAGAAATTTATAATGTATCCTAAAGGTGACGCAGGCCAATTAAAACCAAAGAACAGAGGAGTGCATAATCTTCCAGACGCATAATATTGTACTTTGTCCCCCAAACCAGAGCTCCAGATGCGGCTAAAGGACCCTTTCTCCTTGAAAGCCGCCGACATGACTAAGCGGACTAATAAACCAAGGAAACCTCGAGATGAGGAGTCCTCTGATGAAGTCAGCAGTAAGTTACTAAATAGCACAGCGCACCAGGCTGTTAAGGCTGTAACTTCTGAATTGGCCAAATGGTGCATATCACAGTGGGTAGTGAATGACATTCAAAAGCAAACTAAGTTGTTGTTGTTGTTTTTTTATTAGGCTTGCCATGCCAGCATGTGAGCAAGGCAGTGGACCTGAGCTCTGTGAAGAAATCTGTGACTTCCAGTGTGTGGTTTATGTGCTCTGAGTGCCTAAAAGAGAGGACAATGAAAGACGGGGAGCCAGCAGCATCACATGACATTCTGATCTGCTTAAAGTGTGGTTTCCAAGTAAGATTTGCTTTCCAAAGAACATTTTCATGAAAACTCCATTAAACTGAATGTCCTTCTACTAGTAGAGATAGTATTAACCAAATGATTAGCAGTGTGTGAATGAATTTAACTTTCATTTCTGTTGTATGTCCAGTCAGTGTGGTTTGCCTCAGGAGCACTCCAGTCAAGGTCAAGGTCAAAGCCAAAAAGATGCACTGGTCCAAATTTGAAGCATTATTGCATTATTGCATTATTATGAGCAGTTGTGTGTAGATTGGTATAAGACAATTATTTTCTTTTAAATGTACAATGCAGTGAAACAGGTGTGATTTTTTTTCTCCCCTAAAGCAACTGTATATATTTATACAATATTATCAATATTTTTTATACAATATTATCTTTAATAGTGCATATGGTTTTATTGAGTGTGTTTTGTGCTTATTAACAACTCAAACTTAATATATTAATTATATATGTGTGTAACTAATTTTATTACAGGGCTGTAACCAGTCTGGCATTCTGCACGCAGTCAAGCACCACCAAGCTTTTCATCCTGAGTCTCATTGCATCACCATCAGTTTGAGCACATGGAAGGCCTGGTGAGAAACCTCAAAGCTGCATTCACTCTGAACCACAAAGCAATTGCAGTGTGTGCTGACTTGATGACAATCAGGACGTAGTCTGTGGCATGTACTGTATTAAGCACATGTATTGAGATACACCTTATGCATCATCGAGCATCAATGATTGTGATTTGGTTCTCGTGTGTCTTGTTTTCAGTTTTTTCAGGTGTGAATAGATGCCTTTTTACAAAACAATGCAATGCTCTTTTTCATTGATTAGAGTATTTGATAGTGTTAGTAATAGTGATTTTTTTCACTTAACTTGCTGTCAATCATTTGCTTACAAAAAAAATTGTTCCTTTCATTATTATATTATACAACAGGTGTTTTGAATGTAATGAGGAGCTTTCGACTCACTGCAACAAGAAGGCTTTGGCTCAGACTGTCGACTTTTTACAGAAGCACTCTGTCAAGGCAACATCAGGTAAAGTGCAACACCCTGAAGATTTAGCCACCTACTGATGTCAAATGAGCTTTTATTAGACTGACACATGCTTACCACAACATTAACAAGACACAAATGTACTGCACAATCAGTTAAAGCACAAAATGTTTAACCTTGAACACAACCAACTTGTAATGATAATCTGATTTTATTTCTAGGGAATTCTGTGTATTCATGTATGCTAGTACATTTTCAGTGATTCACCTACATACTAAGTCAGTACAGTGCACCTGCTCCCCCTGGTGGCAATGGTTATCTCAACCTTTGAATTTAACCTGCCATAGTCTGTGTGAGGAAAGACACAAACGCGTTATTAAGTAAAACATTAGTGAGTTAGTTAAATATAGGGTATAATTGAAACAACCTTTGCTTAGTTTTATTGGCTGCTTGATACTTGAAGGCTTCTAAAGATAACATAAGAATGCATCTGAAGACCTATGCAAATGTAAATACAAATACAATTTAACATTAAGAATATTAATGTATAATTGCTTAATTGATATTTGACAGCTTGATTACCTTAAGGCTTGCGTCCTTTTATGTCAGTCAAGCCACCGGTGGGTGTTACGCTGTTCGGTGTCATTGACTGTCTCATTGTAGCCCCCTGCTCAGTGCCCACTTTCCAGTGGCCACGGGCCAACCACCCAGGCCCAGCCAGGCTGGTCCACCCTCAGCCTCTCAGCCACGGATGCATTGTTGTGAGATTGATGCCACAGCTATCCCCCACCTTCACCCCCACCCTGCGGACTGCATGACTGCACATATTATAGGAATTAGACGCTTGAGCGAAGCTTCCCGGCTGGGTTCCCTTAAGAACAAGAGCAGCTGCGTGGGGTTCAGCCTCTGCGTTATCATTCTTTGTCTTTTTATCACTATCTGTTTCTGTCCCTTGTTCCCTCGTTGAGCTGCTGTATGTCTCACCACCTCTGGGCCTGTGTGCTGCACTAGTGGGATCCAGGGTCTTCAACAAGTCAGAGCAACTGGATCCTAACAGCTGGAGCACAATAACTCTCAGTGGACACAGACTCACAGATACATTTTCATACAGAAATTTCCAACAAATGTTCAAATCTTAGTGTTACGTGTGTGTGTTATGTGTATGCTGGCTGTTTTAGTATTAAACTGCAGATGGCATTGTGCATTCTTACACCTGTGAGCACAGGACATGGTTGGAAATATAAATCAGAATCTGAATGACTTTTGTTTGCCGCGTGCATTACATTCCTGAGGAATCTGCAATTTCTTTTAGTAATGTCTGTTTTGACAAGACTGAAATAGTTTGTTACTCAGCTACAGTTTTATATATATTAGTATGAGGAATGCAAAATGCAGGACACGCTTTGAAATTAGCTGTGCCATTTTAAAGTTTAATTAAACTAATACGCAGTGTTCATGGATAAATTCATGTCTCTACCGATTGTCTGAGCAAGTCACACAGATTGTAGATAAGCTTATCTGTGTGCGTCTTTTCCATGTTTGTGGAACAGCCATTTAGTGGACGTGCTGATAAGCAGGGGTCCACTTTTTTTGTGCTGAACAATGTGTTGAGCTGGACACTCGTTGCCCACAGCTTTCGCTTTTGCCTCTTTTAAATTACCTGTCACTTTTCCTGCCACCCAATCGTTCCACACCGGTTGGACAAATGGGTATAGAGGCGCGCAGCTATTGTTGCAACAAAATAGGTGGTTGTTGTGTGTTGAGGAGCTTGTGAAATTGCATTTCAGTGTGAAGGCCAGGTTTTTAGAAGAAGCTGCTGTTGTACTGTTTTTCCTATAGACCCTACGCACAAAAGAACCCCAGCAAGGATTTTTTTGTCCCAGAATCTATAATAATTTTGTATAACAACAGCGCAGGGAAGAAAGAAAGTCGATTAACTGTGCTCTCTCACCATCAAGGCCTTCAGCTCAAGTACCAGAGTCCCAGTAAAAAGCAAACTGACCTCAGGGAGCTAGACTTCAGCTTGTAACACAGCTGCAGAGTCTTTGTGGAGCAAATTAAAATGTTGGTTATGAATAGATGTCATGGCTTGTTTCTCATTGAAATCGGTCTTCGTTCTGGTTTAAGGGGACTTACTTTTATTAATCGCTGCATTACTGCCTTATTGTTTTACTATAATATGTACAGTACTTTTGTAACAGTTTTATAATTATGTGACATTTTGTAGTATGATACAAAATGTCCAGCTTTATGGTATGACTATATCTAAACACTGGATTACATCCAGACATATACATGTACACTGTACACGCTCATAGCAGAGCGAAGCAGAGCAAGGAAGACTGGGCGGTGCAGAGTAGGTCAGCCACATGTCCTAGCACTAGATTAGCTGGCCTGTTGTGGCTTTAATTTAATGTTTTTATATATTCCGCTTTTACTAAACTCAAAGTAGGAACATGAGTTTTGTGTAACCTGAATTGTTGTTTTTTTTTTTCTTTGTTCCTCAACAACACAGCAACGCACAGTGTATTACCTGTCTTTCTTACGTGCCACACATTTTCGCTTGCAGCTGAAATTGCGGTGTACTGTGATACTTTGAAGTGCCGGTGGTTGAGTAATGTAAAGAAATGACTTCACGTTTTGCTTCTCACCTCTGAAACTTTTATATTTGTTTGTCAGCGATGTATTGTATTGTAATATTCTCATTCCTCCTAATACTTGGAGAACACCGACTTTGGTGATTCTGTCTTTATTCCCACCACCGCACATGAAAATAGGCCATATAGTGGGTGGAAAAAGCTGTGCGTATGGGCTGTATTTGTGTGTCTGTAAGCAACATGGCACTGGGTTCTCTTGGCCTCAGATGGCAAGGAAACAGGCTTTTTCATGCCCTGCAGTCACAACAAATTAACAAATAAGACATTTGGTGTTGCCTGGCCTTCCTCTTGACTGCCTGCTCTGCATGAAGGGAGCTGGCCTTGGCCCTCCACTCTGATGCACTGTAAGTGAACATACATGTAGGGGCATAAAGCCCAGTGGCCATACAATTCAGAAGTGTCCCAGCCCAACTTTGTACCACATTAAGAAGACCATAAAAAGGCCTTTTTGAGAATGTGTCTTGATATCAGTTGTCTTTTTTTTTTTTTTAAACAATAACGTAATGCATCTGTGATGCACATTTAACAGAGCTGCAAATATTAGTGTTGAGCAAAATAATTTGTTTTGGTTATGGCATTGTTTTATAAGAAGATTGAATTTTCTTACAAAATTGTTTCAGCTCAACGGAACAATGCAAACACGTGCGACAAAGTCTGCATTTTGGGGGATTTTCCTTTTCCAAATATTCAGTTACCGTTCTCTGTAAAACCAAACTAGTTCAGCGCTTTTTTTTTTTTATATCTCTTGTGTGAAAGAGCAGGGAGTGTAGGAGGTGTTGGTTAACATGCGTGCATGTGGACAAGCCTGAGCCCCTCGATGCTTTCCTCTGCCCCAGGGAAAGACTGCACAGTGCCTCTACTGCCCATACTCGGTGGTTGAACAAGGAGGGCCAGGTGGTGGTGCCGAGTGCGGCACAGTCAAGCGTGGACGCAGCGCATGCTGACATTTGCCTTCGCTGACTGCTGCAGGGAGAGGAAAAATCTGCTTTTCCATATGCTTGTGCTCGTTGCAACCCTTCCCTCCACCCACTGCTCCTCTCGCTGCCCTCTTCTGCCCCCCTCTTGCCAGTCTCAACCAGATGGCTCCCTGAACATTGTTTACCTTGGGTGACAGTCCCAGATGCAGTGTGCATGCATTCACTGGCATCGACATTGCAGCCAGTTAATTTCTTCATTCCTCTGCTTGCTTGTAGCTCCAGTGCCGGTTGCAGCTCTTGGACTCAAGTTGCATTAAGTCTGATGATTTTTTTTTTTTGTGTGCGCTCACAAACATCACAAGTCGTCAGTATCATTTGCTTTCTCTTCCACTTGTTTGAACATGTCTTTTCACACCTTTCTAGTCTCGCACAAATTAAAAAAAATGTTTGTTTTTCCTGATTGGGCCTTTATTTTTTTTCCCCCATCGACACTTGTTTTTAATGCATTGTGTTCTGACATATGGGAGCACCCTTATGGCTTCATATTAAAGATGGAAATAGGCCTCCAGATGTTGCCAGCACAGAGGGCCAAATGCATTTAGCACCACTGGGTGGAGCGCCAAAACAGCGTGTTGTCCCGACAAGCTGAACCTCCTCCCTGCCCTCTCAATCCCTACAGAACAAGACCGAGGTGCTCACTTCATTTCTTGTATGTGTTAAGCACAGATTTGAAGCGACACAGTTGGCGTAGAAAATAATATTGCTGCACACCTGGAAGACCTGTGCTGTACGTTTGTGTTCTGGTTATTCTTATTGAATCTGTTTAACTGAAAGTTGCCATTTTACATAGACTCCTTTTGAGTGGAATTTGTTTGAGTATGAAATAAAAAATTTCCAAAGCCACGAGTAAAAAGCCCAAGGTTCACATTCCAGCAGCTATGACCAGGGCAATCCTGCTGATGTCCTCGCCCTTGAAGAGAATAGACTTGCTGGGTAGCAGTTAGCAGTGGGCTTACCATTGCTGCAAATTAAATAGCTCTTTCAGTGAATGTGCTGTGTACAAGGAGAGGTTCCGCGTATTGAATGTGTGCTAAGGCAAGGCCATTTGCCTTAGAGAGGTGTGATGGTTTGTGGGTCAATTGAATGTTCTTTGGTTGGACATAAGCAGGTTCAGGAGAGTGACCTTACTGCCAGCCTGCTCTCTTGACTGACTAACATAGGTGAAGTGCTCATGGACCAGACTCTTTGTGTTTACCAACATTTAGTTGATTTCTTTGTAGCTTTTCTATTTAAGGTCCCAATAAGAGTTTACCATTGCAAAAAGAAGAATCGCCACGTAAAAAAAAACACAAAGTGCAAATAATAGTCCAGACAGAGATGATTTTTGAGGATCGGTTGTATGCAATTAGCAGCTACAAATGTAGTAAGAATAAATATGAGAACACACATTTGTTTCAGAAAATACCTCATAATTCACAAGTGAAGAAAAGTCTAGCCTTTATTTTTGCATAGTGTGTGAGCGCTCGAGAGCGCATGCCTACAAAAGGTTGGCGTTTGCCTTGAGCTGTAGCTTTAAGCTGACTGCTTGAGGACTTGTCTATCTTTTAATCTGATCTCCAGTTCCAGGATTTCTCACGAGTCGGTGATTTGGTATCTAGTAACACATGTCAGTAACATTATTAATAAGAGTTGCTGTGTTTGCTTTGTTAACTGCTGGCATGCCGTCAGTTTGCATGACTGCTGTACCTATTCTGGCTTATACCCAGAAGACTATCTGTATGACACTGTTCGATTTTGGCCATCTGTGTTTTAGTTTGTGTTTAAGGTTAGCTTTCATTGGTGATACAGAGTAACAGCTGGCTCTGCAGAGCCATCGCTCCAACCTCAGCCCGCACCCCTCCCTCACTAACCAGTGAAAACTTCTACAGCTGTCATCTGCTTTCCCAAATGACCCAGCTTTCCTTCCAGCTGCCACCCTAGCACCCTGCTCCCAAGCCCAGTCAAACTTAAACTAGAGGCAGTTTTCTGGGTTTCTTGCCAAAATCAGGACGTCTGCCTCTTTTTACAGCAGCAAGGCCTTAAACAAGTTGCCACAATCTCAGGTTTAGCTTAATGCCTAGCTGTTAAATCTTGATACCAATCAACTTAAATAACTTTAAAGTAAAAACCAAATCACTGTTATTAATCTCATAGCATGCACAGACAAAACTGTGTCTACTGCGTAATTCTACTAATATGCACTCACCTGAGTTTTCAAATGTGTAAATTGCTCAGCTGTTTTTGTTTTCCGCATTCCAACAGCATCACAGAAGATCATTAAGCTACGAGAGGAGCCGTCGGATTACACTGACCCTCCCAGAGGCAAAAGTCCCGTCATCAACAGCACCTTGGTCCCTGTGAAAGGCATCAATAACCTGGGCAACACTTGCTTCTTCAACGCTGTTATGCAGGTTGGTTGAAATGTAACATTTCGACGTTCAAGTGTGCATGTGCAGCTTTTTCATGCACGCCAGCAGCAATGCAGATATTATTTAGGGTTTAGAAAAATAACACCATGTTACTCAGGATAAATATCCCATACAACTACGGAGTAGATGTTGATGAAGCTTGATGGCATCATGTTGACCTCTAGCTGCTAAGAACCTGCTTTCCAGTCACTGCTGTATTTCTAAAGACCCAGCGATCGGCTAATGAGTCACTGGGTTTTCCATTCTGACACGACAATATGAAAATGTATAGCTATACAATGTGGAAACACTCCTCAGGGTCTGTTTGTTAGAAGCCTGGCCTGTTCTACAACGACTGTATGTTGAGGTCATGTTGAAGTACACGCATTGCCGGCTTGGACACGTTCACCTGCTTTTACACAAGTGACACTTGGTTGGTACAAAACATGTTCACCACACAACATGGCTATAGAGCTTCTGGAGTCTTTCTCTGGTCGTGTCATGGTGACTGCAAATTGACATGCCTCTCCAACAATGAAGCTGTTTTTTCCGCCATTTTGTTAATCACCCTCAGGGCCTTCTTCATTGATTGAAATTCGAGTGAGCACGCTTTATATGCTTTTCCCCTCCCTCTCCTTGTCTGTTTGTATTGTCTCGTTGAAAATTGCAATCTTTCTGGTGAAAACACATAATTATCAGAGGATGAGCTGGGTCTGTGTTCACAATGCCAGCTCCATTGTGTGTTATCCATAGAAACTGTCTTCATTGCCAGGATGTGACAAAACAAATATCTTTTGAAAGAGAAGAAAAAGATGCTTCTCTAACATGGAGGGACAATGACTTCTTCAGGCGATCTCTTCTATCTCCTCTACATTTCAAACTCAAAGATCATAGATAGAGTTGAAATCCTATTTCAGTATGACCGACTCAGCAAATTTATTAAATTCTACCAATAGAAAGAATATTTTAGTTAATATTAAGCCACTATAGATAGAACTAACTGTTTTTATTACTATTTGAAATTATGATTGGTAATTTTTTTTATTCACTACTCTCCACAGCACTATCTACCATCGATTATTCGATGATGATCTCATCGATTATTACAACTGCTTAATATTTTTACCTTTATCTAACGCACTTAATTTGATGGCTAATGAAATTTTGATAAATGTCTGAAAGAAGTCTTTTCTGTCGTCTTAAGAACTTTTCCCAGACACACATGCTCATTGACCTCATCCAGGAAGTGAAGGAGAAAGGATACAAACTGAGAATCTGCCCACCTGTCGAGACTAAACTGGTAAAGTTTGCTCAAGTTTATTTTTCTATTTTCCTCTTAAACTAAATGGCCCAAAACATAAACTTACTGCTTTGCTTTTTGAAGTGGTTATTTCACATGATACAAATTTTTATTTATAGGCACTTTTTAAAACAACAAAAAAACTGTAGAAAAATAAAATACAATACAATTGTTTGCATCACTTTTGTGTGTTCAGTAAATAAGTTTTGTTGTAATTTATTCATTTATTTTTTTAATGTGACCTTTTATACAAATTATTGCCTAAACATGTTTTAGGATGTAAAATTACTGCCTTGAACAAAAAAAAAATTTAAGAGATTTTTTTGGTAGCCAAAATAACCAAGTGGCACATAGCAGCTAGTCCCTGCTGTCTTTAATAAAGTTGCCATAAAATATCATTTATAAACACGTCATTTGTTTCATTTTGTCTCCACATCTTCCAGAGTTCACTGTCGGTGACGCTGCTTGGCCCAGAACCTTTGACTGCAGCCATGTTTTCCTTCCTCCAAAGCATGAAAGAGCCAGGGAAAGGCCCGGTCAATCCCAAGATCCTCTTCAACCAGCTCTGCCAGAAGTAAGATGCTTCTCCTCTTTTTGCACCTGCTCATGCATGTAAACGGTATTAGTATCCTAATACAGCCTGGAGGCTTTTTGTTTTGAAACAAGGTTACATAGCTTTAATAAACATATAATTATCTTTACATTAAATGTTGGTTCCAGGTACTGTACGTTGTGTATATTGTGACTTAAATGTTCCCCCATCTTTACAAAAAGCAGCTTATAATGCAGGAGTCTCCACATTCACCTGCTTCATTCCCCCACTGTGGTGGTGACCGCTTAACCAGCCAGACCCAGGTAGCACCTGGTCCCAACTCAATGCCTTTTCATGCACGCCAAGCTCAGCGTACACTAAAAGCACTGTGCCTTTGTAAATGCCTTGCAGCAGCTAGTTATTTGTCGCTCTTTTTGCTGCCACACCGCCGTGCCACCTGTGTCATATTTGGTTCAGAGCAAGGTCCAACAGGCTGTGTGACAAACGGGAGCACAATTGCACCTTTGTGAACATTTGCTTTGTTCTTTCATGGACGGTGTGAGTGTGTGGTCGGCTGGTTGGGTCTACACTGTGTTATGCCATGTTAGTAGTGCAGGTGGGTGACCAGGGCATTTGATGTTGGATGACTGGGTGCGTTTCTGGTGTGACCTTGACTGTTGTTCTGGTGCCTAGCTTTCGTCACACAGGCTACTGATTGTGTGTGCGCATGTGGGCTGCCACCTCACCTGATACCACCTCAGCCTGCATAACACATGCAAGCAATTGTGCATTCAGATAGCAGGCGCACTCCTTTACGCGTTCACATTTTAAGTGGGGCTAATCTCTTCCACTCTACATGCATTTGCGTTGAGAGAGCCATATGTTATACGCAGTGACTCCAGTCATTAAATATCTTGGACCTATTTTCCAGTCCAGCTTCTTCTCTGGGCAAAGATTTTTTGCAAATTTTATAACTAGCCATGTTGGGATTCCAGGGCATAACCAGGTACAATGTGGACAACAGGCACAAGAAGAAGAAAAATTATCTTTTTAGAAACAGTTACAGCTTTTCAAACTGTAACTGAGTGCCTTTTGTTTTTAAGATTTTTATTTTTAACAAAGAAAGAACCATGAAGTACGAGTTATCAGTGCTTGTACTCACTACCTACACAGGATCTGCATAGCCTCTAAGTTCGTACTCTCTTTTGCCAAGAATTCAAATGTGATGGCTTTGGTTCTTTGTGACCTTGTTAATATGTTGAAAAGTGCTCACATTTCATTGAAGTAAGTGACTAGAGACACTAGGTCCAGGGCCCAGATTGACCATGAAGATCTATTGCACTTCCAAGGTCTTATTCACTTACAGTATATGCTTTTCTCCCTAGCAGCAACAAAGTGTACATTGTAGTCATGTTGCGAAATAGGCTGATCTCACACGTGCTTCTCTATCTGACTCCTCCACACAGCAGCTCTTTCAAATTCAGTCAGGTCTAAAGCTTTGAGCTTAAAGGACGAGGTCAAGAATGGTTCCTGTTTACTGGGACATTTTTCTCTATTGTATTGGCCTTTATTATGGCTGCACTCTGTTAATGTAGCCGGCCAACCTCACTTGTCACTCACTGCAAGCTGTTGTCACTCTAAGAGGGTTGTGTCCGTCCTTGACCTATGGGGACTGAGTGCTTTTTCCATTTCTTAACCAGTGTGTTTTGACAGGCATTATTAAAGCGGTCTAGCTTAGATCGGTGCCAGTTGGAGGATTTATCCACAACTGAAGCTGTAATAACTCCAGATTTGTCCATGTGTATTTGTATTTTCATGCGTGTGTGCACATGCATTCGACCTCAACCAGCTGAGTACCCCACAGCCTGCCTCTTCCTCCTCCTGCCAGCGGAAGTGGCCTGGTCCATGCTCGGACACGTGCCAAGCCATGTGGGTGGAATGGTCAGCACCACAAACTGTGTCTGGTGCCAGGGAGGGTCTCAGCTTGTACCCAAGCCTTGTTTTCCTACAAAGCTTGTGTGGGGAAAAATAACATTCAATCAAAGCTAAATATTTTTCCTCTAGTCTGAGATGTCTGTTCACTGCTTTTTTTTGTTGTTGTTGATCATAGCAAACTACTGTAGAGACATGTTGCTTAGTTTTTACTTTTATTATTGTCCTCTAGATGGTCTCTATGCATATCTAATGCATAAGCTGGACAAAAGGGCCACACAAAGGCATTCTGCTACACCTGCTTCCAGCGAGGATGGATTCAATTTACAGGACGGCCACTGCATACTTTTTTGTATTTTAAAAATGAAAAGTACACTGGCATGCTCCTCCGTCCAACTGCTGTTTATAAACGTCTGCATACCCACGTCTTTCAAATATTGTTCAAAAGCCTTTATGAGAAGTCTTACATCTCTGATAGAAATTTCAGAGGCAACAATGAATTCCATCTTGTGCTTTGGCATCCAGGACGCATACACATGTACACAAAGAGGCAGGGCCAGCCTGCTGGTCTGCTCAGGAGGAAGACCGTTTTCAGGTTCAAGAAAAGAAGCAAATATGACATAGTTGGTTAGAAAAATAATATAAATATTAGCTTGTGTACAGATGCTGAGCTGAGAGCTGCAGTCTTGGCATTTTAACTTTACAGATCGAGTCTGTTCACTTTGGTCTGCCTATGAAACCTGAAAGTAAAAAGCTGCAGATGAATTCTCCTTGAAAGCTGGTATCACATGGTTTATTGCTGGTAACACGGTTAGTTTTGTCCGGAACTCGTTGCCTTTTGTTGAGAAACTGGCTGTGAGGTGTCTTATGTGCCACAACCGACCTGGTTCAGCTTGTTACGACCACTCATCACGTCGCATCATATCAAATTAATGTCTGTTTTAACACTTAATTAAAACTAAAAAATTGATCTGATTTGATTTGCCTTCTATTTAATATTATTGTATGGGTCAAAGTCACATACATAGTGCACAATAACTGTGCTCTACAGATTTTTGGAACAAAATATCAATTGCTGAGGCACAGTTCTGTTTTTTTTATACTTGTATGCGAGTTAACGCTGGATAAATGTATTCTCTGAAGTATGCATGTTTTCATGTTTCATCTGTGTGCGTCTGTGTGCGTCTGTGTGTGTGTGTGTGTGTGTGTGTGTGTTTGGGGGTGGGGGCTTGTGTGGCCTTGTGTCTGGTACTAACTCATCCGGCTATTAATTGTGTTAGCACCGCAGCTGTTTGCAATGGCCAGATTGAGAGCAGTGCTACAGGGCCCTTCTGCTTCTCTCCACTGGGATGAGCTTCCAGACCTCCTCATTCCCACTGATCCCCACCAAGCTTTTCATTTTGTCCCCGTATCGCTCTGCGTTCGTCGCTCGCTCTCTTTCCGTCTCGCTCATTTCATCTCTCTCTTTGTGTTGTGCTTCGTATTTCAAACTCGCCGTTTCTCTCTCATGGGAGAGTGACAAGCTTGTTAATGCAACAACGGGGACATTCCTTCACATGCTGTTCATTTGGAGAGCTGATAAGTAATGACATATGTGCTCCTGACCATCCCTACCCATGTCCTCTCCATGTGTCTGTGCGAAAAGGGGAATAGAAAATAGATTGTGTCAGGTTTTCAGGGTCAAGGGTGACCTTGGGCTCCTTCAGACCTCCTGGTTATGACCTTGTCTTGGGGACAGTGGTTGTTTGTTTCAGACATAAGATGAAGTTTAGAATACAGAATACTGTGCTCATATGCAGCATCGATATTACTGTCTTATTACAAATATCAAGTAATTTTACGACATAATTGGTGGTTGGGATTTACTGAGATCAGTTACAGTGCAATGAGTTTTACTATTGGCCTTTGAAGGGCCAAATGAGCAAAGTGCCCCCACAGCACTCGTAAAGGTTTACCTGCTATTTTAACCCACCGCTGTCTGAACAGCCTTCACATTTGACTTTCCCTAAGCAGAAATCTGGCATCTCACTCTGTGTTGTGCCTGTTGGACCAACCTGTCCTGTGGTTGTGTGGTGGGCTTGGCCCAACAGGTTGTGGTGGCTCTAGCCTCTGCTGCCCATCTGGCCCTGACATCTGTCCTCACATCTGTTTTACCTTAGATGGCCAGGAGAAGGACCCAAGGAGAGTCTCCCCTCTAACTGCTTTGGCTTTAATGGCAGTTCATGTCAGTGAGGGAGCTTGACCCTGCTTTGCCAATAACCAAATCACCTAAAGGCGGCATTGGGATGCTGTGTTGTTTCACTGCAGAATTATCTTGTTTTTTCATGGTTCACTTCACCCTTGAACCAGCATATTGTCCAGGAGTTACCCACTGAAACAAAGACTGGTCATATTATTGGATTGGATTGAAGTTTCTTTTTTTTTTTTTTTTTTTTTAAGTTCATGTTTGTTTTTCTTTCGCAGAGCTCCACGCTTCAAGGGCTACCAGCAACAAGACAGCCAAGAGCTTCTGCACTACTTACTGGACTCCATACGAGTAGAAGAAACTAAAGTAAGCGTACAATCATAATATATTTAAATTAGCATTTACATTAACAGTTGTTGGAGATCAAAGTGAACATTTTACTTATTTGCTTACTTATCTTACCAATAGAAACATTCTTGAATTTTGGATAAACTGCTACTGTGCCTGCACTTTCTTTACTTTTTTTTTTCTTGGGGTTCCAGAAATTACCGGCTTAGTTAACAAACCTCAATGCCATCCAGAGCATTGAAGTTATTTACACTCATGTCATCCTCAAAAGCCATTATGTGAGCAGACTCAGGCCTCTTTCAGACATGCACACAACTTTCCATTCATCTGAACGTCTTGTGTCTGCACGCTGCACACCTTCTAGATCAGTCCTTTCTGACAGCGTATGTAATTTGAAATGTTTCCTGCATTGCTGGAACACACATTGTTGTGTATCAAGTATTCGTGTTGCAGTGATTACAGTTCTGAAACATCTATCACATACAAACACACATCTGCAGCCATTAATTTCAGTCTTCATTTTAGTCATAATAATCCATTTGATGCTTTTGTTTATTCAACTCCTAACCTAATTATAATGGAAGATATCTGCCAGTGTGTTTTGTAGGTGGTTGTGTGCATTTACATAAGCCAGTTTTTCTTGTGTTAACCTTATGTTGCCATGATTTTGGCAAGCACAGTGAACCACCACCAGCCAGCCTTCAGAGGGCAATTAGGAGACCTCACAGCAGCCCTTAGCAGGGCTGAGCTAGCCCCCGTGGCCCCACCAGTGAACCAAGGAGGAGAAGTTAGCGGGTGTGTTTAGTGGTCAGCCTCAGGCCCAGGAGGGGCCACAGGCTGGGCTCCATGGCTCCCATTTAAACTTGTGAACGCTGACAGTTGTGCCACTTAGGGGACTTGCAAGTGGCACGACCGACATCATTGTGTGATCTTGGGAAACCCACAGCTGCTGAATGAGCTCCAGGGTAGTCCATTGTGCTTGAGAGCCACACACAGCCCCCTCCTACACACACAGACACACACCCTTACCCACCATCCCATCTCCCAAACCAATAAATGAGCCAAACAGGGAAGAGGGACCTATTTATGTACTCAGTAACACATGAATACATCAAAGCGTTCTACGGTAAAAATATTACAAAAGTTACGCTTGTATACTCATCTAACAAGTTTCCAATTTTCATTAATGAAGCAACATCACATTTACCAAGATAACAGTACAGTATCATCTATACTTCAATCTTCAATCATGTGTCACAGGCACGTTGGAAGTATCAGATAAATACAGTACAATTCATATGCATCTGTTGCTCTGTGCTCAAAGGGGAGTCTGGTGTTTTAATGGTGGGTGGTACAAACCTTTTAAAGGTCTTAAGTGGTTGTGTTGATTGTCCATTAGTATCAGAGATCTAAATATGCAAATTTGGACTCATTCAATTATCACCAATTAGCTGAGATGGTAGATATTACTCTCTCAGGGCATAGACTGTCTTTCTTCGCCTTCTTCATTTTAGTTTCCACGCCTTCACCCTTGTACCAGTAACCTTGTCCACCCAACCCCCCTGCAGCCTCCCCTCCCACAGCCCATTCTGTGTGGGACAGTACATGCTGTTACTTAAGGGAGGGAGAGAGGTTTGGGTGAGGGTTACTGGTAATTAATTAGTAGGAGAGCATCGGCCTGGTTTGACTGTCCGGTCTGAGTGGGGTGCAGACTAGCAGGACTGGGATTAAAGCGCCTTTTTGACCTAAATAGCCAGTCCACTGCGTGGGTCCCGGGACAATGGGGGTTGACTGGTCTCGACTGCAGACTCAGACCATGGCCAATTATCTATTGATTGGTGCTTTACTGTGGCTGTGTCTCTTCACAGCTCTCTCACCAACACACTCACTGACCATGTCATCTTGAATAAACTGGCCCCTTCTGCACACAAATATGCACAATTAATAATGAGTTGTATATGTTAATGTTTTTAGACAAGCACAATAATTATTTTACACTAATGATGCTGATAATATATGTACCTGTCAAACTCAGATATAGGCTAGACTGTGATAGGTCAGTAATTGGTGTTTAATATAGTGAATTTCAGAACATATAACACAACGGACAGTCAACGTTGATTTATGCATTTATTAGAATAATGCAGGTCATTTAACATTTTGCTTTTGTTTTTGTAGAGGGTGAAAGCAGGGATTCTCAAAGCATTTAATAATCCTACAGAGAAGACAGCAGACGAGGAGACCAAACGCCAAGTCAAAGGTCTGCATGTGCTGCACTACACAGATGTCCAAGATCAATAGTCCCATCTTGTGGCAATTTATGGAAATACAGCTAGAGGACGACGAGACGTAGGAGAGGAGAGCTGTGTTTGTATTAACCTTGTTCTCATATGTGCACATTTCAAACAATGTTTTGAGTTTGGTTTATTTACCTGGTAATTGTCTAGTTTTTAAATTCAAGGCATATTTTTATTGCATGATACTGTGTTTAGTGTTTTGCTTGAAAACTATGAGCTTTCACGGTAAACACGAATTAAATTAAAGGAATTCATTTTGGTGGCCTACACTGACAACTAATACCGTAGAGTTTATTGGTTGTATTATTGTAAGTGAAATTGGTAAAAAAAAAAAAAAAACCTAAATCTTTCTTTTCCACCAGCATACGGGAAAGAAGGTGTGAAGATGAACTTCGTTGACCGCATCTTTGTAGGCGAGCTGACAAACACAATTATGTGTGAAGAATGTGGGCATGTAAGTGTGTACGTGTGAGACAGTTTACTATAACAACTGACTGAAATAATAACCACAGCAGAATGAATAAACATGCAACCTAGTTAAGCTTTGTTGTGTTTTATTAGTTGGTCTTATTTTGCTAAAGCTTTAAGCAGTCAGTATTTTGTGCTTCTATTTCCAGAAACATTCTCTGTTGTGATCAGTTGTCACAGAGCTGAATTGAACATAACTGACATTAAATGACGATTTTTTTCTGTTTGCTGTTATACATGAGCAACATTTCTCACCCACAATGAAAGGAAAAACACAAGTTAGAGGAATCAGAACAGGCATCAACAAGGGGAGAAAAAAAAGACAAAGCAAAACACTTCAAGGACCAGCTCAGGCACCAACTATTTGCGGCAGGCATGTAGAATAAAAAAACATGTGGTAGCTCTCGGTTGTTAACAAAGCGAATGCCACTATGCAAACCAGTAAATGTCCTTGAAGACAGAGAGCACCAGGTGTGGAGGAGGAAGAAGCAGAGAAACAGCCTCTTCCCATGTGTTTAGTTGTTTCATATCTGCAGCTGAAGTTTGTTGTTAACTGACTGGAGGAAGATGATAAACGTATATTATGACATTTCTGTTTCAGATTTCCATGGTGAAGGAAGCTTTCATAGATATCTCTTTACCCATCATAGAGGAGAGGGTGAGCTGCTATACCTGTTTATAAGAATATAATGGAAAAGACATGTTTGTAAAACCTTGACTGCCAGTGTTTCATTTCAGAAAAAAAAAAGGAAAAACTTTGTTCAACTTTTTCCCTGCGCTGTGCTCGCTGGTATGGTTTCACTAATCAGACTTTGTGTGCTCATGCTCAGATATCTAAACCATCCAACCCTGGTAGGCTGGGGAAGGGCACGCGGGAGCAGGAGGCGCACACAGCTCATGATCAGGTTTTCTCTGCAGCACACGCTGTCAACCGCAACACAAGGAAGCTGAGTGGAAAGGTAAGACTTAGTTTAGTACTCCGTGTTCACGCCTATCTTAAAGGTCATTTTCTGTATTATTCTTTATATACACTTGTCTGGGCAATGCTGCTTCTTCGAATTATCCCGTTTTCTCTTCTACTCACCTGAAATGCACAGAAATAACACCAAAACATATTGTAATGTTCGTGAGTAGCTGATGTTGGATGAACATATTTCTAAAATTGTAGTCATTTGTTTTCAGTGGAAATTTCATGTATTGTATGAGCCTACATCTCTATAAGTGGTTTATGGGTTTTCCCCAGAAGCAGCAAAGCAGCAGGTCTTCAAGTTCTGTGGAGGAGAAGGGAGCAAGCTGCGGAGCAGAGCGGGCAGTGGACGAGGGGGTCTCTGGTGGATCAGCCCGCAGTGTGGCAGTTTGCAAGCTGGCCGCTGCCAGCAGCCTGTCAGATGGCAGTGAACGAGACTCAGGTGCTCAGGACAGCAGTAACGACGCCGACAGCGAAGCCTCTGAGAGTGAATGGGCCCCACGCAGCTCCTCCTCAATCCATGGCCACAGTCACACGTCCACACCATCATCCACTTCCACCCTCACTCCATCCCCTGTCCCCCTCTCTGCCTCCTCGCCCTCGTCGTCATCCTCCACCAAACAAGGAGGCGCTGTGGAGCAGCTCGTTACTGCTGTGTCTAAAGTGAGCCTCGGGTTCACTTCAGGGGACTGCTCTCCCTCCGCACACTGTTCTCCAGAGGAGACGGGAGAGGCACAGTCTCGAGACAACCTCTTCCATCAGCACCACCAGGGAGCCTTTCAGGTGCTGTCTCATAGCTACACCCCCAGCTCCAAGGAGTGCTCAATCCAGTCCTGCCTCCACCAGTTCACCTCCGTGGAACTGCTGATGGGCAATAACAAGCTGCTGTGCGAGTGCTGCACTGAACGTAGACAGAAACACCTGCGCAAGAGCAGCTCAACAGGTGACATGCAACATATAGAATTATACTGTTGTTGTGTACCTGCAAGTGATGGATATCAAAAAAAGTACAATTAAAGTCTTGCACAACAGAATCAATCATATAAAACGTTTGTTGTTTTGTCAGATAAGAAAGTGGAGAAGGTTTACACCAGTGCTAGAAAACAAATGCTGATATCGTCACTGCCTCCTGTCATCACATTACATCTCAAACGTTTCCACCAGGTAGGCAGTCCGGCACAACCTTTTCATCACTACATACCATAAACAGCGACACTGTGAATGAACTGTATTGTGTTTTTATATCTGAAGGCAGGGATGAACTTACGGAAGGTGAACCGCCATGTTGATTTTCCCCTGGTTTTGGATCTGGCTCCATTTTGCTCAGCTTCCTGCAAGGTATTGACCAAACCATCCAGAGTAGAGAAATAACCCTACATTTATACTTTTTTTATACCTTGAGTTTCTGATGTTTCTTGCTTCAGCCGTCTGTACAGTTGCAGACATTTACTGACTCTGACTCCTCCCTTTACCTATGTTTTTCTCTTCTGCCAGAATCTGGCAGTGGAAGAACGTGTCCTCTACAGCCTGTATGGGATTGTTGAACATAGTGGCTCAATGAGGGGGGGACACTATGCTGCGTATGTAAAAGTGCGTCCTCCTCAGAAGAAAACTGACCAGCACCACAGGAATCTGTCGGGTAAGAAGGATGATGTTGGGTTTTGTATTTTGCAACCTGTATGCTGCCACCATGGCCGAGTGAAGTACAATCTTTTTGTTTTGCTGATCTACCTCCCAAAATAAATACATTACAGTAGCAACAACTAAACTCGTGCATGGACAAAAAGAGGGCTTATTATTGCAGTTATGGGAAAGTAGAATCTCATTAAAAGCTATTATGTACATCTTGCTTATACCACAACTATTTGTTGTATTTAATGTATTAGTTCAAAGAGCTATTTGATGTGCTAAAAGCAAAAGTACTTTGTTCAAAATGTCCAATGTACTGCAAATTTTACATGGGGGGGTGTTATATTATAAAGTAAAAATACCTCTTAATTATACTTCTGTACATAATCTTAGTAAATGTACTTGGTTTTTACTGCTCACTTGGCAGCAAATACTTATCTAGCTATTTATACTCGCTCCGCCAAATCACCCAGACCACCTCAAAACCAGGCAGCACACAAAGCACCTGAATGAAGTTATATCAGCGACTGGCGTCGTATAAGGTGGAAGGAATTGTAAACAACATCATGTTATGGCTTTAAATTTGCGACAAAAGGTTTCTGATGGATTCCTTTTTGATCTAACGCTTAGTAGCTGCCGCTGCTTCTCCACATAACTAGGATGGTTTCGACTTGAGTCACTGCTGGAGCAGAGTGCCTGTTGTCAGGCTTCTGATGTTCACAAGCTCACACAAATGATGTTATGGCAAATGTAAATGTGCTGGTGTGTAGTTTTCCATGACTTTCTAAAGACCACACAATACCAGTTATAGCAGGTACCCAGTTTTTACCTTTGCCCTCAGTGTATAGTTTGTGTATTTTACAGGTCCAAGGGAGGCCAGCAGCAGCTCCCAGGGCCAGTGGGTGTACGTGAGCGATACCACCGTTCAGATGGTACCAGAGTCAAGGGTACTCAACTCTCAGGCGTATCTGCTCTTCTATGAGGTATTGCTCTAGTGTGGCCAGGATTTTTCCGGCTTTTTGCTTAGCTTTTTTTTTTTAGTACAGCCTGTACAGTGCAACTCCCCTTACTCCGTGGATGGAAGGAAGAAAAGGGAAAGACTTCACTCTACATGAATGATGCATACAATTTATTAACACTGGCCCTTGAATATCTTGGATGCATAAATGATAAACATCCAATGGTAGTAATTTTGACTTTGTATAGCTCCAATTTTCCTTAATATTTCCTCTTGAAAAAAAATCATTTAAAGAGGCGAGGAGAGAAGAGTCTTATTCATCTAAAGCAGAGCTAAATGTATTATTGTTTTTTGTCAAAAACAAGTGTCTGAGATAAACTGCATGGAGTATGTTACAGTATTTACCAGGAAATAAGCAGTAATCGCATGTTAGGATACACTCAGCACTGACTATTTGATGTCAAATGTGTGTATATACACACATGTACAAGTGAACGAATGAATGAAAGACAGAAGAATGTAGTTTTAAAGTGCTATGTGAATAATTTTTATCAGTATGCAGTTGCAGTATTGAATTGGCACAGTTATTCTAGTTCATGTAAAAACTAAAAGAAGATTAAAAGATCTTTTAGATTGCGATTGCTACTTCAGATTTGTGCTTAATACTTTATGGTAATGTCTGATGATGGATGGTAAACGGAAGCAAAGGAATTAGTTCAGACACATTTGTCCTTTTTACCAAAATCAATCATGGCAGCGGATAAAGACAAGTACAAGTTACTGTTGTGACCCAGTTTATGGAGAACATGATGGTGGTTTCTGAAATACAGCGTTTGTTAGGGTTTGTTGTCGCATCTTATATCAGCATATTGATTAAAAATGCTACACATAGCACCTTTATGGAGTAGCACAACAGCCTCCATGAAGTGGATTATTATTTTTTCCTACATCAGAATGTATAAATGTAAAACTATCAGCGACTGACATTTGCCAAAGATAAGATTTGCTACTGCAAGTCGGGGCAGAAAATATATTAAAGAAAACATACAGACTGGGAGTTTATGTTGTACAGACTTTCCTTTAGAATTTGTTCCTTCAAGGGCAACAAAAGGATTCTCGAGTGCACAAGCATACTCAGAGTTTATCAGACCGACAAAGCACCTTGTCTGCCTTCATTGTGTTTCAGCTCTACTTTAACTGTGTAGGTGCGCACACACACAAACCTACCCAGCATATCCAACAAAGAGTCAGCATAACAACAGTTGTTTTTTTACTTGTGAATATTATCCATAATGTTGCAAAAATAATTTGAAAGACCCCAAAGGCTTTAAGCCTTAGAAAAACTCCTTCTCTGTACTGTGCATGGGTTAATGTTCTAATGAATGTATTGCTATTCTGGAAATGAAAATGTTCATGTCAAATGAGCTGTTTGTCTATTTCTTTTAACTTATTTTTGCTTGTTGGTCATTTGCCAAATCGACAGAAAAGAGAAGGTCAAACATATGGATCAGCATCTAGAGGTTGTTGTTTTCATTTCAGTGCGTGTGCTTCAGGTTTAAGAAACCTGTGCATGGTCCAAAGACAGGTGTGTATGTGTGTGTGTGTATGTTAATGTACAGTATAACTTACTGTCAGCAGGAATGATAAAGTTGTATACGTTACAAAAGAAACTAAATCATGGTGCTTCTGGTGTGCAGGGTTTTTTCTCAAGGCAAATTTAGTTTTCAGATATAAAAAGATATTTGGAAAGAGTGTAACTAAATACTGTATCAAATAAATCTAATTTATGAACTGAGCATTGCTCGCATTGCTTTCCTTTCTCATGCCAACAACACAACCACAAGAACGGAGATCAAAACCGACTGTGTTTTTGTGCTTTGGCGCTGATGTCGCCCTGTTTTTACTGTTAAGTGAGATTTTGTCCACCATCGCTCTCTGCTGCTGTCACTGCGTATCCCATTGTGCCACATTCAGCCCATCTTTGCCGGTGATCTTCCCTGACGGGTGCAAAGCAGCACTGCTTCAGAACATGTCGCAAGCTGGTGAAGAGGAGGTGGGTCTGGAATCAAGAAAAGGGCAACGTCCAAAACAATCGCCTTGCACGTCCTCCTGCCCCCTCATGCTGTGACATTCGAGTCATGCTGCTCATACGTTAAAACAGGTTGTCAAGCCGCCACCACCGAATGAGAGCAAATCTTTCCTGAAATGTATTTGTCTATTTTTAAAGTGAGCTGTGGTTGGGGGTGGCTTTTGGCTCGGGGACATACTGCTGAAACGTTGCATGTGATTTAATCTCACTTAATGAAAGGCGCCCTCCTCCTGATGGAGACGACTTGTAAGAAACTAATAAAGTGAGGCTGGGATGCTCATCTACCAGCAGCGGAGGTTAAATCTTTTACTGCTCTCACCACGCACACCACTGTCATTGTCAGCCTCACCTACACTAGCTTGACACCACCTCACACATGGCCTACAAGCATTAATAAAACAACACGGCAAATGCATTTGCACATCAAGTCGTTTGGACACATGCCTCAGGCTTTTCTCATCACAGCACGTACACATCACCACCACTTATTAACACCAACATAGCACCGAGCAACACCTGCACATAAGCCTTTCTTACAGCAATGTCCGTGTTAAACGTACTTCAGACATCTATTGGGTAAATTGTGATATAGTGGAGGAGCTACAAACAACTGTACACTTATTGTTTCCCCATAACATTGTAAATATGTGCTAATAAAAAGCTTTATACCCTAAAGTCCTCAATATCTGTCTTTGTATGATCATCAAATGCTTTGTTGTATATGTTAAACTTCCATAGACTTTGATTGACAGCGACACCAGGAAACCGTAAAGTAAATAGGTTGATTACCAAGTGGCCAAAGTAGAACAACTGCCACCTCAAATAGCCAGGAGACGTTATTTTCCTATCCAACCTCAGCTCAGTCTGAATCTTACGGTGAATATCTTGTAGTCATTTTATGTTAAGGTGTTTGTGTGATATTATGCTGTGATGAATTTTTTAGTTATTAAATGTTGCCTCACTCACGTTCACAATTTTACATGTCAGCAGAATTACTATTATTATAGTTATTAATTAAAAAGTATGAAATAAAGCATGAAAAGTAACACACGTCATCTGGTGGCAAAGTCATGGCAGCATATGTTCCTGTATATTACTGTATTATTATTGCTAAAGTAAGACTGTGCATGTTGTAGATGTCTAAGTAAAGCTTTCTACGCGCAGAACTACTAGAGCATTGTCTGCCTTCATGGCGCAGTTGTATTTGTGCACAATACATACGATTATTTTAAACTACTTTAGGCCTAGATATTTAAGAGCAGCTGACTAAAAAACAACCCACAATAAAAGTTATTCACAGTGTTAAAGAACACTGTGGCTCAGAAACAAGCTAACTTGCATAGTCATTTCTGTGTGATATGTTTTTACTCCTCATCCTGCACCACTAAGACGACAGGAGACTAATCAGAAAATCGTCCGAGTCTCTTTACCAGGAAACATAAATGGAAGCCCTGTGTAACTTTTTCTTGGCCTTGATGGACTTCAGTGGATGGAACACCGGAGGCCCAGCCCTGAATATCCTGAGCATGCAGATCTGCACTGCACACCGATGAAGGAAATACTGAAAATGTGAAGCACAGCTGCTCACATTCACATTCAAACCTGCAGGCCTTTGAATTGTAGTCCCCACAGTCTTGGAGAAAAGAAAACCAATACTTTAGGTTAAAGATCCAGTAAAAAGGTCTCATAAGTAAATCCATTCATTTTTATTTCATTATAAAACATTCTCTTGTAGACAGGAACAGACAACACTGATTCTAGTTAACGTTGATGCTAGTCAGCTGTAGAGCTGTAACGTGTGTATGATGTTGATGATTGTAATCTATAGTGTAAACCAGAAACAAGTACAGCCATTATACTTTTACTGAATTAATTTGACATTCATAGAAGTTAGTTATGCAAAGGCAGCAGAAATAAAAAAAAAACTGCTGATTGTTGACTAAATCAAATGAATCACCTAAAGAAACAACGAACATAACATAATGTAACCCATGACATAATCTGGATGAATGTCCAAACATCACCTAGGAATAACCAACTTGTTAGTAGCTCAAATATACATTATTAATAGGCTATGAAAGAGAAGAACAGTGCGACCGGCGTCAGTTTTTAAAGCCATGCGGCGTTAACAGTTTCGCCAACGTTACAGGAAGCCTTGAGTTTAAAATTTCCCACAGCCGGGAAGGCAACAGTCAAGACTCGGCCAACGCGTCCTCTCAGCAGCTCACTGCTGGCGGAGCCATTTTGATTTGGAGCCGCACCGTCGGGGAGAAACTGTCTGGAGAAGGTGGGGGATTGTGTTGCTAAAAGCACAGCGCTGATACGATTCCCTCCACACGTTTCCATTAGCACGGAAAGCAATTGAATTTTATAGGCACATTTATTCACCCGGTAAGATAATACGTCTGGCTCCGGTTAGCATTCATTTTTGGCACAGCTAAGGTTAGCTCACGTTAGCATGGGTGAGCTTCCTTAGCTCATAAATTCAAGACGAGGGTTTGGATTTGGGCCCGTAAACCGGAGCTAAGTATAGCTCTGTATAATGCCTTTTGTAAGATAATACCACGAACCCCCATACTTTTATATAACTAATGTGTTCACCTTTAGCAAAGGAGGTAGAGCCTAGCTAGCCGGGGTCGCTAGCATAAAATTAGCGCTGAAATAGAAGCTAACGCTAGATTTTGGTCTCGCCATTAAACGAGTCCACAGTTTAATGATCGAGCGCGTAAACCGCATCCGCTCTTCTGTCAGCAAAAGAGGCGCAGGGGGCGCAAACCAACCTGAATCTTGTTGGCATACTTGTTGTAGATTGCGAATGATGTGGGACCAGGGAGGACAACCCTGGCCGCAGTGGCCCCTGAGCCAGCAGCAGTGGATGCAGTCTTTCCAGCACCAGCACGATCCAGGTCAGTTGCTGATGCACTTGCATCACAAACCCGGTTTCCTCTTTTATATAATCATCCTGGGCATTTCCTCATACCTGGCAGTATGCGTTAGAAGTGGTGTGTTTGTCCTTTGGCAGGCCAAGTGGACTGGGCTGCTTTAGCACAGGCATGGATAGCTCAGAAGGAGTCCACAGGACCAGAGACGCAGAACGTTCAGCCTAATGGCCAGGATATTCCAGGCCTTGAAACTGTTGGACAGAGCAATCGCACCGCCTTCCAGGGTGACCCAACATTTGGCAGAATGTGGCAGCCAGGTATGCATCTAACTCATTTTTAAATCCTCTTTTGCCATGTTAAACCCGGAGTACATTCATTTATATCTGTAGGTGCTTACGCGTAGATGCCTTTGAACATGTGATTGTTGTTTACTAAATATGTTGTAATTAACAGAATGGGGAATGCATGGCCAGCCCCCTCCTCCGCCTCCACCCCCTGATCAGGCCTGGATACCTCCAGGGTCAGGACCAATGGATGTGGTGAACCCCAGTGAGGACAGCAATAGTCAGGACAGCGTGGAGTTCAACTCTGAAGCCCACCACGGGGTTTACCCCCAGAACAGCCATGGGTATGGGGCACAGCCCGACAGCTACGCCATGGCCCCCATGGCCATGAACCAGTTTGATTATCAGGTATGCAGATGCTACAGTAGGAATTGTTGAAGCATTTGGGTTTTAGTGTGACAACCACATAACAGGTGAAGGAGCAATCCGTTGAAACTGTGCCGGCGTCCAGCATCCTCCAGTTATAAGTCATTGCTTTCTTGATGCGGTGCAGAGGAAAGTCTTGGCTTGTTGAGGATCCCGCATGGTTCGGTATTTTTTTACCTGTGGATTTTATTGTTCTACTTTTATGAAGTGATCTTCTAGTGCAGCTAGAAGAGTCAGATGAATGTTGACATAATCTGGGCAAAGACGACAACAACCCCACATTTACAGTGGTGGTTGTTATGAAGGTTTTCTTGTTTTGAAATAATGTATTTATTTTCAGTTTGTGCTTTCTTTTACAGCATGGGGCTGCTTCATCCTTCACCCCCACACCCACTGGCTTCCCCACTCCATACTGGCAGGGTCCTCCTCAGAACAGACGAGATGCAAGACCACCTGGATTTAGAGATCGGCCCAGATCCCCCGTTCCGCTCCCTGTCGAACAGGAGACCCCAGCACCACTAGGTAACTACTTGATGATGACTTGAAGGAGTCACGCTACCTACTTCAGTAACGCACTGCAGCAGTGGTTGCCCTAGCTTTTCAGCTGTCATTAGGACAGTAGGTGTCTTGTAGCTCAAATTGGTGCTTGACTGGTACCCTTTTGTGTCAACAGAATTTAGGGATGTGATGTTACAAAAGCAAGTAGTTATACACAATTAAATTGAAAGACAATACAAAGATTTTGCTGTTTTCTTAGCCCAGTGTTTTTCAACCACTGTGCTGTGAGAGATTGTCAGGTGTGTCTTGGGAATTTATTCAATTTCACCTAATTGGTCTAAAAATTCTAAATTGAATCTTAAAAATTGGTCTAAAATGTCACGTGTCTGTGCTGTCTAGTGCAGTGATTCCCATCCCTTGTGCCTTATGTGCCGTGAGAAATCAAGAGATGTGCCGTGGAACGTTATCCAATTTCGGTGTGTAGTGACAAGCAAAACAATGAAACGCTTCCACAGAGGACAGTTGAACGTTCCACTGCCACCAGCTGGCTGAACTGCTCAAAATACAGTTCATAGGACACAGTCATGCTTCGAGTGAAAGCAAACAAGGTGAACTGAAAGTTATCTTGTCTTTGGATTGACTTTAACTGAGTGAGAACGTTCTTAACGTTACCAAGCTACTGAACTCATGGCTAAACCCAAACAGCTATGCGCCGCAGCAGAGACCTTGAATACCGCCTGCCTGAAAAATTATCTTTAAAAGAGATGCTCAGCCCTGCAGCCGTTAAAAAATATTTTCATTATTCATAGGTTTTGTGGCATTTTTGTTTGGTGGCGTGCCGTGTGATTGTTCTGATGTAAAATATGTGCCGTGGCTCAAAAGGGTTGGAAAACTGTCTTCACCTACATGTTTCCAACTATTAAGTTAGATAGGCTTGTATAAGTTATGTTTAATTTGCACAACTGTGTTACATGCAACCGTTTTTAACATAGAATACAAATGAAAGCCGGAGCCTTTTGCAAGCTTTCCGTTCATGGCTCAACTGTAAAAACTTTCTATTGTGGAAAAGGAATTGGTTAAAAAAATGAAGAGTGGTGATGTATAGTCAGAAATGTGGCAATATATGGATAACTCACTTTGGCCTTGTGTTTTGCTTTCAGATGCTGTAAAAAGACGAACGCTTCCTGCATGGATTCGAGAGGGCCTTGAAAAGATGGACCGAGAGAAGCAAAAGAAGCTGGAGCAAGAAAGAATGGAGAGGGAGCGGGCAGAATTGGCCAAAGATGATGGCAAAGTGCATGAGCCAGATATGGAGGGTGATGGGCCACGCCTTCCTCGCAAGAGTAAATTTGTAAGCGACCGATTTCTAGTCTCCAAGTTTAAAATTCCTTCCTTAGATAAACTATTTACATCACATGTGAAAGGTCATTAGAGGCGTCAAAAACTGTTGCACTTGTCTACATCAGGACAGTGATGATGAGGGGAATGATGATGCTGACGAAGAAAAGACCTCCATTAAGAAGGAGTTTTCTGGCCGAAGCCCATCACCTCCTGCGGAGGACAGCGAGCCTGAAATGTCTGAGGAGGAAAAGGAATTCCAGCTGGTTAGTTTGAGTTGTTTTTTTGTATGTTTTGTGGCTGATCTCGCTGTTTCTGTAAAGGAGTTACGGAAAATGATTAATCTTTTTTTTCCTCTCTCTATTGTTTTTAAGATGCTTATTACAAAAACTCTTCTGACCGAGATTCTTCTAGAGGTCACTAATGAGGAGATCCTACATGTGGCTAAAGAGACTCACCGAAAAGCCACTCGAGGTCTGCTCTTGTCTTTTCCAGTTTATGCAACATCTTTGCTTGTCAACCACACACTGTTTACATTTAAAAAGAAACTATTATGTGCATAATATTCTTTTTTTATATTTAGACTCAGCTATGCCCTGTAAACCAGGGAAACTGAGTTTTAAACGTGGGAGTATGTCTGATATGCATTTTCAACCATTCTCTGCTAATGCATCAGGAAGCAAGAGAGCAGAGCAATGTTTCTGACCGTAAAATCTGTTCATCATGGTATCGAAGGTCCTACAGAAACACTTTCTGACTGAGTAAAGTCTCATCATTGACTGACCAGCACCCGTCTAAAGATACAAGTGACTACCACTACTGAAGTGACTGTGCATTAGTACAGATTGGTTCTGTCCCTCTTGTCCGACTGTATGACTTGGATTGTGTGACAGTTGTTTTTTAACCCTCTCTCTTTTCTCCATTTTTTTTGTTTTATTTCTTTTCTTGTTACCAATGGCAGCTCTTGTGAATAGTGCTTTATCTGTGACTCCTCTTGCGACTCTTGCCTTGAGAAAATGGCAGTATGTGTTTTAACATGTTGTTCCTGTTGTTGATGTGAATCAAAGCTCCTGCAAAACAGCTGGCACAGTCAAGTGCACTGGCTTCTCTGACTGGTCTCAGTGAGTATCCCTTTCTCTGTAACCCTGGGGGGAGGGAGGAATATAATTTTTAAAAGTAATTTTATGGTGGGTTGTTAGTAGGAATGTGGTGCAGCCTATTAACACAATACCCAAATCCACAAGTTGAAGATAAATTTGACATTTTAGTGTTGGTTTAGGTCAGAAGCATGCTCTTAATGACATCTTATATTTGTTCCGTCATCAGTGCTGTATGTCTGTATTAGCTTCTTAAGGGGGTTATTAGGATTGGATATAAGTTTTACATCAAAGTGCCGTTCACTTGGACCCTGGGTTAGGATTGAGGGGTTTCAGAAGTTGGAACCTGATTATGAGAATTGATCTTGGTCCTTTCGAACACTCAACAACCTGGGGGCTCTGTTATTGTCAGGCGGGATTGGTGACTATGGTTCAGATGAGAGTGAGGATGAGGACGATCACAGTGTGCGAGGCTCAGAATCCTCTGACACCGATGAGGAGGAGTTGCGCCACCGTATTCGGGAAAAGCAGGATGCCTTTCGTCGCAAAGAGCGGGAGATGCAGCAGCAGCTTGATAAACAAGCACAAGAGGCTCTGCTTGCACGTGGTGAGACATGACCCTTCGGTCTTTGCAAGTTTTTCTCTAAAATCTACAATAATAATAATAATAATAATAGTTCGTGTTGAATTTGAATAATCCATTACAGTGACATTTCACTTTGACTGTCTGTGTTTCTCCAGAAGAAATGGCAAAGGAGAAATTGAATAAAGAAAAGGTGGAATATGATGAGGGTCAAGCAGAGAATCCACACAAACAAGAAGTAAAAGAAAGGGAGGCGGAGCCCTTAGTAGAGAGGCGTAGGTCCCGTAGTGAAAAGGAAGGTAGTGAGGGCAAGCACCCGGGTAGGGGGAAGGAGCGATCGGGCCGAGGTGTCAGTGAGTCACCGGCCAATGGCCGGAGCAGCAGCTCCCGCTCCTCTTCCAGCCACAGCAGCAGTCGTTCTTCATCCTCCTCCTCTTCTTCTTCAGCATCTTCCCGCAGTTCCTCTAGATCCTCCTCTCCACGAAGGAAGAGAAGGCGTAGTCGCTCTTTGTCTCACAAGGCTCGCCGGCGCACTCGGACCCGTAGCCGCAGTCACAGCTCCCATAGGCATCGGAGTGATCGTAGTGAGAAGGTTAGGGACAGAAGGAGAAGCAGTGCTGAGAGATCAGGCCGTCACAAGAAAGACCGTAGTGATTCCAGGGAGCGCAGGAGCCGGAGGAGTAGGTCCAGATCCAGAGACAGAGGCAGGACAAGGACCAGAGACAGCCATAGTCGCAGCAGAGACCGAGAGAAGGAGAAAGACAAGAATAAGGAAAGGAAGAGGAGCCGGGAGCGCAGGGATAGCAGTCGTAGTCGTAGCAGTAAACACAAGCAAAAGGCCTCAAGCAAGGACAGAGAGAGGAGGAGAGAAAGGAGTCATAGCCATGATAAAGACAAGAAAAAGAAGGAAAAAGACAAAGATAAGGACAGAGAGAAAGACTCTGACAAGAAGAAAGAAAAACCAAAGGCCAAAGAGAAAGAAAAGGAGAAAGATAAAGGAAGCTCTGTAGTTGCAGAGGAGAATGGAAAATCAAAAAAAAGGAAAGAGAGCGACTCTTACACAGACCTGTCACAGAGTGAGAAGTACTCCCGGCAGGATAGCAAAGGCAGCAAGAAGGGCTCCGTCAAAGCTAGCAAGAGACATTCGGACTCGGACTCAAGTAGGTCCTTGACCCCCGAAGTTAGCAAGGAAAAGAAATCTAAAAAATCCAAACGTAGTCGCTCAAGGTCGACGGAAAAATCTCACAAGTCTGGTAAGAAGGCAAGCCGCAAACACAAGTCTAAGTCGCGATCAAGGTAGTATTCGTTTTTTTCCTCTATTTCCTACTGTGTGTTCTTATTGTCTATAATACATACTGCAATGCGCTGTCATTCCTCTGCTCTCCTTTCCATTTACATATGTCCAATAACTGACAAGAGGTTAAACAACTTTACCTGAATGTTTTGGAAAACTTGTGCAAAGCACTTACATCAGTTAAGTCTGGTGCAATAAAGGGTTTTAAAGCTTCACAATGGTTTTATCTATCAGACTATGCAGTTAATGAATTGTCACCCCTTTAATCAAGTCCCCACGTTGCCTTAGAAAAACACAGGTTTTAGCACATTGTTAAAATGGGAAACCGTCACCTGCCCAGACTTGGTGTCCTCATTATGTGAAGTGCACTAATATATAGACTTGAATGCTTTAACTGTGTTGTACAGATCAGATTGGCTCCTCTGCTGTATGTGCATGTTAATATTTTTAGTCTGCGTGGCAGAGCGTAGGTGGTGCAGTATTAATGTCTTGTCCGTGCCTCTTTTTCAGGTCAGCGTCCCCCTCCCGTCGTAGCAGACGCTGAGGAGCACAGTTAACCTCCTGATCTGTGCACTTTACGATTTTAAATTCCATGAGTTGAACAGGCTTGTCTCATTATAGAGGCAGTTGTGTAGGTGAACCCGTCTCATTCATTTCTTTCACTTTTGTAAATACGTCATTTTTAATGTGTGGCTGAAGCACAAGACATTTTCAGTGGTAGGAGCCTTCAGTAGTAGGATTATGCAAAGCTTAAGACTTTGTGGACACTAAAAAGTCAAGTTGTATTATTTTAAACCATAACAGGATTAACTTTTTCTCAAACATTATTGTTAAATGTCTAATAAAACTGTTTGTTCCTTGTATTGTCTCATGGTGTCGTTATTTTATATTTCTTAACACTCGGAAGGAGCTAGGAGTAAAGCCGCTGCTCCTCCACATCGAGAGGAGTCAGTTGAGGTGGCTTGGACATCTATTTAGGATGCCTCCTGGACGCCTCCCTGGGGAGGTATTCCGGGCATGGCTGACTGGGAGGAGGCCCCAGGGAAGACCCAGGACAGGCTGGAGAGACTATGTCTCTTGGTTGGCCTGGGAACGCCTTGGGGTCCCCCCGGAGGAGTTCGAGGAAGTGTCCAGGGAGAGGGAAGTATGGGGCTCTCTGCTTAGACTGCTACCCCCGCGACCCGGCCCCGGATAAAGCAAAAGAAGATGAGATGAACACGCAATTTATTTGAATATTCCCATAAACCTACTGGTGTTTAAAGGTTCATACTTTATTTGGAAATGAACTGGACAATTAGAGAAAAAGGTATTTCAAGCCATTCAAGTGTTTTTGCATTAATGTGTGCTACAGTGTGGGATTGGCTTAAACTGCAAGTTGTGGCACGATTAAAGGCATCGAATGATGACTACACAAGTCACATCACTAGTTCCTTTGATTTAAACGGTGATCATTGGGGGTCTTCCACTGAGCTCTGATGTTACAGCTGACTGCTGCAAAAACGGCATCCGAGTGGTAGGAACCATAGTTTGTGTGTTGTCTCTGGCCGAGCAGAAAACATTGCAACACCGTAGGTCAAACTGTTGAACGCAGAGCACTGGGCTCACTCAGCACCAGGCTGGGAACGGTGTGATGACATGTTGTCGAATAAGTTGGGACGCCTTCTATTAGGGCGGTACACTTATGAACGGAGCGCTTTCTTCCGGGTGGTGCACGAAGCCGCGGGTCGGAGCTGGTTCAGCCGGACTGAGAACCAGAGAAGCGCCTGTCTGGAAATAAAGCGGCGCGTCGTGCCCTGTCACATCAGGTACCGCAGCCTCAGAGAAAGCCCAGCTTCATAGCTGGGCCCATGGAAGCGGTGCAGATCGCCAGCAGCCAACCTTAGCTAACATCCTGGCATTTCTCACTGAAGTTGGTGAATTATAACTAGTGTCAAAGTAGAATGTGTGGCATAAGTGTGCGGATAGCGTTAGATTGTACAGGAGTGCCGACGTGTGTGTGTGTCTGCTTCCTGCGTGCAGTTCTCGGTCAGCCTGCCGGACCACAGTGGACCACGATGAGCTGAAGAAGTTCTGGTCACTAGCCAGCAAGTGGTGGGATGAACACGGAGACTTTTCAGCTCTGCATGCCCTGAATGACCTGAGGGTGCCCTTCATACGGTGCGTATTTATTTACATGGCGTTAACATTTCATTCATCCAATACAACTTGCCAAGTCACAGTCAACACAGGTGATTTATTGGCAGAGGCAATAAGTACTTGTGTCAAAACGCAACCTGAGGGAAATAAAGCCCAGCCTTGTGAGAAGACCACGGGGAACCAGGAGCAACAGAAATCCAAAGTGACAGGATTCCCTCACACATTTTCTGCCAGTAGCGTCCTGGCCACCCCTACGCTGCATATGTGCATGTTTTATGCTCTGCCTTGGTCTCCTTGGATTGATGCGATCTGCTGCTGGGGCTCCGCATGATAATCATTACATGACCCATCCAACCAAGAACCCGTTGCTGCGATCACCCTCCCCCCCCTCTGTAGTTCTTTTGGTGGTGGTGGTGATGATGATGGGAGTTTATTGTGACAGTATGACAGATCCAGCACTAGTGTATGTTTGAGCGTGGCTGATTTGCCTGATACGCCTCTGGCCTCGGGCTGCGTCTAAATAAAATGTAGCAGCACCGCTGCTACTGTTGCTGCTTAGTTTGTTCTTTGTTTTAAGGGGTCAGTAAACTCTGTTTAAAGGTCTGAATGCCGACTGTTGTTGAACGTCAATATTTTCATTCACAGACATCAGTACATCCTTCGCTTAAACATTCAAAATTCTTACTGCATGGTTAAACATTGTTCAAATACAATAAGGCCTAAATATATATAGCATTAAACAGCAATGTATATCATTTACACACACAAAGAAATGATAAAATAAGTGTAAAGGTAAATATATATATATATATATATATATATACAATTTCACTTGTTTTGTTATTTTGAGAATCAGACATTAATATAATACACTTACAGTGATTTACAATTAGATATCTGACTTTGAGTTTATTTCAGTGAAATTCTAGAAGTAGTAATTTTGTGTTTTTATGTTTTGTTATTATATTACTATTGTTAAATACTTTGTTATATATTTACCTTTTTTTGTGCAGACATTTTACTGTGACTGTCTTGTGCTGCTGTGACGTGAGGAAGCTTGTTAGGTAGTATCAGGCAACACCTAATCTCCTTTTCTTCACTGTTTGCACGAGTGCGCTTGTACCTTAGCGGAGCTTTAATGAGGATGATGCACACCCAGAGCTTAGCCTGTTCTGCATGCTTCATGCCTGAGGCAGACAGGCGTCAGACAGCGTGTGAGTGCAGGGAGGAAGGTAGGAAGTAAGGAACCCAGCAGCAAGGCAGGGATGAGTTTATAGCCAGGGGATAATTTGTGGTTCTTAGCTGGCTGACATTGTAGCTTGACATTCACTGGGTTTTCCATCCTCCCTTCTATTTGCCTCTCTGGATGTTTTAGACTATTCATACAGTTGCTTTTGCTTCAGATGATGCTGTCAGTGTATCATGATGTGTCCTTTGACGTGTAAGATTTGAACATACTGTATGATTAATTCGAAATTTAAACTGCTTGTTTACTTGTACAGGGACAATTTGCTGAATGTGCACAGAGCACGTCATCCGGGGAAACCACTACTAGGACTCCGAATCCTGGATGTTGGCTGTGGAGGGGGCCTGCTCACAGAGGTAAGATGCGGTGTGTGTGTGTGTGTGTGTGTTTATTGTAAGTAAAGTACAAACACAGTGTGAATAAGGACATAGACAAAACTGTCTTTCTCTTGTACCTTCGGTCCAGTCCCAATTGTTTCAATTGCTACCTCTCATGTCACGAGTCTGTTCTTTCCAGAGTCTGGTGCAGTGTAAAATTCTGCTTTCACATATATACCAGTACCTAGGAAAACATTTAAATGTCAGACCATTTCACGTTGTCTTTTGATTTCACTGGTCGCAGTGTGGTGGATCTGACAGTCGGTTGTTTCCACTTGTTTATCTGTTTGTTAGAGTTGATAGCTAGGCACTCAGGACGCAGCTCTTGTCTCCCTGTCCTTCATTTGAACTGAGGACATACCAGCTGTGTTGTATGATCTAAGAAGACAAAATCGGGTTCTGTATTTTTGTGACTCTGTCACGCAGGCTGTCATGTTCAGACGCCTCATTCGGACATATTCAAGCACAACACAAACCCGAAAAAGAGGAGTGTTGAGATGTTATCTGCGGCTGTGTCCCCGGGTGTCTTGTCACTGTAAGTCTTCCCATCAGATCGAATCAGCTGTGGGAGGATGGAGATCAGCCCCTGGGCAAGCAAATATCAACCCTAGACACGGGCGTATTTAGCTTTTGTCCAGAAGAGGGCACTGTAGGTCAAAAGCAATTAATTATAATAACGTGGCTTTGTAAATGCTTTGGAGTAATTTTATGAGGAGTAGATACATTGAATATGTCTGTAACATTAACAAGTTGTGTTTTGTGTTGTAAATATTTCTTTGTCAATGAGTTGCCTGCAGACATGTCTACTTGTTTGTAAATGAATGGCCTTTTATAATCTGGCAGAGTTTGGCCAGTTTTCATATTTTCCCGCTTCCTCTTCATCCTTTGTCAGCCTCTAGGTCGCCTAGGAGCTAGCGTGCTGGGTATAGACCCAGTAGAAGACAGCATCGGCACAGCCCAGCTGCACGCGTCACATGACCCGGACCTCTGTGACCGGGTCTCCTACCAGGCTTGCACCCTGGAGGAACTCTCAGCTGAGGAGGAGTGTCAGTTTGACGCTATAGTAGCGTCGGAGGTGGTGGAGCATCTGGCTGACCTGGAAACATTCGCCTTCTGCTGCAGCCACATGCTCAAGGTGTGTACGTGTGTGTGAGTTGTTGTGTTTTTTGCTTTTTTTTTTTACAGCTCTGCGTCAATACAGTTGTGTGTCTGTGTTCATCTGAGCGGATGCTAAAGAACAATATGGAGATTTTGTTATGGTTTTGTTCTTGCATCTGCCTCACTGGGAATAGGCTGGAATGCGTATGTATGTATGGATTTGTATGAAACGGGCTCGAGTGAAAGCTGTGCAGCAATAGTAGACCACATGATCGTAATCTCCTAGGTCAGTGGGCCATGGGACTGGGGGGGGGGGGGGTGTCAGCCTAATCTTCACTTTATTTTATTTCTCTGATTTTAGTTTAGGCACAACTTGTTTCTCTGACTGTCCCAAATCTCACATGTCCACCCTTGTACTAAACTAATACTTTAAATATATTTTACCTCAGGACACCTGAGGTAAAAAAATTAATAAAAAATAGTTGCGTATGAACTCATTTATTGAGGCATAGCATCCACTCTAAATATGAAAACGTGCACCTGCTTTGTCTGCATAGAGGTAAAATAAGCGTTTTGAAGCAATCATTTTTTTTGCTTTCATACTTCATGCATGAGGACTGTCTGTGTTGTGTGTGTGCAGGAAGGCGGCTCACTCTTCATCACTACTCTCAATAAAACCAACCTGTCATACGTGTTGGGGGTTGTTGTAGCCGAGCAGCTGCTGCGCATTGTTCCAACTGGGACTCACGACTGGGAAAAGTTCATCAGCCCAGTGGAGTTGGAGCGCCTCCTAGAGTCCAGTACGTTTTCTGATTTTTATTTTTTATGTGAGCAAAAAAAAAGCATGATACTGACCAGACAATAATTGGAGCAAATGATCTGTAAGATAAAACATATTAAAACTGACCAGTTACATTCTAGTAGTAACAGTGACAAAATGGTTTCTTCCACACAAAACTAATTAATGCTATTTGGGGTTGGTAGAATATCTCTGTGTGTCTCTGTCTGTCTTCTTTTTATGTAAATAAAAGCTACACAGTAAAGCAAGAATAAGCAATAAAATTCTCCTGTTTAAATTAGTTTTTAATGTAATTTAATTTGATTTTATAAGCTTTCACTCAACCAGTACAGTTTGTCGTTTGTATTTGTGTTTCTTCATTCTCCTAACGGCTTTATTCTTTCTCAGACGGTTTCTCGGTGCAGTCTGTAAAAGGAATGCTGTACAACCCAGTATCAAGAGCCTGGAGCTGGACGAACAGCACCGCCATCAACTACGCCCTGCACGCCGTCAAACTGAGACACGAGCCGCAGCCAGACCAGGCTGAGGACGGCACCACTGCATCACACAGCTGAGCCACAGCTCTGCGTTCACAGCTGGAGGTCATGTGATGTTTGATGAGGCCCGACTACTGACTTTGCTCTTTAATGCCACAGCAGAGCTACAGTATATGATCATAGAGCTTCAGAGTTTCTGTTGTTCACATTCATTGTTTTAAGTAGATGTTGAACTATTTCAGAAACTGTTGTGCTGTGCATATCCTTTATTGAAAGGACATGGATAAAAATACTTATTTGGTCCTGTCCTCTAAGAGCCTTTTGGGTTTTGGCCATGGTTTTAGTTGCTAAAGCCCATATAGGTTGATATACAAACACACACACACACACAACATACTGTGGGATTATAATGGGCCTCGTGTGGAAGTATTATATAACCCAAATCAAGCCCCTGGCAGAGAATAAGTCACGGTTGCATGATGTTCCTAAAGTGACTAAAGAGAGCTGTGCAGAAATAATATTTTTCGGATGCATCACTTCATAAAACGGGCTCTGACTAATGTGAATGTCAGGATTCCCAAAAATAAAGATTAAAGACCATGTGTTAAGATTATTAGTGTGTAGAGCCGGTGATGATAAGCAGGCTGTTATGTGTATATCGCAGGCTTTTACATTTGTTCTGCTGTTCACACTCTGTGTTATAGGCCTACAGAATAGAACTGTACCTGTCTAACGGGCTTCCTTCCTCCCTCCCTAACCTCGCGGGAGTGCGCTCTCGCAGTAGCCATGGCTGCGCCGGAGACTTTGACGCACATCACCGCGCGTAAAGTCAAATGTAGATCTCTAGTTTACGCGGCTTAAATTCAGCTTGAGCCGCACAGGTCGACAGTTCTGGCTCCAGTGGCACCGATAGTGATGTAAGCTGTGGCTATAGACGCTTCGGGGAACCCGACCCCACCACTCGGCATGTTGGACGCACAGAGCCGCCGCACACCTGCTGGATTCCTGTGTCCACATGAACGTCTTCGTTCACTTTCGAGGTTGCTCCAGAGTGAGTATTTGCTTACACCTGCACTCGCGTCTTCTTACTATTTATCTGACTTCCTTGACCTACAACAGGCGCGAACAAGAATTTTATAAACACGCTTTTATGTTTCCTCTAATTTTTAACTTTAAATAATATACACACACTAAATAAGTTAGATGGTAACACACTCAGCTGAACTATATGAGAACGGGGTGTTGGCCTGTGGGCTCTGTGTTCATCGTGGTGAGGAACTGGTTTCACTGGGATGCAGGGTGCTGGTGAGGGCGGGGTGACACAGGAGCAAGACAATAGACCTGATTTATTAAGCTGCCGGAGTTTAACATGTCAACTCCGGAAGGCGCTCATATCCGCCTTTAACAATAAAAGTCACCGGTGTTCCACTACTGCTCTAGTTCTTTCTAGAAAACGTCTGGAAGACCTTAATAATCTAGGCTGCAAAGCGTGATGTTTCTCATAGATCTATTTAAACGCCGGTTTTCTAAAATTGTTATTAATAAATAACAGGATTGATAATTTCCTTACTTATTTCTTATATCTAAGCACAGTCATTTCTAATTTTATGACCTGCCTGTCTTTGGGTTTTGGGATGTTGTTAGTTATTTGAGTACATTACATCAAGATTATCATTCGACATATATGCAAGATTCACTGTCATTGAGAAACTGTTACAGTGGAGGACGATCCAGCTTTAGTGCGCCAATAGCTTTAAATAACTTCACTGGTTGTTTCTAAATGCAACAAATCAGCCTGGATCCGAAGAAGTAGGAATTATTTTGAAACGTGTAACCGGAAGTCGGATTGTTGTTGTTCTGACTTGCTTGACCGCTTTTCTAAAACCTGCTTAGGAAATGTTGATGAGCATCATCCTGGGGAGTGGGAGTCGGGATGTTTACTCCTGGTTTTCTTGGGGAGTGTTACTAGCCGCACCGCCGCCATGCCGTAGACAAGCGATGAAGCCTAACGGGGTCTGTAGCAGGGAGGGAGCGGGGTGGCTGTAACCGAGGGAGGGAGGATGTACTGGGCTGCTGGCTTCGCCTCCTCCCGGCCGTGTGTGGTGGAAATCGGGCGGAACCACAGCCTGCCCATCGGGCTGTGCGCCTCCGAGCAGCAGCAATCTTTGTATGGCTACATCATCGCCTTCCCTTTACAGGACTACGGAGGCATCATGTCGGTGCTGGGCTCGGACTCCTGGTGGAAGAAGACCCTGTACATCACCGGGGGGGCCCTTCTGGCTGCTGCAGCCTACCTACTGCACGAACTGCTGGCCATCAGGTAGGGACTAAACTGGTTATTACCATCAGGTATTTTTATCTACACGTACCGATCGGCGGATCTAATTGCTTATTGCGCCTTCTGGCAGAGACAGATCAGTGTCGTTGCAAAGGGCTGTGGTCAAGCTATGCATGGGTTCAGTGCCTTCATTGGACGGAGTCTAATTCAGCTGCAGATCTCGCGGTGGTTGCTGAGGTTTCGCTGCATGTTTCCTCTTTCCAAGGACGCGACGCTAGGCTGGGAAAAAAAAACGAGTCACGCGTCTGCTCTCGTGCCAGCTCCACCGGCACCTGAGCGTGTATAAGTTGAACGCTCCTCTTGCGCTGCAGCGACTGACCTTTAATGAACTCTGCAGTGAGGTCCACAGCTGCTGCACGGACGTAATACTCCATCAACATGATAGGTTTAAGATGTCCCTACAGTGATACAAGGATTACCACAGGGCTGTTAGAGCAGGGAATTCGTGCCTAGCGAGGACTACATCCTGTAACAGTGGCCTGCTAGTTTGCGCTGCCATCCACCACCCCCTCCCCCCCTCGGTGCAACCCTGTGTTCAGTGCAGAAACGCTACTCCTACTGCTGGTGAATCACGTGCAGCCATACGGAGGCTGGACCCGCAGCCTAGCGGCGTCATCTGCTCCAGCCATGTGACGAGTTGTTGGGACCGGCGGCGGCTTTGCTTCAGTAGTCGGCTCTTGTTCTCTGCGTGTCTTCTATGAGACAGCCCTGAATGTTTAGTGCGCTCTTGAAGGGGAAGTGGGGCCAGGAGGGTTCGCAGCAGCACGTTTAAATGCCCAGAGACACAAAGGAAAAGGACGAGCCGTGCAGTGCCGTGTTTCAGCACCACGTCACTGTGGACAGCGACTGGCAGGAGATCTGACACTGTTTCAAGTAAAAATGTTCAGATGGAAATCCTTCAACTGGCCACGAACCACTGGCACCACAGCAACCACGGGAAGACAAATGGTGCAAATATACAACATAATATAGTATTTACAGCATGTTATCATTTTCTGTTAGAAATATCTCATATGTCATAATTTCAGAAACATCTTTATCAGCAATTCGTGTTTCAAGTTGATGAAGAGAAACATCTACATGGAGAACGAGACGCTGTTTGTAAATACTATTAATTATTAATAAAAAATTGTAAGTTCTGTCTGCAAGGAATATACTGTAACGCTAATGCAAGTCTTTGACGGCTCCTTTAACCTTTTCCCGCATTCTTGATACAAATAACAAATTATTGGTTATTGTTCCATTCAACAAACAGAACAATGTGATAATAACGAACGTCTTTGTGCGTACACATAAGGTAAAAGGGAAAATGTTTTGTTGTGAACAGTCAGCAAACAACATTAACTTGAACCAGGACAGTAAAATGCAGCTCTGCACAGCACTACTGTTAGAGCTTTGTGTGTGCTGGTGGCTTGTTGTAGAGTGTTTGGAAGCCTCAGGGGTGCAGGGCCATCAGGGCGGTGTCACTCTGCTATATTAAACTGCATGTGTGAGCTGTGGAAAGCGTGACAGGGAACAGCAGCCCCTGCTTTCTGCTCACATCTGTTTGTTCTGAGCATCAGTTCTGTTTGAGCTTCTCCCCACAGCACAGCGGTCAGTCGGCGCACACACACGTATAGGGATAAGCACGGCTGTCTCTGGGTTTAAATATAGTAAAGCTTACTTTGGTTCTACGATATGAATGTTGAATTGTGCCAAGACATTTCAGAGTGATCTGGAAGTGGAATGTTGATTTAGGTGGCTGCAGCTTTATTTTGTTTTTCTGTTCATGAAGGAAGGAGCAGGAGCTGGACTCTAAAGATGCCATCATCCTGCACCAGTTCTCCAGGCCAAAGAACGGTGTGCCCAGCCTCTCACCCTTCTGCCTCAAAATAGAGACGTACCTGCGCATGCTGGATCTGCCCTACCAGGTGATAACACAGCAGAATCCGCTTCATTGGCGTTAACGAATACATCAGTGAAGAACTCATTAAATGATTTGTGACTCCTCGACTGAAAAATTATAAAAGAGTCCATACTAACATACTTTATGTTCACAAAATGCTAAATGTTGTGATCTTAACCTGATCTCTTCTCCAGAACTACTTTGATGGGAAGCTGTCGCCACAGGGGAAGATGCCCTGGATCGAGTACAACCATGAGCAGGCCTCCGGGTCAGAGTTCATCGTGGACTTCCTAGAGGAAAAGCTGGGTGTCAACCTCAACAAGAACCTCACCCCGCAGGAGAAAGCGGTGTCCCGAGCTGTCACCAAAATGGTGGAGGAACATCTCTACTGGTAGGAGGCTCCTATACGTTCAGCATGTCTTCTCTCTGGAATGTGGTGACTCACTGCAGCTCCTACCGTACAGTATGTGGTGGAAAACAGAGAGCTGCCGGGAAATCATTCACCGCTTCTCCAGTGCCTAGAGAGTCAGAGAGAGATTTCCATCACCTAAAAGCTAAGCCTTAGCGAGGGGAATAAATATGGCATTAAAGAATGTGCAGCCTGAAACGGTTGAAATAAAAACATGGGACAGAACCTTTAGAGTGTTGAATCCCAGAACGTCTGAGCAAAGGTCATCCGTGTAACCCATATCCACCCTCCTTCACTTTCTCCCTGCTCACCTTTCTCTGCTCCTCCACCCTGTGTCATGTTTAGGCCCACATATAGACGTATTGATTGAATAATTTATGTCAGGGAAGAGCAGTGTTGTTGCTCTTTGTGTAGCCAGACACGGGGCTGGAAGCAGCACTGAGATCACGATTAGATTCAGCTTGAAGTAAGATTTTGTTGTGTCACAAATGTGGCTCCTAAAGGTGGATGTGTAAATAGTCAAGTGTTCATAATCATGATAACGATTAACAGCTTGTTCTACGTCACCAAATGCTTATTTTTGATCCCTTTCTAGCTCAAGCTCCAGCTACCAAGCCGTTCTAAACAAAAGACAGTACCCGCTTTTAAGTGATCAGACAGAGTAACAGGAAGCAGTGTGTGACCACTGGGCAGTCACCACTCACCAGATGTAATGTAAACCAGATGCCTTAATTCAGTTTCTGTTGAGCATATACAGTATAGTGACCCACAGGCCATTTTACGGCCAAGCAGCTATATGAGCCTCAGCGGGACCAGCTCAGCTCTGTATTTGGAGCGAGGGTGGTGTGAGAAAACGCGTGTGTAAGGAAGTAGCAGCTTAATCTCGTTAGCGTGCACATGCAAAAGCAGCTTAACTGGAAAGCCATCAGAGCACACACTGCACCGACCGTACCAAAGTCAGGCACGGTTAATCTTTTTATTCTGTGTAATAATAAGGCTTGAAAAGAAGCAGCCGTCCTTCGCTGGTTTGCTTTAGTAAAGCTACTGTAACTGTACACAAAAAAGCAGATATGCTGGACAGGAGCAGAGTAAAGAGGCTTTTAGAGGTTTTGAGTTTGAGAAAGGAAGCACAAAACTGCATTTTGTTGACAAATGTGAGAGGTGTGCACGGTTTCTCCTTTAACCTATTTCTGCAGGAGACTCAGTGACTGACTGAGCATTTTGTGCCTGTTAACAACACTCTGACAGTTTAATGGGCATATTTATGGCGTAGTCTACTGGTGGTCGGTTAAGAGCAGCAGATGAATGAGCAGTAGAGCGGATGTGGCGGTGCACTTTTTATTGATTCGGACGAGATTATTTCTCAGTGGACAAACTGACAGCGGTGGTCGCCGTATTTCCAGCGTCTTGTCTTTGAGATGTGACGTTGCCCGCTTTGTCTGTTTCGCAGGACAATAGCCTACTGTCAGTGGGTGGACAACCTGGAGGAAACCCAGAAACTTCTGGCGATGAGCGGACCTCTCAGCGACACTCTGAAGTGGCTGCTGAGCCACCTGAACGGCAGCATGGTACGCAGGGAGATGTACGGCCATGGCATCGGGCGCTTCTCCAAGGAGGAGATCTACTCGCTGATGGAGAAGGACATGAGGACACTGGCGACGCTGCTGGGTAAGAGGATAACCATTGTTTGGATGCATGCGTGTCGACAAAAAACATGTGAAGACATCATGCTGTCCATTAGTAACTAAACTAAACTTTCATCGTGCAGTCTCCGATTTTTCCAGAAAGAATTATTCCTTTTGTTGTTTCCTTGTATCCTCATGGCCTCATTTGCTGAATAACAAGAGGTCTGCATATCAGCCACAGAGATACAGAGTGTTCAGACGGAGATGCAGTCAGAGGCTGGAATGAAAAGTGGTTTTCATTGATCTGTTTGTGCCATTTCAACAAACAAACACCATAAACTGGAAAGTCGTTTTCAGAGTGAGTGAATCGGGAGCCGGCACCTTTTTTTTTTCAAGGGCCAGTGTGTGGAGGCGAAATCTTTTGTTGCAGCTTCTCCAGCTTCAGGATGAAATGAGTTTGTAGTAAGGTGCATTTTTTATGGATGAGCAAGAAAGGATTAGAATTAAAACGAATTTGGTATAAACCATTTCCAAGGCTGGAAATACTGAAATTCACCTATTTGTGATTTTGTTCATTTTCTGTCTGTTACACAATCACATCTATAAGGAAAAAAATCCATGTCTCTTCTCTGTCCTGTAGGAGATAAGAAATACTTCATGGGTTCCAAGATGTCAACTTTAGATGCAACCGTGTTTGGTCATCTAGCCCAAGCTATGTGGACTCTGCCTGGGACACGACCAGAGCAACTCATCAAAGGTCAGTGAATCTGCTACTCAGAGATACTTTGGCATCTGTGCCCCCCACTGTGTCTTGTTTCTGTCTTCAGTTGTTATGTCCCTGTTTTTGCACAATTTCTCCTGTTGCCTTTTCTGGCCACCAGGTGGCAGTATTGTTACACTTGTAGTGCTCATGAAGCTTTGGTTGTTGCTTTCACATCTTGCTCAGAGCAGGGAACACTTGGAAGGTGCGTCTTATCTTTTCAGATGAAACAACCAGAACTTGTAATGTCACAAATGAAGCTTCTCTGTCATCATTAGGCTGCGTAATTATGATGAAAAGCGAATCTGCCTCATAATCGATCCCTTGTGTCTTCTCTGCGCTTGGATCAAACTCCTCATCGTGTCAGTAAAAAGGCCCATTCATGCAGCCTGCTGTCTCTGCTGTCTGTACAGGGGAGCTGATCAACCTGGCCATGTTCTGCGAACGCATGCGGAGGAGGTTTTGGCCCGAGTGGTTTGTGGAGGTGGAAGACTTGTACTATGATGGTGACAGTGAAAGCAGCAGCGACGGCTCCCCTACAGGTCTGCTGGACTTCGGCCTCTTCTCCAGGACTAACACTCTGGACGACAGCGACGCCAGCAGCCGGTCGGCCGGACACACGCACTCCCCGGACTCTGACAACTCGCTCTTTGACTCAGACGTGGGCACAGGGTCTGACAATGACATTCAGCTGAAGGAGGAGCTAATGCCAGACCTGGAGGTTTGACCTGACAGCGACTATTACCGGCTGACGGAACGATGGAACAATCAGCACCGCAGGCTGCTGGGTGTGTTTCTTTAACAAACCTGGCTGAAAGAGGCTGTGTGTGAAACAGCTCTCGCTCCTGAAGAAACTATTCCAGGGTCTCCACCTCCACATACCCAGCATGTTACAACTTCCTGATGGACAAACTGGGTGTTTATATGCACAACATACAAACTGAACAGCTTAATAACTCCATTACAGTACTGTTCGTCTCCTCCCGTGACAGGTTCTGTTTGCCTTATTCGTCTGATCCTGAAGATGCGGAGGACGGCGCGGTAGGTTAGTGAAACGTCTCTGTGAGAGAACGCGGCAGACGGGACAGGTGGCATTTCACTTGCCATGAAACAATGCAACTAATCACCACTCTGTCGCGCGTCTTAACGCACAAACACATTCGAACAGGTGGAGACTGATCATGTGGCTAAAAGGAACAGATGCTGCATCTGGGCGGGTAACCATCCACGCGCCGAAGAGGAAACACAGGTTGACGCTGAGGTTGGTCCTCATGTCAGGTTGTTTATGCTACTGAACTGTGTGTGAAGAATCTATGTTAAAAACAACAACAACGTACGTCTCCATCAGACCACCACCCAGATCCACGCGTAGAACAGAGGTCAGGAGGAAAGACGAGCAGATTTGTGCCTGCTTCGTGTTCTTGTTGTCGTCCTCATTTACCTCCATAAAGTCATTATTTGCTTGCACTTTATTTTTAGTGGTTTGGAATTTTGCTTTTTGATTTCAGCAAATCTGATCGTCCTATTGAAGAGCTGTTGTTTTTATATTAGACCACTAGATGGTGTCGGACGTCAACCAGATGCCTCCTTCGCTCTGTCACACCAAGGTTATTCCAACGTGACGTCCTGCAGTAGGTTAACACAGCAAACTGTTTCATCCTTAGTCCTAATCTATAATATAGGGGTTTCTCTTCGCAGGAAACCTGTCAGTGTGTAGACGTGGACGAGTGCGTGCATGTATGCATAGTGTGTCTGAGTGCAGCAACGAGTCAGCCTTAGTGCTCAGACAAAGAAAAGGTGATATAGATTATTATCAGTGCCACTTTATTAACATTATTTCTATTTGAACTCGTGTCAGATCTATATATGTTTTTGTTAATGTTTGTTGGCTTATTTCTCTCAAAGAGAGATGCTATTTTGCACTAGTGGAAATTTATTTTCACCTTAGTTCAGTGGGAGCAGTCTGCTGTGGAGGTGCAGAATGGGAGAAACGTAGACGCGTACACCAGTACATGCAGGATGCTGAGTGTTCTGATAATCGCTGCGCCGTGAAGTCAGAACACAGAGTCTGAGCAAACATGGACCAAAATGTATCAGGAAGTGTTTTGTTTCTGTCTGTCATGCTAAACCTGGTGGGAGTGGAAATACAATAGAAAGGCTATAAAAAGAATGTGCTGCATATACAGTAGAATAGATGTGATTAAAGAATATTTTCACTCGAATGACAAAATGTATTTATTCACTTACCTGCAGTGGTGGTAAGACTTTCACCCCTTGGTCTCGTATGTCTATTTTTGGAGCCTCTGCTTCCATCACCGCGCTATAGAAATGAATGGAATTTCATTTTCAGAGTTGGCAACATTGAATAATGACTTTTGGAAATTTTAACATCTACAGAGCAAATGTTGTCTGTGCATTGTGCAATGTTCCAAAAAGACCATTGAGCTGACAATTTAATAGAAGATATAGTTTTGATTTTTGATGGTTTTTCTCAGCAGGTGTGTATAAGGAGAACTGATGAGCCATGTGATTCTGGATAGAGGTGTTTCTATTGAAGCTGCCGTAGTCAATGTTCAATTATCAGTGACTTGAATAACTATATGTTATGTGAAAGGAATAAGTTTTACTGTTTTCCTTCAGTTTAGCATCTTTCATCGCATTCCTTTGGTTAAATTGAATACTGTGTGTGTTGTTATACCACTTGGGGTAATTGAAAAGTATCTTTTTGTAATATGGGTGAGCAGATGCTTTACAGGGAAAAGTAGCTGAGTTAGTGACTGAAGTCACTCCCACCGCTGGAGCCAGTTACTGGGACTCTAGAACCTACCTTGTTCCATTCTGTGGTCCTGTGGTTTGCATCCCAACCCGCCTTGGCCTGGGTTGTGTGCTACTCAGTCAACTCATCTGGGCGTTGTACACAGTTGGACTGCTTTAATCAAGCCATACTAAAACTAGATGTCTTGTAATGGAAACCACGTCATAGCATTACTGCTGTGGTGCTGTAAATACTGTACGTGTGACCAAGTGTACCTGTATGTACTGAACTGACTGATCTCCCCGCGCAGCCGTAAAAACTAGAGTGACTGGATGGTTTCAATAAAGACCGGCTGTGACAATTTTACAAATCCCCCTTGTCATGTTTGTCGGGTTCATAAAAGCTGAGCCTGATGTTAAGACTCATCTTGTATGTTTGACTATATTTTATGAGACTAACAAGACGCAATCATTCAGCTGGGGAGAGGGGAGATGATTAAGGCCGCCAGCCAGCCACTGGAGGCGAGGAGAGAGAGGCAGGAACTGGAAGAGGAAACATTAGAAGCGGGTAAAAAAACGATCCAGGGGGAGAGGATGAAGTTGAGCCAGAGCAACGAGGGCAGTAACCAGGAGCAAGACAGAAAGGAGGGATGAGCAGGAAGAGGAGGAGCAGGTGGTGTGGAGGAGAGAAGGGGTGAAGAGGCCAGAGCTGAGGAGTGAAGAGACTGAGGGAAAGCACTGGGGAGGAGGAGAGAGGAAAAGAGCATCAGGAGTTTTTTTGGCGGGGAGAGATGGAGGGATGTAGTTTAGAAGGAGGAGAGAGGAAGGAGAAGGATACTGAAAGAAGAGCAGAGGGGAGACGGGCGGCTGGGCTGGGGGCCCGGGGAGAAGAAGCAAGGGCCACGGATCAGGAACCAGGCTCCCGGGGGATGGAGCAGGTGCAGGCTGCGAGCGAGGCCTTTGGGCCTGAAGGGGCTGCCAGAGCTTAAAACAATCTGCACTGCTCCTTTTTTAATTTGGCTCTGTGAACAGCCCACCCTCCACACTGACTGTCTCTCCTCTGCCTCTCTCGCTCTTTCTGTGCTTAACAGATCAGCGATCCACAAAGAGGGGTAAACACACACAGAACAAAATTAAAATCGGAACTCCCCCGGCTCGGCAAAACAAATTAGAGCAAACAAATTACAGCGAGTCAACACACAAACAGCGGAGCATCTGTGGCTCTCTGGACTAGTGGCGCCGGTGGCTACCTCCCACACCACCACCACCTATACGCTCATAAGAAACTCCGCGTTGAAAAACAGTTAAAACTAGAAGGTTGAAAAAAACCAAAATGCTGTGGATGTGCTCTGTCCCATATATATCAGGAAAACCGTATATACTGTATATATATATATATTATGAAATGCAGAAACAGCTACAACAGCATATCATAAATATGGACCATTCTGCTTTTGTGTTGTGAAACTCACACAGGCGAAGTCTGATGTCATATATTTGCCATAATAACCATTTGCTCACCAGTTTATAAGGCATTATTCTGGAAATGCGACAACTGACTTGCTAACGTAACTCGTTATATTTTTATTTTTATTGATTCGAACGTTTTGTAGCAGGTATGTTCATAGAGTCGACGGCCTGAAGCGCTGCTCGGCTTGAATCTGTTTTCGGGAATATTTCATGTTCTGAACTTTTCATCATTCCTATTGTTTGTGTTAAAATTATTGAAATTCTCCATAGACAAGAGCACGCAGGGCAGGTTGTAAACACATTGGAGCCTAAATCTAAAGTATTCCACACGTATTTCATCTGTGCCTGCGTTTTAATGTGCTTTTTTGTCAGGGTGAACGGAGTTGGTTTTGGCTGAACCGCTCTCTCTGCCCAGTGGCCCCTCTGGCCCTCTGGCCCTCTGGCCCTCTGGCACTGGCTGTGGCCTGTCCATCTGCCTCCTACTGTCTGGGTCTGGGGGGACAGGGTCCATGGAAGACCCCCCGCACCCCTCTCAAACCTCCTCCCGCTGCACACTCTCACCAGCCCCCAGGCCAGCTGCTCAGGCCCCAGAATCTGCACAGCGCTGCCAGGGGGGCCCCAGGACACGCAGTTGGAGCCCTTCACATACACACTTTCACACACAGGAAGCACACAAATACACACATATGCTCAGTAAGCCTCTTTACAAATGGAAGCGAAGAAACGCACATGGTTACACGGGTGGCCCACGTGAAACAACTTGCAATCGCACACACACACACATCAGGCGTGTGTGCCAGCACTTTTAACACACACACACACACACCCTTTGCAAGCTCAGGTGTTTCCCAAAGCTCCCTGTAATGGTCTGAGTTCACAGAGGTGGGACACCAACAGGCGGCGCTGTTTTCTTTACTAATTACTGCTTTATTTATTCGCTGGCATGTGGACGCTTCCAGATGACTTTGGCCAGCGTTGCTCTTTCACTGGATAACAGCCGGTGTGTTTGTGGTTGCGTGAGCGTGTGTCGCTCCTCTGTGGAACACAAGCATTCGCCCGCTATACATCGCTGTTACATGTTTGTTCATTCGATCCACTCCAGATCTTTTAATAACATAAAACCATGCTTGTATGAATACCCCCATGGCAGCACCTCTGGTATTGTAGTGTCATATAATTCTACTGTGGATGTCATAAGTTGTGTCTTCTTCACTTACTCTGATTCCTGTCCAACGTTAGAAACCTTTTCTCGTCAGTATTTACTTTTTAAAGAACGACTGAGTCTTCTGACGCCACCACGGACCAGACCCTATCATAGCTCCCCTTCTGTCAGCCCATTGTCTTTCTCCCCCGGGCTCCTCTTCCACTTTCTCACTTTTCCCTCCTCTCGCTTTCCTCTGGATGTTATCTCCAGCTGCTTATGCCCTAATACCCCAATTGTTGTGCTCTAAAAACAATAATTAGCAATCCCAAACGAGACTGAGGGGCGAATTTAACAGCTTTCTTCTGATGTGGTTGCCCCCCCCTTTTTTCTCTTTATCTCCCCCTCCTTTTTTCAGTGCAAAGGGAGGTGGTGGTGGTGGTGGTGGGGTGTTGGCAAAGCCTCTTTAAACTCTCTGGTATTATGGAGGATTATTTTGTGCCGAGATCCTGGCTTGTGAGTCTGTCCCCCTCCCATCCTTTTCTCTTCCTGGTTGTGGCAGACACGCTAGGTAAACAGTTCGTGTCACACTTGATTGCGCTTGAGAAATTAAAATCCAGGAATGACAATAGGCCAGGGCTGGGGATGAGGACTGGGGGGACACTGACACCATAAGACCCTGGCTCTTTGGGGACCCTCGGTACACCATGCGACCGAGCTGCCCTCGCAGCCACAACAATACAAGACCTCGTCCTTCAGAGAGCTCTCCCCACTCCCAGTCTCTGAGTCTATCTGCACTGGGCCATCTGCTCACCCTCTCCCTTCTTCCTCCTCCTCCTCCATAACTCCTTTTGGAGCGATGGTGTTTTTTGAATCTGGCTCAATTATTTAAGTGTTTACAAGTACAAACACTCTGCCAGGTTGAAGGTGTGTGTGTGTGTGTGTGTATGGGTTTTCTAGAGATATCCCCCTCGTGATTTGCATACAGTCTGTGTATAAACACACAGCGAGTGCAACATCTGTCATCTGAAATCAGTGTAAAAGTTATAATACCGCGAGCCATTTACAGTTTACACAGGCTGAGACTCAGCTGAGGAAAAATGTTGCTAAAAAAGCCTCTCAACAAAATGCGATGCCTGCCTGCGTCGAAGCATAGAGGCTGCTGTGAAAACAGCTGGGGAGGGTACATGACTGAAAGAGTCCACAGCGAATCCAGTGCAGTTGGAGTCCAGCCCCACAGAGGGCAGTGTGACACTGCAAACAGGAACTGCTGCGCATCGCTGTCCCCCCACAGCACCCAAGAAAGGTGAGCAGTACATACAGCGCTGTTTAATGCTAATGGCAATGATTCACCGCTAATGTGGCCAAAATCCAATAGCTCTTAACTCAAAGAAGCAATTTTTGCAGCAAAGGCTGACACCAAACCTTCTTACCATTTTAAAATATGCCTTTTGCGGTGAGACGATGTCACGTGGTCGCTCGCTTCACAGGTTATGGTGAAGGCCAGTCTGCTCCACCAGGACTTCAGATGACATCACCAGATGTGAAAAACTCCTCCAGATGACATCATCACATTTCACACCAGATTCCTCAAACTACCACAGAGGTGGAATGATACTTAACCCAACAACACCTCAAGTTAAAGGTAAAAATGAACCAGATTTCAAGTTTAAAACTTTAAAACCTTAGACATACGGTAAAGCTGAAACACTACTTAACGTTGAGGCAAAACATTTTCATCTCCCCTGAAACATTCATACGCGCGATATTAAGACTGAACCAAACACTAAACTGCAAACTCTGCAGAAGTTACATTTAAGTCACAACTTCAAGCAGAAAAGCAAAAACCCAATCACCTGAAATTCTTCGACAACTGAGAGAAAGTAGGGTTTGCGAGCCGTCAGTCGTGTGACATTGAAATGCTGTGGAAAGCAGAAGTGTCAGGAGTTGATCATCTCCAGTGACACAGTGAACCAACCATAATTAGCTATGTTTTTATTCAGCACTGTTTTATTTCATTCATGCTTTCAGCTATAGTAGCAGATATTCGCTTAAAACCAGATGCAGGCACTAACCTATTCATCACCCTGTCGTAAAAATGTCCTTGTTTGTTTTCCCCCCACATTGTAAACACATTTAATTCCCCCTTCGCTAAATCAAATATCAAGTTTTGGAGTTTGTGTTCATTTACTTATTATATTTACATTTGACAATTTAGCAGGAGTGAACCTGACGCAGGTTCCACCCAAGCCGTCACGCGTGGCGCTTCTGCCAGGGGACCACGCTGCACCGGGCTGCCTGCAGCTGGTGGGCCTCCCCTAATATATAACATGTTGTTATATTGTCACCGCGAGGAGCACAGCCAACCCCACAGAGACGCCGCCGAAAGTCATTAATCTAATTAAATATGTCGTATTGCCCAAAAGAGACGCTGGTACGGCTTTGCTGCAGGATAAGAGCAAAGTAAGGCTGGGTCCCACTAGAGCGGCGTACAGCTGACGTGCGCTAACGCTATTGCGCTTCATTACACTCTTAATTACCTATTGTTTCTAACTAGTTGGTGGCGTTTTAATGAGAATCTACAGGCAGTTAAATGTAATCTAAATTTTCTAATCTACTGGTCCATTACCACGGAGTCAAAATGTTATTGGTTTTGTGAGTAATCAGACTTTTAAATGGTGCTGATATCACTCCCGGAGGGTAAGGAGTGGGTTTCAACTGTGTAATTGAATTCTGTCCCCCCCACCCACACACACACACACACACACACACACACTGCTTCTTCTTCTTCTTCCTCTTCTTGTCAGGGAGCTGAGAGGAAGATTTTTCTGTCGTGGCTGGCCGCTTGGGTCAAGAAGCATGTCTGCGGTTCCGGTCGGATCGCAGGGTTTTTCCTCACGCGGGTCACCATGGTGACCCCTTCAAGAAAACTGTCCGTGTGTCGCGTTTAAGTGTGTGCGTGCGCGCGTTTTTTATTTTGACTGCGTTGCCGTGTGTTTGTGCCCCAGTCAGCCTCAGCGCTCTGCTGCGCTGTCACCTGCAGCCAGATAAGCCAAAGGATTTATCACCTCGTGAATTGCCTTTGAGTGGTGGATAAAATGGCTCCAATACATTCTCATATGAAAACGCTGCGAGGTTAATGAGAGCCAAATTCACAGAGGGGTAAATCTATTAGGTTTTCATGGATGGAATCAATCAACATGCACCACACCGGCTGATTTGTCATATTGAAGCATTGCCCGTTTGAATTCCAAAACACAATCCTCCTTAAGGAATGATTCACTTTGATTTTGATTGCCTCTTCATCAAGAAGATGACAGCTATGAACTAATTTTCTTTTCTATCATGTTACACACTTATTAGCTCCGGCTGTCCTTGGCAGATGATTGATTCTCTCCTTTTATAGAGCCACAGTTGGCGTTTCCCCAGGACTGTTCAAACAATCGCAGTATTCCTGCATTCTCTTTGAATCAAATTATTTATTTTTCACCATTTTCATTTGCATACTGCTTTGGCCTTTGGCTAATTAAATTCTGGTGGAAACACTGATGTACCTTTACATCTCCAGTGGTTCACTGTTTATAACGGCCAAACTGTAGGAATAGTTGGGACCTCCATTTAATGTGTGTGTTGCTGAGAGTTAGACATAGATCGATGCGACTTTCACGCCTGTGTGATGTGAAACTACAGGTGGAAGCCTGTTCGCGTAGCTTAGCACCAAGACTGGAAACGAGGGGAAACTAGCCTGCATCTGCCTAGAGGATCAGTGAGGATCAGGAAAAATGACTTTACATCACAGACGCTGGTTACAGTACCTGTATCCCGGGTTCCCTCTTGGTTGCCTGGCAACTTTATGGTGATGACATAACCTGCAGAAACATGTAGTGTCTAGTTTTTAAATATGATTTATAATATACATTATAGAGGAACTGCTGCGAGCCAGTCAACTGTTTTCTAGTTCTATTTTACACTATGCTCCAGACATTAAAGCCCACTGTCTTGCATAATGTATGTGTGGAAATTTAGAGCGAACATGACCAAAGTGTTTCGATGAGCATCTTTCCCAAAATCCTGATGTATTCCTTTCATGGAATAATGAAAGTCTAACAGACAAATTCAAAGTGTAGTATTTGGCTGAAACTCTCAAGAAACCTACTGCGTTGATGCCAAAATCTACTGAAATGTTTTTTTTTCTTTGTGTGTGTGTGTGTGTCTGGTGAGTGTTCATTATTGTTTAGTGCGCTCCACTCTCAGGGAATTGTTAAAGGACATCCAGCAGCTCAAGTCTCCACTGGATTTTCATATCTTTCTTCAGTAGCTCTTTTCAGATGGCACCATGTACAGTATGAGAGCGCTGGCATCACTTTATTCTCTGCTGTGATGCTCCATGAAAGAAAATGTCTAATCATTGCGCAGGAAGTAAAAAAAAAAAAGCGGAGAGATGCATTTGTCTCGGGCGGCTCACACCTTTCTCTCAGCGCAGTGATGGATGACAACCTTGGTGTTGAGTGTGTGTGTTTGTCTATCTCGGCGGTGCAAAGTGACCAGGGACAGGCGCCAACAGAAAAAGGCCCTGTCCCCCAGCTAATGAGCAGCATTATTCAAATGGAGTCTTTGTTGTCAGTGCACTGCGCTGCGGTCCACATACTGCTGTCACAGGCAGCATCGCCTGACGCACCGCTTCCTCATTCTAATGCACAGATCAGTTTATCGCCTATTGAAGTGCATGCGAGAAAATAAGGCACCTTGAAACCGCTGGTAGTTCAGCATCTGTTTGCTTCAGCGCGAGCGTGCCGTCCTGCTGGAGATCAGCATCAGGTTAATATAGTTATATTTGAAAAAACAATAATGGGGATGCTTTTGTTGCACTGTGTCCTTAGAGGATTCAGATGAAAGTTGTTTCAGAAGGAGGATTACCCTCTGTGCTCCCCATACACAGTGTCAGCACAGGATCAAACAGCAGGTGGGCACTGAGCAAAAAGGCACAAAAGCAAACACAAAATGTCAACAAATAGAGGAATATCACCCAGTTTGTCTATCATGCTGTGGAGTCTCATGAAAAAAAAAAACGAGCAGAGGAGCTTTCAAGGCCTGTGCCAGCTGACAGGAGGAGCAGCAGCGAATAAAGGAGGAGAAAAAAAAAACGATAGGAGTCGAAAGAGAAAAATCGGCCTTTCTACAAAGAAGGAGGGTGTCGGAGGAAGCTCCTCCGACCGAGCCCATCTCCAGCTGTCACAAATCATTTCTGCTCGGGAAGTGAGGGGAGGCGAAATGTCAAAATATTTGAATAAATTCCACAGAAGCCTGTTGAGAGTGGGGCGGTGCGGCGAGAGGGGTATTGTTGTTGCCAATGGGGTGGAGAGGGGATGAGCGGGGTGGGGAAATATAAAAGGGTGTGTGTGTGTGTGTGTGTCTGTGGGGGGGGTTGCATGTGAAATAGCTTCCACAGATCTCAGGAGGAACACAAGCTAAATGGAAATCAAAGGATTGGCCAGTGCAGTAATGCATGGGCTCATTTTAAACATTTTCTCCCGACATCTCCCTTGGCTTATATTCCCGACGATAACTCTGACAACACCCAACAATGCAGACACTTTGCTTCTCAGTGCTTGTGTACTGGCTACTCTGCAGTGTTTGCTTTATGCACCACCACAGTGGCTTTGACATAAAAAAACTAAACACAGACAGTTTACAACGAGAGACTCTGCTCCTCCTCAACGCTGAGCTGTCTCTCTGTGAATCTCTGTGTAACTACTGTAAGCAGTGTACGGCAGATAAAGCATTTATAGTATTTGCTATGTAAACTTGAGTAAGTTACAACCTTAAAATGAAGAGACGAGGTTTTTATTCTGAAAATCCATCCCAGAACACAAACGACTACAGCTTAGACAAATTTAGCCTAAATATAAAACTTTGTAAAAGTGGAGTTTTGTTACAGTCTGCTCAACTGAACAGCTGCTACGTTCACAAACCAGAAGGACACACACTGATAATGTGACCAGCCCACAGCAGTCACATCAACCACAACTGTTCCTGACGCGCAGACATCTGCGCAGCGTTTGAAGATGTGAATGTCCATCCAGTGACTCTTTCACTCCTGCAAGGTTGTGGCATCTTTACTAGTTCTGTGTGTGTTTGCTTAATGTCCCCCGACCCTCCTATTAATATTTATCACACGAGGTGAAGAGTGAATTAAGGACAGGCTCTGGTGATAAAGGTCTGATGATGCTTGTTTGTTGAAAGTCTCTGAATGCATGTTCTCTATCAGCCTGTGTGCATCTACTCTCTTTGTTCAGATGCTCCCCGGGGTGCATTAGAAGTCGTAGGGTCAGTGTCTCCTCTGTTTGCCTCTGAACTCGCTAACACTGTATTTAATTAGGCCCCTAATCAGCCACTACACACACAATAAAATTAGACAATCTGTATCTGTTTACCTCCCCCTCAACTCTCTAACACACACACACATACTCTGCATATTTGCATGTATAGTTGGTAAAAAAAAAAAACATTTATCAGAGAGAAAGATCAAGGTCATGACTCCTCTTCACACCCGATTCCCTGAAACCAATTAAACTGTTGGTCGGTGAAGTTCAGTTGGAGGACACAGACTGGAAAACAATAGATGACAGCTTCTCCCCGCTATCTCTGGCTGGGTTTTCTTGCAGCGGTAATTATATTTGCAGATTCTGTCATTAACACTAAAATGCTGAGGAAGTTTTGCGATCACTGGGAAATATTCACAGCGCTCCGTTGAAGGGCGCTATCGGCCTCTGGAAACGGAATATTAGATGTCAAAGCCTACGAACGGAGGTCAGACCTGTGGATGATGAAGAGCTGCAGTGTCAAACACGTTCATGGGTTTCCATGGAAGTTGTTACAGTAAACTAAAAGGGACTTTTACTGTGTATCTGTCTGATGATCAAATGTCTGCTCGGCTAATGACATTTCCATCGCATGGTAGTAGGATTCTTCCATTGTTGTGCCTTTTAAAACGGAGAAAAGTGAAACATATACTGTATTTGTGGTACCCTACTGTATAATATGCAGTCCTTCCTTAGTTTGAATTCCCATGTGTTGACTGGTCGTGCGTCTTTCCCTGAAATCAGCTGGACTTCTCTGTGCTTCCTGAGCCATATGTGCTCTCTGCTGTCAGTACTAAGCCCACCTGATAAAGGCTGCACTGTGATACATCTTACAAGTTGGGTGAATACCACTTGTGTTGCCGTGTGTAGACATGTTTAGAATGACTGGAGGCTCCAAAATACTGTAAAACGCATAAGGACCACGTATAAAGGTTCCGCAGCAGCTTCAATCCCTGGGTGCGTAAAGTAGGACAATCACAATGATGCACTGGGGGGGGGGGGGGGTTAGCTAGAGTGCAAGGCTTTTTATCACTGACTCGATCTAAACCAAGATGGGCAGGCATGTCTGGATAGTCTCAGATCCTCATGAGACATTTCCCATGTGGGCTAATCGCGCTGCAGCTGGAAGGGGAGCACATGTATACTGTTCTATCCAAGCAATAACCAGCTTCTCTGCCTCTATGCAAAAAAAACACACACTCGTTATTCAACTGGCTTTTGACAGCTGGGGCAAAGCAGAGGGACAAAGAGTGTGTGAGCGCATACTCGTGCGTGTGTGTGTGTGTGTGTGTGTGTGAGTGACAGAGAGAAGAAGAAGAAGAAGAAGAGTGGCTCGTATCCACGTGTGTACGTACACGTGTATCTGTGCACGCAATTTTATGTGTGTCCGAGCTCATTTGCATTTGTGCGTGCTCTGCCATGTGCACATGTATGTGTGGCACAGTGGACCAGAACAGAGCTCTGACAGTAGCAGGGCTGCTGCTCGCTGATGCCTGCCTGGAGGAGCTGACAGCGGCCCGGCCCGTCAATCACCGAGCGTGCCCACCAGGCCCCCGTACACATCATTCTATCTTGTTAACTCTAAGTCTGGGTGGGCGCTGTTTAGAAACTGCGTCCGTGCGTCCTTTTCTCTGATGTGGTACAGTCTTATCTGTGTGGGTCATTTCAGACAGAGATCAATCAAGACAAAATGAAAAGAAGCTGGAACAGGGACGGTGAAGTACCATACCATGCTGTGAGGGTAATTTATTTTTGTACAAACATGTGCCTATAGTAGACTTGATGTATTGATGTCAGAGTAAAACTGATGATTCGACATATTCAAGAACTATTAAATGTTACAATCAAAGCACCTTGCAAGTCAAAGAAATATCCCCTATCAAAAAAGACACCAATTTAGTCGCACTGGGTGTATTTTTATCTCTAAGTGGTCCAAAGTCTGATAGGCCAAACACTGTTGCCATAAAAACAAGCCCTTGAAGTCAAAGGTAATTATCTCCTCTTGTCACCCACAATGGATGCCTGCTAATGAGAAGCGAACTCGTGATTGGTTGCCTGGGGCTCTATGGAGACACTTGGTCCTTTTGGTTTTGACAGTAGAGTCTCAGTGCACTGCCCAGACAGAGTGACTGGACAAAGTCATTCATCTGTGCAAATGCCAGCCAAAATGTGACCAGCGCTGTACACGAGATCCATTAGGCTCTTAATTATCATGGGATACATGGTGTGTGTATGACACTGAGAGAGAGAGAGACAGCGAGAGAGAATGAGAGAAGGGAGGGGATGATAAAAAAATTGCAATTTCCAAAATGTGTTTGTGTGCAAGCATTTCACATTTAGAGGTGGTACAATGTCAATCTGGCAGCGGCATCACTATGAGGGCGCTGCGGCATTGGTGTTAATGTCCGCACTGTCTCCGTTTCAGACTCATTCGCTCACTCTGATTGTGTCTGTTTGTTTTTGCCTTGAGGCCTGAAATGAAACCCAATTAAATTTTTGTTCTGTCTTTAATTTGAAATTACTAATCAGAAAATGTTTAAAAAAAAAAAAGGTTAAAAAACGCTCTAATTTGTCGGGGTGTGTGTGGGTGTGTGTGTGTGTGGGGGGGTCCTCTGCGCCTTCAGTTCAGCGTATGTGGAATCATTAATCACGAGTAAACCATAAAACTGACACCTGAAGAAACATGGACTATGTTCAATTTACAAGAGTAGGACATTTAGCACATTTAGCACACAAAGAGCTTGTGGACGAGGTTATCGCATATATTTTATTTGTATGCCGGGACAGTAGGGGGTCTAAAACACGTTGCCTACGTTATTAAAAATCTTAATGAGTATTACTGAATATTACTGAATATTCCAAATGTATTAGACCTGCAGCAGTAGAGTACACTACTATAGATACCTGTAACTTGGGGGAGTGGGAGAGGATGAAGCACAACTACAGGAGAAAAAACTGACAAAGTTAATGATATGATAGAAGGAGGAAGGGTGAGGGAAATAGAGGAGCTCAATGTATCAAGGAGATGTTGTTATCAAAATGTAATTAAAGTTAAGAAATTATAGTATTACTAATATTATACAATATACATATTTTTAGTCTATATTTGGACACAGTCAAGATTTAAAGTTAAGTGACTCCAATCAGTGCGAGGAAGCGAAGAGGAACATTATGTCCGTCCATCCATCCACCCATATGACTCTTTACTTTGAAGGTGAGCTGACCGGATGTTGACAACTCACTGCACGGAATTGCTGGTGCATTTAATGTTCCTCTGAAAGTCCCTCCAATGTACAGTATCAAACGTTGTGCAGACGTACATACCCTGTTTCAATGACATTGTACAACATGAGATGTTGCTGTTTATCTATAAAATAGTTTGGAATAAAAATTTGCCTTCTACCTATTTGCAAGACAAGAGGGACAATTAGGAGAAACACGCAGTTCTACATTATATAACGTGTTTATCCTCAACCGTATATTGACATGATGTACATTTTTGAAATTGAGTATCTCATATATCTGGTATCATTAAAGATATTCGTGCATTACATTCTAATATGCGGGATGTATTTATTTATTTTATTTATTTATTTCTGTAATGCGGGTTCACTGTGTTTAGCCATATCCTACTGTTCCTGAAGGCATCACATGCTAAACGGCAGGAATGTGGTTTGGTTGTTGAAACATTCTGACAGAGGGAAGAAGAAGAAGATTGCTCCCGATGAATGGATACGTCGACCTACATTTACCGTACATTTCATTTACGTTCCACCCTTTGTAGTGTGACGACGCAAGCTACGGAAGCTAACAGCGGCGTTTAGACGGCTCGGCTTGTCTTTCGGCTAGCTAGCTAACGTCGGCTAACACCAGCGACTCACTATTACAGCATTAGCAACAACATAAGCTAAGCTGCGGGGGGGAGACAGCTGTCATTTACTAACGCTCGTTTATAGTCATCGTAACATATTTTTTTTGTCAGAAAGCAATAGCGTTAGTTCTTCTACGACAACTAACACGCCGGCATTTTAAATGTGTAGCTTACTCCAATAGCTGTTGAAGTTAGCCAGAATGTTATGGTTAGTGAAGTGTATGCGTGTCACTACACGACAGAAGGCGGACAAGAGGTGATATTTAACAGTTCAAAGTTTGCTAATGGCAGTTTGTAAGCCGAGGGCTGTCACAGCAGATATTGCCGACTAGCTCCTGTGCTGTCATGTGGATGGAAGATCCTAGTATTGTGCTTCTAGAGACCCTGGTGCTAAAGCTTTCGACACGTTTGAAGGCGTTAACCTGAATCCAATCATTAGGTCTAGTTCTCGTTAATTGCAAACCTTTCAGTCAGTCCAATGTCCAAATTGTGTTTGTTATCACTGATTGGATTGTTTTTGTGTTTACACTTCATCATCTGCACTGTGGCCAACTAGCTTTATAGCTGCTTGATTCAATGAAGTGGGAATAAGGGATTCATTGTAATATTTTAAGTGATGGGGAACTAAAACCCATCTTCCTGATCTGATAAACATGCTGTGATGTTCTGTTAAGCACAACCCACCACCTGCATGTTGTTATCATGAGGCCGGCCCTTAATAGAAATGGGTGTTTTTGCGTGTTGAGCTTTTGTCCTCTGAATGTAATCTTGTAAGTTTTCATATTACACAAAGGGCTATTGATAAATTCATTAATGTAGTTTATTCTTTTAAATGTTTCTGTTTATTGACAATAGTTTTTTGTAGTAGATGAGTATTAGCATTAAAACTAGCACCTGCTGTCTTGCTGCTCACTCATATGTGTATGTGTGTCTCTGCCTAACCTACAGGTCATGCATGCAGCTGGGCCTCAACCCCCTGCTCTTGAGCCAGTGTGCTTCCAGTAGGTGGAGGCTCTTCCTCCCCGTAGCCCCCGTTTCTCCTCACTGTCCCTATCAGCTCCAGAGTTCCCTATGTTAACCATCTTGAGCATGTTTTATTATATCTGTCTGCGGCGACGCTCCAGGAGCGGGACTCGAGGTGAAGCCCTGACCAGTCGGCGGGCTGTGGAGTCAGGCCAGCGCGCGGTGTTGCCGGTCAGCGTGGAGGTGGAGCAGTATGCTAAGGAGGTTCTGGACTTCAGCTCCCACTATGGGAGTGAGAATAGCATGTCCTATACCATGTGGAACCTGGCGGGGGTACCCAACGTGTACCCCAGCTCAGGGGACTTTACACAGACGGCTGTTTTCAGATCGTACGGGACGTGGTGGGAACAGTGTGCTAGTGCCCCACAACCTTTCCGTCGCACACCCAAAGGCTTCTATAGCCAGGATTACATTGAGCTGGGCTTTGAGGAGCCAGTTTACCCTACAACAGTGGAGGTGCTTGAGACATATTACCCTGGAGCCATAGTCCAGATCTTGGCCTGCTCTCACAACCCTTTCTCCCAAAACCCACCTACAGATATCAGGTAAAAGCAATCATTTGAAATGTTTTGTTTACTAAAAAGAGTCTGATGCTGATATTACTGAATGATGTTCAACTGTTGTGTATAATTTCTCTTGTCCAGGTGGGAGGTTCTGTGGTCAGGAGACCCCACCAAGGTGCTCACGCCCCAGGCGCGACAGTTTTCCCCTAACATCAAGCACATCAGCTTCCCCACCAACCTGCTGCGACTGGAGGTGAACAGCTCTCTGTTGGATTACTACACTGAGCTGGATGCTGTTATCCTGCGTGGAGTAAAAGAAAGGCCCATGCTGGCGCTCTATAAGATGCCCATCATCGACATTAGTGACCTAAGTGACAGTGAAGAGGAGCTGTCTGATGTAGGAGGTCATTTGCGGCAAGGCGGAGACGGCAAACACCACAGAACTGGAAACGGCTTTTTTGATAAACTGCCTTATGAGGTGATTACAGAGTATTCACTTACACAGAGTCTTTCACAGGTGATGGAAACAATAGGAATAGTTAGTTTTTATTCAGAAGAGTTTCTAAAAATCCTGAAACAAACCTAGGTTAAAGGAATACTACACTACTACTAAACAGAGATTGAGATTAGTAAAACATTTTTGTAATAAATTGTAGTGTGGGAGTTTTTCAAACCAATGGTCTGTTTCGTTATAAGCTGCTCATTTAAAATGGTGTAGTGTTTACATGAATGTTTGCTAGATTACAGTCTTCTTCTTCCACACCACTTGTTGGCGCGTTACTGCCACCTGTGGATGAGCAGAATGAGGTGAACGACGACCAATGAACATGTAATGAGCATAGACAAGCAAAACCAGTAGTTGCACCAATAAAACACTGCTCTTTAGCAGTATTTCAGAGGGAATCTTTTTTTTTTCTGTGTACTATCTGTACAGCAGAAAAGGAAAACAGACACAGGATCCAGAGACTATTTCTCTCTCTTCCATCATTATTATGAGTTGACAGATATTGATTATCATACATTTAAATTAAAAGAAACTCTGAGGTCATTATATGTAAACTCATAACAGTATTCTAAATAAATACATGAGCATTGTGCTTGGACCCATTCTGACACATGATCTTGTATGTACTAACCAAACCCAAAGGCATTTTCATGCCATACAGATGTATCGTATTGTCTTAGGTGTTCTTCACGTTCGTCTCTTATCTCCACTCCAAACCGCTGCCATTAACAGCAGTCGTCACAACCGCCGTGTGTTTGTTTCAGAAACACAATATAGCTATTATCTGTCAGCTGATACCCGCCTGAACACTGCGTATTGTTATTTCACCGCAACACACACACTCGCATGAGAAGTCATTGTTTCTCTTTAAAAGCCACACAAACATAGTGCAGAACAAGCTGGCTCACCTCACTACTGATCCTGCCATCAGTGCTTTGTGTCCCAGATAACTGTTATTTAGATCTGCCTGACAGAGGGGATGCAATTAACATTCTCTACTCCGTTATTGTCTGTTCTCGGTGCCACTCCACTCTTTAATGTTCTGTATTTGCTTTGCCTTCCTGTATGTTTTTCTACCAGATCTAACAGTTTTGTTGTTCCTGTCTTTTTGCTACCCCCCCCCCCCCCCATATCTTCCCCGTTTCCTTTCTCCTCCGCTCTCCTAACCCCATCTCACCTTCCATTCACAGCTCATCCAGCTGATACTGAGCCACCTGACCCTGCCAGACCTCTGCCGTCTGGCCCAGACCTGTAAGCTGCTGCACCAGCACTGCTGCGACCCGCTGCAGTACACTCAGCTGAGTCTGCAGCCCTACTGGGCTCGGTTAAGTGACGCCTCTTTGGGACACCTGCAGAGCCGCTGCACTCTTCTCCAGAGGCTCAACCTGTCTTGGACTGGCAACCGTGGTGCTCTCACCCTGAGCGGCTTCAGTGGGTCAGACAGTCTGTAAACTACAAATGACCTTGAGAGAATAGCACATACAAGCATAAGCACTTGCTTAGTGGCAAGGACTTACTACAAAATACATTGTTGTTGATCATGCCAAATATAAATTAAGAGATCCTGAAATCGTTTTAGAACAGCAGCTTGGTGGTTGTTAATATTGGATTGATTTATTTTCTCTGTTTCCTTATGTCAGTCACTCATTTCTCTCCGTATTTCTTAACAGTTTCTTGAAGGCTCGTGGTCTCAGTTTGGTCTGTTTGGAACTGTCGTGCTGCCACTTCCTGAATGAGGCCTGTCTTGAGGTCGTCTCCCAGACTTGTCCAGTGCTGCAGGAGCTCAACTTGTCCTCCTGTGACCGCCTCCACCCACAGGCCTTCGTTCACATCTCCAAACTAACCTGCCTCCGCAGGCTGGTGCTTTACCGGACAAAGATAGAGGTAGGCACGGTCAACAGTGTAACTGGATTTAATATACAGTATACTGTGCAAAAGTTTTAGGCAGGTATGAAAAAATGCTGTAAACAAAGAAAGCTTTCCGAAATATAAATAATGATCGTTTATTTTTGTCAATTTACAAAATGCAAAGTGAGCGAACAAAATAAAAATCTACGTCAGTACTGGAAGTGATGACATGGCCCCCACAGAGCCCTGATCTCAACATCATGGAGTGTGTCTGGGATTATTACATGAAGAGACAGAAGGATGTAGAAACCCTACATCCACAGAAGATCTGTGGTTAGTTCTCCAGGATGCTTGGACCAACCTACCAGCCCAGTTCCTTCAACATCTGTGTAGTGAACTTAGAAGAACTGCTGCTGTTTTGAAGGCAAAGGGTGGTCACAGCAGATATTGATGTGATTTAGGTTTCTCTGTTATTCAATTTTACAGCATTTTTCACACCTGCCTAAAACTTTTACACAGTAATGTACAACAGGCTGCACGTTTGTTTTAATGTGTAATATTGAATTTTATAAAAAGATGTAACTTAAATATGTTTTTGCAAGGTAGCACTGCTTTGTTAGTTTGTAACCGAATAATTATAAAAGCTCAAAACAGAAATGTGTGAAATGCTTTACACAGCCACATAATCATTAGTCAGTATCAGAAAGTAATTACAGTGTTGAGCATATCCTTCCAATGATTGTTAAAGAATACGTCTGTATTTAAATTCTAGCTTTAGTTTGTAAAATTTCAGAAGCCCTGTCACAATGTGGCCTGATCCCCACAAACAGCTCAGAGTACGCTGGGTGGGAATAATCCTTGTTGTTGTCTTTTTTTGAGAAACGTCTATTGCATGTATTCAGGTTCAGGCCTGTCTGTAAAGCGACTTGTTTTTAGGTGTAACACCTCAGCGTTTCTTCAGTGTTGCTCATGTTTCAGAGCAGCGCTGTGACCACGAAGCCGTGTAGAGTTTCTGTGGTGGAGCCAGGCAGCGCGCTGTAGGTTGTTTATACCCAGGAAGACAGAGCGAGCTGTGTGTCTTTTTGAGGCCCTGACAACTCAGCTGTCATTACCATGTCACTGCTCTAATTAAACGGCTAGCTTGCTGGAGAGAGGTGTTTATGAAGATGCCAGCGACAGACTTGAGTACACACGCCAAACACACACACACAGAGGCTTACACACTAATTTCTGTCACATTTACCTGCCACAGAGGTACATGTTGGCAGCTGCATTCCCATATCTCCATTATAGCGGCTGTGGTGCTCTAGAGGGCTCCGTCCTCACTGTGCTTACTCTGAGTAGCTGTGGGGAAAAAAAACTAAAAAAAAACTATAATATTAAATTCCTTTAAATACCTGTGTACCTCTCAGTGCACCAGGCACAGCTTTTAGATTTACACTCCGTTATCAGGGTTTATTTTATTGTTGACTTCAATACAGCAGTTTTATGATGCCATAGGTCCTTAAACATAACCTGACAACTGTGACAAACTATAAAACTACGATAAGGGTAATAAAATAAAATGTGTTTGTCTCGTCTTTCTCGTTGTTGCCTCAGCAAACAGCGATTCTGAGCATCCTGACTTTCTGCGTAGAGCTGAGGCACCTCAACCTAGGGAGCTGTGTGAGGGTGAGAAATGCACACGCACACACGTTTGCATTTTCCTAATTCATAAATGAAACAGTGGCTCAGAATCTCACTTGTGAGTTTGCCTATAATTATTAGATATTTGATGCAAAAATGTAGAGAATAATAATAATAAGTCTTGGTTTCTTTTGTGCTCTTTCTAAAGACATCATTATCTTTAGTAATAGATGTGCTATAAATCTGAGGTCTTTAATGTCGGTCCACTCCTAAATGCTACCCCTCCATTTGAGAAGGCTGGTTTACAGATGAGCCTTGTGAGATGACCCACTGTGATGCCTCAAAGGACAGTGACCCTGTCCACACTGAACAGACACTAAATAGATGCTAATTGCTGCGTGACTCTCCCGCAGATTGAGGACTATGATGTTGTGGCCAGTATGCTGGCTGCTCGCTGTCACTCACTCTGCTCACTTGACCTATGGCGCTGCAGAAACCTGACAGATCGAGGCCTGGCGGAGCTCGTCTCTGGCTGCAGGTATACAATACCAAGAGATTAAGTACTCTGAAGAGCATTTGTTCTTAGTGAGTTAGATAAACATGATTTAATTAGCTTTTATCTCTCTTCGCCTTGCTTCTACTGTGTGCTGTAAAATGGTCTCTCTTATGCAAATGTGCGAGGTGCGAGTTTGTGGACTGTGTCAGCTCACTTCCCCTGTTTGATCTGTGGTTGTTGAGGATGCTGGAGGAGCTGGACCTGGGCTGGTGTCCCACGCTGCAGAGCAGCACCGGATGTTTCCAGCACCTCGCCCGCAGCTTGCCGCGCCTTCAAAAGCTTTTCCTCACTGCCAATCGCACCGTCTGTGACTCAGACATAGAGGAGCTTGCTGCCAACTGCCCCTCACTGCAACATCTTGACATACTGGGTAAGAGCTTACCTAGCACAGATGCAGACGTCGCAAACATTTATCAATGTGCCAACATTCATTTTGACTTAAATGTAAATACATGTGACGTGTCTTGTATTTCTTTGCTTGCGATACATTTCTGTGGCGTATCTTCCTCCCCCTGTTGTGACCTATCTTATGGGCAGGTACCCGTTTGGTGAGTGCTGCCTCGCTGAAAAAACTCCTCCAGTCGTGCCCGCAAATACGCCTCCTGGACGTCTCTTTCTGCTCCCAAGTAGACACACGGGTCGTCCAGGAGCTCTCTGGCCTTTTTCCCAATGTGGCCATCAAGAAGAGCTTCACTCAGTGAGCGGAGCCACATCTCATTTCTCATTGAGCAGAAGCGCGAACTGGGAGGTGCTCATCAGCAAACACTGCCCCAGGGTGGAAAATAGTCAGGTTAGTTGTTGGAGAAGATTGCCTGGCTGCCTCTGTGTTTCAGACAAGATCTGCTTTTAGTGGTCAGTAAACAAGGCCGATGGGCTTTGTAAAGAGGTTCTTTGGATTAACTGAATCGACACACACTACCAAGTCTCCAGGTGTTGGAAGCTGACATTGTTTTGTTGTTTTATTTTGGGAGACCTGGAATCAGGGTCCTGCAGTGAAGCTGCTACATCTGGAATATGAATCATCATTTACGCAACATAAGGTTAAGAAATATACCTTAGAACTGGATGCAAGACATACAAAGCAACATTTATGAACAATGATCTTTTGGCCATCTTAAGGACAACAACAGCTGTAGTGGGACTCAGTTGTTCCATAGTCATGTTAACTGGTAACATATATATATACATCAGGGCCTTTGATCAGTGCCTTGTCACAATATGCAGCTAATGACAGCATCAGTCAAAATCAAGCCAGTTTTGGATTTAATCATAAGGAATCATAATTGGTGTTGTTTTCATAAGTATTACTAGCGGACGCAGCCTTATTTCACACAGTGCGCTATGAATAGTGTCACAAGATAATTTGCGTTGCTGCAAACTGAGTGCAGAGTCGCCAGATTCACTGACAACATGCTCTCATCATAACATACTGTATGTGAGATTTTGTCAGCAAACTGGAAACGACATTTGTTTTAATTTACACATACGCTATAAATGCAGAAGTAGAAAAACACCCAAGGCATCAAATCAACAACAGACACTGACTCACACAAAATAAAGCCCTGAGGATTAACACTTTAGTAGCCGATAACCAAAAGATGTATCATTTGCAGTTGTATAAAGTGAGGAACACAAATTCTGATATTGGAAGAGGATGAAGCTGTGGAATGAAATGCTTTAATTATAGCCAGTGTGCTGCTGTGAACACTACAGAGATTGATATTCACCAATTAAGAAAGAACTTATATTGAAACATAAGCATAAACATACAGTGCAAAGCCCTATGTTAGACTGGTTTTGGTTTTGTGAGACATTTAGTAACACTATCTGGCCCAGGTGAAGCAAAACCGATGTGAAATATGTCTGTATGCTAATTGCGCTTGCTTCGGTCACACACCTTACTGGGTTTTTTGCTTTTAGAACGTGGACGCAACAGTTTTATGTCCAAAGTTTTCAGATGCGATTAGGAGTCGGCAGTTCCATCGGGCTTTCACGCAGCTGCAGTTTTTTTTCTCATTGTCATTCGCACTCAGCTGTGCTTTATATCGCTGCTGTTTTCGCAGCTGACTAATGGTACGTAATCACCTACCAAACGTTTGTTGGGATGGGAAGCAGTACTATGAAACAAGTCGTGTGTTAAAATGACAATAGAAGGTGTAAATACTCTGTTTGATTCTGTATTTGTCCTGAAACTCAGGGGTTATGTATTTATTCTTCTTTAATTTTTTTATTTATATTTTAATATAAAAACCAGCACAGCACACATATTAACTGAGAGTAACACCAGACTGAGTCGTCTTTGAAGTTACCAGCCACTCGTGTTGTGTTGTTAAATGGCATAAGACAATTATTAGCACTGAATGGAGGCAGAGTTCTAGCATACTGAGTGTTGAATGTTGAAGTATTTGTATACTTGTAAAAGATTTGTTGCAATTATTATTTAATTTTTTGTAATATATATATATATATATATATATATATATATATACAGTATATGCTTGAAAAGCATTTCTTTCTTTTTTTAAATCAACTTGAAAATTTTTTTAAGCACATTAGTCAATATCTGTGCCTTATACTCCAGTTTGAATGTGGTGTAAAGTCCATGTAGTGTCAACTGTGCTGAAGTAATTCGCTTTTACGCTCCTTAACCAAAGTCAGACACGTAAGCCTGGTCATTAGTCCCCTACCGCTAGTGACCAGTTTAAATGCCATACACTGTACATCAGCCATGTTATTATTATGCACAACAACCTTTTCACTTTAGTCACTGACTCACAATGTAAAATCTCTGACTACAGCAATATATGGATCAGGAAATAAACGTAGGGGGAAGGACATCCGTTTCCAACGATGTACTGCATTCAGCACATGTAGCTGGGTTTAGGAACGTCTTTAGATAGACTGAAAGCTAGACAGTAACTAATAGACGCCCACTAGTCCAGCGCTGCTTTACATTTACACACTTGTCACTTTGGTGTGAATGCTGGTGGTTCCCCTGCTCCTCTATGCTAATTCAGGCTGAACAGCTGACTGGTCAGGTTTGTTTACAGAGTGTGTAGAGTTTTTAAATGCGTATGCCAACAGAATGACACTGAAACATGACCTTCAGATGATACAAATCACTTCACTGAATGGAAATTAGGTTAAAGCTTAGTGCGTTGTTATTGTAACTGGTCGCATTATGGCATAAACCACATCACATGTACCTGACCCACAAACAAACCAAACCAAAAACAAAGCAGTTTCAAATCTGTTTTAGCGTAATTGCTTCTCAGTTGACTATTGCAACACAAGGCAGAACGTTTCAAATTGAACACCACTCTAACATGGTCACTGTTTAATGACACAGCTTGTTTGCTCATTTCCTGGTATTCCTTAATGAGACGACTCTGCTTTTGTGTAACGAGTATACATCCTCCCAGTCTGAATGTGTGATCATCCTTTGTGCCACTGGTGGAACGTGCAGTGACGCTCGCTGTGCTGCAGAGTGAAAAGACTGTGCCTCTGTCACGATGAACCTGGGTGCTTCACTTTCACCAGACTTTAAATAAAACTAAAGGCTGAACACTGCTCTGATTCTTAGTGCTGCCATCCTTTAAGGACACGGACATTTTAAGGGATGTAACAGAACGTAGTGGCTACGCTGCCGCTAATATTCAATTTACTCTTATTCTTCAGCTTCAGTGAACAGTGTCACAATGTTAACACATGTAAATGACATCACTGCGTCCTGCTTTGTAAATAGATGTGTGTAAGTGTGATGGCAAGAAAAGTAGGGTCATCAACAGAATCCACAACTAGCTACGCCATTAGTCAGCATGAGTGACTGGATAGTGGTGGCGGAATGATCCTTTTTTTCCTTAACCCTCTGCCATTTTACAGTCTATTAATACCACAGGGAGAAGTGACATTAGCTTGTCTTCTTAACGGCCTTTTAATGAATTGTTTATGCCTGGTTTAATGATGTATATTGTGGCCCTGTAATGTGCCCTAATGACGGAGAACGAGGCGGCCTCAGCTGAAGTATTAATTTGAGCTGCCTCCCCAATGATTATTCCTCAGCCACTAACACCATCGCCACCGCCGCTGTAGCGGCTGTGCGTACGGATGCGAACGTGATTCATGGAGGCTTTCCGCTCGGCGCTACAGCTTGATTTCTTGCTGTCACGCTCCTTCATGAGGCTGATATATCCAGGGGGGGATCCGCAGCAATTAGTTCAGCTTTTTATTTGTCTTCCAATAGCTTAGAGACGCAGCCTGATGAATCTGCAGGGGGAATATACGGATGGAAATATTGTTCTTGAACGATAAATCCAACGTTAAAATGTAAACAAGAGCAGGGTTGGCACACGGGTGATCCCTGCCTCCTTTCTCTCCTTTACTTTCTCTGTCTACAAACCACATGAGCGACACCAGAACATACCTCGACAAATATGGCAGCGCCCTGCGGTGCAGTAATAGCCGTCTCTTCGGTGAGACCTGTCTGCGTGGTGCTGTGGTCTGCCTCCTCTGAGCCCTCCTCAGGCTGGGACTCGACAGGCCTCAGACCCGCCTGAGGGAGGCCTCGCTGTGATACCCTTCATTATGTGGCTTGCTGTTCCTTCTCTAGTTTCCCAGCTTAGACTCTAATAATGAAGATATCCCTGTCAGTCCTCACACGGCTGTGTCTGAAGCGTATTATTTTTTGTCATTATTTGTTATAGGGATTCGGAGAATGTCAGCACTGAGTTTCTTAAATCCATCTAAATACTATAATCCATAGGTAGCAGCACAAATACAATGATTTTTTGGCCTTATCCAAATCCATGTGGGTAGTGTCATTCACACCAGTTGTACAACTGCAATATCTTCCTATAATTACTGTAAATGAGTCACACCACAGCTGAAGCAATTTTGTAACCCTAATCCAATGCTGGTGGTGCAGATGCAGTGGCAGTGTTTGTCAAAATTAAGACTAGATACGTTGTAAATCCAATTGTTTCTTGTTACAGCAGGTCTTTGCTCGCTCCCTTGTCTCTTTTCCAGCTCGGAGCTTTTCAGTCTCTCCCTTATGAGACCGCTTAAAGTGAAGCGGCATCATAGCGGGGCAGGTTATTACCTGAGTGTGGATGTGAGTGCCACGTCAGGGTGTTTTATTTGAAATACCGAAAGTTGGTTGTACATCACAAGAAACGGGGGGGGGGGGGGGGGGGGAGGAATCTAAAATTAATTTTTGTCGTGTTTTATTGTCACTGCCACATCTAGACATGTCGTGTTCTGCCATAAAGACGTTCAGCACATTTTCCAATAACAGTGACTTAGAGGCCCAGACAATTTAAAGACAAGTCTGTCAGTATTGCCTGTAGATACTAACCTTGATCATGGCATTGTTTCCGTGGAATAGAACCAAAACGGAGGGAAATTAGACCATGTGTGAGCGAAATGTGAAGTAGTCAGGGTATTGAAACGGTCTTGTCAGATTAAAGTTTAGTTTCAGCTTTGCTTTTGTCCATTGCAGCTCTTGGATATTTATTTATTAGTGAGGACCTTTAGGTTCAGTTGAACGCTTTAAAAAGTCAGACACCCTATTTGTGTTAGTAATACATTTTAACGTTTAACTGGAAAGGATCACTTAAGGCCAGGAACGCTGTCTTGAGTTGTAGGTGCATCCTGTAGGTTTTACCTCGCAGACTGTCCTGACCGTTCTCTGTAGCCTCTCTGTGGCCTTCAACACTTGCAGACCTGAGAGGCTGTGGCACCGGCACCGCAAATGGCCTTGCTGAGAGACAAGCATGTTTCACAAACAGGCCGAGCAATTACAGGCTGAATAATTATGCACTGAAGGGGAGACACGATTCGCCCCACTGATCAGCAAAGTTCATGTGAAGTTATAATTAAACAATAACTCGTTTACAAATGAACGCTCACGCGCGTTTGTGTGCTTAAGTGTGCAAAGTATAATTAGCTGCGATGCATCTGAGCGAGATTGAAGAACAACAATGTCAAATGGTGAAATTATGTTCAGCTTGTAAGCCTGTACCACTGTTATCTGTGTGCTGGGGGAGGAGGGGGAGGCTGGGTGGCGGGAGCCAAGAGAAAGACCGATTGGACGAGAGATTGCTAGAGAAGGATGATTCATCTTCACATGATTCAAAGATGGACATGATGTTTGACAGGGAGACTTCGTACAAGGACATTAGATTAAGATCCCGGGGGGTAAATAAAGTCAGCAACAAAAAACATTTGTTTTCCAAACTAATTAGACCCCAGGAATCAAAGTGAATCATTGTGTTGTTACACACGGTGTTAAATTACATGACGTGCTCTGAGTAAGATCATGTCTAAACTGATGGACGGAGACACACACACACACACACACACACACACACACACACACATCTGTTGTGCAGGTACAGTTTGTACAGTTTACTTTTTCAAATAAGCTCTTGATTCTGATCATTGTTTGTTTTGTGTGCTGACGGATGACCTCATACAGCAGTAAGTACGTCATATAACCCACTTTATTACCCTGTTGCTCCGCCTTAGCATAAAAACAAGAATATTTCTGAACACAGGCTTATTCACGTGCAGAGCTTTTTAATATGAGCTAGACAGGAAGACACGAGGGAAGGGGAGTAGTAATCCAGATAACCTGATAAAAAAACCTGCATAAAAGACACTTCAGATGTTACCTGCTTGCCTGAACAGGATCTTTATTTGAATAGGGGCACCTTGCAACATGACACACAAATCTATCTTGATGACAGGGATTACCTTACCCAGACTTCCTGTTTGTTTACTCTTGTTTAATCTAGGACATAGTTTTTTTAATCAGATCTATTGGACCTTTAGAACAAAGGAGACATTAAATGATAGGAAAAAGTACATGTAACTACTCTTATCAATGGCTGCCAGTCATGTCCTAATTACGTCATGTCAGTGAACCGACACGTAAAATATCACCAAAAACAGAAGCAGCCAAAGGGAAGCCAACAGCTTGTGTTTTTGTAATTTAAACAAAGTTTACAATTCTCACTTGATGTCACACTAGAGAGAGAGAGAGTGAGTGGACCATACAGTATATGTCAAGCTCAAAACTAAACAAAAATATACGTTTGTAGTGGAGTTTTCATAAGCTTAGAAAATCCAGTTTTTAAATTTAGTGTCAGTGATCTTAGCAGCAGATTTAAAAAACATTACAGCATTACCGAGGGACGCAGCGTTTACTGATCCCAGGACACTGAGTATTTGACAAATCCAGTGTTCGCCTCTTGTGTAATGTTCGGTAAATCCAGGGCTATTCTGCTAATGCTGGTAATGAAGAGTGAGCAGAGTTTAAGCACAGCGGCCGTGACTCTGACCATATCACCGTGATCACAGTCACACTCGTCGTCCGCTTCCACATTGAACTGCGTGAGATATTCTCAGGTTTCTGGTATGAGAATAAAGTCGGCGGACGTGTAGAGGGAAGCATAAGAATAAAACATTGTGAGGCGACACCATCACGCATAGCAACAAGTCTATTCCACAGAATGCATATTGTGTGGTGAAATATGAAAATCCTTCACAATAAAATAGCTTCAAATGTTTCCACTGGAAGCAATTGTAGGGGCGTGTGACACTGGTGTGTGTCTGCTATACTGACTGGATGGGATTTAGTGAATTTGTTCAGCGATATATCAGGACACAACTATATGTTTATATGTTTGTCTTACTAAAGATCCAGTTACTGACTAACCTTGTTGTGAAGGCCTAGTTATTAGTTAGTTTCTGCGTCAGTTCCTCCCTCAGACCACAGAGGTTAATAATTCAATAAAGCTTTGAAGCTGATCTTTTTTTTTTTTTCTGGCTCAGACAGTGAAATAACTCGAGCTTGGACTTGGACTCACCCTCGGGTCACTATGGTGTCGCTAGATGGCGCTAGAGCACCGAGCCTTCCTCTCCACGGTCTCCTCAGCACTCGGCGCCACAGCAGAGCAGCTCTTCTCATATCAGGGAGCCTAATGGGAAATTTCAAGTCACCTAAATGAAAAGGAAGGTGTAATTAACGCGACTCGCTATTAATTGCATCTGCTAGGGAGCGGATGAAGGGCAAGGGGGCGCGCTTTTCTGATTACCGGGCTCCACAAAAGTCAACTTCGGAGATCAGAGACAGGGCTTTATTTCCGGGCGTCATTTCATGCCCGGCGTCCAAATAGCAGGTCAAACGGTGATGATGATGATGATGCAGAGAAGAGCATCTTTCCTTCCCCTGCTCCAACAACAACAACGCTTCACTGTGCAGTGACTGCACCGTGTGGTTGAGCGGGTTGGTTTGTTATTAGGATTATTGCGGTTGATTAAAAACAGCAGCAGGTTCAATAAGGTCAACAAATTACACTTTTGAAAATGACTATTTTCACAATAGTCATGCCACAATTGTGTCCGAGATAAAAACAAAACAAAACATATGATTATATCTGTAATGACCTTGTGTTTGATTCGTTGAAACGTATGGATTTTTTTTATGATTTTTTTAAATCAGTCAATAAATAAACACCCAGTGTTTTGTTTGTGATCAGGTTAATTGGCCATAAATGAGCGATCAGCTATTGATTCCTCATTGATCCCCTCGTTTACCCATTAATGCTGAAGCGTGTTAATCTGATTTCCAGTTTATCCACGGGTTCACCTTTTCACACTCAGCCAGTCTGTCGAACAAAGGGAAGGATTCCACTTGTAATTAAAATTATTATTGAAAACCAAAGCACATTTCCCACATTTTTCCAAGTTTTGTTAGAACTGATTCATAGCGCGATAATAAAAAGAAAACACGTAGGGGAAAATGTGAAAATACCACCAAGGTCACCAAAGTGAATATCACTGTATTTTGAGAGTCCAGATCTTTCTGTTGTGGTGAGAACATCTCATGGACTGAATTAAATCTTATGAAAAACGAGAAGCTATTTAAATCTGCTCCCTGTGGTGCGTTTACAGTCCGGGTTGTTTGGTAGCTGCTGAATTTTACCGATCTTCAGGACAGAATACAGACTCTGAGGTGAAAAACAAAAGCAAAACAAACTCTGTTACTGTGCTTTGTGGGGTAGGATGCAACACGTCCTGAATGCTAATCGGGATGATTTTTTTTAGTTTACAACACTGTGAGCATGCAACAGAGAAAGATCCCCCTTAAGCTCTAAATAAAAGAGCCGTGAAGCCAAAATATTACCATTTAGGCCCCCATTCAGCCCTCCTACGGACAGCTATCGGTCCTCGGGCCCCGTTTTGGGAACCCCTAATTTAACCTTAGATGGAGGCTGTGGGTTTCCAGCCAAAGCCAGTCCATTTCAAAGCAGCCCGGAGCAAAAACAACACATCACCGACTCCCAATCTTCCATTCATCAACCCCGATTTTCTCTCAGCCATTAATTCCACACAAACGAATGAGCTCAAGGTAAGAGGCATGTTTTTCGAGAGCGCCAGCTGCCAGGCTGCTGCGGCTTTCTGCTTTACTGGACTGAAGAAGAAAGTACAGTTAGTCTGGACGTTGGAAAAAAGCTGTTTAATATCAACCCCGTTATTTAAAAATGTGCAAGTCCGTTGTTCATGTGTCAAGTGATGAAACGCCTGAAACGTTTCTTACCTCTGCTTTATATCTACCCCAGGTTCCTCCAGTGAATGTGACATAGCCTAGACCCCCCCTCCCACCCCCCAACAAAACCAAACGACTGGTTTAACAAGCAAGGAAAGGAAAACATCAAGAAAACAGCGCTGGATTGCTACAGGTCTACATCCCACATCTTGGATTTCCGGTGAATTATGACTTGGATCGATTCATTAAAGCTACTGAGAAAAAGATATCAATGGCATGACGGCTCCAGTGAGGACAAAACAGGAAGGAACAGGGAAAAGCTGCTTCCACATGGGAGGGAGAAAGAAAAATACACAAAATCCCTGGATATCTGTATTTGCATAAAACAAAAAGCAAGCTACAGTTCGGAGAGAAGCTGTATATATACATTTAGCTGTGACGGTTCAGGCTGTGGCAATCCCGTTGAAAAATAAAAGTACTCTCTTCTCGCCTACAAAACAAAAGCCTCCTCGGTGTTGTCTCGCATGTAGGCTATCTCGCGCTTTATGTCATCTATAAAAGCCATTGTAGAATAAATTACAATCTCATTAATAAAAGTAAAAAAATTAAATTAAAGGTCTAGCTGTAATGTACCCCCATAATAAAGCTACACGAACGAAGAAAAACAAAATGGCTGAAATTAAATCCATGACAACATCCTAATAATAATAATAATAATAGTTTGGATTATATGCTGCGTTTTTTGGAATGTCGCTACTTTTGGAAAAAATATCATGGCCTTATTATTGTTATTAATGGTATTTTCTTCTTTTTCAACAGGAATCTCCGTCTTTTTTCTCTGGTCTAATTAATTTATGGATTACTTATGAATGTGAATTTAGTTCTGTGAATAACAATATTTTATTTGGAACATAATCTAATGTAATTTTAGTGCGGAAATCAAAAGCCAACAGAACCAAATTGACATTTTAAACGAATTCAACTGATTTCACGTCAGGTGAATAAAATTATGAAATAAAAGCAAATACGCGCCACAGGAAAATAAAAACTGCTTAATTCCGGGAGTAAAATGAACTGTAAATAGACAAATACAAGGCAGTGGGTTGGCCGTGGATGAAGTCTGGATGTTTAGAAACTCAACCTGCTTGTTTTTTAAAAAAAACATCAATCCAAAAAAGTGCCCCAGTGAAGAAAGAAAAAGGGATTAAGCAATGACTTTTAAAGTTATACAATATTTACAAAAGTGGATCCAAATATTCTGTGACAACTGGTGACATATATTTTTGTAGATATATATTTATCTAGAGCCCATCTTGCTGTGGAAAAGTGCCAGATAATCCAATCAATCGCCACGGAGCCCTACGTAGAGCTGGGAGACGCTCTGAGGGGGGGAATAATGTTGTTTAACGCTCACACTGTGAAAACTATAATGACCTTTCTGTCTATACTTGTGTTTGAGTCATGGCAGAGGTCGCATCACATCGCTGCACACAGGACAAATACAGAAAAGTTCAGCCAGCGAGCTACAAACAGGTCTTAAATAATAATAATAATAATAATAATAATAATAATAATAATAATAATAATAATAATAATAATAATAATAATAATAACCTGTTTTCATTACTAAACCCTGACCTCAGTCCTCAGAATAAATAAGAGCTGAATGGCCTGCACTTTCCCAGCACCGTTTGTAATGCAAAGCGGCTCTAGCTGACAGATGGGACTCAGGCGATGCTCACCCCCAGCTGGACTCCACTGGACTGGAGTCCTGCAGCCTTCACTGGCCTCCAGTTTACTCTATTAACGCAGCTCCTTTGACCCTTCTGCACCACCCACCCATTGCTGCTGGACGCACAATTTAGAGCTACAAAACTAAACGCCTTCTGTCTTTGCTTTCCATTTTACGCACAGGGAAAAAAATGCGCTGGGTTTGATATAAAAGTAGCGAATGGCAGGCATTCAGCTCTGCGTTTCGTCTAAAACCAGGTACCCTCCTTCCCCTCCCTCTTTTTCTCGTCAAGTATGATTTCAATACACAATAGGGGCTACACCTTGAAACTGCGTCGACTGGAGTCACAGTGCTGGGCATGTATCTTCGGAGAAGCTTATGTTCCTTTAGCTCTGAGAGAGGAAAAAATGTCCTGTTCTCCCCTTACACATGTTCCATGTTTCAGTTATTCACTGCAGATATTGTATAAGTACTCACTCCAATATATTATACATAAAACACCCACTATATTGTTTCATAGTCCAGTGATTTATATATAACCTTGGGGATAAATAAAAAGGATAAACAAGTCCTGGCAGAGAGATCCAGTAGAGTTCATTGGACCGGGGTCTGGACCCCGTGGTGCGGCGGCGTGTCCCCGTACACATCCTCGCTCCCTGGCAGAGCTCCTCCGGGAGGGGTCATGCGTTTCTCCTTCTGTCTCCTGTTACAAAACCAAACCCTCACCACTTCTTTCTCCAGGTGCAGACTGTCCGCCAAGGTAATTATTTCCGACGCTGCAGGTTTAGGGCACTTCAAAAAATGGCTCTCCAAAGCTCCCTTTACGCTTACCTCAATTGAAGTCCGTTTTTTCCTTTTTCTCCCCTGCGCCGCGATTTTGTCCAGACTGGTCGGGCTGCCCGAGGTGGAGTCCGCCTCCTCCAGCCACTTGTTCAACAGAGGCTTCAGCTTGCACATGTTTTTGAAGCTGAGCTGCAGGGCCTCAAACCTGCATATTGTGGTTTGGGAAAACACATTTCCGTACAGGGTCCCCAGGGCGAGTCCCACGTCCGCCTGCGTAAAGCCCAGCTTGATCCTCCGTTGTTTGAACTGCTTGGCAAACTGCTCCAAGTCGTCCGAGGTCGGCGTATCCTCGTCTGAGTGGTCGTGGTGGCTCTGCGGCCGGTGCTGGTGCTGATGCTGGGACGGAGGGTGGCCGTGGTCGCTGAGATGCGGGCTGTGGTGGTCGTCATGACTGTCTCTTAGGTTGTGGTGGTGCATCCCCTGCCCGCTGCCCGGTATCAGCCCGTTCACACTGAAGCCCGGCTGGGAGTAAATAAGGCTTTGGCCGTTCGTCGTCGTCATGCTCGGTATGTGCGCCGCGGTAGTGGTTCTCCACGCCCGGGCGTCGTGGTGGTTCCCGTGCGTCTGGTGCACCAGATGGGGCGGCCGCGACTGGTGCTGTAGGTTGCTGCTGGAGTTGTGCATCTCATCCCGTGCGCTCTGCACCGCGGGTTTGATGTCCTGCTCTGCGCCGAGCGGGCTGGAGGACCACGGGGCTCCCTCTCCGTGGGACAGCGCCGTGATCCACTGGTGTGCGTGGCTGAGCGTGTGGCTGTTGTTCTGCAGCGGATACTCGCTCTGCAACAGGCTTTGCGCGTCCCGGTACGCCGTGGCTTGCTGCATGCTGCCGGGCTCCGAGTGCACGATGGATGCGCTGGAGGTGAGGATGTTGTAGTGGTTAGACGCTGCGGTCGCCATGACTCTCGGAGCCGGTCTGGTCGTTCTTATTAAAGGAACCTCGCATTTGACAGATCCACTCCTGCCCACAGGCGGCTCCCAGGCGCTCTGCCAAGTGGACGCAGAGGCGCACCTGGACTCCGCCCCGCCTCCGCCGCTCATTGGACGTCAAAAGATGATGGACGTGGTTACCAAGAGCAACGACGCGAAGATTGGCTACGGGGAAATCTCACCAAACACTACTCCCTTTGTTGGAGAGCGTGAGTTGAAGGCTCCCGTGGAAGCGGAGAGCTGGAGTGCAGCATGGGGAGACGGAGCGCCGGGAACAGCAGTGCAACTGTAAGATACAGTTGATTTACTTTGATAATTATGTTCTATGAAGACTCAGGCTGTAGGGAGGCTAGTTCCAGGAGAGCAGGACTTGTTGTATTGAGAAGATTAGTCAAAAAAAAAAAGATCTACTGTAGCGGATATGCAATGATGTATTTAGACTGGATACGCTTTTCAAGTTTACTGCCAATTGTTAAGTGTATTGTGCGCACGTTTGTGATATTAAATGTATATGTGCATCATCCTGATTTGATCAGACGACGTCCGCTTTCTCACTGCAACGCATTCCTTTATTCCACATCACAGAGAAGCATTTGCAGGTGTGTGTGGATACATTTATCTTACAGAGAACAGAACCTATTGGTTGGAAAACAGCAGACACGGTGACATAACGGCAGATAAAAAGTCTTCACTGTGTTTTTGAGACGTAGGGAATATGGTGTATTGATGGGGAAATTCATATATGTATATCATATTTATTTAAAATAAAGTTTATAAAGAAGGGAGGAGGTCAGGCATGTCTGAAGCAAACCACGCTTGTCAGAAATATTAATGATAATTTGGGATCAAAATGAAATGAAATGGAGCTGATTTATTGGCCTCTCCTTGCAGAATGTGACGAAGCCTAAAGAATAGTTTGTTTAGGCAAAACCAGTTAGTGTATCCTTTTCTTATGCTGTGTACTCAGCATATTAAAAATCTCTCTGAATTGCACATTTTCTCGTAGGTTTTTCCAGCATTAGTGCAAATGTAAACATCATTTCTTGTTGAGTTGAAAACCTGTGTAGTAAACAAATCAACCGTCTGCCCAGCTGTGCTGCTGAATGTAAGTTTGAGTAGGAGTGGCTGCACACAGAGAAAGGAGGCTCCCTGGGCTGAACCTAAAGCTGCAGCTCTAGACAACGAGTGAATGACTTCAAAGATTTACTGACATTTAAGCATAAAATAAACTATTTAATTCTCAAGATGTCCCTTCAATAAACTGAAGCATTTTGTGTGCTCCTAAATGGCTGTTTACAGCGCTGCAAAGAATCAATATGGGACCGTTAGAGCGTGGTGCCAGTGCACTAAGGGCCTTGCAGGATCCTTTACATCACCAACAGAGATTCAGAAATGATTTTCTGAGTTTATGTGAACGTGTGTGAGTAAGAGAGAGAGAGAGAGAGAGAGAAAAGCCTACTCATCTTCTACTAAAGTAAGGATACTGAAGAGAAGGATTAAGAGCATACTCAGGCTTCCAGTCCAGGGCGGGCAGGCCAGGTTTCCATCCCGTCCCAGCTGTCATCCCCCCGGTGTCAGCTTCAGGGACCAGGACTTTGTCCAGAGAGGGGACATTCCTGGTCGATCGCTGCTGGTTGCCATAGGGAGCGGTAAATGAAACAACAGCAGTCGCGTCGCTGCCACCCCCCCCCCCTCCTTCCCCCTGTTCCTGGTCTATCTAAAGGCCTCTATTTAGAGAGGCTCTCTGCTGTGGGGACAAAGCCTTCATAGGGATAAAGGAGGGAGGAGTAGAGAGGACAAGGCCCTGAGAGGAGCTTGAAAACCTAAAAAAAGATTACTTCTGTCCTCAAAGCTGCTCCTCACACTCCATGAGATTAAACTGTGTGAAAAATGAAATAGAAAACAGATATTTTGCACAGCGGTATGTACAAACGTAAGTAAGTTAGTATATTTCAACTTTCTAACTTCTTAATTCTGAGTATTAGATGGCATTAATAATTCCTATATATGCAATTAAAAGGCACTTGTGGTTAGTCTACAGCTTATAGCAATTCAGTCCACTAGAAATAAAGTAATACATACTGCCCACAAATTAAACCTATAAATCAATGCAGGCACTTCTTCAATATCCACATTTTAAAACGTCTAAACTATGCAAATGGCTGGAGCTGTAATTAAACATTGTATTTAATAACCTGGACCTAAAGCAGTGGAATTAAAATGCAATAAAAAAGCAATTATTAAAGAAATATTTTCATCAAAAAATATTCAAACTGTGCAGCGCAAACAGGAAAGTCCACATACACTCGCACGTGGTTCCTAATGTATTCCAAGAGTTCGCACGGGGACACGCGCACACACATGTGTACAGGCTGGAGTGTGTGAACAATGCAGGGGCATGTAACGACGTGCGACTGCTAATTGCTAATGTTCCTGCTACAGGAGGCCTGCGCTGCATTTGGAGTTCGCGTCCTCATTTGAGTTGCTGCTTTCCTCTTTTTAAACAAAGGTGAATATGACTGAGCTGTAATTATCCAAGGAAACGTCAAACTGTACATCTGCGTGTGTTCGTGTTTCACGCTCACATTTTGCATCTCTAACTCAAATATAACATTGGATTTAATTGTGAGGCTGGTAATTGCTATGATTTGTGGTCTTTTATTGCAAAGACAACAGTAATTATAAGTCAGTTTAATGAGGTTGTTGGTGTGTTTACGTTCATATCCGTAAGCAGTGATATAAACCAGGCCTGTGAGAATCAGTTAAGAAACCACACAAAACGCTCACATACCATGTGTAAGTCCATCCGCGATGAACTATTACTGATTGGGTCTTTAATGGTTCCTGTTTCATAGGCTAATAATCCTTTATGGGTGTGAATCCGGCTGCACTTGCAGGACATGAAGCTGCCAGGATTTAAGTCACACAAGGAAAAGTTTCCAGGCACGGTTCAGTAATTCATTCTGGTAATACTGAACATTATTGTGGCGTAACATTGAAATCGGCCAAATCAAAAGAACATTGTGGTAATTAGGCTGTAATTCAAGGAATTACCACATCGCCACACAGGCTTAAATAGTCGTGTTGGGAGAAACGCAAAGCACATTATTTTAATGGTGTAATATGCAAACTATGGCTCGTTTCAATTACATGGCTTAACAATGCATAAATGATGCAAGCCTCGTTATTTGGACTGCAGGGTCCTCAGTTATTCAATCACTCAGAGGGGCCCGTGTTAGGGGCCATGCTGACGTCCTCTTGTACTGTACAAACCCAGTGCTAAGCACAGAAGAGCCGCTGCCAAACTACATTTAAGGGAATAAAAATGAACAGCAGAGAATGTAAGCGTTAAATTAACAGTAGGATAATTATATGACCCGTGTGCTGTAAAGATTCAATTTCTAACGCTCTAATTAGGCGACTGTCTCCCCATACATCAGCTCGCATCCCTCTGCCAATTTCTCACCAGAAAGCATCCTGTGAGCGGAAATAATTAGATTTTATTAAGACACGGCTCGTGTAATAAAGAAAATCAAAGGAGCGCTTGGTTAAATATGATGTGTTTTTAAAATCAGTGATTGATCGATGCACACGGTCCACTGACTCCCATTTAAAGACAAGGACAGCTGAGGCTGGGCTAGGACCTGCCTGGATGTCTGACTATAGCAACACGTTCAATGAGTCGTCCAGTGTAACGTAACTTCTTTTCTTTTATTTCTGTGTTTTAAAGCTAAAATGCGACTTTACGCAAGTATGATGTGAAAACGTAAAAATACACTGAAGGACGGACTTCAAACCGCAAAATGTCACCGTCAACTGATACATTTCAGCGTATTTATACACCACGTAGTCAATCTGCCACCAGAGAAACACAATAAAAGCAGTCAAATAGGAGAGAAGATAAAACGTAAGCAATTAAAACACTTCATTGTCTGTCGATCAGCTAATGGTTTTATGCTCTGTATGTGCTGTTCGGTAAATGCTGCTGGAGTCTGGACTGTACCTGTAGGACATAAAGGAAGTGATAGTACAAAGTTATATCTTATACATATACACAATTGGGACAAATTTAATTAATTCTGTTGCTTTGCTTCTTCCACTTGCAACCATTTCACCTTGTTTGGCTTGAAATGAAATACAGAACAACCCAAATCAAATAAGTAGATAAATAATGAATGTCCTTTATTACATGATGATGAAGCTTGAAAAAATGTCCTGGACTGTAACAGTTTAACGTGTTCTGTCACGGAGAAGGACAAAACATTCATCGCTTTGAAATAAAGCTCAGGCGTTTTTCTTGCTGACTAATAACAGAGATGTCATGTGGTGCCGAGGTTTTATTTCAGATTAGCTGTTCGCATATCAATAATTCCTGCTCGGGCCTGTTTTAAGTCTTACATAACGGGAGCCGGCCCACGCCTTTCATCCTTACTGTAATTGTGTGCATCAAAGAGAGCGTGATTGACAGGCTGTAAGGCAGGATTAATACAGTGGGTGAGTGACGACACACTAAGGGGGGAGGGAAGGGTGACGAGAGCGAGGGGAGAGAGAGTAGGACGCCGGGTGAAAAGGAGGAGAATGACAGAGAAGTAGGAGAGGACAAAAAGTGGGGAGAGAGTTAACGAGAGGGAGAGCATTAATTGTGCGCATTGTGCCGGGGCTCTTTTGCTGAGTGTGGCTGTCGAGGTGCGGGCGCTAACCCCTCCAGCAGCCCGTGATCTGAGCCAGCTCTCTCACACTGCTGTATTCCAATGCAATTAGGCCACTCAAAGACCTGCTTAAAGCTGCACCCCCATCTCACACACACACACTCAGGCAGCAACAGCCCCTGTGGAACCCCTCCATTGTAGCAGGGAGGTGCATTCTGTCCCTCTCTTTGAGGCCCTGGATGAAGAGACCACCCTAGGAAGCAGGAAAAAAGGGAGGATTACCTCTCTCTCTCTCTCTCTCTCTCTGTCCCCTCTGTCTTTCGCTTTATCTTTCTCTCTTTCTGGTTAAGGCGTTCACCTCCAGAGCCTCTGAGGCACAGAGAACAGCTTTGGTTGGCTCCTCCAAAGAGGCACAACCTGGAGTTTTCCCCCTTTATTTGCAGGAAGACACAGAAGAAGAGCAACGAGACGTTTCTGTTACGGGTGTCTTTGTGGGACTGCTTTAGCAATATGACTTCCTCTTTCATTATTCATACAGTCACATATTCCAACAAGTGGTGTGGGGCGCGTAGCTCACTCGATGGTCCCTGTCGGCATTAGCAGCCTCAGTCAGTCGCTCCCCTTCAGTGCTGTATTAAAAGAAAGCTCTTCTTGATAGTAGAGTTCTCTTGGCTGTGTTTCAGCGTGTCTCATTCCCCAGAAAGCATTTAAAGCAGATTACCAACCTAACGCTACACCCTCCCAATAAGAGGAGGGGGGGGGGGGGGCTGGCACATTAACACCTGCAATACTACTCAATGGCATCAACAGATTAACGAGGTAATCCACACAATGAGGTCTTTGATTCGTGCGGTTTGGCAGCCAATAACGCCAGGCATAATGCTGTTATTTCAGAACGTCCCAGCACGTGAAATCCTGGCAGGAGCCTTTTTTTTTTGTCTTTCCGTCAGATGAGCTTCTGAAGGTTTTTAACTTGTGCATCTGGTGTGTTTGCCTGTTTCCTTGTCAGAGAAATAACCTGCTGGCTGCTCCAGCGGCACATGTGAAAGGGGAAGGGGAGGAATCACAATTTTTTTCTAAAGGCTGTTTAAACAGCAGGGCTGAAGAGCTCTCCCTCGTCCTCCACCCCCCCCAGTTCTGCATAGAGACGTGTGTATAGGATGAGTGTGTGTGTGTGTGTGTGTGTGTGTGATAGATCGTACGGTCCCATCGCTCATGTGCGGCTCGATTAGCCCCACGTGCCTCGTTCGTCAGACGTGCAGGCAGAGCAGATGGTGGGAGACGCACCATGTTACCATGCTGCGGCACTGTGTAACGCTGCTCTAATTGAAACATCAATACTGCCCTGTCAATATACTACTGCTACAAAACACAACAACCTACACACCTGCACTTGACTGACAAATCACTGACGGATCTTTGATTTAGAAAAGTTCTTGGCTGCCTCCAAAATGCCAACAAAGTCATTTTCCAGAAAACTTTTTCTTTCTGGTTTCTGAATAAGCTCATTTCAGTGAAACACCTCACTTGGTTTCTGTTTGTATACAGTTTGATGGTAAAGGAATCAAGCAGAAAAAAAAGGGCGAGATTTTCTTCTGTAGCATCTCCACTGTGGCACATTTTTAATGAATTGATAAAAAGTTGAGGGAGCTCACATGGCTGCGATCAGTGATTCAACGTTATCGGAAATTCAGTGGAGAACAGAGAGAAATTAGGCGGCTAGAAATTAATTTGTTATTTGTCCAACTCGATGAGGAGTGACACAGCCCCTTTAATGAATGAGTAATCCATTTCTTATTGCACTGAGCTGCATTCACCCTTCAGTGAAGTGGAAAAAGACAAACATATCTTTCACTAACCTTTGCAACTTCCCAAATCAAACTAGGAGCAAAGATGAGAGCTGGGACCTGCTTTTGGGAGTGTTTGTTTTGGGGGGAAAGCATTTATAGGTTTGTGTGTGTTTTGAGTGATTTCATTTTAAAGTCAATTCAGGAATCAACAATAAGTGACTTGGAAATGAGTGAACAGTCTTATTTAGCCACTTTTTGTACTTTCTTTAGTTTCCTGCCTGCTGTCCAGTCCTCTTCTCTGGCTTTCTGCTCGCAGTCCTTCCAACTTGTGGGGATGAATGTTGCTTCTCATGCATGAAGGCATCCTGGAGAATCTGTGGTGGTACGGGCTGGAGCTCTTCCTCCACACCGTCTCTAACAATGCCAAGATTCCTGACAGCAGCACGGGTTGATCTTCCAGAGGACCTCTGTTGGACATGATGTGGGTAATGAGTGGGACTTGTAAATAACAATAACAACAACAAAATAACAAGAATAATGTCATGTATGGATAAAAAACACATATTGACATAATCCAACTTGTTTACTCTTGTTTAACAAAAATAAACAATACAAAGAAAGTTTCAATTTCTCTCAAGTTAGGAATTGAAACTAAAACAAAATGACCTAAAGGAATCTTTCCCATCTGGTTAATGGAGGACATATACTGCTATTAAAGACCAACAAACAGTAGCAATGCAGAGAACTACAGATGTCATTTGGTTTCTGATGATAAAACCCTTTAAGCTATTGCACGTTTCAAAATTAAACAGATACGTGATACGTATTGATATAATAGTTCTGCTCAAAAAGCAGCAATTAATCAATTAACACATTTTGCCTGTTAAAATCGTGGTGATTAATAAAACCGTGATCCCTCTAATTCATTTAAGGTGGAATTGCAATATTTAGTATTACAATTTGATTCTATTCAGGCTGAGATTCCCTAATATTTATGCTTCTCTTGTAAACACTTTTATATCTTAACTCCATGACCACAGGTTTTTAAAAGAAAGACTGGCTATTTGTTGTTTTGCTCTGACAGCTCATCCAGAGTCAAAAAAGACAGATAACATGCAAAAGAAAACTTAATGAGTAAAATCTGAAACATGGGACGATCACACTTTAGTATTTATAGTTTGTTTCTCTTTGTTAGTTGTTCTCGTTAAGACTCCTTGAGGTGCTCCATCTGTTGCTCTTCACGAGGTGAGTCCTTTGACATTTATTCCTTATGGGAGTCACAAGTGAGACGATTTGAATAGAAACTCAACCAGAAAAAAAAGCTGCTCAGAGAATCCCTCAACTCTGTTTTCCAAATAAAAAGACAAGGACAAAGAGCTTAAATTGAAATGAATCAATGAGCTGCTCAGTCCATGGGAGCAATGCTCAGAGTGGTTAGGACGTGATCCTGGCTCAAGTTTTCAGTTAGTGTTGACGTCTCTGAGTTGTGAGGAATCCCACGCCGGCAGCTTACAGCGGGAGTTTTCAGTGATACAGTATTTACAAGGCATGAGGAAGTGCGGCGCGCTGCAACAGACGGCGCCATACGCTGCGCTTTCAATTATTTCTCACAGCATTTATGAAAATAGAAGCACGGCGGGGAGTACAGCACGAACGACAAAACTATAAAAAGACATGGAGCGAAGAGTGAACTCCCAAGCTACAAAAACTGGCATCGCACACTGTTGCCGGTACAGAGCGGAGAACAGGGAACGTCTCCTATGATGGTGACAGGGTGAGCAGAGATGAGGCAAACAGGTTAGGCTTGAGACTTTCAAGCATAAGTTTCTAAATCCGTGGGAGACTTACCCTGCAGACTTACTTTACATAAAGTAAATAACTAAATAGTAAATAGAAATAAACTAAATACTAAATTATTATTAGAAAGAGATTGAATCTGTGGATTTCTGGTCAGTAAGGTTCATCCTCTGGGGACCATGAATCTTAATCCTAACTGTTAATATAAAACTAATTTACTGTTCATCAGCATCACCTTTCAGCAATCAATGTCTTTATTTTGTATATTTATTTTGTAATTCCTTTTATATATTTGTCTGATTCTACAGCATTAAAATGTTTTACACAATGAATTAAGCTTGATTTGTGCTACCGCGTCAAGACGTGGCTAAGAAAGTGGCCTACGACGAACACGCTGCGATTATGCTCCCAAACACTAGTTGTCGCTGTAGCTTCTGGGGAGCTGTGCATTTTGGTGGGCTGTAAACAACCAAAAATGAACATCGCATGCTAATAAACCACAAACAGACTTCAGATGGAAAACGCCACGTTGCGTTTAAGCACTGTAATGCACAAACACCTACTCATACATCCTTCTGTGCCCTCTAACGCTTCAACAGAAACAGATGACAACCAGCTTTTCCTGGAGCTGATCTGTCTCCTCCCTTACATGAGAAACTGTTAGTGAAGGCGAAAAAGGGAGCGAGCGAGAGAGAGATAGAGAGAGACTCACAGACAGAGATGTTTGTTTCCCAACCCTACCACTGTTTCCGTGGGACGACTCTCCCCATCCATTCACCCTCTCCCCCCCAACCTAATGGATCAAACAAAGGACATCATTTGTAGGCCAAGTCTTTTTCTGAGCGCCTCTCTCCTCAGCTCTGCATACCAATCCAATACAGCCCAAGGAAAAAAAAAGCCACTCCATGCTTTATGTGCATGTGTGTGTGTGTGTGTGTGTCTGGGCCGGGGGTTGGAAGGTCTGTTTGCCTCTCTGCCAAGCATCGATTTATCCTTTTCTCCAATTTATTTCTCCTCCTTGCCTCTACGATCCATTCAGATGTGCCTCTAGGGAAGGAATGGGGGGTAAAGACGTTGTCAAGCCTCGTTGCTGCCTCCTAACACCGACTCAAAGCTCATCTACAGGCCAGAGGACCAGGTACCTGTGCAAGGACACGTTGGGAAGCAACATGCACACAGACAGAACTACCTGTTGTAAAGGACACAGCTACGGTAAAGATGTGACGATAATAGTAAGCTATTTGTTCCAGTTGAAACACTGAACCAAAAGATGATTAAATACACCCCAAGATGCTTCTCCAAACTGTTGGAGGAGCAAAAATGATATTTAATTGTTCCTCATTAACAGGTCTAGACTCAGCGGATGAGCAGATATGATCAGAATAACAACATCTCTGCTCTCGATTCAAATGCCTGATACCAATTTCTATCTGTATGATTCTGACATTTTCAGATCTTATCAGGGATTTGTATCGTAAAGCCTCCACGGCGACAACAGCGTTCAACAAGAAACGCTGCATCCGCACAAATGCCACTTTTGTATCCCTACACAAACACACACACACACACACACACACACACACACACACACCCCCACACACACACCCAAATGGTGGAGATCTGCGAGCCATTCTTCAGTGTCACAGTGAGCGACGCCTGGCACATCCTTACACCTGAAGTTGATCAATGCAGATTTGTCCAGGGGGAAATTGAAATCCATAGGAAATTAGGCGGCACCAGTGATTTATTGGAACAGTAAATCACAGTGTGTGTGATGGGGGGGGGTTGTGTGTTTTCCAGATCTGTGTACAGTACGGTACGGTACCTTGGGTCTGGGTGAGATGGCGATATCAGCACTCCGCACCTTCCTGTCTCTCTCCATTTGGTAGACCCATTGAATTAGGTCCATAGGGGGGTAGCGGTCCCTCTGGAAGACGCCTCTGTAGGGGATGGGGTGATGCGACCCCATGGACACAATGTGCTGCAGGGGTTCCTCTGTAGTAGGAAAAGAAAGCCCAGAATTACTGTTAAAGCGCCGTTTGCCTCGATCTGCTTACATAGTTACGTTTTCAACTGTCAGGTAAATATTTACAATGAGTGATATGTGAAGTAAAGTCCTGTATGTAAAATTAAAAACGGAACCTGGTCTTTCAGGGCTTTTCTAAATGAAATAGCTGAGTGTGTCTTATTTTATACAGTTCTCAAAGTTAAAATCCTTAAGAATCACCCCCTTTTATTTATAACGGGCATTTGGAGCTGTGAAACAAATCTACATAAATTTTTTAATCTATTTATGTTTTACATTAAATGAGTTATTTGCCTTTCGTTTTAGGATTTCATGACAATTCGAGTAATCTCTTTTGTCAGATTTGTTGGACCCCGCTATTGACTTTACGCGCACAAGTCTGAGCCGGACTAGCAATAAGAGCTCAAAATCAATGTTTACCTCAATCATAAATCCCAGTTTTATTCCTAAATGTGTCTCTTTAGGAACAGATGCACCCAAACTTTTTATGCTCGGATCCTTCTGAAAGGTGAAATTATAAGACACGCACACCAGCAGAACAAGAGGAAAATCAAACATATATATCCAGCACCGAGTCTCTGAGAGGAGATAGCGTTCATGCAAGAATGTTCAAATAAAACCTGGAGGCTCTTCTTGGGAGTAAAACTGAGATAGTGTGAACCCCGACCGACGACTCACCGCCCCACAAACATTCCCACCCACCTTCCCTTGCTGCATTTTTTTCTTTTTCCAGGTACACTGCTTGTGCTCCAGCTTGTTTTTGTCCTGCTTTAATTGCTTTTGCAATTTCTTTTTCTTTTTTTTTAAGTTTTTTTTTTTTTTTTTGCTGAGAAGAAGAAGTAAGAGACAACAACAAGGCAGCGAGGGCTGCAGCAAATGGAAAGGCCTGTAATTGTGAATGGAGGCATTCATCTGGAGACGTCGTCCGTGAATTGCGCTGCACAATACCCAGCACCGGGCTGCTCAGATCACCGACCAGTCACCAGACACACACATGCAGATGCACATATACACACAGACACACACACTGAACTCTCAGATCACTGGTGCTCAGAGAAGGAACGTAATCACACCTCCACAAAGAGCAAGGCACAAGGGAGGGGAGGAGAGAAAGGAGAGGAGCTGGAGGGGAGGAGAGGAAGGAGAGGGGAGAAATTATTCAAGGGAAGAGGAGGAGAGGGGGGAGGAGAGATGAGGAGAGGGGATGGTGAAATTGATGTTTCCTACCATTTGATTTGGGCCATAGAGCCCAGGAGGCAGATCAGATAAAGCCAAATGCGCGCACACACACACACACACACACTCGTAACATGCGTCTGAGTGTGTGTTATATTTTGACATGCGCCTCACAAGGGCCAACACAAATGCAGGCGCACACACTCATACATGAAATAAACATACAGGAATACACAGGTTTCACGCCCACGTAAAACTCATACGCACCATGACTACACAACAATACACAGTTTGACAAGCAGGCACACTCACACTCGCTCGTACTAACGTTTAAATTGTACACCTATAAACATTGTTTGTGTAACTTGTCATAGCTGGGAGATTCGTCTCAAACCCCACGCTCTCCTCTACCTGCTGAAACTGTATAACCCACACACACGCATCCCTCAGCCAAACAAACCGCCATTAAGGCAAAACACACACATACGCACGGCTAAGAAAGACACAACAAAGCCTGCGTGACGGCATAAGAATAAGCTCTCATATCTGCGAGGCGAGATGAGGCACCTGTCAGTGCAGCGGCTCCTGCTACTACGGAGAAACATCAGGAAACAACAACTCAATTAAACACACCATCCCTGTTCAATTACTGCCACATAATCACAGCAATTTACATTCACTTGCCGCGCAGCCACCAAACGCACACACACACACACGCATGGGGCGAAGCACACACAGGGAGGCAGAGAAACAGGCTGGAGCTGCAGCTTCATCCTACACATCATTGTGTAAAGCTCACTGTGTGGTATCTGCAGGGTAACTGGCATAAAACAGACACGGAGGAGTTGGCACAGAGTAATTTAAGTGGACTGCTGATTTTGTGTTTTTCTGAAAATAATTACATTAAAAACATCTCCGCTACCACTGAATCATCAGGATTCATTTTACTTTCAGTTCGGGAACTGACTGTCTTCAAGGAACATATTTAAAGACACGATATAAATATATGAGACCAAAAATCTGTGCGTTCTGGTCTTTCTCTCTACGCCATAAATATTTGAATCCCTGCTGCGAAATTAGTTGAATAATTTACAGCATAGGTGTTGTGCGTATTAGCATGTGTAATAAACTGGAAGCTCATTTATTCTACTCAACTACAGAAGTGAGAAGTTCTATCCCTGTGATTTGTGTGTGGTGTATAATAACCACAGAGTTGACCTGGAACTAGTCAGAAATCATTAAACTCACTCCAGTCACTGGAGATTCTCTAGTGATACAGCAGCTCTTTAAAAGGCTACTCTGATCTTTTCCAATTAAATCCTGACACTCACAAAGTTCACGCTGAGTGCTAACGTACAGCTGACTGCTGCTAGCAGTTTGAAAGCTCAATGAAAAGCTCTCTCAGATGACACCGCACACGAACGTATGCTGGCACAGTTTTGCACGTGACTGCTGACTGTTGCTCTGAGGCAGTTTTCGAGCTTTTCCACCCCTCGCGCCCTCGGTTCCAATTAGAGGAAAGCTTCATTCAGCATCACACAAAGACATCTAATTCCAACTTTGTGACAATAGTTGCCTTATATACAAATACTGTATGTTTAATCTCAGTTTTGGATGATGGGGAAGTCTGTAATTCATGCAGCTACACACACTAAGCTCCAAAGCCAAAATAAAATACAGTCAAAGGATCATGGCCACAGATGACGTCCAGTGCGGTAAACTACTACAGAATGATGTCCCCGGAGGAAAGACTGAGAAGCAGCAACACTGTCAAAACCTGTGAATGAGTGCTGCGTGGATGTGTGCGTAGACGGCAGATTGACTAACAGCTTGAACCTGGGTTAGATCCAGGCACATGGAGAGGGATACACGGACGGATGGAGCAGGACGGAGAGGAGGAGGAGGGGGGAGAGCCATTGATTTCTCAACAGAGAGATCAGCATCTTGACAGAATGAGACGAGAGAGCAACGGAGCAAGAAACACACACACCCCCCCCCCCCCCCCCCCCCCCCAATCCCCCCCCCCCCCCCCACACACACACACACACAGAAAGACGCTTCCCACTCCCACAGGTGAAATTCCACAACGTATCCATCTCTTGACATGTTTCCAGGACATGCTGGATATCTTCATGCCCTAAAATGATCTTCCTTACTTTTTCGTAGTGCGCCTGTTAAATATATATATTTTTGTAATAAACCATAGCTACTATATCAGCACATTTGTGAACGTCCCTGACTTTTCCTTATTATATTTCAAAAGTCCATGATTTTCCTCCGGACCTCCGTGACCAGTGGGGGGATCCCCTGCTGACAGAGATCAGCAGGAAAGCAGGCTCGGCGTCTCTCTCCCAGCATGCCTCGGTGATTCTAACAACCTGAAAACCAGCGACAGGGACATAGAGGACGTGTGCTGTTTCCTCGCGCTGGTGTGGCTAACAAGGTGTGTGTGTGTGTGTGTGTGTGTGTGTAGGTCATGGGTGCCGGGGCAGCTGACACACACTTGTGGTGAGGGGAGTGGGACTGGGGAGGCACAGCCAGGGGTCAGGCTGTAATTACACATCACAGTCCCAGTGGTCAGTGGCCCGACTGACTTCCTCCGACTACCTAACAGAAAAGGCAGGTGGTGGTGAGAGGAGGAGGGTGAGGAAGTTTTTCTGCTGCCCTTGTGGAAAACTTTGAAAATGTACTGGGGCTCAAATTGTAAAATATCTCCTCTAAATCTTACAGTACGTTGTTTAGGTTTTTTATTTTTTTCATTCTATGCTGTTTCGATAAGTTTGGTGTTCAGTGACAGATGTTTCTCAGAAGTGTCAGGTCTCCACAGCAACCCTGCCTCGGAGCTCACCTCAGTGTGCCTGTGTTCAAAGCAGCGTGAGCGGTTGACGGCTTCACATACCGTGCGTGGTCCTGCGTGGGTGGTAGGTGCCATAAAGGATGAGTGTAACACTGAGCAAGGCGCCGGCTGCCTTCTCTTCAGCTGGTCTCACACAGCTCCTCACTGTGCCACTGTAGTCCGTCACCTGGAATCAACCAGATCGACACGGACGTGGTTTTAATGAATATATACAAAAAAAACACTGCATTTTAAATTTAACCATCTGGATTGAATTCATGTCAAAAACAGGTCAGAGCTATATGTGAAACTATTCAGGTGCAGCTTGGTAAGCGGCTTGTAATCGTATTTTAAAATCGACATACCTGCAATTTGTATCCATAAATATAAACTCACTGACTAAAATGTTTGCTGACCCTTGGTAGTAATGGAAGCTCTGATGTTTAATAGAAGCTGTCAGCTGGATGTTTTTTTCCCAATTTAAATCAAAAAACATTTTCTTGGTATGATATTCCCAGCAGATAGATGCATTTTGATCCTGGTTTCATGACTCAGCTTAGTCCTACTGTAAAGCCACAGGTTGTCTTTTGTTACGTGTTCAGCGCAGTTACAGTCCAAAGCTGCTTCCAGCAGATTAACGGTGGAGTCGGTGGACAGCTAGAGCAGCTGCTCGGGATGGATCTGCAGCAAGATGTCTAACACTGGAATCCAGCCGCTCTGCAGCAGTGTGTCGTGTGAATGTATGACACACAGTCAGTATCTGAACACCTGGGAGAGAGAACGGCTGCTTTTATGAAGGCAAATGTAAATACCAAACTTTCTTTTGTCTCACCCCAAAATGTCCTATCCAAAAAAAAAGGTCAGTTAGGCCAAAGCCATTCAAAGGTTTTGCCAGAGCAGCTGCCCAGTCAGTGAGCGTGTGTGTGTGTTTATGTGTGTGTGTGTGTGTGGGGGGGTGTTCAGGCCAGAGGCCAGGCGTGGCGGCCCCCAGCCGAGTGCCACATTGATTTGTTGTTGGTAAACAAACAGCTGAATGCTACAGGTGGATCGATACGCTTCTCATGCCTCTCAGCCTCCCAGCATGCCTTTCTACTGGGTCGACATGGCTCTGAGGAGCTGCGACCCCACTGTCGCTGAGAAACCTCATGAGTCAAATATTTTGTTTTAAATTGAAATAAAACAGGACATTTTGATTCATTCACGCTCTCTTATGCTTTGTTGATGTTTTTTTCTTTTGTATGTCACGACTCCTAACATTTTTACAAACTGGTAAAATATGTTATGTATGATTTTTTTTTATGGTGATGCCACTATTCATAGACAGCGCTACGGTATGTACTACATAAAAACACAACTGTGAGAACTACAAGCAAAGACAAAACCAGGACAGAACAGAAGACATTAAAATGGCTTTTAGACAAAGAGACACAAGAAAATGAAAGGATTAGCACAAGCGGAGGAACAGAGGAAGGATTTCAAAGCCAGAGAGACACGAAACAGAGAGGAGAGGAAAAAAGGAGCAGTGGTGGGATTAGTGATAGCGGAGGGAGATGGTAAGATATAAAAACGGGTGAGTGTCAAAGAGAGGAAAGTGAGAACCAGTGAAGGAGGATGAGCCTGAGAACGAAACAGATTCAGAGTCTGATGGGAGGCAGAAACACACAGGAAGCTGGAGGAGAGATCACTTAAGTTAAGACAGAGAACTTGATTGGGATTCACAAAGCCATGAACTCATCCAACATGACTACACTAGACAAAACTGAGATAATGCTCCAGGCCTTTTCACATATTCACTCCAATCTACTCATTTCAACACAAGTTGTGATTCGTGTGTAAAGGTGACACGGTTTTATAATTTCTGCTCGAATGCATGAAATGTGGCGTCAGTGTGAAGCAAACACGTCAGGTTTTTTATTAGCAACTGTATAAATACAGTACCATCTTCTCTTAAAGTGGCTTTGATTGCTTAGCCACTCATTTTAGAATTACAATTAAATTAGAGTTCACTGATTCCTGTGATGGACTGGTGACCTGTCCAGGGTGAAGCTCGCCTGTCGCCCTATTGACGGCTGGGATCGGCTCCAGCATACGCACGACCAAACGTCACCTATATCCAACTGTCTATTTAGAAAACAAGTGATTGTGAATCAGTTTCTCTGGTACAAAGTCAAGACACCACATGTTTGTCTTGAGCCACGGGTGACTGCTCTATCAGCAGCTGGAACTTTGGCCTGGTTTTGTTTGCATCGCCCTCCTGAGCTGTGGTCAAGTATTAGTTCATGTTGTGCTGTTGCTTGGCGGCTCTGATGCCTGACAGGACCCTACATGTTATGGAGAGGCTGTTTGCTCCCTAGTGGGCGTCTTTTCATGATCAGTACTCTCCTTCCCTGTGTTAGCCAGTCTAGGAGGGAGCCCGCTGCTGATTCATCTGTGCTGTTATGTGGACGGCTCTTAGGTTCTTTAGCCAGAAGGTGTGGATCTGGATCTTTCTGACAGCTACTGTCCAGATCTCACTGTCTTTAATCCCATGGTCTGCTCTTATATCCTGCAGCCACTGGGCTCTGATGCACCATGTCTCCTCTTCCTGCCATTTGTTCTTCCACTACTACAGCTGGTTGGTTCTTTCGAGAACCAACTCTGTTTAGCCTCAGCTTCCTTGGTGCATCTCCTTAGACAACTTCTCAATGCTGTGAGCCCTTGAACCTTTCAGTTCACAATGTGCAGTTGGTCTGACAAGCTAAAGCTGTAGCTTCTTGCATTCTTACTGTTGTAGCGTTTCATGAGCTGACAGCGTGTTGAGTTGGAGGGTGGAGACAGGCCTCCGACATAGAGACGGTACAGGACTCAGCTGTTAGAAAGGTTTTTAAGGTTCTTATTCTAAGTACACAATAGTACTGCAAATGGTCAATATTGGAATGCAATCAATCAATGTACTTGTTTTAAATGTCATTAATTAATCCAGATTAACATGTCATTTCATGTCATAAATATCACCCTCAGCCGCTTAGTCGCCGAGCACAGAAGAACTCTATCAGGAGAAGTTGCTAGAAAGCAGTATATGCAATATGTCCTTAGAAAAAGCAGAAGCTTCAAAATAAAATCCTAAAAGAAACGTGTACGTGGAGCTGGCTGTGTTGGAGCGGGAGCCGGTGTCAGATGGGAGGGGAGGAGGAGTCTTGCTGTGTCTACATATGTAAAGCAGTGGGGAGGCAGCAGTGTGTCAGACGGAGGCTCTGGCCCAACCTGAGCTCCTTGCTGCTCCCTCCGACACATCAATCATCCAAAACAGGGCCATCACAGCCACACTGCATGCTGGGAGACACGCGCAGGCACGCTCACGCTGCAGCGCGCTTAAATACAACCAATGTACAATACAAACACTCTAACACTCAAACGCATGCATAGAGAGACAGACAACCGAGCAGAGATGATGCTAAACTGTCTTCATAGAGCATAGAGCCATTCACACGTGCAAGATATAAATAGGTGAATAGTACATACAGAAACCCACAGTGCAATGCGCAACCCCCCCACCACACACACACACACACACACACACACACACACACACACACATATTCACACTCACTCTGCTCCCTGCCTCACACAAAGCATGCAGACAACCAGAAATACATATCCTGTGCCCACAGGGTGCCCTGGCCCCCGACCATCTGTGATGGGTGCCAACACACAGTGGGTGATATTTACATGGAGAACCCCCCCCCCCCCCACACACACACACACACTCACCCTCCCCTACAAATACACACACAGACAAAAAAAAAAAACAAAAAGAGAGAAAATACCCACAAAGGGCTGTGCAGATCGCTAGATCTCCCCAAACTCATTAAACATGCAGATATATGTAAATATATACACCTCTACAAAATCCACCTTGGGCCAGAGCAGTTTGGAGAGTGTGCGTCTGTGTGAATGTGTGTGCATTTGTGGGTGAAAGTGCACGTTTGTGAGTGTATTGTACATCTGCAGCTACAGCAAAGTCTAGACTGTTTTAATCTCTTACACTTACAACATCTGTCTTATACGATCACCACATATAAAGCAATGATAATAATCAATTTAATCTGTTCAATATTGGTATTAAAATAGTGGACCAACCAGACTAACACCCACTTGTGCTACAAGTGTAGAACATGACAATTTTGACAATGATACTTATATTTAATGGAATAAATGATCAAAACCCAATTTCCATTTTCATTGCTGTTGCTATGTTTGCATTGTTTATAGAGGACACAAAGAATGACGACACTTCAATTAAGTGAGAAATCAGCTGATGCATTTTCACTTGACATGCTGATAATCGTCACACAGCAGCTGTCATTGGCTGAAAGAGAGACTTAATTTAATCTAAGCAAGTCATGAGAGACATATTAAAATAAAATAAAAGCAATAATGGCAAACTTGATTTTTTTATTTATTGAATGGAAATTTCTGTTAGGGGTAAAAGTACAGCGTTTAGATCATTATAAGTTAGGAAACTATGTTAGGACATATTTGCCTGTGAACTGACCTGAATGCTTCAGCGTGTTCAGAGTTATCACCCGCCTATAGAACACTAGTAGCAGCTACAGCTAACACTCTCGTTGTTCCTTATCTGGTTGCTCTATTATCAGTTTGTCGCTGTGTGTCTTTGGTTTGTGTAATCTGTCGGGAAGTTAAAAAGGGAGGAACATGAGTGACTCCAGACGTAGCACCAGGGATGATGATAGCAAATATATCATCTGTCAGTCAGAGCTAGTGTGTGTGTGTGTGTGTGTGTAGACACAGTGCTGCAGGCTAAATAGTGTCATTATATTCCTACAGCAGCACTAGTCACAGTCAGCTTGAGTCTCTGAGTCCTCTGGGAAGCAGGGTTGTCTCTGGTCACACACACATGCACACACACACACACACCCCATCAACTTTCTTGAAGCATGGCAGCTGGAGCCAGGTGGGCAAAACAAGAGGTTTATTGGTTTTTATATAATATTTATATAATAAACCTACAGTGCATATCCATGCGTTGTGTTAAGTCTAAGACTGTTTGCTACATTATAAAAAACCCTCAATCAAGACATATTTCTCACACCTAGAGACACGAAGCCGTGCAGAAGCTAAAGTTTACTTATCCGTGTTTCTATTTCCACTGCAGTCATTCAGTACGTCCCAATCGAAATGAAAAATGATGGCATCAAGTGTGTGGCATCGTGTTTCTTTAGAAAAGCACGCGTGATGAGCAAAGAGTGATGAGGATGAGGATACGGTGTGCTCATTTACAGGGAGAGGGATGGTTTGATTGTGGAAAGGTTTGTCAGTCCCGTTTAATTAAGTATATTTTGGAGCACACCATAAAACACCAGAGGCCACTAGAACTACAGTAAGTACAGTAAACGTGGTAAAAGTGGTTAAAGACTGTCCGTATGAAGAACAATCACAGAGGTCAAACTCATGTCTGATGTGGATGCTTCTACCTGCTTAACTATCATTCCCGGTAGAGTAGGTCACATCGTTTTCAAATGATGTAATTCATCAGTCCATAGGTTTGTCAGGCGTCTATACTGTGCAACACTGATCAGCAGTCAGAGCAGAGCTGAGGCTCCACAGAGCACAGGGAGGAGCAACTAAGAGAAGAAAGAGAGAGAGGGAGAGAGAGAGAGGGAGAGGGAGAGGGAGAGGGAGAGGGAGAGGGAGAGGGAGAGGGAGAGGGAGAGGGAGAGGGAGAGGGAGAGGGAGAGAGAGAGAGAGAGGGAGAGAGAGAGAGAGGGAGTGTGTGTTTCTAGCTCTTTGGAGTCATCTTCTTCATAGCTCCGGAAGGTCAGCTGAGCCTCCAGTCATAACACTCGCCCCCCTTCCCTCTCGAGTCCTGCTTTTATTCCCGCAGCATCACGGCGCTGTCTGACAATTGTCATCATGACAAATCAATATACACTCTCTGCAGGGTTGCCTCCTGCTCATTTGCTGCCCTTGACTTTTTAAACACTGATCCTGCACATAGTCCAGTTAAAGCATCTCCCCAGGGGCTCTATTCAAAAGTGTGCCACCCATTCTGTCTTAGTTACAGATAAACCTAAACATCAGGTGAACCACGACATTCATTCTGTATAAACTGTCTTGCAGTGTGTGTCCTTTGTCTTTCTCTTTGCCTCTTTGTATGAACTTCAAGCGCGACGCGTCTGTGTGTGTCCACGTCTCTCTCTCCAATCTACAAAGAACAACCAGCAAAAACCCCAAAAAACAACGAGTGCATGCGTGCGTTTGCTGATTAGCGGCGTGCTAAGGAATGCGGCGCGTCAGACGCAGGCGTTAATTCATGTTGCGAGCATCGCGGTGACTCGTCTCGGCCCTCTGGTAATGAGCGCCGGCGCCGTGATGTGGCTCGGCTTCGCTGTGTTTCCTCCCCGTCTCTGCGACACACTGGGCCCTGGTAATTGGTCACAGAGGGGACAGTAAATCTGAACGAGGACGTGGGAGAGACGGCGAGATGGAGAGAAAGTGTGTGTGTGTGTGTGTGTGTGTGTGATGCAGGAAGAGGCAGGTGATAGAGGACAGGGGGTGGGTGTCTTTCATCTTCACAGCTTTTTCTCTATAAACCTCCAACTGTTTACAAGAACTGATGCCTATTTGCACACATACACACACACATGCATATACACAGCGATCCCCCTCACCTCCACTAGCTGCTACCACCCACATGTATATACAGTAAATGACCTCAGCGCGTTACTGTCTGTGCGTATGGATTCTAATCAGACGTTGGCAGTATTGTGTCTGTCAAACCCAGCCAAGGTTGCTTAACCTTCAAATCTTAATTTCCCTTCCATTTTAGCTCCTTCCTCCATATCAAACATCACCACATCTATGAGAGGGTGGGGGGGGGGGAGGAAGAGAGGAGTGCGGGGAGGAAAATGAAGATTGCCATGCTTGGCTGAAGCTCGGAGATGAAAGTAGAGGATGATTCACATTGCTATGCCAAAATGAACTGAACCAAGCTGAGCTGTGCTGTGCCGGGCTGGGCTATTTTTAAACTTCTATATGTGCCAGCTACTGGAAAAGTAAGGCTGAGCGAGTCATTTCTATATCATGAGAGAAGGTTGCGCGAGAGAGGTTTTCCAAGAAATGAGTAGTTGGTGTATCCTAGCGTTTGGTACACTTTGGTTTTGGAACAAAGTGTCGCAGAGGCCTGTGGGTAGTGGTTGTTAAACGCACCATCCTACTGTTATATGCATCAGTGCTGCCATGCGGATGTTAACCTGGCATAATTTAATAATGTTTTCTAGTTGAATATGCCAAAAGTTGATAATTAGAGCAAACGAAAGCACATGAACAAAATGAATCAAATGAAAAACAAACAGAAGGTTTTGTCTCCCACCTGGAAGCTCCATAGGCCCCGTGGCTGCTCCCCCCAGCTGTGGACCGTCATCAGTGTCCAGTTTTTCAGCCCAGCGGCGGAGGCATCGTTGGGCCGCGTGTCCAGCAGCACTGACACCGTGCCACCAGGAGACTCCAGGCTGATGGAGAGGTCACCCCGGCATACAGCACTGATGCTCACTTTCACCTGGTGAGAGACAGGTGGCAGGAAGTGGAACAAGATGGAGGCGTGAACCATGAGATGAACCAAGAAGAAGGACGTGGATGTTCAGTCCAAACTATCTCTCATTGATGACCAAAGACATCTCACAGCTTGTCGCTATCGTCGCCTCTAGGTGTTTTCAGGTTCAACAGAAATGAGTAAAAGGCGGAGGTGCTATTTTAAAAAAAACATATTTAAACAATTAAATATGCAGATTTGAACCAATCGCATTTAAAGGAAGCAGATCAGTATTTCGGAACATGTGATTTTTATGTTTCAGGTAACAGATAATTGTTTTTTACAAATAGGTTTCGTCTCATCCAAAACTAAAATACACTATCTGGCAAAGTGTTCTTTAGAAAATACAGGATCAGGACACCTGACACACAATGATAAACAAAAAATGTACAACAATTCCCTTTGATTTGGCCACTAACGGTAACAATGCAGAGCTAAATGCTAAAATGTCTACAAACCTGTGATCTTTTCAAAGACAATAAAAAGCAGGAAGCAGAAAGGGACACAATAACACAAATGACTGGGGGGGAATATTGGCTAAATGATTTAAATGAGTGCACGTAGCCCCCAGTTCCCACCCAGTAAACACTCTCCTTGTCCCTGTTCATCACAAGCAGCACATCTGGTGTGACAATGGCACATCGCAGAGAGAGCCGCTAAGCTGCAAAAAGACTGACAGCCCGCTCCTGTTTACGGCGTGTTACCACGGCAACACGTCCATCAATCACACCTCGCAGCGATGGCCTGACCCACGCTTTCTGCCAGGGAGCAGAGCCGCAAAGATGAAGCCTTTTTAATTTACATGCTGACACGCTCTCTCTCGCTCTCTCCCCGCCATTTCACAAGTACACACATGCACTCGCAAACGTAGGCAAGTCGCATAAAGCCAAATGTGCGTGCGTGCAGACACGTACGGCGCATATGCCGAGCTGACACAGTCGAACGTAAACACGTCTGCATCTATGTGCCTGCGCAGCTCTGCCATTTTCTGCAAATGACACAGACGACACATTACACATCAGAGTGAGTTCCTTTTTTTTTATCTGTTGTCAGATAAAGCACATGACACAGAAACCCAAAAAACTATTTGTACCGAGTCTTCAAGCTACCTGATGGTTAGCAGGAGTTAAGTTCCCAAAACATTTCTTCTACATTTGTATCGTTATGAAGACAAACAGGAACATGGGTGAGGGAGGACATAGGCTGTAACATCGGATTAGCCACAGAACCGCAACACAAGGATAGAAGAAGACATAACTGACCATTTTCACATATTCAGCATATTTTAGCATTTCAACATGGCATAAACACTGAACGTATGTCTAAAACTTACAACGTTTAATTCAACCAAATCCAGGGTTGTTGGTTTCTAGCTTGGCCGCTGGTTGTAGATTTACGTAATCTCAGCATGTTTTAGTTCCGACAGCTCAACTTTCACGTGTATAATTAGGAAGGGGTGTGGAGAAATATACGACTTTTAATCTATGTGTTTGATTTTTGTTCATTTGAGCTTGTGTCTTACCTGAACATGCTCCAGAGTGTTGATCTCATTAGCCGTCCCATGGCAGCCCTCTGATGGGATGCTGATGCTGACTCTGCTTCCTGGAGACAGGATCCTAACCAATAAAAAAAATAAATCATCCCGACTGTCAATCAAAAACAGAGACAGGAGCGATGCGACATCCCTGTAAGTAATAGAATATATGCACCAGAAAACATCTGTATAATTCGGTAAAAACTGTGTTACCTGGGAGGATCAAGTGTGACGTTCTCGATGCACAGCCTCTGTGGAGCAACGGCGCTGAAGTGTGCAGCGTGTTTTACCATCAGCCCTGCATCCAAAAGTCCAAATCCATACCTGACACAAGCAGAGAACACGGATTCTATATACGATAACACATAACATGCAAACAATTATTTAAGATTATGCTATATATAAATATGCATATGCTACATAACAGCATAACAGTATCAGAGGATTGTTGTGTGAGTGGCTGAACTTGATGCAGCAGCAGAGTAAGTGCTAATGGCTCCGACACGAGGAGGCAACAAGTCATTGACGAAGATGATGTTGTCCTCTGACACAATCATTCCCCGCTCAGGCCGGGCTGAGGCAAAGGGCTGCTGTTTGTGACGCCTGTAATTGCCTGGAGGATTGATTCTGAACAATGTGCCATCTCACGCGCTGTAATCAAGCCTCATTATTCATTCTTTACCACCCCAATCTGGGCGCTGGATACACAATGGCCCACCCTTAAGCGTCGTCGCTGCCTGGTGACTGTGTGACCACTGCCTATCCGACTCGCTCGCTCGCTCTCTCTCTCTCACTTTGCCGCTCCTGCTTCGCGTCTCTTTAGAATCAGACGCTCTCATCTTCCCTCTTTGCCCCCTCTTCTCCACAGAGCGGCCCGCTATTCAGTTCACTTGTCCTCTTTACATTCTCCTCCAATCTCCTCCATCAGTCGGAATTTCTTGCATCAGAAATCTCCTCTGCTGCTTCAGTGGTGCTAAAATCATAGTCTTCCCAAGTCTCACCTTAATTCCCCCGCCCCCCCGAAATCTTTCACTTTAATGTCTTTTCTTTCTTTCAGTTCCTTGTTGTTAAAATCACAGGCCCCAGACTGAGTAACAGGGCCATAACAACCTTCATCCCTCCTCCTTCTTGGAAATCCAGAGGGGGTGACAAAGAGCTAATTTCTGCCATTATTACCATACAGACCTTATGCCGTTAATCTGCAATAAGTGAAATTCATTATCCTGATGACGATGTCTCTCTGAGCAGCAGAGACGGAGACAGGAGAAAGGAGGGAGCTGATCAATAACTCAATCTGCTGCCCTGCATGGGGCTCCATCTTCTCTGTCTCAGACTGTCAGTGTGACTGAGGAGGAGAAGCAGGAGCAGCAGCCTCCACCGTCCTCTTTCTAACAGCGCGCCGTGCGATCAATGGACACAATTTAATCAGCCACTATCACCACCAATGACTTTTAGTATGTAGGACCCAGCGTAATAGCATTAGGCAGATGGGCGTGTGGGGTGGAGATGCTCTGGTAAAAGTTCAAGGTCGTTCGGGGCGTTTTGGGAGCTGCGAAAAGTTCGAACCGGCTGACGACGGATGAATGTAGAAGACTTTACGTTATGGTGACAAAGCCATTCATCGCCAAACGCATGTTATGTGGATTGACTTCAAGGAAAGAAAAGAGCTAGTTGCCAGCTAGTGCAACTACACAGACCTAACGCTTCGGCTGAGAACATAAGAGGAGTGCGAGCTATTTCAGTATAACGCAGTGAAATTATATCCAAATATGAGTCAAGTGACCTCTGGCATTTTCTCTACCAGTTGAACAACACATGCTTCAGCTAAACGAGCAGCCTGCTATTTGAACACTGCATCACGCTAATGAGGTTAAGGTTACGTAGAGAAACAGAGCCTTAGTTACGCTTCGGCCACAGCGTGTTAACAAAACCACCATCTTTAAACCTAACACTCTCTGAGACTCTGGAGTCAAACTGTGTCACAGTGGAGCGTTTTACACCTTCCATCCACCCCAACCGCCTCTTGTGGTTTCTTTCTACCAAATGCAGATCTTCGAAACATATGTTGCACCAGAAAATAACCTACCCGGAGAATATGTTTTAGCATATTTCCAGTTAGTTTCTAGGCAGACTGGGTCCCATTTTCCCGTATATATTCGTATAATCACTGTATCTAACAGTGAGGTTTTAGTATCGATGGTTTATCAAGTAGTGAAGTTCTGGAGTTGGCTTACATAACCTCCATGTGCTTTTGTTTATGTTTTACGGTTTACAGTTCATGTTTATAGAACAATAAATGAACAACAAGGTATTTCACGTGGTGGGGAGATCTCGTACCCCTGACATCTCGTAAAACAGAAACTGTGTGTGACCAGGGCATGCCACGCTGCTCCCCGTTAGTGATTAAATATACCCTCCCCACCCTGCAACCCTTAGCAAGAGCTGTGCGCCTATTAAATCCTCTGGCTGCTGCTGATCGATCGGGCTTGCCCCGGCTCCTCAGCCGTAAACTCACACAGACATATACATAGAGAAAAGCTGCAGGAAGCGGGTTTACCCACGACAGAACATGATGAAAATGACAGATTTTATGTCTGCTGCCATTTTAATGAAACACTACTGCTGAGCTGAGACGCTTTTCAAGAAGACTCCCTGGCCTTTCAGCTATCTTATCATCAGCAGCAAGGAAGGGAGCGAGCAGCATTCAGCATTCAGTGAGAGTTGTGTGATTGCTTCAGATTGAAATGAGCGCAGAGCAAGATTTATAACTGTAGTGGTTTGAAGTTTGATCACAGCATTTGTGCCTTTTCTTTAAATGCGATTGTGACTTTTGGATATGCCACAAAAAAAAAAAATGTTTTACATTCAAATGCCTTTAAGATGAAACCCACATAATGCAGTGCATATCAAATAATTAGTCAGAAAAATGCTGTCATCCAATTTCCAACTTGTTCCTTCTCCACCTCCTGCGTGGTTGGAGAGAGGTTGAGCCAAGCTGCTACAGAGTGACAGCCGATCTCCTGTCCACGCAGCACGAAGCGTGTTAAACCCCTGACCCCCCGCCTCCACGCAAATCGAATCTGCGGCCCTCGGATTTTCTCCATCCACTCTCACTTCTTTCCGGCGAATGCCCTTGCAGACTCTTACTCCCTCCTTCTTTTTATCCATTAGGATGAAGGCCACACCCCCCCACCTCTCCACGGGGCCTCTTTGTAACTGTCGACGAACCCTTTTCACTTTTTTGTTATGCGGGCCTTCCCAGGTCCTTTCTCTGTTGATATTCACACCATCTGCCAGCAGCAGAGGAAGGTGCACACAAACCCAACTAGCACTGAAACATCAAGATCTCCAGGGTCAAGGGCTTTACTTTATCTTTGCACACAGCATTAAAACGCAGCTTTAACAACTGCTACGCTGCAACCAAAACAGATTTTTGCGGCCATCCAGGGACCCGGCTACATCGCTTTCACCCCTTGTTTGCAGTGGTACGTCCTGCTAAGCCCCCCCCCCCCCAAATAGAAGTGGCTGTAAAGAATCACTCAAGCCGCACTAAGCAGCTGCCTGTGAGTTAGGTCATTTTCCCAGGAGCCACAAAGTGGGCATTGGCAGGACCTCAAAAAGAGGGGGACACCATCTGTTCAGTGCCTGAAAAGGTTGGTGACACCTTCTGTGGTACCAACAACTTCTAATTAAGTGGCCAGGAATGCGGCAGCAGCCTCAGAGCCCGATTGGTCGACTCGCCTCAGTTATCTTGATGACAACACAGTCAATTGCATACACATCTCCATTTTATTTGGCCCTAGACTCGAAAAATAAATAAAGAAGTAGACGCATCAAATCCTTGAAAATTAGAGCAGCCAACGAAATCTATATTTACCTTTGTCCTCTATGATTTCCGTTCTCCTTCTGGGTTACTTAATTAAATGTTTATAGCCCTATGGTCAATCCCAGCGTGGTTTGTTTCTGTTATATGATGATGCACTAATTTCATTAACATTAGGATTTAAATGAAATAACAAATAGACTTAACATTCGTCTGATTTCCATCGCTCTTACAGCCAAATCTGCAGCTCAGAAATGCTACTAATTAGGCTTATTAAGTAATTAAGAAGAGGTCTTAATTATATCTGTGCCACTGGGACTTGCACGGCTGTAACCATAAAAATGCTGTGCTGCACTGCTCAGCTTCACTGGTTTTAATAATACACGATTGCATCCTTTTCCCTTGTTCTGAATGCGCTTTTATGGAGAAAAGGTTTAGAAATATAATTTTAGGGACGTATTAGGCAAATATCTCCTCTGATGTGAAATTATAGACAGAGAAACACTCAGCAGGCTCCAGCAACACAGTCTTCAAATGTCAAGTGACTCACCTTGCAAAGAGTTAAAAGTTTAATGAAATATATTGCAGAGAGGGAAATGAGGTGTTTGGCACAGACATGGACTTAGTCTCAGGAGAACGCGCACCGAACGGCGCTCTCGCCCTCTACAGCCATCAGTCAAAGCAGCAGCCATCCGTCCCCTTCTCTTACACAAGGAGACTTCACTGGAAGCCACGATGATCTATGCCCCATGACCTCACTTTCAATGTCCAACAAATTTTGATTTGTGGCGTCAATGTTATTCAAACACAAATTCAGAGGGGGATGAAATTCAGCGGAGAGCTTTTGTTGGACGCACACCAAGGTACAGTCCTCTCGGATGTCTCTGCCCTTGTGGGGGAACGAGAGAGGGGGGTGGGGGAGGGGGGAGGGGGGGGGGGGGTTAGAGAGAACGGGTGGAAAGGACTGAGTAAGAGCTGCACAACAAACTTGGCAAAAGATTCCCTCCCAGGCCCCCGAGTGCTTTCCTTTCACTGCAGACAAAGCAAACAGTGAACCAGGAGCCTTTGTTTGCCTCCTGTGAGGGACGAGCGTTTGATGCCATATCACTACAAGTGACAGAGAAAACAGACACATAACTATCAAAAACTAAGACACATCATTTTATCACTAGAACTATTTCAAGTGAAATGACTTATTTATTACATCTATTTACATTTCAATCATATAGTGGAAAACTAATATGCCCAGGTATGTTTACAGCGTTAACTACTGAAGAACATTGTCTGTTTATTATTTATCAAAGTAAATCTCATGTGTTGATGACATTGACTTTACTTCCTTGATGTCTGAGGTCCCGCTGACCCTCAGTACGCTATCAAAGAGCAATAACAGCAGCAGAACCTAACAAGGTTTTACTCATTACTCCTAATATGGAAATACGTCCACCCAAGTAAGATTGCTTGTTTGATAAAAGTAGCAAATCACAGAAATTAGCATAAGAGGAAGTTTTTTGTTCGTTTCACAGCATGAAGTCAATGTACTTACCAAAAAGCATTGTTATCCTACATAACGACATCACTCTGCTCATCCTGTTGGACTTTTAATGAGCAAACTTGTGGATTTCGTCATTAAGTATGAAGGCGATGTTGAGCGGGCGTCCCAAATAAAACATCCTAGTAATCAAACACAGGGAATAATTGATAATAGTATGGTAGGGGTGGTGACTGCAGCTTAGCCACAGAGCAGGTTTAGAAGCAACTGCTTTTCAGTAAGAGGCAGCATCATAGCTTAACTCAGAATTAGGATGGGCGTACTGGCTGTTGTGCAACTTTATTTTGAAATTTCCTCTGTTTTTATAACCCTCTAGCAAAAAAAATATTGCTACTTGTATATGAATTATGCATTAGAAGAGGTTTAGAAGAGCGCAGGGTCCAAACAACCCCCCCGCCCGTCTTGCAGCGCAGTAGGGTGGAGTTAGGTGGAGTGTGTGCGTGTAGGGGTTTGGGGTGGAGGGGTGTGCAGGCACCCCTCTGTTTGCCTGCTGCACCCCCCTGCCGGGAGACACGGCACCCCCTGCAGGAGGTGCAGCGCTCCGCTTCCCCTGTCCCTCAGGGCGAGTCAGTGTATGTCACACACAAACACACGCTTGGCACATTCAGCCCAGTTTATCTGTTGGCCCATCAATCAAAGGCGCACAAACACACACACACACACACAAATGCAGAATCACCAGGCTCTGTGAATAACACTGGAGTATTACCATAAACAGCGTTTTAAATCAAAGCTAAAAAGTTAAAAGAGAGAAAAGACAATAAGAGTCTGAGTCAAATAGTTTGAGCTATGGTGGCACCTCAACACACCTACCTGCACCTGAAAGGTCAAGGTTCAGCGAAACACCACTAGATTACACACTTCCCTGTTTATACACACACACGCACGCGCACACACACACACACGTAGAAGCCTCTTAAAAGTGAGAGAGAAACAGTGTGGAAGTCTATGGATAAGCAATATCTTAAATTTTCTTGCACAAACATACTCATACAAATACATTTCCTCTCCTTTCTGCATTAAAACATGTATAAAGACCACAGGCTCAGACACAGAGTAATTGGCTCAGCGAGGAAAAAAAAAATGAGGAGGTCTGGATAATTAATTAATCTATCTGGCTGGGGCAGAGACACAAGGCCAGTTTTACAATCCCACCAGGGAGACATAGAGGGGGGAGAGGGGAGAAGAGAGAGCGAGAGCGAGAGCGAGAGAGAGAGAGGCCAGTTACCCTCGGAAAATCTATGGCCCTGTGTGAAGAGGAAACGGTCGGTCAGAATGCATTGGGTGTGTGCACACTTCCTCGTTTTACACACAGAGAATCGCTCACAGCTGTGGCCCTTCACATAAACACACACGTACCTGAGCCATACCTGGATTTATAAAGCTGACTTAGCCGTTGATCACGCTCAACCACCGTGTTGTGCTCTCTCAAAGCGCTTTGTTTGCAGGACTCCAAAGCGATGAGATAAGATAAATCAAAAAGCTGTTGTGAAACCATCAAATTAAAGCGGAGCATCGACGCTTTAACGATATCTTGATTGCTTCATTTAAAATCCATTATGGTGGAGTATGGACTAAAAAATTACAAAAATGTGTCAGTGTTTACAAACAGTGTTTGCGACTATAAGTTAAAAATCCTGAACTGACAGGTAAATACAGTATGTGGCTCTTATATGAGACATATGCTGCCGCGCTGTTGTCGCTACTGGAACTGGAGGATATCAACCTCACATTCAGCTGAAAAAAAGGTCCAACAATGTAATGTGACGCATTGTTAGGTGTGGAACGGAGCATGGAAATATAAACCTAACCCTACCTGGATCAAAGCAACCTTCTGTAAGTGCAACTGAATCCTTAGAGCAGGTGATGAGGATGTACTTCGGTTTAGTGACGCGAGAGGTGGAGGTGTGAGGGTGGGGAGTGGAAAGTAAGAGAGAAGTCTAGATTTTCCATAGTCCTAGACAGTTTGTCTGACAGACTCAGGGTGGGATCTAGAACTTGAGAGTATTTTTCCCCCTTTTTTCACCACAAGCCTGTGTTAATGGTGTCAGATCTAACAACAGGATGAGAGAACACACACACACACACACACACACACTCAGCTCAGTTGAGGAGGGAAGTGGCAGGTACATCACGTCTATGGTAATAGAGCAGCAGATGGAACTGGCAGGCACACGCGGCACCTTGTGCTTTGATACAAACACACACAGATACCCTTACACGGGCACACACCCACTTGTTCATGCATTACAAAAACACACTGACACAAACATGCGAGAACAAGCTGCTTTTCTACCTTAAGGTGACGAACTGTCATGCCTGAAAAATAAATACTCTGCACATGCGCTTAACGAGACGGGAGTCTGTCTCTGTCTCCTGTCGGCGAGTCATGAGGTGCGGGTCAGTTATAAACGGCCCAGAAAAGGCGCTGGGGGTGCTGGGCCTGAGAGGTGCTGCCGGGTGTTGGTGACCTGTCTCTGCAGGGTGCCGCGTGAGCGACGGCGTAGCTACCGGCTCTGATAATCTAAGAGATAAATCATCTTTAGTCACTCCATAGCAGCCTGACAGGCCGATAGGCTTAAGTACCTGGGAGGGTGGCAAAGGGACACTTTAAAACCTCCAGTGATGAGGAGTATTGCCGTGAAGAAAACAGTTAGCCGCCCCAAGCTCCCTCCTATCCCCTCGAGTCTCTGGCTGCCATTTTGGCTGCGTCTCAAGGCACTATTCCGGCTCTATCTCATGTCACCGTCCTGGCTGTGGTTCAATTCTCATGTTGGCTCCTGTTCAGCCTCCATTTTGGCTCAGGTTCAAGCTCCACAGTGTCTGTGTTTCGGGGACTTCTTTGTGGCTCTGTTTCAGCATAGCCCCCCCGTTTCAGTTTCAGCACCCCAGGTAGCTGGTCTCCTGCCCAGCTTGCAGATCAGTGGGAGATCCAGACTCAGGCCTTTTGTTTGGTGTGGCATTTTGCCTTTGTTTTCCCATCTCGCCTGTAATCTAAACACCCCAAACATCTCATGCTTGACAAATCGGCCCTGAGACGAGGGAGCAGCGGAAGACAAACGGCTGGAAGTGGTTCAACCCCAGGCAGGACTGATGGTGTCCGACTGGGCCTGACCTCCCAAAGGTTAAAGACACGTTCACTTACAAAGCAATCAATTACCCAGGCTGTGCGGGCGCTTTTAACCAACCTCCCCTCCTGCCTTCCACACAGCCAGCGTTATTGATGAGGGTCCCAGTGTCCAACACACTCCAACCTGGAGTGTGTATTACATTTCACAATTGAAATAAATCTCAGATTCGTAGTGTTAATGCCTACCTGAACCTTTCTCCTCCTATATTGTCTCCCCCTCCTCTGCCTCCCAGCTCCTCTCGCCTGCTTCCCTCCCTCTTGGCCTCTCTCTCGCTCTCTCTCTCTCCTCTGCAGGTTGTTGTAGCAGGTTTATTCTGGTAGTTGGGTTCCGTGGGCCCTGGCAGGCCCCTCAGCTGTTCCGCTGGGTTTGTAATTACCATTTCATTAAGAATGACAGTTTCGGGGGTTGAGGCACCATTTCATCCGGGTCTCGTGGGGAAGGCGCTTGCCAAATTTTCAGTGTGAGTGGCAATTATCTCTCTTCGTGTCTGCAATTCACCATTTTGTACTTAGTGGCTTGACAACGGCTAGGAACATTTTGTTAGAGTAATAATAGGTCTGAGATATTTACTCTGTAACCCACTCGTGCTTTGCTCTGTGCACAGACTGAAATGAGATATCAGAGGAAATAGAAACAAACGAGAGACAAGCAACACACTAAGTATTGTCATATGACTTCCATAAGGCCACATGTAAACTCAGAGACTGAAAATTTTGCTTTTATTATTATTACATTTATTTTATGTACAGTATAAGGTAATTTGGGATCTCAATAAGTGTTCATGTAGTGCATTTTAATTTGGATTCAATCTTCACATACTTTTTGGCTTCCTGTAATGTTTCTCTTTGGGCCACTTGGCAAAAATGACTCTTAATCTCAGGGGAGCAACTTGGTTCAACTATAAAAGTTCAGATAAAGTATTAGAATGTGTTTTGATGTGCCGCATTCAGTTCATTTTATTATGTACTCGGTGGAATAAGTTCAGCACCAGAAATTCAACCACTTACGCTTATAAACATCTCTCATTTTTATGTGCACCGCATGACCTTCGTTCTGTTTCAATGCCAATAGTTTCATAATCGCGTTTCCTCGTCTCTTAACGTACAGCCTGTGCATTACATGCAGGTGCAATCACTGTATTTATAATTGGAAAAAGGACCAATGAGGAAGCGGGTGAAGTGGACACTGGGGATATACAGTTGCAAAAAAAAAAAAGTATGTGAACCCTTAGAGATCACATGGATTTCTGCATAAATCGTCATAAAATGTTTTCTGATCGTCATCTAAGTCTCAACAATTGAAAAACACAGTCTGCTTGAACTAATACTGCACAAACATTATATGTTTTCATATAAAATGAAAAAAATATATGAACCTCTGTACTTAATAACTGGTTGACCCTCCTTTGGCAGCAATAACCTCAACCAAGCGTTTCCTGTAGTTGCAGATCAGACCTGCTCAGCGGTCTGGAGGAATTTTGGACCATTCCTCTTTACAAAACTGTTTCAGTGCAGCAATATTCTTGAGATGTCTGGTGTGAATCACTCTCTTCAGGTCATGCCACAGCATATTAATCAGGTTGAGGTCAGGACACTCCAGAAGGCGGATTTTCTTCTGTTAAAGCCATTCTGTTGTTGATTTACTTCTATGCTTGGGTCGTTGTCCTGTTGCATCACCCATCCTCTGTGGAGCTTCAGCTGGTGGACAGATGGTCTTCCTGCAAAATGTCCTGAGGCAGCAAAGCAGCCCCAAACCATGACGCCCCCTCCACCGTCTTTTACAGTGGGGATGAGGTGTTGATGTTGGTGTGTTGTGCCTTTTTTCTCCACACTTAGTATTGTGTGTTCTTTTCCAAACAACATTTTGGTTTCATCTGTCCACAGAATATTTTTACCGTTTTTTTTTTTTCGTGTGTCCTCCCGTATTCTCCATTCTTGTTGAATGTTTTACTTATTGTAGATTTGTCAACAAAAACTTTCAATAAACACATGAAAACATATAATGTTTGTGCAGTATTAGTTTAAGCAGTTTTGTTTTTCTATTGCTGTGACTTAGATGACATTTTATGACCCATTCATGCAGAAATCCATGAAATCCCAAAGGGTTCACATACTTTTTCTTGCAACTGTAATTCATGAATGTTTTGGTTTAGAGACGAAAACCACTGTAGTTAAAGTTAGAATCGTTCTCTCACCTTAAATGATTGCACTTTCGTTGACACAGTTCCATAGTTGACAATAGTTCTGCTTTCATTGTGTGTATGTACAATGACAATAAACTCTTTCTGTTTCTGATAATCACTAAATTATTAAATTAGCATCAAATGTTGTCAGAAGCAAAATGAGAGAGAGAGAGATAAAGGAGAGAAGCATTATGAAATGAGCATGGTAATTCCTGTACGATGTGTTGTGTGATGTGAAAGTGTGTGAGGCTCTAGCTAGGTCACTACTGTACACCCTCCTCTCAGATGGTAATAAGTGACCTACAGTATCACCATCTGCATGTATTAATTTAGACTTTTTGTGCTGTTCCGATTAGTTTAGGAACAGATCACAGTCCGATATGGGGAGGGAGGGTTTTTACAGTAACTATTTTGTGTACATGCGAGATGCATGTATCATATTGGGACTAACTTGAAAAGTGTTAATGTTTATGTTTGCCAGTGACTATGTAAATCAGTGTGCACAGCAAATGGAAGACAGGAAGTGTGTCGGACACTTAAGAGCGTGGTGTCCGCTGTGTTGAGTTATAGTGACATGACTCACATGATGTGTGTTGCAAATGACAGCTGCAGCTCTTTTAATTGCGTGCCTGCACTGAATGATGGGATACTTAATTCCTACACATTCCACACAATTGCTTTTCACAGTGGCAGAGACCCGCAGAGGCAGCGGAGGCTTTCTGTGGCCATATGGAGAGGGAGGCAGAGCCCGGGCATCGTCTCTGCACCAGACTGGCTGCTACACTGCTCTGAAGCTGTGGACTGATGACTAATGGCACACTTTTGACACACAACACACACACATACAGTAAACTGGACACGCGAGTTGAGATGTAATTTAGCTTTGGTCACGTAAACATAAAACACATGGCTTATACCTGCCCCCACCCATCAACACGCACAGAACCGCCTTCTCTTATACATACTGTACACACTCCTATATATTCACACTGTATGTCTGCTCACCGAGGAGCATGCTGTGAAATACATATATTCCAACGCACGGCCACAGAGTCGGCTCTGTGAAGTGTGTTGACAGCCCTGTCAGCTCATGGTAGCACCAGCAGGCTCCCTGCTGTCCTGCGAATGGGTCACTTCTCCTTCTCCTTCATCTCTCTTATCACTCTGTCACATCGCCTGTTTTCTGTGGAGTCTGGAGTAAGAATAACGCTCCAGTGCTACAATAGCTGGTTGGTGCAGAAACGCTCTGACCCCGCTTTCTTTGCTGCTGGATTCTGATCAGTGATGTGGTTAAATAAAAAATGCTGCATTGGCATTGGATTTTTTTTTCCATCCGCCAAAATACCACATAGTAATAATAATAACAGAAATACATACATACCCTAATTTCTGGGTATATTTGTAAAGTGCTTTTCCTTGCAGCAAAGGTAGAACACATCAGGTGTTTTTGCAAAGGTATTCATAATTTATAATCACAGCGATTCATCTGCACCTACACGCAAATGTGATTAACCCATAAAAACGTGCTTAATTCCAGATTTTATGTGAGCATCCTGGTATTGGTCTTGGATGCAACGGTTAAATGTCAGCTCCAAGGACAGCCAGCAGTGTTGTTCATTGATATGACCCTGGCCCCGCACAGACCCCGGCAGGCGTCTGTGCATGCAAAATAAGGAAAGAGAGAGATATATAGAGTCTATATGGAGCGTGACTGCTTGCTAATGCATTTAGTAGCCATGGCTCATTTAAGAGAAGCCTTTAATGACTTTAAATTGATCTTTATTAGCTACAATTAGAGAGAGACACAGGGAGGAATAAGGTTGTGATTTCTGCAGGCAAATCAGGGGTGACTGGGATCAGAGGGAGAAAGAGACAGAGAGATGCAGGTACAGGTAAGTAATGATGAACCTAATGTGTTGCTGGTCCCTACAGTCAAACCGTCTCCTACAAATACAGCATAAGCAGTTTACACAACTCACAGGCCTGAGGACTCTGAATAAGCAATGCTTTGCTAACACACACCAGCTTGTCTTCTTCCCATAGTGCACCTCGGTGCCATGTGTTACCCAAGTAAGCACATGCACTCGGCCATCCACGCGATGTGCAGTAACAGGAATCGTCGTCCATCAAACTACAAACTACTACAACTTCAACTACAGGAGCTATGTGGGATTGAACTAAACAGGCCTGCCTTCACTTCCCACATGCATCAATGACCCTTGGCCACAGACGGCTGTGTCACTGTTCCTTCCTCGGACCACCTTTGATAGGCAGTAAGCGCTGCAGACTGGGAACTTCCCACAAGAGCTGCAGTTGTGGTAATGTTCCGACCCAGTTGTCTAACCACCACAATGTGGCCCTTGGCGAACTCGCTTAAATCCTTGCTCTTGCCTATTCTTCCTGGTTCACACACATCAACTTTGAGGACAAAATGTTCACTTGCTGACAAACATATCTCACCCACTAACCGGGGCCATTATAAAGAGATCAATGATTCACTTCAGCTGTCAGTGGTCATCATGCTTTATCTGATCAGTGTAATAGTCTAATGCAAACCTACATTAGCACAAGGTACAATAAAAAAAGAAAGCAATCATTGTGTTACCTTAGTTTCCAAATGACTCAAAATGCACAATAAATGTAAGAAATAAACATATGACAGACGACAGTGTAAAAAATAGCTTGATTCCACATATAGAATGAAGAATAAAGCAAATACCGACCGGTACTGAAATGGGAATCTCTGTCTCCATCTAAGCCCAACCCTCCAGAGCTCCATCCATCCCTTCTCCTTCCCAGCACTGTGTTTGTGTTTCTAGGGGGAACTGGCTGACCCCTTGACCTCGGGCTAATGAGAGCGATAACAAGGATTAAAAGGGGGTGACTGGAAGGTGTCTAAGTGTGGGGTTTAAACAATTACACTGGGCTGCCAACATGCCTTTTTCATGACTCAGGAAATTACAGTCTCCCCCCACCACACTCTTTCAGTCAGCACACAAAAGAAAGGGCTTATGGAAAATAATAAATTATCTCGGGGCCACCTTAACTTGGATGTAAATCGCTGGGCAATTATGTTTTAATAGCCCTTTAAGAGAATGAGTAATTAGGTTGACACTACTGGGGCTGACCAGGCTCACCCAGCTCTCTCCCTTTGTGCCCACTGGAAGTGAGCTCTGGCTCTGCGCTACTTCATTGTGTAGAAACGAAGAAGACGATCTCCTCCAGCCACTCCATGCACATAAACAATGCACACTCAGAGGTGAGCAGGACCCCGGACAGCTCTCCCTCTGACCTCCGACATCTGGCCTGGAGCGTGGCCTGTGATAGATCGGCATGTGTCTTGATTTGACCCCACTGGGCTGGATCGATGTGTGGATGAAAGAGTTCACAGCAGACCGAACCAAACACGGTGATTGGAAAACCACCAAATGAGACTGGAACAACACAAACAGCAGGGGAAGGAGGAGAAGGCGCAAAGAAAAAAAAAAAAAAAAAGGCAGAAAACAGCGATAGAGGTCTGAGGCTAGACCGAGTCGAGCACCGGCACACAGAAGAAGGAAATAATCAAAGTCCTCAGCAGGATGTTGGCCCTCATTGCAATGAAAAAGCAAATGATGACATAAACCTATATTTATCTTCTCTTACTTTCATCTCAGGAAGAGGACAAACGGGGATAAAAATTGATCAGATGAGCATCTGTTGGGCTTGGCAGCAGTCGCAAGTCTGCAGAGACGGTTTTTAAACCTCATTTTTCAAACCCGTCTCCATTACTGTCAACACTGTACAGGCACTTAGAGCAGTGGCCCACGAGAAGAGAGGGAAACGACATGCAAAGGCAGGTTATTCTGTTACCGTTCACTGTTACACAGAGGTCATCACAGTCCTACAGCCACATCCAGGACTTCCACAGCGGCTTCAGTTGTTTTCTTTTGATGATCACTTGTCATTTAAACGAAATGCATCGTTACACTACAGCCATGCAGTAACAACTAACTGCTATATGTTTTCTTCACAGCTGATACTAGAGGCTGAGCTAATTTTTAATTTTGCACTACAAATAAAAGAATAAATAGACTGTTGCAGCCGAAGCTGTTATTCTGTCTTCTCTCAGAACCCACGTGGTTCATCCCTGCATATTTGAATCATACAGGTTAACTCAAAACAATCTTTTGGTCAGAGCTATATGTTACAAGAAGAAGATGAAATACGAAATATCTTTTTTTAAGAATTTGTGACAGCAATAAGTGTTAATGCTTACTGGTGATGTGTCACATCCTGCTGAAATGACTGATAGTGTTCCAGAATCCACTCGTGCTTTCTTTATATATGCTTCAGCAGGTGAGGGAGTGTCTGATTATGAGGTTCTGTACTGTTGTAAAAGTGTCACAGTGTCCACCTGTATCCACTGTGTGCACTTCCCATCCTCCAGTGTTCCTCCCCCTTTACTCCCTTCCTGAACGGCCTCGTCGCCCATGTCGCCAGGGGGACAAGAAGGACGCAGCGTTTTCCCCGGATCGAAAATTTACGAGCAATTAAAAGTCAGGTGACGCCCAGCATCCATCAGCCGTGCGTGTTGCTGCCAGGCTCAGCTGGGGGAGGGGGGTGGGGGTCGCAGTAAACCACACACTATATACTTTTATATCTGTTTTCCCTCCAAAGAGGGAAGGTTATGGCAAAATTATGTTTTAGTGTCCCTGGTTTTCTAGCCTGATGTGGACATCTTTCATGGAACAGGCTCACTCGAGGTCAGAGCACCTGGAAAGCGAGGCGTCGATGTGTGTGCGTTGTATTTATGTTGTGTGATTGTGTGAAGACAGATGCCTTTAACACAGTAGGAATGACACACTATCCGCTCCTCTGGTCGATCAGTTACTGAGGGAAGATGACCTAATTACTCCGTTGTTTATTACTGCAGAGCTCTGATTTATTTTCCTGCGCTCATGTAATTTCAACACAGACTCTTCCTCTTCAATAACAGCCGTCAAACAAACACACACGCACGCGCACACAGTGATTCATTGCGACACACCTAATACACAAAAAAGCACACAAACCCTCATACATCAACGCAGTCACTCTTTCACTTCTCCCGGCTCCTCGCGACAAGCCCGAGCTCATTTGCATCTTTAATTGTGTCGTAATGTACTTTTAATTTGAAAGTGGATGCAATTAATTATTTTGATATGGAACAAAATGCCACAAATGTAAACATTCTAATAGTTCTCTGTGAACGGAGTATCATTTTTCAAAAGAGGGATTGAATCTTATCTCATTTTTTAATGCCATAGCAGTTGTTTTTTTTTCTTTTTAGATACCGTTCCACCACTCATGCATTCTCCTTGATATTCACTTTGTCTTTGCAAGCGAGGGCAGCGTTGCTTTGATCTATTCCTCCGCTGTTATTTTCTATCTAAATCTCCCACAGGATAATTACTGTAGATTCACCTATGCTATCAGAAGAGATTAAATGAAATTAAGCCCGTTTGGACATTCTGCTTCTTGTCTGTATGTCATTCCTCCGGTGCAAAGCTGCTAACACCGGACTCTACGTTTTCTATATCTGGGTCATAGAGGCTTCAAGTGGAGATGTGAATTGCAGATTAATTTTTTCTTCCTCCGTCTGCCATGTGATCAATAGGTGTCAGTGTTCAAAGGATGCGGAGCAACGCCGGAGGAGAGGACAGGAGAGGAGAGGAGGAGTCATTTGTACAGGCCCTGGAAAAAAAACTGACACTTTTCGCTCCCTCAACCTGATAAACTCTCCACAGAAAGGAACAGGATGGATGTGTGTTATTTTTCTCCTCTTTTCACCCATCTCCATCACCCTTTCTCTCCCTCCCTCTATTCTCCCCCTCTCTCTCACAAACTCACATACATTTTCCATCTTCTTATATCTCTTTCCCCCACACAGCCACCTCTCTTCACCCCTATCTCTTTCACTCCCCTTCTGATTCTCCTGAGGGTGCTGGGAGCTTGCTGGCATCACAGCCGGCCTGGCAACAGGCTATAAATTATGACTGACAAGTCTTTGGACCAATAAAAGCACCACCATATTTCATGCACAGTAAATCTGATTGCAGATTGCTGTGGCGTGTGGTGGCTGACATGTTTATTGTCGTCATGGCGGTGGGAGCTAAGGGTGGAGAGGTGGAGGGTAGGGAGTGACTCGCTCCCCAACGTCAGACTTTTCTAAAGATCCCCGTCTATATGGAGGTCAAACAGATGGGAACACTGGGATGCAAGCAGCACCATCTACCCCCTAAATCCCCAAACACACACAAATATATACACACACATACACACATCAATGCCAGCACGCCATATATCTATAGGGAAGCCATTTTTCCATCAGCTTTTACAAAGCCATGAAGTCGCTGCTTTCACCACAACCATCTGTCCTCAAGTCGCATATACTGCCTGTACAACTTTAAAAGGATTTATACAACTTCACTGATTCATTTCTTATGAAGAAAAGAGAACGGGATGCATTTAAGTTACAGTTCACCTCCCTGCTGCTATAAATTATTCTAAAATATATAAAACAATTCAAGTTTGTTCCACATCGATGAACTACAACAGTCACTTGCTACACAACATGACAACACGTGTGACAGTATTACTAATGTAACTGAAACTTTTTAAATACAGTATATTACTTTCATGCTCCCTTGTTACTTGTGACATGACATTGATCACTAGCCCAATGAGTCCCAATAGTCCTTTGTGGGAGACTTCAACTCACTAAATCATCTTTGCTTCTTCTTGCAACACGATGCAAAAACGTATCCATTATTTTAGCAGCAAAGCTTCGACTATCATCCAATAAATCAACGATGCATGTTAATATCGTTGAATCTGTCTTTATTTAGTCTCTAAGATGCCATCATGTTCTTGGTACCTCAAATAATATTAAAAAAAAAAAAATCACTAATCCTGATACACATCTAGTGTTATCTTCCACTTTCTCAAGCATGGATCCTCTCATTTCAGGTATTATATCTAATCTTTAATGTACTGTAACAACTTTATTGATGGTAAGTGACCCTGTCTTCATTGCACTGTCTAGTCCATCTATCCTCACCCATGCAATAAAGCATTCTTCATAATTAGCATGGCCGCTGCAGTATGATCAGGGCATTACAAGTCCTCTGCCACAGCCCCTAAATGGACAGATTTCAACTGACGCCCGCTGGTGTGATCGGCATCATTATATTTTAATTAATCCCTTCTTCTCACAGCAACACACTAATTACAATCTATTTTATGACACAGCATGCTGCGAAAGAGGGGAAGGAAGAGAAATAGGAAGAAAGCGAGAGGGAATAATTGAGAGAAAAAAGGGGAACGACTGAGGGAGGAGGGAGGCAAAGGAACTACAAATGAAGGTGAGGACGGAGAGTTACAGCCAGGAGGAGGTGAATTTTTAAGATGAGTGAGACAGAGAGCAGAAGTAAAATATCACAAATGCTATGACTGATTAACAATATGTCATTGTCTGGCTGACATTGTAAAAGCATTGTTAAAGGGTTTATACAATGTCTAGAGGAGCAGAGGACACTCTCTCTCTCTCTCTCTCTCTCAGACTCACATCTCATACAGTGAGAGAAGAGAAGAGAAGCTCGATTTCCTCCAGCTTCTGTCTGTATAAATCAGAGCAGGTACCGGCACTCAGACATGCTGTGGGTGTGATAATAACATTAGAGGATTACAATGACACTCCTCCCTGGACAAGATCACCTGTCTCGTCTGTCATAAAACAGATTGCCGCTTTTTGTGGTTAAAGGACTTTATCTGAGGAGAGAGTGTGGGTGTGTGAGCGTATAAAAGTGGTGCGTGTGCGCGAGGAAACGGCGGTAGTGAATACGGGGACGCCGCCTGGTCATCCCACACGTCGAGTTACCCGGGCGAACGTTCCTTTCTGATTCACGTGACCCAGCTTTCATCTGATTTCATTTGAGATGAATTTACTGTTAGATATTGATTTTTGAAAGCAGACGACCTATTTCTGTTTCTGTGGCTCAAAAACCTCAATGGCAAGATTATAAAGGCGGTTAAATTTACTTACAGGTAGCTAGACTCATCGGGAGGTAATTACTGAGATCGTACATTTCATAACGACTTGCACTGTAACTGTGTAGACAAGTCAAACTTTCAATAGTTCTTCTAAAGACTGAATCTGTGTATGAACAAACAATTAGGAGAATGATTATGTCACATGCATCACTAGCTATAAAGCAGTAAAATATGGCTGCTCTTCATTTAGAAATCAGCTGATGTGACGCTACAGGACTGTAACACTGTTCAGCGTTGAAATCTGAAGGCAATTCTGTTGACACCATCAACCAAACATTGTGACCTATAAAACAAGAGCCTTTCTGGCATTTTCACAGTCATGTTGTTTGTTCTATGTTGTCATTATTTAATGTGGTGAAACTGTAAGTGTGTGTCCTAGAAAATTCTGCTCCTACGCGTCTAAATGGTGAGGGATCAGAACTGCAACCGGATCCTGTCTTTCTGTTAACATAATGAGGACACGTCGGCAGTTAATGTAAATGACAAGCTGCAAAAACGTTGATGCTTAACATATCAATTCAGTGTAGGTGGAGAAGAAAATGTTTTAAATGTCACGATGTACAATCCACAACAACTGTTTTTAATTTCCCACCAAAATATCAGATCTTGATGGGGAAAATCCATAATAGAAGTTAGAGCATGTGTTAGGTAAACTCACCATACAGAGATAAGCTGTAAAGCTATGGGTATGTGTTGCAGTGGTTCTTCTCATTTCAATATCGATTCACTATTGAAATAAATAATTATGTCCATTTATTATAAAATGAACCAAACTTAATTGGCACATGCTGCCAAGATTTGCATAGCAACAAGAAATCAGTGGTTTCTGCCAAGCACCGTGACTCACTCAAAAAAAAATTACTGACATTTAAATTGATTGATTAACACAGACACCATTTTTTTATGTAAGCTCAAATGCTGTGTGGGTGAGTGTCAGCAGTCTGCTGGGAGCGATGCGGTTAAACGCTGATACCACACGTTCGTGCTGCGAACCAACAAAAGCGCACGCGCTTGTATCGCAATACCTGTGGTGAACATGGTACCCCGCTGCGTTGATGCTCCAGCCTTGCTCTTTGGGGTCGGGGATCTTCGCTGTCTTGGCGATCAGATGCTGAACATCTCTCCACGTCAGCGCCGGACTGGGCCGAGAGACATAAAACAGACTCGTCATCAAATGCATCCCTTCCTTCGCCTCGTGTTCTACACCAACTCAAACCACAGAGGAAGCACTTCAACTCGGCGTGATGCTCTGAAAGGAAACCTGCAGGGAGCTCAACATGGGCTAAAATCCTAGTAGAAACAGGCTGAAGGACTGTTTATGAGACTTACAGCAAATTCTATCAGCCATGCTTTTAAAGCTCATACTGTATTAATGCTTGAGGTTTACTACTGCGTAAATGGCTGTGGTGAGACGTTCCCATACCTTTTACAGCAGATCCTTTAGACATAAAAGCATCTGTTTAAGTCGAGCTTAAGTTTTTAATAATGGTGTCACTAAAAAAACTGTGAAGCCCACAAAGAATATTTGAGACTTTAACAAAAGAGCCTAGAGAGTTGAACGTAGAAAAAGTCTTCTTTTAATCCCAGGCAGGGGAATTCTAATAGAGCGGACTCAAGTGTCATGTCAAGCAATATACTAATGGAATCCAATTAAGACCTTTAAACTGCACAGAGAGCTGGAGGATATTAGCTCAGTTTTCTATAACAAAAGACCAAAGGGTCGTCAACGAGGGCTTTTTCAGGATATAAAAAGCATAAAGGAAATTGGGTTTTTCTGCTTTATCCACTCATTATTGTTCCCTAAGAAAATGACTTGAATGGAGTATAAGAAAACCGCTTGGCCACCCATTCTGAACAGCTTTTTCTCTGTTTCTGAGAAGAAATGCCTTCACTGTCTGCCTCAGTCGTTTCACCCAGCACAGAGGGACAGAAAAGTGAAGGTAATTAAAGGTGTGCAACACAGGAACACCCATCATCTGTGACAACGCAACACGCGTCCATTCAGCTACCTGTTATAGTACAGTTTATCTTGTATTTTACTTAATGGCAAACATCTCTACTAATATGTGAAGAAATCACCTTGAAAAAAAAAAAAGAAAAAGAAAGGAAAAGCATCACAAGTAGCCACTTCATTATTGTGCTGTAAGGTGTTAGAAACCTCAGCAAGTATCAGGCGCAGATACAAACGGATGTATTCCATTCACGTCCTGGAAAAAAAAAGAATGAAGCAGAACAAAAGCAAGGAGAGAAGCTTTCATTAGCAGCATAAAACAAAACCCCGGCAACCAGCGAGAGCAGGCAGCTAAAACAACATGATAGGAATAATACCAGTAACACTAATAATAGACGGATGGAAGGAAACAAAACACAAACGCACAAACAATTATTTTAAGTTTTGATTTCAAAGGGACTGGAGAGAGCATGTGTGTGTGTGTGTGGGGGGGGTTGTACTTTTGAACTATTGCTGCTCACTGCACGCATCTCGGCGTACGAGCGCGCGCTCTGTGTTAGATATTAGCGACGGCAGTGTGGCTCTGCTCTCCCCCACCTCCATCGCGAGCAGCGGCAGCCCAACCATCACCACCACCACCATCACCCCTCTGGTGGAATCAGAGAAAGCCCCGCGGCCCCGGCTGGTTTGCATAAAGCAAACAAAATTAAATTTGCTTTGCTAAATCAAAGCATGTATGGTATTCCAAGCCGCTCTCTCTGGGACAAATTACTTCAAACGGCCTCCTTTGTATCATAACAGAATAAAAAAAAAAAAAAAATCAGCCCAATCAGCGGCTCTCTAAAACTCTCGACTCGGGAATTAATTATTGAACCGAGGGCTTTTCTCTCTCCTAGCAGTCTGCGACACAGATCTATTTATTTTGGAAAAGTCGTTTTGCTTCTAAAAACACACTGTTGGCTGAGAACCCAGTTTACTGCTATCTCTCTCTCTCTGTCTCTCTCTCTCTCTGTATTTTCACTCCTCTTTGCCACATAGCCCCTGAAGGGACATATGAATAGGTTTAGGCCACGAAATTAATCTGACAACCCCACGACCAGCATCTACCAGAGAGCTGGTTGAACAGAAGTATTGCCTTTGCTGTAATGGACTTAAGATGAACTGAGCTGTTAAATTGTGAGGTGGCACTTTTTTTTTTTTTTCCTCTACAAAAGCTCTTCGTATCAGACCATGTGTTTTCTCCTGCTGCTGGTTGTGGTTTGGCTGCAAGTAAGCACAAAACCACTTTAAACAAGCAACACACTGTTCTTCGAATTTCATTAGCAGCTCAAGCATATGAGTATAGGCCTTTACAGACCTCTTGAAACAGTTCCAGGGCTGGCTGTTACTCATTGCAACTAATATTTATTTAGTACCTTCCATTATAATGCTATTGTATATGATTCTTTTTATTAGGAGCCTTTTGTTTGTGCAAACACAAACTCGATGGCACCACAGCTTGTTTCATATAATCTGTTTTCACCGAACGTAAACACTGAACATTAATGTTGCAGCAAGATGATGGAGAGTCGGGTGATTTCTTGTGAAGTTTTGATTCGTTGCCACGCACCGATACAACATTTATGAGCCAACCTGGCAACGGGAATCTAAGAATTATTTACTAACGTGACAAAATTACACGTTGCCAAAATGCAGATTCCCACCAATTCAATTCAAAATCAGATATACTGTATAGAGTATATTCACCACACCCCCTCTATACAAAACAGTCAAAACAACGACGGTATTAGTAAAACTGTTTGCAAATATCAGATTAAAAAAATAGGCTGAAATGACAACTATCGAACATAAAATGACAGCATGCTGTCCTGGACGTACATGGATGTGACTGTGCTGCGGCTCAAGGCAGACTGGAGCAAAGTGCTGCTCTATACGAGCCTCCTCCATCCCCCTTCGCCAAGGCTCACAAAGCAGCAGAGCAGCCGTCACAGTGAGCACACAACTGTTTACAAATCCCCAGTTAATAGGATCAGGCCTCATTGACTGGCCCGCTCCAATGTGTCTGATGTAATCTATTAGCTGTATGATAGTCAGTGTCTCAATCCAATCGATAACCCTGGGCCTCCATATTGCTCCACTGTGGACTCTTACTCCTCTTTAGTGCTGTTTAGGATGCAGGCGTAGCGACGATGCCGCGTGTCTGTGTGCGTGTTTGGCGGAGGCCTGTCTACTTGCCTTTGTGTGTCAGCGCTTGTTTTGAGTGTTTTAATGTCGCGGCGCAGGGAACTAATGTGCGCGCTGCATCGCAGCATGTATGTGGGCATATGGGAACTGTTGTGTTGTATTGTGATGTGTAATTATGTTTACATTAGTAATATCCACGCACCTACACAGAGGTCCATTGTGGTGTGCGTGAGCTATGTGTGTCTTAACGTGTGCGCGCGTGTCAGTACGAGTGTGTGGACTCTGTGTTTGTGTGTACAGAGTGTGTCTGTAGCTGGTGTAACTGGGTTTCCAATTAAGTTGAACCACAGGCTGGATCAATGCTAGTCCTCTGTGTGCAGGAATGAGCAGCCCTGGGCCCTCAGAGCATGCCCACGAATAATTTATCACTCACACTGGGCCCAGGCAAAGAGGAGGGGTCGGGGGGGAGGAGGAGAAGAGGAGGAGGAGGAGGAGGGGGAGGAGAAGACAAGGAGCGCAAGGACAAAGTGTCCAGCCCAGGGGAGAGAGCGCAAGAGACGGGCAATCGAGGGGACAGAAAGATGGAGGAGTGAAGGATATAGAGAGATCAGGACTCAGGAAAACCAGATAATTTAGAAGCAACACATGACTACAGTGGTGGGATAAGTCAACACAAATGTCAATCTTATAGTGGCTCTAAATGAAATGTTGAGAGATCATTATCATCATCAAGTCAGACTTGGCTGATCATCACGCCAACATCTACCACTGAAGACGGAAAACACATTTCCATTTGTTCTGATGCTTGCACATGCAACACATTCAGTGTCTGTCTGTCTCTTTTCTTTTTGGTTATTTCAACAGCAACCGAAGGAAATATCACTAACCGAGAAGCTTGTTAGTCAGCGCGGTATAATGTGTTGGTACAAGGCAAGAAGCAGTTTAAACCCCGCAGTCTCATCCCTGTCAGCGCGTCTTCTGCATGGACACCTCGCATTAGGATCTTCTGCCGAGCTACATCGCAGCTTGCGGGCAGCGTTAAAAGGCAGAGAAACGTACAAACGGAGGGAAACACGAACACGTGCGCGCGAGACAAGCCGATCAATCAGCCGCCGTGTCATAACGCCACGAAAACCCACGCAGACAACACAAACACCGCTACATATACACAGAACACACATCGTAATGCTACTACTACTACATATGGTCACGTGTTAGATTCCAACGCTCCGTCCATCTACGTCCCTGTTCATCTTCATTAATCTCCCGGTAGTAGCTCCACATCGCTCTGTAATCTGCTCTTAATGTGGCCCCACTCTAAGCATAAGTGAACCCATTTGGAGTTTCTGTGAGCAGACTGAGATTCCTCCCATGTTATCTGAACAAGTGTTACTAATGGGTTTATCAATTAGGCCAAGTCCAATAACTGCATGCCTGCAATCTCCTTTAAATACACTCCACCAGTGCAGCGCTGATTTCTGGAGCTAATGAGCACATGCTGCTCACACACACACACTTACAGAAGATGATTGTCAGACAGTGTCCACTCTGTTAGTGTGTGTGTCTGTCTGCGCTTCTGTGTTTACATCCCTGTCAGGGTGTGTGTGTTTATGATTTAGCACCAATTTATTCAGTTTGTTTACATATAAATACACAAGCTTAAAGAGCCTACTAGATGCTTTCAATACACACGGACATACTGGGCTGTACAGTATCTCTGTATGATAAAGAGAACAGACTCACTTCTCCACGTTCTCCTCCCATGAAGATCACCCGTCGTTTACCTCTCACTTCCCCTCACAGCACTTTATACATATCATTTCCTTTCTTTATTCAGGACGTGAGGTTAAAGAAAATTAAATTAAATGCTATGTCAATTGATATTGACACCACATGCAATACACCCACAAAACACAAGACACAAATGATCCCGTTCTGGTCTGTATATTATACTGTATGATAGAATATATGACTACTCTCCTTTCAATCTTTTTAATTTATTACAGAAGCTAATCCAATCTATGAAGCTCATTTCACATTTTTTTTATGTTTAGAGTATTAAAAGTCCATGAAATTTTAATCCATTAACAAACTCATACTGACAAAGGAGAGATACTTTTACTGTGTGTAACGCAAGTGGCCATTATGCCTCTACACTGAGTTAACGTGAAGCGCTAGAGCAAAGTGGATGATTGTGATGTCCGTCATCACTAAACGGCTAAATTGACCAACGGGTTAAAAAAAGGTTAAAAGATTATTTATACATTTTTACTGCTGGTGTAACTAAATGAAAGCACTTGCTCAAACGCGCTCACAGGTTACAGTGACGGGGTCAAGAAGCCGAGGGCACGGGACAGCCGAACGTTCAGGTCCTTTCAGAAAACGGAGCGACATCTTGATGAACGGCTAAAACAACCACAGATTAGGTGACAGCGGGGCTGACCCAGTGATAAAGTGAACAACAAATAGTCTGAGACAGAACGACTGACAAACTCGACGAGTGAGGAATTGATTCGTCCTGATGGTTTGTTGGACAGTCGTCGAGACGGATGGACGGAGACAGATGGGACGCAGACAGACAGGCCAACACAATGTCAGAGAGACAGACAGACGACGGCGCCCAGACACTCTCAGAGCAGCAACACACAGAAGGCTAATCTGACAACACGCCGCGCGTCGCTGTATAATCAACTGCCGCCAACAGAGATCGTCATATTAGAAACACATACGAGTAGAACTACAAGCACGAGCAAACACAAATCGAGACGCTGAACCAGGAGGTGCGTCCGTCTACAACAACACACTACGTATTGTTTCGTACCACAGTTTATACACAAAGCAGCCATCATGACTTTCAGAACCGCTGAGGTTATTTCTGAGTTGGACCTTAGACTCCAGAGGCGATGTTACTGGAAACTAGGAAAAATTTGACTTTCCAGAATAAATGGAAATTACAACTGATCACATGAAGACATTTACTGTAAACTTATGTTCATCTTTTAGCAAAGATGAACTATTTTAGTTTTTAGTTAAAGGTCAGTCTTGGCCTGAAGAGATCACTAATAAATGTTTGGTTATAAAAACAACGTCTAACTAAAACATATACATATATCATTTGCACGATCGTGTCTCTATTTACAAATGCCTAGGTGCTCACAGGCTATTAGGGAGAGGCTGTTGAGAGGAAGCGATATTAAGGGTTACAGGGTCTGAAAGGAGGAGCTTCGCAGAATATTTGTGTTCGTGTCTGTGTGGAACGTAGGAAGAAAGAGGAAAACACAATGTGCTAGAGTGTGAGAAACTGAGACTCCAGCTCCATAAAGACGTGAGCAGAATGCTGCCGATCTGAGCGAGGGGGTGATATATAGTTCAGTCAGTAGCAGCGGGTCACGACGAAGCCTTTAACAGTAATGTCCAGGGAGCCGCCTCGCCCAAGGGACACGCGCTCCATTTTACAGCCAAGCGACTGAGACTGAAACGCTGTGCCATGACAGCTGCGGCAGTAAAGCCGGCCTCTTGTACCATCCATAACATAAAGGAGGCGCAGACACCACTGATACTACCACAAAACACCAGGCCCGAGGCCACACAGACAGCTGGCAGGTTAAGAGGGACCAAGAAAAAGGGGAATTGGGAATTGGTAGGAAGTGGCAGAGGAGACAAAGAAGCGGCTAGAAAAAAAAAAGAAAAAAGAAAAACGAACGAGGAGATATTTCTTCAGATTAATACAAAGAGAAAACAAATGGTAGGAGAAGAAAAATGTACAACGCAGAAGAAACTAAAACACAAGAGGCGGTGGGCAAACGGGGAGAAGAGGAATGAAACTGTCACGTTAATGTTGAAAAAAAAAAACAACTATCTATGTTAAATCATTCAGACAATACACTGATCCATAAAGCCAAAATGTGAAACACTGCTTATCCTTTTTGTTTTTGGACTGTTATTTGGAGCAAACGAGCAATTTGTGAGCAAACTTGAGCTTTTGGAAACTGTAATAGATATTTTTTTGAAGTTTGGTATAAAAACTAAATGCTAAAAATCTTACATAATGATGATAATCTGCTGACTTGATCTATAACACACCAATATTAAACTGGGGAGGAGTGAATTTGAGAAAGAAGGTTTAGAAGATATATGAATTTAAAGCAGTCATCACAACCTGAAGCCAAATGAGCATAAGGCTTTTTTATTCAAGCCCTTCCTCGTGTCCTTGAACAACACAATGATCCCCTACGAAAATGAACAGGGTGTCACACTTGCAGTACTAGTGCGGTATCAATTGCGTGTGGTGCGACAGGGCATTTGGACTCACTTTACTTCTAAGATGAGAGCCAGAATCCCTGCAGCGATCGGAGCAGCACTAGATGTTCCCAAAAAGTGTGTGACGCATCCATCACCGACACTGGTCACAGTGATCTGCAGGAGACGCATGTCAGTCACACGACGCTGTGCAGTACAGTACGTAGATGTTGTATTAGCTTCGTCTACACAACTTCTCCTCTGGAAAGCAGTTCTAACACTTCATCAGTAGGAGTTTCGTTCATTAGAGCGTGTCAGCACAGTTTTACAGCTGTGATCATTAAAGAAGCGATGTGTTTGGTCTGACCACCTCCTGATGCGGTGGGAAAGGACAGGCCTCCCAGCAGACAAAGGTGGCATCGCGCTGATAAAATTGGCCTTTGTGTTTCTGTAGCCCTGGAGTTGGCACCGTGTGTCTTCCTGGCTTTTCACTGTTACCTCCGCCATCAACACCTCGGCTTCTTCCTCTCCCTTTCTCAGCCACACTGCAGCCATGTTTTACCTCCAATTAACACTCGTTTTCTTCTGCGTGTGTGTGTGTGATCAGCAGTCACCTAGGTCATTTGGCAGGCTTCTATAAATATCGCACCAGTGGCTGTTCTTTAGCAGACTTCTCACAGGAGCCGAGGAGCGAAGGCCGCTGGCATGCACGCACACACGCACTCATTAATGATAAACGCTGATGTTAGAAAGTGTTAGGCAGTACACAAACACTAACCAGAGGTAGTGGGCCTCCCACGCTGACCCCTGCCGGAGTGACGGCCATCACCCCGGGGCAGGGCTCACTGAAGTAGGCGGGCTCCCCTGCTTGAGTGACAGCGCCGATGGCGATGGTGTAGATGGAGTTAACATAGCCATCTGCGCCACAGTGGTCATGAAGCAGTCCTCCATTACCTACCGCCCACACAAAGACGCTGCCCTTCCCACCCCGGCCCTGGATACACAAACAGAGGCAAGTCAAAGTAGAACAATAAGTGGATTTCATGAAGACCTTTTTACATTTAGTGGCCAGCATTTCAAATATCACACACTAATGAACTGCTGGTATTTACATCGGGGTGATTCACAGGTTTAGGATACGATAAACAAAGACAAAACAAAAGACACCTAAGCCCCAAAACGTTACAAAAATTCCATGAGCAGGTTGTCACCGTACACGCTGTATTATTATGTATCTGTCAACATCGTCAGCAACTCAGAAACCTTACACGCTAAATAAATGTAACTGGCTCTTTCATAAGCCCAGGTGGACATCTGTGTTAAACGTGATTAAGAAATCTGGTTCAGGCCTTCCAAACACTTAACATTGTACCCATCAGGACCACTAACAGTGTGACTGTCTGTTTTACACTTGACTAATGTGAACTTGAAGATGAAAGCAGTGCCTTGCGGGTTCCTAGCCGGAGGGCTTGCCCCGTCAGGCCGTGCGGCCCGTCCATCTCGGCCCCGCTGTCCCGCGGTCCCCAGCTGCACACGTAGATGTCGATGAGGTGGTTGTTGAAGGTCAGGGCTGTGGCCTCCATGGCATCGGTGACATGATCATCCAACAAGCGGATGCCTGGACGGGTTGAAAAGGTCACAGGGATCAGAGTTCGGGAGGCGGCTTTCAGAATAAAATGAACTCAGATGTATTTACACTAACTGCTCGTCTCTGTAAAACACCGTGTCTGTAAAAACTTGAAAGGCTTCAATATCATCAGACATGTGATTGAATAAACATTATTTTAAGGTAAACTTAAACACTGAGTGGCAATAATGCTTGCAATATTGGCAATGCAATTGTGTAGTAACCCACTGTAGCTCGCCGTGCAATTCTAACCTCAGAGGATAATGACGTAACTAGAGGAGAGAATGCTGCACTTAGGATTTTCTTCTATTCCCCTCCAGGGAGCCTAGAGGGCATCGCTCAGCCCTAGTACGCTATCACAGGTAGAGAGGCAGTCAAAATAACATTCCAATACGTGGCGTGCACACGATGCATGGCTGGAATTAGGGATTATGTCCAGAACTTTGTTGATTCTAATGGCAAGACTGGTAAAGTATCTAATGTTTGATAATAAAAAAAAAAAGCAAGCGGTTGAGGTTTTCGCTGAGCTTTGGATCAGAGGGTAGTTAGGCGTTTACTCTGCAGCAATAACAAATAATTCATAGATGCTCAGACCTGGATGCTGACAAACAATCACCTTATGAAGTCATTAAGAGCAGACATGAAAAACAACTCTACACCTGCCAAGTAGTCTAGCATATATTATTTGTTTACACTTTGTCTTTTTACAACAAATTTTAGTTAAACTGTAATTCTAAGTTTGCACTGAAGCACATTGCTTATTGTAAATGTTGTCTCTCCCTCCAACTTTCCTCAGCGATTCATCAAAATGCATATCGAGCTGATTCACGAGGCTCAGTTTGCAAACATTCATCACGTTTATGTTTACGTTCAGACATAAACAAAACCAAGTAACATAAATGCACTGAGGAGACGCTGACGTGAGAAGCGAGCTCAGTCGGGCCACACTGATCAGCAGCACCCAGCATTGCAACCTTTCGCTTGGGTCGTCTACTCTGTCTCGGGATAAAATAGACGACAGCAGTGAGACGCTAAAAGTAACCCTGAAGAATGTTTGAAGACAAAGGTTCAAAATCACAGAGCAGAGTTGAAAGGTCGCATCTTTAACACACACTTCATGAAACTGGTTTGGATGTGTTCAGATTGGGCGACGTTGTAATTTTCTAACTCAAGCACATCTTGTACTCCTCATTAACTTGTGCTTTATAGCATTTTTAGTGTATCCTATAAAAACCTTTGATTTCACAACAGACAATGGGCCATGTTACGCATTTGGCCCATTTATCCTTCACCTGTGTTACAACCAACACTAAAAAAAGCCATTACTGAAGCTCCCACTACAAAACGAGCTGTTAAATAGGGTCAGCGCAGCTCAACAGCAACTCTGATTTCTTACATATGTGCGACCAACCCAGCAAACTCACAGTGAACTTCAGTCAAACCTCATGAGCAATTCACACACTTTCAAACTTCCAATCCAAGCAAAGTACAAGCTCCACATGTCGCCTTCGCGTCATTTCAATACAATGCACCTCACCTCCAATCCTGGCGTTAAAGGCAATGCCCACACCGCAGTAGGAGTTGTTGGCCTCCATGGCAACTTCCCCTGCACAACGGGTACCATGACTGAGACAGAGGGGGGGAATAAGATGTAAGGTACGAACTGAGACACAAATTTGGATATGCTGACCAGAGCATGTTCCCAAATTGAGCCTGGACAGACAATTACACGCAACACACTCCCAATTTGAGCCTGGCACAGACACACACACACACACACACACACAACTGGAAGCTGTCTGCTGGTGGTTCTTGTTTATATACCAGCACAAAAATTGCAAAATGTGTCTCATGATCTTTGATATATTGTATGTAGACACTTATACAGTATAAGCATTAAGTTCATACTACAGCTTGATAATGATGCTATTAATTCAACTAGCATTGTACTTTGGTGTTACTTTCAGATTTGAGATAATTAAGCTTTTCAGTCATAAAATAATTATAATTCTAAGAGTTTGAACTTAAATTGTGAAATTTGTTTCACTGCAGTGTGTACAAGTCCAACCTTTGAATATTTCATTAGAACAGGGAAGAAGATTTTGTTTTATTAAACAAACTTACTTATACATTTGCTCAACTGATCCTTCTCCCAAAATGAAAATGAACAACAGGTCATTACCTGTTCTCCTCATTTCGGACTGGCATGGGATCCTGGGACACCCCGTGCGAAGCCTGCAGATCAACACTGGCGCGTGCCTCCTGTAAGACGGACACAAAACCAATTATGAGACAACACCGCACTCAAGATAACGCGTCAGAATAATACGACAGGAAACGGGAGGAATCCCGTGAAAAGCCCATGACACTGGCACTTTGAATGAGTTTGTCAACATGCTGTTCTTTCTCTGAGCGACAGCAGTCAGCGCCGCCGAGGCGATCCCCACGTCTGCGTCTATACTGTGCGAGCGTGTTTGGTTTATCCGCGCTCCTCATACAAGCGAACATGTTCGAATGAATTGTTTGCCAGTGTATATTGGTCTAGGCATAACGGGAGGAGGATGTCTTGGCAGCAAAGACTACATAAGAGCAATTATGTATCTCTCTGTGTGACTCGCTCTGCACTGAGGCTTATCCATGCCAGACAATCTGCTCTGACAAAGTACAAGTCGGCCTCCATGCTTCAAACTGCCTATAGGATTATAAATGACAAGACAGGAGCAAACTGCGCTGCCACTCCGCATGTGCTTTATGGGCAGGCAGTGCAACAACAGCCTCACTGAACAGCAGCTTCATCACTACATGAAACTTTTACTGTCTCAGAATTTAAGCAATACAGAAGTTGGGCCGTTAAAGAGAAAGTCGATACGAAGATTTCAGTCTAATGAAAATCCAAACAGCACTGCTGGCTGAATATAATCTTGTAAAAGGACAGCAGAATCAGAAATTAAATTGCATAACCATCTCTAAGATCTTCACGAAATAACCAAAGTGGTGATATTTTACAGCCAAGCTTTAATAGGATTTGGTCGAGATCAGTTATTGTTGGAAAATCTAATTGTATGTTTACTTACAAAGTTTTTCTTCAGGTCTTTGTTCGTGTAGTCTAAACCTGAAAACGAAAAAAGAGAGAGACTACGTTACGTATTCAACAAAAGTCAAACTGATGAGTTCGGTTCGGATTTTCAGCGTCTCCGCTAACGCTCAGCACTGACTGATGGGTTCACGTTATGACACCGTACATGTTCTTTAAAAAATATTTCTGGTAACAAACTCAGAGGAAGCTACCTAACGTTTAGTTTGTGTGCCTCCCCACCGGCAACATACGCAGCCAACTCCGTGAAATATAGAAAAAGTGCTGCCTAAAGGACAGATTCAGGGAACAAATTACCCACTTGCTGTTATTTCATTACACTCAAGCTCAAAACTACCAGTACAAAGCAAATACGTAGAAACCCTCCGATGACATTTACGTACACACAAGTCCACGTGTTCAGAGACGGAGGAAGTTTGTACATCGTGAAAAAGGCTGCTGGTTCACAGGCTGCTTGGTGATAGGCTTTCATATTTCATAACGTAATTCAGCATAATTCACATAAATGTATGAAAAAAAAAAGAAGCAACTTTGAGTAAAAAGCACAGCACCGATGTATATTATACACAGTTACGTTAGAGCACAGGAGACAAAGTAAAGTTTGTACAGAAGTCGGGGAAGGACGTCTAGCAAAACAATAAAATACGCAGGAGTTTGTCAGTTTAATGGTTATAAAAGCAGAGGCTGATGCGTTCACACATGACTAAGTGCACTCATTGTTTTATCCATGTGAGGTGCGACGTTCCAAGTCTTGTGAACTTTTATTGTTAAAGACAGATTAATAAAACCTTAAATTTGGAGTTCCTGCTAATAGGTATAATTAATTTGCCAAAATGTGATGGTGATGTTGTGGTATGTGTTTTCTTTTTTTCTGTATGAGGTGCTGCACATGACTGATGGATGAGTGAATGAACAAATGAGCAGAGTAATCTACGTATGTGTCCTGTCACCCTTTTTATTTCATATTCTTTCCCCCACTGTTCCACATGTTACATCCTTTCCACATCACTTGCCTTTCTCTTGCCTTGCCCCCACCTCGTCCACCCTCAACCCTCCACCACAACAAAGTGGAGTTTCTTCACATTTGGAGTTTCTTGATGGAACAAGAGGAAAAGCTCTGTAGCCAATTTTCCTCCCAGCCTGAGCCAAGTTGGATTTCACCACTGAACATAAGGTCGAGTGAGGATGCTGAGCAGGTTTTGTGGACTCTCATTCAAAGAGATGTGCTGAGTGATACTACACTACGGGTGGATGCGATGTCTTCAGACAGGATTCCATGAGTCACTACAGTTTTGAAATGTCATATGTGTATGTACTTTCCAAGTACAAGCTCATGCTGTTCTAGTTTCCTGAATGTCATTATCACTGAAATCAGGAGATAATATATTAATATTTAGTTATATACAACAACAACAACAACAACAACAACAGAAGTGTGGCTACAGGCGCAAACTAGTGCAAAACTAACAAAAAAAGGCTAATGGTATAGTTACTGTATGCTGAAGTACAACGTGGAGGTCATTTTTGATTTTGCTATTATTTTGCTTTAATTATTAGGTTCTTTTATTTAGTTTCAGATTAAGTTGGCCTTAAATTAACTATCACCAATAAATACATTATCTTATTGTGTATTACGGATAAATCAGCTGGTGGAAAGTCATTAATTTCATGTCTGTTATCATTAGGCAACACTGGCCTATTTATAATTATTGGACTGTTTTGTTTGCACTTTATACTGCATATGGCAAACCAGTTAAAAAAAAAACTGACTGGGCCAGACAAACTGGGAGCTGTGGATCTGACCTGACTGAGATCACCGCACACAGAACCACAGTGGAGTGACACAGGAACTGGGCCGACCACCATGACACACCCACGTCTGTCTCTCTCTCTCCTCCTCCTGCTGCTTCATGCTGGCTCTCATTTTATTACTACTGAGCTACCAGCCCCATTTATGCAGTGGTTCAACTGACTCGACCTTCCCCAATCAGCAACTCAGGCTCTATACACCGCTACCATTTCACCTTAAAGGGGTTGTTATTTAAAAAAAAAAAAAAAAAAAAAACTACATTTGGCCCATCTAGGGGTCAGCAAGTCTAAATGTTTCACCATTTAGATAAACTGCTTTTCAATCTTGAATAATCCAGATTTATTCCAGGTTAAAGACCTATGTAGAGTATTACTAGCACTTCTAAGTGTCATCTAGGTGGAAAATGGATATGAATGTGTATTCAATACACACAGACACGTGCACAGTATGAGCACACGCATGCTCATAGCTGGTGTGTTACGAGGGTCAGTTTGAGCATCAAAACACTGGACCTTAAAGTATTTATAAGGATGATCAGAGTGAGAAAATGCACTGAGCCAGGTGCACTGACTCAAGTAGCACTATTATGCCATAAATTCAGCCATAAACACACTCCAGCACAGACCAAGGTCTTCCGAGTGTGAGAATAGAAAGCCACGTCCAACAGTTAGATGGAACACTGTAGGTGGTGGAGCCAATGCAAAACCTTCCATGAATACAAATGCTTTGAACCTGGCTGACCCAGTCTAGATTGTGATTGCACGGGTGTGTGTGTGCACGCGCATTCCCTGCTCTGCATGTGTGTCAGCATTCAGCAGCAGCAGCAGCAGCAGCTGCACTCTATCTCCTTGCTCCTGGAGCCTTCACGCCAGTCCTCAGGGTCAAACACACACGCACAAATCAGACACAGAGACGTGTCGGAGGCCATTTTGAGTCGACGGCGAGTCGTGCCTGAGCCGCCTGTGAGAAAACGAGCCGACATCACTTCAGACGAGACCCCTGCTACAACTGGGGCCCCCTGGCTGATCCTCCCAGCTTAGCTCTGCTCTGTAGGAGTTACTGTATGGTGGGGGGGGGGGGTGGGTGCCGTTGGATACACGGCACCCCCGATATCTCTGTAATGAAGCTGCGCAAGGCTGAACATTTGCGTTTGCAACGGTGTGTATGTGTGTGTGACAGAGCTGCAACGAGACAGGGTGTGTGTCATCACCCACTGAGGGTGAGACTTCCTGGCCCTGCACCTCCGTCTCATTAATCAGCTCGGTATTTAAGAAGGGCCGGTGTGGACACTCGTCTGTAATTAGCTGGCTTTGTCAAGGAGTGTGTGTGTGTGTGTGTGTGTGGGTGGGTGTAATAAGTGAATGGCAAAGACAGGGTAAAGACAGATGAGTGATAGAGGGTGGAAAGCATGGAGAGGGTATGTGGGTGATGGAAAGCTTGGCATGGGAGGAAAGAATTGAGGAGGAGGAGAAGCTGGAAGAGGAGAGGAGGTGAGAAAAAAAAGACAGCGCAAGAAAAAAAAAAAGGCGACAATGGAGCGAAGAGAAAAGACAGTGAGGGAAAAGATGCAGGGAGATACAGGGGCAGAGCACAGGGATGTGGGGATGGAGGAGAGGCTGGCTTCTAAAGTGGGACATTAGTATTCAAGCGGCACCCGCTCACCCCCACCACCATCACACCCCGCTGCCCCGCCTGCCCAGCGGCCAGCTCTCCTCCTGAGGTGGACCCAGACGTGAAGCTAGAGGTTGCACAGGAAGTGTGTGTGAGTGCACATGGGGCGTAAGTTCATTGCAAGTCTCAAGCGCTTCCTTTGGATGGAAATCTACACTTTAGGGAAACATCCTCCTTGGTGTGTGTGTGTGTGTGTGTGGGCTTTTAATCTGCCCCCAGCTGGTACTGTACATCGACATTTTACCTGCACATTAAACGTGCGCGGTGTGGACGCGCGGATGGAAATTCAGTGTTATTTAAAACAGAGTGCAGTTCTACACCGAGACACACGCCTACATACAAACGGGCCAGGATTGCATGGGGCAGAGCCAGCAGAGCAGAGCAGAGCAGAGCAAGACAGTGAAGCAGCGCGAGCTGTACCACCGATCTGGCAGCAGCACCTTAAAGTCCTGCATCATCACTTTTACAGTTTCACACAGTGACTTGACAGTTTCTACCTGTGAATCTAAGAGTCAGTATTTAACAAGCAAAGACAAAAATAGCGCAAAGTTTACACTGTGTTCTTACAGCATGAGAATAATGTTTGAGCTTTTTTGTTCTTTTTTTTTTTGTCCCGGTTGCACTGGATGCTCCACACTTTCTTAAATGCTAAGACACGTGAGAACTGTTCTGTTAGGTCTTTGCAGATCTTCAGTCCAGGTGAAGTTGTCTGGAAACAGAGGCCAACCTGGGTAGTCCAAATAGTTTAGTAGGATAACTGGAAAGTATCGCTGCTTTCGGTCTTTTTGTGGATTGAGGCATTGAGGCTGTCTTGGATCTAGAACCTTAACTTACTAATCAGTAACCTCTTTACTTTCTACGATGTTATATTAACTCCATGTCAAAGTGAAAAATGTGTTGACGTTCTCCTGCTGCTTGCAACCACTGATTCATTCTGATGCTTAGTAGGAACAATATAGTGCGAGTCCTCAGGACCTCACTGCCAGTCACTGATCCAGTGATACACCGTTGTCATTGTTCAGCATGTCTAATAAAAGTATGTACCATAAAATGGAGGGCCCTCGGGGCAAAGGAGCAGGTGATTGTCACTTAGTATTTGATATATACAGAGCCCAGTGTACATTACTCAATCCACAAATTTCCTCATCGCTGCAGCGACGTCTCTTTATATCTGCCCACCAAACACTGTTCTCCCTCCTCTGCTCTTCGCCGCTTTGCTTTTATTTGACTAATTACATTCACACAGAACGGTGTTGACAAATTCATTACGGAATCTATTAGTCCCATGGCGTTGTTTAAACAATATGAACATTAATGGGCATTGCTTTAATGCCCCCGATTCACATTCTAATAGCCGCCTGATAAATCAGGTTATCTACGACACCTTCTACACGCCGTGAAAAGCGGAAATTGGAGAATTATTAACTATCCGCAGTGTTCAGTCGTGTCCGGGTGCAGTGAAAAGACGAGGGGAGAGGATGACAGAGCAGAGGGAGGGGGGAGGGGGGAGGGTGCGAGAGAGAGAGAGAGAGAGAGAGGATGATGGAGGGAGAGCAGACAAATTAAAGGCATAGGTGATGTTAAAAAGAGACCAGGGGGAAAAACGGAAAGAGATAAGAAGGAACGCGAGGAGCAGCAGGGAATAAGTGATTGTAAATCTACGTGAGACAAAGACAAACATTAAAGAAAAGGGACTAAGGGCATAATATAGAAGACACGGGTGGAGCACGAGCAGAAGATCCATTTAAGACCAGAGAACATTTAATGTGCTCACATATTATACAGCCTTTCAAAGGGATGCTAAAAAAATCCACAGAACACAAAAAGTTACTCAGTTCTGTGTTTTCTTTAATGCCAGCTAGTGATGCTCACACTTCCCTCCAAGGTATAAAGTCATATTTTGAATATTCTGTTACTTAATTACCAAAAAAAAACAAGACAACATAATGGATGCCACAAATATCACAGCTGCAGCAGGGAAGATGTACAGTAGGACATAGGATGCTGGTGTACGTAATGTTAACCTCAAGCGATCATCTGACCCTTTTTGTTTAGTTGTAACTGACTCTTTCTACACATTAGGTAGAAATAACTACAGCAATATACAAATAACTCATGTACTGGATGTCATTATGGTACAAGGGCAACTTGTTTGCTCTTAACAGGTCACCATAGGCTCCAGCCTTTATATTGAGGGTCACCAGGCAGCTGGCCCTGATCCCACACATAACTATGATCTGGGGACAGAGAGCCAGTCCATCACAGAACCAACGCAGACAAGCAAACACACACCTATGAGCTACTTACAGTCTCCAAATAACAATAAAACGTTATTTTACTTTGTCCACCTCCACCTCACCCTTTCCCACCATCTCCATCCAAATCCTGGCTGCGTTTCTCCGTCTCTTCTTCCTACCGCCCCGTCGCCCTTCTCCTCTCTCCTCCTCGCACCCGCTGAACAGAAAGGAGAGAGTCTGTTCGTGTCAGCAGCCCTGCCTGTGGTGCCTGGTGCAGTGTGTGGACACACAGGCCTGATTAGCTGCTTGTTTACCTACCAGCACCACCACTATCAGGACCACAGGGCATCAAGGGCAACACCAGTGGATCACCTCCACGCGCACACACACAAACGCATAAACAAGCTAACAGACGCACTGTGTGGACACTTTTGTGTGCGACTGTGAGTGTGCTTGTGCGTGGTATGTGCCATCACGCCCCCACTGAGTCACCCACCATGGCACAGGTCTCTTAATTAAGAGGAGTGCGTACTGTGTGTGTGTGTGTGTGTGTGTGTGTCTATGTTTCGGAGGCGGAGCAGCTGGCAGTAGGCACTAGGGCCAGAGAACATCTGCAGGAGGCCTGCGCACACAGACACGCAACCATACACACACAGCTGCAACTCACAACCCTGAGAACACGGGAATACGCATTTGGAAAGCACAACCACAGACCCGCCGCGCACTGCCATCGCTGCTGCCACCATACCAGTGGGACTATTACCATAGCAACCAAGGACTGGTCATGACACCCTGCTTTAGTGAGATGGGTGACAGTAAGAGAGAAAGTGAGAGACAGGCAGGCAAAAAAAAAAAAAAAAGAGCAAAGGACAAAGACAGAAAGCGAGGGGCATTAAACACCCTCCTCAGAAGGGGAGAGAGAGAAGAAGAGAGCGAGTCAGAGAGGGACAGAATCTAAAGGCGTCTCATCCACAAGCCGCTCTGGATGTTAGGGGTCAGCAGCTTAGAGGACTTCAGACGCACCACAGGGCCCTTAGAAGTCAGTCCCCTTTTTCAATAAGTCAAGAGGAGCTGTAGAGATGTGTGTGTGTGTGTGTGTGTGTGTGTGTGTGTGTGTGTGTGTGTGTGTGTGTTTGCGTGCACACACATATTTGGAAAGAAAAGGTAAAGAGGAGCAGAGCGATTTTGTCCTTGCTATGGGGCAAAGGCTTCAGCTACAGGGTAAAGGATTAAAGGATCATATCAGCCATTGTCAGTTTTATTTTACTCTTGCCGTTTTCTGCAGCATCAAGTGTTTGGTTTTATCTTGATCATACTGGCGTAAACTGTGTTCTATATTTCAATAGAATTTAATACCATTACTTTGCACCTGGGTTATATTATTATTTAGCCTTTGACTGGTTGTATTTGTCGTTTTCTTCGTTTCTTTTCCTCAGTTCTTCTGTTCTGTTTAATACATACATTTAATTGTTTTAATGTAAAGAAAATATATATATGAACAAAATGTGACAGTACAACGGAAATCAAACTAGATCAAATCTGCAGATAAAACAACTTTTGACTGTGTTGTTCATGTAATTCAGCACATCATAACAGAATAATCAAACATGAACGTCACTTTTCCATCACGTTTGCAGTCTTGAAAGGACCAGGTCTCATTGTTCGCTCATGTTTGGCAACAGCATAATGTTATCTACCAAAACAACAGGCGAGACAAACTCCTCATATTTGTGCACGGATTAATTTGCATTTCATTTGAACAAGAATTCAGGAATTTGCTTACGTTTTGATCAAAACTTTGAATATCGGACTGAGCCTAAAATGTAGTCTTAAGGTAAACAACAGAAAATTCTGCTGCCATGCAGCAAAAATAACCAAATGCATGGTTGTATGTACTGGACAGTTATGGCCGACACAGCGCTCATCATACGCCTACGATCAATCATGTCGTTTTCTCATGTTCATTCAAAAACAACAAATGCATAAATATATTACTTTACCTCTAAATGCTCCACAAACATAGCTGGTAGGGTACAGCTGTAGAGTCAACCTGTGCAGCTGATCTGTATATTAAGATAAACTGGCCTAAATTAATGAGCAGATTTGAAAACTGAATTTTTCTTTTTTTTTTTTTAATCTGCAGGGAGAAAACACAAGCGTGACACAATAAGACCAATACAACTTAAGCACAGGTTTGAATTTGTGCAGATCGACTGGAGCAGAAAATCCCTATCGTTACAATAGCTAAACCAGCACAGTTTGATTGAGGATATAAAACGCTATGATTAATTGAGAGACTCTTTCATAGAAGATCATAAAAAGGACTTAACTTGAGCGAGCGCAGGCGTGGTTGTGTGTGAGAGTAAAGAAAATGTGCTGTGGTACCAGCCAGATTCAGCATTAATGATGGACTGGGATCAGTTCTAGCGGTGGGATCAAATACCCCGGCTGTTAAATAATGTAGCGTACAGGGCCAAGGACAGTCCCATATGGAGCAGAGAGAGCGATGTTGGAAGGCTAATGTATAGCAGGTACTGGAAGTATGTCAGCAACTGCTGTTAAATACTCTGAGGCTGAGAGAAGAATCACTGCCAAGTAAATACAATATGCATGTGTGTGTGTGTGGTTGTGTGCATGTGTGCGTTTGTGGCTATGTCGGCAATGTGTGTCACTCATCAATAATGTACAGCCCTTGGTTCTCCCCTCTTCAAAGCTAGTGACGCTCTAGTGTTCCACATAATTAACTCTCTCTGAAACACACACACACACACACACACACACACACACACACACACACACACACACACACACACACACACACACACACACACACACACACACACACACACACACACACACACAGAGCTAAACAGTCGAGGCAGCAGCAGACAAATATACAGATACACTGCAAATGAGCTCAAACATCCACAGGAAGGAAAACCAAAAAACGTATATCAAACATATCAACCAAACATTGTGTACATACTGCCTTGATTCCATATCACAGTCAGTGAGAGAAAATAGATTCAACTAAAGGGCAAGTTTAACTGATGACATTGCTAGATTAAAAAAAAAGTCTAGCTTTGAGGGGGAAACTGTCCAAATCATTCCGATTTTACTTTATTTGAATAAAAACATCCTGAAAGCTACTAAATGACGCAAGATACGTACAGTCGGAGAAGAACATGTTTTCTCATTGTTTTTATATACAAGATGTCACAAAAACTCATTTACAGTACAGTTATTATATTATTAGCTCACTGTGCTTCCAGGTGTCGGTGTCAAGCAGATCAATACCAGTGATAGTAGCTGTGCCAAGCTGCTGTATGCTGCACCGTGCCTTCCTGTGTGCGCTAGGCCCACTAGTGTTTGGATAAACTCATTTACTGGCTTTTTATTCATAAGCATTGTAACAAGCTAAGCGTAGCGATGTACGGTCATAAACTAATAAAGGGCCAGTGCACCTGGGTTCCCTCTGTTCTCCCGCGTCGCCTACTCTGTGTGAACGGGACGAGTTATGTGCTCGGTCGCAAAGAGCACAGATTATGCGAATCCTGCTGCCACACTCTGGTGCACTAAAGAATTTGTCATTTTCGATACGTACGAACTATTCTTATTGCTTTGCGTGAACGCAGGAATTGGTCAAATCCTGCATTAAAAGGCCAAACGATCGATGCTGCAGTACATCCGGCTTTTCTGTGCACAGGCCGTCACAGCCGTACAGCGAGCACGAGCTCTGCAGTTGATGAGGTGTTTTATTCACCCTCAAACACACCTGTGTCTGTCCATTAACAAACCGCAGCCGACCAGTCTTTATCTTCAGCATTCTTAGTGTCTTGTAGTTCTGGGTGTTTTGCCAACAGACAGGTGAGCTTTTGGCTTCATGTGCATTTTTAAAGTGCCGTAAATAACTCAAGTTATGTAACTTTACCAAACTGTGGCTGTAAGTAATCCTGAAGTCCCCCCAGGCAGCAGCTATCGTGCAGGTGTAAATCCACCGCCTAACAAGGAAGAGTCTACCACACCTAAACAAAGCTGATCAGTCCTGCAGAAGTCTGTCCAGCATTCTTCATGCTGCAGGTAGTCCTGCAGAGGAAGCGTCGAGGGAGAGCGAGTCTGCATGGAGGTGCTGGTTACCGGGCGAGAGAGCAGAGTTTGGTTGGGTGCAGGACTCAGCAGGCGTCATATACTGTACAGCGACAGTAAGCCCAGAGGGGAAACGTGCCAGCGAGCCTGCTGCTGAACTGCCTAAAGCTCAGCTGAGCACAATTTAGGTATCTCGTTTATTTACAGTACTGGTTAACAATCGGGTCAGAAAGACAGCATGGCCGCAAGTAGTGTAAACTCATTTTGCTCACTGTAAGAGCAAGACACCGACTTGAGAAAGTACTGAGATTCTGACTGATGTGTTGTTGACTCGTTTACAGTTTACAGTACACACAACAACAAGGTGTGATGACGTGGCATACGGTACAGTGCACACAAACTGTGGATGCTGTGCTACAGGGTCTTAATTCCATCTCAGTTCATCCTTAATGGGGACAACTACTGTACAGTAGCCAAAGACAGAGGCTGACAGATTGAAAAGTTACTCGTGATCATTTTGCAGGAAGAATACATTGCTAATAAAGAAATAATCAAGTAAGAAATGATGGCCATAACGATAATGATTTTTTTGTGTGTGTCTCATTGGATTTTCCCCCCTTGTGCTTTTATTGAAATGGATTAAAATAGTCAGAACGACAGGGTGACAAAGATCTATTTTCTGACAATTGTGTGCTTTGAAATTGTGCTTCAGCTCGGAGATGTGTAAAATACACATAGACAAGAGTGCAAGTGTGTGCAGAAACACATGTGCGCACGCAGACACACACACACACACACACACACACACACACAAACAAGAGATGTGTGGTGTTGATGCCAACTTGGAGTGATGGTAATATCAGAGACTGGAGGAGCTGCTAATGAACAGTGCGAATGGGAAGAAAGGCTCCAGCTCAATCCACTAATTGCCTTAAAAGCTTTTCATACAATTTACCCTGTCAACAGAGACGGTGTTGCTGTGTGTATGTGTGTATGTGGGTGGGATGTGGGATAAGAAAGAGAGATAATTCTGAGAAAACATATTGTAAGAAAGCGAGAAAGAAATGCACAATGGTTTCACACCTACGCACGCCCAATCTGACGCACGGCCTCACAAACACACCAAGACGTCTCAAAACTACAGCCAGACATTTCAGACACTGACGGCGCACACTCGCACGCACTCGATCCCTCATCATTCCAACACACACGCATTTGCATATATAACCATATCTTTTACACACACACAGACACACACCACAGTGCGCTACAGCGGGGTGCCGTAGCACGACCCGGCCCTCATTAAAGGAAAAAGCCTGCTGAGTGTTTTAAGCAGCATTAAGGCAACGGCAGAGTCACAAATACAGGCAGCTCTCCTCTCTGCTCTTCAGCACGGCTCTCTGGCCTATTGTTCAAAACACACAGCTCAAGAGCTGAAGTGACAACACACACGGCACTGACGCGCAAACTTGTCCATGTCAAAGTTTTCAAAAGTAAAATGCATGTGGAAAGCCTGCGAGTTCACACTTCACAAGAGGCTTCTGTCACGGATGTGATCGATCGATTGAGACTATTCAGAACGGAACAAAACCCAAACAACCTACGCTCTGAAAGCCTCACACACACATTACATTAGCCATACGAGCTAACGCCGCACACGTTTGGTTTGTCCGGGAATAAAGAGATACTGGAGCAACTTAAGTAGTTGAAGTATTTTAAATGCAAACGTTTAGATCACAAAGAATACAATCACCCGATTAATAAATTATTCAATGACATGAAAGGTAAAACCCCACCTCAGATAAAACAACCAGACCACTCGGTGTAAGGTTTGCCCTGCGCCAGTGGTCTTGTGAAGCATACCCAATATCCTTGGATGGATGGGGGTAGACCGGGGCAGTTTAATGGGAGTGAAGGGTAGGATTGTGGCAGGTCAGGGGATATGGGGGCTTGCAAAGTGGCAAGGCTGTCGTGGGGCGTCTCCAGAGGTCGAAGGGGTCTGAGGTCAATTTGAAGAGAAGATGAATAGGTAGGTAGACTCCCCCAGAGGTCTGCTGATGAAGGGCTGATGGGGGCGAGTAGAGCTGTGTGTGTGTGTGTGTGTGTGTGTGTGGGTTGAGGGATGCTTGCGTGCGCCTTCGCTCAGATACGTTTGCGTGTGCGTTGAGGTGCGGACGTCCTCGTTCAACAGAGGGGTGTGTGTGTGTGTGTGTCTCTCTCCAGCGAACACAGGCCCTCAGACCTCAGAGTCCTCCCTGGAGTCTGAGGTCTGTCAATACAGACAGCACGGAGAGGCCCTGGGCCAACACCAAAGCCAATAGCTGAAGACAGGCAGCGGACACACATGAACACAAACGTACCACTATCGCACACACAAGCACACAGCCAACAAGCCAATAACTGCAGCCTATTATTGAGCTGGCCGGGTCCAAGTTCTGACACGAGCCACAATTAACCCTTGAATCCTCAGCGGGCTGCTGGATGTTCATTCAGAGCAGCTAACGAGGCTAAATGTGAGAGCAGTGGCTTCAGTAATGAGACAGGATAACTGTGGTGTGTTCCAGCTCGAGCGGGTCAGCTCTCACTGGCCCTGAGGATAATATCCTACTTCCAGACTCACATTAGACCTGCTCTGCTTTGAATGACCCAGCTTAGCTTTCTGGAACACATGCAGTTGTCCGTCACTGGACCAATAAAGCGAAATACTCCGAGCCCCGTGTCACACGCAGAAAAACCAGGAGGAGCCTAGAGGTTGGATAACTGCTTCTCTCTGCCTCAGATGGTTCAGGATAACTACGTGCAGTAGTTCTGTACATAACCAAATGTTCTGCTTGTTTACAATGTAAAGCTGCTTAGTTTTACTATTTACTGTATCTACTTTTCCATTTTCTTAAGGGGCATTAACCGATTTCCCTGAGACTCCTGGTTTTCTTCCAATGGACACTGAAACCACAATGGAGCCTCGGCGTAACCAGAAGGTGCAACAGCTACATCTCAATTTCCCGATTTTTCACTCTCTGCTGCACCTGTCTCACATTAACAGATAATGTAAGTGTTTTGGAAAGGCTTTCACACGGAAGCAGCTGTGGCAGATCCTGGGTCAGCCACCAACCACTACGGGGAATGAACGTAATTAGAGCTCCAATAACTCGGGGGAGCACGAGGTGGAAGAAACACAGTGAAGCTTTAATCTGTGTCAGGTGTAGTAGCGACAGTTAGTGAGAGTCGGTCCAGTCCCACCAGACAGAGAGAAGCTGGTCTAATCGGCCTGTTGAGGTGATGAGGTCACGGTGACGACGTTCGGTCACAAATGATAAACGACAACAACATGTGGCTTCGCTTGGATTACACCGAAGCTGCACATTTCCTAGAGTCTATCTCTGGATTCTCAACCAAAGCGAAGCTGTTACCGCGCATTTTAGACAAGATCCTTATTACAGCACTCGCTCAAACCCAACCCGAGTTGAGCTTTTGTATTTTTGATGGAACAACGTAGCATACGGTGGAGAAAACAGGAAGGAGGGCAGCGAATAAATTGAGTTGTAGACAGAGCAACAACAAACAAGAAGAACCGCTCAGCCTTCCTGCTCCCTTTCCGTTCTCTTCCTCGCTTCTCCCCACCGCTTATTTTCCACTAGCGCTGTTATCAGATGCAAGTGTGCGGTGAGCGGAAAGGGGAACGTGGAGAAAATAATTACCCTCTGCCTCAACCAGCTGGTTTGTTCATAAACACGCAATTAGAATTTCATGGCAGTCCATAATATACAAGCCACTCCAGGGCGGATAGCTCTGCCAAGGCGCGATCGCTGCAAACATCTTAAACGCTCGGCAACAGCTAATACCTCAACAACTGAACACAATTTTCTGATTTGCTCGACGGCTCCTCAATAACAAATCAATTAGGCTTTGAGAAATATGAGCAGAAGTCCTGTCGAGCTGGTAGGCCCAGCCGGATCGTGCTCCGTCTACACCCAGAGAGCAAAAGGACATGGTCTGGCAATATGTCATGAGATGTATTTCAGCACCAGTGATTGGAATGTGATTAAATGTGGGCGAACCTTTTTGTTTTGTTTTTTAAATTACACCGTTTGGCTGCAGACTGGCGTTAGAATTTCTAGACAGACCTTTGAAAGGCAACATACTGAGAGAACTGCACAAAAATAAGGACAATGATGACATTAAAACAACAAACTGTGACCTTTCTCATCTACTCGCAAAATGCATTTATACAGTATGTACAGCAGAGGCACATTCAGGAGGAGCCCAGTGTTCTCTCTAAATGTCTGCATTCTGTCTCTCATTTACGTAGACGCCCGCTGTTTGTGTCTGCAGACCCATCTCCAGTTTGTTGTGCGTTCTTTTGATTTTTATTCTACCATTGCCCTTTTCCTATATCCCATCACATCTCGTTTGTAAAATGGCAGCGGATCTGTGGCTCTACCTCGTTTTTTGTTTTTTCCTCTTTATACTCGTCAAGTCTCAACGCCCCCCCCCAAAGAAAAGAAAAAGAAAAACTCATTATTTAGTGACAGGAGTGAATAGAGGATGAGTGAAGAAGCAGACTTTATCTCAGTGTGTGAGCAGCATTACAGACTAGTCCCACGCTACATGTGACGGAGCAACGTCTGTACTACTTGTACTGGAAAGCGCTTGTTATCACCATCAGCTGACAGCTTGCTCTTACTCTTGGTTCTACCGCCACGTAAGCTCAGACAGGTTCCTTCTATAAGAGAAAAGTACGATTTTGTTTCAGTTGAGTGATCAGTTTTGTTATTTATTTTATATCTGGGTCCTTACTATTCAAATGTATCATTTCAATATAGACCTCATCACATCTGTTTGTCCATACATCCATTGTCCCAAACAAGCACCAACCGTGTATTCAATCTTGAGAGGAAGTAAGAATTTCAGCTTGTCTAGTTATTATGCACGAACACAGCTGGTGACCCGTAGTGGAGAGCGCTGCTAAGCAAGCTTAGTCAGAGACACAGAAATTTAGTTTCCACTAACTCTCCCCTTCTATTAATGTCAGACTCATGTGGACATCAGCTCATCCTTCTTGAGAGGGGTGCACAGATAAAACGCGGCAAACTGTCTGCAGATCAGAGATCTCTGTTGAAAGAGTGTCTCGTTGCTGTAACCCGTCTTCTGATACACGCAGGGCAACTGCATTCATCCTTGTTTCTGTCAAGCGTTGACCACAATCTGCTGACCCCGAACTGTTAAAGTCAAAGAGGGAAAGAATGGAGCAGCTGAGACAGAAAGTAAGAGAGAAAGGAGAGATGAATGATGCCAGCAGCAGGCTGACAGATGCATGGCAGCAGCCTCCAACACAAGCAAACACACTGCGCGTATCTCTATGGGAGATACCTTGGTGCATTGTGGGAGTTGGGTCTCAGCAGGGGGGCGTGTCACTTCCTGGTAGGAGAGACCTCACTGTTAGAGATAAGTCTCCTGGGACGTGAAGCTTTGAAATACTGATGCATTGTGGGAGCTGGGGTGTATTGTGGGGAGTGGTAGACCCAGCGGGCGCTTGTGTGTTGTCCTGATGCATGAGGCAGTGATGCGCACTCTCTCTCTCCCACACAGACACACATTCATGCACACCGTGAATGCACAAAACATCTGATCTATGGATACACAACAGCCCAGCAGGATACTGCCTTTGTTGGTTTAGAATACACAGAGCGAGTTCACTCTGAACAATCCACGCGTATATGCACTCACAAATACACATCCAGCTACACACAGTACACAGGAATCCCGCACGATCACGTTCGCAGAGGGAGTAAAACTCCCCAGTGCTCGTGTTGCAAACACATGGGATACAGATGAAAGACTTTCACGTCCAGAGTGAGAAATGGGAAAAGATGAATCCCTTAAACTTCATCCACTGACTTCGAGTTTCACTGTCGATACATGCACAGTTAACAAATTTCCCCCAGCTTATCTACAGCGAGGCTACAACATCCTCGGCTGCTTCTTGAGAAAAGCTGGAAGTGTTGAGCTGTGGCCATCCTCAGCTCATCTACACTCTGCTCCTACACTAGGCTCACCTTCACTCCTATCCCCCTCTGCGATCAATGCTCTCCTCCAATCTGGACGTACATCAAAGTCCCCTCACCTTCCACCACCAACCCCCACCGCCCCACCTGCCCCAGCCCCTCTACGCTGAAGCGTTGGCTGATCCACAGGTAACCTTTTTTCTCTTTCATTCCTCATCTCGTTCTTTCTTTCTCCCGCTCCAACTTTGCCTCTCGCCCCCACTCTCTTCCTCTGTTGCCTCCTGCTCTCGGAACCAAAGCGCATCAAAGACTCCTGGGCCTCACGCCAGGGGCTCCCTGCTAAGCAACCTACTCCAGCCCCCCTGCCAACATCAACCCTCCTAACACCACTACACCTCACCCACCTCCCCACCCCATCTAAAACCTGCATGTAACACACACACACACACACACACACACACACACACACACACCACCGTATCCACCTCCCACCAGGCTCCCGATCAGTAGGGGCTGCCCCACGCTGGCTGCACATACTGTAAACAACAAGCTGTCAACAGGGCTCAAGTGTGCCAGCCATCTGATGTGACCTATGGAACAGAAATATGGCTGTGCAGTGGGGCTCAGTGCTCAGCAGGAGGGTGGTCAGCAGGTACCACATCAGCGTGCTGTGGTGGTGTATTAGTGTATGAAAGCAAGAAGGTGGAGCAAGCCTTTGACTCTGCAGATGTACGTTGGTCCCAGCAAAACGCATTGTTAACATTTGTAATAGACTTATTCATCTCCACAGCCAGAACTTGGAAGAGAGCTAAATACTGTGCAGGCTGCTTAGTAGTGATTTCTTTTCCACACTGACTTCCACCAACAGTCACCATGTTGTGCGTTACTTTGACAGTCGCATTATTAGCGTTTATTAGAAATTCCTGAGGCAGTTTGTGACAACAGACATTGTCGATAATAAAGACAGCATTCGTTTCAGAGCTGCCGTTTGATTTACAAATGACTTACAGTACAAATAATTTTCAAATCAAAGTCACTTTTCATGTGAACAAAACTGTATGAAAGCTTTTGTGCTTCACAAGGAAGGAGGTGATGATTCTTGATGAGACACTACCTACAGGAAATCCAAATTTGGTACTAATACCAACCAAGCTAGTGACAGCAATCAAGAGGCATATCAAAACTTGTAAAGCAAAACTTTGGTCTCATATTCCCAGTACTTAAGAGATACAGGGTCCAGATTGCGTAGACTGTAAGTTGACTAATTGGAGGCCAGTCTCCCCGTTTGTGTCCTGAAAGACCTGACTGTCGCTGTCCAAGGTTACTGATTACAACAGTAATGGTTTTGATCAAATTTATATTAAAATAAGTCTGCGTGTACTGCAGCTCTGCACAAAGTTCGTGTTGCCCAATCCTCAGATGATTCATGTGTTGCGCTCGCTCGCCAGCGGAATCAAACTAAATGCACTGTCACTGACGAAGAGAACACTAATGTTCGGGCTGATCAGAAATATCCTACTTGAACAGATGAACATGCAGCATCACTGGTACAGATGTGACAGTGGTTCAGTCTCAAAACCTCTAGTGTGAAATTGGTCATAGCATAAGCTTTATGCCATAATAACTTTACAACCACATTTCACATTCCCACTTTTTGTCCAGAGTGATTTCAAAAGTGAAAAAGAAAAATTGTGGTAAGAAAAAGACAGACACACTTATAAAACACGTCTAAAAGTTAAATACAGCACACTGATACTTTATTAATATAGTGAAATTATTTCTGTATTGTCTGGAGAATAATACCTTCAAGGAGCAGAGACTTGTGGGTAACAGTACGTTAGAATTTAAATTGTCATGTGAAACATCTGGTGTAGCTGATCTACACACATGCAGTTACTTACCGCGAGGCATCCTGTGTTTACACCTTCACTTATAGTGTATCATTTAACATTTCTAAATTTAGTCCAAGCATTAAAGGTCCTAAGCTTAGCTGCTCCTGCTGACTTGATAATAATACACCACTGAGGCTCAGGAAATAATATAACTGCATACAGATTACGAAGTTTAACAGAAAACATTAAGCATTAAATAGTGTGAAGGAAAGTAATGGGATATCCATGGGAAATTATGAAGGGATAAAAATATATATTGTAACAGGCTGTTGGTGTGAAAGATAATTGAGCATTCAGTAAAAACCACAGATAGGAGAATTCACGCTGTGACTGAGATAAGACGTTGTGACAACGCTGCATTCAACTCCTCTCTTCTCATACCTAGATTTACGTCTGATATCCTTTTTGTCTGCACATCCTGTCTTTTGACATGACTTGTACGACTGCACTCAATCCCTGTCTCCCTCCCTGACTATTGTCTATATGCTGTTATTACTGTCATCTCTGCTCTCTTCTTCCCCTACCCGTCCCTACCACCCATGTCTCCCTCTCAATGCACACTCAGATTTGTGGCTCTTAATATTGTATCTGTCTACCAGAAGGACGGGAGCATGGGAAATGACATGTTCCCTCCCGGGGTGAGGCGACGCACGCACGCACGCGCATCACACATACGCACTTCGGAGACGGCGTCAAGCTCACAATGTAATTATAGAGAAACGGAGCAGTCAGTCACACCTGAGGACAGCGTGGATCAGAGCTGCGCTGATACTGTGACACTGATGGGGAAAGCCCAGAGTTAGTCCGTTAGAACGCGATGAGAGACAGCTACATCTACTGACTCGTCCCTACTGACAGGCCAAATATTTGGACTATGAGGAAGCAGGACACACTCGCTCTGCTGTAGAACACAAGGTGACACTGTCCTGCCTTTCATGCACTGAAAAGCACAGATATATTGTACAAGTGTGATAATAACGGAACAGGAAAGATTAAACAAGCTCACGACAGGGTCCACGCAGACCTGCTGAAGCTAGCGGCCAACCAAGCTTTTACCTACGGATATGGATGACAGATGTTTGATCAATGTCTCTTCTAACTAAAGCAAATGAGCATTTTTCTCGGGTATGTACTGTATTAAAACAGTGTGACACACGTGACTCAACTTTCAGACAGTGTGACACACACTGTGACAGGTTTCTTCAGGTCCTAGAAGCTGGGCTTTCACTGACCACTACCAACTTTTTGACAGATAGTAGTATTAATGAAAAACCACAACCAGGAGCTGATGTGACAGCCACTCGTGTTTGTGTAGACATGCCATCATATGAGATAAATCTTATAGTACTGATGGAATAGATTTCTGCGTTTTGGACCCCAGCTCATGTCTTTTCATTTCCTGCGAGCACCACTGACTGTTCTCCGCTGCTTTAGAAGATTACCTTGTGACCTGACAAAGTCCCAAACAGAGAATCCTTCTGTAAATGATAGTAGCCACAGCCGCCGGTGCATTGAGTCAAAGCTTCCTTTTGCAGACCCCTACAACCACTCAATGGAAGACAACAGCAGAAGGTCAGATGTCCCCAACAGAACACAAACTAGTCTCCCTGGATTTAGTAATAAACATTTCCATCAATCTTTAATTTGATCTTCAAAGCCATTTTGATGCCAAATTATTTTTATATTTTTCAATAAAAATGAATGATTGACATCAAATTCAATTTAGAAAGACTCTTGAGTAGCGTTTCAGACAGACAGAGCCAAGCACAGGTTTTTACCATGCTCATGTGTTCATAAGTCCTCAGAGTGACGGACTATGCTCCGAATTGTATATGATAGCACCTCTAACCAGATTATCATGCATAAAGAAGCAGAGGGTTTGAAGTGAGCGTTATATACTGCCTGTATCAGCAGTTTCTCTCCTGAAGAAATAGGCGTGGAGCTCATTAAGTCCACAGTCTGTCATGTTCACACTGAACCTTATCAACCTCTACATGGCATAACATGCCTGTACAGCAGCTCAACGCCGAGCGGGCGGAGACTGGGCCCAGCACCACAGTACTCAGATTCATTTTTCCTTCTCTCTCCACGCTCTGTGTGCTGTAGGTTAGGTTCCTCCCACCGGCAACCGAACAAAGGACAGAGTCTGAACCTCAGGATCAACTGCCACGATGAAGATTATATAAACGCACACGCATGCACTGGGTACAGCAGAAGTACACAGTCTCATTGTTTACCTGGTTTTACAGAAATGCATAAAGCCTCTGGTTATGCAACAGGTATAAAATATTAGCATTTGTAAATTACATACTCTATAAATTGTACTTTTGTAGTTTACAGTGTTTACTACCAGTGTTCTATTTTATAATTTCATCAAGCTGTGAGTGTTGGCTAATACAGACCCGACAATACTAGCCCGACATCATGTCAATTCCTGATGTTTAAATGTATTCATCACACAGAGTAAACTTTCACCGGACAATTCGTTTATAGCGCGTGTACGGCTTCGCAATATTAGTCTTCATTTATTTAAATTGTCCGAGGTGAATCCTTGACATTTGTTTCCTCTTTTGTTTTACTGGACAGTAGAAATTACACAAAGCAGTGCACAGTATAAAAAATAAAAGTAAATGAAAGCAGTGGCAGATATTTCAGAAAGCCCATCACAGCAACACTAAGCCATTCGTGCAAGGCTGCTAATGTCAGTGTGAAACGGTTACCATACGCGTAGAACCTTTGAACAACTGCATGCACTCGATGTTTGCGAGCAGATACAGGCCCAACGCTGTGCCAACACATCAGAGAAAGAAAAGGAGAAACAATAGGAGACGTAATGACCCGGTGAGCCGGCGAGAGCAGCAGCCGCAGCGTGGGTAGAGCTCCAGCACCAGTCGCAGGGTTGAGGACCCGGCGTGAATACCAAAAAGCTCCCTCCCTTTGACCTTGAGATTAATATTTAAAAGCTGGCTACAGTCTAAACACACACGCGCGCACACAGTTCATGTTTGCCCGGCAGCCAGTGAAGTCTCCCTCATTAACTAGATCTTCACCTCTGATACTATTATCTATAAATACTGTATAAAGGACATTCTGATTACTAATATCTACTGTACCGGTTATAACAGCTTTGAACGAACAATATAACAATAACGTTACATAGTGTATATTTTCTCAGTCAGTTGTTTGAATTGGTGTTGAAGGCAGAAAAACAAACTCAAATATAAACGTTTCAGAAACTGTTACCAACCCGTAAAACCCACAAAAATCATGGAAAAACATGTATTTGTTCTTCTAACCTATTCACCCTTTAGTTTCAGCTTTATTATTTAAATACCAAACATGTGTTTTCCTAATTCTGCGTATTTTTGACAGTGTTTCAAAGATGTGAACTCAGCAGCACCCAAGCAGAACAAGTAAACGAGATATACTTTCTTAAATGGCACCAAATGCAACCTTTCCCTACAGAGTTTAGTCATTTGCAGCTTTCTTTGATTGTGCCCTGGCGTCCTTTTGTTAAATTTCTCTGTGTTTCTCCAGTTGATAAATGCATATTGTGTCTTGTGTGAGAAATATTCAGTGTCGCGACGCAGGTTTTGCTTTTCATATTGGGGTTGGACAGAATATAAAACACATTAAAATACATTCAAAGAAGTTGTTCCAACAATATCTCCTAAAAATCAGGTTTGTATACAACTAAACTACAAACTGACTGCTGCTTTTTTTTGACTTAGAGAGAATAACAAACCTTTGGCCAATGAGCTGCCATTTCTGAAATAGAAGTGGTCAAAGTTAGGGAAGTGAGCAGTTCCAGGTGGGTGTAGGTGCATCAGACAACATAAACAAAACACACACACGCACACACATCATAATCAGGAATCCCCAGTCACGCACAAACATGTCCGTACCCACTGCTCTTTCTTCCACCCAGTATGCTCACTTCTGTCCACCGCAGTGACGGGACGCAAACACACAAACAAACAAACAAAGTGACGAGCGGACGTGACGTCTGAGACTCCGCTTTTGTTTCGGCTTCTTTTCCTCGCCTGTTGTCTGTGTTTATCGCAGTGTGTGAGCCCCTGGTGCAACACAATCCTTTATGAACAGACAACGGGGAGGCAACCTCGCCGTCGGAGCAGGTTTAGTTTGCAGAGAGTGTGATTAAAACCTGTGTGTGTCCGTGTGTGTGTGTAGTCCCTGTTCCATGAAAGCTGTAGGTGTGTCTTTGACAAATACAGTAGATGCATGCAGGTAGGAGTCTCAGCAGCAGTGGGTTTCCTGCTTCTAAGCCGATACGTCTGATGCAAACGTACTGCACTTCAGAAAGCGATTTCACACACTCATATTTTTAAAACATTATCTATGTATTGTGTATTTAGCTGTTCATCCCCCACAAGAAAGAAAAATCAGAAGAGAAGACAACAGGGTTTCAAAGATGGTCTCTGCAGACCTGGAACCAAAACAGAGTCAAAAGTCATTTTTGTTATCCACAAAAGGTTCGTGTCGAGGCAAAACAACTTCACCCTGTCTGCTCATGTTCTGTCTGCTGAAATTAATATTTCTGGGAAAGTTGCAAGTAAAATAAAAAAAAACGTGAACATAGCTTTTTCGAAGTTCACCAATACATACGTATACAGTATGGGTTGTTTTTCTGTTGCTTCATTGGTTATTCTCATTTTAAAAAAAATGTGGTTTTGTGCAGGTTTGGCGACAAACTCAACTGACGGCTTTTCATCTTAATGTAAAACCTTCCACTTGCATATATGTAAGAATGCAAAAGTTAAACCAAATGGTTTAAATGCTCGTATATAGGACGACTGTCAATGGGGTCTAGAAAACTCAGTTCCAGTTCACACTAAAATGTGCACTCACTGTCGTGCATGTGTGTCCAAACCGGAGGCACATTACTGACATGTCACACAGCCAGCATCCCACTGCAAAGGTTCTATTATTTCCTTATTCTCTCCTCTCCCTGCTGTACTTCTGCCATATCTCTTCTTCCTGTACTGCCTTCTCATACACACTCACTATCTGCCTGACACCCTCTTTCTTCTTATCCTCCTTCTCCTCATCTCAGACATGTACTGTAATATCTCTGACTATCTCCTACTTACCTCCTGTACCTTTCTGTTTCCTTCCGCTTTTGCAACGTCTCTACTCGCTCTTTCCATTTTGATATTCTCCACTAACTACATCTTCTCGCAGCATCTATGAAAACACCTCTTGTCTCTCCTCCCTATATTTATCTCTTCCTTATCTGGATCTCCCTCGGTTTCTCCATGCATGGCTATCTCAGAGTATCTGCTCTGTCCTAGTCTCGCTGGGCTCAGCTCGCACAGAAGGAGGGCGGAGAGGGAGGCATGAACATGAAATGTTAAAATGTTTATTTCTGACAGCTCCGTGGTTGCTTTGAGCATCACTCCAAACCCACTAAAACCAGATGAAGGTAGCAAAGTAAAAGAATAAAGCAAACAAACAAGTCGTATTCATCACAGTAATTGTGTGGGTGCTTCGTGTATACAAGCGGCCGACTGCCGATGAGGGATAGCGCTGCTCACAGGTCTCCCTGGCGTTCATGAATCACAGCCAGAGTTGCTCGCCGGCCCTGAGCCACCATAAAACAAAAGATGGAGATGAAAAATGCGGCAATTAAGTGATTTGATTTCTGCTCTACCCTCCTGTCCTCCTCTCTACCGGCTCCTTTTCCTACCACACACAAAGACGAGACAACGCGCACACAGAAAATCTGTTGGGGTGAACGACGACGCACAAAAGAACATATACTACTGTAACATAATACAAGCACGCGTAGCGCACACATGCGCGTTTTATGCAGAAAACACTTCCATTTGTCATCTACCTGATGTGCACTCACTTTATTTATTTAGGATGCTATGAGCCCTCCAGTGGCAACTGGGGAGACAAATGGTTGCTTTGAGGAGTCTGTGCCGGAGGAAAACAGATAATGTGACATCATCACTGACTAATACACAGCTCCAATAAAGCTATGCAGGCTGGTCATAACAACAATAATAATGATGTCTCTGCATTAGCAGGAAGCAGCGATAAACTACCTCCCGTGAAGCTACACAAACGTAGTTGGTGGTGATGTATTAAAGTGCTTCCTCATTATTAGTACAGTGGTCACTATTAAAGCAGCATGAGCTGCAGCTTCGCGGATAATTTCACTAAAACAAACAGCTACGGTGTTTAGCTTCCTAATTAGCAAGAAGATTAGTTTATAGTTGATACCAGTGTTATGCACACAGCACCAGCCACAGTTGAAAAGAAAATCAGTGACAACTGGCGAAACGGAGGACGCCCTAGTTCTTTGGACGCACCCACAGCCTCTGTTTAAAAACGTACACTTCAAAATTACAGTAAAGATTAAATAAATAAATAAGTTGTAAGAATAAAAGCTGAAACATAGCAACAACATCGAGGCTGGAACAGGCAGTGTGTGTCTTAACCCTTGGGTTTCTGCTCCGCTAGGCCAATATTCTGGGTCAGATCGACTCTAAACGCGTAATCTCCAACACCGCAGCTGTAAAGCTAGAACAAATACGCCACCATGCCAAGACGGAGAAATTGTAGAGAAGTTCCAGTAGCATTGAATATTTCAGAACAAACTTCCTCCGAGACCATTTGTTGTGTGTATTTAAAAACAGAAACGTTATTCATCTTAAAACATTACTTCCCTCAGGACAGACACTGCAAACACGTCTTCCAAGTAGTTGGTTATGGTGCTGAATACCTCCAAGAACAATGCAGCCTTAGTTTCATTGATGTACAAATCATTTTCCCAGTAGTGAAGTGAAGAGTTAATGTGACTTCTGGCAAACACACACAAAACGACATGAGAACTTCATCCCAACAGTGAAGTACGATGGCAGCTGCATCGTGACATAGGGCTTCTTCTCTGCCTCCACTGAACAGCTGAGGGGGAAATTATCGCCCAAGCGTATCGAGGTATCTTGCAGGTTAATGTCTCCAAGCTGAAGCACAGTAGGAGGTTTTTACAAACACCGACGTCATTACTTTTCCCCCCACCACCACTCAATGCTCAATCAAAACAGAAAGATCGCGACTGGTCTTATTTTCTCTTCTCAGTCTTATCAGCATAGTTTGTGATATGGTGAACGTCTAATTGCATTTCGCGAGCATTTTATTTAACAGAGCCAACTATTAACGCTTCATAATCCCTTGGTTCTCACTCTAACCAGGCAAGTTACTTCAGCTCGAATCCTGTAAAGTAAGGTGACAATTACAAAAAAAAAAAATGTAAATAATTAAAATGTTGGCATTGAATTAAAAATGTCTATAAAGCCATCGCTGTCTGTTCATCTGTACCTCTCTAGAGCAAACATATTAGAACAATTTACCTCCTACACGCTGCTGTGTGGAGACTATATTTAAACACTGCACTCTATGAGAAATGTGGATGCTTTAACATTGTTTAGCATGGGGGGCTTGCTTAATGGGACTTGGCTAAGCATGTGTAATTAAGAGCAGGGGTAAGTGGTGACTTGCAGAGTGCATGGTGTGTGTGTGTGTGTGTGTGGGCTATGGTAGCAGCATCAGGCCCATGATGGAGTGCTTTGCGGAGCCAAACACCCATTCAGCAAGCTGTGTGCTCATTAATCCTGCCAAACTCCACTTGTTACATGCACGCACAGGAAATCATGAGGCTAGGTAAACAGGGAACCGCCGCGATCCATCACTACGCGCCGGCGAACGCACCGAGTCGCTCGCACGCGCGCCCTGATGCGGCGTACGTGCAAAACGATAAGCTCTAAGCCACACAAGCGCCGAGTCAAAACAGTGTAGCAGACAGAGATGAACGCATGCAAACTAATTCAGGAACTAAAATGCGATGTTATCTTTTACTGAGCACTGTACATAAGGCTGTTTCTTGCTGCGCTTTATGTTGCGACGTGAGGGAGACTGTTTCAGTATCAATCCAGAAATACTTCTCTGCTGTACATTAAAGAGAAATCACATCCAGTGCTGGTGAAGCCCTGCACTTGCTATTAGTAGAAAGAAATACAGCTACAAAGCCTGGTAAGAAATCAATAAAGCTTGACCCCAGTTTGACCTCTTGTTGAATGGAGAAGTTATGGGACCACACTGGCCTTGACATTAGCTTATTTGATGTGTATTTTCCCAACAACAGCTCTCTCTAGTCTCTGTCCCTCCATCATTTTTCTTTCTCTCTCCCTGCTTCAACCGCTTTATTTCCATCTGTAAAAAGCTTGCGAACACACACACACACACACACACACACACACACACAGCCAGGCATCGCATGACAAATGCCGTATAGGCCCAGTTACACAGCCCAGTGGTTAGAAGTAGTGTTTGAGCAGATCTGTTATATCTGTACGCCCGCCTGGCTGCCGCATTTACTGAAGCCATCAGCTAAACGACATTCCATATATCTTTGAGAGAGAAGGGAACAATATTATTTACACCAATTTAGCCCTCAGAGGGGGGATTTCCAGTTAATGGGTGGGTGTTTTTTTCCTCTTCTTGTTTTAACATGCAGTTTTCAAAATGGCCACCCTTCAAGACGATAGATGAGACACGAGCCTAAACTGCGACTCACATTTTTATAAACTCTATTACTGAAAAGATATACAGAAATCAGCACAGAACAACCAGTATAATGCCAACACAAACTGACTAAGAAAATCTTAATCGTTCGTTCAAGCCTTTTTGTATTTTTGGTTTACAATTACACTAGGTGTAGCTGTAAGATCCACCTTGTTGAGCTATATTCACCTTGCACGGTCTCGCTTGATTGAGGCAGCCTGGCAACACAAGGCTCAATAAAGGTTAAAGGTCGTGGGTTACCCCGAGGCCAAAAAAGGATTAGTAGGGAAACAGGTTCAGGTTTAGGTTGGATGTAAGAGGTCAGTGAGTTCAGGTCAGGTCAGAGAAACAGCCAGCTGTTCGCTGAGGTTAGCAGAAGGTGAACGATTGAAAATCTGGATCAATTTTGTGAAACGCTGGTAGTGGAAAGCTGCAGTGACCATAAGAAAGAGAGTTGAGTATATAGATTTATTTATTCATTTGTGAGGGGTTTCAGTGTTTTACATTGCCATGAATTTCTCAGCAATTCATCGTATAGTTTCTGAGAGATGTCGTTCATACCTGTACTGGCTCATAATGTATGAACTCAATCTTATCAATCACCAGTAAAACCAGCATGTGGAGTCAGCGAATCAAGAACATCCCAGATATTCCAGTGTGCAGCCACCTCACCAGCACCAGTGTCTCACAAAATAATTTATGAAACATAAGCAGACTCTAGTTTAGTATAAAAAAAAAAATCATTAAAAGTTAATTCATTTGCACAATTCATTGAAGTATACAGTTGGTAACACTGATGAGGTTTGGGGGAAGGCATATGACAGTCATCAGAACAAGACATGTGACTGAATGGGCTCTTGGAAAAAATAAAAGGGATCTCAAGTGCCGAGCTGAAAGCTGAAATCATGAACACTCTTATTTTGGGAGGTTAGTTCGTCTTCAAACACCTGCCTCTAGAGTCCAAATAAATGAAACACAGCAACATTGGCCAACAGTCTCTTAAGGCATTTTCCGCCTTATTAAAACAGAACTGACCCGCTGAACGCTCTAAGCGATGCCTAAGTGACAGAAACAGAGCTCCACCACCCATCGCCGGACGTAAGCGGCCGCGTGCGACCGATGGCTCAGTCGTGTGCGTATGCGCATAGCTGCTGTGGATAAATGCACGCAGATAAATAAGAATAAACAAACAAACAAACAAAATGCAAGCAAGCATACACACAGCTCATCCGGAGTAGTGGCGGCCAAACTGTAGAAGTCATCAGGGACCTGTAAAGCATTACCCTCTGTGTGACTCGAGCCACTCCAGAAATAGCCTCTGTAATGTATTCTTACCGCCACCGTCTCTTTTGCACAATAGTGCCCTTAATAACACACTCCATTTCTGTTGGCATAAATAAGGGCTCCATTTCCATCTTATTTCATGCAAATGAGCGTGGCGGCGCCCAAACAGGTAGTGGGAGTAGTGTGTGAGTGGAGTGTGGAAGTGTGCAGTCGCCGAGTGCAGTGGCACGATTGGGGACGAGCGAATTCAAATGAGCGTTGGAGAGACCCCACGACGTGCCAGCGACTCCCACGCCAGCCTGCCAACGGTGTGAAAGACAACGTCACTTACCGGCGCCCCGCCGCCTGTACAGGGTGCCATTACGGGGGGCCCAACGCAAAACCAATATTTATTCAGGCAAATGGTTCTCCAGAGAGAGATTGTAGATGCAAACACCAGAGTTGTACTCCGGTAGTAGGCGCTGTTGTAGTGGTGCTCCTCACTACAACAGCGCCTCCCTGATCTGCTGATTGCGCTGGTTCACAGTTTTGGGGTGGGGGGGGGGGACTACAACAATGCAAAGCAGAAAGCAACGCAGATCAAAATGTAACTGATGAAGATGAGCTCGGACAACATATGTGTAACGCACATCATGTTAGTGTTATTTTAGTGAGCGTCACAGCTGATGGAAAAAAAACAACACCGTATGAAATGCACCTGGGCTCCACCCTCTAGAAAATCCTTGCATCTGTGTCATATTTACATTTACTGTTACAAGTATTATATTTATTATTATATATTACATAAAGACTGAATAACCGATTGAAAGGAGGCAGAGATCGTGGTGTTTTTTTCAAGACATCTTTAAGCAGTGGAGCAACGGCTCATTGGTGACACTAGTATATTTGCTGCTCAAAATATTTGTTTTTTTAGGATCCATTATCATGTATCTCTGTGATGAACATGTGGTCTCAAAAAAAAATCAAACTAAAGTCATATTTTATTCTTCAAGATGTACAAAAACAACCTCAAAGGCCAAGGGCAATGCCAGTGGCAACAATTGGTTCCTGGGGCAGCTTATGGCTGGTCGGCTATTACATCATACAGAGGTGTGTTTTAAAAGAAAAAAAAAAAAAAAAAAACACATACATGACCCGCTGATGTGATCCGAGTCCTTGAGTTTCTCATTTTTCCACAGAGTTCGCCTTCATCTCTGTTGCCTCTGCACTTCCCAGCAATAACTTGTCAGTCAAGCAGCGTGGGCGACTTTCTGACAGCTTTTTCCTTGGGCTTTATTTTGTTGATGAAGTTTGAGTTCACTTATTCCGAGTTAAGTTTTCTACTGGTCTTCCACTGTTCCAAACGCAGTCGCATCACAAGAGCAGGCCGACGTGAAGGCGCCGCTCCTATACAACTAAACATACCCGGCATCAGATGAGAGACACGGGACTTCAAGTGATACCAAGAAACTAAATCAATTATTTTTCTAGTGGAAGAAGCTGGTGGAGCCGGACGGAGTGGGGTGTAGAGGGAGAGAGGAGGAGGAAAGGTTCGCCGGGCTTAATAGCGGTCAGATTAAAACCGCTCCAGACTTGCTTCAAGGAAAGGTTAATGTCTCTCTCTCTCTCTCTATTTCTCCATCTTTCCCTCCCTCGCTTTCCCAGCTGAGGTCTGTGTGACTTACAGCAGGTCCAGACTGCATTAGATTAAATCATAAATTAGCCACCCACCCCCATATCTGCCCCCCCCCCCACCTTACTCGTCCCTATCTCAATCTCGCTCTCTCTTTATTCTCCTGTATTCCATTCCCCACGTATTTCTCCTGCTCTCCCTCTATTATTTCTCCCCAGCTCTAATCATCTCTTTTCGTGTGCCCCCCCCCACACACACACACTCTCTCCCGCTCTATAATATGAATGTCTTTCTATCTGAGCGCTGCTACACTAGACTAGGACAGCAGGGCACAGGGCTGACCTATTACTATTGTGTGTAGAGTAGAACTTCCCAGCATGCCACCTGGACACATTAAAACTTAACCAACTCATTAATGTACAGTAACATTCATGTAACGTATCTGATATCTGGGACAGGGTGAGATACATTTGATAATCGGTGCCTAGAAATGAAAAGCAGGGGTCCCTGTATTTGCAAATGTGCTACTTCCAACTAGAGCACGTTAATGACACAGGGTCACCTGATGACAAGCACCTACCGCATGTGGACGCGTGTTATTGTTTACAGGCTTAGGCACACAGGCATGTTCCAGATGTAACAAAGCGCTGATGTAATAATAATGATGATAAGTGATAAAAGCCCACGAGCAAAGCATGTAAAAGCAACGGCCCGGCATTCAACCTCCACACACTTTGCTCCACTACAGAAAAGGGGAGAATAAAACAGTGACCCTGCCTCTAGCAGCTTCCTTCCCCTCTCCCCCCCCACTGCTCTCTTTCTTCCTCCCCCTTGCCGTGTGAAATCAAATTTCCATGTGGCTCCTGTATCTGTTGCACAGCGAGGTGATTTATCAGGGATGCAAAGAGCATGCAGAAACAATCTTTATTACATCCATTTCCTGCTTGTCAGCCGGGATCATGTTGGCTGTTCATTAAAGGCGCGGCGCAGGTGAGGAGAATGCATCTCGATGCCTTGATAGATTGTCTGCTCCCCTGTGGTGACAGCAGCTGGATGGATTGAACAGCGGGAGGTGGGAGGGGGGGGGAGAAAAAAAGCGCTGACTCCGTCGCTCCCCCTGTCAGACACATTTTTACATGGCCGGCCAGTGTCATTTTTACCAACTATGCCCACACACACAGACTCCTGGACTGTCTTTGGACCTTTCAATGCATGGAATGGTATATTACGTTACGAGTTACAAACTTACTCAGCTTGGCTACTGCTGTCGTTAAAGACCCAAATGCAAATCATTTATGTCTAATTGAAAAACTATAAAGTAAATACAGAATATTAACTTAAATTAATAATTTAATAATAGAAAAATTCTACTTATTGGTACCTCTTTTATACTTTCGAAAGCCACTTTGCCCATTCAAGGTACTCATACGTATTTTGAGGACAACCTCAGTTATATATTTATTCAGTGTCTTGTTATTGGATCATTTTATACATTTGTTAACTTTCCAGGTACAGACATTGACGCAGTAAAAGCGAACCAGCAGATCAAACTGTACGGTGAAGCCCTGGCTTATTAGAGATGAACATTTACTGCAAGCCTCTGACCCACTCAGGGCTACGGTGACGCACCACGAGTGGGCATGAGAGTAAACGCTTTGTGTGGTGTGTTCACACCTCATCGGGTCAACCAGCTTTTCAAAACGCGTTTTGTTTTGTTTTTTTCCTCCCCTCTTACAGCTGCTACGTGAGCCTTCACCACCAGCTATAAAATACTTTATCTCACCTCCTACATCAACAGGCAAATAAAATATGCCAACATAAGCACAGCTCTGCGTTCGCACTGGGCTTACATCATCATCCGAGTGACATCCTTCTGAGGTGCAACGATAAAATCCCAACAATTTCCACTGACAACCACAGAAAGTAGAAGGGGGACTGGTATAATGTCTTCAACTGCAACAGATTAGAGAAGTGCATTGTCTTCGACTGGTGTTTAGTTGTATACTGTATTGTACATGTTTATCTACATATTTTTCTGAAAAACAGAATGTTTGTGCAAGACATCATTTAAGATCTGAGCTCACTGAATTATCTTTATTACTGCTTAGTCTTGTGTAAATTACACCTCCTACCTTTCACTCTCTCTCTGTGTGCCTGTGACGCTCAAATCGATGCGGGATCTTGGCCCTGATACGTCTGTGCTGCTCGGCCGTGAGGGGCGCGGGACGGTGCTGATAGAGGGGTGACACTGTGGCGCAAGGTGAGCGGGGATGGATGCAATTTAGCTGATGAAGCTATAGCGTTAACCCAGTCATGGGTCATAATCAGTGGATGATTCACACATTTATCTCTCACTCTTACTGCTATGACAGGGAGACTCAGGGATCAAACAAAACACACGTCATGCACATGTGTGGAATAAATGAGAAAATTGATATTCATTAACAATAAAGCATAATCAAATACTGATACAATGACCCTCCCCTCAAAAAAAAAAAAAAAAAAATCGCACCTATTCTACACCTACATGCTTGAACCATTAGTATAAACATGCAGGAAAGTTTCCCAGCATGCACTGTGCACAATTAATCAGGTGCCATGATACCACATGTGAGCAGGTGGCGTGCACACAATTTTACTGATGAATCTGCACAGAAACGACACAGAATAAAATACGCTTAACGTGGGCTGCATGCATACTAAATATGGCTGATTTTTTGTGTGTGCAGCTGTTGTGTGCGAACCTCCCATGACGCAACACGCAAAGCAAACGAAGCTGCTCCCTGCCGAACAACTACACAAACGTGACAAAACTGCTTTCAAAAAGTCTTTCCAACACGCATCTGAATAAAATCTTCAACTGTTAAATTTCTATTTTATTGTTCAGTTGGTGAAGCTCAATTTGCAGCGGCAGTCGCTGCAGTCAAACTTGCACAACCGAGTTCTCATGTTGCATCATTTCCTGTGCACAATATTTAAAAAGTTCGGAGGTAGCATTGATGCATGGACGTAGCCAATTGCTTCCCACAGTGTTTGGAGAGGAGTTGACCTAACAACACGTGTGTGAGCATGGTTGATAAATGAGCACAGCATTAAAAAAAATATATACAAACTAGTCTGTGTGGGAGTAGAGTCAGACGCACACCCAAACACAGGCAAACTAATTGAAGGTGGCATGAGGAAAGCGATTCAGTGCCTGTAGAGGACCAACTGCAGATGCCAATTACATCACCTGTAAAACATAGGAACTGAATTGAAAGAGGAGTTCAAGGAGGAGAAGGGTGAGGCGGGGCACTATCGCGCCAAGAAAAATTATTTATTTCATTGTGATATTACAATCGATAAGCATCGATTGAAAGGTGGCTAGAGGTGAGCGTGTACATGATCCTTCAGCTGTGAGGGGCAAGCTGTCCGAGAAGGAGGGAAAAAGTGGAGGGATTTAAAAAAAAAAAAAAAAAAAAAAAAAAAAAAAAAAAAAAACAGCAAGAGGAAGAAGTGACCTCCTAGTTAACAAAGAAACAACAGGAAGAAAGTAGAGAAAAGGACGAAGAGAATGAGAGAAATGGAAGAGAGTGAGAGAGCTCTAGCCCAGTGGAATCAATACAGAGAGGTGGAGCAGAGTACAATAGCCTCAGAGGAGAGGGGATTCAGTGGTGCAAGTCTAATACTCTATGTCTCACACACACACACACACACACACACACACATTACCACACACACACACACACACACACACACACACACGCCCCCTATCTGAATTCCTTTTGCTTTCTCCTGACATTTCCCTCTATACCCTTCCTCTATTTAATTTCTTTCTCTCATGCTTGCTCATTCTTTATCCGTCCTCCACCATTCACTATAACCACACACACACACACACACACACACACCTAGGCTCTGTCTGTATGCAGAGGGATGCAGTGGCCTTCTGTCCACACCAGCCCCACTATAAGGAGCAAAAAAACAGACAAGTACGAACTGGCACAAAGCGAGTGGATACATGGGAACGGTACCGGAGAACAAAGACACACGCACCGTTCCTTTGAACAGTGATGCTTAACACACACGTATATGGCAGAACCACTGCGACTGGTGCAAAAAAAAGGTGTCGCATGAACATTTTAGGACACACAAACACACCCCGGCACTCTAACGCTACTCCAGCTCTATCAGCACTTGAGACTAGTGAGGCTTCAATTAGTTCTTGATGAATGAGCCCATAAGATGCCGCTCTCTCATTTCCCTTGTTGCCAGATATCCCAGCAATCAGAGAGAAATGAATTCTCATTGTGGCGTGACTCAGATGAAGATGACAGCGGAGTTGGTGCTGTCGGAACTAAGATAAATCGTTTACCCTCCCCACTGAGAGCCAGAGTTCAGCTTCGCCACAACAAAACTTCAGCATTTGTCCAAATCTTTTAATCAAGCAGCCTGGATCATGTGCACAAAGTAAGCGAGGTGCTTGTTGCAGTGAAAGGTTAAACTCACCATCGTCGACGATGCTGACCACTACTCCATTACCGGTGATGTTATTGCTCCAAACTGGCATCACGTTCAGGTCAACGCCGCTGGAGTTGTACTCGCCCTGTGCAAACTAAAACACACACCCACACACCACATTACTACCACAGCTTTAAAAAAAAAAAAAAGGTCAAGTGACTGAATTGTTTCGCATCAACCCAAATGCACCGCTCACCGACGTCAGGTTTGGAGACATCCATTCGATCTCGTTGTGCTCAGGTAAACTAAGCAGCTCCCATTTCCTGTAGTTTACATCAGCTTGTACATTTTCCAGGTTTGTGCATCAGCTGGCGAGGCGCTATTGTTGTACTCTTTGGGCATTAAATTACACGCGTCATCCTCATTTCTTCTTTCATGTGCCATGACCCCCCCCCCGTCCTACAGTACCGCTCCCCACCTGCCCCTGCGCGGCCACTAAACCCCGTCACCCGAAAGTCATCCTGCACCTGCTTTATCCTGTCTGATCATTAGATTGTGTTTTATCTTACGCCGTGCTCCTTCTGCATAGATACAATCTCCACTGCGCCCAAGAGAATACTGATAGAATCTATTTAAGATTAAAAACTGTGTGCATGTTCAATCTCAAGAAAAATGAGATGTTACGGCCATTTTTCTTTTTTCCCCAGTACAATTACTCTGTTTCGCAAAGGTTTCGGTATTAAAAAAAAAAAAAAAAAAAAAAAAAAACCATCATGCAGCATGTAAATGCCTTCAAAGCATCCAGTATTAGTAGAGGAGTATTTACTTATTTAAGGTAAGCTGCTGTGTTGCTGCTGAGAGAATGTGTTTGAGAGCACTCGCACACTAGGTTTGTTCACAGAGCCGATAAGGAGCCCAGAGAGTCCGTGTGCGTGTCAGAGAGACATCTTTCATCCCTGCACCTCCAACCACAAAACCACCCACACACAAATACGGCCGCACACGTGTGCGAATACGGCGGCACGGTGAAGTGTCGCTGCAGCTCCCATGAGCCTTAGTGGCCCTTCAAAATATATACATTCATAAACATATACACACAAACACTTTGCAAAAGCAACTTCAGTGCTGCGTTGACACACACACGCACACACCACTTGTGAACACACACAAAAAGGTAGCAAGCAAACAAAATGTCAGCAGTTGCCCCAAACTCCCCTGCCCACACACACACACACACACACACACACACAACAATTTGATATTCAAAGTGAGTGTTTCAACTCTGTTGTTGTTAGCATGATGAAGAGAGAGAGAAAGATACGAAGAGGGAGCACAATGGGGAAAAACAGCTCTGTGGGGGGGTAGTGTGTCAGGGTTTTGTGCGTCTGTGCATGTGTTTTGTTTTGTGCGTTTGAAGGGGTTGCATCTTGGGAGAAACGCTGCTTTGCAGTGTGCACGAATAAAGCAGATGAATGGAGGCAGCTAGCAAGCTAACGTCCAGCGCATGAGAACTCGCTCTGGGGATGGCATGTGTGCGTGCGCGCACACACACACACACACACACACACACACACACACACACACACACACACACACACACGGTCATGAAGTGAAAGTCAACAGCAGCACACGTTTTCATATTCTCCCACAGACACGCACAGAATTATAATCTGGTTCCAAAGCAATGGAAGAAACACTACCCTCTGTACGCACACAAACGACGTGTGCGCACACACACACACACACACACACACACACACGTGTGTGTGAAAAATGTACAGGAAGAACGCCTTTGCGGTATTAAAGGTTCATGGAGCGTTACATCACAAAACAAACAAACAAACAAACAAAGCACACAGAGTTCAGCTGTGTAAAAAAAAAAAAAAAAAAAAAAAAACACACAACACACACACACACGTGGAAGCATAGCAATGCAATTTCTCCTGCTTTTCAAGCTTCTTCTATACTGCCCATCAGCTCCAGCAGACACACACACACACACACACACACACACAATCCAGCCATATGGATTTTAGCAGCTTCTCTAGAGGAGCAAGGACACAATGGCATGCACTTGTAATGTGCGTGTTGCAAGTGTGTATGTGTATAATGTGCATTTGTGATGTACACACCAGTATAGCGTGAACACACACACACACCCAGTACTGTATATACACGTCTGGTCCTGGCAGGCTACCAAACCTGAGCAGATTACTGACCCTCAATCAATAACCATGTCCACCAGAGGCTGATTAAACATAACAGTATGAGCAGGGGAGGAGAGCGAGCGAGTGAACGATGGAGAGAGACAGAAATGTCCTCAACTACAAATACTCCACTTTTTTCACTATTGAGGTATTGACAGCTGCTGTGAGTGCTGTTGTTTAGTTTATATAACCAAGCTGCATAATTAGTTCGCTTTTATGTCGTCTGTCTTACCTTCACTGCTAATCAGTGACATCAACCTTTGTGAATGGGACACGAGAGCATTCGCACGAACACAAAATCTTCCCCCATGTGTTTGTTTCACTTCTCCCCCCCCCCATCTTTCCATCTCACATCCTCCGTTTCTGCCTTCATCACCCTTGATGCCCTCGTGAATCGGACTCTCCATCTTACCCCTAGAGCTGAGGTGTCAATCATTGTGTTGCTCGTTGCCGTGGTGAATCTCTGACCTAACGGACTACGGTCTGGTGATGTGTTGTAAAAGAGAATTAAGACACTGAATTCAATCAAATTCTTACAATATGCATTACAATCCAACGCGATCACACATATTTTGTTCATTTTGTTTTGTTTTAAAAAGGTTTGAATTATCACCACTTCTACTATCTGGGAAGGTGGGAGAGACAAATTCCCCAAAAAGTTACTCAACTTTATTAATTATAGCAAAGAAAATGTCAAGAAGTGTTTATTTTAAGTACTTTTAAGTACTTAAAATAAACTGTAACCTTGGTTGAATCATGCTTTGACCAATATTACATAAATCTTATTCAATCCATTTTAACTTGCTTACAGGACCTTTGTATTTAAGGAGTACATATAGATTATATGAATGGATTTAAACATCCATGTGTTCTCTACTTTAAGCTGAGAAAGAGTTGCTCAAGCTGCTACAGACCGTTAAGATGGAATCACCTGAAAAAACAATATTCCATGTCATTTGAGTACTAGAGTTTTGTAGGAAGAAAATCTGGCACAAAACACTATTGCTCACTGTTTATTTATATTATGATTTATGTTTGTTTGTTTTTTTACAGGTTGAGGTTAAAAAAGAGCAAATGTCCACAACAAAATTTGGAGAGACTTTTGAGAAAAGACCGGCTGAGGGCAGAGGAAAACATCTGAACATCTCTGACATAATTCTAGTGCACTTGCAAGGAGAGAGTACAAGAAATGATCTTGAGTAAGATTTACACAAAAAGATCCTGGCTGAAATGTGAATCTGTTTTGTTTGTTTTCTTTTTTTAAATAATAGGTTGGAAAAGTGACTGAATAGTCTGAACTGAAGCTGATATTTTTGTGCTTGGAGTAAAATATAACGCTTTCGTAATCAAACACGCTGGATCTTTATCTCTGTTGATATTCACCAACGCATACTGGTCAAACATTGTGAACAAGACTGCGCTAAAGGGATGAGCTTGTCTTGATGCAGCCCAGTTGTGTGTCACTGCTGCTTCGAGCCTCATCAATTCCCGACATCTGTCTCAGTTCAACACGGACAACGCCCCCCTCACCTCCTCTCTCTCTCTCTCCCCCCCCCCATAATCTCCCTGCATCCCTCTACCTACTGTCTCTCTCTCTCTCTCTCTCTCTCTCTGCAGTCACACATGAAAGCCTGCCTGACTTATGCCTGTCACAGGAACATCCTTCACCGCGAGGACAAGAGCTGAGAGGAGGAAGAAAAAGACAGACGGCGGATAAGCCCACTGAAAACATAACACACACAAACACACAATTACACCCACCAGTTCCCACTGCATGGGCCAGAGCGGGTCATTGAAGGTGAGGAACTGGTCACCGTTATTGTTCTTCGGCTCCCTGCCAGTTGCAGACTCTCTCCTCTGGGAACCTGCGAACAAACAGGGCCATCGTGTGTTTGTGTGTGTATTGTATCCATACATGTGCGTTTCTTTTTCGTTCTGAAACTATGATTTCGGGAAGTCTGCGTTTTTAACCAATGGCCTCTCGGATTCCCTCGCTCTCCAATGAGGTGGAATAGTGCTGACAGATTAGCATATGATCAGCATACCATTAGCATCTCATTACAGCGGCACAGCTTGGCTGGCTGGCTCTGGACACGCTATCAGCTCATCAAGGCCTGCACATTTCTCTTAATACTTTACATGTTAGCCTCACGGCCTTGGCCTCGTTCCCAGCCTACCCATCCCTGCACAGCTCTCCATCTTCCCATCACGAGCACGACTGATACGACTGCTTTGTTTTAAAATGTATGATTGTATAGGGTGCGTTTAAAAGAATGATGATCATCACAGCATTTGGGTTTTTTTGAGTAACAGCATGCAGTTTAGTTTCTACTAGGGGTCAAGCATTCCATGCATTGTCCCTGATCTATTCTATCGCTAGGGTAGTGTCAGATGTCACGGTTACAAATAAATAAAATAGAGCCAGTGCTAAACTGTAAACTAATTTAAAAAAAAAAAAAAAAACTTATGGGAACAGTACGTGTGTGAGGAAAATGAATCCACTTTGCTCCACCCAGCCTTAGCTCCTTTCCACTGTAAGATACATTTCTGAGCACTTTTCTAGCACAAAAGTTGCACATTGCAACTTTAAACATATTTTGTCATTTGGGGAATTGGAGCCGAGAACATCTATTCCTGTTCACATCTGTAGGGCATGTTGGTTTAGCTTGAGAGCTGTTAGGTGGCTAAAAATATGCCTGTGCACACACACATCTGAAGCTCACTAACGCACACGCAGAAGAAACCAACACGACGCAGTGATTGGATTAATAAGATTGAATGCAGGCCTGTTTTATTAGTACTGACCATGAGGCATTAACACTTCCAGTATAATTACGACCAATCAGTGTTTACAGTTAAATAAATGAGAGCTTGTCATCAGTGCTGTTCCAAACACACACCAGCCCATTACTGTTGTGCATCATTCAGTAGTATCATTTGTATCCTGTATTATAATAGCCTTTAGTCTCCCATAATGAGGCTTTTTCCTCTCTTCCAAGAAGCACTATTTGGCAAAGAAACGGTCACATCGGAGATTTTTAAAACTGGCACAGAATATTGAACAGTGGGAGCCTCAATCCAAAAAACACAAGGAAGCTGTATTACACTTAAAAAAGTTCATATTAGCCAAAATGCGCAAGTTGAGCCGTGTTAACGCACCAAAGATGGAGAGCGAGCAGCGTCACACGAGCCAGTACGCTCTTAAACAACACACACGTCGAAAAAATAGGCATAGTCCACTAATTAAGAGATTAAATAAGCTCAGTCTGGATTCAAATGAGGAAAATAATTTAAACAAGACTAGATTTTAGCTCATTTTACCCCCCGCCAACCAACTCTGTGTCTTCCTGTGGAATTTGGTTTACATGGACAGTATTGACAGTGACAGGGTGATCAGATTAGCACTGCACCGTTACTGTACGTGTATCTTCATTAATACGGGGGTAGAGGTGCCTTCAAAGTTAGAAAAGCAAGAGTGAACCGACAACTGTCCTGGAATCACCACAAGTCTGTCACTGGTACATTTTATGATCATTTAAATAGATAGTCTGAATTGTGTAATTAGTTTATTAGTGGATTGTCTTTTCTATTTTGTGGCTTGACAGTGGAAAGTGTCAAACTAATTAAGAAACTGTAAACAGCTCTGAACGCAAACACTACAAACCATTATGAAGGGACCGCAACAGAAACGATCCTCAGGAAAAACCAGACACACAATTAATGAAAAATGAACTGAAAGTAAAATAAGTGTTGACGTGAATTAACCTGTAGGCCAGCAAACAAAAAGCTAAAGTGTAACTGTTCTCATGACAATCTCACATTCCCTCCTCTGCATGATAAGATGATGAAAAAAAATAAATAAATAAAATATATATATATATATATAAAAATGCACGACAAGAATAGAAAAACAAAAAATGCCAATTTGCCAAAGCAGACAACACAGCTAAAAAGCTGAAAAGCTCCTCTGGCATTACCTGTTTGTCTGAGTGTTTCTAACACTCCAAACTGATCTGTGTGTTAAAACTTGTAACTTTTAAAAACCCGTGAAAATCACAACTTACCATACACATATTTATCATAAAAGCTGTGAATGCATGGAAATTTATTCACCAGAGCTTTATTCTCGCCATGTTTTTCTTGTTTTTGTCTTTATTTTATCTCCGTGAATGCATCTAAACCTCTTCTGCAGCGTGTTTTCATGCCATATTCGTTCATGCTGCTACCTCACAGATCCTATGCAGCTTTAATGGTTTACAAAAGTACTTTATGCTACTTTATTATAAAGAACTGTACTATTTTACATTTTCTGATTTACCTGAGTTTTCTATTTCTTTTTTAAAGATTCAGTCAAAAATATTTTCAGGGGCTTTAAACTACTGGTGGTTGGCACAAACAGAACTTTCAGCTGATGTCAAGCAGCTCTTGAAATAAAAGCGGAAGCGGAACTCACCATCGGTGGTAACGCGGTCTAGTCTTGACACAGGAAGCCGTTTCTGTCTGTAAAGACTGTGCTGCCTCTGCAGCCAGCGAACCTTTAAAACACAAGACAGAGTAATAGATTACTTCATGTAAAACGTTGAGTATTGTTGGGTTTTGCCAAAAAGAGATAAAACACAGACAATCTCGTTTAAATTCTCTTCACCTTGGTGGAGTGGGTGTCCACATCTTGACGCACAATAGATGCTCGTGTACTACAACTCTAATAACGGTTTTTGAATCATTTCTGCTTTTGCTTTGTGTGGCGTTTTGTCTACAACTGTGGGCTTATGAGGCTAAAAGCAGAACGGTGAGAAGCAGGAAGCAAATGAAATATTTGCTTTTCTAGTTCGTTCCACTTTGAAAGAGAGAAAATCCGTGGCACAGGGAGAGCTGGGCATCTTTATGGAGTAGAGTAAAAGGTTTCCTCTTCATTAGTTCAAAGAGTGCTCGCTGGCGCTCTCCTTTGCTGTCCCATTGTCCTGGGTTAAAAGCAACGAAAACACCCCCGCCTCACCTACACCTCTGTCCTCCGCAGTGAACGCGTGCATACACACACACACACACACACACACACTTTCGTTCATAGGCTACTGCTTGCAGCTTTGATCTGATAAGAGGCTGGTCCTTGTGAAGGTGGACGCACTAAATCAAACAACAGATCACACACACACACACACACACACACACACACACACACACACACACACACACACACAGATCAGTGTCAGGCCACTATTGTGCTCTTACACTTAAATCAGAGTGGAAGAGGTTGAAAATAAATACTATTGAGAGGCGGCTGTGGTCTTTCATGTCGTAAAAGCCTGCTTGCTTTATTTCCCCTTCATGTTCTTCAATTAGACTCAATTAACGAGAGCTGGGAGCTAGACTGAAGTATCCAAGCAAGACCGGTGTAGGGTGACGTGGTCTGCTGGAACTAAGAACACCACACAAAATAGAAACTACCTTGAACAGAAGCTGAATGTGACCAAGATGGAGTCATGACTCAAGATCATTATAGTTCATCTACTTACAGCATTGCTCCTGTCTGCTACATAAAATAAGATGTAAGTAAGTGAGATTTTAGCTTGGATAAGTAACCTGATGTCTGATGACACAACGGGTATCATTGAAGCTGACACAAAACAAGCAACCAGCATATTTTGAATTAATAAACCTCAAACCTAATGCATATACACGTAGGTAACCATAAGCAAACTGCGTGTTGTACAACTAAGTTGTTAAAACCCCTCCAGCACTTCCTCTGGAGGAGGACACAGTGATCAATACACATGATAGGGAGCTAATCGCTCTCTGTCAGCTCAGGCCCCTGCCAGCTACTAATGGCACACACTCACTAGGGAACGTCTGTGGATGCGTGTGTGTGCGTAGGCGTGAGCCGTAATGGCAGATTGAGACTCTTTAGGGAGTGATGCTCAAGGTTGGACTCAAGGGACATGGGGCAATTGACCACACTGTCTGTGACACTGACCTTTCCACTGTCAGCGCATTCATCATCCAGCTGCATAGGCAGCCCACACGTGTGTACACACACACACACACACACACACACACACACACGTCCATGTAACAGTAAGCACAATGAAAAATGAAATCGCCAAACAGAAAAGCACACTCCATGAAAATAGACTAGAAACCCAACATGTTGCAATACAAAGTTGTTCTCCCTTCAAAATAAAAGCCAAGCTAAATAGAAAAGCGAGAGGACAAGGTTAGGATCAGTGGAAAAGACAAAGTCAGCGCATAGGAAGAATAGCTGAGAAAGATGACAGAGGCGCAATATGAACACATGGTGACATCACAATATGCACAATATGGAGGAAATAAAGGTTGTGTCAAAATACGCCTCTATAGAATGACTTAGGAAGGTGGTGAGGAAACACCCAGAGGAAAGGTCTGGTGAGAGAGTGTTTGCATGTGCACGTATGCGTCTCATGTCTCCATATGAATGAGTGTTTCCGGCGGATGGCAGGCAGCTGCAGCCGTGTGATACGAGCTGAGCTGCACAAATATCAGTGCTGACATTTTGGGCTTCGCTACCCACCCCTGGTCTCCAGGGAAAGGGATGGTCGTGGCAGCGGCCGCATGCCTCCCCCACTAGAAGCTCACCCCTCCGACTACCTGTCAGTCACCACGCGCTTCCCGGCCCCACCCCGTCCAGACCCGTCACGCCACACGGTGCAGTGGCCGTGCCACATGCTGGCTGCACTGTCACCAGCACCCAGACCCCGATGCACTGCTTATACCCACCCACCAGCACCTCTGCTTCAGTCTCTCATCTCTAGCTGGGCTGATAGTCCTGGACGCTGAAAGGAATTGTGTGTGTTTGTGTTAGGACCATCCAGGAGACGAACAGTGAAACCAACGCAGACGAGCAAAAGCAAAGTGCTACGGTGGCAAGTAGCCACTGGGAGGGGGAAATCGCATAAACTGAAAGAGGAGACAGATAAGAGAGAGATACACTCTGCCCCTCCTCTAGCCTTCTTTTAGTTTTCAATTCAGTTTAGGGCACCTCTTGGCCTCCTCACCCTCCCTTTCCTCTGCCTCCTCACCCACCCCTGGGCTCTCTGATGTGTTGCTCACTCCATTGTGTCAGCCTTCAGAAGTGCTCAGTTTGAGTGGCAGGCCGTCACAGATCAGTTCCCTGCTAAAGCGGCCCGGCAGGCCGGGGTGACGGGCCAGGAAGGGATCTAAGTGGGGTTTATCAGCGCTTCTTAACGCCTCTCCAGCTCCCTGACACAAAAGAGAGGGGGTATTAAACATCTAAAGCAAACCAAAAAGCGTGAAAGCTCCTTATAGGGCCGCAGGATTGTGGATGTGACTAGAGTCTTAAAAAAATAGCAAGAAAAAAAAAACAAAGTGTAGAGAGAGAGGGGAAAAAAAGCAATGCTTCAGCACTCAGGAAGCATTGAGGGAAAATTCTAATGTTTTTCTGTTTCAGTGTGGATAGAATGAGAGCGACAGTGACACAGTGAGAGAGAGATCGGTAGCATCAAGATGCGACTAAGCAAAAGAAAAGTGCCTTAGACTGATGAGCATTGGAACAGCATTGAATGAAGAACTATCAAAATATCACAATATTTTTCTATTAAATAATTATTTACCTGTATATCAAAATGGTTGCTAAAATCATCACAGCATCTAAATGAGTTGATTATAAGGTTACACACAGAGGAAGCTCCAGTAGTAAGTCTGGGTATTGATAATTAAGGTGAATTTAGTTCTCTAAACTAAATCCTATAGGTTTCTAAACGTATACAGTATGAGCTAATGGTGATACGCAGGGAGGATAGGGAGAGTATGTCTTACTCTGTGTATCAGATTGCCAGGATGTACCTGTGTGTACGTAAAGAAGCTGGCAGGGGGTTAATATCTCAGACATTTTGAAAAAGGTCATCATGGAGTTTGGTAAGAGAGGAGTCTGTGGTTTGAGAGTGAAAACTGGAAGGTGTGATAGTTAGCAGGGCAGAAAAAAGGTTAAAGAGGAAGCAAACTGTGTGTACTGTTGCATGTGGGTTGTTTTTTATATGTCTATACTTATTTTTTCATAGTGTTGGTAATTATAGAAAGATATTTTTCCTGTGTTACTGTTATCATATTTAGGATTTAAACTCATTATTTTCCTGGTGAAGAAGTAAACAGTGAGCAGATATATACAGATGTTTTTGAGCTATTATTGGTTGTGTTTTCACACAGTCAACACCTGAGTCATGTCATTACTACAATATATTTTGTTTCATTTGCACTCTTTCGCGGTTTTTAAATCATTTAGCTGTAGCAGGTTCGACTGTTATACATGCATTACTTGTATTTTATATTCTGTTATTTAATGTATGCAATTTGCCTCTTGCAAAAAGGAATAAATGCATTTTTACTTGGGCGATTATTCATGTTAATCTAGTGAACTGTATTGTGCTGCAGAATTTCATTAACTGAACAGAACTATAAAACACACACACTTTGCCTAAAATCTGAAAATGACAACATTTCCTTGCTGATGACCAAGTGAAGCGGCAGATTGCTCCAGAACAAGCGGCGTGTGACCATTTCACACACATGTTGAAGACGGTCCGCTTTACGCAGATATCTACCAGCCTATGCGTATATCGGTTTCATGACCCGACACTCGAAATACTCAACATTATCATCAAGTGGTTTCAACTAATTCACTCAGAGCGGCCTATAATGTACCTCACCTTCCATGCAGTGCAAAGTACAGTGTGTGGTGCAGGGGGATTTGTATAGACCAAGAGGTGATGGCTCTACTGTAAGTATAGCTCTGGGTTTGGCAGATGGCCAGTTATAGCGAACACACTGTGATTGAGTTTAGCAACACATAACAGCCCAGTAATAGATCTTGCACACAGCTACTGTATTGTAATAAGTATACTGTAGATTTCAGGCAATTAAATGTTTAGCTTACCTTTAATAAGGTAAAATAAAATGACTGGACAGGTAAAATAATAATATTAGCTGGATTTCTATCAAGATGATCTTTTGAGCTGTTTTATTACAAAATACATGATCATAAGAAAAGACGACATTTGGAAGCACAAAGAAGGAAAAATACGTTTAAGCTGTACAGCACAACTACACTTATGAGAGGGTTCGGCTGAATAAAGGGAGGATGACCTGTTACACGGTTATTTATAAGGTTCAGCCTGTTGATTGTGGCGACACAGGCGGCAGAAAAGTGCTCTGCTTGCTGCCCACTCAAGGACACCGCTCTACACTCTGTTAACCCTGGGACAAGAACCCATGACACTGACATGCAGGAAAGTATCAAATAAAAGTACAATGAATGTCTAGAACAATAGCCACCAAACTGTGTTCAGAGGACAGGTGTTCATGAGCGAGATGCAGGGTCTAAATGTACAATTGTTCATTATACCCGAACGTTATTTATGCAATCCATTAAATTTAGGACTCATTACAAAATGTGGGAAATATAAAGGGTGCAAATTCATTTTCAGCCAAAGTTACGATGGTAGAAATGTAATTAAAGTTACAGTTTAATGAAATCATGAACCATACATGGAGTCACTGGAGACTGTGCATAAATTACTTCAATTAATCACACGCACACTGATTCAGATGATAAGTCTGAATCAGAAAGTTTGGAATTTTCCTCTCTGATACTTTCTCCTGCTCCCGCTTGTGTGCTCTGGTCTGTGTCTGTCGAAGTGCGCTCTTGCTGTGTGTGTTGTTGTTTTTTTTTTTGTTTTGTTTTTTTGTTTGCGTGTTGATGATCTGCCAGAGGTCTGATGCACTCTGGAGATAGGACAGGGCCAAAGCTGCATCTCTGACCCCTTCCTCCCCTTCCTCCTCTCTCACCCTGCGCTGTCATGGGATGTCTCTGAGGGTGACGGTTTCCTTGGCAACAGAAGCCCGTTGAGGAGGCTCCATTGTGCACTCTGAGGGTGAGGCAGAACGGCTTGTTGGAGGTGGCTAGGGAGGGGGCACGGAGTGATATCGGGTGGAACGGGCACATGAACTACATAAACAAGGTAAACAACTTTCAGCCATTACTCACCACATGGCTCTGCTTTTTTCGCTTCTTGCTAATCAACACTAGACCCTGATTAAAACAGCAACGCCAGCCAAATGAACTTCCATTTGCATATACATGCTGTGTAAAATCAGAACCAGAGCCAGAGCGTGAATTCACCTTGACGTGGCCATGTTAAATGTATCAAACAGTCGCGTATAAGGAGCTGAACACTCTGATTTGCTGTAGTTACAAATCCATTTCCCGCTGCGTTACACAGACAGTGTGAGCAAGGCCAAAATAAAAATAAAAAAAAAGATAGAGCGAAAGAGAGAGATAGAAATCATTGTTTTGGAACCTGCAGCCTGACTAACTCCACAGACCTCACTGTCTGAACAGATCTTTTATTCAGCGGAGACATTACTTAGTGGTACAGTAAAGAATACTTACCCGTGGTACAGTCGAAAGTCTGTTCTCAAAAGTGGCTCGGTCAGAGCGCCCCCTGCTGTCTCTCACGGTGTATACGCCCTCCAGGCTTCCAACCTGTCAGCAGAGCAACAAAAGCAGTTGTCAGTTTCTAAAACTCCAAGGTTTAAAAGGTAGGAGGCATTTTAAAACATATTTAAATATGTTTATCATAGGTCAAAGATGGGTAGGATAAGAATTCAAAAAGATGCATAAGGCAAATGTCCATTACAGGAAACAAACTCAGGTAGGGTGTGAGGGTCAAACATAAAGCATATTCAGACATAATCACCCATATGACCCTTTGTGCGACATGATTTGAGTGCATCCCCTTGGGCCATCTGTCTTGTGTAGGTTTTCTGCAAGAGGTGGGCTAAAATCAAATAGCACACAGTTTATCTAACCTTATCCTGGGCTTTTCATTTCCAAGCCTTATAAACTCAATCGTATTGACCGCCTGGGAGAGTTAGAACTAACTAAGTGAAATCTACTCAGCAGCAATTGTGTGTAAGGCGCATGTTGTGTGTGTCTGTGTGTGTGTGTGTGTGTGTGTGTGTATCTGTGTGTGTGCGTGGGTGGGTGGCGCTTGCTGATTCTATCTTCCTTCACTTTCATTCTCTCTATTCTCTGTCCCTGAGGTGCATCAGGGCTGAGACTGCCGAGTAAATTGTCCCAAATTGAGTTCCTTCTTGCCGGCAGATACAGGCCACATCCCGACCGTTTAGAGCCAGACAGGGAGAGACGCAGAGAGGGAGCGAGGGAGAGAGAGAAAAGCAATCACAGCACACATCACTCGCTTGAAATTTTTCTCTCTAATTTCTCCCTTTGCTTTTCTTTTTCTTTTCTACTTATGCTCGCTTTCTCTGTCTTTTTCTCTCTCTTGCAGATTTCCCAGCAGCCCCTCATTCTTCTCCTGGCACATTATTCTTTGGATTCTCTCTTTATACATATATCCCTGTGAGTCTTCCCTTGTTTTTATCTGCTATGGCAGGTCTACATCAGTCTATCCTTGCCCTTGCTTGGCTTTTTCTTTCTTTTGATGACCCCTCTGCTTGTTCTCCTTCCTCTACATCTCCCCTACCAACCACACTTCCCCTCCCTCACGACGCGTCGTTTCCTCACCCCTGTTTCTATCCCGACTATTCTTACCCCCTTTGCTCTCTCATCCTACTCGCCATGGTTGACTGTACCCAGTGACATAGTACCCATCAGTATAGACCTCCTGGGTAGTGATGTCTCGCTCTGGCAATAATCACAGTAAGTTTAGAACGCTGGCAGCTGAGCTGAGCTGAGCACACACACGACTCCCCTGATGCAGGTACACTCCATTTAACTCAGCAGGGGGTGCGGACTGACTAAGGCAAGTATGAAGCATGAGACGGGCATGGGGATGACCGTAGGCTTTGGGGGAAAGAAGGTACAAGAGCGAAGTGTTTGAGCAAGGACAGAAATGAGGACGGGTTGTTGAAGCTAAAAATGGCGCCGCAGGGCATGAGGACTCCTCTGTTTTGGGCTCAAAGTTTTAAGACGACATTAACATCACCATGCCACCGTGACAGGACGAAATCCTTTTTCCACTTTACTCTCTACACTGCTTGCACTTCAGGCTGTTTATGTTTTTTTTTTCAACCCCATTAAAATGACTCGACTCAACTCAATAACAGTTCAAATAACTCAACAACTAATGTCACAAGTGGTCCCACCAAATTTTAATGACTTTGACAGCGTCAAACGTATTCAGTCCGTTTATGACAGATGCGTTCAGTCCTTGGAGCAAACACGATGTACAGCCGGAGATCAGACCTGTTCCTATGCCAGTGTCCAGGTCACCAATATTCTTGGATTTACTGCATTTCTGCAACCATGACTTTGTGGACATTGATGTCTGTTTAGTATCTTGTCCTGGTGGACGTCCAATTGGATCCATCATTTCTCACAGACAGCATGGAGTTTTCTTCAAGGATGGTCTGACATCCATACTAACGCTACACGTTTCCAGTGGCAGAGCCAAGAAGGCATCCCCAGAGCATCACAGACCGACCACCAGGCTTCGCTTTGGGCAGAGCCTTCTTTTTAGCATATGCTTCATTCATCTTCCTCCAAACATACAGATGATCCCATAGGCCAGTTTAGATGATTTTCAATAACTTTTATGACTTGCTTGCTTTTAGGTCAGTAGGGATTTCTAACATGAAAACCTTCAACGTTTTGTAGGAGTTTACCGTGCCAGCTGAAATCTCAGTGCCTGTTGTCACTATGTTTTGCTACAGATGAGTTGCCATTGCCTGAATGCTTTTTCTCTGAAGCCTTTTCAGCTTCTATTCCTGCCACTGCCAGGTAGTGTAACCACTAAACTTTGCACACTATAACTTCATTAATGTCTCTACGGGATCAGTCAGTGCTTTTGCCATCCTTTCGTAACGTTTCCATGTTTCGGAAAAGCAATGATCTACCTTCTTTGGAAATTCTTCAGAATTTGTATGACAAAAAAAAAAAAGGTTCATGTGTTTGTTCTTTGTTTAGCACATCTGGTGAAACTAATCAAGCCCTTGATTAGTTGCATAATTTGTGCTTGAGATAACACCTTAGATTTACAAATGTGTCCCTCATAAGGGACTCTGCTCATAATTGTAATACCACATTAGTCATTAAAAGTAGATTTGTGAAAGTTTGTAAGTGATGCCAAAACATAATTTGGAATAGGGATTGAAATTTTGGGGGTAACTGTATTAAAACCATGTCCTTTTTGGAAACCAAAATATATGACCTGCTTTGATATCAATATTTAAATTTTTTTGTCTTAGAAATGTAATTAATGTAACACTTGCATCACGAAACCAGCGATGTGGAACAGATTTGTCCAGCTCTACTGAAAGCTTACTGTCACTCTCCATGGTGCTGATTCTTTAGCTAGGGAGCAAGACATCTGATTTGAATACCATGGGGCAATGGATAAGGAAGTGTGTGTGTCTTGTCTGTTTTTTTTTTTTTACATAAAATTACAACTAATCACGTGGATCACCACAATGAGAATCAAACAAGAGATAGCTGTAATTTGTACACCAACCCTTTCACATCATAAAATCAGCCAGTGACCCACACAAAACATAAAACACTTTCACACACACACAAACACCAGTGCCCTGCCAGAGCAGGTTCACAGCAAAACAATATGAGGCCAATCAGGGGACCATTGGTATGGCTCTCCCTCTGCTAATGAAGGCACTTCGAAAAGGTAATCTAATTCACCAGCAGCAATTAAGGCTGGGAGCGCCTTGTCACTATCAATTATTCGCTCCTTCACTCATGTTCTCCAGTGTGGACTCTGAGCCTGCCTGACATACAGCACTGTCGGACAAATCAACCCCATCAACCAGCCAGTCACTGAGAGCACTAATCATGAGAGAGTTCAGACACACACACACACACAGAGTTACAAACTCGCAGGCAGATCCTGCCTGTGCTGAAAACACTGCAAACAGTAACTGAAAGGCTTGATTGATGACAGTTAGTTCATCAAACAGATGCAAACTCCATAATACCGTGAAGTGTGTTGGTTTGCACTTTTCTTAGCTGTACCAGTACTCCGACAAGATTTTTTCCAATAAAACAGGTGTTTAAACTAAACCCCTAACTGGAGCCTAAAAGCTACAAGTGCCACATCTTGTTGCTGATAAAATATTAAAGTGTGCATATTTCATCCAGTGTGAACAGTAATGTACTGTACTATTGAAATAAAAAACTGTTTGATTAAATAGTCAGGAAAAATAAATGACAATGACTTGTGACAGAAGCCAGAAGATCTGTGTAATTCTCAAGACTCACGGTAGTAACAGAGGTAGAGGTTTAGACTTTACTTACTGAGGTAAAGCCAACCAACAACACTACATAAAGACACAAACACCAACCTGAAAGATTAAATACAACACATAAACAATTTGGACTAAGCTATGATCACATATAAATAATTTAATTTACCATCCATAATACAGGTGGCTGTGGAAGATGATCTACTGATCACAGATGGCAGGCCAGAAATTGTAAAGCACCGTTTACCAGTGCGTGTACGATCGCGCTTCTCTTTTGCTTTTCTAAATTTCTCCTAAAGGGGATTTAGTACAACAAGTTTACACTCCAGTACACTCAGTGTGAGAATGTGATTAAATTCTCAGGAGACAAAAGCAAAGACTGTTTTCCTCTGGGTATTTTTATCTGGGGTCACAGCGAGTGTGTCCCAACATTTACTAAAACGTAAGAAGAAAAACGGTGCAGCAGGTTTGGCACCACTGACCTATCCATTGTACTGATAGCTATAGTTTTATGAGACAGACACACAAACTCCAAAAATACGTTATATAATTATTTAAAGATCACCTAAATGTTGTACTATCAAACCTAAGCGCACAAAGTTATGGAAATACACCCCCACCATGATCAAACATGAGCAAAGGCTGGTTCCACAAGCCGCCAAATCTTTCACAAATGCATTTACATCTTCAACGAACTCAGCGATTTAACAACATCTCTATTAACACGTGGGTTAAACTGCAGTGAACCAAAGACGGAGAAACTTGAACTACAACATGCTAAACTCTTTTTGAGGTTTCTATGAAGCATGAAATGAAGATTGAATATATGACACTGATACAGTGTGGAGGCACAGCACCCTGACCTATCACCCTCTTCTTGGACTGAGGGCGATGCCACAAAGCAACCAGACCTTCAGACTCCAGACAGAATACCAGAGAACATAAGCTGACAGACATGCCTATTCAACAGGCTCTTCTCGGGTCCTTGATTGCTTAACTGAATCTCTCCAACGCATAACCTTAGACCAAAGTACTGATGAAGAGCAGATTAGCATGACAGTGCTGCAGCTGCATAGGAACGCTGAAAAGGATCATATGTTGCTGTAGGAAACCCAATCCTGGATACTGACAACTATTTATAATATGCAAATGTCAAGTTGATGTAGTCAAACACTTTAAAGAAAATGAAAACTTTATTTAAGGCATTTTTCAAAAGCATTAATAAAACATAACTGGCAACTAATCATTTCTTCTTCAGATATTTTTAATCAAGGGCTCAATTGATTAAACAAACTGTTGTTCATTATGTATATTAAGCATATTAGTAATTTAAACAAGTAGTTGTTGTTGTTATTGTTGCAGTGATTTAAATAGTAGTAGGTAATCAAATAAAATGCTTGAACACAAGCAACTGCTTCTTATTCACAGCTTAACAGGGTTTCAGCTACTGAACGAAAAGAAAACAAAACAGCAAAGCGATGTTTAGCATCACTGTTGCCACTATATGACATTTTTGTGTTTCACATGACCTTTATGATACCATATGATATTCAGGATCACATGCTGGTATAAGCAGTTAGAAATTGAATGTTTAGTCATGATCAATATATTTTATTAAGTAGACTGATGTACTCTACCCCTCATAACCCTTTTATGAACTAACTGTACAGTACAACTAGACCCTCTCCCGCACACTAAGCCCACACATCATAGCTCCTCAGTGATGTATAACTTCTAAATGTATAACTGTCCACACATAAAGGAGGCTCTGAGCTCGAAAAACACTGCAGCCACGTGGTGAAGCATAAAACAGCCTCTCCCAGTGCAACTGAGGCCCTCAGTCTGACAGACAGCTCACAGTGCTTAACCTACCAGTATGAAATGGAAAAACAATGACTTACAGGTGAGGTGGAATGGATCCAAGCTTCAGCCTCAAATGTGACGATAATACAGAGTTGAATGAGTCTCAGGTTAACAGTAATCTGAGGTGGAGAGATGTCCACAAACCGACAGTATACAGATTTTTTGCCTCGTGACTGTAGCGAGGCAGTTTTTCACAAGTCTGTAAAATGCAAACGGACAGAGATCAGTACAGCTACTGTGGACATGAGGTTCTCAGGCTTCGAATAAAGCTGGACACTAAGTTTCAAGTTAACACAAGCTACAGTAGAAGTTTGTAGGCATTCAGTTACTTTCATTCATTCGTAACCTCAAAAAACTTTTAAGACAAAAAATATTCAAAGAAAAATCTCCTTGCCATGTCAACTGGTTTAAGTTAAACATGCTTGGCACGCAATGTGGCGTACTGGGCTGCATCCTTGTTGTGCTGTACAGTTTTGCTTTTCCAAGGGAAGTATGTGGTTTTATCCAGTGGCCACTACAACAGCAATACAAGCATGTGTGCGAGGAAGCGGCCACCATCCCAAACAAGATCCAACAGACAGCAAGAGCAGCAGTAGATACCAGGGGCTACGTAAGGTCCAACAAACCCTGACAAAGGCAGAAGAAAACACTCTGCAATGAGAGGACTAATGCCAAGGATCCGAGCATGTGCGTCCACGGCCTGCGAGAAGCCCAGAAGAGGAAGTGCACCACGTCTCCGTGGGGTCCCATCCCCACCCGAGCTTCGTAGCCCCTGCGCGTTGGTCACCGCAGTCATCTGAGAGTTCTGAGAAACAGTTGAGACGTTGTGTAGAAGACAACCTTTTACCTTCTTGCCTACTTTTCCATCATACGGCTTTCCAACTACAGCTAATTCTCACAAAGCACAGGGTTCAAAGGTCAGCTAGGTTGCACATTGAACTCCGAGCGGCGTATAGCATTGTGCGTTCACATTGTTTGGCACAGGCACAACCCAGCGTGGTGTGGCACAGTTGCACACCACTTGCCTAGCACCAAACAAAAGACTTTGCTCCCAGCTGGTGAACACAGCAGAGCATTTAGAATTAATGACACAAATATTTCCCTGAAGAGTTGGCGGAGACCAAAACACAGCAGAAAAAGAAAGACACCAACACTCAAAGGGTGGCCAAACACGCAACTCCAAATGAATGCTAATGCTGCTCCTTGTCTGCCAAATGTGTCCTGGTGTGTTCACTATAACAAACTGATAAGGTGACTCAAAAATAATTCAAAGCAGTCAAATAAATGTTTAGTGCGAGTCTAAATTTCCAGTATGCAGATGGTGGTTGGGGTAAGTGCTGCTGGCGTCCAGAACAACCTGGGACTGAACCCACTGGTTCGCCTGGTGACTCTGGTGTGTGAGACTGTTCAGTATGTAGCCTGATAGCAATGATAGTCAACTGATCCGTTTACTAGGATTCCGTCTATATTCTACTTACACGTTCATATTTATGGGTTGCTATACAACAAGGGTGGTGACATAAATGTATAATCTATCACGAACCAAAGTCCAGTCAAAATATACTGTAGGGTTCTTTGTAGCCGCTTCAAAAACAGATATCACCATAAAGCTGATGACAGCAGCTCAGCGGGACTTTGAATCATCTTAAGAGCTAAAACATCCACGGGAGCTGTAAGCCCCACTGCTACTGATGGCCTCCAACAGACAAAAGGATAGAGCGAGAAGAACAGAAATCAAGGGATAAACAAAAACAAACACAGACATCAAACGTCACTGAAGCGCTGTGTGGGAGCCATGTGAGCTGGCCCACCCGATGGAGCAGACAGCAGTCGGTGGGTAAACGAACAGCCCAGCACGAGCTGTGGCTCTATAGCACTGGTGCAATGGTGGAAGAGAGAGAGAGAGAGAGAGAGAGATGGGAGGAGGGCTGGGTGATGGAGGGGGATGCTGGGGGCTACATGGGGTGAGCGGTTAAGACTTGTTGGTTACAGCATTGGCAGGAAATATGCGAAGGGTTCCAGAGTCCATTCTAAAGCCACAAAAACAGGAAGAAGTCAGTTCTAAAAGCAATAGAATAAGTGGCTGTAAACAATAGTTTACACTTACAGTATACAACTAGATTATTACAGTATAGAGCAATTGTTTCTACAAGTACATAAAACGAAGTAGTTACTACTGCTACTATTTGGAGATGTACATCAATAAAATGTAACCCAACAAGCTGAGATGACAAATCCAATGATCACACAATGCTGACACTTGTGCTGACATTCAATTATTCAAATACTTGCCCATTAATTTTCTCGACTAAACAATTAATCAAAATATTGTTGCAGCTCTAGAAGCAATGGTCTGGTCACGGGGAATGTCCCACGATCACTCTAATTGGTTGGATTGACTATGTTAATTAATTAACTAACTATATAGTCGGGTTTAACAAGATTTCCTCATGTGTCGTACCATAAAGTGGGAAGGAGCTGAATCTTACAAACTATAGACATGCTCCACTCATTTCTGCCCTTCGTGTGTCTCTGGTCCCAAAGTCTCTCATTGAAAAAAATTATAATAATAATAATAATAATTCAGATGAGAAAAAATGAAGGGCACCGTCTGTTTGGACTAGATTTTTTTCACAGATTCCTATTTGTCATAATAAAAAAAAATTAAATGAGTGAAACAATAAAAGATTCTGCAGCAACGGTAAGTGACAAACATGTGAAAAACTGTATGCATCAGGGCTAATAAACAATGTAATAAAATCGTATTTACTTTGACTATATTTGTTCTTTCTTAGTTTACTTTATTAATCTGTTCCAAACAAACCTTGTATTGAGCAGCAAAACTATGCAATATCACATGAACATGTTTGCATGCTTCTACTACCAGTCCCTGCTTTGGTCCACCATCTTCCTTTATCTTCTTTATCATCCTCTCTCTCTCTCCATTTCAATATTGAAGAGTTTTATTAAGGGCTAGACTCGGGTGTGCTGAGGCGCTCTCAGTAATTTTCCTACAAAGTGCTTTAATCCATCACACAGCCAACATGTGGCCTTTGCAGCCATACATCATCTCAGCCCAGAGAGAGAGAGAGAGAGAGAGATGGGAAGAGAGGGAGTGGTGGTATAATTTCTCCCCCCTCCCCATCCCCTTCCTGCCTGCTCTTCTTCTTCTCCCGCCAGAGTTTCCCACATGGGAGGAAAACCACATCTTCAAGTCTCTCTCTATTTACAAATGAGAGAAGGGTATGAGCGGGGATGGCGTGAAGGGTGTGGGTGGGAGGTTAAGCAAAGAGAGTGAAAATGAAAGAGATGGAGATAGTGAATGAGTGAGTGAATCTGTGTATGAGGCTGAGAGAGAAAGAAAGAGATAAGGGAAATGGAGAAAAGCTTCCTGGAATGAATGAAATTGTGGACAAAAGTGGCCGATAGGAAGTCAGTGCGCGTACGTGTGTGTGTGTGTGTGTTGTGCATGCTATATAGTGTGAGGTGTGTGCAGCTGTACCTGCGTGAGGAAATGGGAACGGAGAGAGAAATACTGGCGATGCGGTGAGAGAAAAACTCGCTGCATTTCCCAGCATGCAGCCTGTGCAGCATTGCCCTCTGTGTTGCCCCCGGCTAACACCTGCCTCCATTTCACTCGCTGCACCCTCTCCGCGCCGAGGAGCAGCGGTGAACTCTGGGCCCCTTGACTAATGGAATGGGCCCTGGCTTCCAAGCATTAGAGGAGTGGTGTCCCTTTTCATGCCCCTGGATGCCCCGTCGTACAGAAAAAGGGAAAGGAAGGGCCACGGGAGAATATGGTGGTGTGCCTGCCTTTTTTGCCTACACCAGACACACACACACACACACACCTGGTTATAACAGCCTGGAGTAATCCAGCGAGAGTAAGGCTTGACATAGCTTAGCATCTGACTGAGGCTATTTCTGAAAGGATATTAAAAATTCTGAATGGAGGTGAAGCGCTACGAGGTTTCACAGAAGCAAGCTCTCTGAGCGGGTACGTCAGCGCCCCCCCGTCTGATAGCAAAGCGTTTGTGTGATTTCATTTAGCCAGTAAATCCAGTGCTCTACCTCAATTACATCTGCTTTACTCCCATGAAAAACACACCTTGAGTGTGCGCAGGCAGGGAGGGGAGAGGAAGGTGGGTGGAAGTGCGGCGCGCGTTGGGGATTGAATCGCTCGATGAGCTGATATCACATCCGCAGACAGCGAGCCAAGCTGTGCATGGGTAATGTTATGCTAATGACATGGTAATGATATGGTAATCTGCCAGCAGTATTCCACCTCACTGGAGAGAAGGAGAATCTAGGAGGCCTTTCACCATTGGTCGAGACCAGAGACTTCCTGAGGTCAACATTCAAAAAAATAATAATAAATTAAAAAATTCTGCACTTGTGCATTTGTTCTTTCTGAGCAGACTTGCTGACTTTATGCATTGGCTAGTCCCTTAGTTTAAAGTAACACCTAAGGTCCATCCATACGTAACCAAGCCCTAACCCTAAAACAGCCTTTTGAAAGCATATCTAAAAGTCAAGACCGGTAAGAAGCTCTCGCTGTACCAAGAAGTCCTCCCACAGCGCCTCTAGTCAATCAAATGCATGTGAGTTTACATTAGACTTAGAGGTAGTCGATCCTTAAAGCAGTGATGTCAGCTAAAACCACCACAACACAAAGACATAATCATAACTGTAAAGCGAGCAAGAAATAATAAAAGTTTAGTTTTTTTCTGTGATGCGGGCTAAAGCCAGGTCAGATTTATTCTAAGCCAGCCTGCAAGCCGAACCTTTTGTTAATCGGTGCGTAATTTCAAGTTGCCGTCCTTTTGTTCTGCGGTGGTATAAAACGAGTCTGAAAACCGTTTATTTTAGATCGCGGTCGTGTTGCCTTTGCTTTGTCGCCGTATGTGTGTGAAACCCCGCACCTGTAATGGCTGCCATTACCCGTCTAGTCAGAACAACTCTTTCTTTCTGCCTCGTAATGACTGCATTACTCCAACACGGCCTTGGTTGGAGACGAGACTCGGCATTGAACGACCGTAATCTTTGCATCCGGCATCAGCGGTGTCACACAGCCCTGTAACAACGGCACAGTGTATTTGTTGGGGTTGTTTATTTACATTTTGCTACATTTCACTGCACCTCATCTAATTCTGAATGAGCTGATTAACCCTCTTGAAGCACGCCGTCGAATTATGACGGATTTTCGAGCATTTGAGGAAATAACAAAAGAAGTGAAAGATATATGAACAAATCAACTTGATATATTCAAAAATCACAAACACAATCATTCATGTGCATCCGCGACCAAAGAGACACCTGCAAAATGCTACTGCAGTGCATCACAGCAAATCGCTCCATGTGGTATAAAGACATCAACTTGGGTATTTTGCTTTGTTTTGCCTTTGTATTTTACAGTTGCAAAATGGATATGTCAAGTATGCACAATGGAGAGACGTGATGACATTTTCCTGGATGCTGTACACTAAATCAAAGAGACCAACAATATGTTGAGTGCCAGCGTGGAGATATTTGATTCCCATTCCACTCATGCAGCATTACCACTGGAATGCCAGCAGATATCACAATCCTCCCAAGCTGGTGTTGGGCTTGTCAGACTTTTCATTTTATTTCAGCATTTGAGACAGAGAGAGAGAGAGAGAGAGAGAGAGAGAGAAAAAAAGAAATCATAGCAAACTGCAGAGGGCTGTCTTCTTCTTGATATACAATATTTGCCACACGTACGGCACAAATCACAGGTGACATAATTAAAGGAGGTTTGACTTAACAAAGGCGATTTAGTGTCAGTGACATTTAGCGTCAGCCTCTGGCGACAGACAGGTAGAAGCAGCCAGCAGCAGCCAAGTCAGCAGATTGGACCAAGGGGGATTGTGAAAGTGGGGGTTGTCTAAGGTTGTTCTCAGGATATGGTGTTTGTGGGTTGGACAACTTATTAACACAGAAGTGCGCCTTTTGCATACGTGGACCGTCTATCACGGTGCAGGGCTGCTCCTCACGTGTAAAAGCAGAAGACAAGTCAAAACCCTACGGCTAAATGTGGATCATACAATGCGATTCTCTACGGGAGGAAATGTATTTATACTTGTATTGAGGTTTCCACCGTATCAAGGGATGATCAGCGGTGCATAAATAAGAGTGGAAAACAACGCAGGAAGAGGCAGAGGGGCTTGTGTTCATACATGAGGGACAATGAGATGGAGACAGGCACGAGAGGAAGACAGAGACGGGGGTGGACTGTCCAATACACTCTTGATAAAGGTCAAAGAGATGTTTTATTCATGATCCAGGCTGCAGTCGTAGCAGAGGCACCAGGGCCAAGGTTGAAATGAGCTAGCGTCCCCGTTCCCCAGAGCCAACGCTGCACACACAGCCTCACACCAGGCCGGCGGACACTCCCACTAACTCTTATCAATAATGACAAAACACACACACACCTCCAGGATTACTCATCAATAGCTTCAAACCACAGTTGTCTGACTGTCTGCCGTGAGCAAAAACAAGAGAGGAATGTACATCTGACAACAAAGAACAAATAGGACAACATTTGAAATGAATGAAGTTTGACTAAAAAAGCATTTATGGGAACTATGAGCACAGACTGTAGGACTGGCATGAGTGCTTTCTCATATTTCTCTTTAGTAGGACTGGACCTATAATCCTATATTTACAGAACTATGAAAATAAATACCAAGGATCATTTTTACATTATTAGAATAAAACCGCCCATATGTATGTATGTTGTTTGATGCATTTTATGGAAAGTCCATAGTGCACTTCACATGACACTTTTTCCATCACGAGTTGCTCAAAATGTGCTTTAAACAAAAAGCCCATTTTCTCTAAAGTGCAGCATCTGTGTTAATTACACAGTCGCCATGTTTGAAACGAAGCTAAATGGGGAAAAAAAGAGCCAGAATTCAACGTCACGCGACAGCAATGGATGTCAATTCATAAGGGCGCTTACATTTTAAATCTTTCTGACTGTGAATTTTTCATAAAAGAGAATCAGAAGACGTTCATTTCAGAATCTCTCATACCCCCGAACCCCCTCTTTGAACTCACTAACAGAAAAGCAGAACTACTGTATTCCACCTAACCAAGACACGCTCCGAGCCCTTTTTTTTTTTTTCTTCAGAGCTGAACTGACACACTTTCAGACTCGACAACCAAAGTAACCTTTAAAGTATTGATGTGGAAAAATCACATCTAGTCTTCTGACAAACGGAAAGATTTCAGCATGACAGATTAAAACTCAGGCAAATAGGTAAAGACCCAGTCATCTCCAAAGACATTCATCTGGAGCCTATTCCACACATGAGTATTGCAGGGGCCTAAACTAACCTTGGCTCGACCGACGTGCGTTCACATACTGTACATACACAATTTGTCTTTTCGTGCATATGTGTCACTCTCTGTGGACAGCGCTCTGTCATTGATCCGATATGAAAGATTTACATGTGCAGCCGATTACGATAATTAGATATTTCTCACATGGGAAATAAAAGCATGTAGTGCACGTTTGCCCATAGGTTTAAACACCCACTGACCCGTTGTATGAAATCCAGTCCATGCTGTGCTGCTACAGTCCTGGCAGCTTTGATGCCTCCATCCACACGAACCGCATAGAAAACATGGCGGTTGGTCCCATGATGCCCCTCTGTGGTCACCACCTTCCTCTGCAGCAGGCAACCAAGCACCAGGAGCACTGCAATATACTTGGAGCCTTGAAGGATTGAGCAGAGAAGTATAAAAACATACAGTATTCCATAATAATGTCAGTTAATAAATACATCACATTAGCAGGTTTCTGATGACTGTTATCATTGATTATTATCAAATATGACAAAGAAAAGCATCACAGCGGGACATTTGTGTCCTTTGCACTTGAAAAGACAGTGAACGTATTCACTTCCCATCAAGCAAAAAGTATTACACTGTAAATTCTGGCTATTCCCTGGTTCGTTCTATTGAAGTTTAAAAACTTTATATTATCGACTACTGTATATACTAGAAAGAAAATAAACACCTATGACTTAGAAAAACACTAATACGCCCAACACTATTTACTTTTATAGTGGGAGATTCAGCAACAGAGTGTTGATTATTGAACATTAGCAATTGTGAAATCATTTGCCCACAGCCACCTCCTCTGTACATTCGCCTGAAATCCACATCGGCCGCCACCTACAGCATGTGAACCACCCACCTGTAGCCATGGAGAGTGAAACGTCCAGGAGAAATCTTTCACCCAGTGCAATGAAAGCTAGAACTCTGGCACCAGGGGCCCCAAGCGAAGCAACGCTCTCTCTCCAGTTCCCAACCCACACGTTTAATCTCCTGGCCTTGATGCAAATGCTTCTAAGAGTAGAGAAACAGCAGCGTGCTCGGTGTGTAACTAACTTCTCTCTTTAAGCAAAACAGGAACTTTATCTGTCTTTTTGTGCCTGCGCTTTCCTGTGAATGATGACTGAACAAAAAGTTTGTCACCTCACCCTTTCGCAGTCTTTACTCAACAAGAAATTCACCTTGTGCATTTCTGGAACAATGCAGACGTGAATCACATCGACTGCTTCGCCTCCCGCTTCCTTCCCGGGATTATGCAACCAACACTTCCTGCAGATCCGTGAAGCTGATCAATTTGTTTACTACATTTGATTCATTTCACTTACGAAAGCGATTACCTGATGTGTTGTTTTCAGCTAGAGTGCGGTGGTGTAGTGGTTAGCACCGTCACTGGGTTTGGGTACTGGTGTCGGCCAGGTGACTTTCTGAGTGGAGTCTGCGTGTGTCTGGGTGGGTTCTCCCCAGGATTAGTTGGATATAGAGTTTTAAAGATCAACTAAGCAATTAGAGGGCAGGTGAAAAAAAGAGACAGGATCAGGCATTAATATTCATCTGGAATTATTAAGATTAATTAACATTTCGATCAGATCGACATTGAGTCATTTTATTTCACTTCCACTTTGTGGGAGTAAAACATTTTTGCAAATGAAACATTTATTGGAAGGTTATTGGAAACTTGTATCATCGATAAGAAATGTATGAAAATTTGAGACCCAGAAAATGAAGCACAGCCAGTTTCTCCAATGATGACGCCTGTCGTTGTATTTGGGTTGTTTTAACACAACCACTAACAGCTAAGCTCCAAACTAGATGATTAAGACCTTTCTTTGGCACTTTCTGTGTTTATCTGACTCCTTGTCAAAAGCAAAATGTCCTCCTGCAGCATTTCCCCTCAAACACCACCACCAACAATAACAACAACAGTCCAGCTGGCCACTGTTTAAAGTCTACATCATTCAGCTCCAGTCTCCCAAGCTGCTGATTGAAATCAATAACCTCACTTGGGGCTTGAGCCCCAGTCAATCCCACTGAGACGCAGGGCCAGCAGTGCACGCCCCACCCAGAGAGCAGCGGGCCTCGGGCTGAGACAAGTAGACAGGGAGAGAGGGAGAGAGAAAGGAGCACATGAAACTGAAGTACAGGAGAGCCACATTGAACAGTGTCAGGGCCTCGGGGTCTACTGGGACGCTGATAAAGTACCTGGACATTTTTATAGACAAACTACTTATTTCCGTCCTCGTATCGCTTGGGAAGACTGATAACTTTATATTCCTCTCAGGCAGAGGAATGAAAAGGGGGATGGGAGGCTTTCAGGAGTTTAATTGATCAAACTGTAGCCACAAGGGTTTTTTCTATAGATAAAAGGGACTAGCACTCTTCCCTGTATAATACGGAGATCTTTCAGAACGCAGACCCAATGAAAAAAAGAGAATGTAACTCATTATGCAAAGTCATTACAGGCCCCCGACTTTACTCCGTAAAGATGGGGTGTTAATGGTGCAATTGTATCATACAGGATTTACAGAGGTCAAACTATCAGTCATACGATAACATTATTTTACTATGTCCAGACTATTTCACCAACCAAAGTTATACAAGGCAGTTTTAAGGTCAAGCATAAACAGTAGGAGACTATAATTCTCAACCTGCTCATGGGGACAATTTAAAAGGGCACAAGGTCCTACAGTACTTGAACAAGTTACAGCAGTATACCACAACACAAGAAAGTGCTGGATTTTGTGTGGTATTCACAGTCCTCCAGATAACCATCGACCATACGGTGTAGTAGCCCAGCTGTCACTAATTAAATGTACCTTTATCTAAGAATACAGCCGCATTATGCACAACATTTGATTGAACGCAAGCAGAGGAGATGAAACTACAGATGAATACAACAATTAACTTCACTCGGGTCTGAGCCGCTGAGAACAGTGCAGAGCCGCTCATTGCCCAGCGACTACGGCTAAGAAGTTGTGGGAAAGGCGGTTTGGCCATGCTGCCAAAATTGCTTCCCACACTCATCATCGCTCCTGGGCTCTTGGTTTGCCAGCAGCATTTTTTTTTTTCAGCTGAGCTATGGCTGCACAGTCCTTTGTTTGGCTGCACTGATGTTTCACAGGCCTGCATTCACGTTGATGCGTACGTCTATAGCTGTAAAGACCTCAAGGCACATTACACATGGGCAAGTTCCTTATTGTAGCTGTAATCATCACAACCAACTGCAAGGCCCTGGTTGTATGCTAAAGGACTGGCATGGTTTAATTTAATAGCTCTATTGGTCAATATTAGTTGCACCTGTGCATTCATTCGCTTTCATTTTCCAGACATCTTTAAAATACTGTAAGTAACAAGACCTGCTTGATTCCATTCCATACATTACTCTAAACATCCTTCCACAGTTTGCTGATAATAAATAAAGAGACGCTGACATCAGGATTAGGTTGAGCGATATCAAGACGGTTTAGTCTCTGGGCTTTTCACAGACATGATGATCCGACCTAGTCCAGTGTCTCAAAAGCCACATGAGAGGGGAGGGGGAGTAAAACCGGTTCAAATCTCACTCCCTCCGTGTACTTCGGTGCCTTGAAAGGACTGAATGGGTTCGTAGCGTAGGTTGAGGATGGGGAAAAAGCATTTACCTCTGTCATCCAGGCGACACAACATTCACACAGGCGGACTGCCTCCTGTTGAAAGGCGAGCGGGTCGATGCCTCGTAAAGAAAAGCTCCCGACGCGTCCATGTTTTATTGTCTCCACTGACTCCTGGTGATAAAACGTGCAAATTAAGAGTATGCAAAACACAAGCATTTTTATCGCACGTCGCTCCTCGCCGGACAAGTAAAACGTGCAAGAAGCGGCGACGTGCAAGTCGACAAATCGAGCACATCCACGACGTGCGGCGGAAGAGAGGATTTTTGTAAAGATGTGAGAATGCATTAGAATGCGAGAAACGGTGCGATGGCGAGAGGGACTGTTGGGAGAGACGGATCTGCATATGGAAATTAGGGCTAGCGTGGATAAAAATCCACTTTACCCGCTGCATCACTTACGGTTCATTTTCGTGGAGCCTGTGCATAGAGAGACTGGGGGGGGCAACAAACGACTTTATCACAGCTTTGTAGGAAAAGCCGTGGCACGAAGCAGGTGCTCGCCGCGCAAACAGTAGCAACACACCTCGCTCATCCATGTTTGTTAGTCAAGTTAATGTCAAAGATATACTGTGAATGTGTCAAAAACCTATAAACATGAACATGTTACATTCTTGTCTCCCGGAATTAAAAACAAAAAACCCAAAAATTAAAGGCCGCTGTTGTGAGAGCTTTTTGGAGTTAAAAGAACAAGCGTTCAGTGTTTTTAACAAATACCACAATGACGCACTCGACCCTGCGAAGCGACAAACAAAGCTCTGCTCAGAGACGCATCTCGTTTCCTTTAACGGATGACGCGGCAGGTTCACGCCCACCGAGAAACTTCCGACCAATCATTGGGCGCCGTACATTTGCACGCCTGCGCAATGTAAACGCGCGGGCTAGCATGAATACCCAAACAGTTGACGATAGCTCAATGATCTTCATAGTTTTTAATTTAACGGATTATAAAGCATCACAGGAAGCCGACATTCAGGGTTTGTTCGTTTTTCAATAACATCCGTTGTGTCGGACGCCGGACCGTCGGTACTGCTTAACGAAATAACGCGGTTTGGACCAACTGTGTTAAACCAAGTGGACATTGCAAGTTAACCACAACCTCGTCCAACATTAGCTTGATAGCATGTTGCTGCAGGTGATTTCTTACACTCGGTGGCAAAGCAAATAACGTTTACTTCTCTATTAGTTAACCCGACGTTACTGAGCTGACTGTAGCTAATATAAATGTTGTACAGGAACCGTGCTGGTACTTAGTTGTATATATATTTATGCCATGTCAGGTTTGTGTCACTATAATCGTATTGACTGAGCATAATATGTTTGTCCCAGGATGGCAGATGACTTCAGCCAGTCTCTGACGCCACCAGTTTCCCCCTTTGCAGCAGACAGCCTATGTGAACTGACTCCAGCCCGGCCGCCATGCTTTTGCTGCTCTGAAGCAAGAGATGACCAGACTGGAGCACTCTCTCAAGAGGGATACATTACTAGAGGCTCTTTAAAACGGTATTGCTAATATTTCTCTTGACTGTTTCTCTTTTTCAAATATCGCTTCTGCTTCCAATCACTTGCATTTGAAGTGAGGTGGCAGCAGAAGCAGAACAACCGTAGTAAAGAAAGACTTAACTAATAGGAGCGGATGTGCTCTGTAGGCTGCTGTTTCACCTGGACCCAGCCCCAGCAGAGTATGACACAGACACAGTGGAGATCTTTGGCTTCTCTTGGGTTACAGAAACAGCACTGGTGGAATTCTCAAAACTCCTCTTTAGTCTCTTCAGGTAAGCTAAGATGGAAAATGGAGCTCAGTTGGTGTTTGTTCTTGATGTGAAATTCTGTTGAGGAGATGCTTTTACTTAATATGTGAACCAAAATACTGTCCACTATTCACATGCACGTTATGCCAGTGACGCGATTTGGTCTTCGTTATGTTTCAGACAGAAGATTTACAGGTTGGAGACATTGGTGCAGTCCAGTTCACATGACTTTGGTAAGCCTTTAAATGTAGTTCACAGTCCAACTAATCAGCGGAAATCCAAAGGAAGTGTATATTTAAGCAACAGATTCCAGACAAGAAGAACAATGCTACTATTGGCTGCTAAGCTAATACTATTTGGGGACTGGGAGGTCAGGGTACAGATGGGGCATGTCCCTTTTAAACTAAGATTCACATTAAGCTTCCTTATTTAGGTCAAGCAGGCAACCTCCACTATGAAGCAGAAGACCTCAGACAGCAGTGTGTTTCATTTCTGCAGTATGTCAAAGTCTTTTTGCACAGGTAAATCTACATATTTAATGTCTACACAGTTGTAAATTATTTTTGTGCATATTATAATGTGTTACTACTGTTTATTGGTGCTGAATGTCTTGTCATATATGTTCAGATATGTGGAACCTTCCAGCAACCTAATTGCAGGTCCACGCCACCCCTATGAGGAACTGGAAGCTCAGCTTCCCTCTTGTCTTCTGGAGGAGTTGTTTGGCATCACTCTCCTCATAGGAAGCCTCAAAGATCTGTCTGCCAGCGTTCAGAGTGCCTTCACTATACAGAACCAGGGAAAGGTGATGCTGAATATCAGTGGCTTGCTTAGTTTAGAATCTACTTTATTATAGTATGTGTGTCAGATGTACAGTAGGTGCAGTAAGCTTGTAACATGTTTATATTAAACTTTACAGAGCAAAAAAATATAGCTGTTTAAAAGAAATTACTTGTATGGTGACATTTTAAAATTGAGTTTCCACCACGATTGACATTTAATATAGAATTCTGCTTTCTCCTACAGATATTCCCTCCCTCCTGGCATTTGTTACACCTTCATCTTGACATCCATTGGTCAGTTTTGGAGATCCTCCACCTTCTTGGTCACAAGCTACAAGGTACTGTATGTGTCAAGTCCTTGCAGAACATTTAGACCAAAATGTTGTCAATTGAAATGGAATTTGTGTGTATTACACTTTTGTTGGATACAGGCTTTTTGTAATTTCACGGGTTCTTCTCTCCAGGCCAGGTGGTGTACGCCCACCAGTTTGTGAACCTGACAGGAGAGAACCTGACTGATACCAGTTTGTTTGAAGAACACCTGTGCAGCCTGCTGTGTGACCTTACTACTTTGGCCATAGGCAAATACAGCAAGGTGTGCAGCTACTTATTACATGTAACTGTTAAGCTGCTCCAGTGGTGCGTCTGTGTTATGTTTCAGCTAGAAATGTGTGTAGATACAGTATGTGCTTCTGACGCAATAACAGCATTTGTTTCCTCTTTTAACAGAAAATGGACCAGGGCGGTTTTTAGCAAATACTATGTAGAGCAGCATGGAAGGTTTTTTGTGTTTAATGGGTTCTACTGATTTCTAGGTGAGGCCTACAGAGGCTCTGAGCAGCCATCATTACCTGTGCTCCTGCACTAAAGAGCTGTGGGTGCTGCTCATTCACCTTCTGGAATACAGGAATAAAACACTGCACACACAGGTGACAAAAAACATCCATATATATATATATATATATATATATATATATATACACCATTAGATATTGCTTCAAATGATCCGCTAAACTAACCAGTGTGTACATCTCACCATCTCTTCTAGTCTTTTTGGAGCTATATGAACACACTGCTAAGGCCTCTGGTTTCAGGAAAGCCTGCACCAGAACAATTCAGTGGCCTTCCCACTCACTGCAAAGACCCTCTGGGATTTACGTGGTGGTTGGTCACACATATAGCAATGTTAGGCCAGTACAGCCGTAACGGGACACCCCAGAATGAGGTAAGACTCCAAAGAGTAATATCTTTATACAGGCTGTCAGTATAAACGTGTAGATCACCTTTACTGCTGTATTGACTGAGATGTGTTTCTGCTCAGGTCGTTAAGCTAACTGATGCTGATCTAGAAAAATAAGGAAGAAGTTGAGGAAAAGATTGAAAGAAAAGAAGAAAAAGATATTTTTTGTTAATTTAATCATTGCATAAAAATGTTGAGCAATATCAAACTAAAACTGAAGTAGTTTTGAAGACGTTTTTCCATTCATATAACTGAAGGCATCAGCGAATGAATAGTCTTCACACGTGCATTAAAAATGTCTTGAAACCATAGAGAGAAAAAAGGACATTGGGTGTTTTCAGAGTTTTTTTACTCTGGTATCAGAGCTGGTTTAGGGAGGTGATCCCCTCTTACACGATCCCACTTTGATCTTTAATAAGGACTGATACAACCTGTTAGTTATTTCTTGTTACTACATTACTGTCCTTATCTGTATCACCAGAAGCACTTGAGTGATAACTGGAGTTTTGTGGAAGAGTTGATCAAATTAACTTGTAACCCCAAGGTCAGTACTGCATCTAATTAAAATACACATGTAAGGTGTCTAATACATTGTTTATATTGACATTCAGTTATATCCAATCCTCTGTCTTTGTGTGTGTGTGTGTCTAATAACAGGGAGGTCTAGCAGAGGAGCAGATTAGGATGCATGTTCACTGCTGTCTCAGTCTCTGCCTGCTCTGGGAGCCGAGCACCAGTGTAGTTTCCACACTTTGGGACTATTACAGCAGGAATCTGGTGAGGAAACAACAACATGAAATGCTGTGATCATTTGCTGGTGTAATACAAATGATAAACCTTTTGCAAACACGTGTTACCTAATTTTAAACATCAGCTACAGTCAGGCCACCTACGTGTTAACCTCACCCCCATATTTTCATATGATCTTATTTAATTTTCTTGTATGTGTTTATTTAGAGAAGAAGAAGTAATTTTTATGAATGAACTAAAATGAAGTTAAAATTGCTCGTGTAACACGCTTCCTGCCAGAATGCACCATTCGCCGTACCCTGGCTTGGGATGTCTGGCCTGGGCACTTTGTCCAAGACACCCCTTGGTCTGTTGGGACAAGCCCGCAGCTGCTGCACTCCCTCACCCCTCCACTGTTCAGGGCACACACAGCTCTACCGCTCAGCCAACTCCTTCCACATCTTCCTTCGTTTGCTGGCCCTGTGCCTCGCCCAGGACAAAGCTGGCGGAGTCCCACAGAGACAGATCAAAGGAAGGTAAGTCTGGAGAAAAGTCTAACACTTTGTACTTCTCGTTGCGTCTCATTTTCCTCCCCCATGAAAAGTGGTCTCGCAACCATACAGTCAACACATCACCATGTGTAGTACATACAGGATTTAGGAGGAAGTATCTGGAGTGTAGCTTGAGAGATGGGGACAAGGGTTGGTCGGGTTCCTTTATCCCCTTGGATACTAGTGTTTGAAGTGTTTAGCGTGTTGTGTTTATGTGAGCGTGTCAGTGCATGCTTTCATGAATACACAGACCATGTGTGTTTGCACATCATCATGTATTTCAGTCTTGTTTGTGTGTGTGCCAGGTGCTCTGCAGTCTCCCAGTATGTCTTTGATATTTACTCAGGCCCCCCAGTGAAGCAGGTGTCTCAGGAGTCAACCACCTGCTCTTCAGCACAGGCCAGAGCCAAGGGGCCTCCTACCAGTGCGCACATACACACACAGAGCACCTGCTCCCTAGAGCAGTGACACGGTTTCAGAGTGTGTGAGGCTGTTGCATTCAGGGTAGGGTGTGTCTTTGTGAGAGAAAGTAAGATTCTGCGCTGATGTGTAGACCAGAATTGAGAACTGGACCATCCTGTATCCTAGGCCGGCTGGGCGCCAGAGAGAGGCAGCCATAGATAAATCCGCCTAATGACTTCCCTCTGTCTGGAATGTGCTCAGCAGCACTGCAGACATGGAGGCTAATTAGCTAACGAGCATGGCGGTTAATTCGCCTTAACGAAGCTGTGTTGGTTTCCAACACGAATAGAGAGAGGAGCTCGGGTGGTGGGGAGAAGGGGGATGTGGGTGGTAGGCAGTCTGGCAACAGCCAGACTGGGCTGGGACAGGTCCAGAATCCCCCCCCCCAACCCCCCCCCCCCCCCCCCCCCCCCCCCCACGCACACTCCCCCACGCACACTCCCCTCCACTTCCCTCCACCAAAACTATCACCACTACCTCCTCCCCCTCAGGAAGCGCGAGGCGTGCCGACTGTATCGCTACGACGTTTTCGGCATTGTTCCCACTCCTGGACAGGCTCTGCAGGACACCCGCGACGGCCGCATTAATGGGATCGACTGTGAGCATGTTGATCTCCAACGCTGGGAGTTAGGAGCATCTGCTCGCCTCCACAAAAAAAAGCTGTCTGGAATAAACAAACAGACAGACAGGTTGGGAGAATACAGAAAATCCCCACTGCTACCTCCCAGTGCGCTGCTTATATCCCTGTTACATATTACTCATTCATCTATTTAAATCTCCCTACCCTCATACTCTGACTGCATGCTTGGCCACCTTCTCCTTTTATAGTCCTCTGTGGGAGGAACTAAGCTGAATTCAGTGTTAACCTGGTCTTTTTCAGTTCCTCTCGGTTTTCTTCACTAGTTTATATCAGTCGTACTTCTTACACTTAGTTTGTCTTGGGATGCTCGCTGTTTGTGTTTTGACCCAAACGGCAGCTCTACTCACCTGTGTGGGCTGCAAGTGTGTTTGGGTGGTGGGGTGGAAAAGGAGGGGCCTCTAGCCTTCCATGTTTTCCTGCCAGGCGAGCAAACAGCAAGCCGTGTGCGTGTGTGTGTGTAGTTTTATTGATCTCTCTCTGGTGTTGCAGTAAATTGGTTTGGCTGTAGAGAGAGGGACCAAGCGCCTACTGCTGTGTATCTGAGTGTCTCTGACATTTAACATGATCTTTAAAGGCATTTCTCCACAGTGCCCGCAGGATCTAAAAACGTGCTGGGTGGTTCTGTATTCTTCCTCTCTTTCTCTCGCCCCCCCCCCCCCCCCCCCCCCCCCCCCTAACCACCCCACACACACTGGACACGCATTTGGCTGGGCAGCCTCTCCCTTGGAGCAGAGGGGGTGATGGAGGCAGGTGGTGAGGTGCACGGTGGGGGTAGAAAGTTCAGTTAGCCTGCATTTAAAGTCTGGTTTCATCAGAAAACAAAATCACCCCTGACATGTTGGTTAGTGGATGTAAACGTTAATTGTTATGTGATAGTTTAAAAAAACATAACTGTAAAATCTCACATCATTGTTGCTCTAGCTGGTCCTTTTCTTCAAACCTTTTTTTATCTTGTTCCCATCATTATGTTCTACTGTGTTTTTCCAGGATTTACTCCAAGTTCTCATCAAAAAAGATGCAGGAGTTGTCGGAGACAGGCCTCATGAACTTCCTGCTGCTGTTTCTGGTGGTAGCTCAGCAGGTAGAGCTGGAGGATGTGGCAAGCAGAGCCTGTGAGCTCTTAGGCTTTCTTCCTAATAACTGTCCCCCTGGGCACCGCACCCTAGTGTGGAGGGGACAGTTGTCTCTACTGTTGCTGTTCCAGGTACATTTGTTAACCAGAACAAATCTTCTAAAGAATGTATATGCAGTTCACTGGGAATCTTTCTGGGAATATGTATTATTACCACTAAGCCAAGCATTCAACAGAGGCTTTGTACAAATTCCACCTTTTGTTAACGTTCCATGATCTTTGCTCCAGGAAAGGGGTCTGGACGTCGGTGCCCAGGCGAGCTGGCTGGCTTCCTCCTTTAATCAGACGGCCAAAGAATTCTACAATAAGACCACAGAAGTCTCTCGCAGACTAGCCCTCTGGGGGCCGCTTGGCTCCTATCTGGAGGGTGTCGCCGAGGTGTTTGAGACAAGCTCCAATCTCAGCTTGTCAGAGGAAAAGCTGCTAAACGACGGGTTCGACTGGCTGCTGCGTGCTTGCCGGCAGTCAGAGCTGAATTCTGCTCTGGGCTTTCTGCAGACAGTCCTCGCCCAGCTCAGGTGAGACCGCTAGTGTGAAAACCCACCAACTCCTAAGTATCTCTTGCGTTTCCTCTCATTCTTTCGTTTACGGATATCTGCACCCTCACATACACTGTAGTAGACCCGTTCAGAGGAATGTATTCTGGCCACAGCAGAGGTGAGCTTCTCTGCTCATCCCAACCCAGGCCACCCAGCTCACCTCTCATACTGACAATAGACAGATTGTGCAGTCTGCAGGAGTGAGTGTCTGTAAAGTCCTTGTTTTGTGTTGAGGCCCTTGTTAGTCTCAGGAGGACTAATGGCCCCCAGGTCACCCTCACCAGGTGCTGTTGAAGACCTGAGTAGAATTACAGGCTCAAGGGACCCTCAACAGATCCTTCTTTGGTCATGGGATGGAAGTGGTGCTGTGGGTGTGTTGAGAGACTATGTGTCAGGATGGGTTCAGCTGTAGGACACTGGTGTTTGTTACATGGACAACCCCAGGAGCAGGTCACAGAGCCACTGCTTGTGTTTATGTGAGCGGAGGTTGAGACAGAAGCAATAGTAGATGGACGACAGGAGAGTTTGATAGGTGATGCTTCAGCGCAAAGTAGTATACCTCCGTTATAATTACTGTCTTGGATAATAACTAACGTCCAACTATGCAACTGAAACTATTATAAAAACTGTCTTCTGTAAATTATACTCAAGGAAGCACATGAGCTAGGTTGAACCTTTTCAAAGTGAATCCTTGCAAGTTCCTGCTGGGGGTCACTACCTCACTGCCATTATTGACTATCAATCATGTGGGCTGTAGGTAGGTAGAATACACTTGTGCTATCAAAGCTTATTTGCGGAAATCAGCTGAAAAGCTGCTGCTGGAATCAACACTGATGAGTGAACTAAAATGGTGGCGTTGTGGTTAATCACTGCACAGTGATTTCAGTCATTGTTGCTATGAAAATATTGATTAGAACAGCTTTAAATATGTAGAGCGCTCAACGTTATGCACAAATTTGAGCATTCAATGGCTGCTGCACATCAAGAGAATTTGACATGTTCCTGTTTTGAATTTCTCAGTATTTGTGATTTCTTAATTTGTACTTTGCATAAGTGTTGTTTGTTTGGAGTTTCAGTGAGCAGTGTACCTGCTGCCACTCTGTTTGTATGCTACTTACAAAAGGTTACTAAATGATCTGAAACATGAGGACAAGGGTGCTGTAAAATGATACTGAGCCCTCTCACTGTTCCATGTAGGTGTGTGATTGTTTTAATTCTCCAGCGTATACGTTCCCTCCCCGACCTGCACACACACAAACCTACACGCCTGCCCACACACCGAAAGTGAAACGCTAACCCAAGTGTACTGCTCTCTTATTTCAATGCAGCTCTTGCATAACGTGTCGTTAGCTTTGCTAATTCCCAAACTTCCCATCTCAGATCATCTCGGAGGTTGGAGGGCACACATTTGCACATTAATGGCCAAGGAGAGAGAGAGAGAAGAAGAGAACTCTCAGAGGCCCTCTGTGTTATGGCCCAGACCACACTGACCCATTTAACCAAATAAAAAAAAATACCATGCTCTCTCTTTCCAATCCGTCCCGCCAAATTAAACATAATTCTTCAGCCTGGCAGTTCTTGGTATCTCTTTGTGATTAATGCCTTTTCTGTGACACAATTAATGGGTAATTATGTAGCCTGGCAAATTTAGCTTGTGCATCATTATGTCTATTAAGAGCTGTGTGGAATCTGCACACATTAAGAGAATTATTGTGCCAATGGCTGAGGCAGCGGAGGGTCCGAACATTCACTCTTGATAGCTATTTCCATGGTGCTGAGGCAAGAAGCCAGTCCCAGGCATAATTCCTCAGTTTGATTCCTTCCCATGACCCTCTGCTGTGGAGGGGTGGGGGAGGCACTGGTTGATGAGGTGAGCTGGCTTTGGCACACCCTGTTGGAACTGTTTGCGGTACAAACAATTAATCCCCATCTCTCTGGCTTGATAAAAGTACAAGCCTCCCTGTGAAGAGTTTTCATTTATGAGCATGAAAAGCGTTTACACTTAAATGGTCAGTATAAGGTAAAGACAAGGACATGTACTATTAACCTACTGTACGCTTTGGAGAAATGTATTAACAATTACACCTATATATCTTATCTTTCCAACAGGGTGTCATATTTTTGTCTTGTGTTGATGCATGTTGGATCCAGCTGGGTTAGGGGGTAAATGGGGTCCCTATTGGTGTGTTGACGTTCAGTGTGTGTGTGTGTTTACAGATTGTAAGAAGCCTCAGTGAGGAGGATTAAGTGGGGTCTCTGACGATGTCTTGTACAATGAGGGCTGATGGGTGTGAAAGGCCCATTCCGCAGTAGTAACAAGGCTAATGAATTCAGACTCTAATCGATTGTTTCAGCTCTCTCTGGATTAGATGCAGCCTTGCTGGAAGGGAAGGTACCGCTGAGGTGTGTGTGTGTAGTAGCAGACTGGAGTTCATCTTGGAGGATGGGATTGAAGAGGGCATTTACTAGTTCCTCCTTCCTCCTCTCCCAGCACACCTCAACCCCTGCATCCCCACACCCCCATTCGGGCGAATGAGGGGGACAGGAGGATCATCTCCAGTCTAAATGAGATTACAGCTTCTTCAGCCGCTTATCTGGGCTAATGCCAGCCACTGTGGGGCTGCTGTAGCGGCTGGGGCTAGGGCCAGGGATGAGCCAGAAGAGCCAAAGTGTAGACTGTGTACAGGGGATCAGCATTAGGCCTCACTCTATAGCTATAATATCCTCCTATCCTTCCCCACCTCTACTCCTGCTCCACACTGAAGCACACCACCGCACCCAGTAATCCCCCAGGAGAGAAGAGAGAGAAAACACATGAAGGAGGAGTGAAAGAGAGAAACAGGGAAGCAAAAGGATTTGAGAAAGGGGAGAGTTGGGGGGGTGGTGAGTGTTGTACACAGGAGGCAGCGCTATGTTTTGGATCAACATTGTTTAGATTTGTTTACCTCCCTTCTTTGTGTGGTGTGTCTGTGTCCTTCTAGACGGGTTCATCAGCGCAGCGGCCAGTCAGCATCCACTTTGACCTGGGCTCCTGCCACTACCAGTGTGGTGAAAGAGCGCCACCTGGCGGTAGCAACAGCGCTGTGGGTCCACTTCTTCCCCTTCCTGCGCAGCCTGCGCCTCTCGCAGACCCCTCCACCTCAGCTGGCAGATGCTGCTGCAGGTCAGTGCTGCCCACTGGGAGAAGACGAAAACCGGGTGGAGGAGAGCAGAATGAGAGTTTAGCTCGGATTTGTTAATGCTAATAATTTTGAAGACCGAAAGTGAATGACAGCTTGGCAGAAAGAGCCCCATTAGTAGTCGGAGAGAAGAATAAGATAATGTTATGCACGTACAGAATCAGAGAACATAGACAAATAAGTCATGACAAGCGCACGAGCACCACACTTCAATCACACGCATCATTTTCCATGAATTTTTTGTAATTCACAACAAAATTGAACAAATGTTTCTCTTCCTCAGGATTCACCCTGCTGGCTTTTGATCTGCCTGGCTCTGCCCCCCAGGACCTTCAGCCTAACCCAGTCCAGACCATTATGCAGTGCTTTGGCTGGGATGACATGCTGCATCCAATTCTGGTGACTCGCTACCTTCCTCATCTACTTCAAAACAGGTGCACTTACCTTTGTTGGATTCAGCCTTTATGTGAAAGTATTTTTATCACATGAGTCCTGATGGGAAAGCATGGAACCAGCCAGAGTGGCATGATTTACACCCCGTCTCTGTCAGTTGTCAAGCTTTATTGTACACCCCACCACTTGGCAATATTTTGTGTCACTTGTGTATACTGGGAGTTAAATAATTAATAAATTGGACTGCAAGTGTCCTTGGTATGATGAAAAAAAGCATTTAATGAAGAAATTGCACCTTGCCTCTAAACAGAATACCAAATGTAGTGCATCTTCAAAATTACACTCAGGGGTAGCAAACAACGTGACTGTCTCAACCTCAAAGGTCCTCTTCAGACAGTGCCAAGTGATATTAAGGCACTACTCCTGAGTATAAGGGCAGAACAAGGACACTGCATTTATTTATTGTGTACAAGTACCAACCCTACTCCTCAACAGCTTGATCCATCACTAATGTGATTTAAAAAATGAAGGTGATTTAATTCATATATGTTTAAATTACCACATTCTTTCCTCCCTCTGTCCACCTCAACAACCTTTTAGAGACTTGTGTTTTTGTTTTTTTGCAGGCGTTGAATTTTCAATTCACTATAGACATTCTTCGATTACGCCACAAAATGTTTACCAGCAATAATTCATATTTCTTAATGGAACCTATTTATGTTCAGTGATTGTTTTATTTATTTATTTATTTTATTTCCCCAGTGAGCTCGTGTCCTCGCTAAGCAGCGGTTCAGGTGTTGTGTCAGGTTCGGCACAAAGCCTGTCAGTGAGGGCCTGGTTCAGATGTGTTCTGCAGCAGCACCTTCACAAGAACGCAGATGGCTCTGACAGCCGAACAGGTAATGCCAATGAATATGTTATGAATCTACACCCTACAGAGCGATAAATAAGTCACTGCCCACTGTACACAAAGCAGCAGGCCCTCTTGAAAATCAAATCTGGTGCATATTGAACAGTTATACTGGAGAAGAAGTATCACAGAAATTCAAAAGAAAATGCTCCAAATGTCTTTCACATATAAAATTCAAAATGTCTGAACTACGCGTGTTTGTGCCTGCGTTTCCCAGCTCGTGCTGTGGAGGAGCAGTTGTGTGAATTGACGCGTCTCGTGCTAAGGCTTCCTGAAGTGGACGGTCTTTTGCAGAGAGCCGGTCTCCCGCCCCCAACCACCAGACTCGAGACCACTTCAGCTCTGGAGATGTTTGTCAAGGTAACGCGTGCTCACATGTGGTCTTAGCAAATGAATCCTTTTTATTGGGACTTTGTATAATACATTTTTAACTTCTCTGCTTTGCCATGGTGGTCAGGCTGTTGGCGTTGTGTACAGCGGACTTCAAGTTCTGTCTGAGCGTTCAGCTATGGTGACCAAAGCCCTTGACTACATTGGAGACATTCTGAAACACATTAAACCCTCACTGGTCAGCAAGAACCAAGAGGGACTGCAGCTGGCCTACTGGGCCGTTGGTGGGTGTAAAATCACATTTCGCAATACAAAAACAATATAGTTTCATAATATGTAGCATGTCTGACTGTTCGCCTCCATGCTGAGTGATCTAGGCTGCATAGTGAAACACTGGAGCCCCCTACTGGCCACATCTAAAGCCCAGCAGCTGCTGTTCCGCATCGTTGATGGGCTGCTGCTTCCTCACAACTTCACACAGCAGGATAAAGCTCTCAGGGAGAGTCTGCCGCTCTATCTACAGGTAAGCACACATGTGTCATACACTGAAGCACAGACGTGTCTTGGACAATCAGTACTAGCCAGAGGACTAGTCAAAGGTGTTAGATTTCATGAAAGAAGTCTAGACTAGAGGCGAGTGAGCCTCTCTCATTCATCAGTAAGTCGTTCAGATGTTCCCATTGTGACACTAACGGATTCTCCTGCAGGGACTGTCAGTGGCTTCCAATGTGTCGCAGTCTCAGGGCGCCTACCTGAAGCAGCAGCTCCGCTCTGTTACCCGTAGGTATCTGGACCATTTCCTTCCCACCTCACCTTCCACAGGCATCATTGCCAACCACCCGGTACTTCTCGGTGCCTGTGAGGCTCACCCAACCCCCCGGGGCAGAGCGCTGAGAAAGACCATCCTGGAGGTACTTTGGTAAGTGACTGTCGTGTCCTCCCACCTTCCTACTCATGAATTAGCATCACTACCAGTCTTCTAAGTGTATTTGTTTACAGTGACAGCTTCCTGCAGTTTAAAGGCCATGCCCCTCCACCTCGCGTAGCTTCCGTCCTGATGTTCCTGCTGGAGCTCCTGAGACGAAACAGTGACTCAGACCCAGCCCTTCTCACTCTTGCCCTCCCATCTCTGCTGCGCTGTTTGATGCTGGTCAACGAGCCGCAGGGTAATTGGTGGTTGTGCATAACAAAATCATTGTTGATAATAATATTATTATTATAATTTGTATCAGTGCTCATATAATTACACTATGAGCACCTAAAAACATCAGTGTTTTTATTCTGTGCAGTGAGGAAGACAAGCACAGATGCTTTACAGCTTGTAGTGGAGCGCTGTGCTGCAGTATCTACTGGGGGACCGTGCGACCAGATGATCAGTGTCTTACGGTAATTTCACTAATGTCTAGCAATAAATATCTGCACCTGGACTAACTGGCATAGATACTGTAGGCACACAGTAGCACTACATTCAGGCCTTCACTGAGGCTTCATGGTTATCATTGTTTGTGTCATTACTATTGTCCAAGGTCCTTTGTGGAGGAGAATGAAGGAGTCTATGACAGGCAGGTTTTCAGCGTTCTGGAGACAGTAGCTGTTTTAGATCCCCCTGTGGTTCAAGCTCTTATTCCCAACCTGACTCTCAGTCTGAGAAAGACCGAACACAAGAGAGGCCTAGGCAAGAACATCGCCTTGAGGTAGGAAAGCACATGAATCACATCCTGGAACCCTCATAGATGGGTTTTCATCGACTATGTGTTTTTTTAAAAAGTTGTCTGGACAATAAACAGCTGTTCCGGTTTAGACTAGAAATGTTCTTTAGGTGTAGTTCCTTGTTGAATGTGTCCACGGATGTGACTCCTTCGTCTCTGTGTAACAGGAGTGCATATAGGAAGTTGCTGTGCCTCCTTGGGGAGAGTGGGCAGGCTGAAATAACCAGTCTGGAAGCGGACTGAAAAGAAGGATCCATGTCCAAGACCTGGCACCCGCTCCAAGAATCTCTTATTAGTCATACCATCCATTTTTGATTTGGTCATCAAAAGAGGATTTGATACAAGGGGATTGTACAAAAATGTGACGTTTGTAAAGAATTATTATGTGTGATATGGCTAAATATGAAGTGTTTGTTTAAGCATTAGCCTGTTTGTCAGTCGTGGTCTATAAGCCTAATGTCACTAGCTTGTATATAAATAATGTTTTGTAAAGAAGGTGCAACTTTGTAATTTGGATGATTAATAACTAATGAGATAAAATGTGTAAATAAATATGGAGATGTCCGTACATCTCTCCATCTTCTGAGTTCTAGCGTAAAGAGAAGTGAGGAATGTGAGTGATGAAGTCAGCATAGGCTATTTGTGCTTACACCATCAGGTGCTGGATCTGTCTCTACTCACTTGGCACTGTGAATTACAGATTTGATGACAGTCGTGGGCGAGCCCAAAGAGTTCAGTAGCAGGAAAAAAAAAAGAGCGAGTAAAGGAGAGGAGGACTGTTTGTTCCAATTCTCTCTCTCGCCTTTTCCAAGTCGCAGCAATCTCTCGCAATCCGGCTTTAGTTTGCACCTAATCACATGAAGTCTCACTCCTGTCTCCCACAATCATCAAGTACCATTTTCTGTCATTGCTAGTCATTTTCCAGCCTCATCAAACTGCATTGCCTTCCTTCATCTGAGCAGTTTCCTGCTGTACTGCATTCCTTTCCTCCAACACTGTCAGAGGTGTTCAGAGAATGTAAGCTGAAAGATGCCAGTAGAGGTGATAATGTATTTATATAAAGAATTCAATTCAATATCCATAGCTTTTCATTTTCACATACACTAGTCGCTTCCTTTCGCTGGTTATTAACAGTCTTTAATTATGTCGCACATTTATTCTGGAACTCCATGCATTCTTTCAGATACTGTGGACAGATGAGGAAACTGCAGCTGTATCGTTTTCTCATGTTTGGTCATAGCATGTTTTTTTTCAAAATCGGCATAATGCAGTGTTATTCTATCATATATGTAATCTACTGAGCAGATACTCTCTGAATAAAGATAATGACCAGACATTCATCAAACAGCTTTAGGTCCTGAGCATAATACAAATGTCTCACCCACGTGCACAGGCAGGTTTTTAGCGTGTCACACTGCTGCTGAATCCACATCGAGTCATTTTTACCTCATTCAATCTAAAATTTCTGCTGCAGGTGAGCTTCAGTTAACTTGATCTGTAGCTTGTGAATCAGAAGAAAACCTCTTGCATGTTCTTTAGGCCACCAAACTGTTTCAATTCAGCTCCATATCTTTACTGGCCAACATTAATGGTGCCTCACTCCTCTGTGGAAATACACCAGAACAGGCTGTTTTATTGTGAAAGCTGTTTGTATTTGAGTTGCCTAAAAGCTTGCAGAATAGCGTGGCTCCGGTCCATCAGGACAGCACTCATTATACTTGGGTCTCGAAGAAATCCCTGTACGTTTAACAGCGGCAGCAGGTTCCAGATCTTAATTACGATCAGGCGCTTAATTGTCAATCACGTGTGCAAACATTGACAGGCCAGCGTTGAGTTCCGACTCTTCCACCCTCTGCTTGTGCGTACGTGTTCATCAGAGGGTTAAACGACGCCTATCCTGTGATGGGGAACTTGTAGAGTCTGTAGGTTTGGGCAAGTGAAGTAAGGAGCAGGAAGGAAACAGGTTGCTATCCCGTTGGAGGCAAAAGGCAGAGTTGGCCCATAGAAAACCTCCTCCTTCCCCTCCGCACTCAGATCTAGCACCTGGAAAGAGAACAACGAGACAGTAATGTACAGTCTGCTTCTCCTCATAAACTCCCTCCAAGCTCATCTGTAAATATTAAATAGTGAGATGATTAACTAGTTGTTTTTAGGCACGTTAGAACTGAGGCTCACGGGGCAGAAATGTCGCTCTGTCACATTTGAGTCTGGACTGATTGCAAGTATAAATATTATTCTGGTGTATAACTATAAAAATGTGTTTATGATGTTTATTTATGCTAAAGTATTTGCTAATCATATCTGATGTTTATGTTTATTGTAATTCAGTGTGATGTTTCTGACAGCATCATTTGACACCTGTTTCAGGCAATTTTAGTGCCGTCGCTTCCTTTGAGCAGCATAAAATCAGCAGAATGCTTAAAGTTTACTTCCTCATTCTGACGTACAGCAACAGTCATGAAGCAGCATCTCCCACCTGAATGCAGGCCAGAGGCTCGTTGGTCCAGATGGAATACCCTCCGACCACGTAGATCCTGTCGTCGTGGACGGCCACTCCCGACTCGTTTTGACCTGGGCAAGACCAAAAGCGACACGATTGCTTCATTGTGCCAAGCAGAGGCCAATCTAAAAAAATGTGACTTCCAGAGGCCCCTCGGGAGGCAGAGAGGGACATAAAAGATGAGACGAGGGCTGTGACTGAGCTCCTGTTCTCTGCCTTGTGACTTTGGCTCTGACTTTTACAAATATAATGGGAGGAAACGATCGAGAAACAAATGAGGACAAACGCAGAGGAGCTGAAATAATGAGTCACCTGTTGCTGTCACAGAGGTCATTACAATAGTGTGTGACGGGATCTACCAAACATTTTGTCTGTGTGAGTGCATGTACGAGTAGCATAATAATAACTAATTTAACAAACAGGTGAAAAGTCTTCTTCATATATCTATATATATATATATATCTTAGTGTGTCCTTTATGTTAAGGTGTAGTCATTACATGTTGCCCACCTGTGAGGAGGCTGAAGGAGCAACGCGTCCACTGGTCCAGGTCCATGTTGTAGGAGTCGATGTGACGGACGAGGATGCGGTCGTTGTTGTAGTCCAGGTCGTTCCCACCTAAAACATACAGCTGCCTCCGGACGGCCGCCATCACGTGGTAAACGCGCCTCTGCAGCATGGGACTGCGGGCCAACCACTGGTCCTGAAGACGAGGCGGAGGTAGAGAAAGGAGGCAGGCAGGGGAGGCGCGATGAAAGGGAAGAGAGAAGAGAAGAAAATGATGCGATAGAGACGAGAAGGAGGTGAGAGGTAGTATGAAGAGGGAGGTAGGGAGTAAGAGAGAGGGTGGGAAGGGAAGGATGAATATGAAGATTAATATTTAAGCATACCCATGCATGGGTAATTGATGTATGCTCAGTGCTGGATAAATAACGTGACACCGGCGCTCTGGTTTGTACTAATGACTTCCCTCCCTATTTCTAATCATATGTTTCAGCCACTCCATTTACACCAAGGATCCCTGCTCATTTCACTAAGTGTGTTGAAGCTTATTTTGTGTCAGCGCGTGTGTGTGTGTGAGTGCTTGATTGAGGCAGAGAATGAGTGTGTGCGTGTCTGCTGGGAGCTGACGGGTGGCCATCTGTTGAGGGTAGTGTGGGTGGGGGTTGCTGTTTCTCTGGCAGGTGAACGTAGATTGGTGGTGAATACAAATGAGACGCTCCCTCACCGGCTTCTCCGTTTTTGGGTTGTTTTTTTTGGGGGGGGGGTTTGTTGTTGTTGTCGTTGTCGTTTTGGTTTTTTCTTTTTTCCAGAGCTTCCACGCTGACATGCTCAAACGCAGACCCATATGGATGCGCTCCCGACACATATACGCACCGCATACCTCCGCGCTATATACAGCCTCGCCGGCGCTCGGGCCTCTTTAACAGCTGGTTCACATACAGAAACGGCAGCTCGCTACACGTGTCGGTACTGCAAATAAAGGTTTGCCTCCAGTGAAATTCTACTTCCTACAGCACGTGCGGAAGGAGCTCAACGCACGCTTGGAAACAGAAATTTCATTAAATGTGACCTTGTTGGCGGATTTACATTGAAGGGCCAGAGCCAGTATTTCTCCAAGGTTCAGCTTGGTGGATTCGTCACGCGTGTGATCATTTAATGCTGAACATATTCTAGCAATCTGTTCAAAAAGTATATCTAATAACGTAATTTTCCAGGTTTTCCTTCATTTTCTATGTGGCGTGAAAGTCAATTAGCACACACTTGACGCCTGCCTGTTGTGTAGTCCACGTGAGCATCAGCATCGGCTCATGCTCAAAGAAAACACATAATTGTTGCACTGTGTGTCTGGGGAAAGGCACAACTTTAACCATATGTTTAATATGTAGGTTCCTCCAAACATCCAGTAGCAGCAACGTTTATTTACTGGGTATCTTAGGGACATGAATGAATATATTTTCTCTTTGAGCTTTGTTGTGGTCTCTACCGCTGCACAGAGCAATGTCAGGCTGCTGAGTTCAGACTGTTTATACTAAATGTTTAGATTGGATGAAATCTCATTGTTTCATAATTACCTGTTCTGGGTCATACACCATCAATCGATTCTGGTACTGCGCTGTGTTTGTCACCCCACCTGCAACACAACAGAACACCCTGGGCCTTCAAATGAATGCGAAACATTTAAGTGCGGGGTGTTACATGCGTGACTAAATGGCGAGCGTGTGTCCATTATGTATATGAGCAGGTATGTGTACAGGTCAGGTGAAGGTGAAACCCGTGCGTGTACCTGAGACCCAGAGCAGGTCGTCAGCCACACAGCCCGCGTGGCAGGACAGCGAGTGGTCGAAGGGTTGGACGAACATCCATTTGTTCCTTTTGGGGCAGTAGCGCTCCACCGAAGGCAGCACCTGCCTCAGCTCGTTCCTGCCCCCCACCGCGTACAGGTACTGGCCGAGAGCTCCCAGGACAAAGTGTTCTCTGCAAGCCTTCATGGGGGCGATGTCAGTCCACCGATTGCCTCGGGGGTCGTACCTACAGGCAGACCTTACTGCACACGTCCTCCCGGTGGCGTGCTCCACCTCGCCGCCCACGACGAACAGGAAGTTCCCCATTACGGCCACACAGTGGTGGCTACGCCCAGTGGACATGGGGGCCAGTTCGCTCCAGTTCGACCCGCCTGCAACACGAACGTGGTCCTGGGCCGCCGGGTTGAAGTAGCGCAGCTCTCTGACTCTGCTCACCTCCCGTTTCCGCCCCCCAACTATGTAGAGGGTGAGAGACTGGAAGCGGGGCCTGGTGCGGGCCGACTGGTGGAGAGGCTGAGCAAACGTGACGTGGTGGTAGTCTAGGGCCTCTTCCACCAGGGCCGCAGCCGTTGGGCTGGACTGGACCAGAGGGTGGCTCCGGGCAAGGTGGTGCAAGGTGGGGACGTCCATGAGGCCGTAGCGGACGTGCTGGAGAAGATCCTCAGTGTACTGGTATCGGCAGTCATGCTCCAGCCACAGAACCACCAGCTAGAAGCAGAAAGAGAGAAGAAGTTAAAGAGTCATTCAAAGAGACGAAAGAATGAATCAAGGGCACGAGAGGAAAGAAAAGCGAAGAAAGCAACAACTTGAAATCTGCACCAAGCAGAATATCTGAGAAAAGACGAGCGAAGGACTGCTAATCATAATTATTTTTCCAGACACCTATAGGCTATTATACCAAGGCTGAGGCAAGCGGGTGCTGCATCCACACATGCCAACACACAAACAGGCACTTATTAATCAGCAGCATTCAATATACAGACTGTAAATATCCACAGGCGCCCTCCTTTGTTTAATGCCGGCAAACTGGGTTGCAGAGAAGGGATTTAATTGAACTTGAGAGCAGTGGAAGGTTATTTAGCTGCAACGAGGTGTTATTGTGTGGGCGAGATGACTGGAGATCACTGATACCATTATCAGGAAAATGAAGTGGCTCCTAACGTAATCAGTGCAGAGACTGAGAACTTGGTACAGAGGAACAGAGGCGCGTTTATTGGGACAAAGGGCACTGAAACCACAAAGATGATGACAATTCAAAGCGGCACATCTGGAACGTGTGTGTGTGTGTGTGTGTGTGTGTGTGTGTGTGTGTGTGTGTGTGTGTGTGTGTGTGTGTGTGTGTGTGTGATGGATGCACATCTGCTTGTTGTATACATGACGGCTCTCCTTACAGCTAAATATGCAACAAACATGCAGGGATTGTCTTATGCTGGTGTCTGTGCCACTCTCCTGTCTCTGCCTCCCTTTCTCTATCGCTCAACTCCGCCTCTCTCCGTCTCATAGCTGTGAAGTGTGTGTGTGTGTGTGTGTGTGTGTATGTGTGTGTGTGTGTGTGCTTGCGTGCATGCGTGCGTGGCAGCTGACTGTGAAGGTCACACGGCATCACACAACTTCCTCAGGGCACAGAATAAATCAACTCCTTCTCCCTCCTTTCCCTCCACACTGGAAGAGAAAGTGCAGGAAAGAGTGGGGTGTGTGTGTGTGTGTGTGTGTGTGGGTGGTTGAGGAAGAGAGAAAAGGAAGAGATAGTGAGGGAGGGGGCAGAGCAAAAGGAATGGCAAGAAAAAAAAGAGAGAGGAAAAAAAAGCAAAAACACAAAGCTAGAGAAAATGTGATTTCCAGAGCGTGAGAAACTTTGAGTGACGATGATTGACGGCCACGCTATATCGGTCTGGTATTGGCGGGCACAAGCCCCCCACCCTTTTGGCAGACGGCCCCCGCTTGCTGCTCGCTTCCGTCTGATGCCCAAATTAACCTTCTAGGCGAAGTGAAGGAGGCCCAAAGCAGCCTAATCAGAGGCTGATTATGGCGGCGGCGGCTGGCTAAAGGGTCAGGGTAATTGTGCCATCAGAGGCCTGATTGTTTTCAATCAGACGGGCGGCCGAGTGACAGCTGGGGGATTGGGGCCCTGATGGAGCCGCGGTGGGCCTAATCAGAGAAGAGGAGAGGAGGAAGACAGAAAGAGAGAGAGAGAGAGAGAGCTGGGGAGGGAGAGGGTGGGGTGGAGGGTGGGGGCAGTTGATTGGTGCAAATGAACAGTCAAAATGGCAAGTCCCCATCCCGCACTGCCGCGTTGCACCGGCAGTTCATCACGCATGTGGGCGCACGGGGTCGGATCCCGTCACACAAGTCCGAAAGCGGCAGCTATTACACATCCTCTGTAATATCGAATACATTGTGAGATGAAGACGGTGCTTTAATTAGCTGTTTATTAATCGCTGTTTACGTGTTGTTCCTGGCATTTCTATGTGTGCGTGCGTGCGTTTAGCGCCAGGATCCAATTTACAAGCAGAGATAATTGTTTCTCACTTTATTTTTACTCCAAACATTACCTTAACACTAAACCCTGACACCTCTGTGCTGCATCTCTTTGTAGCTCTAGTGGCAACGGAAACCTGTGACTACGCTCACACGCGCCCTTTTACCCGTACCTTCCATATTTCCTCCTCGCTCAGGGAGGTGAGGCGGTCGCTCTTCAGCACCTCCCTGAGGAGGCGGTAGGGCAGTTGCAGGGCTTCTTCCTGCCGGTTCTGGCTCAGCTCTGACAGATGCTCCACCAGGAAGCCCACCACAGCCTCCTCTAGTGAGGGGAGGTGGAACAGGTCAGCGACGCGGTACAGCTCCAAGTAGTTCACGCTGCTCAGCTCCTGAAGAACAAATACAGAAACACACCTTCGGCGCTTTTATATGTGAAAAGGCTTCAGAGGCAGCTGTAAGAGCATGTGGTAAGTAATGGATTTAAAAAGAAAACTAAACAAAAAGAGCTTGTTCCCCATCTCATGCCTTTGAGAGAGAAAAGAAAGCTAAATTTGTTTGAGATTAATTTGAGCCTTATAATATTACGTTGTTTTTTTTTAGTTTTTATTTTATTTACTGAGAGAATTAAACAATATTACAGAAGCCAAATGTGGAGAGACAGCATAGTGGAAAGGAAGGATAATGAGGTTTGACTACTGGAGTAACACTGCCACCTTCTGGCCAAACCTCAGGACACGCCAAACACAAAACATACCAGTGAGTCCCTTTGCTCTACTGCTGTTACACCTGTAACACTGAAGAACGTCCGCACATCAGCCACCCAGGTTCTAATACGTGAGTTTAAATATGGCTGCATACACAGATCTGTACAGTTTCTGTAAAACCTGTGCAAATTGAACCTGAACTACCTCTGACTGGTGTATGTTTACCTGTAGCACTGAAAACCCAGTACTTTCACTCATTCACTCACTGTTACGACCCCGAGCCCTGTACCTGGATGAGGTAGTGGGAGCAGAGGTTGAGGAGCTCCAGCAGCTGAAGGTGGCTGCCTGCAGACAGGACGTCCTGGATCACTGCCGGCTCCAGCAGAATCTGGGACGACAAGATCATCGTGGTTTATTTTGTGAAAGTCACTTTCGCTGCCGCTGAGTTGAAGGTACGTTTCAGACACGCTAATTACTATCCTGGACATTATAGTTCTATTATACCAATAAAACCAAATGTAAGCCAGTACATTAATGTTTAGTTCGTGCTTCACACCTTTAGCTCTGAAGATGGAGATACAAGATTTGTCTTCTGAGAAAATGTCACGTGTTTGTTTCATGAAGCTGAAACACTGCAGGATGTTCCAAGTGCTTAAACTAATCAAGTTATGTGCTGCGGCTTAATATCGTGACTTCCAGTGGGAGCATCCTGTGGCCCTGTGTCCTCTCACTCAACCCTGCTGGCCTATGACATGTGGCTAAAGGATTTTACTGGGTCATTATTTACGGTGTGGGGATAAGCATATTGCCCTCATCTCATCCGCTATCATCTCCTCTGGGCAGACTGGAGCTGAGCCAGCCAAAGCAGGGCAGCTTGCAAGCCTGCTGTTGACCCACTTACACTGTCTAACCAATGCACCCTTTGCTCATTTCCACTGTGGAAATAAAATTAGGAGTAATTACAAAGGTCCTGACCTCACAGTGCACAACCTTCCAGGCTGCTGTTTGCACTGGAGTATCGATGAGCAAATACAAACACAAGGGAAGGATGTTGTTCTGAGTTACGGTAAATCTAATGCATGTTGACGCTTCAGCTACAGTAGGTTGACTTACTGTGGGATAATTAACTACTACTGACATACTATTTCCACATTATCACTTCATCACCAGACATTTTGCTGGTTACTGTCTGCTCACCTGTCCAGTGTAGGCGAAGTCCAAAGCGTGCTTCAGTCCAACGCCGGTCACTCCTTGCAGAGTCACTTCATCCGCTTCGCTCTCCACCATGCACAAGCTGAACATCGCCTGATGACGCATCGTCAAAAACACAAGCAGTCAGTCGAGGGGAAGGCCACACTGCGCAGACGCCGCTCGAAGGAGATGGAAGAAACACTCGCACAAGTAGTAGAACATGTTGTATTTTTACAGTATCAAATCAGTTCTGTTTGTGTACGCGCTGAGAGAAAAAAATAGCCTCGTATTTAACGGAAACCAGCCAGACACAACATTCTAGAGCCCCCCCCACTACTGATTTTATTGACTTACCTACCTTGGCTCTAGAGGCCAGCAGAAATAAATAGCACAATCAGTACAGCCTCTCTGTCTTTCTCTCGGTGCCTCACGCCCCCACACACGGGTCATGCGTGTGCACATGTGAAATCAAAGCGGCGAATGCGGCGTCTGCAGTCTGGTGGAGCCGCGCGTGAGTCCAGCTCACCGCTCACTAATCAAAGCTATCGACCGGTGTCACACCATGAGGGGACGCTGCAGCTATTGATCAAGGTCGACCAGCAGAGTGCAGCACAGCGGAGAGAACGAAGGAGAGGGTGAGGGCAATGGGTCAAATGTGGCCACAACCCGTTGTTCTCTCTCTGTTCTGGTAGTTCTGTAGGGCATGATGGCTACGGAGCCTTCGTATGAAGTGATGAAACAAACTTGCATACTTCTGACGACTAACTGAAGACCATTTATTTCCTTCAGGATAGTTATTTAGCTAACTTTGCACTATTTCTACTTTGAGACTAGTGGGTAACTACATTAAACGCTTCAAAGGCCCTTAGGTTGACCAGTTCCACAGCATCTCCTCCTGTCACAAAAACAACATTCCTCCCAAACCTCGTCCGGTTCCTACCCCACACGAACCTCCTCCGATGGCCCATCGCTCCTTCTGTTTCGCGAGGGAGGGGTGGGTGACGTATGAGACGCGGTCGACTCGAGGCCGTGCTGAGTTTCAGCTTCTCCTCTTAGTGCTCATCCTTTTTGATTCACCGCTGCACTAATTAAAACCCCACTGGTCCACTGAACATAGGAGGGCTTGTGGCTAAACCCGGGGTGCGATGGAGGCTGAGCTTTGTGTCAGCGCGTGTGCGTAAGTGTAAGACGCAGAAGGGTGGACGAAGATGCAGGCAGAAAGGAGAAAAGCACAGTTGAGGACACCCCGAGAGCGTCGGCAGGGCCGGTCGCCTCCGGCACGTGGGTTCCTGACCTCGGTGGGGGAGCTGAGGGAGAGCTGGTGTTGATGGATAGGTCCTCTGTCTTGGGCCACAGAGCCCTGCTCGCTGCAGTCCTTTCATATGATGCTGCAGTTAGCCTGACCTGACAGCAGAATTCATGCCTGTCTGCTTTGGGTGTTCGGTTCCCTCAAGCACCCGCTAAAATATTACAAATTCAGCAAAGGTTGTTTTTTTTATGTCTGGCCTGTGGCTACACTCACGGGCAAGTATGTCTCCGAAGTGGTGATATCTGACACAGAACCTCTTTTAATACTCAAGGCTCAGATGCTGGGGCTTTTTGAAGACCGCTGTGCCGCTACCCATGGTTTCGTTGTGTTGAAATTTAAATCTGATGCTCATTATGCCATAAAAATTACAATACAAGGATTTAAACCCGTGTGCCGCAAATCTGTCACAAAGTCGGTAAATATGTTATATTAGAATTATATCTGTTGCTTGGTTTTGATTTCAATGAAACGGAGGCACATGCCGTAAAAATAAGCTCAATATGGCAGCGTAGAGTCTAATACTGGAGGAATAAATAAAGTAACTGTAAGTGACAACAGTCACCTGCTTTAAGCTGCTCTGGCATGTAAGTGTCCTTTAAGTGTATGCTTTACTCTATACAGTATATTCCAGTGTGGGTTTCATTTAACGCAGTAGCTAATGTTCCATGTTCAGGCCAATGATGGTCTTTGATATGAGTTTTGTCCCTGCTGCAGGGTCAGCAGACATTTCTCTGCATGACAAAGAAAGCAAGACGACACTTAGTACGTGTTTGTATCAGTGGGCGCTTTCGCTTCGGGCGCTGCGTGATGCTGGCGTGACTGATCCGGCCACATGTCCCCGAGTTCTCCAGACATCTCGGTAACGTGACGGCATCGAAAGAGGCAGGTGACACATTCAGGACGAGTTCCAGTTGAACAGCTCGCGCCCAGCCAGGTATTTTCCCTCACGTCCGCTGGGGCTGGATAATGTGTTATAATCACCGCGATGTGCGCGCGCGGGTGTTTGTCCGGCTGAGTGTGAAAGAGACGGGCACAGAGACAGAGAACACAGTCGCTATTCACAACACAAGGCCCCATCATCCTCACAGCGAACCAACTGAATGCGGCCCAGCAGTGGAGTCAGATGACAAACTGAAGATAATGTCATTAAGGCTCCACAGAGGCACAGTGGAGCAGACTGAGTTGTCTTCCTTAGCGTAGCAGGCAGATCTAATAGTGCAGGAACAACAGTGTTGCTCATCTCAGCTGAGGGCTTGAAAAGCAAAAAATTAAGCCCATGACAAAAAAGGAGAACAAAAGTGAGGAGGATGTACAAAAGGACGAGAGGAGTGTGAGTCGCACGCCCCTTAACTCTCACCAGAGTAGTAAAAATAACCTTCACATATATGCACACACTCACACCGGAGAAATAATCCCATGGGCAACTTGGACATATTTAATCTGCCTCTCATTTTCAAGAGGGATTAATTTCTACTTCTGCTCAGTGTCCCTAAATCAAATCTCATCAGTGCCCTTTTCCCTGTGCGCCCATCTTAGCAAATCTCCTGTCTGGCTGTTTGACAGCGCGGGTCTGCGTACAGCTCCCTCTGGATCCTCGACGCTGGGGCTGCATCCAGGTGAGCTTGTGGAGGATGAAGCGCTTTTCATTTAGGCTGAAGCTGTCAGCCTATTTCATAAAAAAAGTCTATCCAACACTTTTAGAGAGAAAGAGCTTGGACCATTGTTGGACCGCTGAACCTGCCATTAATAATTTGCTTATTGTTTAATGTTTAATTACAGACCTGCATTAAGCTCATCCGCAAAATGCAGTAGAAAGATTATTGAGGAATACAATGACTCACCCTGAAGTAATCGCTGCACGCTGCAAGGACAGCTTTGTGGGCATGGAACTTCTGCTCACCGGCCACCAGGGTGACGTCGCACAGCAGGCCGTCCTTTCTCTGCTGGTTGAGCGCGGAGAGGACCGAGTCCTGGTGGGACTTCGACTGGCAGAGCGTCTGTCCTGTCAGCATCTCCCTACAGCTACACACGCAAAGGACGTGCAGTTGAAGTGTAGTCACGCATCTACTAGATAAGTGCCGCTTGTAGGTTGTAGGCATCCCGGTTAAACAACTCCCAAAAGTGTCATCGGATGGTTACACGACTCAGAGACACACTGCTAACAGGCTGAAATGCTTGGCTAAGCTTGGGCTTTGTCTCAGGTCACATTCTCTAGAGCGGATCAGACGCAGGCGCGAGGCTACAGAACGTATCTGACTGATGGGCTGTACGCTGTGGCCCCGTGTAGCAGCAAATCTACCCTGTTCTCCAGCTCCTCCTCAGTCCCTCTCTGCTTGTACCCATCCATCAGCAGCACGCCGCCCTGTCCGACCGAATCCATCTCTGTCCACTTAGAGTCCCGCCCGTCAGTCTAAATGCCAGGAGGCTTGCTCTGTCACCTTCACGGCGCTGGGGGTGTAAGACAGAGGAAATAATGGGTGCGTGCTGGCGACTGGAGGTAGGATGAATGATGAGTCAGGCTGTTTGCTTGGTAAGTGGGCTTTGCTGGAGGAAGAGCCAAAACCGCCTTGTCTGCGTGAGAAGGAAGGGAAGTGACAGGAAGAGAGAGGTGGAATGGGGAAGCCTGCAATGCCTTTTATGATGAGGATTCATTAATGATACAAAGGCTCACAAGTTCCTCATTTCCTATCAAGAGACAGGGTCGATATTACATGAACCCCTCGGTAACACAACGAGCCCCGCAGCGGAAAAGAATCCCAGATAAAGACGCTAAAAGCGGAATCAGGAAGCACGCTCCGAGGCCGTGAATGGGCTTGAGGATGGAAGCCACGGAGAGACTGCGCTGACAGCGCTGAGAGAAGGACTAATGCATGTTGACAATAACAGATACAGCTTCTCTTCTAGGTGGCTTTACCCTTGTCTAACCTCTAGCACATCAACACTACAGAACAACGCCTGCTTTTAGAGACATTGAGCAGAGGCTGCACACTGGAGACGCTTTCCCTCCACAACATATTGATCTGACTCAGGTTATAATAAAGAATCAAGCTCTTGACCCTATAAGTGGCTTCTTGCCTACATTTGTTGAAACTGCTACTAAGGGATTTTTCTATTTGGGCCATTAGCCTTGACAGTATTCGCACAGTAGTGTTGGAAAGGCTGGGGGCCACCTACCTGAGGCTGGGTTCAGAAGGCATTCCCCTGCAAAAGAACAGAGGGCACGGGGTTGGTGGAGGTCGAAGGAAAGCGCCACGTAGCTCCTGAGGACTGTCGTCTCCCCTCTGTGCTCATGCATCAGCCTGACAGGACACAGCAGCGCGTCGGCTTCTCTCAGTCCGTCCCCTCGACCCCGTCGCGCCGCGGCATCCTCCTCCTGTGCAGCGTGGAAAAAGATGCAACTCCACGTCAGGCTTCGTCCTGACTTCGCTCCTTTCTTTCGGGCTACGCTGATACACGGCTTCTGACTGATCCACGAGCTGTTTTCTCTGGGCCTTTTCATGTAAAGCACAGGCAGCGTGACAGCTACAGGCAGCTAGACTTCAGAGCAAGGGGGGGGAAATAAGAAAAAAACACAAGCTCGGCACTTCACCAAACAAGCTGGGAGCCCACATTACATCGAGTCCTCCTGCTGTAGCTACAACCTTGACATAATGTGCTACACACCTGAATATGATATCCCACAGTGTTCTGTGAGATAATACCAGCAAGCACAGGAGAGAAACAGAGGTCAGTACAGATGCACTGTGTAATCCAAGCTGCTCTGGATGCTCTTAGTGAAACATTACTCACTCACTGTCTGCTACCTTATGGCTCTGTCTGGTCACACAAGAAAGCCTGTGTATTCACCTCAAGCGTAGCTGAGATGTCCTACTATATAATGACATCCCATCCTCTCTAATACACATACCTACAGTATGGCTAGATTTAGGCTCTGATCACAACAACTGAGCCATTGTTCTCTGTAAAACACTCTAATCTCTTGACTGGAAACAACCACGCTGCTAAATGTCTTTTACGCATAAGAAACAATGGGATTTACCCGCTGGCCGCTGGTGGAGGAGGAAGGTTTGGGTTGTCACACAAGCAGACGCACCATTAGTGTTTTATAACTATTACTTTCCAGCTCGCAGCTGTCAAAAGGTCTCCTAGCAACAGGCCAGCGCCTCGGTCCGCAAACTAAGGGGACGGAGGATGAGAACATCCTCCCACCGGGCGCGCAGCGTAATCCTGTTGCACCCATCAGAGCGCGCTCAGACAATCCACGCCGAATGTGTATTTAGAGCACCTTTCGGCTTTGCAGGAATTTGCTGCCTCTTATGATAATGTACCACGGGCTTACGCACCTCATACGAATGTGTTATCCTGGTCAGTCCCGTCAATCGTCGGCGGCACCTCCCGTGCAAATGTCATTTGATGTCCGAGGCAGGGCTCCGGCTTACGTCCGCGGGCAGAGGAGGGGAGATGCGCACGGCGGTGGTGGTGGCGGTGTCACCGACGCTTTTATTGGTTACAGCGGATCACCTAAACGACCACAGTATAACCCCGCCTCTCCACGGCGGTCACATGAACACGGATCCACCAGGAGACTGCGCCTCCTGGTGGATCGTTAGGGAACAGAATAATGTGGGCGCGCATGCACGGTTCCTACAAGCAACAACAAGCAAGAGCAACTTAATCACTGGTTGACTAATGGTTCATAAGAAAACAAACTGTAATACCTGTAGAGTCGACTGGCGTGACCTTAATACTTTAATACAAACTTGCCACATTTAGTTTTGGACCGTCGCATCCTTGCATCTGCTGCGTTCAAGGTGCACTGCGCCAGTTCCAAAACTACGCCTTCAGTCTGTGGGAGTTTTTAAACCTGATTTCGTTTTTTGAACAGTTACCTTTTCGTCGCTGCCCTCTTTACAGTAACTACAGCCTGCTAATTGTATTAGCAATTATACTTTAACGGTTTGGTTTCAAGTTGATTTAAATTATACTGTAAATTATAGATTTTCTACATGTCGTTCGTCACTTTAGATGCTTTACCAATATTCTGTACCGCGCGATCGCGTTGGCTTACGTGCGTTTTTAGTTTAACAGTCATATTTCCAGATGCGCGTGAACGCAACGTCAGGTCGGGCCAGAAGACGCTGGGACCATGAACAGTGGCGGACGGAGCCTTTGCAGGAAACACGCTTCCAGGTTTCCCACAGAACTGCTACGACGGGCGCGTGTGTGTGTGTGTGTGTGTGTTGTCAGCTGTGACGTTAAGTCTCGTCGATCCGAAGGTGAGTGATTCTGTTTCATAGTTTCCCCTCTTTGTAACTTTCGGAGCTGCGCCGGGCCGCGTCCCAGCCAGGGATGTTTGCTGTCCTCTGTCCCGCAGTCGGTGTTTCACTTACGGGAAAACGCGACTTCCTGCCCTCGGTAAACGAACATACGCGTGTTTAGGGATATGTTAAAGTCCTAATGATGTGAAAGCGAGCGACCGATCGGGATTTATTAACCCGTGTGCGAACTTTTATTACAGTCTCGTATTGGGTCTATTATTATAGGCGCTTCTTGTAATAAACAGCGGTGTGGTTGCAGGTAAACTCTCAACCACAGTGATATCATAATCACAGCTGAGCCAGTATAAACAGCTTATCTCCTCATGCTTCAAAGACCTGATCTTTATGTAAACACTTGTACGCGCGAGTTTACAAAATGTAACCAAAAGGAAAACTAGTCATTGTCTGTGAAATCATACATGTTCCGCTCATTGTGTTTCACATTCAGTGGGAAAGTTCAATTCTTCCAGGCGTGTAAGTTTATGTCTATGTGGCGTTGACGTGTTTTATGTGAAGGTTTAATATGGATGGACAAGCTGGGACTCATCTACTGAATCAGCCTAGATCTTTCGCATTCCCCACTCTTTGTGAATGCACGAGCTCAAATGTCTGCACAAGGATTTGGGCCCTTTAATTCACGCTCCCTGTTGCATTTGTGAACAGTGGTTCCCCTAAGTGGAGCCGAGGACCTTGAGGGACCCACTGTAGGTGTGGAGAGAGAGAAAAAAAGCAAAGTAGTTAAGTCATTATTTAAGTGATGGGTTAATTAGAGACTGCAGGACTTACAGGTTTGAAGAAAGGGCTTTAGAAATATCCCGGAAAATACATCATGGTAAGATGTGGCATGTGGTCTAAAACAACCCCCTCAGCCTGTGTGTGTCTTTAATTCCTCTCATTTCAGAGATAGTAATTTGTGACCCTTAGCCACAGTCTGAGCCAAGAGGGGGCTGATGGGAAAGTTTTAACAGCGGCAGCGCCCACCTGTTCCTCCCCCGAGATGTCCCCAGGGGGAGTGAAACTTGGATGACGGCGTGAGCCAGAGGAATTCAACGTTTGGGCCAAGATAGCCTCACGCTGAGCACCGAGAGAAACCTGTTCTAGCTTAAACAAAAAAAAAGCAGACACTCACGCCGCCATGCCGATGCCAGGACCACTGTGGCTGTGCCTGCCTCTGATATGGGTGGGAGGCTGCAGCGCCCACAGCTTGTTTACCTGTGAGCCAATCAAAGTGCATCGTTGCCTGGGGATGTCCTACAACATGACCTTCTTTCCCAACATGATGGAACACTATGACCAGGATGCTGCAGCCAACCTCATGGAGGTGAGTTGTCGTAATACAGTTTCTTGTCACTCATTACTCCTTAATATAACTGTAAAATCTGCAAAGTTGGCAAATAGATGAGCAGTATTTTACTTAACATTGTTCTAACATACTTCTGAATTGTGATGCTCTTTAGAATATATTACATGAATTTGGATAAAATATCTGCGTGCACAGTTTGGAACCAGATGAATTTTCCAACTACGCCTCTACACGAGGGTCTAACAGCTGCTGACCCACCTGAAATGTCTTTAGCCTATGTTTCCATGGAGAGTTGTAATTACACTGGCCTGTGGTAGAAAGAAAGCTTCCTCTGCCTGGATATAAAAGTGATGATTGAACATAATGATCTGAGCTGTTTGTGGCCAGTATCTGTCAGCTCTCAGAGTCTTTACTAGTTGACTAGTTGAATTGCTATCTTGTAATGTTTAACAAATGGTCCAGTATCTGTTTGCAGCCGCTAAAACTATAACTATCTTCCTATGTCTATTTTTAGTTGTGGCTGTTCACCATCTGTGATTTAAAAACTCACCACGTTATCGTGGGATTTTGGCGTGTCTTCATTTAAATGGCCTGGACTGCTGAGGTTGCTGTCAGTCTGATCTGTGCTACAAAGTCAGGACTTCATATGAAATATTTCCTCTGCTTAGTAATAAAAATATAGAAGTGCACTATACACTCTTCATTAATTGACCCTTTGAGTATTTTCTCCCCCACGTGGCTACACCTCTGCTATTACACTGTGCGTCGCCCTGTGTCTCTGCTCAGCAGTGAGCTCGGTTGTTGTTGCTCTTGCGTCCTCTGTCCTGACATTCCTGAAGGCCAGGGGTTGGGTTACACACGTTTTGGTGGAGTGTTGAACAGGAAGAGAGATCTGCTGAAGAAGTCTTTTGTGTGGCATCTGGCAGAGGAATGAGCGTCTTATTTCACAGCGGCCTTGGCCACGGGCGAACTTCATCGACTTTGTTGTGAGAAGCCTTTGATTTCTGGAGGAAGGGGATGGTCACACCCAGTTCAGACCTACCCGGCATGCCACAATGAGTATTCTCTCTCAGTTAATCGCTCGCTACCTCCACAGTCCTGTCTCCCGGGCGACAGGCTCGCTCCCTCGGCCTACATTCGACATTACTATTCATAGCTGTCTTTGAAAGCATGCAGCGATTTATCACAAAGCCCAGATGCTGTAATCAAGCAGACCGCTGCTTTGTACTGAGCTCAGTCCAAGATATCAGTAGGATTTCCCGGAGGAGGACTAACCTTTTTCCGCCCTTGGCCTCATATTCCATCCCGTGTTTGCCAGCTTTTGGAACAGAAGAGTTTTGAAGTGACAGAATACAAAGAGAGGGGAAGGACTAACTGGCCTACAGTAACAGTAACACAGTCTTAAAAGTTTGAAAACTGAGTCTCTAGCTGCTTTTTCAGCATCATTCGATCCTTGAAGTACTCTGAAATACATTTTTTTTTGCAGAGGATCCAATCAGGCTGGTCTGGTGGGCTGCAGCCTTCTGAATGCAGTGTAGTTTTTACCGTAACTCTGCTCTAAAGCAAATAAAGGTCAGGGTGGTGAGTAACGGGCAGCCCATCGCAGAGGAGTTCAGGACCTCCACAGGAGAGAAACAAGGACACTTACTGTCAGAGGGTAGAAGCCCAGGCCCCAAAGACACGGGCCTACTGCCAGACTAGATTTCAGGAGGGAAAAAGAGAGAGGAAACATTGAGTATTGCGCTGTGCTGGAGCGTATGTGTGTGTTTTTTGTCAAAATATTGGCAGAGCAGACAGCCAGCCGCCTGTCTGGATGTTAGTGGCAGATAAAGGCTCAAACCACGACTCCCAACATGTTAATGTTGTGCAGCTGTAGCTGGTTTGTAGACAAAAGTATGTCAAGTGTTGCTCATCTCAGTTTGCATTTTCTCAGAAGGTACAGAAGCGACCGTATATACACGACCGGAGTGTTCTGCATGAGTCTGTCTGTGGGGTAATCAGCATTTCCAGTGATAAAGCCACACTGCGCCTCACCTATCAGCAGCTCGGTGCATTCCAGCATCCTTGGCGTTAATGGGGCCCTTTGTGTAGCATTATAGAGCACAGCAGTTCGTAGTCTATGTAGAGCAGTAGTGCCCAACCTTCGGATTTCCACTTCTGACCCTATTACTTTCTTGTGTCTGGCAGTAATATTTTTTATATTGCGGCGCTGTTCTCTCCATCCCAGCCTGTCATGCCTTTGGTGAACCTGCACTGCTCTCCAGCTGTCCACCACTTCCTGTGCCAAGCCTTTGTCCCAGAATGCACTGAGGAAAACAACGTGATCCGTCCATGCAGAGAACAGTGCGAGGCAGTTCTGTCTGACTGTAAGGAGCTCATCCGAGTCTTTGATGTCAGCTGGCCTCCTGAGCTACAGTGCGACAAGTAAGAAAGCATCCAAACACACAACCCATGGGATGATTGCTGATAAATGGACTGTCCTCTTGTCATTATTTGTCTGTTCTAGATTGGACGTGTGTAACTCTCCTCGTGGTTCAGTTCTTCCTGAAACGACCCCGATGGTCTCGTCCTCGGTTAAGAGGGATCTGGGCTTCTGGTGCCCCCTGCAGTTAAAGACCAAACCGGGTCACGGCTCGTCGTTCCTGGGTGCCCAGGACTGTGCTCCGCCTTGCTCCAACATGTACTTCAAACCCCACGACATTGAATTTGCCAAGCGCTTCATCGGCGTGTGCTCCGTCATCTGTCTGGGAGCAACTCTCTTCACCTTCCTCACTTTCCTCATTGACGTCAAGCGTTTCCGCTACCCCGAGCGCCCCATCATCTTCTACGCCGTCTGCTACAGCTTCGTCTCGCTCATGTACTTCATCGGTTTCCTGCTGGGGAACAATGCGGCCTGCACCGGGGCAGCCCACCCTACAGGTGTGGACACGGTGGTGCTCGGCTCTCAGAGCAAAGGCTGCACTCTGCTTTTTATGCTCCTTTATTTCTTCTCCATGGCCGGTATTGTCTGGTGGGTCATACTCACTATCACCTGGTTCCTGGCAGCTGGGCCCAAGTGGAGCTGCGAGGCCATTGAGAAGAAAGCGGTGAGGTTTTATGACAGTATTATTGATTGGAATCGTAAGCTGCTAGTTTCGGGATAATAAACGTTCCTCCCTGTGTGATTCGTCTGTAGGTATGGTTCCACACTGCTGCCTGGGGGATCCCCGGAGCTCTAACAGTTATGCTTCTCGCTCTGAACAAAGTCGAAGGGGACAACATCAGCGGGGTTTGCTTTGTGGGACTCTACGACCTGGACGCCCTGCGCTACTTTGTCCTGGCTCCGTTATGCGGAGGCGTCATAGTGGGCCTCTTCCTCATCCTGGCCGGCATCGTTTCTCTCAACCACGTCCGGCAGGTCATCCAGCACGACGAGCGCAACCAGGAGAAACTGAAGAAGTTCATGATCCGCATCGGTGTGTTCAGCTGCCTCTACCTGGTGCCGCTGGTCACCCTGTTGGCCTGCTACACCTACGAGCAGAGTCACCGCAGCCGCTGGGAGAATACCTGGATCAACGATCGTTGTCAGGAGTACAGCATCCCCTGCTCCTCCAAGGTAGCTGTGATCACTAAGTCACTGCCTTGTTAGTTCATGTTCATTTCTTCGTTGATTAGAGGTTTGGCCACAGCCGCCTGAATGAGATCACAAAGCTTGGGTGTGGTGGGGTACAGAAAAAAGTACAAAGCCAAACTACGTTTTCTTGTAAAAACAAACAATGTGCGCTTGCAAAAAAAAAAAAACAACACAAGACAGATACTATAAAACGAGATCATTAGAATTTAAAGTTAATAAAGTTTCTTTTCTGTGTCATCTTACATAGATTTTAGAGTTTTAGGACACCGTGGAGCAAAGACTTGGTTAAAAAATGATCGGTCTTGTCTGGCTAACTTATAAATGTGCTGCTTTGTGCATGAAGTGCAATGTCCAAAGGTCAGTTAGAAAGTATAAATAATTAGGCGGATGTATCATTAGAGGCCTAAGACTAAATTTAAAAGTGTTTCCTTTTGCTCCACACCGTGAAATTGTAATACATGAGCCACTGAAAGAGGAAAAGTTGAAACAGTGTAAAATACAAATAGACTCGGCTCAGTTGTTTATTTGTTGAGGCTGTTTAAAAAAGCTTGGGTTTGTCTGTAGTAAAAATCTGATTAGTTCATTTAAACACATGCTCCAAATTACAAGGATGTTGTTCGCCTTTGGTTTCAGACAACCGAGCACGACCGTCCTGACCTCTCCCTGTTTTTGGTGAAGTACTTGATGACACTAGTGGTTGGAATATCTGCAGTGTTCTGGGTCGGCAGCAAAAAGACATGCTCCCAGTGGGCCTACTTCTTCAACAGGACCCGCAAGAGAGAGTAAGTCGCATTCTCTTGTACAGTAACAGTTCTCATTCAGTTTTTTTGTAGGAAATTAAAATGTGATTTCACTGAATATTTCATTCCACAGTCCTATCAGCGAGAGCCGCCGTGTGCTCCAGGAATCCTGCGAGTTCTTCCTCAAGCACAACAGCCGTGTGCAGCACAAGAAGAAGCACTGCAGCCCCAGATCCCATAGGCTCAAGGTCATCTCTAAGTCCATGGGCACAAGTACAGGAGCTGCACAGACCGGTGCCTCGTCCGCTGCCACCTCAGCAAATAAAGGAGCCTCTACTTTGGACAACCATGAACCCCACGTGCAGGGTTCTCTGTCTGAGGCTTCGGCCAGGGAGCATCTGGACAGAGGCAGCTCTAGCCGAAGCTCCAGGAGGGTGGAGAGAGACCGCGAGAGGGAGAGGGAGAGGGAGAAGGAGAAGGAAGGGGGAGAGAGACGTAACAAGGGAGGGAGTTCCAGTAAAGTCAGCAGCCACTCAGAAAGCATGCACAGGGTCCCAGATGGACGGTGAGAAACTGTAGCTCAGGAGATGCAGCACGTTTACTTTTCTTTTGCACTTATAATAATCACCTGTAATCATCACATGTAGGATGACTCCAAGGAGCGAAGTGTCAGACGCCAGGCAGATTGCCAGTGGACAGCAACCTCCGACTTCAAACCTTCCACTGAGCAGCAGCATCCAAGACTCCACCTCCCAGCTGGCTCTCCAGGCGCCGAAGGAGAGCAAGGACACAAAGGACAGCAGCTGCTGAGACACCTCAAGCTGAGGTTCTGGACACCATCGAGGCCACAGTCACATGCTGATTGGTGCACCCATTCATTTGTCTTGTCAAACATAGTGTAAGCTCCATACATGAGGTTGTGGGTGTATTTCTTACATTATAGTGAATGTAAACTACCAGCAAAATGGACCATACCTCAGTTATTCCAAATGTGACGCTGGACCAGAATCTGTTCACACTACAGATGTTAGAATATTTCTGTGTTTGTTTGTTTGTTTGTTTGTTTTGGGGGGGGTGTCTTTTAGCTTTACTGAGCTACTGTACCAACGCTCACATGCTTTTTAAACCTGGGTTTGTAGCTCAGAGGCAGATACTAGTGAACAAATCTAATATTTATGTCTATTTGTTCTATTTTAGAAGGTCTTACACTGTACAAGTCACTACACTGAGTTTTGTTACAGAGGTCATGGCCCGGTCAAGCGTTCAACCCAAGCAGAGTCTTTCTATTGAATGTGTTGTTGTCCTTCCTGGATGTGGTGGTTTATTCTTTTGAAATGCTTTTGATAAAATGCATACTTTGAAACATTCTTTTTCTTAAAACTTGTACTTTTGTTTGACCTACTTATTCCGCAGCGGGGTCGTCGTTGCCCCGTGGACTTGGATAAAGTCTAGCTTTATAGCTTTCTGTAAGAATGTACCTTCATTTGACATTTGACTTCAAAGCACCTGCAGATGTGCAGGTGTGACGTCTGTCCACGTTGTCTGTGAAGATTCTCATTCACGTTGGTGTGCTGTAGGCTGCGACTAGTCTAAATCCTTCTGAATCAAATTGAGGAAACAGATCAAACGGTCTTTGCACTATTTGTCGTTACAAGCACAAACCACTAATTTTTAAGCACAACTAGTTGTAATTACAATAAAAAAATGAATTAGGGCATTTCTTCAGGGTGTATTTATGCTGCATGGCTCACGGACCACATGTCTCTCCTTCAAGTATTTCCAGAACAGCTTCTTTGGTTACTGTAGCTTGAACCTCTGTCTTCCTGAACTGCTTGTTTTACTGTGTCATTCGAGTTTTGTTATGTATTTGAGAGCAACGTGTCCAGAAGGACTAATTAAAGGGAATCGTGTCAGTCCATTTCCACTGTGTGTTCTCATGCAGCCATGTAAACAGGGCCGTTACTGAAGATGTGTTGAGCCCTATAGTAGTCTGTGAAATGCTTTATACAGTTCTGTGAGCTGTTCACTACTTTTACACATCTTTTCAATAAAATGTTGTATCTGAACAATGTCATGTTGATGAAACGTTTGAAAAATAAACCGTGTTTGTGCGTCAGTAATTGTAAGAGCAATAACTATGAAGCTTAACGCCATTGATAGTTGACGTTGACCGAGTGCGCACGGAAATTGTGAGTATGAGAAAAAAATTAGTATGACTCTATGAAATCTGGCTTTTGCGCACTGAGTAGCCGGATCTCAGAGGGATGTCGACGGGTTTTTTTTTTTCTGTGAGTTGACTGGCTCCTCTCGCTCGTCCTGCCCTCCTCTGGACTAAAACCGACTGGAGCTAGGAGTCTGTCTGGATCCCTCGGAGCGCACACAGTTGCCCTTTGTCCCACGAACGATGTCTCCACTCGTTGCGCGCCTGCTGCTTCTCGCCTTCATGGCTTCACCGCTTTACTGCGTGGAAAAGGTGAAAACTAGAAGCTACCGAAAAGATCCTGATGCTGATAAGGTAAGCGATGAGAAATCAGCACTTATGGTCATTTGCTGCAGTAGATAAGAAGCATCTCATTTCTACTTTGTGAATAAACGTCGCGGAAAACTTTGGATGGGGACGATAAAGTAATTAGTGAAATAAAAATACTGTCTTGAAATGTATATTTTCAGCCGCATTTCCACGAACATTAACGCATGTTGTGATCTTTAACCTCATTCTAAGATGACTTTTCGCTCTGTCATGCTTGTTTTTTACCATATGGTCTTTAAAATTTCCCCCAAAACTATTCCTTCGTTTCCTTCACGCTGAATCATCCACATGCGGGCTCGCATCGTGACTGATCGCGGTCGACACTTTGTCTAAATTGTCTCCAGACCAACCTGAAGCCGGCGGCTCTGGATCTTCTGTATCAGCTGGTTCTCTATTATTCCAGGCTTGGTTGCTTGTCCAGCAGACTGAATGGACAAAAAAAATCCCAAACAGGAAGCTGATGTCTTGCTCATATGTGCGCCTGCCTTTCTTTGTTATTTGTCGGTGTGACGACTTTAAAAAGGCTGATGTAGACTTGATTTGTGGAGAAAGTCGTGACAAGACGGATGTGTTAAATGATCTTGATTGATATTTCCATAAAACCAGTTGTCCATCAACCCCAGTTCAGTCTCAGACAGATGTGTTTGTTCAGAATGATGTAAGAGTCTTTGCTGTAGGTTTGGAGAAGCAGCATAGACACTTTTTTATTCTCCTGAGAATGAAAGTGAGTGGAATGCGTATTTTTCAGTGACTCCTCAAAGTCTCCATACCCCACTTAAAGAACCACCCATGTAGTTGATCTTCATTATCCTCCTGGCTCAAACCACAGCTGAGACCACAGTAGATGAATGTAATGAACAGCATCTTGTGTTGCCGTCTGTATCTAGTGCACAGGAAATGATGCCGAAAAGCTCAACTGCACTAGACACTCTGGGGAAGAAAGATCTACTTATCTGGTAATCGCTACGCACTATTTTGCATCCCACTGAGCTCCTCTGAGCCGAAACGCTCTCAAAGCTGACGTCTGTGCTCTGCATGCTCCCCGAGAGCTTCAGCCCTGACCAATGCATGAAAAACTGCCGATTCCTCTTCGTTTTGGGGGCAAATGCAGCCTTTATGCTTCAGTTACAGTAATGGACTGTGTGCTGCTAATATTCAGTGAGGCTGGCGTGTAATTCATGCAGGCAGCAGGCACCACTACAGAAGCAGCACACTATAGGCTAATGTAAAAGTCAGCCGTAGGGGAACACAGGTTCCATTCATTAGTCTGTCCTCAAAAGCCTCCCCAAAAAAATCCCATCTACCTTAAGTGACTGAATACAAACCACATTTGTTTAATATTCACCCAAGTTCCATATTTTACCAACTATTTGTTGAGGTGTTTGGATATATATACATTTTTTGAGGACACATTCCAGGTGCATTAGCTCACATGCATATCAGTCCACAGTCTACTGGTTTCTACACAGACTTCCCAGTTTCCTAGAGAGATGATGTCAGGTCTCACATCTCCAGGTTGCACCAGCAAAGCCCCTTAATGGCTAAAACAGACACTCCACCATCTGTTCTGGAGGAGCATTAATGACTGCAGCTATACTTTTTGTTTTTTTTACATTCACATCCTCTCAAATAGGTTCCTCTGACTCAAATCTGGACGAAATGGAATAAAAGCTCTTTGCTTTGTCTTTTGGCAATGCGCCTCCTGTAACAACTCTGCAGCTGCATGCTGAGAAAAAAGGGCATCAGTGACCCGAGACAAACCCAGAACCCAAATGCTTTTGGCAGCAGTTGTTTGCTTAAAGGTGAGGACACACTTCTCTGTCTGAGTTTAGGCCTGTTGTGATTATATGATGCGAAACACGTAACCAGAGTGAAAACCCAACTCCGGCTAAAAAAAAGCTTTAATGTTTAAACCTGGAACACTACAATTATTTGGTCAGATTGTGACTTTGAAAAACAAATCATTCAAAGCTATTTGGATCTTCACTGTGTTACTGTAGGTCCTTGGCCAGCTCCCCCCTCTGTGCGCGCGTTTCTTTGTGTACTTATGTCAGCATCTTAAACACAGCTGAGGATTCAGAAGGACGGTGAATCACAATGGGAGATGTGTAGCTAGACAGCTGCTAATTTAGGCCGTCAGCAAACCACCTCTTCCTCATTAACGCACGGTTTTTCATTCATTCCCGTCACGGCTTCACGGCTGCTGGTTCTATTGCTTTTCTTTGGTTTGGCTTTGCAGCACTGTGGCAGCATATTTGGATTGTTTTTTATATTGGGAAGTGTGTTACATTCTGGTCTTTTGTGTGTGATGGTTGGATGAATGGCAGCTTTTAGGTGTCTGTGGTGCATGCAGCCCAAACACCCACAAGAAGGAACAACAAAATCTGAAGCCAGAACAGTGATAACAATAGACTCTACTGATGTTGTTATGTATGACTCTTTACCGTCAGCTGCCACCTCCACTCTCTCTCTTTCCTGTGTTTTTAGTATGGTAGCTGCCTTCAGGGGCCAGCAGGCGCCACTGGTAGGGAAGGTAATCCAGGAACCAACGGCATTCCAGGGACCCCAGGCATCCCTGGTCGCGATGGGTCCAAGGGTGAGAAGGGCGAGTGTGTCAATGAGATCTTCGAAGAGCCCTGGAGGCCCAACTACAAGCAGTGTGCATGGAATTCTCTGAATTATGGGATCGATCTGGGTAAAGTCGCAGTAAGTAACTGTTATAGCGTTATGTCTCGTTTCTGAGAAACAAGCTTTTTTATGAAACATGAGCATTATACAGCCGACAACAAACATCAGCGCCTCTGTGCTGGGTTGCAGGACTGCACGTTCACCAAGCTGCGTTCAGACAGCGCGCTCAGAGTGCTCTTCAGCGGTTCCCTCAGACTCAAGTGTAAGAGCGCCTGCTGCCAGAGGTGGTACTTCACCTTCAATGGAGCCGAGTGTACCGGACCCCTGCCCATAGAGTCAATTATCTACTTAGACCAAGGAAGTCCTGAGCTCAACTCAACCATCAACATCCACAGAACGTCCTCAGGTATGGAGAGTAGACAGTGCTGTGCACAGAATCACCCAATTACATGTCTCCAGTAAGAAACTCCAGATGTAACAGAACCAATGTGAAGCCAGCACTCACTAGATGTTCATGTGAAAAGTGAAATAAATAGTGAATAAAAAGGTAGAGCTGACAGATGGGTTCCCACTGTTGCTTGACCTGCACCCTACTGACAAGCCACAGTGTAAACTGGGTTTAAACGCTGGGTTTTTGGTTTTGTAAAGGGAAATAGCAGGATGTGAAGAGGGAGAGGTTCAGAGTAGGTATTAACTTTTCATCTTCACTGGCTGACCTCAGAGTTTGTCTTCCCAGCCTTGGTTGACCACAGGTGAGCTGTTCATCCCCAGTAAGTAGTTGTTTACCTGCTGTGGATCCTGGAAAGCCCATCGCAAAATTCAGCAAAGCAAAGTTACACTAAAAATACGTTATGGAAAGTTCAGCACAGTCTCAAAAACAAAACAATTAACAGTTTTCATCTGTGGAGTCAGTCTGGGTGTTTCCTAAAAGTCCCTTATGGTCTTCTCTCCCCCCTCCAGTTGAAGGGCTGTGTGAAGGCGTCAAAGCAGGGTTGGTGGATGTGGCTGTGTGGGTGGGGACCTGCGCCGATTATCCCAGAGGTGACGCATCTACAGGGTGGAATTCAGTATCCAGGATTATCATTGAGGAGCTGTCTAAGTGAACATAAAGAAGCGAGGGAGGGCCCAGTGCTGGCAGTACAGCAGTCTGTTATCTGGCCCTCCAAAATGATGTGGTTTTTGCTGGGACGTAGCAGCAACACTGATGGTAACTTGAATGTTTTGCCATGTTAAATTCTACACTAGTTGACAGGCCTATAAACAAGATTACTGTGTCTTTCTATCACCCACAAATAAACTTTGTACTGTAGCTTCAGGTGCTTTTCAAAGACAGCAGCTTTCAACAGATATTGTGACAAGGCATCATCAATGTTTAAAAATGTACTCACATATTCAATTAGTTAATAAAATCCTCTTTTTATAAAGATCTCAAGTTGTTGTGACTGGTAACAACCAATGCAGCGTTTGTGTTGATTTCTGATGAGTCTCACTAAATATCAATAAAAGACAGTTTGGATTTAACAACAAATTGTTACAAAGCAGTTACAATTTGTTGTAAAAAAATTATTAGGACAAAGAAGTGTGTTGGTGTGTTTAGATTAAGTCCATCTTCACTGCTAATGTTCACAGAAATAACTTATAACTAATAACAATAACCAGCTATTGTTACATATACATGCATCACTGCTGATTATCAGCTTGTCTTATTTTCGCTTTCTGCTGCCAGAACAAAAATAAAACAGAAACACAATTCCTGTAAGACAAAATATTTACATGATCTCCTTTCCATTATAGAAGCCTTCTGTCAGTTTCAACAAGCTATGCCCACGATAGCTGGGCATCTCAGACAGCCCAGAAAACGATTTGTGGCTCAGGTTAACAACTTTTCCAGTTCGGTCAAACACTTCGGGAGATTTACAGCGAGGAGGGTGTTCTGTTCCAGTCTGCTGTTTTCTCTTCCTGCGACCAGTCCCCGTGTGGGCGCCGAACCTTTCCGCTCTCCATGCCGCGGGTGGAAGCCTCAGTCATTTTGTCGCAGCAGGAAGCTAGACACTTTTTCATAAACTACGAAGGTGATGCAGCAGGCGGGAGTGACGCGTATGACATTGGGGATGATTCCTTTGTAGAAACCAGTGACACCTTCATTCCTGCAGAGGAGGTGATAGATTAATACCATGCTCCAAAGAGCTAGATGGAGAAACTTGGAGCAAGACAGCATGTTTGCCCTCTGTGAGAGGATCAGTGCCATACCTCCATGTCCGTCTGACCACATCAATAACTCCATCATATCTATTGTGCTGGTCTTGCAGGCGAGCTCGCACCACCTGATATGGGTATGTTGTGGCTACAGCAAATATTTTGGATAATGCTGCCATTGTGATGTATTCCAGTGAATTCTGTTTACACAGTCAGACAAATGTAGGAGAGCATAAGGGGAGAAGAAAACACAGCAAAGTAGGAAAACTATTGACTCACTTGTTCAATTAACTTATCGACTGTGGGTTTGCCTTTATAAGACTCATGTTTGAGCTTTATTAAACACTGAGTTTAATAAGTTTCCAGCCTGTCTGTGGTTTGTGGAGTTAATGACTCACCAGCTTTGCATCTGAAGGCACTTTCTTGTACTGGTTGTATTCTTTCTTGAACTCTTCATAGGCCATAAACTGCAGCGCTCCATGGGATGTACCAAACAGACCAGGAACATATCCCTAAATAAAGTATAGACTCCACATGTCGGTCTATTCTGAGAGTCTCAAATATACACAGTATGACATCAGTATAAGTTCATGTATAATTACTTAACTTTTTAACAAAACAACACACCCAGTACACAGACCTGAAGCTCCCTGCCCATCGAATCTGGCAAGTTGTCATTGAGGACTTATTTAACAATTGTTAAATGAAAACTACAACAATTCTAAATAGCTATTGTTTATTGCTAAAAAAAAAGCAAGTTATTGCATTTATCAGGAGTTGTGTGTTCTACAACAGCCAATCCAGGGTTGCAATGCCCCCTGGTGGTGAACCAATACAGATTATCATCATAGCCTGGAACAGGGATAATTAATCCTGGTTCTCAAGAGCCACAGCCCTGCTTGTTTTCCCCAACTATCCCTGCACTTACAGCTTCCAAATGGCTGAACACACTTGATCCAGGTAATGAGTTGATGAGCAGTGAGTTGAACAGGGATAAAAAAAACAAGCACAACTGTGGCTCTTAAGGTCCAGCGTTAGTCACCCTTGGTCTAGAGGGCCGAAGGGTGGTCTGAGTTGCAATCTGGTTTATGGTAATGAGTTACTACAACTCTTTCTCTTCATTAGGTGAAATAAGAATTCAAAGTACTTCTACTGTACATTACATGGAAGTGTAAAGCACATGCCTAACCTTGTATAAGCCAGACACTCCCTCATGGCGGTAGATCTTGACCAGGGCATCCACCATTCCTTTGTACTGTTTGCTGTTTGAGTCTGAATTGTACTGCAGCACCAGACGGGTCTTGGTCACCCAGATCGGGTTGGTTAGGGTCAATGTTAAGATGCCTAGATGACGTGAGTGAGAAATGGTTAGGCTGAGGCTGTGGGAGACACAACTTTATGTAAATTCAGTAGCAACTTTATTAGAAAAGCATAACAAGTACAACCAGTTTCTTTAAACAGTAAATAAACTAAGTTGTGTCTCTACCGCTCGAACCCAGGTTCAGTTCAAAAAACACAGATTTGAGTGTAAACAAACTGTAAATGTAACATGATGACAGTACACACAGGTTTTATCTTAACAAGGTTTGAACCTTACGAATTACTTCCGCTTCCACTTCACCGCTGCCTCGTGTTACCTGGTAAGCTGCTGTCAAGACCCGCTCAGATCAGCATGACCTAACGCATGAAGCGTGGGGCTAACCTGCTTCAGCTGCAGACACCAGGTGCTCAGTGGCGCTGAGTTCCGTCTGACGGCCTTCCTTCGTGTACCCTTTGATCGCGTTGTAACTGTGGGAAAGACAGTGTGTGAAGGCAGATGCAGAACGCCGTCAATGTTTTTGTTGTTAATGAAAGATCATTTTGCTAGACATGCTCCACCACGTACAGCTGCTCACGTACAAAAGGAAGTAAAGACCCCATGACGCTCCGGCTCCCCAAACATTGGGCGTCACTCCTTGGTAGAGTCCTCTCAGTCCCTCCTGCTGCCAAACGCTCTTCATACAGTGCATTATGCTGCTGTACTTAGGTCTTATATCCAACCCATCACTTACTACATTGAAAAGACACCCAACACATCAATTCTAAAAGCAACAACGTACTGTATAAATACCACAACAATCGACTTTAAAATATCAGATATCTAGTCAGACGTTTTGATTCAATACATACACAGTCACCTTGGTTTAACTATACATTTATTCAGTACCTGCAAACCTGATCTTGACCAGGTCCAGGGGGTGAAGCACCAGTGTTGACACCACTCCTCCACTGAGCCCTGCGATCAGGTTTTCTATCCTCACGTGGCTGAAGACCTGCCGGACGTGTCCAGCTAAGGACACAGCAGAGGCGCTTTTGCTGGACAGCCCCGTCTCTCTGACGGGAACCGCTCCGTGATCCGGTGCGGAGTTCATGTTTACGGGTTGCTAGCTACGGTAGCTAACGAGCTTATCGCAGCTAGCTGGTGCTGTGCTAGCTGCTAATGCTAAACGCTTACTGTGTAACACAGATGCTAACTCGCCGCCACTGCTACGCAGCGTGAACGTGAAGCATCGAGGCTACTAACTCTCTAGACACCCTCATGTTCAGTGCATATGTTGGGCGCTGGACCACGTTTCGGACATGCGCTGTCAACACGTTCAGCAGCTATGCAACAGCTCGACCTTGTTGTCACTCCTAACTACGGTCAAATACGCACTGTACATCCGGTAATACCCTTCATAACAAAACGTTTTAAAATTGCATTGTTATTTTATTACATTCATTACACTTCGTTTTTTTTTCAATTACATCTACCAAACATCTTATCACAATATCGACGAAAGCTCCGCCGTTTATTGTATGTTTGTTCTTTTTATATCAGTCATGCTCTTCATTGAGCAAAACACGTCATTTCCGGTTTTTTGAATGCGCAATTTAGTAGCTTGATATTCATTTCTCTGGTTGTCGCTGACGCATTATGGCACGCAACCGGGAGGACTGGACGTCCCACAATGCAACGCGGCACCAGCGTAGAAGAACGTAGTTCTTCATAAACACATGGGTGCTCAGAGTAGTGCCTGCTAACGTTTTTCTTGCTAATGTAACGTAGTTTGCTTGCATGTGTTTACTCTGTCGATACGATGAAAGTTAAAGTGTTGTCAAGGAACCCCGACGATTTTGTCCGGGAGACCAAGCTAGACATTCAGCGTGGTGAGTACTAACCTTAAGATTCGGCTCAACAGTTTGCTAGCACGGTGTTGGTGTTAGCAACGTTGCTTCACAAATATTAGCAGGGACACGCAATCTAATACACAATGTTAGTGTCGCCGAGTATTTAATGCTTTGCGATAGCATTTAGTGTGTAAACCTGATAAGTGACTAAGATGTATGTGTCGATAGCGTAGAAATGATACACGAAGGAGTAAATCGTGACATAAATACGTTTAAACTTCAATTAACAGCGTTACCTGCCAAATACATACCCATGTAGGTTCAAGCTTCTTTAAAGACTTGTCTAATTAACCTTGCACACAAATGTAGTATCACGGCTCCTTACTTATACCTAAAGCTATCATATATCTGCGTGTTTGCATTTTTGAGACATTTTTGTCCTGGATGCAAGGAAAACATTCTAACAGCTCATGAACCCGTTGCCCTGTTTTTAGTCCCCAGAAACTACGATCCAACGCTGCATCCGTTTGAGCTGACCAGAGAATACACTCGGGCTCTGAATGCCACTAAGCTGGAAAGGGTGTTTGCCAAACCCTTTGTGGCCTCGCTAGATGGACACAGAGATGGGGTAAACTGCATGGCCAAAGATACCAAGAGCCTCTCCACCTTGCTCTCTGGCTCCTGCGATGGACAGGTGACTTTTATCTTTACTACACATGCCTCATGTTACGTTGTAAATTCAGCACTGACCGGATGTTTTATCCTTTCGCCTTTAGGTGAAAGTGTGGAACCTGACTAAACGCGAATGTGTGCGCACGCTTCAAGCACATGAAGGTTTTGTCCGGGCAATGGTTGTCCGCCATTGTGGAACTTCCTTTTTCACAGTGAGTGCTTCCCTTCAGAGTCTGCAGAGTCAACAGAACAGCCTCCTATTAAGCAGCATGTTTTGTCTGATTTTGCTTACTGCAACAGGTTGGTGAGGATAAAACAATCAAACAATGGAAAATGGAGGCACCAGCTTATGGAGAGGAAGAGGAACCACTTAAGACTATCCTGGGCAAGGTGTGATCAGTGTGAACCTTTTGTGTTACGATAACATAATGATCATGCTAACACAGTTTTTTTTTTTTTCCTTGTAGACTGTCTTCACAGGAGTGGACCATCACCGAAAGGAAGGTGTGTTTGCAACTTGTGGCCAGCAGGTGGACATCTGGGATGAGCAGAGAAGTACCCCAATTCGTACCTTCACATGGGGCGTAGACAGCTTCAGCTCTGTGCGGTTTAACCCTGTACAGGTAATCCACCACAGTGAAGAGCGGTTAGCTGACATTAAAGCCAGACGCTGTTAAAGCTGAATTCCTGCTGTTACTTTATTTTAAGGTTGTTTTTGGTTTGTCTTTCCAGTCTGAACTTCTCGGGAGCTGTGCCTCTGACAGAAGCATAGTGCTGTATGACATGAGGGAAGCAGCACCACTTAAAAAGGTAGAGTTCCAACCTCTCCTCAAACTTCAAACTGTTATCATCTGAAAGGTATCTAATTGTTTTTAATCATTTTTTGTAAGGTTATAATGACAATGAGGACCAACACATTATGCTGGAACCCCATGGAAGCCTATTATTTCACCTGTGCGAATGAAGATTACAAGTGAGTTTAAAGTGACTTTACCTATAGTTTAATGGTCCAATTTGGTACATTATGAATGAAATAACTAAAAATTAGACTGTCGTCAAGTTGATTGGCAAAACCGACATGAATTGAGAAGCTTGGAGTGATTTGTTTTGTTTTACTTTTTGTCTTTTCTACAAAAAGTTATATGAAACCATGTATTTTGACTGGTATAGCTTTGTGTGAAGTCACATTCAATGGATGCTCAGATTGTTGAATTTCTTTGTCTCACCAGCCTCTACACATATGACATGAGGTTCCTGGACCGGCCGATCCTAGTGCATATGGACCATGTGTCAGCAGTGCTGGATGTTGATTACTCTCCCACTGGGCGAGAGTTTGTATCTGCCAGCTTTGACAAGACCATTCGTATCTTCCCCAAAGATGGAGGCCGCAGTAGGTTAGTAACATAATCACATTCATCGTTTCATAGATTTAGGGTGTCCGTAGTTGTGTATTTATTTTAATGCACTTCTGCAAACAGGCATGGGGATCACGTCTCATTTGTATACGAAGCAACACACACCGGCAGTTGTAGATTGTAGCATTGGATTTTCTTTTCAAAACGTTTTTTATCAATCATTGACACACAAATGTTGTTGCATAATATTAATAGGTTTTATGTCTTTATCTGAAATTCAGGGAGGTGTATCACACCAAACGCATGCAACACGTCATCTGCGTAAAGTGGTCAGCAGACAACAAGTACATCTTGAGTGGGTCTGATGAAATGAACATCCGGTTGTGGAAAGCCAGCGCAGCTGAGAAACTAGGAGTGGTGAGTCTAACTTTGTAATCTCTTTAAAAGTGGCTTGCTCTGCTTGGTCTTGGGAATGTCTCATCACAATCACATTCATTAGCCCCCCCCCCCCCCCCCCCCCCCCCAAGTGTATTATCAAATGTAGTTTTATGAGTTAGATGCATTCTTTGACACAGCAGTGGCTCTGTGCCCACCTCAGCAGCGAGTGGGTGGACGACTATGCCAGGAGCTACAGCACTCCTGTTGCCAAATGCCCTGATGGATGCTGACTTAGGGTAGAATCACTCTCAATAACTACAATGTACTAGCACAGGGGCCTCTGTGCCACGTGGATATTTCAGTGCGCTCGTTTGCCCAATCGCAAAACATTCGGGTTAACATACCTCTTTTCAGACATCTCCATGGACTCTTAATGACTCAGTGAGTGCGGCATGCATTATAATCGGGTTATATCAACTGCGATGGCAGAAACGATGGCCTTAATGTTGTGTTTTGCTCAACTGTCAAATAAAGACCCTGTAAAATGCTGGGAAGTGTGCCAGTGCCCCACATCCCAGTTATGGCTAAATAATAAAGATCAATGGCATTTCTGTGCCATCTCCAACAGCCATCTTTCATTCCTAATCGGATTCACTCTTGCTTATTCTCGTGATGCAGCTGCAGAGTAGAAAATTGCCCCACTTTTGGCACTTGTTTTACTGTCACCGCGTAAGAGAAGATTTATTCTCAAGCTTTGCACTTAAAGAGATCAGACAAGGGCTGCTCCTATCAGCAGTTTAAATCGGCCAATCACTTAAAGTGGGCCACTCTGATCATAATGAAGCATTAACAGTCAAGTTGTACTCAGAGGGTCTTTAATTATCAAGAAATGCTGAAACGCTGAATCAAGGCTTTGTCTGTGTGAAGACTGGAACGATGGGGACTTCCTCTATCATCTGCTGCACACCACTCAGTTCTGACTCCAGTGTGAATCCTTTCTGCTGTAGGCCAGTGCCTAAATGTGTTAAGTCCAGCAGCTTCTGTTTATTTAGATTTTAATGAAATTTAATTCTGGAAACTTTGACTCATCACTGCCTATTTATTTGTGACACTGCTATACTACTATGACATGACGGCACTGAGACGGTGTTTACAGCGAATAAGGTCAAGTTCATGTCTCATGGTATTTAAATACTTTATCACACACTCTTACAAAAAGTAGAAATAGTTTTTAAAGTCACAGTAGTCTCTGTTTCTGGATAGTCGGTAGCCGGCTGTTTATTTATTTAGATTACTGTTACTGCTGACACATGCCTGCTGTTGAGTCAGCATTTGGACTGAAGTAGAATCACCTGTTAACAGCTGCTTTCTGATCTGTTACACCTGATGTTAACAGGTTTCAGTTTTCACTGTGCACACTGATCACAAGAAAAAAAAACAAACGTGTCATTCTCTGCACACATGGTGCTTGTTGAGGTTCTACAGCATTTAGCAAGCTTCCTCCGTGTGTATATCCAGGGGAGCTAGTTTAGTCCAACAGGATCAGCATATAACAGCCCTTTTGCAACAAATTGAATGTGAGACAAATCATTGCTTTTAATTAGAATAAAAGCCTCAGAAGAGAGAAGCTTCAGCCAAAGACGAGTGTGTGTCGCTGATGGTTTTTATGAGAGATGTAGAGGAGGGATGTTGTTTAGATGCTGTCCTGACTAACGGGCATTGGTTCAGTTTTGAATGAGGATGTGATCAAACTAATACCTGTGCCTTCTGCCATAGATGACATACGTGAGGTGGACATTTCTTTAAAAAATCCTACTGGAGGGTATTACAAGCTAAATCAGCACAAAATTGTGTTTAGCAATTGTAAAAGTATACTTTTTTTTAAAATTTATTACAAAGTTACACTTTAAGAAGAGAATCTCTTACCTTACCTACAATTAAATCTAATCTTGTTTCTTCCTCGTGTAGATGGCCCCTAGAGAGAGGCAAGCTCTCAACTACAGTCAGAAGCTGAAGGAGAAGTTCCAGCATTTCCCGCAAATCCGACGCATTGCTCGTCATCGCCATCTACCCAGGCTCATTCACCGCCAGACCAAGGAGCTGCACATTATGAAGGAGGCTCGTCGTAGAAAGTACGTTTATTTATTTATTTTCCTTGCTGAACATTATTTTAGCTCTTGATGTAGGATTGAAGCCTGTATGTTTATCCATAGGAATGGCATGAAATCCTTTCTGTATCTAGGTAGATGGTAACTTGGGCTACTGCCAGGGTTGGTCTGACCTGTGCTGTCCCACCAGCCTAATGGAAAATTTCACAGATGGGACTGTCCTGTGACATGTTCTGAATAGACATTACATACTCATGTACCACATGTATGATGGATTGATTCTCTTTTTTTGCCCTGTTGTCCAGTGAGTCATAGCTCAATGTGCGTGTGCTTTTTCTAATTACGGACACTATTGTGATCTCAGACGTGTGTTTGGACTGTGACTGCATGCTTTATGCATTTTATTGAGCGTACATCAGTGACATAGGCGTTAGGTCAACAGTCTCATATTCGGTCTATTCCTCCCTCCACCTCTCTTTGCTGATTTCTTCCCTCCATCCCTTCCTGACTAATGTCAGCAGCAGGCTGAGTTCTGTACTGATTTTCCGCTTTTCTTTTTCAGGGAGAGGAATGTCCGTAAACACAGCAAACCAGGAAGTGTTCCTGTGGTGTCCGAGAAGGAGAAACCTGTTGTCGCTGTGGTGCAGTAAGCACAGCTGGAGAATAGAAGGGCCAGGGACCTTCAAGAGATAAAGTGGAGCCCATGGGATCACTGGATATGTTTTGGCTGGCTTCAATTAAGTCAGTTATTAAGTAAAGGCAGCAACTCGTGAAGACAAAGACTTTGAACTGACAAGTACAACACAGGAAGAGCCACAAACCTTTTAACACAGACATGTTCTGCTTCTAAACATGAAGTTGTCATGTAATAGTTGTTTGGTTATTATAGTTCTTTTACAGAGATTTTGATGTAACCGTCATTCTTCCTGTATGCGAGTAAAAGCGTTTGACTTCAAGCAAGCATGGATTTGTCTTCAGAGGACTCGTGACCAAAGCAATTTAAAAAAATGACCAACAGATTAAAAACTAAAAAGAATATCTACTGCTTAGATTCATATTTATAGCTGCTGTTAATGCAGTTTTTTAGAGTTCAGGTAGTGTGTATCTAAACCACCAGATGTGGCGTAGAGGTCTTGGTATGCTACCATGTTCTATGGAGTTTCTTTCATTCTCTGAATGACTGGACTTGATTGAGTCTTTTGCTGCTCTTATTTAGGTGTAAAGTGGTAAATTGTACAGATGGCAGAAGCCACACGGTTTTCAATTTTGAAACGGCCTCTCCATGATTGAGTCGCGACGCTGCACTGGGTGCTAACACGAGCTGGAGGGTAAAATACAAATTGTGCTTTTCCTTCACGTCATCCATTATCCCAACCACTTTTCCCAGCAGCCAGGGTCACTACTCCACACAGAAAGGCTGAGCACTACACCACGGTGCCCCCAACCTTCAAGTTACAGAAATGATCGGAAGATCCAGTAGTTGTTTGTAAGCACACCTCACTGAAACCTCATCTCCAGTCCAAGAAACATGAACCCTGTTGTTTGACTTGTTTTAGGATCACTACACTTTGCTAATTTACTCACGATTCTAATGAGGTAGAGGCTCTATTGGATCCTCTTAATGTTGTCCTTCAAATCCACCAGCACTGCAGCCTGAGGATTACAAGATGGTTCTGCAACTGCACAATGAGCACTGTCCAAGGAAAGAGATGAATTATAATGTATGCAACTACAGGAAAAGGCTAAAATATAACATTGTCAGAGCTATTCGTGGCTTTTCAAATATGCATCTGTCTTTGAGTTGGCAATTACAACCAAGATGAATCCAGCAGGTTTGTGTCATTTAATGCAAGAACCTCTTCAGAACACGAACATTTTATTATGTTTTTATTGTGTTTACACAGTAAAGCCTATTTCCTCCCTCCGTCATCTGACAATAAAGCCTGTGTGTACGGTCAAGTGCATAAAAGCAGTCGCCGACCGGGAACCATCGCCGCACCTGCAGCAACAGTTGCCGTTCGCAGTCAACCTGTATTTATCTTCCCACTTCACGTCCCCCCTCCTCTCTCACGGGGCTCCTGATCCGCTTATGAAATATGCATGGTGCTGCTCCAGCTGCACACAGCCCCTCCAGTCCGTGTTTTTGCGGCTGCTATCTGCCTGCTGTCAATGAACATCCAGCGCGTCTCGGCTTTATTCTTCTACGTGTTTTCATCGCTCCGCCTCTTCTTCCTATCTGGATTTTTTTTGTTTTTTTTTTTTTCATCCTCCTCCTCACTCTCTCTCTCATCCTCTCTCTCTTTCTCACTCACTCTCATTGCATCCATTTTTGTGCATTTAAGAAATCACCAAGATTCACCAACCTGGAGGAAAGCGAGCTAAGCCAGAGTGACAGAGGAGGCACTCCAAACGAAAACAAACCGGGACGCACGGGGCATCTTTTATTCCAACATGCGAGTACAACATCTCTAAAGGATGCCAGCGATGGGGTAGACAGGATTTAACATGACTACAAAATAAAAGGCAAGAGTTGTGTTTTTAAGTCATCAGTATTTTTCTACTTTTTTTTTTAATTCCTGGATGGACGGAGACTTGTGCTGGGAATACTTGGAGATTGTAGCTTCCAGTCGTTGCGCCTCTGCTTCGTTTAAGGACATTTCTAGTGATCAGTGTTTCCTTTCCCCCCATATGTTCATGCGTAAATGTGGCGTTTCAACCAGCAACAGCTTCGGTAGGCGAATCCCCAGTTTGCAGGCAGCGCGTTTGATAACCCCATCAAGAGCATTTAGTAGCAGAGGATGAAGCCTGTAATTAACATTTTGACGCTTATTTCTGCAGCACGGTGTAATGTGTGCACGATACTCCTAAACGAGATGTCACGCCGTGTGTAAGCAGCCGTGACCCCCAGCAAACCCGACCGCCAATATGAGTTTTGACGGCATGAAATGTAGGAAACAAATGTGGCCCAGAATGCTGCTGGTTGACGCTGCTTTTCTCGTTTTTTAGCCACTGTGCGTAAAAGATGTCTGCTCCGCACGGACCCCGGGGCGGCCCCGGCCCTGCCGCTGCTGCTGCTGCTGCTACTGCTGCTTCCTCAGCGGCCGGCGCCATGCCGGAGATGCCGGACCTCAGTCACCTTACCGAGGAGGAGAGGAAGATCATCCTCGGCGTCATGGACCGACAGAAGAAGGAGGAAGCGAAGGAACAGTCGATGTTAAAGTAAGGGGGCAAAGGCAGTGGCAGCTGTTGGTGCTGGGGAACAACGCCGGTCGTGTGTGGTTTGTTGTTACAGTGAGATACTGGTGGGTCATGTTGCCTTGTGACATCCCAGCTAAAGCCTCAGTAGTAGCTACTAAAGGATGGACCAAGGTGAGACGGACGCCCCCCTCACCTGGGTGTCATCTCGTGCCTCTCGCGTTTTAGAAAACACTTTATTAAAATGGCTCAGTGGATCATGTTTATAATGCGGCACGCAGTGCAACCTCTTCCCTCTGACTTTTGTGTAGCTGGAGCTGTACTATAATGGGCTGGGTTAGTAGCGACGGGCGCCATTTTCACGTAAAAAGCACGTCAAATTGCTTAACCTTTCCCCACGAACGTCACCGAGATTACACAATATGACATGGCAGAGCTCATTTAAGGTATCCTTTGTGGTGATGGCGCACGCGGAGTGTGTGTGATTCCATCGTTAAAGTCTCGGTGGATCCTGCCCCCCCACCCCACTACACCCATCCCCTCCTCCACCACCAGCCCCTCATCACCCTCCCGCTCCTCCTCTTACGTACAGATGTCGCTCGGAGCAGTTTCAGCACCGTGGCGCTGTCCACTGTAGGGTTTCAGTTCTTAAGGTGGACCGGAGTGTTCGCGCTAGTAGTAGTTCTGCTTTACGGTCACATATTTTACGTTATTGCCTTGTTCCAGTTATAAAAACACGCACCCAGGTTTAGTGTTTGTTACACATTTTAGTTTGGTCTTTCTTGGGAAGCCAGGTTAGTGAAGACTGAGGGAATTCAGGTGGGGGCCTTAAATCTTTCCATCCTGTTGATTTCCATGCACTTTTCCTCCTTCAATGAAACGGATGCACATGCTTTCAAGCTCACTAACCGGGAGCTATTGTATTTTGACGTTTTATGTGTTTCCAGCATATTTAGACCTTCTGACGTCTCTGTCAGGCTTAGCTGCAGCAGGTGCCGGTGGCTGGTGGAAGAGGTGTGCGCTCCTATCACTATAAGCTTTTTTTGAGGCATTAGAGCACTTGTTTTCCATCGTCAGCTGCAATGTTTGCGCTAAGACAGTGTTCCTAATGGAGAGAAAAGTTGTGCAATCCCTACCTAGTGCTGCTGCATGAGGAACATGACTCATGTACTCCAAGATACAGCTACCTCAGCCGTGGCCAATGCACACGGTGTGATTCATCCAGGCCTTTTCTGCCTTCCTTTTCTCTGTCTCCCCTCTCCTCCCCAGTAGCTCAGTGTTTTTATTTTTTTGTTTGTTTCTTTTTGTGCTTTGCTTCTTCTTTTTCTCTGAGGTAAAGGGGATTGTCACTTTTGCTCACTCTTAGTTTGATGTCAAGTCTGTCATGACTGACCATAGGCTAAGGACATGGCTGACTGACTGTCTCAACGTAACATTAGGTAACTGATTGCAGGCTGTGTAAACTGAAAGCACAGCAGACGTTGGTAGGTCATAGAAGCCGTTGTGTGTTCTCATTTGAATGAGAATTATGTTTCCACCATGGCCGGTTTCCTGCACAGCTTGGTTACCTGGAGTTTTATCTCACCGGCAAGGCTCCACTGCATTGTGTCAGACAAAAGATGTGGCGATAACACAAAAGGCAGACTGCCACCATTTTGTTGCTTGTTTGGACATTGTTAGTAGAGCTCCTGACGACACTGTGGCATAACAGTTTACAGCCGTGTTGGTTTAATTGCGACATGCAGTCTCTATACGTACAACGTGACGCATCATGAGTCATCAAAAGAGTAAATCCTCACTTTCTTTACGAATGAATCACATACGCATAACATGTCCCGAAGGAGCATTAATATGCTCAGTCCTGGCATAGGTACAACTGCAGCGGATTAGCTCGTCACTGGATGCTTCACAGCACTCCCAGCCGTGCCGGAAACAAACGCACAGCAGACGGCAAAAATTCGGCCATATAGCTCGTGCATGCGAGATGTCGTGGTCCGAGCCCACGGCAGCTTGGATGGCTTTTTGAGAAAGTGGCAGTTTGAACGTCCAAGTGTGTAATGTAACAGAGGGAATCCTGGGAGGACGGAGGGATGAAGAGGGAGAGGGAGAGAGAGCCTCCAGCTGCACGGCTTGCCAGCGTGCTGTCATCTCACTGGAGGTGCTACCGAGAGCGCTGACTTGCATGTAATTAGCTACTTTCTCTTAGTCCGTCCGTTCTTAACGGGCCCGCGTGTAGGGGATGTGCTGCACCCGTCAGAAGTCAGTGTCTTGGAGTTAGAGTCGCTAGAAAGCTCCTGAAAGCTGCATCATACAAGCACATGTAGCACAGAGTCTCATGTAATATATTATCCCACTAAAATGACAGCAGGCTTTCCATGCATCAGTGAGGCCCTGAGCTGTACAGTAACAATGATTATGGGACACCCACCCCCATTGGCCCTGACAGTGCACATCCTATAGGCAGGCATCAGCTGCCTGTGATGGGGTGACCCACGCAACGCCCGGGGCTTCACTTCTCCTTTCTCTTCATTCCTCCGGTCCTCCAGGGCCACTTGATGCTTCTGCTAGCAGGCTAGTATGGGCTACTGCCTTGTGTCGTACTGACAGGTGTGTCTGTTGTTTTTACATTCTTGTCATGCTTACGAAACCTGGCAAAATAACATCTGAACAGCAGCATTTTGTGTTAAGTTGGTGCAGTTGTATGTCCAGACGTACCTGAGACTGAATCCACTACTGTCTCACCTCTGACATCCAGGTGATAGTTATACTAATAGACAGACAGCAAGCATCGCATAAGTAACGTACCAGTAAATATCCCAGCTCGTCTCTTGCCTCTGACAATGTTCCACTCAAGGATCGGGGGGACTGTGTCATTCGCCCAGGGACGTCCTCTGACAGTGCTAATCAATCAAATCAAATCAAATCAGGGTTGGTTCAGTGGTTTCTCAAGATGGTGCCGGTGTGTTACTGGTTGTGTCGTCAGGACCGTGAATTGTGCTTGGTGTTTTTTATACTTGTGTGTTTATCCCCTGCTCCCGATACTTGTGGATTTTCGGCCGCCAAAGTTTGTTGGAGCGTAGTTTCCAGTGCTTGTTCTGTGGGTGCTCACCTGAGGAACAGCAGTGTCAGACGCCTCAGGCTTCCTGGCTTGTACCTGGGGATTTTCCTTGGGAGGTCCTCCGCCAGGTCTGTTAACAAAAAAGCGGAGATTTCGCTTGAGCTTCTACCGCACAACTGTTCCTATCTTAATGCCCCCCGTGCTGAACGCCGTGGAGGAGGTGTGGCCACCAGGGTTTAACTCTTGTTTTATCCAGGAGTTTACTGATTTTTGTAACAACAGTAATGTCAAAACATGAACATTTTATTCTTTGTGGAGATTTTAACGTCCATGTGTGCTGTCCAGGCTTCCCACTGGTGAAAGACTTCCTGGGCATCCTGGACTCACTGGCTCTCAGTACACTCCTCAGGTGCCTCGTTGCTTTCGCCGCTTCACTGATGCCTCCTCTGGAACATTTCTGGAGCTGTTCTCCAGCAATGCAAGCTCAATGTTCTCAACCTCCATTTAAAAAAAAAATCCTCATCTGGATGCTGCTTCCTTACAGAATTACAGACCGGTCTCTCAACTTCCTTTCCTGGCAAAGATTCTGGAAAAATGTGTTCATGATCAACTCCTACCTCAGTTTTGACACATTTCAGTCTGGGTTAGCACAAAGTCTGCTCTCCTGAAAGTCCACAATGACATTTTGATGGCACTTGACAAACGCAGGCCTGTTGTTCTGCTCCTGCTGGACCCAACAGCAGTGTTTGACACAGTTGATCATTCAGCAATAAGACTAGAACATGTTGGTCTTGGTGGCTCTGTTTGGTTTTGTTCTTCTTTTACTAACAGGTCTTGTAGCATAGTTTGGGATGGGTGCTCCTCTGATCCTGTTCCTTTGACCTCTGGTGTGCCACTTTTATTTTCATTTTATATGTTCCCCCTATCTTATCACGTACAGTATATGCTGATGACCAGCTCTAGACTGGACTACTGCAACACCCTATAAGCGGACTAATCTACCCGTGTGCCCCTGCATGATCGCAGTCCTGTTCTGTGTCCCTAAGTTCAACTGTAAACACTGGGGTGACGGTGCTTTCTGTCTTGGCCCCACAGTTACGGAACACCCTACCTTTGTAAATCAGGTCTTGGGGTTTTACACATTGTGTATTTGTTTAATGCTTATATGTTTTAGTCTTTTAAATTTTTTTTACTACTGTTAGTTTCTTAGTTACTGGTTTATCCCACCTTTTATTGCTGTTACCTGTACAGCACCTTGGCCAGCTCTGTTTTGGGATGTGGCACTTAAATAAATAAAATAAAATAAGGTTTGTTTTGATTTGATTTAATATCAGAAGTTTTATGTCAGTAAGAACATTATCAGTGATGCATTTTGCTGCATATGACATTCACTGATTAACTTTTATTATATATTTATTATTATGTAGTATTTCCATTAACTTTGTGCCATTTTGTACAGACAGATGGAAAAATAATGGTCATCATCAGGCCCAGAGCCCAATGTGTCCTGACATTTTGCCCATTATATGGGTCAAGCTCCAACCTGCAGCTCCAGATATCATGCAAGCCTACAGTTCACATGGTATCTAGTGAAATACCTCACCTTCACTTGGTCAGTTTGTTGTCAGCTGTCTCTTCAGCATTTATAATAGCTAGAAATAATCCTGACGAGATCATCAGACTTGTTTTTTCAGACTTTGGAAGTCTCCATCCAGAGATATTTTGCTCCATGAGTAAATCTTTATTCGTAACCTTTAATGACGGCTCCTTTAATGTCAGCCTTATGTTGTGCAGGCCCGTTTTCAATATCCTGTTGTTTCTATGTACTCTTCACTGTCCCATTATTGTTACATTAATTACACAGCTCTAAGCACCAGGAAGTAATAGATCATAATCTGGTGATTTCATAAGAAATGAAAAGTATAAAATCTAGCGCTTATCATGTCTAATCCGCTGCTTTTGAAAAGATCCCCTACCACAACCCATCATCCAACATGCACGTTCACACACCTCCTCGCTCCGTCCTGGTCATTTATCTGATTGTGCTAGAGAGCTCAGTGTACCAGCTGGGGTCAGAGCTGCAGAGAGGCCATGTGTCCCTGGAGGCTATAGGAACTCTGGCCCTCTGAGAGAGCCAAAGTGATGGAGTGCTACAGAGTGCTACACGCACCAACGATGCAGCTCCTCTCATATTCATGCCACAGCCTTACACTGTAAAGCTAAACTTGAACAGCAGTAAAGTACAGGTTATCCGAGCAGGATAAGTAACCGGAAGCGGAGGGTAACATCACCCAACAGAAAAGAAGCAAACACAACCTGACTAATAATGATGTGGCAGCATGTGAATATGTATTTTTATATATATATATATATATATATATATATATATATATATATATATATATATATACATACATACATACATACAAATATTCTTCCTCTCTGCCTTTCTCTCGTTGGCTTAGTTCACTCACCCATGCTCACTCCCATGCGAAGAGCAGATCCTGCCATGCGCGCTCCATGGCCTCCCATCCCCCATCACTTTCCCCAAGGGAGAGAGAGAGGAAGGGTGGACGCTTGATTCTTGACTCTGTAACGCAGAACGCACGCCACATGAATACATCCTCGCGCTAATTACTGTAGCAGCGTGTTCTGGTTATGGATGGTTGCCATGTCGTCGAGTAGTTTGGCTCGGCTGGCCGGTTGAAATCGTGACGATGAAAAATGTATTACACCAAGAAGTTGCTCAAGAGCGGCGCTGGTGTGAAAGTGAAGCTGCGTTAGTGTTGAGGTTGGCGCAGTCTTAGCCTTCTGCCTTTCGTCCATTAGTTGTCGGCGTTGCCTCAAGTCTTAAGCATTCACAGTGTTTTACCCCGTAGGCCTCCTAGTGTTTTTAGCAAATGCTCAATCTGGAACTATTTCCATCCAGTGAATTTCTATGACTGTAGATCATTTTATCTTATCGTCACCATGTCAACCAGTTCAGTTCATGTGCCTTGATGTTGCCTGTTCATGTTCTGTTGGGTCACTTACAAGGCCAGGGGTGCACCAGACAGGAAAAGGGAGGACATGTGAGAACAAGCAAGGAAAGGATAGAAGAGGAGACCAGAGGGCAAGGTGAGAGGAAAGATTAGTAGGGTAGGCGAGAGGAGAGGAAATGAGAAGGCATGGCGAGTCGCGAGGAGATGACGAAAGGAGAAGAGAGCATCGGAGAGAAAATGAGAGGAGAGACATTGACGTCTGAGATGCTATCGGGTCCTGCTGCTGATACGACAGCCGCGGTCCTCATTGACAGCGCCTCCCGTCTCCCATAGCCTGCTGTTCTCCTGCACAGCACAGGGCGCTATCGTCTCCCAGGACTTTGTTCTAAGCAATATCTGCATTTGTCAGCATAGGTTTTCTTCTCCTCTGGGCTTTTATACACACTCGAGCAAGGTGCGCAGGGATTTTCCTCCCCCTGAATATGGAATATGAAATGTGAAATGCCCTTGGTGAAACATGGCAGTGGGGAAATGTTTTCCTACGAGGCACTAGCACAAGGAAGGCTGTATTGTAATGTACACTCACCTGCCACTTTCACAGTCTACTTCAGTCCAATACAGTCCGTACTGGTTGTATTGTAAATTCTCAGTTAGGTGAGAGTTGAGATGGTTCTTACTGTACGTTGTAGCCCCCGAAATAAGCCCATGCATTGGAAATATAATAGCAAAACTATGTCTATACTATCTTATAATATAATGCAAGCACCCATTACTTAACCAGTGAACCACAGTGTAACAACGTGGCCAAGTGAAAGCTCTCTAACAGTACACTATGTACTGAACAGAACACAACTACAGATCCTACGCACCAGAAAACAAAGGCGATCAATAAATAAAGTGAAAGCTAACCCCCTTCACCATAAGTAGAAACACTTTTTATCGCCCATCCCCCGTTTCTGTCCTGCCCGGACAGAGCCGGCGTAAAGGAAGATATACAGCATCTGACCCCAGTCGTGCTAAGGAACCTTCAGTGTTGCTCTCAGATTCGCTAAAACAGTTGCCACCGGCTCAGATGTACACTACACAACTGATCAGGCAAAAGAGGAACCACACCTGCTAGTGTTTTTGTAAAGAGCAGGCTGCAGGACAGCGACTGTGTCAGGATAGATAATTACAGCTAGTGAGGTGTGGTGCCTTTGTCCTCCTCTGTGACATTCCCTCAGGGCTTGTTTTATGATTGTTGTGCCCTAAAAGGTCAGACGAAAGACATCTCTCCACTCTGTGAAGCCTGGGCCCAGGCCCCAGCACCCTGGGTTTCTTTTTATCTAGACTACACTTCCTACCTTGTGGAAGAGGTCGGTTTAGATTGGTTAAAAATGTTGTTGTATTCCTTTACCTGTATTCACATTTAAACAGACTAACATCAGGAGCAGACCAGAAAAGCCTGGACAGAGAATGTGAGAAACATTTACAAGTGGCCAGTTACCAAAGGTGGAACGTGGCACTGAACAGCTTCAATCTGATGGCAGCCAAAGAGTGAGGACCCCCCTGCTGTTAGCTGGACTATTAATAGTGGAGACATTCAGCTTTCTGCAGTTGGCGGCAAGCAGCCAGGCATCTAAGCAGGCAGCCAGCCCTGTGGTCACTGAGGCTTCCAGGAAAGCCAGGCAGCCAGGTAAAGGAGCACAAGGAACGAACTCCAACCGACAGGAGGAAGCCTCGTGTGTTGGTAAAGATGATGATTTTAAATTGTCGTAAGTCTGAGAATGTCACAGTTTCTCCCTCAGAGCTGCAGATTTATTTCCTTTATTGTTGTAATAATCCTAAACTATTCCTGTTGTCTGAGTGCTGGATATACGGCAGGCCTAGCAGGCTCTCTGCTCATTTAAATGATAGATTGCTGCGAACTGAAGTGAAAAGATAAAATTAACACCGGCAATAAAGTGGCTTATTAATAGAGGCTTTGTGTGTGTTCGCTGGCGTGTTTACCAGCAGGAGTTTACGCAGTCTGTGATCTGCTCATTCAAGATTCAGCTGGTCAGAGCAGGTGCAAGCTGGTGACTCAAAACACATGCAGGCTGCCGAAAGGGTCCTTCTCATACTGTACGGCTTTGTGTGGGCAGTTCTAACGCTCTATAAACACATGGAGCCCTGTATAGTTTTGTGCGCACACACACACACACACACACACACACACTTACACTTACACATTAGCTCCACAGAGGCCTCCAACCAGACAGTGGAATATTATGTAATGATTAGTGCAGTGACTCTTTGGGGAAACTTTACATTTCCTTATGCAATCGCTGCTAATATCCTGAGGATTGTTTAACGAAACGCACGTATTCCAATTTATTTCCTGTTCGTGCTGCATACTGTAAAATTTATAGCCATCGTCTCACTTTCAAACGCTTTCGGCTCTGGCAGGGATCAGAGGTTAATACTGTAGTAGTGTTGCATTTCTTGTACAGTAAATGCTGCAGTGGGTAGAATGGAATCGGTCAGATGACATAAATAGAGGAGGATAAAGAGCCGCTGTTATCATGACGTCATTAAAGCAGCGGTGGAGCTTATATAAGCCCATTGAACACCACAAACAGCCACTATATTAGAACATACACTGCGGCATAATGTACCACATGCAGACCAAGAGTGGGGCTGATGGAGTCTCGTTGCTAGTTTGTGTTTAGAATTTAGAGTTTGTTACGGTAAGTGCGGTGAGAACAGGCCTGTTTTTCATCCCCGTCATTCGCCACTAATGAGAAGGGAGGCGGTGTTGTGATCCTGGGATCGTGCTCCTCGACCACAGTCTGATGGAGAATCTCCGACTAATCCCTTAATATCACTCATCCAACTGAGATACTGCTGCTATCGCCATGGTGATACCGTGATGGCCTGGATGTGTCGTAGTGGCGAGGGAGGGAGGGGGTTTGTAGAAATCCTCCTTCGTAAAGCATGAACATAATTATTTGAAGTTGCATCTGAAATCACCAGGCTCAAGCCACGAGGAGGAGAGCAGGTTGTCTGTGTTGGCTTCAGGCAGGGAAGTCGAAGTTGGTCGCGTTCTTCCTGAGTGGGCGGCCGCTTGTCTGGTTGCCTTTAAATCGCAGCAGAGAGGCGACTAATGCAAGGGAATCCTTTGATTCGGGATTTTCCAGCAGCCAGAGTCAAGGAGATCTTTCCGCCATCGCACAGATGTTAAAAGCCATCAAGTTCAAGTTAATTTATCTGGGTGATACTGCCCATCACATCTGTTTAGCGGGCTGAACTGATCTGTAGGCCGCACAGCGCACGCAGTACACAATAACTGCACCGTGTGCTGCTTACCTCACTTCCAGGGTGTGCAACGCCATCCACAGCAGTATTTTCGCTAAAGGCTGGGTGCAGCCTGTGTGTAGTCAGCTGCTATCAGATAGCCCTGCTCTTGTCTGCCTGTGTACACTTTATGCAATTTAGTTAAGCGGGCTGAGAGTGACGTGGCGTAGTGGTGAATTGACACAGGAAGGAGTAGAGCAAGTCAGGCCAATAATAGGCAGCGTATCTATTACCTCTCTATTGTTAGCCACGGCCTGGCTATTATTATAACCCTGAGTCAGACACAGACAACTGACTGCAGTTTCAGTACATTCCACCTCTCATGTTCTTTTAGTCTGTTTGAGGATGAGTGTGGGGTGATGTTTAGATTGAGCCAAAGGTCTGACATCCCAGGTATCACTAATATTATCTGTTTTACTGCTGTGGATGCGGATGGATCGTTTCACTGATTCTCATCATGCATAAGTTCCACTGGAACTGGAGGAAAAGTTTAAACTAGGCTTTTGACTGTGAGACTGGAAATAATGTGGCAGTTGTGAGACCTGACAGAACCGGTGCTTGGGAGGTGATGGCTCAGTCTGTAAAGAACAGGGTTAGAGGGGGACATGGGTCCGCGTTCAGCGCTGCCTGCCTGCCTGCTGGTGCTAGCGTTCGGGCCAAAGCGGCGGGAGGTGGCCTAGCTGTGGTCGGGTTAGGCCTGCGTTTCTGGAGTATTCCCAGTGGAGCCGAGCATGATGGGAGGCGTAGTGACGTCAGCGCGGGACAACGTCAGCTGCCAAGAAAGTGCTGATCGCAGCCAGAATAAAACGTATCTGTGTCAGGATGAATATAGCGGAATGACGGGAGAAACCAAGCATTCACACACGAAGGCAGACGCGTGCGTACACACACCATTACCCAGGCATACGAGCACATGTCTGCAAGGAGGCCAACGCCGCTCATACATCTGATACGCGCTCCGCCGGATGATGAACTAGCGGTTTCGGAAATCGACGTTGCGCATATGTTTGCTGTGAGAGTTTGCGTGAAAATGCACTTGTGAGTGTGTGGGCTGCTGGGTAATTAGCTGACGCGTTGCCATTTGGAAATCTCTCAGGAAGGCAGATATGGAGCAGCTCAATTGAATCCTGGCAGGTAATCTAAAGAAACAGATGGATTTTTAGTTATATTTGGCAGCAGATTAGCCACTTCCCTGTTGCTCAGAGAAATCTGCTGTTGCCAACTCCTGTTTGACAATCTGAATATTAGTCCTTGGTCAGGAGGTCTGGCTTGTGTGCTGTTAGATTGCCTATTCTGATGAGTGCGCCCCATGGATTCAATCCTATCTGTGCTTTCTAAGGCCCAGCTGTGATAGCTGGCCAACCCCTCCACTTGCACTTGCCCTCTCGCTGTCTCTCGTGCACCTGCCTGTTGTGCAAGCCAGCATCCAGTGCCAGAGGAAGTTATCAGCACTCTATCCACTGCCCCTAATCCACTTTGAGGCAGGGAGAAAGAGTTAAGGAGCGAATGAACAGGTGTGGCAAGATCCAAATGTAGAGGCGGTAACGTGGGAGTTGTATGTTTTATATATTCAGAGTTTTGGAGCATAGGAACAATATGGGTGTTATTGCATTTTGCATGCACTACATTAGTTTTCTTAGGTTTGGTTTAATTGTCTGCAGCTGTTTTGTTTTTTTTACCATGTAGTAATCGGTTGGCTCAATAATCGCAGGTAGAAAGCTCGTTGGTCAGGTATGACGATTGTTACTGGAGGTATTTGACAGTGTGGGGAATCAGAAATGAGCAGGACTACTGCACAGCCCACGCTAAACCACAACGGAGCAGGGCGGCCTGTGAAGGAGGAGGTCCTCATTATGGAAGTGTGGCTAAGGGATTTCAGACAGTAACCTCATCTCTGATGCTGTTAATGAAGTACATGTTTTGTATATCACTACTGCCAGATTACTCGCTTATGATCCAATTATCAGTCAGTCTGTCGTGGACTCAGAGGACCTCTAGTGCCACTGCCTGGCTGGGAGATCCTCCGTTCCTCTGATTCTTTTTTTTTTTTTACTACAGTGTTGTAAGGCAGTGTCTCTAAAATCCCTTAGAAGAGAAATTTGTAACTTTGTACAGTGAGCTGTGCTACTGGTCAGACTGGCTTGTGTCTGCAACATGATTGAGTGGAAACATTTTTATTACGTTGGACTATAAAACTATACTGTGGGCCTTAAATAAAAATATGGCAAATTCTTTGCCTTATGTCATGGACAAGCCAACTCCTTAGTGCATCTAGGTAGACCTGCTGTAGATAAAGCTGTAAACAACCAGAGTTGTCTTTATCTACTGTTGTGTTACACACTGTAAAGTCTCAAGAAAGCCAAACTTAAAATAAAAATGTAATATTAAATGTGTTTTATATATTTAGCTGAATGCCAAAATAAACTGATTGTCTGTGAGCTAACTGCTTTTAGCTTTACTTATCTATCTAATGATTCCTTTCCCTATAGAGTATATGTCTGTGAGTATATTATTACTGTTGAAGATAGATTGAATGGGGTCTAGCAAGGCTGTAGCATTCATTGACTATATCATTTTGAAGTCTTTAAATTAGAAACTGTAACTGATGTCCACTAGAGAGCAGTGTAGCCTTAGTCATAGTCAGACCTGCCTGCTTCTCTGCCAAAGTCGGTCTGATCTGTGTACGTAAACCTAAACAAGCGGCATGTGGCTCAATACGTCTCTGGCGCTGTCACAGGAAAAAAACTGGCAGTTACACACACTTAAACTTTAATACCGAATGTGTTTGACTTTGTGTGTAGCGATGGACCGTGGGAAGCGCAGTACAGCTTAAGGTGATGGAAAACAGAGAGCTGCCCTGCAGGCCACCTCAGCAGCCAGGACGTGGAATACGTCACTTGTGACATTTTACACTCGCTCATTTTACACCCCCATGTCAAATAATACACTGTGCTTTCTCTCTCTCTCTCTCTCTCTCCCTCTCTCTCTCTCACACACACACTCAAATATGCACACGCATCAGTACAGTACACACATGGTGTGTATGCATAGATGCACAAACACTCTGTCCGGCAGCAGGCAGCAGGCTCCATCAGATAAATATGAGGCTTGTAACGCGACCGCTGAGACGAGTCTGATGGGATCAATAAAGAACGGCGCTGCAGGTCATCGGGAGAACACAGTGTGAGGATAAATATGGACTGGCTCATCGGGAAACAGAGCAGTGAGACTGATGGGTACACAGCACTATAGCTTCTCTTGTGTGTTCTCTCACCTGGCTGACACAGATCAGACAGGCAGATTTCTCGCTCTGTTGTCCTCCACCTCTAGACTGTGTGAGACTTTCTTGCTGTAGTCTGATACTCTGCATGTCAACTGTTTGCTGTTTGAGGCTCGAATGGCTTTTACTTACTTACTGGAATTAGAGTTTGATTCAATATTTAAAAGCCTTTTTTTTTTTCAAATGAATGTTTCATTGCAGGCATTTTACTGTGTGTCATTGTATGAAAGTGGAACATAAGGTGGTTCAAGTTAGCGTTTTTTTCTCTTGGACAGCATCATCAGCTGTTTTTAAAGCCTTCTCAAGCAACAAAGCAACAGGCTGTAAAGTTAAACACGTTTACAGTCAGTTTGTTGCATCACGTTTGTTTCTAACAGAAAGAATTCGTTACCTAGACTATGGAAATATCGCCTCACATTTGGTGAATCATAGAGCTGAAAAGAAACACAAATCTAAACATCATATAGAAAATGAAATTACTTAGAGAGTGACTTAAGTAAGGCCTCAGTCAGAATCACACAGAATCCACTTAGCACGTTCCATTTCGCATGTAGCTATTTAAGGCCGACTGTGAACTTCTGAAATGTGATTCTCAGCTCTGGCACGACAGAGTGGGATTCGCTGCTAAAACAGATGAACAAGCAGTTGCTAGTCTAGATACAGTGTCCTCTGACACCATTATCATCAGACTAAGGTGGAAGATGCTTGTTGTACAGAGCTGTGAAACCATAGTTCAATTTAACTACTACATCACTAATTTACTGATGTAATACAATTACAAATGATTTTCTCTTGTTTAGTAGCATCTTCAAATTTCTATATAGGCTATACTTGGATTGTGCTGTGTGGCTTATGCCTTATGTGTTAAAGGCTGTGATGTCATTATGTAATCTCTTCAGGCATGCGTTGCTGACTCAGCTTTGTTGAAGTTTACGCAGAATGAGCTAGTGATTCCATCGCTTCACCTCGGTGTGCAATTCAAGGCAGCTCTCCAGTGTCACTCAGGCTGAACTGATCCGCTTGCCGGTTACGCCGAGCCCGTCTAGTTGCTTGTCTATGCTTCTGGGAACTGGTGGGTTTGTGGTGGGGCCCCCGATCAGTTACTGATGTCACTCAGGTCCTAATAGAGACTTACAGTTGGAAGGTGGGCTCACGTGGACTTGCCTTTTGTTTAGATTATCATCCATGCTACAGCAGTAAAGAGGGTTACTCACATGAAGCAGTCACCTCAAAGTTTAAGTTGACCCACATCAAAAATTCATCATCTCAGTGTTGATTTTTTTATTTTGTCATTACTACTCTTATCATTGCATTCTCATCCCTGTCAAACCATCAATGAGATATTATTCATGTTGTAGTCATTAGAATAATTTATGTCACACACATCTTATCAAATAATATCAGTTGTGTCAGTACTTTGTGTCTTTTGTTTTCCTCATCTCTTTGTGTTCTCTATGCACTGAGCCGTGCACACTTTTTTTTTTTTTAATGTTTTAGGATGAAAGAAGAACCAAAGCCTCAGCCGGCACAGTAAGTGAACTTCATTACCCAGAGTGCTCTAGGCTTTGACACTTCTTCCTGTCAGTCAGCGCTGTGTGCTTCATGTGGATTTCTCCTCTTTGTCTGGGCGGGAGACGAGAAGAAATGTCACTAATGTCATGGAAAGCTGTCGTGGCTTTGAACTTCAGTAGCGTCGCTCTGAGTGGTTGACCAGATTATGCTGGACACTAAACATCTGACTTCCATGATATCAGTGACAGTGGTGTTTTCCTTTCCAGCAGCTTTGTCATAGCCAGGCCCCAAACCCTTTTCTCTCTTTCCCTGGTCTCTGACTGGCTCCCCATTCTCATGCAGTCTGTCATCTGCACTGTGATATGCTTGTGCAGCTTTGTATTTCAACCACCAATGTGAACTGGATGCAACTGTGCTGCACCACTGTGCTTTAACTGCATTATGACTGAATATACCTTAAGTCCAATTTAATTTTATTTTATTTATATAGCATCAATTCAGAGCAGTTATCTCAAGGCACTTTACAAGTAAGGTTTAAGACCTTACACAACTAAAGCCAACAAATCCCACATAGAGCCAATCAATAAATTATACATTTTAATAGCAACAATGGAGGAAAAACTCCCTCTATAGAGGAAGAAACCTCCAGCAGACCCAGGCTCAGTGTGGGCGGCCATCTGCCTTGACCGGTTGGGGTGAGGGGATAGAGAAGAGACAAAACAACACAACAACAACAACAACAACAAAAACAAGCAGTAACAGAACACAGGCAGGATGGTTGGACCAGCAGCTGGAACCTGGAGACACACATCTGAAGGTACCTGTAGATGAGGATAGAGAGAGAGAGAGACAAAGGGAGAAGCACAACTACAGGAGAAAAAGAGACAAAGTTACTCACATGTGCACATGGAGGCATGTTAGTGGGTAGAAGAAATAGAAAAACAGAGGAGCTCAGTGCATGAAGGAGGTTCCCCAGCAGCTTAACTAAGAGATGGTTCCGAGCATCTGTAACTAGTCTGAAAACTTGACCCCTACTGCGGCACCAAGCAGATATAAATGACCCTTTTGTCAATTGCATCTCTCATTTCCATTGGCTGTAGAGCTTCTCTGCTTCTTCTCTCCTAACTCGACTGTAAGTCTGTCAGTCTCATCTGTTGACACTCCGTTTGGTTGTCAGTGTTCCACTAACTGCTGCTCAGCCTGTGTCCTGGCCTTCTCCTTTCTCTGTGCTGCGTTGTAGTGAATGTCTCTGCTGCTGTTCACGTTAGAGAAACCGACCTGCTTCCTAAAACCTCGTTTGAGGACAGATTGTTTTCTCCCATGATGACTCATTGCAAATTTCCAGTCACACTTTGCTTATTTGAACAGGTGGTTTCCTTTTAGTGGGATCACTGAGCTGGTAAATAATGTTCTTCAGCCCCAGCAAAAGTCCCCAAATGACAAGGAGCCAGAGCCAGACTCGTAAGTAACAGTGCAGACTCTTCTGATCTACTTTCCTCTCAGCAGGCACACGCATGTACGCATCAGCTGGAGGACCCTAGTGTTCCTGTACATTACTGGTGTGATTTAAAGGTGCTAGTTTCATTTATCCCTGCATAGACGCATTACTTATTTGATCTGTGGTTGGAACTCGCCGATATTAAAAATCAAGATGCTTTCACCTCTGCTTAAAAATTGATCCGCCTACTTCAAGTCCCTCCATTGATCTTTCAGTGGAGGGACTTGAAGGGACTGTTTTAAACCTTGTGCGAAAGCTGCCGTGCGGCTTATCTCTAATTCAGGATGGAACGTTAAAAATAATACATGCAACAGATCAATACATGCGAGGAGAGCAGCTGTAGGACAGTGATGGAGGTTAGGCCCGTTTCATTCACTAATCAATCAGCGTGTGAGTGGTGATCAGGTGAGGAGCTTTCCAGTAAGTTTACTTTCTTGCATGGCGTCCGGTGTCATTCATGCTGCTTGTGTATGACACTTAACTGGAAGGGAGCCGTCGTTATTACGGTTGGGACTAGAGTGATATTTAGCAGCCTAAAGTAATTAAAGTAAGCTTAATTTGAAGTAATTCACATTTTCCTCCTTCTGATAGACATGGCATCCATTAGCCTTTACCTGATCTATTAACGTAGGCGGAAGACCTGTGGCTTCAGAAGCTTGTGGAGAGCCCGTACTGTAGTTCAGCCGTGGTGTTGATACGTCCAGCCTGTCATATATCCAAGAGACGGGCTCGCATTACAGGCTGCGTGTAGCTGCTGTGGTCCAGAGAGCTCCGATACGCTAGCATGAGATGGGACAATGAGCAGAGTATGATTACTCGTCAGCTGCGTCGCCTACATTTGACCGTGTTTGACCGAATAAGTGAACCCTTGGAATGATCCCTGTGTACCAGCAGCATGGTGCAACTTGAATCTACGCTGACTTTACTCTTTATTCACTGTTTATTCATTGTTTTCTTCCTCGCACTTTAATTGATGACTAATTCACTCTGCCTTATACATATCTTTTCTCTTTACGTGTGAGCCTGCCGTTTATATATTTTCTTTTCTTTCTCCTAGATCTCGCTCAGTACAGAACTTCATAGATTCTTTCACAGATTTGTAAAATAGATTTGTTTTCTTTTGGTAACTTCTGTTTGGTTGCGATAGAGGTGAACAAAGTCTTACAAGACCTTACCTGATATAGTAGCGAGAGATATTATCATTGGGTATCTTGCTCTTCTAACTTTGTCCAACATTAAAGCCCTTGTTGTGACTTTGGATTGAGGCCATGTTTTTTGTAAATGCGTTGTGACATTAGGTGAAAATAAAACATGGATTTTTCTAAATGTATTTCATTGATCCTTGGAGAACGTGGCCTTATATCCCAGCCTTCATCGATGTGTTATCTGGCTTTTTGACACTAAATGAGATTTGGTGGGATCAGTTGAACAGTGCTCTGCTTGGTAAACACACGCGGGCTGTGGCACAATTAGCCCTTTAATTCCCTAATGATCACGATGAAGAGCGTTCTATTGGCACGCTAATGTTTAGAAGGCACTGAGACTCACCTGCCGCTACACACACACACACACACACACACACACACACACACACACATACACACACATACACACACATACACACACAGACAAAGTCACGTGACACGTGGCCATTACATTTGGGCTCCAAAGCTCTGGTTGTGGGTAAAGGAAAGGTTTATCTCAAACGCAGAGCTGCATGTGGTAAAAGGATAGTGCTGCTCAATAATTCACAAGTGCTAATGAATGTTGCAGGGGATATGTGGGGCGAAACCAATTCTAATCGCCATATTATGAAGTCAGCGCAGTGTTTAGTTTCCAAGGAGACGCTCAATTGACATATGTCATACAAAATGCATGTGAAGAGTGCATGCAGGGTTTTTTTTTTTCTGTAGTCTCCCAGTACTAGGAGTAAAGGACCAACTGCAGAGGTGGTTAAACCCCGTCCTGCTTGTTTTGCAACGTCCCTTGGGGCATTACATGGATCAGCCACTTGTAAATTGTAAAGTGTGAGGCTCTTTTTGGGAAGCAAGCAGGGCTGCGGTTCTCGCAGACAAGGGTTTGCCACCTATGATCCACTGTATAAGATCATGTTGAATTCATCAGAACGCGGCCACGTGTAGGACAGAAACAGTAAGTCACTAGACGTTAGACTGGGAAGGCAAGCTCTCTGTGTGGCCACAGATCATGATGAAATAATATAAAGACATGCTCATTGTATTGGTATTATCATTACCTATCTCTCTGGCTCTAGGGTGTTATATGTCTCACCTTACGACTCTCCTGATATAGAAACACAGGTGATGATTCATTAAACGCAGAGGAACCTGAGCAAGTGGAATTAAATGATGTTCTTAAACTTGCAAAGCAAATTTGATACTTGCCTCCTCTGTTTTAGAAGAGACATCAAAGGGGGAGCTTAGCTTTGAAGCGTCTTAAGGTCATGATGTCTGCTGTTCCTTTCAAAATTTCACTCCCGACACACGTCTGAGGTTATGTTAGGGAGCTTTTTGTGGATTTTGATGAAAGCAATAAACGCAAAACTGACAACAATGAGGATAATACTGATATAAATGTTTTATTTCAGTGTTTATTTCAAGTCTAATATGCTAAAACCAAACATTAAAAACAACATCATACTAGTTTGAGCTTTAAAATAGTGTTGTCACTTAATAGACCAGACACCGATCATCAAAGCTTCTCTCTCTCTCGCTTTTTTTTTTTTCTAATCTCCATCCTTTTCTTTCACTTACAGGAAGTTGCACCAGCAGTTTGAGTCCTATAAGGAACAGGTTAAGAAGATGGGGGAAGAGTCTAAACAGACTCAGGACCAGAAGAGTGAAGCCCCAACGTGTGGGATATGCCACAAAACCAAGTTTGCCGATGGCTGTGGCCACCTCTGTTCATATTGCCAAACGAAATTTTGTGCTCGGTGCGGAGGACGAGTGTCTCTGCGGTCAAATAAGGTAATCCTGGCTCACATGCTCGGTCTATTTTTAAGGACGGGCACACATACAGATGTCCCCCCCTCAAGCCATTTCTCCCTACACTATTATTTTAAATCCAAGGTTACGAAACATTGCAGTGAAATCATTAATCAGACTGGGAATACAATTAACGGCGTCTCTAGCGGCAGCTAATGTCATCTTTGTGCATTATTTTGTTTTAATTCGGCTCACTATGCCGTGCTGATTCAAAACGCCTGTTTGTGTTTACTGTAACTTACAGTTTTTCCTTCTCACCACTGGAGGGAACTGTTCACTCTTTATTTCAATAAAAAAATGACCCTGATGGCTGCTTTTGTATAATGTGGCATCCCAGTGCATAACTAACCTTTGTTAAATCCTGACTAAGCCAGAGCTTTTAGTATTTGGCCGCTTAAATTTGAATCACGAGTTGAGTTTTGATGTGATGCCATCCAATCCTGTGCTACCGGAGTACGTGACCACCAGGACCTACTAATACCACCATCAATCTTTCTCTCTCCCTCTCTCCCTGTCGTTCCTGCTCCTGTCTTCTTCCTCTCTTTCTGCTGCATTCCTGCTCTCATGGAATTGCAACAGGAGGATAAAGTGGTTAGCAAATCCTTTTATGCTTCCTTGGGACTATGTCCGAACACAAGCATTGTACATGAAATGCCTTTCTATGTACATATATGCACATTCAGCAGCGAGTAATGACATGAAACAACAGCAAAAGTCCTGCTCAAGCCGTGAGTCTGACATGTTACGCTGAGAAATAACGCACTTCAAAAAATAGTGAAGCTGACAATATTTTTGTGTAAAGTACGTTTCAAACGAAACACATTATACAACAACAGAATCAAGCTGTAGGGACTTGCGGGACTATTCTGTTTATGTTTTAATATTAATTAATCTTTGGATTAAAATGTATTTACACTAGCTAGGTATTCACAGAATCAAATTACTGCAGTATTACAGTATTACCATGAAATTCACATAGCAGGTACAAAGCGAACAGGCAGTGCTGTGATGTAATGTGCAGAACAGTAGAAATCACAAAGGTAAATAAAGTGGAATCCTCTTGCTGACTTTTTCTAGCTATGTAGCGCATTAAACCAATATGTCATGGTTCTGTAGTGTTCTTTTCATCTTGGGCATAATCTGTTTGTGGCCATTGCCAAACGATAGCTAAACAGTCTGTAGGAGTAGCACAGCAGACTCCATCAAGACCTCTGGTCTGTTGCTCTGTCCAGTGCCAAGACCCTAGTTGCAGGTTCCTATTGTTCTCTGGTAGATAATAGCCAGGAGATCGGTTACCGTGTTGTGCAGATGGTGTTGAGTAAATACAGTGAGCAGTCTGGCACTCCGTGGTGAAAGGGCATTGTCAGGGTGGCCATGGGATGTGCCTCTGGTGCAATGCCACCTTCTTGCTGTGCCTGACGCTGGCCTGCCCTCCTGGCACTTAAATCCAGTGTCTGTTAGATTATTAGCCACAGCTGTGCTGTTGACGGTGTATTGTCGTAGACACAGTGTCTTCTCTGTTTACGTGGTAACAGAGTCCAGGTTCTCAGACCTGACTGAGTCTGTTTAGAGCCAACAGGGGTCAATTAGGGCTGTTTTTTGGTTTTACGTGAGACCAGTGTAAGAGGACTGGAGGAGATGCCACTGAACTGGTGGGCAGGTTATCAAGTTAACGTCTGCGAGTAATTCACAGCTGTTCTTATTTTAGTACAGGTGATCATATATTTATCCAGGCCAGACATTTTCTTCTAATTCAAATTCAGGACTCAGGCCTAACTTGGGTATTTATCTAACTTAGTAGTTGGCATATGTATGTATGGGAGAGCAAGCAGAGCTATGGTACACTGGAATAGTTTACAGAAGCTCTGAGAGTTAAATAGATGATCAAGGAAGGCATAAGCTTTGACAGGTTCACAGCTCTGCTCAGTAACCCTGTTAAACTGACTATGACTCACTTGACATAGGTGCATTTAGCCTTTTGTTGTAGCGCCATCTGATCAAAACTGATAAAATATCTCTTGAAAATAACCACTGCTCACTGCTTAACCGTGCCAGGTCGCTTGGCCTCTCCTGTAGATTCTTGAAGTACAAAGGACAGAGTGGTTTTCCCAGGTTCCAAATATAAAACGCCTTTGATATACAGTGGATAAACTTTGTGTCTGTGCTATGGAGTCTTCTGAATCTCTGCTTGTAGCAGTGGAGCTCCCCACCATTTTCTCTGATGTGGCTTCAAAGGGGCCTGAGAAATCAACTGTCTCCAGGGAGGAAGTTATTTGTGATTAAAGCAGCTTGTGAGGATGCTATATGTGCAGCTTGGCCCCTCTCAGCATAAATCCTATCAGGGAAACAAGTACAATACATTTTAAAAGGCAATCACTTAATCTATAGCTGCATTTTGCATAGCAGCAACAAATCGTTCACTGCACCAGAAACCACCAGTATCCGTAGAAGATACTGACGATTGTCGTTATCCTGACTAACGAGTTTATCTGCAAGGTCAACCTAAAGAGCAATAAATGCCGAGTATTGTACTAGAACATGACATCATTAGAGGGTATCAAAAAATGTATTTAGTGTGTTGGTGGAAATCACAGACCAAATCCATTTTCTGGCGGTAGCCACTAGTGGACATTATTTGCATGTATGCAGTAGAGCTGCAATGTTGCACAACTCTGCAGTTTTAAATTGGCTGTACAAGGACTTTAGCGGAGCCTTATTGCTCCACCGTGGCTCCATTTTTCCCCTGTGCGAGACACAATTCTGCAAATCTGTCACAGGGTGCAGCTGGTAAGCACAGGCTCAATAGTTGCTAACTGCGTGGTTTGCCGCAACCATTTCAACTAAGTTCTTTAGATGATATGATCTCACTGTATGACTCACCATGTGCCTGTGCCATAAGCACGGCTTACGAAATGTCCCTTATATCCCCTTTTGGTGGCACAGATTTTCCAACGTGAACGTCATTAGTTTTTCTAACTCGTATCTACAGTCAGTCTCACACGTTCAGCCTCCTGATTTTTATTCGTTTATTTATGTGTCTAAAACAAACGATCGCGGAAAAAACAAACAAACGGGTGTGTGGTGCGTTTTCTTGAAGCTCTCACACAGTCAGGGCACTGACAAAGTGTGTCAGTTGACGCCAGCAGACAGGCAGTGCTAGTCGCTGTTCTGCGTAAGCGCCTCTCCGTGTGTGTCTATGGGACTGTAGGAGCCGAGCGGAGACGCGCCGCATATGTAATGAGCTCTAGTCAACTCCGGCTCAGCTCAGACTCTATTACAGATGAACTAATACAGCGGCGGTGGCAAACGCAACGTGATTTGACGCGCTGCCGCTCGGCGCACATTCTTCTCTCCGCGGACCTACTGACATTGAGTCCGGGCTTTGCGCGTCCTGGTGCATTTCTTTTAAACGAATAGGGAGCGAATTTTGGATTTTGCAACGGCTTTGTTGGCATTATCACGTACGGAGAACGCGTTGGTTATATTGGCCTGGATTTGATGGGTTGAGTCTCTGCTGTAACCTTCACGGTCCTCACGGCAGCCGCTGGCCGGCAGGCAGCCTGTAGTCGGAGCTGTCCGCGGTGCTGAAGGTCGGAGCAGTTCCCCGTAATCAGGAGCGGTAGCTGCGGACAAGTCGTCGCCAAATTAAACGGACGTATAAGCGGAGATCGAACTGCACAGGCACGCCGATTCCCCTCACTGGCACCATGGGTAAGCTGACTAAGCCACGGGCTGTCACCGGTCATGCTGTTTATCAAAATGTGACCATTTCACTTCTGCAGCTGATGTAACTCAGCAAATCTGCCCTCAGTCAAATCAATGGGCAAACAACCCCGTTCAGGTTGGAACGTATACATGAACTTACTCGTGAACTCACGGTTTTACCGACATTTAATCTAGTTTACCCTGTGTCATGTCTTCCAAAAAAAAAAAAAAAAAAGGTTTAAGTGAGGCTGAGGCTGATGTGGGACTGACACACACCAGCCATTTCTCTGTTATGGATGTCTACAGTGTTTCCCTCCTCTTCCTCATGCCTCTGAACTTCAAACAAGGCACATAAATATTCATCGAGTCTATTATTATTGCTGGCCCGCACACTAAAATTAGAAGCTCATTAAAATTTAATTCGCCACGTGCAGCTAGTGTTGCAGCATGTGAATGTAGGCCTCCTCCTTTTTTAATGAATTGCATCAAACCATGCAAACTGTTCATTTTGAGAAGTTTTCTCCCAAGCCCCATGTTTTAACTGGGGAAGGAATATAACTGTATTTATTACATTTAGGAGTTTTACCTTGTGCTTCAGTGATGGTCAGTAGAGAACATATCTCCATGCAATTTATACAGTGTGATCCTCCACCTCAATTTAACGGTGAGGAACTTTTTAAATATTAAAAACCTTGATGACGTCTGCCGTCATATACGTTGTTCAGTGTCATGTACATTGTAATGTCTGTCATTGCAGCCCATCACACTGTGTAGTCCCCCGCCGTGACAGCAATTTGCCCTGGGGTTTAGTAGATGGTACCCTAATTGATGTCTGTGTACTTAATGTGGACTCAGACCAGACCAGGAGGCTCGGAGCACTCCACTCCCCAGACAATGGGTCTTTAATGAGTGGTTCAGTTCACCTCAGTTCAGGTGAAGGAGCAAACACCAGAGCAATACGATACCTGTGACACTTCACTTACTACCACATGAATACTGCAAAATCTTTTCTGAAGAAAATTATTCTGGCATGTTCGCCGTTTTTGGATTTCAGATCAGATTTCCTATCAGAGTGAAAGAGGACTAAGTCAAATATTTCCCCATGACCAAAGCAGCGCGTATACACCCAGAAGAGAATCCCACTAGGATCTCCACAGTAATTCTTCTAACTTTTAAATAAAATGAATGCCTAAGTGACAGTCGCCATTAAAGGCGCCTCTAATACCTTTACAAATCATTGTAAAATGAATGGATGCCAACATGCCATTGATTTCACTTAAAATGAGTGTTTTCTATTGGAGCGCATTGTGAAATGCCTGGAAGGATACTGCTGATTCACTCCGAAGCCCCTGTTAAGTAATGTTGTAGTGTAGCTCCCTGGCCACAAGAGAGAGCACAGTGCTGTCTTCTTCCATGTGTGGTATGTGTGCTTGGCTCCTCCAGGAGATTTTGTAATGGAGCAGCTACAAAGGAGCAAACAAAGTACATAGCTAAAGGGTAAATATTATTTTAGTAAAGATATGAGTGCTTGGCGGTTTTACCATTCAGACCACGAGTATTTCCCACAAAAGGTTCAAAATTAAAAACATGTTCTCTGTTAGACATCTGTGACCCATGAATTTGTGCAGTCAATCTCCTAAGCACAAACACTTCTTTGGAAAATTGTATTTACTAGAATCCTTGAGAAACACCCTTAGAAAGTGAAGAGAAAGTATTAGAAAGGAAATTATTTATTGATCCCATGGCACAGGTTGTTTGTTTCCCTTAATTCAGTGCCTCAGTAAACAGCCTATATATTTAATAGGGTATATATATCTTCTTGGTGATAGAGCTGGGATTTTTAGCTTTCTATATTTAGCTACGGCTTCAGTCACTACAAAATGTGCAAACGGAGAGAAATGGGCCCACCGGAGAGCTGCTAGCCTCAACCCTTCGCCGGCACCCAGCCATGAGGGAAATCTGACCATTAACAGCCTCATGGTGTGTGATGCCTCTGCCAGTGTGACTACGCTACATGTGGGATCAAGTGATGATTGGGTGAAACATGTTTCCGTTACTTTTCACATATCACGCTAAGACAGATCAAATCAAGATTAGCTTATTTCTAAGGTCTAAAAGATCAGAGCAGAATAACAGTTCACAATACCATCAAGTGTGAGCATTTGAATCTTTTGTTGTATGATTCAAAATTTCACACTCGCGTTGCTCAGCACGGTTAATGTTCTATGAGGTATTCTGTGATGGGATAAAGAAGCTTGACACATGCAGTTCAAGGGCTGGGAACCTTGTTAATTATTATTGGCACACTGGAGAGGAGCGCAGCAACTGACTTTATGGTAATTGCAGTTTGGAGGGGTAAATATCTAGGTCAGAAGCTGCTATTTTCTCTGAGGAAACCAGGGTGTTTGCGAAAGAAGGAAGGGTTTTAGTAAAAAAAAAAAACCTACTCTGCCTTATGAAACGAGTTCAAATTCTGAAATGAATTTAAAATATATTGACATCATTCTGTTATTAGGATGCATAGTGTGTATCTGTGGTTTTTACTCCAAGTCCATAAGAATATATTAGATATTTGGAAGCTGTGACCTACACAGTTTACCTTTACACCCTCCTTTTTATGAACTGCACATTGGCTGAAACCTCTCACACCTCTGGTATTTACATTTTCTATTCAGCTTTTTCATACCATCAAAACTAATGGGTAACAGTAACGTGCATCATCAAACCTACTGATGAAAGGTGATGTCTGCTTTTAAATGTCTTCTCCGTATGATGATTCAGTTTAAGATACGGTCCCCTGGTCACTTTTTGTTTTCTACGATTCGGGGGCGATCGAATTGGAGTTTGAATCCAGGCTCACAGTTTTTGAGTTTTGAACACCGTAAATGTAAAAGTACAGGAAGTGATGTGTCATTGATCAGCAGAAAAACTGGCCCTGGTGGCGTCTGGGTCTTAGCCGATGACTCATGGTTCACTGCGGGACTCTCAACATGACCCCTGTTAAAGAGCCAGTCATGGCCCTCACTGGCTACTGTCCTCTGGGACACATAAAGCACAGTTTGTAGCCTCGCTTTTTCCATTGTGTGTCAGCACAGTTATAGCCCATCTGTAACGTTAATAGCTGGTCATAAATGTCTTGTGTCAATATCACATAATCTAGTACATGCTGCCCGTGGTGGGACTGTTAAGTTTTTTTTTGCACCATGTTTGAAATGTAGTTGCGAAAACTCATTATTTCTAGCTTGTGACTTCAAAATGGAGTGATGATTCGCCAGGCTCAAAATCCTGCAGGCCATGGGCTGAATCTCGTGCTTTGTGTCGAGACGACTGCTTTCTGCCTCCGCTACCTAAACATTCTTACTGGTATATGGTCTCTAATGTAAAACTATTCCCACTCAGTTTTTCCTCTGTGGCATCCGCTGCTTAAAGTTCAACCAGCGTCTGAGATAAGCAGTGGTTCTTTACAGTGGCTTCAAATCCAGCCTCATCCAAATTTAATTAGATTCAAGGTTTATTGAAGAAATAAAGGTTGAGTAACAGACCAGCTGATGGCGGGTGAGGCAGCATTCAGGGCATGCTCACACTAATAACGATAATGCACTGACTCAGCACTGGAACTATAAAGGCAGTAAGTGTGGTGGTGGTGGTGGGGGGGCGTGGTTGCAGCAGCTCTTGGCCGCCCTACTTGCAGTCTGGTCTGTCAATCACTTGGCAAGCTCCCCATCCTTTCAGAAACACTTAGATATTACTTTTGGTTGCTTACTGCTAACAAGGCAGGTGTGGCCACCTGGAACAGCCATGACTGAAATACAGGTTTCCGTCTTTTGATTTGAGACAGAATGCTGAGCTTCGCCACGTAGTGGGTGCATGTGTGTCAGATCAGCCTGGATAATCTCTTCAATCAGTCTGTATAACCTACCCCCCTAGAGGCTGCTGACCAGAAAAAATAGTTTATTCACACCACATCATAACAAAATAGGAAAAATTGACTTATGTACAAATGCAAACTATAAAATTTTTTATCGTCAAATATCTACAACTGTGTGGACTCACAGACTCAATGATTATCAACTGATTCAATGATCTCAAAGCTGCTGCATGTGTAAAACATTTCACCATTCGCCTCATCAACGTTAATCGCCAATATTGTCGCTGTGAGGTGAAAGCTATTTTAAGCTTGAAGCTTGTTATTCTTTACTATTATTCGAAGCTTTGTCAAAATTAAATTAGAACCTCAAATTTAGACATTTCTCACACGCCCAGAATTTTCGCCTTGTAACAGCGATGTACTTTGAAGGTGTCTCATAACAGCTTTATAAAACACTCCTATCACTCCATTACAGCTCATCGTCGGTTAAATCAGCCCACCTCTGCTTGCCACCCGCCATTCCGGGCCATTAACATCTGCCCTTCTCTCCCCTGCAGGTTATGTGGGTATGCAACTTGTGCCGAAAACAACAAGAAATCCTCACCAAATCGGGGGCGTGGTTCTACGGCTCTGGGCCTGATCAGGTGCGCGGTGTGTTTGAGGGTGGGCCACAGGGGAAGAAGGCCAAACTCCAGGACCCATCCCTTTACCCCTACCAGGGAGCTTCAGGGGTCTTGACACCAGCATCAGATAGAGGCAGACCTCACGGTGGACTCCTGCCCAGACAGGCGTCCCTCGACAACGGTTCGGGGCTGAGATACTCGGGGTTCAGCGACTCACCCATTGACAGGTCAGTTACCATTTAACTGCTTCCATTCTCGTGTAAAATCACGCTTATTCTTATACCGCGGGGTGTTGCATTAGTGAGTCTAACCTTTCAGCATTAATGCTGATCCCTGTGTCTATCGTCCTGGTAGTCGGGAACAATAATATAATCGCAGAATTAAGAGCAGTGTTTCCTAGCAGCCAGTCTGTACACGGTGCTCTCCAGACCCACAAAGGAGACGGAGACACACAGATCCTGTTTCTGGCACTAAGTCAGCAACTCTACAACAGTCATCCACCCACACACACTCTTCTTCACACACAAACATGCAGCAAACCACCACACGTGGACATGTGAGGTACATTTATACAGGCTCTGGCTTTCGGGAGAAACTTAAAGAACTGTTTTGTCATCTGCAAAATATCCTTATTTCTACAAAAAAGTTTCTTTAGACAGAAAAGCAGCAGCAGGCTTAATTATGATGCAGCGCGTTCCGTTCTCATATGCACTAAATACCTCCCCCGAGTCCAAAGCTCTCAGCCGCTGACAACATTGTGAATCCTGTATATCCGGTTGCTTGTTTCTAGATACTGCTAAGTAAGACATAAGACAAGTTCAGTGTCCACATGGGGGCACCTTCCACTTTTCTTTCTGAAGGAGAGAAGACGTTCTGTCATGATCTGCGCTCTTTGAAAATTGATATGTTTACAACAAAAATCTACAGAGGCCAGAGACCCGTTTTAGAAAATGCTGGTCATGGTCATCTTAAACTCTGAAGGACCTTTCACAGTAAACAGAGAGATCAGGTCTTTGTTTTCCATAACCCTTGGTCAGTCACAGCAAGCATAGCTTAGCATAGCAAATTGATTTCTAGGAGGCCTTCAAAGGTGCACAAAACCTTAAGAGTGATGGAAATAATAACATTAAGTCTTGCATTACTCATTTTCTTCTCAAATGACCTGCTTCTTTGAATAGCTTCAGTCAGTCGGTCAGTCTGTTCCTCTTGATGCCCTTCTTGATTGGCTGCGTGTTTAGGGAGGTTGAGATGGTAGCGGGGAATGATTCTCACTCCAGCACTGCCCGTATTTACAGGGACACCATGGGAAACTGGATGTGTGAATATTTATGTGATAATGTTGATGATGGATGGCAGAGAGTCCATAAATAGAACTCCCACTGCATAAGCAACCAAACTCACTTTCATTAATCTTAAGGAACGTTAAATTAACTCCAGTATGTGTCCTGCTGGAGAAAGGAGAGGAAACGCTGACAGTCTATTTATAAGGAGAAATAACTCGGGAAGCCTCCTAATTTATCTTGGTCTCAAAAGTGTCATTTGACTGAACACGCGAACACGTTGGGACAGCTGCAGTGTTGGGTAAGGCTGATTAGACATCAGTGATCATGCTGGGATTAAAATACGGTGGTGTTATTTCTCGATATTCTGCATTTTGAGCAGAGGTGTTTGAGGTGGAAGAAGGATGCGTTCAGATCGCACCAGCCTTTTGATATACAGCTCAACCTAATGTACAGTACAGCAGCATGACCACCATTGCTTGGCCTAGTTTTTCTACCTGTACAGACCTTATCAATAACAACAACATGAGCAATTGAACACCGAGCAACAGTTTTTTTAAAAGAGCTTACCTAAAATATCCATTATAAATGTACAGCTGCTTTAAGAACAGCATATGTTCCAAGTCTAAGAGTACGCTTGAGCAGAAATAACAATAATGATGAAATTTATTACCATTTTTGGTTTTACAGTAAGTAGCTTGTTTTAGCCCCAGATCTAAGCAATGGTTGTTTTTCCTTGAGAGGGAAAAACTACTGACCTCAATAAAAACGTAAAAACTGGCTGAATCGCACACTGTTGACTCTGACTTTCTTACAGCGCTTTCCTCAGCAACTGCGTTTGTCCTAAAATGATGTTTAAAAATGTGTGCGGCAATAAAGGCCCGTTTAGTATGTGATGAGCATGTTATTGCAACTGACCAGATGAAAATAGTTGCAAACACAGCATGTCATGGAAAGGTTGATAGCGCCTTTGCATATTCTTTAATGCAGTATATGTGTGTGTCTGTGTGTGTGTGAGAGAGAGGGAGGGAGTAATCCTCGGGAAACCCTGCTCCCCCCCCCCCTACAGCAGACACTCTCTCCTTTAGAGGTATTAGGACTGTCTTTCTATATTACTGATGAGGAGCCGATGCTGTGCAGCCAATTGTGGGATATATAAGAAAAAAAAAACACCTGACGACAGCATCAGCTCTCTCCACTGTATTGAACTGTGGTCTTTTTGCTGCTGTGCGCGTCCCAAAGAGTGCATGAAAGAGTGTGTGTTAGGGATGGGGGGGTGCTGTGCGTGTGTTCGTGCGGCTGAATGCTCTTCATAGGCGACGGGAAATATGAGTTGAATGTGAGGGAGCAGCTGATGCGCCGGTATAAGGGATGCTGCTGCTGCTGCTGCTGGCTGCCTTGTAGGATGATTCTCCGCTTCGTTTCTCCTCCGGGCGCTTCTTTGCCTCTTCCTGTCCACCGAGAAGGGATTTTTGACGCGCCGAAACGCAGAAACGACTCGCTACCGGCACCAGCTCTGCCTCCCTTTTCTCGCTGCAAGTCTCAAACATTATGACTGGAGGATCCCTCCCGAAATGCGTCTCGTTTGAGGACACTTTTTACCGGGAGCGGCAGGAGAAACATGGAACTTGATCGGCGCCTTTTTGCGTCCAATGCGCCCCAGGAGACAATAACAGCAAAATACTGAGGAGGTATATGTGCGGAGGGGGGCGTCCGGAGAGAGCGCAGGCTTTGGGGATGTATTGTTGGTGAGAGGAAAAGGGATGATTTACTGAGCGCGAGAGAAAACAGAGGGGGGAAAATGCAGTTTGAGACATTGCGTCAGTTCTGTAGCTCGGTTTTATCACATTTCAACGGGGCTTTCTCGGCGCCTCAGAACATCCTGCAGACGGAGCTGTTCGAGCAGGCGTTAAGCAACATCGGGTGAGTGATTCCTTTGTAAAGAAATGCCCTGAAGGACTTCCCCGCTGGTGTGTCAAACGAGTATTGGAGGGGTGGGTGTTATTGCGTTTATCGATCGGCAGCCAGCCTGCGTAATAACAGCCAACAGTGGACTAGTGCTGTTGCTACTGCAGATATTTCCTGGCTCGACGATGGGGTCGAACAGTGTGTTCGGCGCGCGTGCTCAGTTTGTGCGTCTGTGAGCGGGGGTAGATGACAAAAAAAATTAAATAAAAATAAATAAATAAAGTGCTGTGCGCGTATCCGGGCATGTGTGCGAGCGCGCGTACGCCCCAGCGCACCGCTGCTGCAGCATGTGCGCTGTGCTGCCACTGGTGTTGTGCTCGAGAGAACATGGGCGGTGGGGGAGACGGACAGGAAACGTTGACATCCAGAGATGGACGTGTTTGAAAACACCCCCCCCCCCCCCCTCCCACTTCCCCAACACACGTACACAAATCACAGCCGGACCTACTATTATAGGCTTTAACGCACATTTACTGTAAATGCATGTGTCAAGAGATAATAAACATCACTAATATCACTGAAGCACGTTATGATTAGTCCGTTAACGTCCCCACTAAGAAGCCTCAGGCCAGGCTTCTCCGTCAGACACCGGCGTCGAAACTTGTAAACACACACACGTACCTGCGGTTGTAGGTCTGAGGGAACATGCCTCCCTCTGGCTTGGTGTAGAATGAGGCCTGCATCTCCACACCATGCACTGCCTGTCTCCGGGGACTGCAAGTCTTTCCCTCCTGTCCCCCACCCTACTGTCAGGAATAATTTACAGCGTTCCTAGGCTCTCTGCCACCTCACATTACATGGCCAGAACGTTCAGCCAGTGGAAGGACTGCCTGGAAACTGTGATCCAGCCATCATCACATCTGACTGATTAACTTGATCTTATTTGCCATCGCTGCTCCTTTCTCAGCAGCAGTCAAACCAGTCTTTGAATGGGAGCTGATGACATCACCGTGTTTATCATTTAGATGCAACGATAACGTGTTTGCGGTGGGTTCGTTCGTGTGACTACATAGAAACTCTTCGTGCCAGTGTGCTGAGTTTTATTTCTGCCGCAGCTCATGTTAGTCCCATTGTCCCGAAATGTTTGGGGCTGTAAATAGGACAACGTGTTTCACAGGTTGTGCTGCCATCCCTAGCTACCCAGCCTGGTCGTCCGTTAGATCAGGGCTGTTTCTCTCTCTCTCTTTGTGTTTCTTTCTTGCCCAGGCCGGTCCTGCTAATGGGCTGCATGCTTTTAGATCCAGCTACCATCTATTATGCATGTGTGCGTCAGCAGAGGTCCTAATGGGGTGTAGAGATCTGTTCTTAGAAGATCTGAATTTTGAATTGGGTTCGAATAAAGTGGTCACTACATTTAAACTGCCACCATACTCCTCCTCCAGCGCACACACACACACACACACACACACACACACACACACACACACACCCACCCTCTCTGTAGCTATTTGTGTCTGGTTTCCTGAAATCCTTGAGTCCAAAGTGGTCCGTTGTCTTAGAAAACATGTATATCTTGTCATTTTGTATTTGGGTTTTGTATTTACTTTTTTTTTTGCATGCATACAATCTATTAAAAACAACAAGCGCTTTGTGCAGCATATTAAATAAAACCCATATCGCGACTGTTGAACGATTCCAAAGAGGCCACACTGTCTTCAGTCCGGTTTTAGTGAGTCATCCACATACATAACACACATTCTGTGTTTCAGCTAAAGTCTCTCATTTTGTTCTTCTTCAGTGTTAGAATGTACGTCGTTTTGTAGAGGTGTCTTTCTAACCTTCCTCTCCAATGAAGGGGGTCACCCTGGTGATAAGATGGAACGTTTGATCGATAGAAAAGATGATGTACTGCACCGTATGTGTCTCATGCCGTGGAACAATATTCTATTCTATATACAATAAAAGAGTGGAGGGCAGAGTCGTTCTGTAGATTCTCACAGCAAACCCTGCTCATTTCCATCTATCTTTCTTTTTCCTTTTCGACCTTACGTGTATCAAAATAACTAATCTGGTTCATTTTGAAACTTGAGGTTTCTCATCATCTGTCACAAACATGACCTTACTCAGTACAGGAAGCATAAGCAGCTGTTTTCAGGAATCATGAGACTCTTTAATCAAGAACCAACTTAGCTCTTTCATTAATCTTTACAAAACACAGCGTGTGTTAAATTTGTTTGTTGTAAACAGCTGTGAATAAGAAAAGACAAATATAATAGGTGCATCTTGCATCTTAGCCTGTGTGCGTATAACATACCACACGCTTTCCTTGTGATTTTAACTCTCGGGGCTTCTTGTATCAGCCTATATTGAACAGTAAGAGGGACTCAGAAGAGATATAAAACCAAGAAAATGAAGACGGAAAGTATCAGCGGGAGCCAGGAACACCCAGGTATCAGTCACCATGGTGACAGAGCTGTAGATGAGGCAGACCTAGCAGACTGCAGCTTGTGGGACTCTGAACCCCTTGGGTCCCATGTTCTTGTTGATCTGACAGAACTGGGGGAGAGAAGATGAAGAGAAGGAGAAGAGGAGGAAGAAGGATAGAGAGGAGGAGGAGGAGGAGGGGGAGACAAGGACAGAGGATAGATTCATAGTAATACTCTCCAAAGTTTTGGACTCTTGTGTTGATTTGCTGATGCATCCACCTTGATGTGTCATTGACCACCCTGTGCACATAGCATCTGCCTATTCCCTATTTTTACCCTTCTTTGTTCGGGATATGTTGACTTCCCTCCCTTTACGAACATCTTACGGGTGCACAACCAATCTAACTGCTGCCTTTGAGCTACTGGGAGTTGCATGCCTTGCTTTCGGGCACTTTCTGAGCAGCAGCAGATCATTGCACTTTCTTTGTCCTACAATCAGCTTTTCCCCACCCCCCAGCCCTGCAAGTATTACAACACACCATTATGAGTGTAGAGTTAAAGTGAGGCTTCAGTGTATCTGCAGTAGTTGTTTTTTTCCAACATCCCGTCACACCTCGCCCACGCTTAGCCCACCGTCTGCCCATGGTGATGTGCATGGGTGTTTGCGGCAATCAGCAGCTGTAATTAAGCCAGCCCTTTATTGGTTTTGTCCTCGCCAAGGGAGACGTGCACAGGAAGAAGAGAGGCCCTGGTTTATTGCCTGGGTGTCTAGGAGAAGGGTTATTATGATTGCACACTGGAGAGAGAGAGAGAAAGAAAAGAGGTGGATATAGAGGAAGAGATAAAGTGGGGAGAGTTGGAGTGATAGCAGTGCAGAGGAAAAAGTGTGTGAGAGACGGCGGTAGAAGCTGAATCGATATGCTTGACTGTTATTTTTATTTTTTTCTGGTCCTGCTCTCGCCATATCTTAGCATCAGTTGGAGTGAGAAAGGGGAAAAAGAGGAACGCGGAGGGAGAACTGGTAGCCAGTGGTGTGCGGCGTGGACAGATAAGCATCAGGCTCATGTCCCCGGCCACAGACCTGCTGCCCCTGCTGCTAACGCTGCTGCCCAGGGAGAAAGGTAGAATGGCCTTTGCAGAGGTTTGGTTACAGATAGCTAGCGGTACACATGATGTCATCCAATAAAACGTACAGTACACGTCTATAGGTTGGACCACCCAGGCTGCTCTTTGCAGTGAAATACGATGTGGAAGGTAGATAAAGGGTCACTGAGCAACAAAAGGAAAGCGCTCATACTTTTCAACGGCAACGCCAGCCTGTGCAGAGCACTGACATCTGGGCTCTTTTCATGCTCATGAAGCGAGACTGATTCCCTCAGAGGCTGAATAAGCATGTGTGCGTGTGTCTGACCCTCAACCTTAACATGTCATTAATGGTTGAGTTGCAATGGGTTTAGTGTCCTCTCAATAAAACCACGTTTCACTTCGGCTTCAGAGACCACTTAAAACTCCCCAGTTCTTGCCTTTTCGATCACTGATGTCTGCTGAGTGGTGTGAATGTGGGAATTAGCTCTTTTGTCTGGGTGTCCTTGCAATTCTTTGCAACTTTGCAACTGCATACTGTGCATGGACTGCTTTTTGCTTTGTACTTCACAACCTCATCATTCGTGTTTAACGTTTGATTTATTGATTGAAGCGGCTTAAAAGGTCAAGAGGTGGATTTTATTTGGATAAACACCTACAGTATTATCCAGCCACGTGGCCCAGCTGCACAAACATGTCATACTGCCACTCAGATACAACGTCTACATAACATCTTCATTTCAAATGCTTTTGAATCCACTACGTTCCTTGTTTAGGCATTCTCCTATTGCTATTTAAAACCATCTTAACCAGTGCACAGTTGACCTAATAACATAATATCTGTGTGCATTGTTTCATGAATGGAAAAGAGACTTGCTTTACACATAATCCTGTTGCTGTGCCCCAAATCCAAATCTATTTCATGCTCCAATTTATTCAATTACCAAAAATACACTTGAAGAAGCCGCGTGATAAAGCAATAATGAAAAGGCTTAATCTCAACATCTGCGTCTATCCAGTCCATTGCTATCGTCTCCCGTCTCATCCCCAGCCCATGCTCAAATCCTCTTTTGCAACACTGATGGTATTTCACAAGCTCAATGAGATTAATTATTTCCATATTTTGCAAACATTGCACCGTGTGTGCAGCTTCCCGCTTAATCCCCACTTGTGTACAATTAACTCAGTTCATTTGTGTTGCAAATGAGCCGGCCCTGGCGGTGCTCGGTGGCCTCCTTGGACGTCTCGTGCCACGCAGCGTGGAGGAGAACCCAGCCGAGGAGTGATCAAAAGCCTCTTTCTCTGGCAGGCAGATGCTGAGTAAACAGAGAAGAAGAAACTCAAATAACTGCCTCCTCCTGCGTCTGCTTCTCGCCTTCATTATTTTTGGAGTCTTCTGGCTGGCATTAATGAAGCCCCATGTAATATTCATTTAATTCCCGGTGTTTACTAGTTATTAGGTTTTAAGATAGTAGCTGATCTGATCTCCAGGGGTGGTTCAAGAGGAAAGAAGCTGACTTTAATCATTTCTCTCTTTTCGCTAGCCTGGCGTCCTTGTGTTCATTCGTATGTCTTTCATGATCCTGAGAGAAGGTCATTCGTAGACCTCTTCTTACTTCACCACATGTCAGGACACCTGGGCTAAGGGCATGTAGGACACTTGCTTTCTTAGGCGTTTGCAGCTTTCACTCACCCTTTAGGCTCTGCAAGTATGTGACCGTTGGCCTGTCAATGCCATTGAATGCAGGGAAAAAGCTCTTTCAGCTGAGAACACAAGGAAACCACGAAGGGCAGTGGAAAAACTATTCTTTTGTATTGATATAGTTTTTAGCACCAAAGGTTATTACTGTTTTTTCTTTAGCTAGCAGTTGAAATTTATTTTGATGCAGCTGAGATGTAGCTTTAATGAGCTACATTAAAACTGTTCAACACAGAATAGAATAAAACCTTATGTGACATCAGGACATACACTTTTGTTGAAGCAGTCTGTATCAAATTTCATAGTTGTACCTGTTTCCCTGATGACTTCCACCAACTTTTCAGCCCTTTGTATAAAAATATATATTTGTTTGATCTTGAAATGTGTGTGGCGACATCTCTCAGACAAGGAAAGTTTCATGAGAAAAGCTTTGAAGGCAACGTCTCCCCATTATGCACAGCTTCCTGTCTGCCTAGAAGCAAGCCTTCTAGCAGCCAAACTGTTGGAGTTCAACTTCAGGGAGACTGGCAAAAGGCAGCAAATGTAGAACAGAGAAGATGGGGGACACCGTAGATTAGCGACTCCAGTTCCTTAATAGAAGTCTTATTTTGGCAAATGGTCGTAGCCACCTCACTAATGGTACGAACTTAGTTTTTATCGTAAAGATTTTGTTCAGAGTGAGTATTATCATCATTAATCATGTCACATGTTTAAATAAAGCCTTAATAGTGCAGTTCTTCTTAAATGTTTATGGTGAAACCCATAAACGTGTCAAAGCTGCTACTGTCTCTGCAATATTTCTGACACTTATATACAAAGAAATCAGACTTATGAGAGAAATGTAGGTAGTTTCACTCAGAGCTATTCAATATACAGATATTCTGTATAAGTGGGTTTACTGTGATGTAAAGCAGCTCTGCTTTTGTATCATATCTGTCGCACACACAAAAGCCTTTTCTACATCCATCCATCATCTGCACCGCTGGTACGAGTGGTAAGAGTTTGGTCTCGAACTGTATCCGTTGTTATTTTATGGTTATTTTTGTCTGTGTAAAGTACATTTTCTGTGAGACGTACACATGGATTCTGCCTAACACTCGGCAGCCTTGAGCAAAGCAGGGATAGCTTACCTGAGACAGTGGGCAGGGGGCTTTACTTAGTGTGTGTAGAAGCCCAGCAGGGATACTTAACTAGGGATCCTGAATGGATTATGTGACTTTTTCTTTCAGGCCGTGGCTGGTCAAAATAAACCTATGTCCAAAACACACATCAGAAGTGATCAGGAAACTTTTTGCATCGAGTTCTGTTGAACTGAGTTTAACTATAGCCTATATTTTATATTTGCCCATTTTGTATTGGTGAAGGACCAGGAAACGTTTATAACGAATATAAAGCTCATAACATGTCCGGAATCAGGAAAGTCAGGTTTTGTTCGACTTCCGCCTTGATGTAAATTGATTTAAACTGACATTTAAGATAGTCTGGTCCCTGTTGAGGTTGCGGTTCCGTGCCTAGCGGAGCCAGGTGAGTGGTACACGTTTGAGCTGGCTGTCTGGGCCATAACTCCATAGCTATAATGCAGTGAATGTACTGTATGGTTCTGGGTTTAGTTATAAACACTGTTCCTCCAGACCAGCTACTACCTAAGCTGTCAGAACTGGACAGGGAGACGCATGGAAAGTGTTGGATGTGGCAGTGAGCACCCAACCTTGAACCCATCACGAAGCGCTATGCAGCCTGGACTCCATCACCATTTGTCAGCAATGACTGGAAAATAACCAAAGAAACATTGCTCACCTGTAAAGTGACCGTATTCCTCTTCATCCTGTTAAATTAATCTCCTTGCTCTCACAGCTTGGTCACAAGCCCCCTGCCCTCCTTACTCTGATCGTATATTTACTACAGAGAGGCCTGGCTCTCTGCCGCTTCATGCCACGGTGCAGCAATCTCTCGATGATAATAGTATGGAGGGGCCAAACTATCTTAAATGTCCGTTCGTTTTCCAACAATGTCGTCAGTCTGTCCTGTCCCTAGAGATGTTATTTTTGGTAGCGAGGATTATTAAAGCATCCTCTGACTCACCCTTCAGCATTTTTCATTACGTCCGCGCTGGCTGAGGCCAGAGAGACGCTGCTTTTAATTTCAAATGTTACTTGCGTCTTGTGAATGAAAAATGCAGGCTTGCAGAAATGCAGAAACAAGAAAAAAAAATGCCTGAGCGTATGTGCGCAATTGGCTTTTGTGTCAGAGAGAGATTTGCTCTCTGGGTTCTTCAGCCTTCTGTACGGCCTTTAGTATCTGCGCGTGCAGGAGAATTTGCTGGTCTGTGAATAGTTTGACTTTCCCCCACAGAGAGAGTTTTATGAAACTGAACAACGACTGACTGACGAGCAGACTCTGAGCAGGATACTCTTTCATGTTGAGCGAGGAAGGTTTCATGCCTGTCAAAAATTGCGTGTTGTTGTTTAATTTTGCTTACTGTTGCAAAGGTACACAAAGAGCATCTGCTCTTCACTGTAGTGGAGACATGAGGGCGTGACAGGCTCAGACCAGGGTTCCCAGCCACACGTCTTTGGTTATGTTATGTTGAGTCGATGAGAGGCACAGTGGTGTAGTGGTTAGCGCTCTTGCCTCACATGGAGATGACGACGCCTTTTCATGTGGCGATGTAGCACCGTCTGGTCACAGATGAGTGCCACTCGTGTGTAATGTCACATAGGTTCACACACATCATAAAAATTCATTAGACGCTTGTGGCGCTGATTACTTCCAGGCCCCTTTACAGCGCGCCACCATGCTTCCCCTGTCAACTGGGTCAGTGTTAGTGAGCTACTTCTGTGCTCCAACTTTCTTCGTTAAATACCAGCCACGTTTTTTGGGGGGTTTTTTGTACACGATTTGAAAAAAAAAAAAAAAATCCACATCCCCTGCTTCTCTACGGTTTTTCGAGCAGGCAGCAGTATAACCGTCCTCACTGGTAGCTAATCTTAATGGCCTATTCTGTTGGGATGTGGCCTACATAGAGCACGAGTGGTTGCTCTTCTTTAGACCTAACAGAAGGTGCAGTGCGAGAGGTGTATTAACCATGCAGCGTACACACATAGCATGAACACACAAGGCGCTGGTGGCTCTGCAAAACAGGAAGATGGACTTGGAGCCAATTAGTGAACAGACTCACAGGTCTGCACAGGCCGTGAGCTGATTTGATAGATGTGGGTCCGATTGCTTCATGGTGAACTTGGAGGCTGCCATTTGTTACTGTACTGTGAATATCAGACTGTGTGTATGTGTGTAATGTTATGTTGTTTTCTTGCTCAACTTCATAAACATTTTATTGTTAGAAGATCCCGCTAAACAGTTGGACTTCTGCAGGAAAATATACAGCCCGACTTCATTCTACTAGGCAACGTGTTATTAGAGGCTTCTTTTACTTCAGGAGGCGTCAAAGTTCCACAGAGCAGCCGGATGAGTCAATCGCGTGAGTGACACTGCCTCTGTAAACGGACTGTTACAGGCTCGGTGTCATCACTTCTTCTCTGATTGCTCTCGGTTGAGACGTGCACATTCAGCTTGTTTTTCTTCTGTTCTCGCTCCTTTCTGGTTATCTCATTTCAATAGGGACCGTTCCAGGATGTACTGTTGCCATTAGTGGGACAGATTCTCCCTAAGAGAGCTCTGCAACGCGGCACCACTCGTTTGTTCTCATCTGACTTCTCTCCATTATCCGTAAAGTAGAGGTGGCACGATCCCTGTGGGGCAGCGTTGCATTTTCACCTTGATTGCTTTTGGCCTTTTTTTTTTTATTTAAATTTTTTATTTTATTGAACCTGTTTCTTTAACAGCAGCAGCAGTGGCAGAGCCGACAGAGCTACAGTCCGAAGGGAGCTTTAGCTGTGTGTAGATCACCCATCGCCCTCGAGAAATACGACAAGGACGTGTTGTTTTTTGTACTGGAGGCGAGAGCACCTGAACGAAACGAGGGCCTGGTTGTAGGCTGTGAGCCTACATGATACTGTAGGTTTGGGTTGGACTGGGCAGCGTTTGTGGTTCTTTCATGTACAGAAGCCCATGTGTTTATGTGGAGCATCTGAATCGTCCTGCATCTCAGGATCATTACTTCGAGTAAGACTGGTTTTATATTGTAATAGACTCTTTGGTTGTAGAATTTAGGACAATGGGTTAAATATTTTTAGTGATCTCACCACTAGTGTAAACATGATGACTGCATATCTAGTTTCACGTATGATCTGTTTCCTGTTGTACACAGCACTACAGGACAGAATAGAAACAGCCTGCATGTATAGTCGATTGTGTATTTGTGCAGTTCATGCTGTCAATTCCAAAATACTGTGCTGTACTTTATACTTAAGGATTATCGTTGAGGCAGAATTAGACAGCAGCTTCATGGGATGTTAGTCGTTTGGTGTTTTTTTGTTTTTTGCATCACAAAGAGGTTAAAGCTTGATCATTGTGGTGAGAGAGTAAATGTGTGTCAGCGTATACACACAGCGAGGCGCCTACACACGCAGTCGAGCCTCTGTGAAGGGTTCATCACTCACTGAAAGCTTCCTTATCGACTTTCAATTATTGATCTTTGTGCTTGTGGCATTTGTTTGATTTTAAATGGAGCATCAGTGTAAACCCCCCGGGGTGGCTGTGGAACCAAACATCCACTTGGTTTCAATTTCTAACCGTTGAATTCTCGCAGAAATGCATTTATTCTGTATTTTGTATATAAAAGCCACGTAATGTTTTTGGAAGTAGACACACGATAAGTCACAATTTAGTCGTTAGCCACTTATGTACAGTACATATCTCATTGAAGTCGATCGTGTTATTCCTGGGTACAGCGTTTAAATGTATTCATAATTGTATTTACTTTCGCTGTGTGTTTGCAACTTTTTCTTTTTCTGTGTTGGAGAGTTTTAATCGATCTTGATCTATGTACACTTTAATTAGCTGCCCAAAACTACAGAGAAATTACAGCAAACTGCAACTGTAATGCACCGTTTAGGTGCATTAACAGGTCTTGGTGCTCACATTATACAGCAACGCGATCGCCAGCCTGTGTTTCAGATGCTCAGACTGGCGTGATGCGCACGGATGTTGGGGTTTTTCATATTATAAACCCACATCAAATGTTAATGATTTGTGACCAGAGGCTTCCTGGTTGATCTCAGGCCTTCCGTCATACAGCTAGCACACACACACACACACACACAACCCCCCACGTACATACAGAGAATGGCACAGTTAGACAACCTACTTCATTTGCAGCCAGGGAACCAGGCTCTAGCTCATCAGATGCCGTCAGTCCTTCTGAGCGCATCCGATGAGGCAGAGAGGGACAGTCTCGCCACGGACAGGCCCACTTCTCATTACAACACGGTGCATCGGAGACACCAATTGGTTTTGTGTTTCGCTGGTAAAAAATAACAGCACGTAAAGGTTTTGTCATGGCAAGCATGTCGGGTCATTTCTAATCTTTTCGGGTCGCGCTTTTTAATCTTTCGGGCCATAGAGTAATCCCATGATTTTTGTGAGCCGTGGATTTGATACAGTGTGCGGCATGCAGCTTTTAATATGGACAGTCTACTTTGAAATGATGATTGGAAATACCTCTAGAGTACTGGAGTTGTATTGTATAAGGCTGTGCTGGCAGCAAGGACACAACCGATACGTACTGTTAGAGCACTTCCATGCACATACCTTTGGATGTGTTTGTTACATGCTGAGTAACACAGGAAAACTCATTTTGCTTTAGTCATGTGTCCATATATCCAAACTCCCAGTTTTAAAAAAATTATTTTAAAAAAATTAAAATAAATACAAATATATATATATATATATATATATATAGTTTCATCTTTCTAGAATAAGTCCTATTGTCATCACCATCCTTGTTTCGTAACTAACTCAGGTCTTGTGGGCCGTGCGCTGACAGAGCTGGGGGTTTGTGCGGCTGGTGCGGAAACTGACAGCAGCAGCTCTGAAGGCTTGTTTTCCCACACTGCATGCAGACAGTGAACATGTCTCTGCGTTTAGGTTAACTAGCTGCCGGTCATAGCAGAATGCACCATGCACACCAGCTGTACGTTTTGGCTGCAGGACTCTGTTCGCTGGCATCTTTCCCGCTTCGTTTCTCCACGCTCGCTCTAATCCACATACGTGGTCAGCGTTCCTCCTCGCCTCCGCTCCCTGTTTTATTTTTCCCTATTTGTGTCACTGAGGATTTAATGCACGTCTAAGACCAACAGCAGTGTCGTGACAGTGCTGTGGGGAGCTCAGAGGAATCCGCAGAGAACCTATTACAGTAGCAGTGGCAACTGGAGCAATGGGGGGAATAATGCACAGTGTAAATTTAGTGCTGCGCCACCGCTCTGTTGTACTTACAGAAGGCTGGTTAAGCGCTGACAGTGTCGGCGTTACGATGCAGAAGCTGATGCTGATGCTGATGCTGATGCAGTGCGTAGTTAGCCTGAATGCTAGCGGCAACACACGCCTCTCTGTTTAGACAGGAAGGACGCACTTGGCTAAACGGGAGTGAGAAGTGAAATGTGATACTTCTGTCAAGATGTGTCAGGCCCCATCAAAAGCACCGTTTGTTAATGCATGTTGTCGCTGCTATATACAGTACATGTTATATGAGTGTGTCTGGGGTGTAGGTTTTCAAGACTACATCCCAGGGGAGATTTAGCCCGAAGCCTAGTCGAGACAGCCAGACTCTAATGAAGCATTTCCCAGGCAGCCAGCACAGAACGCATACAAGTCCCAACGCCTCCTGTCTCATCCTCTCACTGTAAAGACTTAGGCCTTGTGTTCCCGTCCAGTCAAAGTCACTAGTTTGTCCACGACTCCAGCATCACACTACTGTAGCTGCGTTAGGATGAGTGGTTATGACAAATTAATAAAATAAAGAAAAACTCTATAGCTCTATGCAGCCGATAAAATTGCTCTGCACATTCATTATGCCTGAGACCAACCTGAATGGTCTGTGATCCAGTATCAAACCCCCTGTAGCAGCTCAGTGACACAGCAAACCACATGCGGCGAGTCCTTCCTTACCTTTGCCACTTCGCTGGCAGCAGTGATTTATGAAGCTCTTTGAAATGTATCGTAAATGCTTCACAGAGCTTTTTCCTCACCAAGATGTCATAATTGGTTTTTATAAAAAGTGGGAGAAATGTAGGAGAAACGTAGTTTGTGAATAATTGAATTTGGACAAAATAATAAACGTGTTAACGCACAGTTAGCCCCCTCCAGGCTTTTCATCCACTTCCTGACTGTTTCTGTTCTGACAGTCGGACAATGATAAAGATCGACAGCTACTCATCCTGTTTACATTTCCAATCTAACTGTACAATATTTGACTTCTTTTCAGCTTCACCTGTTTTATTATGACCAAAATTAATCATTATAGACAATGAAACGAAGGTTACAACTCATTAAGGAGATGAAGTTATTAGTCATGTATGTCACATGTATATTGTGAATTCCGAGTGAATATTTGAACATGCTCAGACATAAGTGGAAATAATAATTATATACTTGTTGTATGTTGAACGTGGACTAAACACCGATTTCTTCTGATATACAGGAAACGAAGCCCATCAGCATCCAGGGATCCAAACCAAAAATACGACCAAAGGGAGGGGGGTGACCACTCACAGTATGCCCCGACAGACGGCGGCATGCCCAGATCACCGTCCGACTATGGGGATGGGGACCCTCGGCGGGCTCCACGGGGCTCACACATGTACCCAGATGTGGATTCAGCGCGAATGGGCTACCGGCGGGGCCCTGGACGCTGGCACTCGCAGGAATACCCGCTGGACCAAGAGCTAGATGGACCACCTAGCGACTATGACCTCCAGCGGCAACGCCAGGAGGAGTTCCAGGCGCGATATCGCAGTGATCCCAACCTGGCACGCTATCCAGTTAAGCCTCAGCCCTACGAGGAGCAGATGAGGATGCACGCTGAGGTGGGCCGTCTAAGGCACGAGCGCCGCCACAGTGACGTCTCCCTGGCCTACACGGAGCAGGACGACCCCGGTCCCATCCGGTTGTCCCGACAGCATCTCACCGAGCGCCGGCCGCCTATGGTGGGACAGCGCTCCTACTCCGTCGATCGCTCGTCCCCTGGACCTGTAGGTCCTGGCCTTGGAAGCCACAGAACCTCAAACCATAGCCCCCCAACGCCGCACCGCAGCCCAGTGCTGGGTGACCGATCCGGGGACCTGCGGAGAGGAGACCTAGGTGTGGGAGGGGATCCCATGAGGAGGCAGCAACACCACCTGGACCCAAGTTCAGCTGTTCGCAAGTCCAAGAGGGAGAAGATGGAGAGCATGCTGAGGAACGACTCTCTCAGCTCGGACCAGTCTGAGTCAGTGCGCCCACCACCACCGAAGCCCCACAAAACCAAAAAGGGTGGGAAGATGCGGCAGGTGTCTCTGAGCAGCTCAGAGGAGGAGCTAGCTACCACACCGGAGTACACGAGCTGTGAGGATGTGGAGATAGAGAGTGAGTCAGTCAGTGAGAAAGGTAGGGGCTACACACACCACCAGGCTCACACACTCTGTCTTTCTGCGACTGTAGCATATAAGGATAGATTCAAATACATGACCTAGTATCCACACTTCATCCACTGTAAAGCTTTTATTTTCAGTTAATTCTGACACAGTATTGTTAGGAAAGCCAGCTATTTTAATGGAGATTTAATTGTTGTTTGTGTCTCATGTTGATATTGATTTTCAATGAAGCTGTTGACTCAGATCCCTCTATATTCCTCTATCAGTCTATCAATGTGTTTCGTATGTTTGTATTTGTGTTTTTTGTATATAGGGCTCATTATTTTCGATTCGTAATATAACACACGATTTTAAAAGCATCTCAAATGAATTCAAAAGTTGTATCAGGAAACACAGGGAATAAACTGAAGAGTGCAGTAACTTTGTTTTAAAGGCTCCTGTTTCTCTTGGAAAACAGGAATTTTACATTAAGAAACCCAGAACTTGAAAACAATGGTCCTTATATACATGCAAAATGCTGTTGTGTTTTATGTTTATGACCTGTGAGTTTGCAGCTCCAGTGCCTTTCAGGAGGCGACGTGTGCCCTCCTGGGCCAAACGTGTGTCAGTGTGGATGCATGGCTGTGAAAGGTTTCATTGAATGGAGTGTTACTGGTCTCCAGGCTCTATGGTTTTGCTGTTTGCTGTCTTGTAAACAGCCTCGGCTGGTTCACGTGATCTGTCAGTTCTGATGTGTTACGTAGTTGGCAGACAGATACGCGGCGGGTGTGAAACAACTTCCACATACGTACTGTATGTTACAAGGTGTTGGTTCTGTGTGTTCTTAGCTCTGTGTGACGTTTTTGTCGCCCAGCTACAGGCACAGAGTGAATAAATTCCCACTTTCCATAGACATTTTTATAATATTATTTTCCTAACTGTATAGTTGGAGTCACACTTATAATTACGGTGGTATTTTACTTACAATTGTGAGAAATGGAGACGTGAAAGTGAAACAGTTTGCTTGTGTCAGTAGCACACGGCCTTGCCCATGCCACGCTGAATGTCTCGTCTAGAGGCGCACAGAGGAATTCATTTGCTCTACTCTGTTATGTAACGGTTCCCCTCACTAAGGGAAACAGCCCAGCACTGGAACTGCATTATTGATGTGGGAGTTTCCAGGTTTCCAGGTAGCCAACGAAAGAGTAAAAAGGGAAAAATTCAGGTTTAGAGCATCATGATTTTTGTCATTTGCGTCCGAGACGGTAAACGGACGAATGGGAGGATGTGCTGACCTGCAGAAAAACGCTTGGACAGCTGGTTGTGTGGAGCTGTCTTTATTTTGGAAATTCCATTCATCTGTGGCATGATGAAGTTGCAACGCTGAGCTCTGTAACGTGCTGTACGCCAGAGGGTTTTGACTACTGTAGAAAATGTTTACGCTTGGTACGATGAGTAAGAAAAGGCCGAGCAGCGAGGACAGCCAAGCCAGGAACGTGAGCTTTAACCGCACGCGAGGCCGTGGTGTCAGAGAGATAAAAAAAAAAAAGAGCAGAAAGCACCTTTTGGCCATATGTGGTCCGTCTTGGGGTTTGTGCGCTCGGGCTCGCTTGGGCCGGGAGATTGGTGTGTAACAGCAGGCTAAGCAGAGTGTATGTCATGCTTTTGAATCTCTGATAGCCTGAGGTTGCTGCTGAGGAAGGAGGAGGGCTTGATGGCAGAAAGGAGGACGGTAGACCGAGGGAAGCAGCCGACTGAAGGGAAGAGGGGGTTGCCAGCTGTAATGGGCCTGTGTCGTGCCGGTGCACATTGGAAACTGATTTATCACAATGGTCTCTCCTTATGTTTTCCTCTTTATTGATTCTTCTGATATGCAGTCTCATAATAGTGCCGAACAGACAGAAAAGCAAAGGCCGACTAACTGCAGCAGAAAGGTGCACATTGTGTAATGACAGCCTATCTTACATCCTCATTAATGGCTTTCAGGAGCAGTTTTTCACATGATTAATTCAGCTGGATTTGTACTCTGCTCTCTGAAAAAAAGAAAAAAAAACTTAATTTAATCCAGCGTTGCTGCTGTGATTGTGCATAATATCATTTGTTTTGGATTCCGTGTTGAGTTTTTAAGTCGTTGCCTCCACCGGAGTTCTGACACTACAGTACATCACCTTCCCAGCACGGCGAGCGCCTTCAGACGTTGCACACGGATTCACCCCGGCCTCTTTTCTGTTCTCACCCCTCGAATTGTAGTAAAAACAGCATCAATAATTAATGATCCAATTAATAGTTTACACTGGTTTTTATTAAGCTGTCAAAGTGATGGAGAGGCTGCTGGTGGTGAACTCCGCCATCGCCTGCACTCTCCCTTTGCCCTGAATCAGCACTTTGTGGGGCGAAACAGCAGCAGGGCTGGGCGCAGACTGCTGATGCTCAAAATTTATGGCCATGATGAGTTTCCTGCTTCCTGAAAAAAAACACCCAGCGCCTTCCTGGGGATCGGTGCCCAATTGTGATCTGCCACTGTTAATAAAGCTTTAGGGAAAGAAGGGGAGACGGCTGTACGCTGGCGCCCCGCTACGTTTTCTCCGTCAGACTTTGACGAAGGGGTGAGGATGACGGGACGAAGAACCGTCACAGGTGGAGAAGGAACCGTGACTGATATAGCTTTGATATATAAATCATTTAGTACGTATATTTATCTGCACACGACGTAGTCCGCTTCCAGTTCTTTAGGAGAACTGCTGTATAGGTCTCAGGCTGCCTGATCTGGTGTTTATACGGCCTCCAGAAAAGCAGCTGGGAGGCAAAGAGGGTAATCACTAGTGTCAGCTGTTAGTTAGAGAGCCGCAGAGGGCAGAGCCTGCTCGGGGACATCCGTAACGTTTCGTCACAGTGTATAACCGTGTACAGTAAGGTGTTGTAGCGCTCCTCCAGACTGGTGGACTAATAGCGAACGTTGTTTGGCGAGTTAGTCAGAGGTTTCAGGTGGCTTCACCGCTGCACTTGGCCCAAAGGTTTACTACAGTATATACATTCACGTGGGGGCTCCAAGACTATAAGCAGGACCAGTGTTCACTCAATGTTCGCACACAATATAAACTTTCTCTGCCTCGTCCTTAACAAGCGTCGGATTTATTAGGACCTTTGATGAAGTCGGTTCGTTTTTGAATTATGAAGTGACAGTGCATCGCGTTTTATGCCCGCTGGTTGTTCTACACAGCAGCACAGCACGATGTTGAGACTGACACGTGTTTTTCTGTTTTTCAATTTGTAGGCCATACTATTCCCTTCAGCCCTCTTTACCTCTGCTGGGAATCCCACCGCTCTGTTTGGATTGAATATTTTTCACTCTTTAATTAGGTTGAATTTCTAAGCCTCTTAATCAAACTGAAAATCCGCTCCCTCTCTTCGCTCTGTGAATCCGCACGGGAAAGCAGGGGCGAGTCCTGAACGATGACGATGTCATCTCGTCACACAAAATACTCCCAGTGGACACAGTTGTCCTTTTGGCTCTTTTTTTTTTTTTTTTTTGCGACAGAAAAAATAAATTATGGATAAAGAAAATAAAAGTCGTGCAAAACTCTACTCTGTGATTTCACTGTAGCCTCTTGGTCTACATGCATTTCACTAAACTGCGTCTCTACCGATGCTGCTAGAGAAGTTGCGATCAGGGCCACATCTTTGAAAGCTCTCCCTGGTGTACGTCAGATTGAGGTCAGGTGAGGCTGCGTGGCGCTCTGATCCAAACGCATCTGCTCTCCTGCAGAGGCAACTACCGGAGGAAAAGGCAGCAGCGTGTTGAACGTTTGAACCAACTGTATTCTGGTCGTATACTGTAGCATAGTCAATGCTGCGTGTTCTGATGCAGAGCATTGTTCTGTTTGCCGTTTTCTTTCTTTTTTTTTTTTACTTACTTGAAAAGTGAATTACAAAGTTCCAGATTAATTATATGGGACATGTGCACACGGTTGTCTTCACTTGTATTTGAATGTGTCACTTGTGTAAGAAGACAACACCTGTAGATCGGTGAGTGTGTACAACCCTGTTGTCTGTGGGCATGTCTGCGTCTGTCCTGTTGGCCTTGGATCCTACTGGCTTGGTTTTTCTGAGTCCCACATAAATGGTGGAAAATAAAGTTTGCGCCGTGGACGCAGACAGGAAAAGAAAACGTGAAAAAGCTGAGACTTTGTTTGGTTGATTGAAGTTCCTGGCTTCCCGGCCCGTGTTAAGGTGGTGATATCCCTTCTTCGTGCAGCATGTCAGCTGTATCTTCTTCTTCTGGATTAGAAAAGGACGGTTAGCGGCACACGCGCGGATACGAGTTTAGCGGCCTCGCTGAGTTCTGTATGTGCGTGAGTGTGTGCGTGTGTGTGTATGTTGTGGTTTGTGGTGTCCTCACTGTTCCCTCTTGCTGTCCTCTCTTGTATGTACGCCCCCCCTCCCACCCACCTTACAGGAGATTTGGATGGCCATTGGTGGGACCATGCGTCTTGGCATAGCAGCGAGGCCTCCCCAATGTCTTTGGTGAGACATGTGGAGCCCTGCCTTGACCCCTCCCTCCCCCCCTACTGCCCTGAAACCCCCATCTCTCTCTCCCTCTGTCTGTCTCTTTCCTCCTCCCCCCCCCCCCCCCCCCCTCCCCCCGTACCCCCTTCTCTCAGAGTCTTTTGTCATTTCATGTTTCCTTCGTTTTATTTACACCTTTGCATGTTGTTTTTCTGTTTTTCTTTCTGTTTTTATCCCACACCTGTAGGGGAAAGTCAAAGGGGAAAAAGAAAAACTATTGAGCAGGCATTTATGTCCGAGCCGACACACACCTTATCTGAGAGGCAAAAGAAAATGGTGCGCTTTGGGGGACACTCATTTGAAGAGGACTTGGCATGGTGTGAACCACAGGTTAAAGACTCGGGAGTTGATACGTGCAGTAGCACTACCCTAAACGAGGAGCATAGCCATAGTGATAAGGTACTGAGACAATCTAGCCTGCATTTTGTTATTATTATTTATGACCTACCCACCCAGTCTTTGTTTGCTCTCTGTCAATAAGTGTAAATAGGTTAGATGTTTGTTTTTTGAATTTTATTTGACGTATAAATTGATTTCTCCTACGATTTCGTTCCCTTTTGTTTTTTGTTTTTTTTAAACGATTACTTTTGTCTCCACCTTGCTCGGTGTTGCTGAAAGTCTTTTGGGGGCACCCTCTTTGCTTGCTACTTGTACTTGCTGTTTTGCTCCCTCCCCCACACAAACACACACACAAAAAACCCCCCTACACATTTAAAAGTAGTTGCAAAAGAAGAACATTGATACACTAACTTTCTGTTTGTCATGGCACATAGGAATGTGGGTTTCCATTACCTAGTTGCATGCTCGTTCTCCTCCGTATGTTGAATCTCTCTTGAATCTTGATGCTGTGTCCTGTTTAGTGCAGTCGGAAAACACCTTCATAGAGGCCCGTCCCTCTCACTCTGCAGCCCTTACCCCACAGCACCCAGTCCCGACAGAACCCGCCCCCTGCCCAACCTTCCTCTCACTTCTGTAGCCAAACTCAAATGATTGTAAGCACACGGACAGGGGCGACACAAAAAAAAATTGAAAAGCGTTTGTTTTTCTTTTTTCCCTTCCACTGCCGCATCTGTGATTTCACTGTGTCTCCCATAGCTTTATTCTGTGCTGTTGTCTCATCCTTTCGATCTTTACACTTACACCTCATGGTCTACTTTGTTTGTTCTTAAATCATAGATTACCCCCCCCTCCCTCCTTTTTTGTTTTTGTTGTTGTTGTTGTCAGCTTTCCCCTCACTACTCTACTTGATGGCGGTTGTACGTGTGTAGCGAAGCACCGGACTGCAGCTTCGGGCTTCCTTTTCCAGTCTAAAGAGCTGGTTTGAGGAGGAGTGTTGGGGCTTTTCTCTGCATGGGGCACTGCATGAAGCTCACTCCACCTTCACACCAGCAGGTTCACACAAGCTCTGGGGACGTTGCGTTGCCAAGTTCTGTTCAGTTGTGTATTGTTTTATAAATCCATAAAGATTTTTATCAATGCTTTGTCTTTGATTGCTCCCGGGAACAGTATATTCTACCAATTAGAACTTCAATATCTCAGCGTCTAAAGTCAACAGAGTTTGTGTGAACTTTCTTCTTGAGTGAATTAATATTACCCCTATGCCCTATTTCATCATGTCTGCTCTGGTCTGAAGTGATCAATTTCAAATGAGATGAGTTGTTAAACAAATGGTGTGTTGTTGCTCTGAACTTGTAGCACCCGGTGACGTGGCAGCCGTCCAAAGATGGGGATCGTTTAATAGGTCGCATTTTGCTCAACAAGCGCATGAAAGATGGGAGCGTGCCTCGGGACTCAGGTGCTCTGCTTGGTCTGAAGGTGAGCTTATCACACGCTGTTCTACTACAAAAAGAAGGCGATACAATATGAACATTTTACACATGTGACTCTTTCTAATAATCTCTCATACTCTCTGTCTCACGGCTTAATGTGTAGATTTCCTTGTCGGATTCTTGATTCTGTGTCTGATGAATCTAAATGAATGACGTCTTTCTAGTGACTTGAACTCGACTGATCGATTACAGCTCACAGCTCGTGTGATGATGGCTCTTCAGCCGCTTTGCTGCTGTTCCACTGCGGTCGCTACACTGCCAGAGCATGCGTGTGTGATATTTTCTGTTTTGCTGTTCCTTTCCCCTTCGCTGTTGCATAAATCCGTGGGCAGTTTACACCGATGAAAAGAAACGAAAAGCTGAGCCTAGAAAGTCAGAGGAGCATGGTGTGCCATGAGAAGAGAAACCACACAGCAGCAAGATAGGGAAAATCATTACTGACTGAATGAAGCCCCTGAAATGGCATGTTTGTGTCTGCTAGTGCCTGTGTGCGTTTCTGTCAGCTCAGCAGCAGCCAGTCAGTCCATCACTCAGGCTGCCAGCCTCACCCTCAGTCTCTCTCTCTCTCTCTCTCGCTGTTTTCCCTTACAAGGCCCTCCTCTCTGGATCCTGCCCCGTTACATAAAGCCATTACATTTAGCAGACCTCCCTAAGCTCCTTTGTATGTTGGCATTCAAGCTGCCATTAAGGGGACTTTTTTGTATGATGCCCATGTAAGCTGCACAGATTGGAATACAAGCAGCTCAGGCCTTCACAGTGCACCTCTAGCCCAGGGCCCTCCACTGTGTTACAGGACCACCCAGCAGTACCAGAGTGCGTCGCTGGGGATGGACTTTATTACAGATTTGTATCTGGTGGGTTTGAGCTATACCGCGCATCAACGACGGTAGTTGCTGAATGCATTTCGATGTTTGTCTCTTCAGGTTGTGGGAGGCAAGATGACAGAATCTGGTAGACTTTGTGCTTTCATCACCAAAGTGAGGAAAGGAAGTCTGGCAGACACTGTCGGACACCTCAGACCAGGTATTAAAATATGAGATTACACAGACACTGAACGCGAGTTTGTAGTGATTTTGTAGTTTAACATTTAACCTAATCTTTAGTCTTACGTAATTAAATGTGGCATTCAGTGTCTCTGGTGTTTTGTTTTTTTTAATAGGTGACCAAGTGCTGGAGTGGAATGGGAAGCTTTTACAAGGAGCCACATTTAAAGAAGTTTACAATATCATACTAGAATCCAAGCCTGAGCCACAGGTGGAGCTGGTGGTCTCACGGCCTATAGGGTGAGAGTTTGCACATTATATAGAGCCTTAAAGAGAGAAATCCCAGAGGGTACGTAGCTTATGTTCTGCTTTGTGGAGGAGTGGTGCTGACTTGTTTATTAAACATCTGTTTCTCCCTCTGCCTGTGCTTCTGGCTCTGGTAACTCGGCCCTTATATGGGGCTGAACGACGCCCAGCGAAGTGAAAGCCTGTCACCTGGCTTTCACTCCAGCTCCCGTTTCGTGTGTTTTTTAAAAAGGGGGAAACTGGTTACAGGGACGTCGGTTCTCACACCTGACCGTAGCGGTATTTCCACCACTATGGGAACCCGCCAGGCGAATGAAGACACAGTCATTAAAGCACAGTGCACTCAGCATTAGCTGATATTGAGGCTCACCATGCCTTCCTTCTTTTCCATTTAACACCCTCACGCTCTTTTTTGTTTGTTTGTTTGTTTGTTTGTTTGTTTGTTTGTTTCAGGGATATTCCAAGGATACCAGACAGCACACATGCACAACTGGAATCAAGTGAGTCTTGTCAAGCTCTTTAACCAATTTCAGTATTTGATTTTATCCTGTAATTTAGCCTACAAATATCAAGTCTTGGACATGTTTTAGAGAGTTGCTGCTGTCACTGTGCATCTCCGTCTATTGCTCCTCTCTGACGTGTGCGTTTTTCTCCTCCTCCTCTCTTTTATTGTCTTCATTTGCTCAAACTAAAGCCAGCACCACTGTTGCAATACCATATTACATAAATCTGACGGTTTCATTTGTGCCACGTCAGGTTCAAGTTCTTTTGAGTCTCAGAAAATGGATCGCCCATCCATCTCTGTCACATCCCCCATGAGTCCCAGCATGCTGAGGGATGCCCCCCAGTACCTATCAGGACAGCTCTCAGTAAGTAACTTTGGCCAGAAATAAAGTCGACATGTGAAATCGTCTGGAGGATCGTTGCACTCTTAAAGCCAAGTGGATAAAAATGATCAATGAGTATATGCATATGTTATGTCATGCTAATATATGACTAAAAGCCTAAACCACTGTTGGAGCTACAAGCTACTACTTCTATCACTCTGCCCATTCAGCTGGCTCTTTACCAACCTAGAACAGGACTGTAGATCATGTTACTGTGTGTGTTGTCCATTATCCAGAGTAAAAACCCTCCCGGGGTAAATGGGTAGAGGGCTGCATTAAAGGAAGAGATAAATCAACTCTCAAATTTAGTATCATCAAGGGAAATAGCTGCAGCTCCATGAAATGTTTTTTTCTCACGGCGTTGGATTTTATAAGAAGAAAGTGGTTTGCGTGTGCAAGACATGCACTTTCAACAAGTCACACTAAGGTCTGCAGTCTGCAAACACTGTCCTTGCTCAGATAGCTCGTATATTCATTCAGCATTTCTGTTAGAGAGCTGTCCTTGAAATAAAAGAAGTCACTGGTGAGTAATTCTACACAGTAAAGAACTGTCTGTCTGATATTTTGGGTTGGGGATAACAACTGGGGTTCACGTCACAGTGACGCAAGCCCTAAAAGCAGAGGAGAAAGGGTCCAGAGAAGAAAAAGAGAAGATAAATGCGAGCCACTGAAAATTTGCTCACAGGGCCTTTGGAGAACAGAGCAGAGAAGCTTAGGGATTATCAGCCTCCAATGAAAATAATAACTGCACGAATAAACAGGAGCCTAAACTGATCACAGTGAAATTGTGAAACAATTGAAGTGATTTTTCAGCTCGATATAATGAAATATCAAAAACACTAATAAAGGTGGCGATTATTTTCCCAATAACAGAGATTCCAGCATCAAACTTAGATTATTCCAGAGCCTACAGTGACCCCTGGTTATTTCAATAAAGACAACAATGCCTTTAATTTAAAAGCTGGCATGAAAAAATAAAACCTTCCTAAATCGAAAGCAAAAAAGAAATCAGACGAAAATCTCACAGACGAAGAAATGGCACATGGCAAATTACAAATGACAGTGATGTATTTGACTCGAATGGGAAAAATAATAATAATATAATTTTACTTTTCAGCAGATCAGGTTTGTCTGTCAATCAGTGCCAGTGGTTTGGCCCTGCACACTTACATTAGCAGATCAAACCGAGCGAGATCGTTTGAGTTGTTAATAAATAATGTTTTTTGAAATGCTTGGGGTGATAACTGCTCCTCAACATCTACAGCAGCATTGATGCCACCATTGTCAATAGTTTAGCAGCAACTGAGAATCATGTCGAAGTAGAATACGTACAGGAATGCCATCTTGAAATTCCCAAACACAGCACACATTGCTGGTTTACACTGTGTACGTAGCCCTCAGTGGTATTGCTAAAATGTTTCCTGTGCCTACAGACAGGATGCTGGGCTCGGCTGGACAGACAGCCACACTAACCAAGCAGTAATAACACAAGGTTACTAGTTTTTCACAGCGTTGCGTGGCGAGCAGTGATAGCGTTTGGTAAAGTTAACGCCAGACAGGTGCCGTGAACTCGAACTACATCACCACTGATACGTTCCCGCCCAGTAAGTTATCATCCTCTCAACTCAGGAACCTTTCTTCCACCGTAAGGCTCAACTCGGTCTGACAGGAAAAAAGTCCTTCTGCTGAAAAGTTTGATTATTTGCCAAAGCGACGTTTCCAAATTGAAACTACTGGTATTGCCATAATAGCTGTTATTGGAAAATAATTGCCATGAAATAATATTTTGCTATAATAAGCACATTTTTTAGGCAGAATGAAAAATATTTCATGTGATAAAGCTCTTACATATTTATATGGTTATTTATTTCATAACATTCTCTTTGATAAAGCACACAGAAGCAGAGAGGATAGCCCTCTGATCCTCCATCTACAGCTACTGTACCACCTGTTGTTGTATTAAGAGAATATTGTTTTGTCGTTTGTGGGGTTATTGCATTTTCTTTCTTTTTTTTGCTATTTAATTTTGCTTATGCAGAGCCAAAGCCTTAGTAGAAGAACAACGCCTTTTGCCCCTAGGGTCCAGGTAATGGGCCCTGTCTGAAGGGCATAATGTCTGTTTGGTCTTTGCTCATTAACTGTTGACTGGCCTCTTTCTGTTCTCATACTTTGGAAAATGCATTCCCGGGGAAATGGCAGCTTCTAGTTTCCCTCTCAGTGCAGTGCATTGTCATTTTCTTCAGTTTGATTTCCCTTTACCACTGTTTTGATGACAGCTACCACTAGTCATTTTAACCTGTTCACATGATTTTTCATAGTCGGTGCATGCTCCGCTAATCTTAAGACATTTTAAGAGGCACTCTTCCATTGTCTGACATTTTTTTTTTCCTCTTGAATCTGTCAACACTTTGGCATCTCTCACCTACGACAATGCAGAAGAGTGTCTCTGTGAAACCTCCTAGGACGTAAAACTTTGGTTGTTTTCTGCTTCAGTGTGACATGAACTCAGGCCTTGAAAAATCCAACCACACACGCTCATCATGTTAATTAACAGTGTACAAATAATGGGTCTGAAATTTCATGTTGCAGTGAAAGGATGCCAAGTTCCCCGTTCTGTTTTTGAAGCAAATTGCATTTTCCCTTCTAGATGATGCGTTGACAAATAAGCAAATTGTACCTTCATTATACAGTAGCATACTGCAAACAGAGGAAGTGCTTTTCACTACTGCCAGGATCTCCTTTAATCTGCTTAATCTTTCTTGTGGTTTTTGTTCCATAACATGCATTGATTCAATTACCCTGAAGGTTCGTACCCAGAATTATGGACTTTTATACTGCTGACACTGTTGTGTTGCTTGAAAAGTAACATCAACAAACTTCATGTACATTTGATATGAGAACGTCGACAACGACATGCACTGTGGTTTTAAAACTTACAGTAAATGTGTCTGAACACAGGGTGTGTGTGTGTGTGTGTGTGTGTGTGTGTGTGTGTGTGTGTGTGTGTGTGTGTGTGTGTCTTTGAGTTGTATCTGTCTGTTTAACACTGGAGTCTGTGTATTATCACACAAAATGAAATCATGATTGTTTACATTGTTCTTTTTATATTTAGCTAATTCGCAGACAGAGAAATATTGATATTTTATTCTTGGTGGGCCAAAGCTTTAGATATGATTTGGTACAATTTGTTTTTCCATAAGCCCCCTGCTGTCTGTGTTTGCTCATATTAGAGCTACTGACTTGTCTTGGATGCCTTCTCTTGCATTGCTGCATGTATTGCCAGCAGATAACAACACAGACCCTCTCCATGATTATAATTTTATAAGAAGTATGGACAAGAGCTTAGAAGTTTAATTTCTCATTTCATCGACTTTTTTTTTAAAGGCTCCAGTTGGACGTTTTCTTCTAAGTCTTCTGTTGGAGTGTCCATACTTCCCTGATAGCGTGAAGTGACTTTGATTCCTCTTGATTTCTTCATGTTAATGTTTACTGAATATCTGAAAGGAGCATTATTAGAGGCACCAGTGAAACTCGTACACTTTGGTCATTTCAAACATTTAAGTGGAATTGACATTCAAACCACAAAGTCCTACTGATGTAGTAGATGCCGTGATGTCACTCCCATTGTACAATCTTACGTTAACATGTTTGACATAGTCACAGTAACTCCACGGTATGATGAATACTTTGGTTATTTCCCTGCTGAGCATGTGACTTTATGCCGTCTTATCTATTAGACCCCCCCCCCCAAATACAGGAGAAGACCAGGCTACTTATGCGCATGAAATCACTCAGTAACCTAGTGGTGTTGTCCTCTCCTGCATTATTCCCCTTGTTTGTTGCTTCTGCTGGACCTGAGCTGTCTCTCAGTGGGTTGTCTCTCCTCTGCCCCCGCAGATCAAACTTTGGTATGACAAAGTGGGCCATCAGCTAATCGTCACCATCCTGGGCGCCAAAGACCTTCCACCCAGGGAAGACGGCCGGCCCAGGAACCCTTACGTCAAGATCTACTTCCTCCCTGATAGAAGGTAAGAGCAGACAGAGTTTATACGTGATTAGTATGATCACATTAGTGATTTGTAGCCATGGCAATATGCATACAGTGTCTATGGGTGTGTCCAGTTACTTGTTGGTTGTTTGGTGTGGTTTTTCATCATATGCGATGATGAAGAATGCAGGTCTTACCCTTTCATTTTCGTCAGCCTGTGACAGTGCTGTGTCCTGTGCTGTGCTGTTGATCTGTTGTATTCGTGGCTCTTCTCTATCATGGTTCTAAATAAAAACAGTTTGAATTATTGTTCCTCCAGTGACAAAAGCAAGAGGAGAACAAAAACAGTAAAGAAATCCTTAGAGCCCAAATGGAACCAAACCTTTATGTATTCGCCGGTGCACCGGCGGGAATTTCGGGAGCGTATGCTGGAAATTACATTGTGGGACCAAGCCAGGGTGCGGGAGGAGGAGAGCGAATTCCTGGGAGAGGTAAGTAAACCAGATCTTTCCCATCATGGAGACTTCCTGGCAACATCGTGGCTAACTCTCTTAATTGGGCTCCAGGCCTTAATAAAGGTCCTACTAATGGAATCCTTCTCATTGTGCAAACACAAATATCGTGGTGCGAGCGTGTCTTATGTTTTAGCGTAATTCAAGCATTTAGTTAGTCCGGAGTGAGAACGTTTTTAATGTAACAGAACCTACTTTCTTCTGGCAGATTCTGATAGAGCTGGAGACGGCGCTTCTGGATGATGAACCACATTGGTACAAGCTACAAACACATGACGTGTCGTCCATCCCACTCCCACGTGCCTCCCCGAACACACAACGCAGGCAGCTTCATGGAGAGAGTCCAACAAGGCGACTGCAGAGTATGTCAAACAAGTCCTAATGTTGAAATTTACAGCTGTGGGAACCACTGGAATAGAGACAGATGTGATATAATCAATATTCCAAACCCTGTTTGTAGTAAACGAGGAAGCTCTGTATTTTTAATAACAACAACATTTTTTAGTAAATTAATAATAGTCTGAATTCCAAGTTAAACTGTTTTTCTGTTTTAAATCACTTAATGGTTAATCAGGCTTTGCAGTTAATGAACATTGTGTCTTTGTCGTCTGTATCAACTTTGCTGCTTCTGCTTTTACAGACAAAGGCTCATACAACTCAGGTAAAGCCCCCCTGTGCTCGCAGGCAGTGCTGCTCTGTGGGTCTGAGTGTTCTCCTGCTCTTTGACAGATACATCCCTGTACCTTTTTTGTCCACCCCCTTTCCATGAAGGCTGCATGATTCTGCTGCCTAGCGTGGATTTCATTGTGCTGAGCTGGTGCTAAGTTTTATGCCTCACATGCCTGAAATTCACTCTGTAGCAGACGTGTGCACTGCAGGAAATCAGATTTTGCACACGGTGGTCTTTCCTTCTTTGTGTATTCACCTGTTAAATATCTAATAATCCCACCCAGCGTATCCACCGTAGAGCTGCACTCAGTCCTCAACCTAAAGGGGCTTAATAAAGAACTGAGGCTAATGAATTGTCCTGGCAAACACAATACAGTGTGACCTCATTTGCTTTTCCTTTGTGACGTATTGTTTATCGTCTAATATTTTGACTGTTGTAAATACTTTTCCCTTTGAAATTGCCCAAAATGGTAGCAAGTATTGCCTCCTATTCCGCTTTCCTTGTGCTTTGTGTTTTCTGAATACATAGTTTTTAAAATGATCATAAAACGTGAAGGTGACCATTGAAACTTGAACCTATTGTTGTTTAGTTGCTATAGCAGTGGTGGTCTATTAAACAAAAAACATATTGTACTTCTGCGACATCTACACACAAAAAAAGTCGATGGCAACAGCTGATACCGACAGACGCTCGCGGCGCCGCCTTGGCCCCCACATTCGCTTTTTTTTTTTGTGAATACATACTAGTTAACGTGCTGTGGAAGACTTTTCTATATTCTGTGTTACACAGGACACAGGATCGCTCGCTTTTGCACCAGGAAAATCTTTTGTGTTAGTGTGAGGTAAAAGAGCTGACAGCTGTAGAAAGTTTTCAGCAAACTGAGATGAGAGGCGGTGGGAGCAGCACAGCCAGAGTGCAGCACTTGTCATTTCTGGGAAAATAAAGCACGCGTGTCCGCTTGATTTAAGTTGACTGGCGGTGGACAGACTGCAGGAAAAGGGGTCAGGCTACTGGGTGGGATGCGAGACAACAGCTGTGTAAAGCTGCATCACAACTTCCCAACTCGAGCTTAACGTGTAAACGGAATTATTACGCGTGTCGGCTAACATTGCTATACCGCACCTGAACTGGAAAAAAAAGAGTGAACGGTGAACTTTGGTTATAGCTGAGGTTATAGAGGCCACAATGTTTTCTATGTACAGTATTTATATTTTGCAAGTGCAGGGACATAAGATGCCCGCTGGAAAGACGTGTATCCAGTGGATGTCTGATCTGTTGGACTGATAGCCAGTAAAGACTGTAGTTGGACCAGGGATACACGTACCTACCTGTATAATACAAAAACTAGATTCATGAATTGCATTATAAGTGAGTTGTCCGTCTTTGTCCACCCTCTGTGTCTTCCCTCCTTTTGTTCTATACCCTCTTTTATCCTCTTTTGAATTCCCATCTTTGTCTTTATCTTTATCAAGGGTCCCAGAGAATAAGTGACAGCGAGATCTCAGACTACGATTGTGAAGATGGCGTTGGGGTAATAACAGGTGCAGTATAAAAAGTCCTATTATCTGTAGCATCCAAGTCTCCTTAATGAATGGTTGAGAATCATCTTTTCGTGGTTTAAGTGGTTGAAGTGTATTAAATGTTAAATAAAAGACAACTAAATGAAACTGTGAAGAAAGATCAGACGACTTCTGTTTGTGATGTGAGTTTTGCCAAACTTATTGGCACAGATCGATCAGTCCTTGGGAACCTTGCGCATTTCAAATGCCTGGTAGACTCGGCTTGTGTACAAATACCATCTTATCACATTAGCACAGTAAAATGCTGCAGCCCATCAGCAGCAGCAGCAGGAGTGAGGGAGCAGTGAGCTTTTTTCTCTGCACTGCCAGTTGCTGTTGTGCAGTAGTCACTGAGGCTCCTGCTGCACGCCCACGCTGCACATCAGAGGCAGAGCTGTTACTAGCCAGAGAAAAGGCAGGAAGAATGAAAAGTCTCTTGCCCACATCAAATACTGAAAAAGAAAGAGTACTGAAAGCTTAAAGCAGAATGAACTCGTAAATGCAATCCTCTTTTCTTTTATTTCAAGATCACAAGGTTTGTGCCAACTGCAAAAATAGCAGTTTGGAGCCAGCTGTTGTATCAACATGCGATGTTTTGCATCTCCATTAGCAAATTGATGCCACAAGGTAGAGGGAGTGGGGAGACGAGTAACGGCATCAGAGGGAGCAGGGGGACGGGTTCGGTTACTGGGCCACCATCGCACGTCAGGCGGACAGAGTAGAGGAGAGCGTGAGGCTGGGGCTTCTGATGAAGGGAGATCCTCCTCCAGCCTCTTTAACATTCTCATCAGCCAGTCCCTTCAGCTTCATTCACATCGTAGGGAATACCACTTCACTCGGCTCCGGTTCCTTCCCTCTCTACTCAGGCTCCACCACAGCCCCGTTTATTCTGCAGCTTTTGCGTTAAACTGCTGACGCTATTATTTTCAAATGGGGAAGAAAAACTGTGTTTTCAACGTGTTTAATTTTACGCTACACTAACCTCTGGCTTTCTAATTGACTGGTACATACAGTCCCATACAGTTTATTAGTCAAGTGTGCATTAGTAATTAATGCAGTTGCGGTTATGTGTTACTGTCATTCACAGTATAGATGCAGTGGTTGGAATTTTTCTTGGCTTAATCTTAAAGAATTTGCAAAGTACATTGAGTCTAACTTTGACCCACATTTCCCATGTTGGTGCAGCACCAATCTCCTTGTTACAGCCCTAGTAACTGGGAGAAAGGATTTTCCTTGTTATATGTGCTTTGCAGGCAGGGTGTACTCATGCATGAAGCAACATGTCAGGAGGAAGAAGAGTTTTAATTCGGCTCTGCTCTACTGGATCTACTTTATAGAAACAGCACATTTCACTTTCACCCTTCAACCACCGTGAAGCTAATATTTATTTAAAAACGAAATAAACTGTATGGTAACCGTGACAAATGTGTGTCAAGATTTGACCTGCATCTCCGTCAGACATTGATAAAGCGTTATGGGATGTAATGGATTTAAATCAGATAAAGACATATCCAACTTCCTTAAGTGAAGGTCAACATTTCTTCATCATTACCTCAGTTTCTTTCTACCTTTCCATCTTTCCCAACTTTTGATTCAGGGTCTTTTTTTTTTTTTAAACTAATTTGAATATGCTATACACTCTATTAAATATCAATCAACTTTAATACCACTAAGCACTGGCCTTAACCGTGGCTGCTAGCCATGTCTGATTATCGCTTAATGAACTCTTTCAAGTTCAGTGGACTAATCAGCTGTGCAGAGAAAATTCATTATAATGTTTCTGATTTTAGAGGCTATTTTCATGTGTAATGCACAACGAGAACGCAGCACACGGATCGCACTTACGCCTCATTTTTGCAATATAGACACTCAGCATTATGAAACTACAGTCTATCAGCTGTGCAGAGCTGCCTTTATACTGTACTGTCTGATTTACCGATTTTAGTCCACATGAATGTGCACCGTTAGCCCCAGATTTGGCCTCAGAAATGTACAGTTGAGTCGCCGTAAAGTTAAATTCACACACCATCTATACAAAGCAATACCTGCTGCCTCTTAATCTAGTCCTTCCTCCCGTCCCTTTCTTTAAGATAAGATGAGATAATCCTTTATTGAGCTACCGCTCCTTCCTACACTAGGTGGATCAGCCTCCACTGAAGGAGCAGCATTGTCCATTGTCCATGATGGATGTCAGCTCGGCCAATGTATCCTCTTTTGTCTTCACAGACTACCGGCCAAATGGCAGAGACTTCCAGAGCTCCACGTTGTCTGTCCCGGAGCAGGTGATGTCTTCGAACCACTGCTCTCGGTCAGCGGATATCAACAGGGCGCGGTCCCGCTCTCCCAGCGTTCCCCCACCCTCCAGGTAACTCGCGCTAAAATGCACCACCGGACTCACCCTTCACACGGGCATGGGTTAGTTAGCTCAGACGCGGCTGTCACACCACACCTACACTCCACAGACGGAGGTGTGACGTCTTTCACTGTCGCAATGTTCATGGACTAATAATTATATTTAGCTACAGTGGTGTGGGTCCGCTTTACACTGACACGTTTGCTGTCTTTCTCCGTAATGTGTAATAATTTATTATTTTCAATTTCCAGGAGACGTATGTTTGTGGTTTGTCCTCAACATCTAGGCGGCTTTAATTAACGCAGCAAACGTTTCAAGTTGGCGCTGAGAATTAGTGCCTACAATAGATAGTATTTGCATTAGTTTCTGCGTCTTTATAGATGAGATGGTCAAGGGAAAGTGGTCAGTTATCCTCCATCAGCACTTATTTTCTGTCAGAGTTGGAAAATGTTGCTCCAAGAGTCCAATCACAGCGTTGGCACTGCCAGGCGGCAGCTACTTTCCTCTGTTCAATTAACTTTATTTGATATTTCCCAGGCTTGGCCTACTGTAAATTAGTGTCAGATGCAGAAAAGGCACTTACCTAAATTGTCTGGGACAGTGCTCATTTAAATGTACAGCATTTCAGTTGCTTTAATTAAAAGTGTCCGGTTATTTATTGAAAACAGGGGGAAATGACACAGGAAATAAGTCATGGAAAAACTGGATTTGTCCCAGAGCTGCTAGAATGTGTTTCACTTTTGTGTTGTTTTTACTGTATTGTAAGAAGTAAGACGTGACTCAGAGTTTCTATTCGTTCGTGCGTGAATGCTGCTGGCATGTTGGTGTAACGTACCGCTCATCTGTGTGTGTGTTGAAGCTGAGGAAACCATCTCCCCACCGCTGATTTCCCAGCTTTTCTTCTCCTGCTCAACGTTCAATGCGCTTTCTCCGTCTGTCTACATGAAACCTCTCTTCTGTCTTTCTCAGCGTCCTCACCTCCTCCTCTCCCATCTCCCTCTATTACCCTTCTTTTCTCCGCTTCTTCCTCGATGCCCGTTTACATCCATCTCTGTCTTCTTTCCTTCCTCCATGTGGTCGCAGCCATTTTCTCACTCTACCTCGAACCAGATATACTCAGCCCATTGATGATCCTCAGAAGGACCCCAGGTAGACCTTTACCAGAGCTCGCATGAAGCCCCACCTCTGCACCTCTTCCCTCCCCCCTCACAAACCTTTCATTTGGTTGTCGAACACGCGGCACTGACACTATGGCTTGTTTATATCACTTAATTAAGCAACTGCCACCGGGTTCATGCTTCGCTTAAAGGCCACGTAACAAACACAGGTCAGCGTCAGTGCTATCGTGGCGTTAAAGTATATATTTTTTCTGCAGAAGAAGATCAAATATATACATAACGTGTATATATATACAGTACTGTATGTATAACCATACACCTCATCTATCCAGTATCAGCATTGCTCACTCTCTCTTTCCACCATCTCATTATCATTTTGCTCTGTACGGTCACCATAAGAGCAAGTGTGATTCCTGATGAGCATATTTCTGCCTAAAGAGAGACTACTGCCATACTGAAGATGAATGTACTCTGAGGGTCTGAAGTTTTGTCCAGCAGCGTTATTGTCCCTGTAAAACATGGGGATATATTCAGTATATTATGCTACAGTATTATATCAGCCGTAGTTTCATCACTGTGGATTTGTGAGATGATTGGATGTCAAATAGGAATCATGTACTGCGTCTTCCTGTGCAGCTTTTTTTTTCTTTTTTCTACTCTTGTGTGGTGAAGAAAAGGTGAAACGCTGACTAGTTGTGGTATTTTTTGCCAGCCGCAACCACCGTTTGTACCCGATCTGCAGAGAGGAGGCAGTCAGGTTACTGCGGTCCACTAGGATGGCCCGCGCCTATTCTGAGGGCGCCTACTCCTCCAGCTATGATTACGAGAGGTATTGACGTGCACTGCCGCTGCATCTGTGCATCCGCCATCTTGTGGTCTCCTCGAGCTGTCCCTCGTTCGTCTTTAATTTGTCCGTGGTCGTACTATGTGATGACTTAAAATGATATCGAGTCTGATATCGGCTTTTTTTTTTTGTTCAGGGGTCATCACGGCTCTAAAGTTGTGTAGATGCACAGTAAATGTACACAACTGCCTTCGTACTGTATGGTATGTCGAGGTACAGAGCTTTTTGTGTGACCGATGTCAGCTGTGTGTAAACAGGCCGTTGAGTTACTTACTGTTTCCTTGTTGATGTCTTTGTACATGTACCCATGAACATTATACTGTACCAACAGCAATATTTCAATCAGTATTGTGTGTGAATACTGGCGTCATATGCTATTAGCAGTTGCTTACTGCTAAACTATCAAGTGACACCTCTGACATCTCTGTACAGCAAATTTGTGAATCATGTGCTGTTTGGATTCTTCTGGTGTGAATTGGTTACTGTACTGTAACCAGTCAGTTGACACTACTCCATCCCCAGGTCTCGCACACGTGATTTGGTGCAGTAATGAAAAGAAAACATGCGTAGCAGAGGAATCAGAGGAAATACCTGATCCCAATTCCCCAATTCCCACCTTCCAACGTGACCTTTTGCGCCATTTCTTTCCCCTCCAGAAGAAATAAAAACGTATTGGGGTCCTTTTTGTCTCCCTTTTTGATTAAATGAAGGTCTCATTAAAGTGTGAGCCAGAGGGGAACAATACGTCTGCAACAACAAGAACAAAAAAACAACTATTTTATAAATACTATGTGAGAAATGACAATGAAGAAATCTCAAATCAAACATCATTAGTGGACTTTGGACTTTTCTTTTCTATTATGTTAAGACCATTATCACTAAGTGGGACATCAGTAATGTGTCATCAGTTCACCTTACCTCTAAATGGCCTAAACTCCCCGATCAATGGTTATGGTGGTTATGGTTACACTTCAAGACCACGCTTGATGAATTCCTTCAAACCCAAACTGTGACTGTGTTCAAACTTTTTTCCCTCTGCGTTCTCACAACTATTCCATTTTTACAGCTCTTTCAATCAGTCTTTTGGTGTCTCATAGCTTTGGTAGAAGCGATGCCCACATACTGTATTTGTGCTGTGCAGACACGTCACCTGTGCCTTAGAATGAAATTGTTTTGAGTGTGGGCCTCGATGTACAGATGTTCACTTTAAAGAACTTTTTACAGTGTGCATGGACGGTAGTTGAATATCCCCCTTCACTGTTATGAGTCGTTCACTTTTTCCTTTTCAACGTTCAACAGTATCCCTGTATGTTGTAATATTACTGAAGTTGTGATCAACCTCACCTTTTCTTTCACCAGCTCTTCAGATCCAAAAAACATCTTTACACAGCTTCAATGTGCCAAAATGTGGCTGGCTATATGGTTCATATAGGAAATATGATATACAAGGCCAAATTCTGTGCCAAATACACTTCATCTTTACCTCAAACACTCTCATCATATACACAAACACACATGGCTGCTCACTGTAATAAACTAAAGGCTCTACAAACCACAAAGAGAGCCACCAGCTGTCTGTTCAGTTTCCACTCTTATCAATTTACCTAATCCCTGAGACTAACAATGTTGAATTTTAAGCAAGCTGAACCTTCTCTATTTTTAATTAGAACTACAATTTCCTCAGAGTGGAACATTTAAGTGTGAAATTCGGCTGGTGAAACTTACAAACAACAGACTGTCCAAGACAACTGTCTCAATTTTAAGAAAGTGAAACACAGATTTGTTGGATTTTTAGAAATAATGTTACAGTCCTTCGTTGTATGTATCTTCGATAAGTATGGATGCCCTGCATGTGAGCCAGCCTGCAATCATACTGCCCTGCTGGGGTTCCACCTGATTATGTCTCAATAACCTCTGTAGGAACCACGGAGCCATGGATAGACACGAGTATCACAGCAGGTCCCGCTCTGCAGACCAGCGGCCCACTATAGAGCGCCCCACGTCTCGCTCGCGCTCCACTGAACGTCCCCACGACTCTTCGCTCATGAGGTCCATGCCGTCTCTGCCATCTGGGAGGTCTGCCCCCCCCTCACCTGCCTTGACGAGGTGTGACCCAGATTGGACATGCTAACTAGCTTAGCACAAGAACAGTGTCAGACGTGTTCAGCTCAAAAGACTACACATTTTGCTCAATGAAGACATTAAGACAAATATTATAAAGTGTGGAGGAAATATGTAGATACAGATATTTACAGTATCTATAATACCAGGATTGGTAAATTAACTAACAGGCTGATTACATGGTAACTTTAGCGCATTCGTGTATGTCGATAACATAGCTGCGTATCTTGGTGGTTACTCAGTTCGGCCATAGCAATAAAAAGTCAAATAAGGCAAATTTTAATCTATATTTCCTCAGTATCGTTTTTGTTCATTTACCAACCTGTTCTAGGGTGAAAACATAACTTCCTTTCTGCCACCAGAGCCTCGGTTGCTTTGACAATCGTTAAATAAAAAATTTAAATCTTTATATGACTAAGCCAGTAAAGACAAAGTCCAATGAGCTGACACGCACGTTAAGCTTAACTAACAGAACTAACCAGAAAACCCAGGTCATTACCACCTAACCCCCCAACCCCCTGCGCTGCTGCCTCACCTCACCCCCCACCCCCACAAATAACCTTCCACCCACGTGTACCTATTCTTTTAATGTCTCCCAAAAGAACTGGTACTGTATTTGCTTCACACATGTCCCTGGCACCTCAGACGGCGTGCTGACTTGTTTTCACTCGGAACACACTGCTGATACAGTCGCGTGGGTATAGCAGTGATGGGCCAACATTTTACTGTCATCACTAACATCCACCGATGCCGTTTGTCCAGTGATGGCATTATTTCGCTTTTATTTTGAAGCATTCTGGGAACGATCTGATTGCATGGTCGCTCTGGTTTTTTTTTTTTTTTTTTGGTTTTTTTTTTTTTTTTTTTACATTGACCTTTTCTCTCCTTCCAGCTTTGAGTCAACTGTACATGCAGTTCACCCCGGCATCTTTTACTGCAGATCTATTCCCTACAGACGATGTGTTCCTCCACTCCCATGCCATGTGCCAAACATCACTGCTGTGTGCATCGGTTGGGAGGGTCGAGACACTTGCCTTAGTTAGCCCATGCGCAAATACCATCACTGATTTCCTGAGGTTGAAATTGACACTTACTTAAATTGTTAACCGGACAGACAAACAAACAAACAGTAGATCACGTGTGGCATCATTGAATAAGTGACTCTGCATTAACATTCATGTCACATTTCTGTTGTGTGCCTTCATGTTGTCTACATGTGTACAGGGAACATACGCAGCATCCCCCTGCTCTTTGAAAATGTATCTGCCCTTTCTGCCTAATGATGTGGGTGCAATGTGGCCTGGCCCCTGCATCCAGCATCTGTTTTTGTCCTTAATGGCCTCACGCTGGCGTCCGCTCCTCCTTGTGACACAGGGCACACCCTCGGAGTGGATCGGTCCAGACCAGCCCTACCGGTACCCCTATGTCAAGCAGACGAGGACGCCAACTACCACAGCTTCCGCCTGCTGGGAAGGACAGAAGTAAGTTTGGGTGATTTCTGTACTTGTGACAGCCTTGATGTCTACAGACTGAGGGTATTATTTTGAGCGAGGGCTTCTGTGTTTGTTAGCATGATAGTGTGTTTCTGTTGTTTGGGTGCCTTTTGGAGGGGACAGGTTTCGGTCCTGTTGGCCCTGACTCCAAAGGGATTTGTGAAAATAGAAAGTCTGTGAAATCTTTCATTAGTTACAAATCATATCAGTCATTATGTACAAGGATTGTTCTTTGCTGTGTACTTTTGCTTTTCCACCCATAACATCTCTGCTCGGTTCCTTTTCCATTTCTTTCCCAGAAGATGAGGACGAAGGAACAGAGCCTTGTGAAGGTCTGTACCTGAATTTGTGGTTTTAGTCTTTCAGACTGGGCGTGCTGGCTGAACCACACCTTGCTCTGAAGGCCAAAACCCTGTCTGCAACAGTGGGTTGCTGGGTTTATTGAAGGCTGAGCTTATTCAGGACTCTTTGGACCCATCTTCTGTTGCAGTTGTGTTGTTTGACATACAGTTGAGATGTCCTGTGCAGTCGTGCTGTACTGCTCTGTAGGCCAGTACCAGTGATGTGGTTAAACGTGCAGTAGCTTCCTTGTGTCATTGTTGTTGTTGCTACTGTATTTGTGTTGGATTTATGGAGATCTGTTGCCTGTTTTGGCAAACTTTGGCAAACTTGTCAAACCACTCAAAGAACTGTTTTATCATTGTCAGAGTCCATTTGGATTTCCCTGCCTGCTGTACTACCACCAGCCAGGTCTTCTCTCCTTCCTTTCCTCTTCACAGTCTCCTTTGCTCTCTCTCTGTTTGTGCGCCATCTTTTTTTTTCCTTACATAATCCCTCAGGTTCTCCCAAGTTTTCTTTCTCTGTTTCTCTTTTCGGTTTGTGGCTTTCTTTCTTTTGTATCTTCTTGTGTCTCTAGCGACTGTTCCTCTCAGGATAGCGGCAGTGTGTGGGCAGTGAAGGGAGGTATTGATCTGACCTTGTGCTGTATCTTCCACAGAGTCATATGGCCCTGAGTTTATGCAATGCATGAGTGAGTGTGTATGCAACCAGGATGGATTGGATCCACATTTTGACCCCACTCTTCTTATAGAAAAGTGCTGGACCGTTGATAGACCTCGTAGGCTTTTCGAATCACTATTCAAAGTTTAGTCATAACTTACCCTCGCAAATACCCAACTGTCTTGTGTGTTATCTGTGTGTGTGTGACAACTCCTAAGAGGGAACAGGGAAGGAGCTGGGGACGGCTGAAGGCCGACATGATCATCCAGGTGTGTTAATAACAACAGAAACAGCTTAGATGCCGTTTGTGGTGTTGTCTTTGTCCTCGAAACATGTGAAACTGTTTGATTCCTTTCCTAAACACACAAGAGTAAGTACAAACTCTGTTCAGGTGGTACATTAGATTAATGCACTTTGATGTACAGTGCATTCATCCACAGGCTTGAATGAACAGCCAGACTGATGGAAGCACATTTCCCGTAGTTTTCACTTCCTACTTTCCCGTATGGTTGTGTGATGCTGGCTTCTCTCCTTTGACTGCATGGTGCAATGACTCAATACTGTTACTGACGGACTTAGTCGATGGTTGTTGGGCTGTGAATTATGTCCCATAGGTCAAGTGTTACTGTCAGAAGGTGGCATGTTGGGCTGCTGTGCGATATATCCTTCAGTTAATCACACATTGTCATGTATAATTAATCAGTAGGTCAAAACACTTTTGTATAGTAGCTGCTCGTATATGCAAACTCATACTGGGTATCTTGAGATTGCAGTGTGCAGAATCTTTAGGATGAACAGTATGAGCTGCAATATTAATGTCAGTTACACTGTGGGTTTCTAAGTGCCATCCTTTCATGAGCCTCCATCTGTCTCTCTAGCAGCAGACTGTGAGGACAAACCCCAGGGCCCACCAGTAAATGGGAGGAAAGGCAAGTCCTCTGAGTAGTGTGACGGCATCTCTCTGCTGTGTGGGTTTTCTCGGCCATCACGTCTTGATTTTTGTTATTCTCTAGTAGCTGTGACTCTCTCTCTACTTCGCTGCTCTGAGATGTTCTGCCTTCTAGTTTGCTGCAGCACATGTAAACAGTGCCTCTAACTTTCTCAGTCCATACTATTTCATCTCTACAGCTACTGAGTGATTACGTTAACTCTATATCATACTCTATGAAGCCACAGCTGATAATGATTGATGTCGATTCGTGTCCTTTGACAGTAGAACATTGATCTGCTCTCTTTGCAGTTCTCTCTTTCTATTGTGAATTTAATTGCCGTGTCATTTAGCATGTCTTGTAGTACTGTGCTTTACAGTCATCAATCTCAGTGATTACAGTGGGATTACAGGTAGGCAGATTTTTGATGAAAACATAGATAATAACAATAAACGAATAGATAAGCATTTTTATTCTTAATAGGCATTTGAATTAATTATAGAAATGCTACAGAGTGTGTTGCTTTGCTTGATGGGAACCTTAGACTTTAACCTCTGTCGACCAGCAGATGGTGCAAAAGTCATTATGTTTGAGGAGCTGTCCCTGATTTCAGTGCTGAAGTGAATCATTACTGCCATCATCCTGTGCTACGTTACAAACAGCTCTGTTGATCAAGATCCAAATCCTTCACAACCCTTCAGTGTCCAAACGAGTGGTTGTGTGTATGTGTATGAATGCGTGCTTGTGTCCGTGTGTGTGTGTGTGTGTGTGCGCGTCTCGCTATAGAGGTGACTTGGGAGGACCAGCAGCGAGGGCTGAATGGCTCTTTGTCTGATGGAGGGACACAGCCACATCCTTGCCTCACTGACCCAGGTTGGTTGCTGTGAGTGTGGACTTCTGCTGCTGTACCTGTAAAAGCTATATTTCACTTTGATGTGTTAAGGACACGCGCTTCGATAATTATTCTCATGCATTAAGGGATTTTCACTTTCAGAGGTTTTTGTTGTTTATGTGCTCAAATAGAAAAAAAAAACTCTTCTACCAAAATGAAGTGTCCTTCATGGGTTTTTGGAATCTGCTCCGCAGTTTGTGTTGACTCTAATTTGGATTAGAAGCTGACCAATGGGGGACCTGGACAGTGTACGGTAGATGGCACAGTAGAAATTAAGATTCAAGTTTCTCACAGGTTGGCAAAGTACTTAAACCTGTGATTAACACGCCCGGGTCACCTGCTGGACAGCCGCCTTCTGGTTTTCTGTCTCTTAATCCTCCTTCGTGTGGTGTTTCTGAAGAGTTGATTTGTCTATCGATTTTTAGTGTCAAATCTCTTTGCACAGTGTGATACTTTAAAGTCTCACTGAATTTAAGTCTGGTAAGATGTCCCATGGATATTGGAAAACACAAAACGCTGGTAACCATGTCTTGATGTGTTGTGTGTGTGGTGTCTTGGCTTAATGAGCTTGGAAACATTTACTCTTTTTTTTCCCTCATCGGGATCAGATTTGCTGGGGGGAACTTCTAGCCAGTGGCATTGTCAAATATAAAAGAAGAAAAACAGGATGAATACTGTCTGCAAGTGTTGATGTAATGAGCAGATTTACTGTGTTGACTTGCTCACAAACTTTGAAACATATTGATTTACTTGCTGTGACTCAGTGACATTACCAGCTTTGACTCATCATCAGCATCCACATAGTTATTTGGTGATATATGTTCTATTCGAGGTGCGTTTATGATTTAGACCCATTAATAGCAATAACAAAGTCCCAAATACCAAATATTCTGTAGCTGATAACCCTGAGTAACGGTGACTTTGTACATTTTAACGATAATTATGTTTAGACTAAATTCTGGCATTTGACATCTTCCCTTCTCTCTGGCCTCTCATCCTGATGCAGTTGATGTAGGAGGAGAAAAAGTGCTTGCTCTCTCTAATGAGGTGATGTTACAGTAACCGCTCCGCTCAGATGGAAGCTGCTGAGGCAGATGTCTCACATTGTCTTGTAATTCATGTGGCACTTACTCATCCTAATGGAGTGCTAATTGAGTTAAATGCAAATTCTGAGTCCGGGGCAGTGAAAATGAAGTCTGATCTAAGGAGCTTTTTTTTGTTTTTGCCCCCCAGCTGTCAGTGTGGGTCTTAGACTGCAGGTACAGTCTGTATTTGACGTCTGACAAGCCGCATGACTCTTAGGGAGGTCACGGATATACCACCGATTACAAAGACTCATTAATATTGAACCCGCGATCTGAGCTGATCTGAGCCCAGTAGTGGATGTTGGAACAAGATCAAAGCCTATACACATGTAAAAAAAAAAAAAATAATAATACAAATGAAATAACGAAGAGAATCAGAAAATGAACCAAATCCTTAGCAGGCGGAGCAAAGGAAGGAATGATGTATGTACATAACAAGAGAAGGAAAACGCGAAACCGGGGGCTGCTGATCATACCAAGCCATCGATCTCGTGGGTGCATCAACTTTTAGAAAAAGCCTCTATGTAACATGATTCTACAGTATGTGTAGCCTGAATTTACACTATTGCGCTCGACTTTGTATTTTGGTGTTTCGCTCAGTTTTTACATTTCTCGCTGAGACTTCGTCAGGCAGGTGGCTCTCTTTTGTGTGCTTGCTGCTCTGTGCTTTCAGTTCGTGTTTGGTAGTTTCCCTTTTCCTTTCCCTTATGTTGTTTTTTTCAGGCAATCTCCCCACAGTTGCCCCATGCCGACTCAAGTGACATCACTTCTCCTTCCCTCCTTTCCTACCCTTTCTCCCTTCCTACTCTCAGAGATCTCCGGTTTTCTCTCTGGTCTGGTACATTAACATCTCTTTACTCTTTCAGCTTTTTTTTCCTTTAAAGCACAGAACCTCACCTTCCCAAACTCCCACCTTCTAATAACTGAATTCTTAGCTTCTACGTCAACCTCTCCCGGCCTCGCACCTTCTTGCTCTATTTTGACTTCTTCCTGTACCATGGTGGAGTTTGTGTGTTCTTAGTGTACGCTATGATTTTGTTTGTGTGTTGTTTGTGCTTGTTGTTTTGTCTTCGTCGTGTCGTGGTGTTGTTGTGTTGTGTTCCCCCCGCCACCCTACGCCACCTCACTCCCACCCTCGACACCTGGCACATTCAGTGATCATGGGGATGGTGTCGCCTTCCTTCCTCCCTCCCTCTCCTCCTCTGTCTCCCCTTACCCTTTGTGCATCCTCTCACATCCATCTTCCTCTCCTCTGTGTCTGTCCATTCTGTGATGTGATCTCAGAAGACACGGATGCACCAAGTTGGACGAACTCAGGTGTGTCCCTTCTTCTTCTTCCCCTTCTCCCTTTTCTGACCCAGCTTATCATCTTCTACTTTTATTCATTTGGTATGCCTTCCAAGCTTGCCCTCTCACCCACCTCCCCTTCTCTCAGTTGTCTTTTCTTTTCTGCTTCGGTTGCTTTAGTTCTCTTGTGCTCTTTACGCTAATTGTTCTGTGTACAGCGCTTCCAGCTACTTTGTCATTTCCTTCTTCCTGTTGCTTTGCTGCAGACTGTGTGGGCTTGCAGTTCACAGCAGCATGCTCATGATCACGCAAGCGTCACATCTTTGTAGCAACACGACGTGAGGCACTGTTATTTTCCACTTTTACCATAAATGTATAAACACACATTAATGCGCATTAATACATTTCCCAGTTTGGTTTGTATTCTATTTAATTAATGCCTAATTGAAAGAAAAGAAAAAGAAAAAAATCGCAACATTAGCGACTAGTTACAGGATCAGTCTTTGAGAGTTTTTACTTGGCCACTTACTCCACATTCATATTGACCATATAACATGAAAACGGAATTGATCCTGTCTTGTTTGTCAAGAAACACATTTCTCAAGATGCTGTAGCTCTTCCTTTTACTTAAAGCTGCAATAGTTGCAACGCCCCACCGTGCTCTGTCCAACACGTTTGCTCGTAGCATAGTAAACATTAAATAAAATAACTGACAGATGTTCTCTTTTTGTTTTAAAGGATGATCCTCCACTTAATTACTTAGTGTATAGAGTAAAGATCTCTACATGGTTGACTGCGCCATTTCGTGAGTTTGGGTGACAGGAAGACTTGCCAGCACCTTTTTACATTAGAATGAGCTTTGAAGCATATTTTCAGTGAAACATATTTCTAAAAAAATAAAGTACCGTCTGTTTAATCTAATGTTGTCTGGTCACCTTCTGGTCCCTACAACAGACTACAGACAAAAAAGGGACAGTTCCTTCACCAGTTTCCTTAACTGGCTTTAAAAACCCTCAGCAACCATGAAAACCAATGAACTCTCATCGTTGTAATAAGAAAACTGTGCCTCACCTATGCCGTCATTCATTGGCTCTCAGCTTTCAGTTATTTCCACGTCTGTGTATAGCCACAGGCATACATACTGTATGTGTGCATGGCACTTGTACCTCCACCTTCAACTCACCATTGCCATCATATGACACAAAAGTAGAGACAGAGAGCAAGTGGGAAGAATCCAGATGCAGGTACATCAGGAAAGTCATTTGGTGGCGATTTTCGCAGAGAAGAAGATGCACCGCAGTTACAATTTGCTTCGACGTAGTAGCTTGGTTTTGTATTTTCTCCGTAGTTACACAAAATATGCATATGTGCAGGCTAAACTATCGATCGTGATGGGTTGGTTGTTTCATACATCAGTATAGAACAGAGCGGCACAGTGCTACTGTGCTGGAAAGGGTGTGTTAATCAATTAGTCAGATTATTTGCATGTATTCATAAGGATTATTTACACAGAATATCATGTAAACATGGACAATGTTGTCAAATTCTGCAATTTGGCTTTGGTCATTCAAATCAATTAAATAGTGACATTAAGATATGATATATATCAATAAAGTGACATAGTGATGAGGTGACGTTATCTAAACTTGGGGCAGTTGTTGATATTTCAAGCCTTGTAATTTGCAGCTTTATGTTTCTAGTAACATTTCTTGTTTTTGTTTGTGCTTTTCGTCCTTCGATAATTGAGACCATTCAGCTTCTTTCTCCATTAGATTTGTCTGTGTCATAGTTCATGGCCCATAGCTCAGCAGAAGCTTGTCTCTCGCCATAGCAGAGTGTTTTGTGCCATCAGGGCCGTGTCAACGCACCGGCCGCCATCTAACGTCTTCTGTTTCTGTGCTCAGGTATGGACATGGAGGAGAGAACCAGGCAGATGAAGATGAAGCTGAACAAGTACAAGCAGGGCGCTGGCTCTGACTCCAGACTGGAGCAGGACTACCACAAAGTAAAAATCCCCCAAATATTGGATATAGGCTTTGATAGTTTGAGCTGTATCTCCATTATTCTGTTTCCATGGTTGCACCGTACATCGGCCATATGGCACATTTTTCAAGGCGATCGAGCGTGTGCGCATATCAGCGTCTTGTTTGCACAGTGTATACGTGTATATACAGTACACGGCTACTGCCACACATTGCTACAAACTCTTGTGTAACTTGTTTTCCAATTCGCGTAAAGGTTAGGCAACAGGTTACACAATGGCCATTTCAGCCACATTGCAAAAGGCTAAATCACCGGAAGTGTGGTTATAAGAAATAGGACTGTGGATCATCTTGAAAAACTTAGACAGCTGCTACAAATGCCAGCAGGGCTAAGACAATTGTATTTACCTTATCCTAAAATCGTAGCACATCAACAAAGCCGCCTAAGTCTGCATGACTGGATACAACTGACGCGATAGAATGTGTTTTCTCACTGTCATTTTTGTAAGCTGAGCCTTTAATCCTCTCTCATAAATTCACGGAATGTGACAGTGAGTGTGCACAGAGTCATGTGTTTACTACCCCGAGAGGCACCGAACGTGTACAGACAGCCTGGTGTCTCACTGCCAAGATGTGAGAAGACGAAGACTTTCCGTCCAACTTTCCTTTTTAGTCCGTGCTATGAAGCCATCGCGTTAGCAGCACCCAGTGTGTTTGTTAGGAGTCTATAAAAAGAAGATTAAATAGAGACTTGTCCTTGTCTGGTGAAGGCTTCTTGGAATTGCCTCTGGCCAAGCAATGCTTTCTCTGTTACTACACAGGGCGTCTGAGGGCCTGCGTTTACTGTTACTCTCCTGTCACAACATGCATCAACATGGATTATGGATTGTAGCAGGAATTTGCAATATTATAGCTTTTTTAGCTTTAATGTCTTTTCCTCTTTTCTTTAAGTTTTCTTTTGTTAAGCACAGAATGACTAGGCACAAAGTGATTTAAAAAGCTGTGCGTTATAATAATAATAATAATAATAATGAGCTTTGACCGTAACGTTTACGCCCTCTCTGCAGCGTTCCGGCAGAGACAACCTGTCGGCCAAGTCTTCGGACAGCGATGTAAGCGACGTGTCCGCTGTGTCGAGAACCAGTAGTGCCTCTCGGTTCAGCAGCACGAGCTACATGTCTGTCCAGTCGGAAAGGCCGCAGGGGAACCGCAAGATCCGGTAGGCTGATGTCCACATGGGGGGGGGGACTGAGTCTTGTCTCATTCTTCAATTCAACTTATCAGGAATGGACACTGCTCGCTCAGCCAAAACCAGTGTTTGCATACTGTACATGTTACCACGTTCAGACGCTTTCATCTTGAAATGAAATAGTTTGAACCTGGTTAAACCTAAGGAGGAAAATGCACCCGTAGTCTGGTGTCATTTTCCCACTGGGATGAGTTCAGATTTGGCTCCATTTTAGAAAGATCCGGAACCAAATTGTTGAACTCCCACTCTTTCAGGCTGTGTGATGAACTTGTCCATATCTGGTAATTCCATACACGCAGTTGTTGTCTCACATCAACGTAATTTGCATGAAACCGGACTGCACATCCATATTTCAGATTTTATTTCATCAGTACACTTTCTCTCTTTGCTTTTACTTTCTCTCTTCATGTTCACGCTTTGCTTGGTTTTTCTTTCTGCTTTGCATGTGCCGCTGTCTTGGCTTTTGTGTTCATCTTCAGCCCGTTGCGCTCAAGAAGCCAGTCTCTGGAGGGGGATGAGCAGTTAGGAGAGGTGCACGAGGAGGAGGAGGTGGGAAGGGCAGGAGAGGGAGGGAGAAAGGCCGCAAAAGTGGGGAGATCACAAATGGCTAGTAAGGGATCGGGTGGGAAGGTAGACACAGACAAGGAGCAGCGTCAGGATGTGGTGGAGAAAGAAGAGGACTTGTACCAGAGGAGTATCTCAGACACTGACCTCAGGTAACAACTGACTGCCTGTAGACTTTTCCTTACGGTAAATCAGACCAGTGATCTGCGAGTGTGGTGACTGTCCTCTGTTCTTTATCCTTGATCACATGCTTGATGTGTGACTGTGTGAATTAGAACGGCATTACCTATACAACTACACCCCTGCAGGCTTTATATCACACACCGTTTCTCCAAGGCTCCAGGTGTCTATAGGTGCTACTGTAGGTCCCTGTAGGGGGAAATGAGCAAATGCACCACCAGTTCCTATTTTCATCCTTGTTTATGAATATTAAAGACGTACAGACTATCAATGAACACATGCGGATTTGTATAATAAACAAACCCGCGTTAAACGAGCCCAGACTTTGTTCTGATTGTTCAAAAGAGCTTCCTTTGGCTCCTTTACATCATAAGATAAGAAATATTACAAAATAACTCTAACAAGACAGTGTGTGGACTGAACCTACTACCAGGTGATTATCTTAAAATGAATTTAATGAGAGGTTTGTCATCATTTCACCAAAACTAAATGCAACAAAACGATAATATTCATTCGTGATGCAAACTACTACAGCACCAATCAGCTGTACATCGATGCCCATCTGCACTAATTCAACGTACATGTCCTTATGTTAACTACATAATTGAAAATATGCTCTGACATCATTTGAATGTCTTCACTGTTGTGCATTATTAAAAACAATAGAAGTCAAAACCATTGAAGCTTTTCAATGCGAGAATTGGGTTCTACTGTAACTGTATTTCACAGGACACTGTTTCATTGATGCCACAGGAGACTCTGAAGAGAGTTGAATTTGCAGATGCAGAAAGTATGTCAAGAGCAAACTCAAGAGCGAATGGGTTTGAAGTCCCACAGCTTAGCTCACACGCCTAATAAGATGCCCTCACTATCTAATCACAGTCACAGCAGGAACCAGGTTACCAGGAACCTTCTCATCGATATTAGTTCTGCTCCATGTCTCCTTGGTCTTTGGAGAAAGTGCATTAGGATAAAGCTAAACTTACAAATGATTTACAGTCACGTGCAGAGTCTAATTAAAAAATCACAAATTAAATGGTAATGAATGTACTGTATATAAGGCAGGTGTAGTACCGTACCTACTCCGCATGCTTCAGACATCTCGAGACAACCTGTTTGCATGCTGTCTTCCTCTACTGTTCATTAATGTGGCTGTCAGTGCTGAAACGTTGCATCAGTATGTTTTCTGTGTTCTTAACATGCTGTCTGAGCCCAATCGCCTTTGCTTCGTTCCCAAACCCCCTGCATTCCCCAGCTGATCCCTAACATGCCATGGACGTGTCGATTTCTATCTAACTCCACAGCAAAAAAAATCACTTTCAGCAAAGTAAATGCCACGAACTGTAATGTCAATAAAACACCTTGCCTTCAGCGAAAGGGCTTAAATTCTTTGCTGAAAGTGAGCTGGATTGTTTTTCTCTTAACATGCTGATTGCTCTTCTCAGCCTAACCCTAATGTCTTCATGACCACTACAGTATAAATCAATTATATAAGACCACATGTCACTACTCTTACATTCTGCTTTCTGGGACAAAGAACAAAAAATTGATGCTATACACAATAAATACATCGGACTGAATAAGACCTTTTACTGTAAATCAGTGTCCAAATGTATTATAATTTCACAATAAGCTGTATATAAATGCCTTGTATTGAAACATTTGTAGTATCAACCAATACAATGAACGACAATGAAAATGGTGCAAAATGCAACCTGCCGCAAGTGATAAATGGTTTGTTCGCTGCTTCGATTACTGCTGCGTGAGAGCAATAAGTCAGCGTGACGTCACAGGAGTTCAAGAGTCACGTGCTTTCTACACATCGTTGTGGGTGCAGTGGAAGTTTGCAGGAAAAGGGGGTTAATCACTGATCAAAACAGAGAGGAGGTGTTTTTGAGCTCGAGTCAGGTACTGTGCCTCTGCTTCGGGTTTTGCTCACTTTCGGTCACTGACGTGGAACTTCGTGCAGCTCTGTCGACAGGCGTGTCTGCATGCTAATGGTCTAGCTAGGGGCACAGTTGCCATGGCAACCAAATGTCCTGCTTCACCTGATGGAGGCTCAGTGATCCTTTCTGAGGAAGGCATTGAGTGGTTAAGTACGGGAGCACGAGATGCATCTTGCCTGATTTATATCTCCATGCAACATTGATGACTGTGGCCTCCCAGCCTGGTAGAGAGAGGTTAGCAACAACAGATTTGTAAGTCTTTCCGAGTTCTCCGTACACTATAGCATTAAATCAGAAATGATGATGTGCCTCCGAGTGGCTGTTCAGTGAAACTCTCAAGGCAAGGTCCAAAGAGGTTTCCATGCAAGCTAACAAAGCCAGTAGGCCATAAACCCATCATAGCAGATAAATACAGCATGGACAGAGGCCAGTGCAACAGTTTGAAGATGGTTCGTTGATCGCACACCTTTCCTAACAAATTAAATGAAACGATGGACAAGTTGTGTTGTCTCGCTGCTAAACAGGTCATACTCAAGTCACGAGCGCTCTTGCAAAGATACAGAAGGTGTGTGAAGTTTATGTTCAAGTGACGACTTCTCTGTCTATATGTAATAACAATAAAACAGCCTGATTGGTTTTGGATTAGTGTGACGGTGTACGCGAGACAAACAAAATGAATCTTAATCCCATGTGTGTAGCTGCACATCCTCATTAATGTTTGATACTAATAATATTATTAATAATCTTGCAGTAGTTGGGATCTGATCTCTACCTACCAGGTAACACATCAGCTTAAATTCAACGGACTCGTGTTACCCCACAGAGCAGATATTATTATAGCGTTATTTATCTTTTATCTTGTGTGTTCACGTCACTCCTGTACTGTAACACTTCATTGTGTTACAGGACGTAGACAAAGCCATGCGGACCTCATATGTGGTGTAATTCAATTAGTCAACAACAGCTCTCACAGGCCGGTCAGTATTGTTTTGCCTTGGGAACATCTTGGACTGGATGCAAATGCATGGCGTGCAGTCTGCGTGACTGGGGACACTGTGTACTTCAGGCTGTGGTTTTAAAGCAGAAATCCCCAGACAGTCCCCGTTTTCCAGGCAGGCGTAATGACACAGTGAGTGCGGCCTGAATGCTAAGACCTGTTTAGAGAGTATACTGTCGAAGGTGTGTAATGACAGGAGGTGGTACAGGAGCAGCAACATATCAACTGTTTATTCAAGCCTTTAATTGAATAAATCGTTTTGAACTAGATATAGAATTTTAAGTGAGAAAAACCTTAATAGTCAGTTTAGCTCAACTACAAGTTTGCCTGTAGGACTCGTAGTCATTTTGCTGTTCTCTGACCTTGATAGTGTGTTTATGTTATTTCAGAACAGGCAGAAATGTGCTACAGTAGATTACATAAATAAACTGCTTACACTGGTAATAATTTGTGGAGACATCAATGCTCGAGTGTCTGCGGCCTCATACGGTGCCGATATTTGATGTAATGAAAGAGTCAGCATATCAGCCAAAGTAGAGGAAATGCAGCCTCACTGCGGTGACAGTGAAAGAGCATATTTGAGAATGTCACCTGTAGCACATGAGGTCTAGACGCTTGAAGTCTGTTTCAAAGCGTCTGGGCTGCATTAACTGATCAAAGGCACTAATCTCTAAATAAGCGTTGCAGTATTTATGTATGAAAGTACAGGCTGATCCACAGCACGATCCCCCGACGTAAACAAAAGGCCTCGCTTCAGGATGCGGGCCCTCTTTCAGCTACCACGTGGCTTAGTTCACCGGCAGGACTTTCAGTTCAGACGTGGCGGCGCGTACCGGTTGCTCCAGCGTATGCATCTCGTCTGAGAGCTGATTATCAAGCAAAAACATCACAGAGCTGAACCCTAGTGTTCAGAGTGAGAGAGCAGAACTCAAGCGAGCCCAGCTGAAGTAATAGTTAATAGTCAAAATGCATTGATTCAGGGTGTCTCTCCATAGGCTTTCTTTACACGGTACTTAGATAATGATGGCCAGACATTTTCATCATTGAATAGTTGCCTGAGGGCTTTACATGTAACTCAGCTCATTAAGAATCCAGGGCCCATAGCACAGGGTGTAATTTGTCTCTAATTCTATAGCCAGAACCATAAAATATAACCATAATTTAGACATTGGCCTATTTCCCTTCAAAGAGGAACAGCTGGAGATTAACATTGATGCTGACAGGCCACTGTCTACATGTATGTGGAGTTTACTGTACGTGTAACCAAAGTGTGCTGGATTGATTGCAGGGGAGCTGAAGTTGTGCAGTACATGACATTTTAAATAAACGACTTAACTAACTACAATTAAGTTCTATGTATTATACCTAAAATTAAATACAATACAAAAATCAAAAAGATGTCTTCACTGTTCATTAGTCCACTAGTTATATGACAAGATTTGAGAATAGCAAGTAGTTAAAGATGCCTATGGAGTTTAGGAAAATGGATTATTATTATTAGTCAGACTAACCTCTGATTTGACTTGATTTCAACCATTTGTACTGGTCTCAGATCAGTCAAACCAACGTGTAAAAAGTTAATTTATGATCTCTGGCTGAATTTGAATAAACCTATTTCTGTTTGTATGTGATTTAATAATTGTTGCCAATACGACCAACACTAATCAGCTGGGTTTAATACATATAGTGAGCTTGAAAACAAAATAGATCTTGAGCAGTTTGTGGCTGTTGCCTACACTGAGGTTTAAAGCTGCTGTTGTGCTGTGTTTTGAACAGTCTGATCAGCTGTTGTTGCAGATGTTTTATCTTCTTTGGCTTCTTAGACATCCCTCCGAAGTATGAGTTTCAAAATGAGAACCAGGGCAAACTCTGGAGTGAGTGAGGGAAAAGTAAAATACAGAAACTGGGGTGCACCCATGGAGGTGGAGGAACATTAAATTAGGTCAGCACAAGGTCCATCAGTGGTGATGATACAGTGCTATGCTACAGACTGTACCTGTCCTAAAACTTCAGTCTCTGTCTTTTGTTGTCAAGTTCAACTTTTAATCTGGCAAGTGAATAAATGTGAAAAACAAACTGTCACAGGGCAAAAAGACAGAACATTTCTTTCGTTTCTACTCAATTAATGTTTAATGTAGCGTGGACAATCCTTTGAAATATAAAGTACATCCACTTTAATAAACCCTAAACTCAGCGATGCTGTAAGTCATGAACTCCTGTACCTGAACTCTGTCCTTTTTTCCCTTCTAATTCGCACCTTCCTCTTCCTGTCCTCCCACCTTTCCTCCTCTGTCCTTTCTCCTTTCACGTCCTCTGTCCTGTTGCTCCATCTCTATCCTCATCCGACCCCCGACCCCCCCCCCCCCCCCCACCCCCCCCCCACCCACATCCCTTCCAATGGTGATGGCTGACAGTGACTTTGCATCCAAAATGAAAAACAGGCAGATGGGCTCGTCGGCCGGGATCAACATGACCAAGAGCACGAGCGTCAGCGGTGACATGTGCAACCTGGAGAAGACGGACGGCAGCCAGTCGGACACCGCGGTTGGCACGGTAGGCACTGACGACAAGAAGAGGCGCTCCAGCATTGGTGCCAAAATGCAGGCCATGGTTGGCATGTCGCGCAAGAGCCGGAGCACCTCTCAGCTCAGCCAAACAGGTAGGGCCTCCAAGTACACAACCAGTCTGTCATACTGTGTGTGTGTGTGTTCACGTAGGTCGCGTCTTACTGTCGTCCTCTTGTTTGCTGTCCAGATGTTCTTACATAGCCTCTCTCTCTCTCTCTCTCTCTCTCTCTCTCTCTCTCTCTCTCTCTCTCTCTCTCTCTCTCTCTCCAGTGCTTCCTTTCCCTTCTTTTTCAACATCTACAGTGATTTCCCGCAGGTGAAGACAGCGCCTTGACTTTTTCCTCTCTTCTCTTTCTTCTAGGTCACACCTTTTATGGAGATACGTGTCTTAATTCTCACTATATCCGCCCCCGCCCCCCCACCCCAACACCCCTTTCCTTCCTACTGTGGCACTGCAGCTGTGTTTTCCTGCATGATGCCGATGATTGGTTGTGCCTCCGCAGCAATAATTCATCATTTCCTTTTGGAAAGCGACTTAGAGCTGTAACACTTCTGCCTTTTTCGTTCTGCGCGTACGACACTGCGTCAAACTGGGGTCATCTGCAGTTCTTTCTTTCTCTGAGTGCACGTGAGAGCGTGTGCACATGCGAGACATAGAGCCAAAGCGTGTTTTTAAATATATTTTCAGCCGGTGAAATATTTATCATTTCGGCGGAGAAAAGCTTCCTATTAGCTGAACACTGCTATTGCTTCTCTTCTCTCTACAATGTTGTGTGTGTGTGTGTGTGTGTGTGTGTGTTTTTTCTAGCATACGCTGTTTTCAGATGTGCTCACTAACCATTTTAGAGCAGATGAGCAGCTTCATCCGGTGCCAGACAATTTGAAAATCAGCATAGCAGGTGGTGTGCGCTAAGGGCTGACAGATCGGCAGCCTGGGCCGTTCACGTGAAGGTCACTCTGTCAAGTTTCATCTTTTTAGCCTTAAACTAGTTTAATATATATATATATATATATAAGCGCTTCATGTGCATGGTAGATATCCTAGAGGATCCCAGAGGAAAGATGTACATGCAGAGCAGGGCGTGTGCCGAGATGAGAGAGAGCTGAGCTCTCACGTGGCACTGGACTGTCCTCGACTCGTGATGTGCCTGCCACATGAGACGCTACCTTATTTCTGTGGATTAATCACTTCTACTGCTTCTTCGTCGATATCTCAGTCCACAGTTTTGTAGTGTTTAACTGAGTCATTCGAGAAGATCAGGAACCAGGATCTTTGTGATTTTATATTTATTTCAGGAACTGTTTCACACAATCACAAGAACCGAGTTAGAGCCGGTACACATGCCCACTTCCTCTCCACTAACTGAGCAGCCTTGAACTATCAATATTTCACTCAGCGGCTCTAAGTGCATCATGTGCGAGAGCGCGCATACATCTGCCTTTCAGTATTTGAGCTCCGTATTTGGTCAGCACGCTGGCAACCTGCCCTCTGCCCTACTTTGTTGTGCACTTTAGAGGCTCGGCTCCTGCTGCAAGGGTGCTTTCAAGGGACGGTCAGTGTTAAGAGGCTGCTGGACAGTCTGTGTGCACTGCCAAGTGCTGGTGGAGGGAGGCCAGATCAGCCAAGCAGCACGACTTTGGCTTTGACAAACACAGGTTAGTCAGATGGAATGGATGCGTTCCCAGATGTCCTCCGCAAGCCGTGTGTACACAGCTTTGCACTCTCTGTTTGAACGGCTGGTCTATACTGTACGTCCGTGTCAGTATTCAACGCAGTAGGCTCATAACCCGACCCGACCTGACTTTAGAGCAGGGCAGAGCAAGACGACGCAAACCTATCGCTGTACAACAAAACGAGACCAGGACACGGGTTGAGAACCAACATTCTGACGTCAACTTTAGAAGACAAACAAAATTCATAGGAGTTTAGAAATTTTTGTTCTTCCTTTCCCTCTGATGCTTATTAGTTTACCAGCTGCTGTGTGCGCTCAGCGGGGAGGCTGATAGAAATGTTGTCAGCGTTTTGTTTTTTTTTGGTATTGACCTGCTCTCTTCACGTTTTCATTTCAGTTCTTCTGCGAGACAGTATTAGCTGTGGTGCAGTCTTAGTGCTTAATGATTTTTCACTGTAGACAAAATTGATGTTGAAGTACAGTGCGAGGTGGTGATGCTGAAGGGGGAGCATTCAGCCAGACTAAACAACGAGCTTGCTCTGCGCTGTGCAGAACGGAGTGTGTTCATTTCCTTTATGTGGAGCCGTTCGAGGTCACTTTAGAAGGAACAGTACTGATCCTCTTCCCACCGTGTCCGATATGCATAGAAGAGAAGCTCTTTCTTTCGTTTTCTTACATTTAGGTACTTTATAAATAACAAAAACACAAGAAGCGGACATTGAAGAAGCTTTTATTGTTTGTAACAGCATTGTAGCCACATGAGGCCTAGTAATCCCACCAACATAAGCATCAGCTTTGTTGTACAATAGGCCATTTAGTTTAAAGGGACTTTAAACTAAATGGCCTATTTATTATACACAGTAACACCTCCTGTAGGTTCCTGCTCCCATTATTTCACTATTCCAGCATGAGTTTTCACATGTCCCACTTTTCTTCACCTGACCTTGAAAGAAACTCAAGAGAGGTGCTTGACAGCAGTTCATCGCTCAGTCCGTCGTCCTGATGAGGACGTGGAGAGGCTCGCTCACAGCGCTAGGTCACTGCTCCTGTGTGTGGCGCTGATGTTTTCCATGAGTCGGAAACTTTGCTAAGCGTTAAACGTTTCAGTAAGAGAGAGGTCACGTATAGCTGCAGAGTTTCTAATGTACGCAGCAGAACGGTACGTTCACTGTCCGCTTCTTTCTCACTGCTCGCGCCCACGGCGGCTTAGTGACGCAGCTTTGGACCCCCTCAGTCCTCAGACGCACTGTTTTGTATGTGGTAAAATAGCTGAACTCCGAGCTTTCAGCCGAAGTCATTTATCTTCTGGGTTGAGCCGGGTGCCTATCTCAGCAGCTCCTCCGCTAGCTGAGGCCGCTAATTAATCTCTCAGGGGACCGAAGCAGACGTGCCACCCTCAGGATGATGCATGAAAGGAACACGGTAGCACAGGTACAAACCGGGCTGATGGACACTATCCCACCACTGCTTCATCCCCATCCCTCGTTCTGCCTCCACTGCATTAATACCCAGACTGGGTCATGACCGGCAGCAGTGAGACCAGTAGCCTACGTGCACTGTGCTTATCTAACACTAGTTCCTTCTTGTAGTCACTCAGCCCTGTTTCTCTAACATTTAGTTTTAAAACTACTTGAGGCACGAAACTACACTGACATTAAAACGTGGAGACAGATAAGTGGCTACAAAACCCTTAGTTACAAGCCTTTTGATCTTATTTACTATGTTTTGGGGTTGTACTAGTGCAAGTTCGTGTTTCCATGGTGACCGTACAGTTTTCCTCACTGAATACCTCAGGTCAGCTTTAAACACAACCCAGTTTTGGGCTTTAATTTGTTTGCCGATTAATATTTTGTCTTTACAAGAATTTCACTTCATAATTGAAATGGCATTTGAATCACAAATAATACTAATATTTGCTCAATCATAACCTGAAATAGTTGCTGTGGTGTTAATCACTGGTGACTTATGTTTATTCACACTTTCCGATGCGACTCAGTGTTGGTGGAATAAATAAATTGTTTTCACACTGAGAGCAGCACATCGCATCTCTCCCAGCAGACGGTGTTCTTTGCGTTATCCAAGAAATTAACCAATGTTCTTGTTTTGGAGGTTGTCTTGCGTGTGCTGTACTCATTATGCAGGGGCACAATCCTAGCCAGAGAAATCCAGCAAGCTGCAGAAAGTGGTCACATCTCTCCGGCTGTTGTCCTTGGTGTCTCAAGCTCAGTTATTGCCATTTACACAGAACATTTTCTCTCTGGACTGTCTTCATTTTTGTGAGACGCTTCAAACTAAAACTAAACTAAGAGTGTACAGCAGCATCCTATGTTTCAACTTCTTGCGTTTTAGCCGAACTGGACTAAAAATGAACTTCCACTGTGCATTTTTAGGTTTTCTACTCCTGTTAAAATATTTATGGACTTCCTCTTCGAACTGTCAAACCTCGACCGTAGCTGACAACATGACACAGTAGCTGTCAGTCAGGAACGCTGATGAGACATGCGCAAAAAAAATTCTGTGGTCATGAAGCGTGATCGTGATGTTTCCAGTCTTTATTTCCCCTTTGAGGCCAGAGTAACGTTCATTCCGTGGCAAAATGTTTGAATGGCAGTTTTCACACGAGAGAGGAGTCTGAACATGTCACGTTGGTTTGTTGTGACCGTAGGACAGACGCTAATCAGCTGACTGCGGATATGCTGCACATATAAGGCTTAGCCGTGATCAGATCCCCTTCTTCCGTCTCTAGCTGAGTCCCCATCTGTTCTAGCATCACTGTTTGCACCACTGAGTGGGGGGAAGCAGCAGCATCCAGCCACTGTAGTCTAACTCCTGCGTCGCAAGTGTGACTCGCTCATCTTATCTTATCTTACTTAATAAAACACATGTAATGAGCAACAATTGGACACATATTTGTCAGATGAACACAAACGTGTCTTTGGATAAACACTGCTATGCTTGTGCTGAATTGTGTGAAAATGCCAAATCCAACTTAAGTATGACACCATGCAGAAAAGTTGATTGTCAGTATTATTTTACTTTGTGTACTTACTATTACTGTATAACATGACTACACACCAAGAGGGAAGCTGCATTTCCAGGCTGAAGGACTGGCCTGGATCAAGGAAGTCAGCATGGAATGTAAACTAAGAGAGCAGAGCGTGTCTGTCTGCCTTTACGCATATACTGCTGCATACACGTGTAAGTGCTTGTAAGTGTGTGTTTGCCTACTTCTATGTGTGCGAGTGCCTGGGTCAGAGCCCTCCATTAAGCTGTGTTTACAGTGCGCAGGTCCAGCGTCGGTGTCTGACGCTTGGCCTGGGCCCGTCGGTCTGCAAAACTTCCCAACGTTCCCCGTCTGCGATGTCCGCCACCTGCCAGACAGGGAACGCAGGCGGCTCACTGACTTCTGGGATATTACGTTATTTCGTTGTAGTGGAACTGGTGTGGTTCTCATTCCTTCCCTCTGCGGTAGCTGTGATTTCCAGAAGCGGTTGCTGCCCTACGAGTTTGTCATATTTTGGAGCGAGACCAGAAGTGGACCGGTTGTGAAATCAGAGGAGCTGGGTTCAATCTACGTCTTCAACAAAGATTACCAAACCGCATTGACGCTGTGAGACGCTACTTCCCTGTAGCAGCACCATGTTCTCACCACGGGAAAAACAATAGATTGCAGACATGTTCATTTTCATTGTAACTGTAGATGAGACATTCGATTCATTATGCTGCACGGTACAGTAAATATCAGAGAACAGAAGCATTACATTAGTAGCGCTGGACCCACCCACGCTGCCGTTATGACTTAGAAAACGTTTCTGCATCATTAATTCTTCTACTGAAGAATCAGAGCGTTTCCCCTTAGCTGTAAACGCGAAGTGTTGTCTCTGGCTGTGCTGACCTAGATGAAACGGGCAAATGGACGTCATACATTAAGCAGCTCTTTCACTGAAGTAGGTTGCAGTGTCTCTTAGAGGAACTTTTGCCTTAGAGTCAACACTACAGGGAGCTGGCTCTATTAATAACAGTGCGGTGAAGCACTATAATGGTCCCGTCCTGGTCCCACGTTCAGAACCAAAGCACCGTTTGATTCTCTGGCAGCTTCATAGCTGATAACAGGCTACAGCGATGACATTTACCAGAATGTTTAAAGCTGTTAACTCTTCGTCTCACTGTTTGCAACAGGTTGACACTGTGTCGAGTAGAAACATTCGAAAAAAAATTGCCTGTTTGAGTGTGACATCAATTCAAACCATCTATTCCTGGTTGTACGATGGAGAGCTGAGGGTAGCTGAGTAAGAGAGGCTGTAGATGGGGAATTGATGGAGTTTTCAGAATGAGCATGTGATTTCTTCCTCGTGCAACTCTGAGAAACGGAGAAATGGAGTCCGTCCAGCACAACACAGCTGGGATATCATAGTACTAGAAGAAAGCGAAGTTAAGTAGCAGACTGTTGGCACGTGAGCTTTGGGTGACTGCCATGTGGCTGAAGTCCTCTCGCAGAGAAGCAGGGCTGCTGGCAGACCTAATGACAGCTTGTTTTCATTGGCTCCTGTGGATAAGGATAAGAAGAGCATGAATAATGGTGGGACATGGGAGGAAGAGAGGAGGAAAATAGCAGCGAGGACTAGCGTAATAGAAACAAAAGAGCAAGCACGGAGAGGAAAGAGAGAACTCAAATGATAAGAGGTTAAAGAATTGCTGAGAAACAGACTGGGGAGGGGGGGCTCAGTATCTCTGGGTAGAGCTCGCTCACCCGCAGAGTCAGCCGAGGTGCGCCTGAGCAGCCTGGCTCTGTGATTGGTGGAGCGCGATGCAGCTCTCTCCCCTCCCCACCGAAGAAAGAGGTGCAGCAGGAACGTCAGAGCCAGACAGCACAAGGCTCCGCGACCGAAGCAACGTTTTTCTCGAGCTCCACCTAAGATGCAGCCTGCAAAGCATCTAGGGACAGACTAGGTGATAACGAAGACCGGGGGCCTAGGAATTCATCAGACAGATTAGCATCGGGGTGATTTTTGACATCCGTTCAAGAAGACATCAAGCGCGTTGAATTCATTGCACTGAGAAAGCGCGGCCGCTTGTCACCATGGGCAGGCAGGGGCATGATACCTCTGCTCCGGCTCCAGGGATGCGCATCCAGCGCTCCCAGAGCAAGATGAGTCTGTCCGCATCATTTGAGGCGCTGGCTGTCTACTTCCCTTGCATGAACTCCTTCGATGAAGAGGATGGAGGTAAGGTGACGATGGAGGAAATGTCACATCTGGGATAGCGAGGAGATGCATTTAGGATTAGCGGGGCTGTTGACTATGACGCCGTGTGGTGCAGGTTAAAATATTGTTAGTGCCGTTCAGTTAGGACATTATTGGGTTTTGCATGTGAAAGTGATCTTTGCATGGTTGTCGCGAGTGGCCTTTTTATTTAGTTAGTAGACTTAGACTCGCTGCTGCTGCCACCAGTTCATGTGGATGTGTCTGCTGCTACAGTACATTCCACACACGCTACTGTAGTCTGTCGTCTGACTGATGCTGTTTGCATTGTGCTGATTTTATTCCTATTTTATCAGTGAACGTGGACAAAAAACGCTGCTACGCAGCGAACGACGTCTGCTGCGTATGTTTATATTCATGCCTCCCGAGATGCTAGGTGCCAGCCAAGCAGCTCCGCTAGAGTCTGCCGTTGTCTCTTCCTGTCTGGAAGGAGCGTGACCCTTCTTGGCTTGGGGCCAGTTGGTCTAACGTTTTAGGCCGCTGCTGCTTCAGACCCTGCCAGATCGTTTACAAAAGTGCTCTGCTGCCATATTGTCCCTCCAGCATTTAAAGAGGTTTCGTCACTTGCAAAAATGCAGTGTGTGTTTGTGTGTGTGTGTGTGTGTATTGATATAGAAGATACGTGTGTGTTCATACAAGCCACAGCCTTTGAATTGAAATAAGGATGTGTGAAATGAATGCAGTGAAAACCCAGTACTGTGAATGTTTCTTTGAATCTGTGGCACAGTTTGTGAGGTTGATTGATGACATCTGACCAGCGATTGGCGCGTTTGCTTCGCGAGGTGCGTTTTGCTGCAGACGTCAGAGATGACCTCTGAGCAGCGGCTTATTATTGTAATCTTTGAAGAGCAGGAAGCGGAGGCCGACTGAAAAGCAGAGATTTCAAGGTAGACGAGCGGCACAAAGGGACGATGACGGCGCCGGGCTAAGAATGCTGTAGTCTAGACATGACCTTTGAGTTCAAGCTGGGAAATGAGGTGAAGGTTTGCCTGAATGTAAAGTGAGACTGTAAACTGAGTTCCACTGAGTTCTGTTATGTTACAGTGACTTGCTTTTTGGTCAGAAGGCACATGCTGCTGACATCCTTACTACTGGAGCACGGGAATGATCATCGGACTGTGCGTCTGCGAAGGTGCGCGCGTGACTGCCGCAGGCGCAGCCACGTGGCCTCGCACGCAGCCTTGTCAGGGAGGCTGGGTGTAGATGAGCAGCGGTGGGGCTAATGGGGGAGTCAGCTGTCATCTTGGATCAGTTAGGACTCAGGGAGGCAGACGCTGGATGCTCGTAGGTGGAGCATAAACTCGCGATGATTCCCACAAGGCCCACGGCAATTTTACACAGTCCAGAGGAGGGTTGTATGAGTACTGTACTGTAGCTCTGCTGGTCGACCGTACAGCCGATGGTTCTTCACCGTAAAATGTTTCGGTGTTAATTTCAAGGACAAAAACAATCAGGTGTTGTTGGTTGTTTTCTTTTTCTACATGCCAGTGGCAGCACAGCTATGTCAGTAACAATCTATTTGAATGACCGTCACTGAATGAAACGTTCAATGTCATGGGCTGACAGTCTATATCCCTTTCTCTCTGTGCCTCTCTTTTCCTTTGCATGTGTCGTTATGTGCGCAGAAGCGGGAGGTAAGAAGTTGCGCAGTACCATCCAGCGGAGTACAGAGACAGGCTTGGCGGTAGAGATGAGGAGCCGGATGACTCGGCAAGCCAGCCGGGAGTCCACCGACGGCAGCATGAACAGTTACAGCTCAGAGGGAAAGTAAGGAGCCCATGCACGCGCTGGGGACCGTGAAAAAGCAGTTTCTACATTCGCAGCAAATGATTCTAAACTTGATATGATATAACCAAAATCTGCTTGACATCATCTACAGATAAACTCACCTTTGTCTCGTCTCTATCTCTGTGTGTTTCTGTGTTTCAGTCTCATTTTCCCTGGTGTGAGGCTCTCCTCGGACGCCCAGTTCAGCGACTTCCTGGATGGCCTGGGTCCTGCCCAGTTGGTCGGAAGACAGACGTTGGCTACGCCACCTATGGGTGAGAACAACAAGTGTGAACGGTCGTCCGTCTATGTGTGTCCACGTTTTGCCCAGTGACAGCTGGGATATATGTCATTAATTATCATGTGATGATCTTTTTGCTCACGTAAGGTGACGTATTCATCAATAAAATGTCTTCTTCAGGTGACATCCAGATCGGTATGGTGGAGAAAAAAGGAGCGCTGGAGGTGGAGGTCATCAGAGCCCGTGGCCTTGTGGGAAAACCAGGTTCCAAGGCACTGCCAGGTAATGTCAGCTCTCAGCTCTCGTATTACTATTATATGTAATATGAGCTGTAACGTGTCATCTCCTCTGCCTTCAGCACCATATGTAAAAGTCTACCTTTTGGAAAATGGCGTTTGCATAGCCAAAAAGAAAACAAAAGTAGCAAGAAAAACCTTGGATCCTCTTTACCAGCAGCAACTGCCGTTTGAGGAGAGTCCAGGAGGGAAGGTTTTACAGGTAAGGATGTGGTTTCTTACGATGAGGGAGTGGTGATCAGGGTAGTTAAGGTCTATAACCAAATATTTGTGTGTCTCCATTTGATCCTACCTGCAGGTCATTGTATGGGGTGACTATGGACGTATGGACCATAAATCATTCATGGGAGCAGTTCAGATACTGTTAGATGAGCTGGACCTGTCCAACATGGTGATTGGCTGGTTCAAGCTCTTTCCTCCTTCCTCGCTGGTGGACCCTACGCTGGCCCCACTGACAAGAAGAGCTTCCCAATCCTCGCTGGACAGTTTCTCTCGATCATAGCAGCGTGTGGACTGATAGCCTTGTTGTAGCAGCCAGTGTTGCGATCGCAGGTCACGCTCCCCGGTTACACTGCATGCTTGATGTTGTGTCTTCTGAGCCTGTTTCCAGGGGCGCAAACGTGATCCTGCTTCTTTGAGCAAAAACGTCGCGCACCTTGTGCACACAGCGAAACGTTGTCGCGAAGCACCTGGTGGCCGGGAATGCCGGGTGTTGTTGTTTTTCTTTTGTTTTGTTTTGTTTTTGTTTTTGTTTTTTTTGGAGGAAGCTGGAATGAACTTCTTAGCACGAGGAATCAGTCAGTTCCAGGTTTTCATCCAATTCGAAGCCATGGGGGCAGTACTGGGAACCACTAAGCGCGTTCTACAGAAGCCCTTTTTTTCGAATGATAAATAAATGTTTTCTTTTCTTTTCTTTATATGTCGATGTACTTGTTTCTGAAGGGGGCAACTTGTTTCTAACCAGACGCTTGGTCATGCCACGCCAACCGACCTAAGCTAAATAGATGGAGTTTTGCAGACCATCGCTTTGGGTGAGGTGTGTCCCAGCTCGTTTCCACAATGATCCCCCCCCACTCCCCACCCCCCACCCCACCCTACCCTGACACACCCTACTCTATGTTAATGCATTCAATTGAACCACACTGGTAACCCAGCAGAGTTAATCTGAGGCAATATTGAAGTGGCTCCCATCAACACTTCAGAATATACAGTAACAATCCAAACCCTGTGAGAAGATGTGCAATCTACCATCGTTCTTTCTCTGTTGATATATTGTATGAACATTTAATTAGAAAAAGAAATTGTATTTTATTTTTATTTATTTATTTCCTTTTCAGTTCATTTGCATGGACACAAATTTAGCTAAATAAAAAAGAAGACAATTATTTTCTTGAGGCTGCAACTTGCAAAAAAGATTTAAAATAACAGATCAGCCATTTCAATAATTTGTATTTTTTTTAAACTAATGCATGGTTTTCAAAGGGAGTGAATGCAACATGGTGATTAAAAAAAAAAAAAAATACATTGTTTATCATTCCTTCGACCATTCATGAGTCTGTGTTTTGCAGACTTGGCGAAAGGGGAAACCTTTGGAGTAACTTACAGAAAATGTTTATGTGACAAAAAGTGATAATGAAAATAAATGTAAATGATTTATTTCATTGTAAAAGGCCGAGGCCTTATAAAGATAAACATTATGTGCAAATTGTACGTTTCTCTTTTTCTTCTTTGTCGCAGGGTACTTCTCACTGTACTACTCACTGCTACCATTGTTCAGTCCCCCTGATGTTATCCAGGTTTTAGGACTGTTGGTTATTTTCCACTTCTGCATTGTTTAGTCTTTTCATTTTTGAATTTGATTTGTTTAACAAGCATGTTGAAACGGATTTTCTGCAACATGGCTTGGGCACACCTTACAGTAACTCAGCATGTTTTGATAAAGATGATATTTGGAATTTTTGCAGTTTCTTGTACAGTGCATGTCAACTCCATTACTTTTCTCCCTCACCTTAATTGAACTCTGCAGCAAATTAGTTCTTGGTCTTTCCATGGCCAGTTATTGAAGTTTTAACAAAAAAAAAAAAAAACATTCCACTCCTTCCCAAGCTCATGTTTTCTTTCAGGTTTTTGAGAAGAAAAAAAAAGTGACAAGGAAACTTTATATTTAATGGAGGTTGAGGAAACAGTTGTTAATCGCAAGCGTATTTTTTTTTCTTTCAGTATTGTCTACAAACATGCAAAAATAATCTGTACTAGTACAGCAAGCGCTCTATACTGAATCCAGAGGCAGCAATTGCACCAGATGTGCGTAGCTGTGGATCCATTTTACAGGCACGGTTTGTGAAGATGAGCTAATCACAAGGAAGGGATATTGCCACAGAAAATGTTTTGTTCTTGTTTTAATGAAAATGAAATTAATTTACTATATTTTTGTTAGTTTTATTTAAAAGCCAATACCAGTTTATTTTTTATTTTCTATTTTTAGTAATTCTAAAGGCTTCTCATGTCTGGGAAGTACATGAATCTTCTAGTTGCAGTATGTCTGAATGAAATTGAAGTGAGGCATTATTTCTTTTCCACTCGACGATAAAGCGTCAAACGTCCGAGAAAACGGTCGCTGTAACAAGCTACAGTATATATTTTCATTTGAATTTTCACTGTACATACCTTTAGATGTCAAACTTTGAATAAACGAGATACCACGAATAGACTGACGGTCTCTTCTGGAACAGGAAAAATGCCTCATGTGATGACAAAGACATATGTTATTTATCCTTTCGAATGCCTTTTAAGTTTCTCTTTTTGGTGCAATGTGTTAATGCCAAGGCCATGTCTTGGTTAAGTATGGTTGAGTACAGAGATTTATGTAAGTTATTTTTCAAATTAAAAATAAAAAAATTGATATTACACTGATGCCAGGTGTTGAGTGATAACACAAACATACTTCTCTCCATAGTACCATGGTCCATCTTACAGTACTGAGGCAGACATAACGTACAGTAATCATGTAATAAGACAATTGCTCACGCTCACGTCCTACAACTTCATAAACAACAACACAATGGACGAAATATGATAAACATATGATATATTGTGGCAAAGGAAATCTGGGACTACCATCGGTTGCAGATGTGTTATGGGTCACAATAGATGATTTTTTTGGAAGAAGAGGTATTAATGGATCATCACTAAAGATTCTGGACTCCAGTGGTTCCTGTCTGTCAGGCGTGTTGTGTTATAGAGAACATTCTTTTGAATGTGTCCAGGAAGACTCACGGAACGTTTTGGTCATATTTATACAGATATAGAGACGTTCTAAAAGCTGTGTTTACTGGCTCACAAACTCTGGAGAGGTGCCAGTAACACCTTAGCAAAGAGTTGTTATTTAAGACCACACCTCTATGAATGAAAGTCAGGGTCGCAGTTGTTTCATCACCAATATATCAAAAGCAAACACACAATATTTCAAAGCTTCAGTTTTAGGTGTAGGTCTATAACTTGCTGCAGCTATAAAGTGCATTTGCCATTCAACTGTCTCAGTTATGTCCATCAGTGCAGATCTGTAATGAGTCACCCTGAGTCCTTCTACTCTGCTGTGTTTGCTTCTGCTTTTGCTTTAAAAAAAATAGGGACGACTAGGAAATGACAAATCATTGCGGTTTGCATGTTCCACTTTTTGGCAGTATTTAAAGAGGCGGAAAACTAAATGCACAGAATTAGACATCGGCATTTCCACAAAACTGCTTTGAACAAATGGACGGAGAGTTTGGACACAGATGTTCTACATACTAGTGTCACCGTTGGCTTAGCAACCCTTCCTTCTTTCAGTTTGAATTATTTTGACGCTGAGTCTCTTCACATCCAGGATGATACGTCCGTGGATCGCAGCAAAACAGGCCCTTCAGAACCTTGGTTCTCTGGCTGTGGAGGTTTTTACAACTGATAAAAGAGACGGCTTTCACCGAGCGTCCGCTCTCCTGCTCATCTGCAGCACCTTCAGCCTCCTGCTCAGCTCCCTGCTCCTGCTGTACCTGCTCTTCGCGCTGGACTATGACTCTGCAGTGGCTGGAGGGATTACTGGCTGCTTTGGGACTTTGCTCACGGTGGCTCTCTTCTTATCGAAGAGGGTAAGATGCTTGGGGACGCTGTTCGTGATCTCCGTCTTCGTAAAGAAGAGCCGTAACTTGCTGCTCGCTGCCGGGACCAGTTTAGTGATTCTTAAAAACGTCCGGAACACTTTGGAAAACCTCACAGTCCTGGCCGAGAGCATGATTTGCAACCTGAAAGCAAAGAAAGCCTCCGTCGTTGCTCCTTTCAGGAACTATGTCATGATGCTGAAGTGGATAGGAGACATGCTGAAAACAGACCTGGTAATAGGGAGATTTAACTCCCACCTCAAAGTCTCACCCAGACTGGAGTCAGAAAGATTCAGGGAGAAGCTTGTGGAAGCAGAGCAGAGGCTGAACGAGACAATAAAATACGTGCAGTCCATGACAACTACGGTCTCCTCAGTAACCAGCAGGCTGTTTCCTGCCATCAGCCTCCTTGTGCTCATGGTGCTTATAGGCCTGCACATGAAAAGATACTGCAACGACATGAAATACAAGAACAGGTTCATCACCAGCAAATTCGCTCGTTTTGACGAGAAGCGGAAGGCAGAAGGAAAACCCTCCGTGTTCCCCCTCACGCCGGACGAGGAGAAGCTCTACGCAGCCCGTCCCACCGCCACAGACAGGAAAGCCGTGCTAAGGTTCGTCCGTCCGGTCGCCTCCTATTTCGTTCACTGGGTCGTGATCATAACCGTGGATGGTTTATTGTACTACTTTGTGAACATTGTGACCGTGGAGTTGTCAGAGCTGGAGCCGTTCCATGTCCCTCTGTTAATGAGCATCACGGTAAGTGCGAATGTAACAGTGTTGACGTTTATTTATTTATTTTTTTCCAGACAGCCACTGACTCCTCATTTCATTTTTTGTTTCCAGGACATTTCCACTTTAGCTGGAATCCCATTTGTTGGGGAAAAGCAGGAGAAGGACTTCTCTTACTCTGTGACCTTGTTCGAGAAGCAGTGCCTTCCTAAACCCAAGCTCCTGCTCCACAGCTCCATCCCTCCGCTGGCTGCCATCCTCCTTGCTCTGCTCGTTATCTCTTTCGTCGCTGGCAAGATGTCGCAGGTCAGGCTGCTGGTGTGTGAGCGGTTCTTCCCCAGCGCCGCCGAGAAACGAGTGGAGTACCTGCACGCTGAAATCCTACAGAAGAGATCAAACGGCAGGAAGGAGAGACAGCCCTGCAGAACAAAGTCCCTCATTATGAAGGTTTGTGTTACAAACTGTTTAGTGGTGCTGACAAATACAATAATAAGAATAAGAATATCAATGATATTAATAACAATGTTTTTATTGTCTTCTCTTTTCAGCTTGAGTTTTGGTGTCCGCTGCTCTTTCAACCTAAAGACAATCCTTCCAGTATGGTGTGATATTTTTTTTATCTGCTGCTTGATGCTGGTGACGTCACAGACAAGCAACAAGCATCTGTTCGACCACCAGCTGAGTCAAAACTCAAAGGATGCAGTGTCCTGATTTCATCTCTCAATTAAAAGGATTTATTCTACTGACCTACACTACGTGATCCTGACTACTATCAGTTGCATTGAAGGTTTGTCATAAAAGACACTTTGTTTTTGTCTACATCTACCAGTAGCTGATGGTTTTCCATGTTCACCATGTTATGTTAACATCATACTGTACATCATTGTACAACAAGTGAACTTCATGTTATCTTATTTTTATTATTTATTTATTATACCTTTTTGTTCATTCTTTAAATAGTCTAATTTAATGTTTGAGTTAAATAATATTTATCAATAATAAATATGTGCTTCTAAACCACTGTGTGTATTTGCTGGTCTAAGCGCGTCCACAGTTCCTGTAGCCGTGTGTCCAGTAGTTCACGGAGTCGCGTCATATTACATAACAGGTCAGCGTGACAAAAGTGATTTAACTGTGGCTGCAATGAGAACTCAGCAAGTTTCATTTTACGATCGGGGAATATTACTTACGTATTACATCACGTTTATTATGTAACAAGGCAGATGACAATATTACGTGATGAACCTCCCACAAAATCTGAGCACAACCCACAAGAAAACAGGAGCTTTAGTGAACTGTATACTGTTTTATTCATTTACTGTAGATGACATTATTATAAAATTATCTCTTTGTACGAGTTGATTTTGCAGCATCCTGGACCAGGGACAAAGGTTCAGTAAATATATTTATTTTACATAAATGTGCTGTGGACAGAACGTCACAGTGTGGTCACACATGTGGGAATATGATCACGGCATGGCAGACATGTGCATGACTGGTCACGGTGAAGTCGAGACTAAAACATTTATTCCAAATAAAAATATTATATATGTTTATATATATGTCTTGTTTGATATTGTTTTCGCTGTCTTTAACACATTTATATATACTGTATATTACATTCACCATGTTGCCAGAGATCCTCCCACGCTGCCAGCCACAAACCAGGCCTCCCGCCGTAGAAGAAGAGGAAGTGGTCCAGCTCAAGGATGAGAGGACTGTGACTCACACGCTGCTACTGACCCGTGTGGCAACCTGATGAGCTCACATTATGTCTCAGCTGACCCCGTGGCTTTTTACCACGCCAGCATGTCAGCCCGATAGGAAGCGTCCTCATGATGCTCGGCGCCAGGCACCGACCGTTTCACTGCCGTCCATCCATACATGGGCATGGATGCAGAAAGTATGATAATGAGGGGCGTCCTGCTGAATATGCAAATGCCGAGTTAATCTGGGTCGGCAAAATAAACCGTAATACTTTCATGGATGTCACTGCAATTTGCTGAATATTTAATCAAAGAGAATGAAGCTTCGGGTTAGAAACATCAGCCCTGTTACCAACGGCAACAGACGTTTAAGAAAACGAGGCTGTGATTTATAACATGTAGAATCAAAAAAGAAGAATCCGACACAGTTACACTTGGAGTCCATGCGTGTCTTTAATTACATAGCCAACGACATTTAGAACCTCATATGCAATAATTGCCCTGATGAAACTTCCTCCTTTCTGATCAGCCCATGTTGTTCGAAGCATGAAGTCATGCATAGGCCCTGTTTTCCTTCTTTGATTGCATAATGTGTGTGTCAGCGTGAGCATAGCTTTCAGCAGCAGAGAGGCTTCTACTGACCTGTGCCCCGAGCAGAACATAAACAGAGATGCACTGGCCTCAGCGTTGACAGACAGCTCAACACACCTTGGCTGCACGCAGCACAAACTCATGCTGAACTGTCACAGAGCTGTGAAGCATGGAGAAAAGACTTTTGGTTCGTGGGAAACTCTCGGTTGCTTTGACTTTGGGACTGAGTGGGACAACGCAGCTGGGAGATCCAAAGTGCCTTTCGCGGCCTCGGCCCGGTCGCTCACACGGAAACGACTTTGCCCGCGTACGGCTTTCTGGTCACGGCTGCGGGTTTTCCCACCTGCAGGCGGAAAGGTTAGGGTTTGTTCACAGTACGACATCAGCATGTGGTTGCTTTATATTAAACATTTGATGACTTATCAAGCTCATGCCACAATAAATAATCGTCAAACATAACCTACATGTAACAGATGCTGAATTCACCCTTAATAAACTTTTTAGACACTGGCTTGATGGGCCATTATTTGTTATGTCCATATTGTGGCTTGCGGGACTTGACTGACCTGCTCCCTCTGGTTGATTCTTTTGTAAACAAACTCAGAGAAAGGCTTCCTGTGGATGAATCTGCCGTGTCCTGGCGACACGGCCAGCCGCCCTCCTTCATACACCACCTTGCCCCTAGAGATGGTGATGACGGGAACGCCGTGGCACTCCATGCCCTCGAAGATGTTATAGTCCACAGCCTGGTGGTGGGTCTTGGCTGATATCGTCCTGCCAGGACCCAAAGATGAAACAGCGAGTGTGGGAAAGTGCATTAGAACTACGCTGTGAGCATAAGTGAGGTAATCAGCACTGAAGCTGAAAACACCGAGAGCTCTGGAGAAGCTTTAATGCATTGCCTCCTCATATGAAGCTGAGTGAATCGGGCCAACGTGTACTCACTGCAGCAACAAGCAATGCTATGTATTATTTATGTAACGTTTTCTCCTGTGTTGTTCTCCTCTCTGGAAATCTGGGGTTGTTCCAGTCAGGAAAAAGACGGTTTCAATTGCTGCTTGAGCATCGTCTGCACAGTTTGAACGAGGCTGAAAAAAAATGAGCTGAATCAAACTGTACAGCTTCTTCTCTTTTTTTTTTCCACATCTGCACCACGCTATGCGAGACGTGTCCTCGTTGTTCAAGTGGCGCACAAGGCACAAGGCAACTGGCTGAGCACCACAGGCGTTTGTGGTTACGCAACCGTTTGTGGCTTCCCTGGTCCCGGATGTCATGAAGCCCCAACTTGCGCCGAAGGCAATTAATTACGCCGTTTCACAGACGACTTTGTGGCTGTGGCGATCAAACGTGAAGCGCTTTCGTGCTTGAAAGGCACTGAAACATCTGCGGACGCGCACGCAAGGCTGAAAGACAGACGCGCGCTCTGTCGGGTCACGGGCCAAGGATGACGCGCTGAGAACCAGTGGATTTATTTACAGCAAATTACACTGGGCTGTCATTTGTTCTTCTCCGATTCACATCAGTGGGTAGTGACTTCCCCGAGGGCCCATGATTCTCCAGCCTTTGTAGGTTATATAAGCTGGAGTGCGGTGCAGTGCGCGCTACTGGAACGCAAACTGTCCACAGGCCTCCACCCCTTTATCTGAGCAGACTAAGAAAAGGGCGCGATCCTGAGTTCGCCTCTGAAAATAGACTTAACGCTCTGTCCGGTGCTATGAAAATTAGTTCAGCTGTGAATTATTTGTCATCTTTACAATCCTCTCCACGTCCCACTGTCTTGCGTCTTGCTTACATAAGTGTGTCACTACACATAGGCAAGAAATAATCTCTCCACTTATAAATAATCTTTTTTTTTTTTTTTAGGTGAATGTGGTTCATGCTTTAATTTGCAGCTGCTGATGGGTGATGCCATTCGTTAGCTTTTGGATGGAATGCAGACATAATGGGATTAGTGCGTGCGTGTGCGTCGAGGTGGCACAAGATTAAAGATACGTGGCTTCTCCTTTTAGCCTCCTGCATCTTCAGCCCGCATGCTTTAAACGTAAAGTCCTTATCGTGTGGAGCTGAACGCTTTACACCCTCAAGACGCGCTTTTAAGTCGTGTGTTTCAACAGCTCCGTCTGCAGTTCAAGCTGCTGATGGCTCTGTTTAAAAAAAGGCCTGACTGACAGATAACCCAGCATTTCACACAGCAGCAGAGTCTCTTCTATTCCTACCCCCCACTGCCACCACCACCCACCCTGTGTGCTGAGTGGCTCCAGCTGGGGTCCTCACCTTGTCGACCTGGGGTCCCAAATAACCACATCAGCATCCGAGCCCTTGGCGACGCGGCCTTTCTGCGGGTAGAAGTTGAAGATTTTTGCTGCGTTGCTGCTGGTGACAGCTACAAATCGATTCTCGTCCATTTTGCCGCTGTGCTGAGGAGAAAGGAGAGGAAAGGCACAAAGCATCGCTTGTGAGGAAGGAAGGTGGAGAATTAGCAGATGACAGAGGTCGAAGGCTTAACTGTGTGGTTCGTAAGCATTGTTGCATCGCTGATGGTGTAGAAAACCTGAAAGCAGAGTTCTTTCAGATTCCATACATCCCTTTCGTGTCCCTGTCCATTACTGTGCTGAGGCGCACATGGGCAGGGCCCCCAGGCTGATTTAATATGACCCAAGAGGAAAGCTACAATTTTGCTTTTACGTTCATTTGCACATGATTCATTAAAATAAATGGCCCCAATGCAAGATGAGTAATCACTGGTAGTCATCCTTCTGCATCACGGCAGGAAGAGCGACGCGAGCAGACATGGAGTTAGAAAGCACAGATTCCTTTTTGTGCTTTTGTGGTCGTTTGCCCTCTTTGATGCGTTTTGCAGCCCAGTGAGCTTCACCACAGGTGAGGACAGGAACCCAACGTGCGCTTCGGTGCAGTACCACTCCTTTCTCCCAGATCACAGACATCCTGTCCTCCACGCCGTTCACCCCGTTAGGGATCTTGGTGAAATCGTCTTTACCCAGAGCCTTCTGGCACACGGAGAAGGTGCAGTTGTCGGTTCCTGTCACGCTGAGGTCGTCGCTAGTACGACAGAGAGAAACACAAACCAGAGAATGAATCACCGCTCGGCTCACTCGGGCTCATGTAGTTGCGTGGATTCTAGTCTGTGTTACACATGGTTGAGTAATTGCCGGTACTATAATGCTTCCTGCTACAGAGTTCTCACTTGGCCAGCAGATCCAGAAGATACCCAGGGGTGCTGGGGTCAGGTCTTAAAGGTGGACCCATGACGAAGCCAGCAGCGTGGGCCCAGTCTTTGTGCCAGTAGTGGGAACCATCTGTGCCCAGCCCAGCTGCAATGGGCTCCCCGAACACCACATGCCCTGTACGTGGAGAGAGAGAGAGAGAGAGACACAACAAAGTGGCTCTAGTTGAGGAAACAATGAAAGGAATGGCCCCCTATGTTTAACAATTTAACAGTTCTATCTGCTACCTGCTGCTTTTAGCCCATTTTTACCCGTTTTTCTGAACCTTTACAAATGATTACAGCCTGGAAATGTTCTATGAGTATCACAAAAGCCGAGCGATGACCAAAACAGGTGCCACTGACTAATCCTAACAAAACAAAGCACAATAAATCATTCAAACGAGATTGGAGCAAACAACAGGAAATGACTAAAACCTGTCAAAATATACACTGTGACCGTGTACACAACCCAACGCAGTCTCCCTCCGGCCTGCTGCGCTCAGACAGCAGGGGGCAGTGAGGCCTCACTCACCGTCCCTGCGCGCGTTGGACACGACCTTCGCAGCAGATTTGCTCATGACGTGCACCACGTACAGCGGGCAGTTGACGGAGTGCGCGATGGTGATGGCTCTCTGGGTGGCCTCAGCCTCCACCTGCTCCGGCCGGCACAGCTCGTGGCCCTCGGGGCCTGTAATGCCCATGGACAGCATCTTCTTAGCCCCCTGTCGGGTGGCAGAAGGGGGGGTGAGCATAAAAGGCAGAAGAAACAGAGACTGAGGGATGTGTCAAAAGGTGGGTTTACTGTGGTTGCACCTTAAAAGGTTATATACTAGACTCAACCTCTTTAAAATAATTAGAATGAATACTTCACACCTCTGACACACTTTCCACTAAAAGCAAGACTCATCTTTCCATACCAAGAGCTTCTCTTGTATTTGCTTCCCTCTTGTGGCAACTTATTGCCATGACGTTTGACTTAAAACTCCAACCTAAACATGAATTCCTCTGTGTTCATTTGAATTCTGATTCTGAGCCACTGTCACTGAACACAACACGCCTTCCTGCCGTGTTACTTCGTGGCGTTTTGCAGGATCCCTCCGAGTTAAACAATAACCCATCACACAGACGTTATTTACCCAACGTGGCCTATGCGGACTCAGGGACAGACGCGTGAATGAAGCTGAGACTGTACGTTTGTGGGATGTGACTGCGCATTTGAGGGAAAACGACCATCGGTTACTGTAAATACTAATATCGGTTAGATGTTCTGCTGAACGTCTAGTGATGCACAAGAAAATAAGACAAGTGGCTTCAACCTGCACTAGTTCAAGGGAGGAAGGGCTTCACACACACGCTCTGCTGCACGAACCTCCGCAATCAGGTCTCCGTTCTCAGCGTGCACCTGAGCTACGGCTCCGATCTCCTTACACCGGGAGAAGGCAGCATAAAGCTCCGAGTCAGGAAGCATGAACACATCTTTGTAGGCCATAAACATCTTGAAGGAGTTGACTCCTTTCTCCTTCGCCAGTGTCTCCATCTCTTTCCTGACCTGCAGAAGGAAACAGTTGTAGAAGAACTTAATAATCTCTAATCTCCTAACTCTCCAGGATTACTGTTATATCTATTATACTTTACATAGCTGTAATCTAAAACAAATAATGTCTCATCAGTAATTGATTGACTGTCACCTTGTCACTCCACCACGTGACTGCGACATGCAGCGAGTAGTCGCAGCAAACCTTGGGGTCGGCTGTGCTTCGCCAGCAGTCGTAGGCCTCCAGGAGAGACTTTCCTTTCTGGGGGATGACAAAGTCCAGGATCATCGTGGTGCCTCCTGCCAGAGCCGCCTGGTGAAACACACATTAACCCGAAGCGTTCAGTCAAAGATTAACCTGTGAATACAGGCTGCGATAGAAGGGTCGCATTCTACGTCCACATGTGGGAACTGGTCTGAAAAAAATAACAGAACTTAGATAAAAACTGGCAATAACTTCTTTTTAATGCAGACCTGAACAACTGAGAAATCAATGACACCACTGACCCCTGATCAGATCAAACCTGGCAAATGAGTGGCTGGTAACAAGTCGTAAGTGTGCATAGTAATTTCTGCTGTAATGTATCACACAGCATTTAAAAAGGTGTCGTTCTGCAAATTAGAACGTTTCCTTTTTCCTTCAAGAGTGATGCTGATGCAGTGCCTTCACTTAGCTGCTTTACATTTTGCAGTACTTTTACTAGATGTTTCTACACTGTGGTGCTTCCTCAGCATCCACAAACTAGGCTCAGCTACATGATGCAGGCTGCATCTGTGATTCAACCAAAACTTCCATTATTACTCAGTTTGTCCTGTTGGAGCAGGACCTGCCTCTGCCATAGTTTGCTGTAGCTTTGGAGTGGAAGTGGAACATGTTAGTCACCTTAGTCCCGATGTGGAAGTCGTCCACGGCCTTCGTGCCCATGAATGCCAGCTCCATGTGTGTGTGCGTGTCGATGCCTCCGGGAATCACCAGTTTATCGGTGGCATCGATGACTCGCACTCCAGCTGGGACCTGAAGATTCAGTCCGACTTCGACTATTTTCCCCTTTTCTACATAGACGTCGCTGAATGTGGAGCAGTCTTCGTTCACAACTTTCCCTCCTTTAATCAGGATTCCACCAGTCGCCATTTCTGGACTTCAAAGGAGTCAAACAACAGCTAAGCAGCTCCCCACACTCGTCTGACTGTGCCGTGTCCGAACTAATGCGGGACAGCTCCAAAGTTCACGTGACACACAAATGTCAACAGAAAAGCAGCCGAGCGTTCGTGATTATTCAACAACCTGGTTTAACGTACAGCAAATAAAAGGTTCTGAAACCTCCTCGTAAAACCAGGTTTAAAGCGAACATTCGAGGTTGTGCGTGCTTTCACTTATTAGTAATCAAAACATGAATAATGTTTCTAAAGTAACTCATTTGTACACAGTCTTTCCGTGCAACTGAGCATGAAGCCATAGTCCTGGGGGTCAAATAACGTTCACAGCCCAGACTAGTGGAGACGCCTGAGACAGTGTTCACCTCTCTTTCCCCCACGCTGCTCCTCATTACTGTACATGAATCATCCTGCCCACTTTCCTCTGTCCAGTCAGCTCATGAATGTCATGCTGTTTACATCATTTTTCTTCTCGGATCAATTCTTCAGCCCTCCTCCACAAAGGACTCCCCAGCTTGAACTTTTTAGCTCACCTTGCTTTCCCAGCTGATTCCTCCTCCACCACCGAGCATCTAGACGCTGTGGTTTATTGTCACCTGCGTTCACTCAACAAATGCTCGTATGTCTTGCTCAAAACAGGTTTGTACATTTTTACATGCTCCGCTTCAACGTCCACTAGTTCAAACACGGATTCCGTCCACAGAACTGGAGCTGAGGAGTCCAAAAAGTGCTTTGTTTATATTTACTATTTTAAAAAACAATCCCCCAAAATGCAGCAGGCTTGTGATAATGCTGTGATATCCCCGGAGCATGCAGCTGCCTCTCTTTCATGAAGAGTTGTTAGCCACTGGGAGAGATTAGCATTTGACTGCAGTGGATTGGTTGTCTGCGCCACATCAGTCCAGACAACTTTTTCTCATCCATTAGTGTATTACGAAAACAAGACACATTGGAGAGACAAAGATGCATGCGCTGGCGAGATAAGCGCACGCACAGGGCTTAGGAACACCTAACCTTCACAGTTGCAATAAACAATAACATGTGACTTAAGAGGATTTACATAAGATGAGAGGAGTAATCAGAGCGAGTGAAAAACCAATGAAGCAGCAATGGCATCTCCTCAGAAGTCTACTGTGTTGTTGAATGAGGAAAGTTGCCATTCTGCTGGATTTAGAGAAAGGCTGTTGTTATCATTTTTTATTTCCTCTACCAGTGCTGCAAACCGACACAGATGTCTGTTCGGCTGCACTTGAAAATTCAGCGAGCACGGCTTCTGGTGTTGACACGGTAAAACTCATGGCATTAGAAGGGCATGCAGCACAAAAAAAAAAACAAAAGTGACATAAGATAGAGCTCAGGCAGATTATCAGCGCTCTCTGCTCCGGCAAGAAGAGGCTTGTTTATCGTGCTTGCACTAAACGCCACATGTCGTACTGCAGCTACGGTAAATATACTTAGAAGACACTGTAACACAGATCTGAAACCAACAAAAGATTATGCACTTGATATTTTGTCATCATGTTTAAGTAGCCCCAAATTACTGTTTTGGCTTTTATCTGTTGATTTGATTTGATTGAATATGGTTGATTTAATTTCTCTTGAAGTGTATTTCTCACATTTGTGCTCTGACATACAGTAGGTTCTATTAGAATATGCAAACATCCATCTAAACATCCATAACAACCCAAAATATTGCCCCTAAGATCCTCCAGTTCAACCTGACTGCCTCCACCTGTCAATCATCCCCATCTTCTCCAGAGACTAACTCCGCCCCTGCTCCTTTACCAGGGCCAAACCAATCTGATACGGCAGCATAACCAAACTTCGGAGCATCTGTTCTTTCAGCGCAGTCACAGCAAGCAGGATCACAACACGCTCCAAACTGGTGGAGGTGACAGTAGATTTGATGCGCCTGCCCTCTGTCTCCCTGCACACCTGGCACGCTGGAACGTCTCTCGTACCTGTGGCCTGAAATGTGAGATGATTAAAACCCATCCTGGCAGCTGATGTGGCAGAGGAACCGCCGCTGTCCTGCACACCAGTCACTATTCCTGCACGCATCGCTCCCACTGCGGTGTAGGTAAAAAGATAATCAGCCCCGACCTGCCCTCGCTCCAGAGTTTGCAAACCTGACAGGCTGGGAATCACAGGGGGAAATCATTTGATCTTCTCTGCTGTCTGCCAGCTGCTGCAGAGCCCTGTGAACACGCGAAGGCGACACAAGACAGCCCACGGCACTGGCGACCAGGTCACTACATGGACAGCATCACCTCACGAAGGCTCCACAGTCACACGCTTCATTCTCTAACAATGAATCTAGGTTCACATATAAACATCATATATAATATATAACACGACCATTTTGTGTCATTCATACATTTCATACTTCTATATCAATCTGAAAGGAGGAAAACCCTTATAGTCCGGATTCGGACAGTGATGATTAATGCACGCAAAGCAATGGTTCTGGGTTGCATTGCCAGTAGCTGCCGCCAGATGGCAGTGTTCTCAGGTTGAAGGGAATCTGAACCGCACTTCTGGCTGCTCCAATGAGAGAGCAAACGCTCACACAATCACCTGTGATATGTCGGTGTGAAGATGAATTTCAGAATAATGTAAGGGGCAAATAAGAGATTTTAGCATGATACGTGTTGCATTTTTTTGTCAGTAGCGAGCAGTCAGAGCATTAAGCCTTTCAGAGCAGCATTGAAGGACTGTTACTGTATGAACTGTTTAAACGCTATATCAACTAAAAATGAGAAACGTTTCATTACGTGTGTGTAATTATTAAATGTATTGGGCCAAATTGAATTAAGCTGTGGTATTTTTCAGCCTTTTATGAATCAAATATTTATGTAATGAAGCCTGAAATGTGACATAAAGTGATGTAAGATTCCCTGACATTCTGCCGACGAAGACACTAGGAAGTCTTCAGCTACTTCAAAACATTTGTCAGTCACATTGTTGCAGCTCAAGCATCACAAGGCAGCTGTTAAGCAGACTCTAAAAATGTTAAGCTTCCAACAATGGGAGGCAGAAAATGTGAAGGGAAACAATTAAATTACGCCTTGCATGAAGTTTGCTTTTCATTTTGTGAGGCAAATTTAGTGCCATGGTTAATCATTATGCTGTTGAACACGATTTGCAAAAATATTCAAGAGCTTTATGTGCCTCAGTGCCCCTTCTGTATTGAAAAATAATGGGCCTCTATCCAATTAAAAACTGCATTAAATCTCTAAAGTATTACATGCACTTTACTGGTATCTCTCTGATTAGGCTTTTCTGCATGTGCAGATGCTGACAGCACACTGAGAAAGGCAGCTCTGACTGACTTCTCCCTTTTCAAATTTGGTTCAGGAGTTCCGGATTTTTGCGGCTACAGTGGTGCATGTCTGCATTTGTGCATAGAACAAATGATGATTCTTCATCCAAATATTCTCCCCGTCAAACGAGGAAAAATTTATAATGCATTCAGATCGTTTAAATTAGGCCGGAACAGCCAAAATCGTCCCCTTTCGATTTTTATAAATCCAATAAATGTGCGGCTGTATGTGTTCTGTGTATGTGGTGTGGCTTCTGTATTCCTAACAGCTCTCGTGTTGTGATTCTAGCATTGATAGGCAGTGATTCATTGTCCTGTAACAGAGGCACCAGTCCAACATGTGAATGGATGATTTATGTGACCATCTGTTTTGTTTTGATCATAATTTGATTATCTCTTTCTGTGTGATGACTTTCCATGTCGAGACCCGTCTCTGTAACACACGTGGACACACACTGTGCACGCGCGCACACCCGCACAACTTAGGGATAATTCAGCTGCCTCTCGATCATTGTCTCCAACGCACCCCACGCTCATTCCTTTTTAAAACTGACCAAATTATGATTACAAGTAACGAGCAGGATAGTTGCACAAGTGACTTACTCCCACTATCTATTTGTGCTAATTAAAAGATTTGCAACTACATGTGTCTGCAGATAATCAAAATGTCTTCTGCAGCAGCACTCCCAGATGCATCTGCACTCCAGAGCTCATTTGCTTGCTGCGATCTCGTGTTTGTTTAGAATTAATCAATCTATCCACAATTGAGTTAATTAATTAGTGTTTTAATGCTACTCTTTATAATTGCAGTCAGATGAGTCTGCAGACAAAGCAATCACATTAATGCAAATACAACAGATAATTGTTATCCAAACTTCCTCAGAAGCAGCAGCAGGGGAGAGCTCTCACTGTGGAGCTCGCCCTGGTTGACGCAACGCGAGGCACTAGATGGCACCATTGAGCAGAGTTTCCTCTCGTGGGCGCTCTGCTGCCTGGATGTTGTTCAGTTAGTTGTCCTATACTGTCCTCACCGGGTGGGTGCGCGTATGCATTGAGCAGCAGATGACAACGAGGGTCCCTGCGATACCCTTCCCCTGCACACGGATGTCTGTTAGGTGTTGCAGTAGTGAAATAAAAGGTCAGCGTTTCCAACAAGTGCAACATCCGGAGCATCCTGTCTAAAAAGTGATATTTGCATGTATCTAGCGTGAATCAAAGGGGACATTTGTCTGTGTGTCTCCTTGCTCAACAGAAAATGTTTCATTTGTTGCTGTTTTTTTGTTTGTTTGTTTGTTTGTTTTTCATGAGAGGTATCGACAAGCGTGACCTTCGAGGCTCCTTTCGCTAAATGTCAGGGTCTGTGTTCTTTTCAGGAACATTTTGCACAAAGGTTGCCCCCACCCCCCCGTTTAGAGCATCACTCAGTCGTCCTCATGTCGGGTCAACTCCAGCGGCGCCTCCTGGAACGCAGGCATGCCAGCGTTTGTGCTGTCACGCAGTAACTCGGTAAATAATGAGAAGGATTCTGCCAAAAAACAGGTGCAAGACTTCACTCAGCGAAGGACCTCGTTCAGTAACGTTGAAAAGTTGAGAATAAAAAAAAACAACTTTCCATCATTCAAATTTTTACTCACAGCATCTTCATCATCATTATCATCCCCATCATTAACTGCAGCTCGTCGTGAGTTGCGTTGCTTTGTGGAGCACGTTGTTGTTTACGCGGCTCCTGGTGTTTTTCAGGAAGGTGCTTGCATCGTTCGGCAGCTCCTCAGCAAGAGCCATTATTCCCTCATCTCTTTAGTTTATCTCCTCTGATGATCTGCTCAGATAGATATGACAGCTGAATAAATATGCAAACGTTGTGCGCAGCTCCACGTTTTCCCACAGAATTTCTATTATGCTCTCAGATTTAGAGGCGAACTGTACATCGTGATAACAATGGGGCTCTTTGGGGGATTAAGATGCTGTTTAGCCTTCATCATCATCTACTGATAAACTCCATACATCAGCGGAGGAAATCGAAGCACTTACAATAATTAAAACTCTGTCTTGTCACAGATTCCACAGTTGAAAGAGACAACGTCACAAGGAAAACGCCTTCAAGAAATTCACGCTTTCATTAATGAACTCAACAGTGTCGTGGCTTTTACTCTTACAGGCTTCGCCGTGTCCTTCAAAATGTGTCTCACTGGTTTGTGAAGATGAAGTGATCACAGATGCTGTCAGGGGTCGTGACCTGTGAGCTTTTTGTGTCTTAAATGAGATGATGATGGCTATTAAATTAGCTCATGGGGAAAATATGAAGAAGGACACTGCACTTTTAAAACGTCATTGTAATTGACCTTAAGTTATTCTTTTTTCGAAAATGCAACAAAAACAGAATGTGTCCCATTCAAACTAAACAGATGTAATAGAAGTGTAACAAATTATAGCAAAAAAAAACCAACAACATACTTCTGTGTTGAGGAACCTCGCTCTACACGCAGAGACGGGCGCGCGGCCGGACCCGTGGCCATATGTTGCCTTTTTATAGCATACTGGTGAGTATCTCCGCTTTAATACTTTGGGCTTTCGCCTGGCCCCCAGCTCCCAGCATGCTTTGAAACATGTAAGTCTCTTTTCAATCAGTTTTTTGAGCATGGCATCGATACCGGCTACATTCGTGGCAGAGGAGGCGCTTTGGCAGCTCCGTTTGAAAAGAATCGCCACGGGAGGGGTCGGCTTGACCCAGCTTTAATGCAAAACTGAAAAGGAGAGGAAACAAAAAAAAAAAAAAAAAGCTACTATATTTAACCAAATCTGCAGCTTACTTGGAAAACACACGATAATGATATCCTCTTAACGCTCCTTGCTGTAGAATTACAGCCCTCACAGCAGCAGGGGCCAACATGCGAGACTCCAGAAGACGCAGTTATTACAGCACAATCATTATGTTGTGACTGCGTTTCTGGCCCTGTTCACCTCACTCGGTCAAAGGAGCAACACTACAAAATTAGCAATTAATGGAGCAGTGCTGACTCCTCTCTCAGAAAGAGAGCGTTGCACTCAGATCCCAAATAGGCTCTTGTAAATGTGATTATTTCCTTGTTGGCTCGGTCGTAGTAGGAGATTTCTGTCTGCGCTTCGGTTATGTTAATTGGGCTAAAACAACATGTGCATTAGTTTGACCACATCTCTAATAGTTTCGCAGAGCAGGCCTATCAGAGCCACACACTGTCCACACACAGCTGCAATACACTAAAAATAGATACAGTACATCATCCTTAACAGGTTTCTTGTTGTTTTTGCCAAATCTTAATTAGCGATTAGTTGGAATTATTCTCAAACTGCTTCTCGTTTTTTTTTTTTCTCAGCGGAGCATGGTCTGTTATTTTAATTAAGCAGAGGTCAGATTTATTAACTCAGCAGGAGTGTGTTGAGGGGAACTGTGGAAATCAGTAACAATGCTTCACATGGTGCCACGCAGCCCACCGACGCACATTTTATCTCCCTGCCTGCACGCAAGGGAGGGGGAGGAGGGAGGTTGGTTTCATTTAATGTCGCGCGCTGATTCCTTTTGATTAGTTGATTGATGCGACGTTTCCTTTGGCTCCTCCTCCTGCTCTTCACCGTGGTTAGATGATGACGGAAGTCAAAGCAGACCCCTGATAGGAGCATCCGTTGGGTTCAGGAGGAGATGAAGTGTGCTACAGAAACAAAACTTGACAAAGTGTTGTGGGAAAGGATTAAATGAACCAAAGGGGGCTGTAAAAGAGATGAAGACGACGGAACAATTAAAGGCGAGTGGAGCACTGTCGTGCAGCTCCCGCAGAAGAGACTTGATCAGACTATAAATCAAAATGCCTCCGTCATGTCTCAGCTCCCATCTTTTGACAGTAGATCGCTTGCTTTTCACTCCTGCAACGTAACAACTGGCTTCGCATCAAGCGGGAAGACGTACTGTAAATAAAGAGAAACATAAAGATTGTTGTGGTGAAAAGAAAATCTTTGCTTAAAGACGTTTAGTTTCCAAAACCAAGTTAGGAAGATGATGCATGTTAGGTAGATAATGTATTAGTTTAACTTGGAGATGAAATCCATGCGCAGATTGAGTTAATATGTAAATAGGAAACGATATATGCACATTTCAGGAGCACAGAACGGAGCTGCTACTGGGTTTTATTTGTTAGATCTCTCTTCTGGGAGAGACAGCAAAGTGTTGTGTTCTGTCTGTGGCCAAAAGGCAATTACTGCCAGAAAGCGTTTGACTCCTCCTGATTATATGATGCCTTTCAAAAAATTACACAGATTTCACATCACATGCTGGGCATTAGATGGGAGCCTCACAAGAAAAGTCCTGACATTGGTGCACACGCCTCCGAGCCCCCGTGTCCACTGCAGGCTTAATTCTGTCTGTGGGGACAACGGAAGACAAACAGGAGGGGCGTTCCTTCCGTGGCAAAAAAAAAAAAAAAGTATGCACCGCCGCCAGACGTTCAGCTTGGGGCTCGATTTGAAAAGCCTCGCGTTCGAACAGTAAGCGAGAGGTTTCGCAGAGAGGATGGTGAACTCATCCAATGCGAATCATAGTTCTATTGATATTAAGAGACTGTATGAACAACACAGGCTTGTTTCGCGAAACTATACTGAGCATAGTGACGTTGCAGGACTAAACATGGTTATGTGGTTTCATTTTAAACGGTACAGTTCACACGAAAAGACACTGAATAGTACGTTTAGCTGAACTTAGGTATTAGGGGAAATAGATCAAGCAACATTTCTGTCCTTTCATCTTAGTTAGTTCACACCAGGCAGTGGTCCCACTTTGTAACCAGCGTCACACCACTATAAATCTTGAAATTACACAAATGTATCTGCAATGTTGCTCTCACTGCTAGACTCCTATTGCAAAGAGGAAAATGGCTTCTCGGTATTAGAACTGTGTCCAGTTAGGACACAGTTAGGAAGCATTAGGCGTTTGATCTCTTACGCTCGCTCTTAAACGCAGCGTCTGGCACTTTGACCTGGACATTTGCTGTTTGTCCGTTCTGTTGTGTGGGATCCGATCGCAGTTCAGAACACGGTGGGTGACTGGCTGCGTTTTCCTCTTTGGGTGGACTGCACACTTTTTGCAGCGTGCGCTGACAGGCGCTCGGGTTGCACCAGCGTGGGGCCTCAACACTGACTGACACTCTGTGAATGATAGTGAAATCCAGCAGGTGCGTTTGGCTCGCATACCTCTGATCAGTACACCACTGTGCTTGTCTTCTTAGCTTGCTCTGTAATAAGCTCCTTCAAAGATCAGTATGTACACCCCCCCCCCCACACACACACACACACACACCTCCCACCTTCCTCCTGATAAGATCTGGAGTATGTAGTTCTCTCCTTCCCTTTATTCCCAACTCTTTTCGTTTTCTTAAGAAAATGTCAGTTTAATCATATCTTAATGCTTTGATAATGGGGTTCTTTTACACGGGCGAAGAACAGTCACTTCAGTGTCTTAAAAGCCCAGGATGTGGAGGGAAGGAGAGAATGTCTCTAAATTAAATTTGCTTGGGCCTTGCCTCAGCAGTGTGCGTGTGTGTGTGTAGGAACTGAGGCTCTTTTTCACCCCTCTTGACAATCACGCAAAACATGTAATTGTTTCATGTGCATAAGTGGAAACTATTAATATTTAAATGTCAACTTGCCCCATTTAAATAATTGTGAAAGCTTAAGCAGAGACTAAACCAGAGTGTCAGCATGGGCCAAACCTGGCTCTGTAAATATGTGTGACAGTGGTGTTGTAAGTGTTTTATACATATATATGTGTGTGTGTGTGCGTGTGTGTCCAGTTATGGATGCAACAAACCACCAGGAGAAAACAGCAAAACAAGCGCAAACAAATAAATTATTTGTAAAGTGTCACTGCATGCTAACAAAGGAGGAAGGAATGCAGTGGTCCCCAGTGTGTGTGTGTGTGTGTGTGTGTGTGTCTGTGTGCATGCGCGATTGTGCAGGTGTGAAGCCAGCTGCTGAGCCCCCCCACACACACACACACACACCACCCACCCAGCCCAACGCACTTCCCCTGTCACTCACAGTGACAGACAGGTGAGGCTCTGCGCGCGCACACACACTCCCTCACATCAGCCGCGAGCGCGCAACTGTCAAGGCGTGTGTCACCGAAGCGCCACGAGGGAACAGCGCACTGAACTTACAGTACTACGGATAAGAAAAATTAAAAAAAAAGTTGTTCATGTGGAGTGAAGGCTCTGCTGCTCAAACAAACCCTGAAATGAGTTTGCATTGTGAAGGTGGAAAACTTGTAGCATCGCCACCCACTTGCAGCCATTTAGGCCGAGCGAGAGGCAGAGACCAGAGGGCATATTTAAACAGCCCTGTGGCTCTTCCATGTCGCTGTCAGTCCGCTCCCAGACCGAGACACCGCTGGCTGCCGCATTGTCTTGACCTACTTGTGACTCGTTATTGCGCTGAATTAGAGGGATGGCTGACAAAAACAGCTCCAACAAAGGGAGGGAGGGGAGGAGGAAACAGCTTAAGAACAAAATAGCCCTTTCTGGTGGAGTTTGGAGTTCTAATCAGCGAAGCAGAAGCCAGCGGAGAGCAGGGGAGTCCGCGTGCAAAAAAAAAACATTATCTGCGTCTCAAGATGGATCCTTGACTAATCCCGCTGTCTGAGCTCAACGCTCCCAAGATGCTCCGAGAGCGGAGAAGAAATGCTGGATGAGAGGAGGAAGGAAAAGGCCCACGGATCAATATAAAATAAGGCCAGGGAACGCTTCCCACCGGCCGGTGTCAGAGCGGGGACAGCGTTTTGGCCCCAACGATGGTTCGGTACCCGGCCATGCCCCCAAATCAGCACAGTACCTGCTCTAGATTATTGGCGCCAGTCATTGCAACGGTGTTAGCGTTCGACAATAAGGCATCGTCAAACTCCTCGGAAGACGTCCCCCTTTTCATCTTTTAATTAGTTTGTTTGCATTGGCTGGTGCAGTAAGCAGCGGATTTGTTATTTATTTGCTGAAACACAGGCTGCCACGTTATTGTGTGGCTCTGCGCAGGCTTGCTGTCCGCTTTGATTCGGGCTAATGGAGTCCCACCAAGCTACATAATATGTTCTGTATGAAAAGCCTCTAATTCCAAATCATCTTAAAGGAGCATCGCGTATAGCAAGAGAGAACGTCTGCACAATGACACGTACGCACAAAAAGGGGAAGAAAGGAGAACACAAAAAAAAACCTCCATGTGATTTTCTCCTGGACATGAAACCAATTTGTTCACAGAATCATTTTGCTGCCATTGACTGTAAATGATTAAAGGGGAGCTCCTTCACATTGATCCCTCATACAAAGCTCAACAAGCATCTGCCGCCAAACAAGGAACTGCAAAGATTTCACATTCACGCCTCGGCTGCATCGCTATGATTTTTGTTGTTGTTGTTGTTGTTGTACTGCAGTTTGTCGAGCTCACGCTTGCAGGAAACTGTAACATCAAGGGTTTAGCGCGGAAAATGCACGTTCAGTACAATTTACACATCTTAATTGTGCTCTAATTTCCAAGCGGAGGAAGGAGATTTCCCGAGGAGTCCAGCAATGCGGCGAACGGCGTTTAAGCTGTTGCTGACTGCTGCTGCTTAACAGGAGTCTGTCACTGGCACTCTGTAAAACTGTCAGGGTTACCATTGAGATGAATCTAAAACTGGCCACAGGGTTATTTTTAGACTTGGCTGCAGGATAAAAAGTTTCTGAGCCCCATAAGTAGGTCAGCTCAAGTGGTGTTCAGATTGCTGTTATGTACAATTACTGAAAAGTAGCATCTCTGGTCCAGAGCAACTTTTAATCCGCACTCGCAGTGAATGAGCAAGTAAACTTCTTCCTTACCAACTTTATTTTTTCTTTAAGTCTCCCATAATCCACGAACTGTTTGTTCTACAAGTTGGTTTTGTTGCCGTATACCTGACACGAGTTTTGTGTCAGAGAACAGCTGCTGTGAATTTGTGGAGTCGTCGCAGCTTTACCTGTCTGGTGGAGACAGATTTTATTTAACTGATTTGAATAGTTTCCTACAGCTCACTCTGCGTTTTACCCAATGTAACCTCCGGTATCTTCGCGACGCTGCCAGCGCTGCTGCAGCACATGCATTAGAGCGTCAATCTGTCTAAACATGTGTTCAACCTTATTTGTTTTGCAGCACGACGCACGTCGGACTCACGAGATGACAATCACGCGCAGGGTTAATTTGAATTACAAGTGACTTTTTTGGGGGTTTGCTTTTAAAAGTCTTGCGTGTTTTCGGTTTATTGCTGGCTCGTGGTCACGGAGGAGGAGGAGATCACGTGTTTTCCTACGCTTTTCATCCTGCCACTTCAAACCCTTCTGCTGTGGTGAGGTGAAAGGGAGAGGTTTCTGTGAGGTTGCAGTATAGCATATTATGGAAGCCAGCACGGTCAGACAAGCCCCCCCCCTCCCACTATATTACCACTGTGGATTCAGTTGCATTAATTGAATAACAGAAGGAGAACAGGTGACGGCGTTGGGAGTGAAAATGATGAGCGACCGCTACAGTGGCGTGGCCTCCGTTCCAACTTTGACAGGTAAACAATCTAATTGATTTTCCGCGGCGTCTCGCCGGACTGTTCAGCGCCACATTTCCAGTTTAAACGCCGACTATCCTCAGTGTTTGCAGAACAGACAAGCCCGTCATCTGTAGTGCTGAAAACATGTCAAGTTAGAACGAGTAATTTGTGGTGATGAATGACAAGTGCAGGCTCCTGTTCAGTAGTCTGAGCGCTCATTAGAAAACACATTTTCAGATGTCACCAGGCTTCTGTGTTTTTGTGCTTTTTGGGTAGAATAAACAAATATTGCTTGAATACTGCAATGTCACATAAATGAGCAGAAGGAACTTAAACCTCAATTGACATGTCTCACGCAGCCGACTTTTTTGAACGTTGACAGCCATCTGTGTGGATTCCTTTCACTCTCCACTAATGAGCTGTGGGTTGAGGAGACCCAATCTACACAGGCCTGTCCCTGGGGCCCTGTGCAGCTGCCGGGCACACATGCACAAACACACACAAACCCATACAGCCACCAGCATCCCTCTGTTTGAAAACACACTTTGGCTAACTAAGATCTGAAGTTGCACAACTTCACATAGAGTATTTTATTTCCTTGCACTACACAGATTCCCGTGCGCCAGCGAGGGAGCGTGAAAGTGCCAACGCCACAGTAAAAGAAAAGCAAAAAAGTATATCCAAACAAAATGCGAAAGCTGCACATTAAGACTGTAATACAACTGTGGAGATTTTCTTTTTTTTTACTTTTGCAGAGATGTGAGATAAATAATTTAATCCAATACCTTCTGCCCATGTGTATCAGCTTGACGGTAGGCAGTTGTTTACCCATTTCAGAGCATTAATGATATGCGTATAGAAATGAGAGTGAGGCAAACACTCTGAGACGTTGTGAGTCAAAGTTTTACCAGCTTTCTCTTCCTCACATTCCAGCACCTGCAAATCTTGAGACGGTGTTTGGAAATCTATTTGATCCCTATCGCACACAAAAGCAGCTGAGCTGGAATGCCACCGATACAGCGAGTGAATAGGGAATGACAGGGAAAAGCCTAATCAATGTCGTCCAGGACTGGCAGCCGCCTCGCCTTTGTTTCTTTTTGTAAATACAAGCCTCTTTAACATCACAATATAAGCCATTATCGCGCCTGGCAAGGTAAATTTTTGGGGGGGGAGCCGCACAAAAACATACATTTTCCCTCAGCTTGGAGCAGATCAGTCGGGTGAGATCTAAAGTCATGCAAATGTTACAGCAGAAAAATACTGGCAAAACTCATTCTAATTATTCCATATCAGCACATTTGCATGGAATGGATTTTTAAAGAAGGGAAGAGTTTATGATCAGTGGAGCCTGGGCATGGGGGCTGTTTAGGAATTCACTGCATTTTGATCTAATCACAAAATCAAAATATTCATGAAACACAATGATATCTCCCAGAAGCAGGCGGCTAGCCATTAATTTTCAAATTCAGGTAATTTATTAACACTTATCAGAGGCTGAAAAAGCCTTGCTCCGTGTTTGTAAAGTGGGCGAGAGGGAGAGAGGGGTTCGAGAAAACTGATTCCAGATGATTTATAACGGTGTGCCCGGTGCATTTTCAACCAGGTATTCAATTAGAATGTACGTCCAATTTTCCATTCTAGATCTACAGTTAAAAACTCTATTAAAGCGGCATTTTCCGTAGCATACATGTCTATTATCAGCATTCATGGCAAATTTGATAACTGTGGCTCTGGCTCTGTCATTGTGCTTGTTTAATGCACATGGGATTCGGTCCCTTATTAATTGAAAGAGATTTGACTATAGTCTACGAAATGCTGCTTGGACATATTTCTGTTTTAGTTGTTACCTTTGAATAAATTCATCACGGCGCTCCAGAGCCACCCTAACCCAACGCTCTTCTCAGTGATGCCCACACCCTGCTTGTCTTTTTCAGTGTTCTGTGGATCTACTATCGTAATGGACACAGATTTACCACTCGACTTTCTTTTTTTCGATGTTCAATGATTCGTTCAGACGCAAGCTGACAAAAACATTTCCTGCGTTGCTCACGCATGTTTATTTTGCTGGTTAAACTGGTGCCGGGTGACTTTTGATTTGGAACAATTAAATCAGCTTGAATCTGGAACATTGAAGCTTTATGATATCTTTTTAAAGCTGTATGACCCAAAGAAATACACTCTCTGACACATATGTTAGAATATGTGAAAGCCATGTTTATATATTACATGTGTACATGTATATTTTATATGTTTGCCTTTTCATTTCTGACTTTAAAAAGAGGATTACTGAAGGGACACCACCAATATAATCCACAAGGGGTTAGGGTTAGACTTCAGGTCAAGTTAGTGAAGCCTGTGCTCATATCTTGTGTACAAATTCCCAGCTTGACAGGCGTGTGGTGCTTAGTTACGGTTACTAACCTATGATAGGACATTGCTGTTAGGCAGGAGGGGCTTATGCAGCGTCAGTTCTCATAATGTTATTTTTGTTGTCATAATTTATGCCGTCAGCATCACTACAGAAGTTTTTTTTTAAATCATTTTTCTTTCAAGAACAAAGCATCCATTCATGTTGCGAACCTCAGACTTTGCACTGAAAGATGTATCCAATAAGGTGAACCGTTGAACAGCAGATTTAGATGGAACAGGCCGACAACTCAGGCCATCTGGGTGTATGTGAATCCATCTGGGTGCATGTCTCCAGAGGGAGGGAGTCAACGTCTCTCAGCAGTAGCTTATCTTATGATGCTGTACTTCTTCAAAGCGTCCAGTGTTTCTTGCTCTGTTTCAAATGAAAAAGGCCTTTTTTTTGATTCAAAGAGCATACATTTCAACAAGCACGTCCATTAATACGCACTTTGAAGCGGCATCTATTATGTGAAAGTTTTAATAAACACAAAACACTTGATTAAGTTATTAGTTTGCGTGAATCATATCTCGTGATATAAAAACCCACTGCGTTACATGTTAGCATGAGCACAGAGACTCTCATTGCACCGCTGAAAAATCATCACAGGGATTGTGTGGGCGTTTTTTCCCTAATCATTCTCCACTGTGCAAAGATCGTATCTCATACCTTCCATTGTAATTTTAGTCAGTGTAAGGAAACAGCCAGTGACACATCTTCCCAGCATTCACCAGGCAAAATGATCTAGGGAAAAAAGACAGAGTTAAAAAAAACAGAAGGCCTGGATCTCTTTGTCTCTCTCTAATATTGCCGAGTGGATTCAAACAGTCCCTGAAGCTGAGCTGAGCTGAGCTGAGCCCTGAGCTGTGATTGCAGCGCGATAACAGCCAGATGGATCAATACATGTGTTGTAAAGGTTAAATGATGTTATGTTCTTCGTTGTTATTGGACATGGCACGTCACACTACATGATACTGACACCTTTTCTGCCCTTCCCCTTTCCCCTCTCCAGGTGGGGTTGATAGGCCCCTGCAGTGATCCCAAGAAGGGGGTCATGGGCCGAAGTCTTCATCTCCACAGGCTCCACAGTCTGGGCTGGAGCTTTTAACTTGTAACTTTTTGACTTTGACTAGCAATTAAATGACTGTAAAAAGATTGTAACAAATAATCAAACTGTGCTGTGACATTTGTGAAAACAACATTAAACAAAATCACCAGGAACCTGGAACTGGATTTACCAATTGGTCTAAAAGGAAAAATGTCACAATGGAGTTAAAACTGACACATGAAACACACAAAGTAAATACATCACAACTTTTATTTTGTGTTCACATGACAGGGAGACATTAACGTTTATGACTTCAAAATTCACTCTTTTGCAGCTCTGTGTTTGGTCTCCACCACCTCCCCATTCTACCAGCGAAGCTGCTAAAATGTCCAAATGTCTTTATGTTTCTGCCAGCTGTGTTGATTCCATATATACAGCATGAGCGTCTTCTCTGAAACAAATCTGCTCCACGAAAGATGTGAGCAAACCCAAAGACAATTAAACCGAAAAGCACTAAGAACCTCAAAACAGGTTTGGACCTTCCACTGTTAGCAACAGCTTACACAGTCATTAGTTAATGGGCTCCCAAAATATTCATTAGTCTAGTTTTAGGCACAATGACAATAATACAAATTTAAAAAAACTCCGACCACCTCATTTCAAACTATGTCACACACACACAGCCTCTTTGCTGTCACCTTCAGTGTGTGTTAGCTGTGACTTAAACAGGTGTTAAAGCATTTACAGTAATTCACCAGCTGTACCACGTGTTTACCCCTAATACCATAGAGGACTGTAGCTTACATTACCAGTCACATTACCACACCCAGCAATTAGCAGCTTAGTCTGTACATGGCTACATGTTGACAATTCCGACTCTTGTTTCTGAGGTGCGCAACTTGGCAGTGCTGGAGGATTATCAGTGCTCCAAATTACATAACTGAACTAATGAGATACATACTCGCACAGCTTCAACCCCTATTCCCACCGGGTGCCTCACTGGCGGAGTGAAATATTCCACAGCTCCCTGTGGACTCCCCGCACATCCCCTGCCCGTCTGGGGAAGAGCAGAGCAGAGGAGGCGAGCGAGCGCAGGGGAGAAAACGCAGAGAGGAAATAAATGGAGATGTATCGTCTCCAAAAGGTCTGACTGACAAGTAGTTAATATGCTGTAATTGTTTAGCGAGTAGATTGGAGCTTCTCTGCACAGTGAACTGAGGTGAAAATGACTTCTTAGGCTAAGTGTTTGTTACACTGCAGGTTCTTTTCTGTTGCTGATGCCTCATTAAAGCCGGTGCAGGCTCACATTACTGTGTGAATGCGGCGGATGTATTTCTATCGCCAAACCATCCTGCGGGGGGAAAATGGGTTGTTTTAATAGTAGCCCGTGGACGCGGACCCTGAATAATATTTCTACCAATTCAATACTAAACAGCATGATTGTTGACTCTGTGATAGGAGTGAAACTGAGACCAAACAAACACTTTAGCACCTAAACCGGCAGTTTCCTCCACTCTCCCGCACACGGTACAGAAAATTGAGGTCACGATGTCATTCGTATTCATGGTAATGTGGCACTGCAAATAATAGCGGGTTTGTTTAAAGTTCCCTGCTCCACGTGTATGTATATGATTCTCAACCTGGCACTCAGTTCATTTTGCACCAGCAGCCACTCCGCTTGTAAATCTCAGCTGAAACCACAACCTATTGATTTAGAGCAAAGCTAAACAAAATGCGTTGGCGCTTTTTCTCCCCAAATATGGCTCAGGTGACGTTAGGTCAGACATGAATGCCTCTCCTTACATCACTTATGTAAACTACTGGCCACAAGTTATTACTTGTTATATTTACTGTACGTGACACCGCCACACACAGAGACCTCATACGAGGACTTTCGTCTTGATTTAGTGGAGACACATTTCTTCAAAGTTAAAGACATACACACCTGGCTTTAAAAGCCAAAGTAGCCTCTGCTGAACGACTTGTTTAGCAAGAAGTTAAATGCAACTAAATGCGCTGGTACGACACGAGATGGGGAATTAAAGTCCACCCTAATAAAAAGAGAAGACAACCTAACTGGAGGGGACAGATTCACAGCATTATTTATCATGTTACAATGAGCTTATCCCATAATTACTGCCTGGTAATTCCCTTATGGATGTCAACTGTGTTTTTTTTTCCTCCCTTTCGCGCCATCCAAATTAAAATCTACACTGGCTTCTTTATCATTCTAACTACTCTATATTACCTCAAGTACTAATAATGAGGCTTTTAAAAGACACTTACCTCAAAAAGCTAATTGTTTTTGTTTGATTTTGGTGACACTTTATCAAGACTGGCTGTTAATTAATAGCAATTATACATTAACTATTAACGCAGGCACCTTATTAATTAATGGCCTCAGATGCAATTAAATTACAGATGCACACACCAATTTAGCAACCAACTTTCCTTAATCCTGCGTAATTTTCAAAGGGATTTCAGAAAGGGGGAATGTGATTCTATTATTACGGCAACCGTAGGTGTTAATTAAGAAGTAACTAGCAGTGCATCTAATGTGGGCGCGTGCGTGTCGGCGCGTGCGCGTTCAGGCTGGGTTTGTGCGCTGCCGGGTATTTACGCAACAGAAACACAATATGGCCAATTCACCCCACATAGCAAGGCCACGTTTCTGCTCCGGTAGCGAGCCGCAGCATTTGACCGATAGGGCTGTGTTTGCTTCTGATGCAGCTCGAGTTGTATGTTTCTATCTCGCTTTATTCTGTATGCCCCTCTTTAAATCTGTATCTTTGAGGTAGCGTTTTCATTTTGCTCCAGGCAGTAAGAAACAGACTACTCATGCTGTTACTCAATCCCCCTGTTCATGGCTGAATGCTGCTATGTGTGTGTGCGTGTGCGCGTGTGTGTTACCTTTGCAATAAGGTTATGGATTTTCTTTCAAACATCCAAGGCTGCAAATTATAAAGCAACTATTTCTTTTAAACAAAAGCGGGCTTGTAACATTATATGTGCTTCGTTTAACTTTATTTTAGCAATTCGTCTCACTTTCCGGTCGTTCTGAGGCTGGTTTGAGAGACACAAAAGCCTTGTGTCTCTGGATGGTGCTAATAACCGAACGCAATTCTATGACCCCGCTCTAGAAATTCTGCTTTTGATTAGAAAATCTTTTTTTTTCTTCACTTTAAGTCCTTGTAAGGATACAACCTTCTGCAATAGTCAGGCTGAAGTTAAAGAGACAAAGAGTGTCCCAGGGGTCCTGGATGTGCGTTCACCATCTTCTTCTAGAAGATTTAGAGAAGCCATGCATCTCATAAGGGAATATTGAAGTCAACATGCACGCTGTCCGATTATGTTAATAATAAATCCAATTATGCACTTATAGCATAATGCCTGAGAAGTAAACTAGGCTTGTTGCCCATGGGGTCCTGCAGAAAAGGGACCAGTTACAGTAGGTTGCAAAATGGTGGGACCAAGGAACACTGGACACAGTAATTAGCTCAATGTCTGTGTCAGTGTTTGTTGACGCAATGTCAGCTTTAATATAATAAATGGTCATATGGATTTTCTGTCATCTTAAAGACCAGCTGCCTAATTGTCATTTTAACTGATGATTATTTATAAAGCTTTAAGCCTAAAGCAGGTTGTGGTTTACCCTAAACAGATCCTCGTGCTCTACAGTATGGTGGATACGATGTTTTTCCTACATTTCTGCACTAGAAATATGCACAAGCAGCTCTAACAGACCTGATCCATGTGATTCAGACATTTGCTGTTTATGCCGTACATGAAACGCCCTCTAAAACACCCAACTGTCTGTGTCCACACTAATTAATGTTTACTAAACTTGAAAGCCTGTATAGGCTACACTGGGAACCATAATTACAAATGTGCCTTCAACAACAATTTGTTTCTTGGGTGACAGAGAACATTAAAAGTCTGAGTCAAATGAGCGTACAAAGCTAACAAACACATGCATTTAAACTATTTCAAGCCCATTTTGATCCCCCAAGACATCCTATCAGTAACAAGTCCCGGAGAAGAAACTGCACAACACAGTCAAACCAGCAATTAGTGCAAATTAACAGACATTTTCAAAAATGTCTTTGCTTAGAAAATGGCTGCTTTGTAGTTCAAAAAATTCCCACTTTGGCCTTAGAGTGGGAGTGTTTCCAGCAAATGCTTAAATCCTGAAATAAGTACTGCAATCTTCTGGCACAGACACACAGTAATGCTTTAAAAACAATTTAGCAACTGTCATCGCTGTAATTACAGTAACTAATTACCATCCTCAGCAAACAAATAGCTTAACATAATACGCAGGCCCAATCAATTTTGAAGAAATGCAAATTCCAAAAGCAAAAAAGGACATTTTGGCAAACCTGAAAGAATTACAGGGAAATAATACACTTTGTTTTATCCACACATAATTCCCAGGGAATATCATATCATAAATATTTGCATTCAGTTCTTATCAGGACATTTGCATTTGCCTGTTATCAGTCGGCAAGCCAGGCACTGGCAGATAGGGAGAACTGCCTCCACGCCATACACACATTTCTAATGAGTCACGTCGCAGGCTGATATCATATTTTGGCTAGAACTTTATCACCAAAACGAGGAGGTCATTTTCTCCTGGAGTTGGCTCATCTTGGAACTGTCTTTGAGTTTTTTTTTTCTCTGATGTGATTCAACTGAGATTCATTTTTTAAAGCCCACAAAAAGGATTATTTCCTCTCCTCCCCCAACTGCAACAGCCCCATATCAGTGGCACGTATGCTTGCAATGATTATCATTCTGTCATAAAATATTTCAGTTTTATCAGAGTATTATTTTATTTGCCACAGCATCCCTCAGAACAGAGACTCTGGGGGAAAAAGGAAGAAGAAGAAGGGGAAAAAAAAAAAGAGGCAAGCTCATCTGCATGAACAGCAGTGGATGACAGGCAGGAGACTCTGCACCACCATCTCATTTTAGTAGACATGAGCAACAGTTTCCAGGGGGAAAAATTAAAGTAATTGTTTGATAACATTTTCAAAAAGGTATTCCACAATAACAATTTCATGGTGCATTGCAGAGTATAATTATAAATCAGCCTTTTTTTCTTGGACAGCCAAGGAACACTGGGGGTCAAGTAAAGTATCCTAGTCAAATTCTCCTCTCATTAGTGCAATCGCTTCTCTCTGCTAATTATTTCCTCCCTCTCTCTCTCTCTTTCTCTCTCTCTCTCTCGCTCGCTCTCTTTCTCGCTCCCCGACTCCCTGGATTATCCTGAGCAACATGCAGCATTAACAGGAATGATAATTTAATATGTTTTTTCCTTATTAAAATATGTTGTTCTTGCAAATATATTTTGCGTTAACTGCAGCTGGATTCGACAAAATGTTAACCATTCGTTTGATGTGACAGAATTATGCATGTGACAAAAAGCATTTATATGCTGGCTCTGCTTGTTTTATGCAGTTGGGCAGTTGACATGATTTTTTTTTTTTTCAAGTGTATGTTTGTATGCAATTAAAAGGCAGAAACATTTGCCCGCCCACAGAGGAGGGGGACAAGAAGGGGATATGGAATAATTGAGAAAATTCAAACAGTGTAATCATGAAAATGTGCTGTAAGGAATGGATGGACATGTAAATGATTTGGCCGCCGAGTAATTCACATGTAAATCCACAAAATGCCAAAGAAATGACAGGGATCCGTGATTAACAGTGGACAACAGTGATGGCTGTTCTCAAACAAACGGGGGGGAAGCGATAGTACGTTGTTTCTCTTCCTCTCATCTTATTTTGGCTGAGAGGAACTAAGCTGTAAGGGAATGCGAGAGGGAACGCGTTCGTTTCCAGCCCCTGCCTTCTGGAGGTGGGTCTCTGAGCCTCTTTTCCTCAGTCTTCATCATGGCTCTGTGCCTGCCTCAGCTTGGAGGAGGGCAGCTGGATCACCTTAAGGACTCTCCTTAAATCTTATCTCAGGCTTTGTTTAAACAGAAGAGTGGAGACATTCCACCAGGCCCGGCTCTGAAGATCTATCATGCGGCACTCGTGCACACGGCAGCCTCTCTTTTCCAAGCAGTGGAAAAACGAGTACATTTGGATCGTTAATAGCCTGCGATGTTCAGCGTTTCCACTGGATTACTGTACCGTAGTCAAGGCATGGGAAATATGCACCAGTACAAGGTTCTAAACAAATGTGACTGTACATCTGGAAAAGGCATATTTTGTGTTACACTTTCATTTCCCTTTATTAACTTCTTGTCAAACTGGGCTGCTAATAGCACATCATCCAAACTCTGATATGGCCCCAGTCAGTTAAATGGCATCTTAGTAGCGTCCTAGACATTACTGTAAACAGCGTTTCTGCTGCAGCTTGTGTTTTGGAAGGCCAAGCCTCAGGGAAGCAGTCTGGACGGCTGTGGCCTCCAATCCTTCCACCAGGCCTGACAGACCCGGTCCAGCACCGTTAACTAGCTGTAAACACCATCATCTACTGTGTTCTCCATCTGCTCTAGTCAGACCCGCACTGCCCAGAGCCTTAAGCTGGACTCTGTTCCTTCTCTTTCACGGTTCTTCCTAAGAAGTAACTAAGTATAACTACTCTCTCTTCTGCGCTTAAGCAAAGAGTAGTTTCATGTCATGTTACTTTAACTTGAAAGTAAATATACTTTTATTTGACACCTACACTTGCTACTTTTGGCAGATGTAGACCATATTATTATATGATCATGTGATGATACTGTACATCATTAAATTGTTTTTTCTTTTAGTTGTGACAAAAGCATCAACTTCACTACTGTTAAAAATACACTATTCTTAGTGCAGCTGCTGAAATAGTATTTCTGTTTATAGTCATGTATTCTGTCTGTACTTGTAACACCTCTACATTTATGTTCTGACATCACTGTACTTCAAACGGGGGTGTACTCTGCTTCATGATTGCTCACATTCTTGTATTATGTCCCAGACCACAGGTGTATAGTTTGGTTATTTATGAGAGTTTACTGCCAGAAGGCTGTCTAGTGTAAAAATGGTGGAATTGAAAAATTGGATTTAGATAAATCAGAACAATTAAAAAAAAATGTTTTTGCAGCCTACGTAGCCTTGAAGGCGCGATTACATGAGTCTGTGCTAAAGCAATGTAGCAAACACTGATCAGTGCTACTCTGCAGGATCACGTTAAAGGTGAACGTCGCACAAGAAACAAAAGGAAATAGTTTAAAAAGCTCTAAAAACAGTTTGGGGTTGACATCTGAAAGTGATTTAGATTCTGATTTCATTAAACATTGCAGGTATCAACGATGGCTGACCGCAGATGTCGCCTTATCTTCCATTCTGGCACTGTATTTACATGGGTTTTCAACATTTGTGCAGCCTGTGGTGTCATTATCTTTCAAAATGCTTGTTGAGTAGCATTACTGGAGCTTGGTACTGTAGCCACGGTTGGGCCCTGCCTGATACATGTGGGGTCGGTGCATTAGAGGCCAAGTTACCAGCCGCTCTCAGAGGGGGGCCGCTGTCCGAGCCGACTTTTACAACTGGTTAGCTGCCATCAAACCAAAGAGCTGCTAATCGCAAACCCATGAACAGCTAAAGGCCCCGCAAATGAGTGCAGAAATTGTGTTATGGTGTTTGCATAGAGCGGCAGCAGCAGTGCACTCGTCCAAATGAAGAAGAGTTTTGGGCCAGTCTTTGTCTGAGGATCTTGGTTTGGCCAGTAGTTCAGCCCCAGCAGGGACGAGGATCTAGAGGATTTAAGCAGAGCTTCAGCAGCTTTTACAAATAAGCTTGTTGGGGAGACAACGCTGCACAGTACAGCGGTGGATCACAGTGAATTGAAGTTTAGAAGGAGCCCTGGACACAGAATACCCAACATGTAGCTGTTTTATCTGCATTAGTTACTGTATGTATGACACCTTGGTAAAATCAGCTCCATATATTTTTCCGTGTTTGCTCTGTTCATCTGATATATGAAGCGTTCTACATCTTTAAGTCATATATCTGTGAAGCCTGGGTCAAACTGACCTCATGTTTCATTTGTATGAAGAAAGTATTCAGATTATTTTCTTACATGTAAGTACAATAGGGAAATGACACTGTAAAAAATGCTGATGAATAAAACAGTAAAGATACAGATGCTGTAGAACATTACAAAAATATTATATTATGCATATTATTATTACTAATAACAATAAATAACATTTTTGAGATTCAGGAAAATACAATACATGAATATGGAACTCTCTCTCTGCGGGCTCCAGTGGCGCAATCGGTCAGCGCGCGGTACTTATATGACAGTATGTAGCAGAGCAATGCCGAGGTTGTGAGTTCAAGCCTCACCTGGAGCATTTGCGTTGGGGTTTCCCATCAAGGTAAGGCATTTTATTGTGTTGACCATTTAGCACTTTGATTGACAACTTCTCAGACATTAAGAAGGCGGACTGCATGCTGGGAAAAGCTTATTCCTGTGTCCTATGTCCTTGTTCTCTGGGTTTTGTTGTATCTGGCGTCTACATCCTGTTGCTCTCTCTGTATTTAAACTTTATGTGAAAAAGCAAAACGTCTTCATTAAATGTCCGGGGAAATAGCAAATGCAATGCAAAGTGTTATAGAGTGCGCGTTCAAACAACGAGGGAAACAAAACATAACAGGTAAACATATTGACAAACGTTTATAGCCGCTTTTTAGCTAACGCTAACGCTAGCACTTTTGACCTGTAGCAGGAAGCCTCGGTAGCTCTCCGTGGCTCCTGCTTCCACAAACGAAGCCGCAGCTGAAGTGGATGGAGTCTCCGTGAAGGAGAACCACGTGGGGGGGGGAAGGACAGTCCGTGGGCGGCGTGGAACGTTGCCCTCAACAGAGACGAGCGGAGCCAGAGATGCTAAAGTCTTAGCTGATCGCAGAGTGAGTACACAGAAATAGTTCTTACTGTATCTTATCTCCATCAGTTATGACACGTGTCTCTTGTGCCACTGATGATGTAAGTCTATGAATATAAGATTGATCAGATGCCAGCTTCCATCCTTTCATATCATGTGTTGGATAATAACTCGTGCTTGTATTTTACTTGGTTGGCCTCCTTTTTTTTTTTTTTAAGCTGTTGACATTATGTGTATTGTCTTTGTGTGGGTGTGTTGGTGTAGCATCACTAAAACCATTTCACATGTTTGACGTGGTTGCACTGAAGAGCGACCTGTAGCAGCCACATCCACTGAGAGATTCAGGGTTGGGTTTCGTCTGGATTTCTTTTAGCCTGGTTTTGGTTTGACGTCACGTCTCTCAGTGAAGTCAGTACCGTTGTCCGGTGACAAACATTTATAAATTATTCGATACCCCCCAGTCTGCTTAGTTTGAGATTGGTTTTCCTTTCAGGGAGCCTTACAAGCTGTACCAAAGCGAGTGATGCAGTGTGTGTCGGGTTATGCCAGGGCCACCCTGTGCAGTGACAGAGTCATCAGCGCTTTCTGTAACCCCTATACTCGCCCACACGCAAACACGCTGGGAAAACTGACTGTTTGGAGCAGGGGAAATAGGATATGATGGAAGACAGGGACGGTGCTGGGTGGAGTCTGATTAAGTGATTGTGACCATTCTGTTACTGAAATGCTTTCTCCAATCCTGCTGATAAGATCATCCTTGGGCTTTATCTTTGTTCTTGAACTTATTTTAAACATTCCCCTCTGCTCTCTCTTCATTACATACTGTCCTCTTCTTTTGGCATCCAGTTTCATTACTGGCGACTTATCTCATACATCCTTCCTTTCTGTCACTCTGTTTATTGTGTGGCAGGGATTTTAAGATTAGCTGTTCCCACATACACCCTTAACACTACAGTATAATGAAGACTTGATGCACAAAATCAGTTCTGGCATGTGTGCTGTGCTAGGAAGGAACTAAATATTTATTTTTAGTTGAAGTAAATTAATTAGACTATCCAAAGAAAGATAGCAGTGAAAGGCTGTGCGTTTAATTTGAAATGGCATATCTGCAATGCATTTCTTCATTTCATAATCCCACAGCAAATGTGCTGCCTGCTCCATATGATATTACTATTCACAGCAGATTATTTGCATATAGGTTGCAAAGTATGAAAGGACGTCTGATGTTATTTTGATTGATGAAGAAGAGTGTGCATTGAATCATCTGATATGAAATCGTCCTATTAGAACAAGCCTTGCCTGTCTGCTTGGCATTTAAGGCGCATGACTGAATGCGGCTGCCTATTTACTGCAAAGAAATCAAGGCCTCATCATGCTCATATCTGCTGTACACATAAGTCATACACTTGCATCGATTGATGAGGATTGCTCCTGAATAGCCCATTTATAAAACCCAGAATGCTCTATTAGAGGGACATTTAAAAGTATCACTGAGTGCATCCATGAGTATCGAGGCAGGAAGACAAACAAGCGAAATGCGTTGCTCTAAGACTCTGCTTTGACTGGGATTCAGTAAAAGTGAGGGAGCGTAGAGCTGTCGCGCCATGGCTGCTTTGCTGCGTGCTCACTGTGTATTGTCCCTGTATTCCTCTTCTTGAAATGCACGAAGAAAATCGACATTGATTAGTTCTGTTATCGATACAAAGAGGAATGTTTTTTGTAAATAGACAACCTACAATATTTTCACTGTCCGATTTTGCTTGCTGTGCATATATCCTGAGCCTGTTGGCCACACTTAAATTCCCTTCCTGAAGCCTTTTTAATGTAAGCCATGCAATTTTTTTTGTGCAAACATGTATTTAAATCAGTGTAGCTCATAATATATTATTAGAAATACGAATTCACCTTTATACACAATTCCTTCTTAGTTCTTCCGTGTTTAGTTGCAGAGAAAGGAACGCGTCAGAAATTAGTGAGCCTCGCTGGCACCATGACAGTTTTGTTGGCACCGTAGAGCAGTTTACAGTAGTATTCAGGAGGCTGAAAAGGAAAAACATTGAAAGGCTTGTGTGTAACTCTCACTCCAGCTTAACTGTAATTGTTGGATTTTGTGCCACCCTTTGCAGAAAGTGTGAATAAGTCCTTAGGAATGTCCAAAAAGCGTATCAGCAGAGGGCATGATTAATCAAGTAACACCGACATATAAAAGTTCATATTAAGGTGTCAATTGCTTTAAGACTTTTAAGAAAATGCTAAACGTATTCTAAAGACAGGATGTGTTTATCTTATTAACATTTCATTAAAGCCAACTTTTCTCTATTTTCTTAACAAAGTGCACTTAGATGTAAACTTGTGTTTGGTACCAGAGCCTTTCTCTTTATGCACACGTCATTCACCACAAAAAATGTTAATGATCATATTCCTTTCCATCAAAACATGTTGGACAACGTAAACATACATATAGTATGTAATTACAGACTGCAAAGAAGAGAGGATTGATGTTATATATAGACTCCCCTAATTATTCTTTTGGTTTTCTGTTAAGCCAAAGTTACCAACTGTTTTATTTGCAAAACTATAATGTTACATGTCTTTCGTTTGGTAAAATTGCCTTCTAATTTATTATATTACTATTATAATATAGAATACTATTATATCGCCCTCTAACCTCTATAAAGGACATGGAAAGATTGATGAAATATTTATCCTCAGAAATAACTGTGTTAAGACAAACTAAAAGGACTTGTGTCAGAAAATGGAGAACGGTATCAGCACAGGGAACTAATTGCATGAGAATGTTGGTATGAAGAGGATCTGTTGAGTTAGGTATGTAATACTGTAGTATTTTCAGTAACTACCCACTTGTGTTTCATACACGTGAACATATTGATATTTTATATTGACCACTATGAAAGTACTCATACAATTGGAGATTATATTAACATTTTTTCTTGTACATGTATAACTGAGTATGTATTTAACAACAAAAGACATGTTCATGTGACAACACTTGGACATTGTGAATGTGATGCATTCATGTTAGTGCTACGTATTTTGTATCTTGTGCTAGTTTTAGTGTTTGTCTCTGTGTACAGTACGGGAAATTATGTGAAAAGAAATTGCGCACCACGATCCGATGATACCATCCTAGTTTCTGAATATGTCAACGCTGCTTCCGCCCAAAGCGTCTTTTTCATCTACGCTGTATCAACCCTTGTCTGCACTACAAAGATGTAATTGCATCACTCAACAAGCAGGTTAAGAGACAGGGTTGGAGAAATTAGCACTTTTTTTTTATATTACAGATTTCCCCAGTTGTTTTAATAACCCATCTCAAACCTGTGATCTAATCTAAAGGAACAGTGGAAGTAATTAAAGTTGAAATTAATTACCGTCTGTGCCTGATATTCTAATAACGGCTTTGAGTTTTGTAGCAGGAAGTTGATATTTTGTCATCCGTGTTTTATCTCTCATGGCAGTGCGTGATTGTCTGCTCTTACAGATTATTAATGTAGCCAGGAAGGGAGCAGGAAATGGCAGATAAAGGCAGAGAGACTTTCCTTTCTAGCACTGCTCCTGACCACAGTGGCCCCTCTTGACAGCTTGAAGACCCTCCTCCCCACCTCCTCGCCCCCCCCCCCTTCTCTTTTAACAGTCCCTTTATCATGACAGTATTTAGAGGAGATACCGTAAGACTGAGCAGGCCTTATGACTGCTTTTGATAGAAATTATACATTTGTTCATTAGTGGCTAAGATAATGCCCCCCTCTCACCCCCCCACCTTCAGCTTCTGCTTTCCCTTTGGGATCTCATTTAAGACCCACAGCGTTCAGCAGTGCATACTGCCGGGGCTATAGATGTGACACCACACAGGACCTGCCGCAGACAGTGGAGCTGGAAATGTCAAGTTAAGTGAAGGGAACTGTTCGGCCTGCACACTCTAGTAAGCAGGGTGTGTACCTCCCTGTGGGCTGGGTGGGGGGATATGTGTGAGTGTGGTGCTCCCTCTGCTTGGGTCTGTCACTCTTATAGTCGCTATCGTGTTTTTAACGGGAAATGGTCAACTAAAATCAAATATTAGGCTTTGATAACCATGGTGGAGGAGCAGTGTCTTCTGAAGTGGAAAAAAACCTTTCAGCTTTCTCTATACTGTATCGCTTTACAAAAACTTCGGAACTCCAAGTTGCTTCCAGGCTCTTTGCTCCACTTGGCCTGAAGATAAATTTAACTCTTAATCTTTTTGATCTCCTCAGTCTGCAGTGTTCATTGCATGTCAGTGGTTTCTTTAAGTAAACAATAATTGCAATCAGATTGATCCAACTTTCCTTTAGTTTGTGACAGTTTAAACACGAGACTACAGTATGTATGATAATCTATTTTTATTTACTGTGTATGAATATGTATAGTATATAATATGAATTTCTGTAAATTAGACTTGTGACTTAGTGATAAAGAATTTCCTTATCACTATAACTGATTCATTTCTAACAATTTCATTTTGTATTTGTAATAGCTAATGTACGTCATACCAATCAGCAACATTTTAATACACGCAATCATCAATTAGCTGTTGTGTAATATTGCTTTGATAAGAATTGTGTATTGTTGGAGCTAAAAGAAGATTTTTTTTTTCTTTATTTAACCAGAGTTTAAAGTCACCTGACTTTATTTAGTGTAGAGGGGGGAGACCAGGTGAAGAGCAGACTGACATTGTTGACACAATGAAAAACACAACCTCTGTCATATGACGCTATATAGGATTCAATCCTAGCAGAGGCACAGAAAGATGACAAATTTATATCAGCATTTTCAACAGCATGGAGAAAAGTGTGATGAATGTACAACGTTAAAAGTCCTCAAAAGAAAAGAAACAGCTGACAGCCAGCCTATAAGTCGAACAAAACAAAACACAGATGTGTTTGTGAGTGTCACACCATATGACAAGTCCTCATGGAGATGGAAAGAAATCACAGAATCCGTAATGTGCTCGCTGCCAAGAGACATGGTGGAGGCACATCTTAGCAAAGAGGGATTTCAGAAAAGGATCCATACCCTGGACAAGACAGACCAGCTGTTTATATGTCTGAGCAGAGTAATAAGTATTTAGAAAATATCAGTATCCTTCCTGGTACTTAAATATAATTTATTACAATTCCACCTATATGAATCTTTAAAAACTGTGCTGCTCCGCTGCTCACATTAATGGTCAAAGACTTGCAGGAGGACCTGATGAAGGCAAGGACTGTAAAATTAATGCTATATAATCCAGGCCTTTATGCTGTAAAACATTGAAGTGCGTAAAAGGTTTACTTGAATATGTAGAGAACTTTTGGAGAGGTGGTTTCTGTTTATTATAGAGTGGGAATGACATCATGGAACACCAGAGGACAAATGTGACGCCCTCAGTGCACACGCAGTAGTGAATCTTCGATGTCACAGATGAATTCAGTTGAAACGCACAGTAGCACTTAATGAAGGCACAAGGCAGATGAAATCCAAAGAAATTTAATTATCTGGAAGTTCTTGCACGTGAGGAAGAGAGAGATGTCCAAGGATTTCAAGGAATTTAGTTTATTATACTAAATTTATAAATATATCAAGGATAAATATAACCTTATGCTTCCCCATCTGGAATTTAAAGTTTTATTATGTTGTTTTTATTACTATTTGCTGCATTTAAAGTGAACTTAAGAGTCTGTAAACTGGGCTCACTTTTTAATAAGCAGATTTATGTTTATGTATGAGGGTATTTATAGAAAATGCACGGTGGACGACGGAGTACATTCAGTGGTTTGTAATAGCACAGTATTAATATGAACAGTAAATCATCAGAAATGTTTTCTAATTAGTGGTCAGGACCCTATGAAGGGACATGTGAGGCCTGAGCTTGGTTCATGTTTTGTAACATTATTATTTATGATTATCTAATTAGTTTAGTTTTACACTTTTAAGTTCCTATAATAAATGCATCCACATGCTAAAAATGGGCTAAATCTAAATTTGCTCATGATGCAAACATGACGTCTTGTGTAATATTTGTAAAGAAGATACATTTTGTAAAAGCAGAATGAATCCAGGACTTGTGCTTGTCTGTGTGTGTGTGTGTGGGGGGGGTGATCACCCACTGTATTGTTCAGCAGAACAAACCATAACCATCAAAAACAAACTGGTCACTCTGTCACACTGTAAAAAGTAACATAGCAGAACTTGTCTTCCTTGCCAAGACTGAAGTTGGGTGACAAACAGCCACTTTCTCGCTGTCTCCTGGATCAGCTATAAGACGATTTCAATGACATGCAGAAGATCAACTGTTGGGAGAGTGAGGACTGTGAGACAGGGGCTTAGAATCACGGCCGGATCAGAATGAGATGAACATACAATCAGAGGCAAAGCCACACGGGCTTATCTGCCCTTTCACGATGGCTGTCATCATTCGAGAGTTCCCTCGGCTGCTCCTCCGCCAAGATGAGAAAGCTTTCTGGCAGAACCGGAAAGTTTCCCTCGTCTGCTTCAGGAAAAAGTTTTAGAGGGAACTTGCAGCACCCACAAAGGAACACATGAAAGTCATAGAGAAGGGGTAAAGCGAAAATGAGAAGTCGGGAGGTGTCAACCTGGGTGAGAATAACAGAATCAAATACAAGGAGGGTGAGATATGGCGCTACAGGGCATACAGAATAAGATTAAATAATGCACAGATCTGCGCAGCCAGGCTTTAGAACACACTCAGCCTTTTAAAGTAAAGTTCCTTTTTTCAATTACAAGCTGCTCTTCTCTCTCCCTGTCTCTCAATTAGATCAATGTCACTGATATTCTTAAACATTAAAATGCATATTACCTTTCAAGCTTCCCCACTGTGATATTTTAAGCACATAAACAGTGTGTACCTTAATGTAAACCTGCCATATCCTTCCAAAAACAGAGCTTCATCCCCACAAGTGACATTTTGATGTGAGCTACTGATGGACTGTCGGTCCACTCGGCATATGTCGCATATACTTCATACAAAACCCCATTTGGCATCGGTGTTGTCGGGCTGTGTGGGAGATCTGTAACATGAAATGGCTCCATTTCAGCTCACTCCACTGAACATATCCCATACAAGGCTTCGGCCAGTGTTTATAGCTTACCCCCCTGTGAGGTATTGGCATCCAGTAGCGGCTCTATATCTGAGACAGTATGGTGGTTGTGTAGTCTTTTCCCATGTGAGCCCTGCTACGCGAGGTGATTAGAGCATCTCTGTCAGTGGCTGAGGGGACAGATGGAGCAACAGAGGACTTTCTGGAGAGACTATGGTAATTAGGAGTGAAAGGAGAGAAAATGGCAGCTTCAGAGCAACTGGGTTCAGGGAGACGCTTTAAACAACACTATTCAAGTGGCGCAGGGACTTGTATGCCCTTTGGCCAGTTAACATGGCATTGTTATGTTCGTGTTAACATGTTTGCACATGCTGTGAGGTTCTCCCTTCAGTATCAGTACTGCAACGGCAAAGTATTCATAGTGTCCCAAAACTCTTTTTATTTTCACTGTCTACAGCACAAATAATCACAGGCTATTATGCATAGTAATCTTCATACATACTATACTACTAAAATATCCTATATATATATATATATATATATATATATATATATATATATATATATATATATATATATATATATATATATAATACTAAAATTGATTAGTAGAATCAGAAATAGAAACCCTGTTAAACACTGGTTCTTTCTCCTTGCATCCACTCTGTAGAGATGGCTGCTCCTTCCAGTGATTAATTGCTTTGTCTATCAATCTCCAGCCCCGTAAAATAGCCACCGGACCTACAGCCAGCAGGTTGCTGGTGAAACGGTGGCGCTAAAATCCCCATAAGGCACATATTAATGAGGCTACAGCAGGCGGTAACAATCCGCTGTTAGAGTGTAATGCATTCTTTAATTAATTAAGCTCTCGTTTCTAAACGGTCACCCCGCACTCGCACATATTAGACCTAAATATTTCATGTTTTATGTTGGAGCTATAGCGTAATTGAACATCATAAATACCTAAACAGCAAGATAAACATACTTAGATTTTCTGTTAACCACAATGGGTGGTGTCCTGCTGTGTTTAACCAGATCATTTAGAATGTGATTTTGCTTTACAAAGCACATGCCTCTAATTTAATCTGCCTCAAATATTCCTGGTGAGTATTTTTAGCCTCAGAGAAGGTAGACTCGCTCTTTGAGTAGATAAACACTTAACATCACATGATTATCTTCCAACTCTTCCAGATAGCAACTAACTGTGGATCTCATTTTATGTTATGCACACTTTAAAAAAAAAAAATCAAATTGGCTCCTAAATTGGTTGGTCACTCCTGTGTTGGAAAATAGGTCAAAGTTTCTGCAATCCAAAGTGTCCGCTAGGCTCTATGATTGCAGATTGATATGTTGGGGAGGGATTTCTAGTTTTTTTTTTTCCCCTGGCATGGCAGGAGCTGGGGATCCTAAGCAAACGTGGGGTTTTTAGGAACTGCTGGTCTTTAATGCGTGTTAATGATGACATTGGAAATTGCGTCACGCTTTCTTGTCAGTTTTAGAGGGAAATAACTCTTTAACACAAAGCATGTCTGTGTTAGGAGAATGGATTGTTCTTCATCCTGCATTTTACAACGTAAGCTCCACTACATTACAAGTAAATTCCTTTATATTACAGATGTGCATATATGGACGTAGTTGCAGTTTGATCTTGTCAATATGCAGATATGGGTGTTTCAGAATCAGACTGCTGGTGTGAATTGGTCGGGTTCAGCTGTGCCAAACTGCTCTGCCATAATCATTTTGATGTTAACGATGTCTGCAGAACTGCAGCTTCACCCCTGCGATTTAATCAAACCTAATTTGGGTCAGTCCATTCTGGCTGCAGCTGAGCACCTCAACATCATCATTATGCTCCTTCAGCCCAAAGTCTGTGCTCGTCTCGTCCGTGTCCTGGATGAATCCGCCGGGCCGCGAACGGCTTCTTTCCTCATCTGTCTTGTCACAACCTGCCCTGTCTTTCAGACATGGACTCGCACATTCCGGAGTTTTGGTTTCACCATGATCCGAATCAGAAATGAGACTTTGTGTTTAAGATTTCACTTCCAAGCTCTCTCTGCCTGTGGGACCTGCTCCTTGGGCTTTTCATCAGCTGCCATTTTCGACGGCATGCAGTAATTTCATGGCTCATTGCAAGCGCTGAAAACCTTTGAAACTGCAAATGTTAACTTTGCCTGGCCTGGAGCCATTTAGGAAGCGATTAATTTAGCAAACAGAAGTGAGCCACTTTCTCCTCCTAGCCTGCGCATAATTTTGGGGGGCTTCTATCTGTATTTGAGTAAGAGTGAGCAATGTAATGATGGTTCCTGTAATTGTGGCAGTGTGAAAATGGTTCCTACCTCAGCCTCCACTATCTTGCTCATCTCTCCTGGCTCAGCCTCGACAGCCTCGTACAGTGAGAGCACACGTAGATTGAGAAGAGGTGGAATCACTTACAACACGCTTGACCTTATTTCTTGTTGTGAGTTGTTAAAGCGTGTTAAAAGAAACATGTTTGTTTGCAATTGCAACACCTCGCCGAGGGAAGCCTTGCTTTAAATTTACAAGCCGCTGACTGAACAGGCCTTTTTTTTTTAATCATGATTATTCCATATCTTTGATAGCAGTGTGATATGGAGGCAACAATTCAATTTAGAGAAAGAAGTGGAGACAGTATTGGAAGTGTGAAGCTTTTTGGCTGTGGTACTCTCAGGAAATAGTGCGGCTCCCACTGAGAGGCTCTCAGTGTTTGCCCAGTATTCCTGGAGGCTTGTTTTGTCACAGACTCTGTGCAGCTAGGCATGGGAGAGGCAGAAGGCAGCGGGTCGGCCAGCCTTCCCCCACAGCTGTCCTCCTCCATCCTGGCACTCGGCTCCGCAAAGCCAATATGAAAACAAATTCTCGGCCCTCTTTGCAATTAATTTTCCTTTGCTGCGTAAAAAAAAATCAGTCTTGACAACATAACATATAGCAGGTTGTGTACAGAAAATCTGGCTGTACACAGGAGCAGAACAACCTCACAAAAATCTGTTTGTCCCCCAAGAGTAATTTTTCACTCTGCTGGGAGCAGTTGTCTAGCACATATTCCTCCTCATGTGCATATAGATCAGCGTGGTGCAGTAAAGTAAAGAGGTGCACAGTTTCCACAGTAACATTGACTGTTTACTACATGTTTTTTGTTCATACAAACATTCTTTTCTATATTCAAGGGCGTTTTACTCAGGCATCATGCAAACAAACAAGACTTAAAAACCGCAAATGTCCACATGTTGAGAGAAAAGCAAGTTGGGTCAAAGGGGAAGAAGGACAAAAGAGAGAATGTTGGGAGTATGTGAAACACAGTGACAATGATCCTGATTCCTATTTAGCGTCTCACATTCACACTGTGCATGTGTGTTCATTTTAAGTGCGTGTATCCGCACTGTTTAGGAAATGACTGTTTCCTTACCTGGATGCCCTGTAACCACATCTGCATCCTGTTTCACCGCGGCCCCACTGCAATCTCCCCCACACCATTAATTTTACTGAAAGCCATTCACAATAACCATGAGATACTGGGCAGCGGTGTTCAAACGTTTTCTTCCCCCTTCTTATCATAAAGGTCCCACATGTCTTGGCAATATCCCCAAAATAAAAAAAAAAAAGATACATTTGTCCTAATTACGTCCGTCGAACAATGTTGTTTGACGGCCAAAGACATCAAATTAAATACTATTTTGATTCTGCAAAAGTGGTGTCACCGTTTTATATTTTCATTGCAGGTACATTGACTGATAAATGCGAGCAAGAGAACAGTAATTATAGGGTGGAAATGACATCAGAAATTAAGCAAATTGTGAAAGGGTCTGCCTTTAAATGGGTTTGAGCCATGAATTAAAAAGACCATTAACTGGGAAGAGGCAGGTGTTATCCTCACTGCCCAAAACAAAACAAACTGAGAGGGAGAAGTGTGTGCGTGCGCCTGCATTGTGAGGCTGGAGGAGGATATGCAGGTGTGCGTTATCTATGAGCAATCCTATGTCAGTACTAAGTGAAGGCTGATTTCCTCCCCTTTCAGTACTATTGTAATTTGTAATAATGCATGGTTCCATACATAAACCACATAATGATTAGCTAATATTCCTTTACATTTGGTTTATTATTACATTTACATTATGCTTTATAGACACGCAAAGTCTTTCTTTAGTGTCTGTGATTTGGTATTTTAGCTTTTCAAGTTTAAATATTTCAGTACGACACCCCATGACTATTATTTCCACTTCTCTGCAAGGCTGCATTAATTCAAATTCAAAGAACTTTAAATTTTACTACAAGTAAATTGTTGCAAACTGACACCAGCAAATATCAAAAGGTAGCAGATCAGAGTCTCATTCCACCCCATTTTGTGTTGCCATAGTTTTTTTTTTTTTCTTTCATTTCTTTTTATTTTTTGTTATCAAACCTGTGTCTGGTCTTTTCATGAGCTCAGTGAAATTTAAAGGTGATGAGAGGTCCTCTGCCTGATAGGACACAGGGCCAGTGTGGTGATCAGACAAAATTACATCAAGTTTCTCCCCTCGACTATACTTGTCTTTTTTTTTTTTTTTCCATTTAATCAAAGTTGTTGCAGTCCGACGCTGCCCTCTCTGTGGGCCAAGTGTCAAACGGTTTCCATTGATGTCAACGCGGTGGTAATCACAAAGTCTATCCACAGATGCCTGCTTGCACTGGCGTTTCACTGGGGCATCGCATTCTCCGCTCAACACCTTCGAGGCATGTAAGATTATTTCTGCAATCTGAAAGAGAGAATAACCTCTAGGAAGAAACTAAATCACAATATAAAGTAATTAAGCACATTATCAAAGTGGAGGTTAATTAGTAAGACCCTACAAGCCAGCGCCATTCGTAACATTGCAAACAGACAAATGCTTTCGTTTTCTTCCCTTTTTCTGAGAGCGCACACACACACACACACACACACACACACACACACACACACACACTGCAGGTTGATTGTCACTGTTGGGGCTCTGAAATTGATTAAACAACTTGCAATCCAGTTTAATTAATGGAAACTATCTGTATTTCAAAACTATTTAGCAGGGTGCCGCCCCTCTGTCTCATAGGAATTAATTAAGTTTTCGCATTACTATATGGACTAACCTTAAAACAGTGTTTGATGTTATAGCCCTTATTAAAAGCTATTCTTTGTATAAACACCCCCAACCTGTGAGTTGATATACTGTTAGCCAGTGTTTATCCATTAACATGAAAGAACTGTGCCAAGCTGTAATATCACAATAAGGGGAAGACAACATGCCCAGCCTCTATATCTCTGAAGTGCAGCTGAGTCCAAAATGGCACATTGACAACAACATACATAGTTGCTGCATAGAAACAAAAGGCAAGGCATTCCTAATTATTGACAAGCAACATATATTTACCTTTTCTCATTTCAAAGTGATAAGTCCTTCAAGCTCCACTCAGTGTCTGCAGTGTGAAGATGTCCCTATCAAAAACTACAGGCGTACCTGTTTGTTCAGGAAGACTTGGCAAGAAAACACCCTTACCTTCTGTTCCAGGGCTGGGTGAAGCCATTAGGCAACTTCACTTGACTTTTTTAACACACCACGCTTTTGATTGCTGCTTTATATCTTACTACAGCTGAACAAAGAGAAATAGTTTTGAGTAGTAAAGCTTCAACATCTTTGATCAAGATTAAATCATTAACGAAACAGTTTGAACCAGTTGTCCAACAGTCATTGATGCTATGAAGCTACTGTACATGCTGCTATCATTCTTGGGAAGATGCTCTACTTTTTACAACACGTATACTGTACATACTACACACTTAGTGATATTTAATTGAAGACTTGGGCTATTTCTTTAACGGCACCCGAGTCAAGGATCTCATTTTAGAAAATTTAGCAGGCAGGCAGTATCAGTGTCTCTGCCCCGGTTTCTCTAGTCTGTTCATGCATTTTAACAAAATAGTTTTCTTGTTTTGAAGTGACGGGTGTTTGGTCTGGAGATAGTGTTAAAGTTTACGTGGAACCATGGCGCTGCAACATCTCCCTGCACACTAACGGAGTTGACTCGGCTTAGTCCCCAGCAAAAGTAAATTCATCTTTCATTGGATTTCCTGGAGCTCACCTTGTTTGCTTCCTTCTGGCCACTACTAGGGTCTTCATCAGGGTCGCAACTTTCTCCAGGATCTTGGCCAGATTGAGGACTTTTTCTTTTTAATATCTAGTCATTGCTATTACCTGCGCTGTCTCACTCAAAGCATGACTATGTACTTATGTATCATATTTAGCGCAATATGTCCAGCTGATGGCAGCGGAACGTTCAGTTGTCCACTGTGGAAGAGCATTTCATTGTTTCGATACACGCCGCTCACTTAGACAAACAATCAGGTGAAATCGGATAATGTTCCACGGCACACCTGATTAGTGCTCTATGGCACATTCATGGACGACCTTGATAACCTTTATAATATCATACAAATGCAGTCAGTAAAAAGGGACATTTTCATAATACTTTCAGTTCTCTGTCTTGCATTTTTAAAAATGTAAAAGAGAGAAAGGAGAGGAAGAAGAGAATATCCAGGGCTCTGTAAGAAGGCCCTGGGTTTGACCCCTGGGTCGCCCTGTGTGGAGTTAGGGTAGGTAGGGTACTCGGGCTTCCTCCCACAATGTAAAGCTATGCAGTCAGGTTAACTGGAGACTCTGACTTGTCAGTAGCTGTGAGTGTGAGTGGTTGTTTGTGTGTATAGTATATGTGGTCCAGTGATGGACTGTTGACTTGTCCATGGTGTACCCTAGCCAATGGACTCCTAATACTTACAAAAGAAGGCATAGTCCCAGCGTAGTGACAGGACTACCCTCTGCTGTCAAATTTGATACCTTTAGCATATGTCAAACTACTTAAAACACATCAGAATCTTCGTCACCCCTCCCTCTCCATCCTTTTCTTTCCATTTTGCCTCTCTCCACCACACACCCTCATATTTTCCTAAATGGCACGAAGGTTGAGATGGCTCAAGTCCAATATCATCGCGCCTGAGACCACACAGATGGGGAGAGATAAAAGTTCTCTGTGAGCCTCACAGAGCTGCCATTTTCCACACAAGTAGAGGGGGCGTGGGGAAAAACGGGAGGGGAAGGATGAGGGGGGGAGCCACCTGCGGCCATGACATCACCACCTTATCATGTATCATGTATCACCTGCAGCTCCGCGTCAGGCCCGAAGAGACAGATTTCATCTGTCATCTCTAAGAGGATCTCAATATAATTTACTGTGCTGATCTGACATCCAGAGGACAGGAGTAGAGTTGCCAAACCTAATCTTACAGATGAGGACTCTCCTTTTTCTGCCCAGTCATGTCCTTGTGTGTTGCCGTGCTGCGAATGGGGAGAAGGGTTGGCATATCAGATTTAGCTGTTATTTGAAAGCTGCATCTTGGGTTAAGTGCCTCTTGTGGTTTCATTTCTCTGTAAACTCAATCCATGTACAAGTCGCCAGTTGCTGTTCTTTGTGTTCCAGGGGAACATCACATGACTTCACACACTGAAGCCTTCCAAAAATCCCAAACACGTGAGCTTAAAAAGCTTAAAAACACATATACTGTATATTGCAGACCTTTTCCAGATGCGCTTGTCTCCACTTTCATGGTGCCAGTGTGAATGAATACAATGGAACAACTTTGTAGGCAAGTATGCAAAAAAGAGATTATCATACATAAAAGCCAGAAGCAAAAACATAAGTGGTATCAAAAAGCATAACCTAATTAGAAAGACTAATCAACTTTAATGTCTTCATATTTAAGGGAGTGGGAAAGGATAATTAGTCTTGGGGTTCAGTCTCCTTTCCTCTGCAGTCATGTTACTAACAAGACTTGATGCTGTCTAGAATAGCCACCCACATATAACAGCTAATTGCAGGTCTTCGCCCTCAAGCACCCTTCTAGTCATAGAGACAACAGGGAAATTGGCCATTTCAGCGGTGCTGGGTATCATTAATAATTAATGGCACTTTGAAGAGTCAGACTGTCCCTAAAAACCGGAGCAAGAGGTTCTATGGGAGCTACGCAGTGTCTCGCTGGCTCTGATAGCAAATATAGCCTTTTTACTTAAACTTATTCATACTTATACTTATTTAATGTTTTGTAGTACGACACAACGGCTACCCTGAAAATCCCCATTAATCATCTTTCTGAATAACACTCAAATTGACAAAAATTCTCCTCATTAGCAGTAGTTGAATTGAAGTGATGACAGCAGGTATTTACATTACGCCAACAACAATCGTATTTGTTATGCAGTACCAACAGTACAAATTCTAAATACAGTGTATGTCTACTTGGAATCCTGTTCCTCGGGTGGTGCACACATCTCACGCGAAGAGTTAGCTGAGTATTATCGATGTGGACAAATGCACGTTGCACGTTTGTTTGTTTGTAAAAGTTTAGTGCATTCATTCATACGTTAGTCATAGAACATATACGTGTGAAATATTCTCTTATACCCAATGGGTGCGTTCATTTCATCACTGTAGCAGGAAAAGGGTTAATACTTTTCTACATCTAATTTGTCTGAAACGGATAAAAAAAAAAAAAAAACAGCCCCAGAACGTTCTACAGTTGGGAATGTGGACACAATTAGCTCAATATTAACACACCGCTGGGGTGATTTCTCTTATTGTATTCTTCTGCTGTTATAAGCCGCACATTCGTGAATCCTCTGACCATATGGCAGCAAACCATTATACATTTTATATTACTAATTGTTTTATGAGGTTGCTCAAGTGAGTAATGAAATACTTGAACGTATGGATTTCTATGCACAAAACATTACGGAAGGACAATTATTTCCTGATAAAACGGCTATAAAGAAGCAGCAGAGTGATTCTGGCACATTTGATCACATTTCCTCTCCTGAGGAAGTCATCCACATCGCTGTTCAAGGGTAACCAACCACTGTCTTATAACTTTATTATTCTTTCTTAATCGGTTTATAAATATTTATGAATCTCTAAAGCCACCCTGACTTGCAGCTGAGATTGAAGCTGGAGCGGAGTACGTTTCAAGGCAGCCATGGTTTGGGAGGAAGAGATAGCGTGGACAGGAGATTTGTGACGGAGCACAGCATGAAACCCATCAGCTGATGAGTGGAAATCTCTACTTTCTAATTAATAGAGGTACACAGGCCAGGGGATAAGGAGGATCAGGGAAATGAAATCAGCAAAAAGATACCATCACTCATTTCTGAGGTCCATTGTCACACTTGAGAATCTGCTGTAATGAATCACTCAAGCATTCTGCAGATACATTTGAATGGTGGGGAAAAATTCATTGTCCGGTGGAGAGCATTCGATAAGGATCTTTTCTCTTGCCTCTCCCTCTTCTTCAGCCTCTTCTCTCCCCTCTTTTGTCAGAAGGCCGTCTGATCAAAAAGCGAAATCAAGGCTCGAGCAACAGGTGTGCTGCGTGAAAGGCTGCCACGATCTGCAAGTGAACTGGAAAGCTATCTCAGATTTAAAGGCGAAAAAAGAAAAGGGAGCGAGTCGAAGTTTTAAGGGATTTGCTTCTTGGGGTCAGTTTAAAATGCTGGATGGAGATGATGCAGGAGTTGCTCCATCGTTTATTAAAATCAGGTGCCAGCACGCAAGCAGAATCGCTCATGTACTTCCTCTTTGAGCGGATATGTAACTTTTGATGCTGCTCTGATTTGCAATTAGGGCAGATGACCTTGTAGATACACTGACATGCCTTCCAAGGGACGTGATGTAATGTGCTAGCAGCTGAGACATTCAACAGAATAGAATAAATACTACATTAGCCAGATTAAAGGACAATGGCGTGTGTAGACCAACATGTTTGTATTTTACAGTCAGGAATATGCTAAATCTGTAAATCCATCACCTGTGGTTCTGAAAAGGTTTCAGACAACTTGCCTGCTATCCAGTTGCAACATTAAGAGTTGAATCTGAAGTCTTAATTGTTAAGAGGAATGTAAGCACACAAGCCTTGCAGCTCACTAAACTGGCACCTCCTCCACAACTGTGATGGTGAAAATCTGAGGACGACATGAAATGAGAAACAAAATGCAGCATAGTGTATATTTTTCCATATCGTACATCCTCAGAGGGGATTTGCTGTTAACTGCCTTTGGACGTTATTATTCGTGTTTGCAAAATGCACCGAGAGCATGATTCAAAAACAAGTAGCTAAATATACAGTAGCGTCTGTAGCCTTTGTCTTTGTTTGCTTTCCAGTGATAATTTAAGTTTTCAGTTTCTAAGTAGTTCAATCCAACCCAAGGGAGATATACCCCTGTGTAACAAGCTTTTTTTTTTTTAAACTTCTTTTTCTGTCCTTTTTTTTTTTAACTTCAACCCTTATATCCCAATGCAATTATTTAATATACACCCACTCATAGTCTGCATATGAGATATGAATATAATTGTATGTTACTTTTTAATTACAGGAAAAATCTAACTTGTAAGATGATGGGCTGGAAGGTGCCATTGCATTGTTATTTTTTTTCATCCTCGTTTTCTGATTATGTGAGCTGGGCTCCTTTGCTAAGCGATGATAAGCAGAATTTCCATGTTCTCTGCATAATTAATCCATCTTTGCCTCTCTTCATGCCAACTCTGCTGTTATCGCCTGCACATGCCTGAATTGCAAAAGAATCCTCTCTTCAATTGGAACTTATTGATATTTAAAAAAAAAAAAAAAAAACTGGAAATCCTCAAATTTAAGCCACAGATTGTTAAATGGATTAATTTCGCGGCAATCGCAAGCATCTAACGCGGGGAGACAGGCAAAGCAAATTGAAAGTGTCTCCTGTTTGTGGAGTTTTAGTCCCAAATGATAGGGTTTATTGGCATATTTTTTCTCCATAGTAAAAAATTACCATTTATTTGCATGCCATAAAATACTTTTATATGGTTGAAAATTCAGAGGAGTTTCTTTGAATGCCTGTCGTTGGATTCATGATAACAACTTCAGCTTCCCACATCTGGACGCTTTTGATACTGGGTGAAAGGAATGTCTGAATATTTAATATTTTTATCTGTTTTCATCGATGGTTTCACCATTAAGGATGGCTCTGCTGTTTGCATGGAGCCTGGCAGATGTAGATTTATTTTGTGAGCTGTCTACAGCCTGCCTTTCTGTGAATATATTGATGCATTTTTCCCATTTTGCTGTGCACTGATGCCTCTGCATATGTAATAAACCAGCAGACACACTTATAAAATACATCAACAGACTGTATTATAATGCTTATATTGGAAGGGGGGAAAGTCAGTTACGCATATCAAATATAATTTACTTGACCTCTTAAAAAAGAATATTATTAAATCACAGGATGCCCAAACATGGAATATTTACAGAGTGGAAAATATGTCATTTGGACATTTGACACAAACCTCTGCCTTGAACACAAACATGGAGACATGTATGTGAACATTACAGTCATCAGAAACCAGAAAAAGATGACATGTATAACACTTGCTTTTTCATCATTCGTGCTGGTATTAATGAATGACACTGACAGTGCTTTAAATAATCTAGTAAACTCCTAAAAGGAATTGTCTGTATTTTTATACTATCCTGTTGTTAAAACAATGAGAACATTAGTAAAGAAGTTCCTTTTTTTTTTTTTTAAACTGCAAATATTTTACTGTATGTCGACCGTTTTGCACGAAACCCTTTTACAAACATTAAAGTTAATAAGTGATCACATGTAAACCATCAACAGCTTTGAATTCAAAGATGTCGCCTGCTACTTTTTTTACTATGAGCTTTTTATACAGTTTTGTTTTACATGAATTTCTTTTTTAATAAGGATCTGATGATTTAATCATTTCAAGATGTTCAGGTTAGGTTGGCTTTAATTTGTTATTTACATGCTGGTATTAATTGGAACAAAAAAGTATATGTATACAAAACTATGGTCATGAAGGCTGAATGCATGACACACAATGTATGCAATGATATTCCAAAGTCATAATAATAGTAAAGCAGAATTATTGTTAGAGTACTGACATTATTTGTGCAAATTGTAGTTTTAAAAAGTAACATCCTGTCAATTCAGACTTTTAATTGATTTGTTAATTATATATTTATAAAATAATTATTAAAATGATAATTTTCTATTGAAAGTCTTGTGGTGGATATCAGAACTGACTGTAAAAGGGTAAAATTTTAAGTGAATGACCTTCATTCACTCCTTCATTGTACAGACTCCACGCGCTCACCTCTCGCAGTTAGATCATTTTTCTCCTCTCTTAATAATGCAATACTATTATTTTGAGAAATGAACTCCTAGAAACAAGCACAATTTTAATCCATAAAAGGCTTGTTGGTTATCCCCCAGAGGTGTCACAATTGCAGCTTGTGACCACATAAAAAGACACTGAGATTAGCAGTAGGAATATACTGGCCCATGGTTCCCTCCTCCTCTACAAAAAGCCTTTATGTACAGATTTACACACTCCCAATGGGAGGAGCATAGTTTGTTCATCCCGCCCTGTTTTAGTGTTTTCATCACTTCCCCAGACTTTAATGTTGTGGTGTAGTCTTAAGATGCTTTGGGGCTGTGTGCATTTAGATTTCTATTTTTGAAGATCTCTCTCTCTTTTTTTTTTTCTTTCCGTTTCGATGCTGCTGCCGGATGTAGCTTTGTATCTCCCCGGTTAAACGAAAGGGATGTGTTGAGGAAGGAGACGGGAGTCGGGGCTAGAGGATGGTGGTGGTGCAGGCAGTGAAGCCTCCCTGGAAAGAGCTGGCACTGAGGCCTCCAGGGCCGCGGGTGGTTTTGGCAACTCGGACAGCGGAGTGGGCACTCTCTCAGACATCTGTTTGCTCACTGCTGCTGGAGCTGCTGCCTGGATGGGCGGCGGGGGGGTGGGGGTGGGGGTTGGGGTTGTGGAGCTGGAGCGTTCAGCCACAACCAGCACCAGCATCTTACCCAGGAAAGACAAAAACCGCTCATTACATTATAGCTGTAAAAGTTATATCAATGGCGTGCTGCGTCATGTGAAGAGAGGGACGAGACATTTTTAATTTTCACTCAAACGTCACATGCAGTACTTCATTCAGGGCATTCAAGGACACAAATTACAAGGACTTATGGGGATGTTATGCCAAAACAACATAAACACTGTTGAGCTGTAATTTCTTTCTGGAAAACTCTGTCATTGCCCAGATTTCGTACCGTAGCCCCATCGCGCTCTCTCCTACACTGTATAAACTGTATATCTCTATATTAAGGAGGCCATCGCCCTGCACCCCACAACATGTTAACACACACACACACACACACACACAGACTTCACATCCTCTGGAGACAAACCAATCCCCAACAGCCAGAGGGGGGGGACACCACAGCAGGCAAACTCCTAGCACTGAAGTCCAAGTTGAGCTGCTGAGGCTGCTCTTTAAGGATGCAGTTCTTCTCCAGATGACGCCTGTCACTCCCACAGCCACTGGACACGTGTGATCCCTTAAACAAATCGAACCCAGCAATTAGTGATAGCCCTCAGTCGGCACAGCAGCTCACATAAACAGATGACAACTGATATTATGGAAGTAATTCAGTCTAGTATTGTCGTGATTTTAAGACAGTAGTATGATGACACAATTACTTTAAACACACATCTTATTTATGCGATTAATCAAAGGTAAGGCCTAGTTTTATTCAGCCTTCCTTTGTGAGATTCGTGGAAGTAAACAAATGAGAATTTAATCAATATTTCCATCACAAATTTAAAAATGTTACGTTCAATGGGTCACAGTGTGATTTGTGGACGACAATAACACTTTCTTTACAGTCAATGCATTTTGTGACATGAAAATCAACTCATAGATGTTATTTATTTTCACCATCACACCAAATGTAACATCCTAAAACACAATAGACAGTTTAAATTAAAGAAATTAAAAAATTATCATAATTCAGATTTCAAATTCCACACTAGATAATTAATATAACAAAAGTTAATATCAACGTGTGTTCTTTTAATTAATAACTGCAAGATGTCCAATCATCAACTATCAGCTTCTGAGCCTCTGGAAGGAAGGTTGTTGCATCTTATTTTTCTAAGTGAAGCACAAGGTTTAAACTGAATATCATTAACGCTGCAGAGTATCCATAAGGTGCAGCTCCCTCACCTCCACACAAATATTCGACAGTCTCTGAGTTACTCCAGCGCGTGTGTGCTTGTGCAAATATGGCACCATGCCACCTCAACAGGGTGCAGCATCAGACTGACGTGATGCTATTTGATGTGTGAAAATCCTGTTTTGAGGTAAAATAAGTTAACGAAAGTGCTATACATCCACATCACACACGGAAAAGACGAAAATGGCCACTGCTTGTAACAACGATGCTGATAACCGAACGTATGTTGTCACTGTTAGAAAATATTTTTAGACTCTGAGCGAGAGACCCAGTTCTCACACATGCTGACATGGCCACAGTCAGAAGACTCATGCTCACATTAGGAGCTGCACAAACGCTTATTGTTACCAGGCGGCCCACCTCCGCTGCCCCGACACAGAGTGGCGCTCCCCAAATCTGACTTGGCAGTTCTAATCAAATGATTTAGCACATTAAATCACCTTTTCCCCCTGTAATCAGATTATAGCAGTACACTGTGCAGCATCTCCGCACCATACAGTGTAACCTTAACCTATTAATATGACCAACCTTGTGTCAGTGATTTCCCTTGCGATGGAAACAGTATCATGTTAATTATCACAACCATCTGGTCTGAGCAGTGGGGGGGGGGGGAAAGGCTTTCTCTTCCTCACGCAGATTTGTACCTGTCAGTCAAAGACGGCTTCAAACAAGCCACTGGGGCTCGGGCACAGCAGAGAAGAACCACGCTCCAGTCTCTGAGGATTTAGGAGTGGCGTTAAATTAATCTTCAGCTGGCAATTTGACTCTCCTCTCTCACTGTGTTGTTGCTCTTACCACAAATCATTATTGATTTTGGTGTTGGGTTCCTAATAAGGCCAGTAAACGCTATTTATGGATGTTTAGCATGGTAATTTTAGAGACCTGCTCCATTCTTAACCTTAACATGCCTCAGTGCGATTTGTAATTTTTCAACAAAGTTTATCTGCGTGTTGAACTTGCATGACAGAAAAAAACCAGACAGAAATACTACATTTAATTTTTTAGTCTGATGTTTTCATCACCGTTCGTTTCATTATTTAAGAGTTTTTCTTTGTTAGATCACCCTTCTCTCATTCCTCAGCAGAAACTCTCAGGGTGTGCACAGTGTGACGAATCCGAGATACTGAAATGAGTCATTGTTCATGCGCACAACTGTCCCGTGACATTACTGTGTTTGGATGGTGACCAAAAGCCATATGCGAGGAAGAAAGAAAACAAAACTTGAGCCACTAGAGAACGAGACGAAACGCAGGACGACGCGAACCGAGCATGGCTCGCAAGACAGATGCTCTCCTCAAGGTGAACCAACGCTGACCCGTCTGCCACATAAATTATTCTGTAGTTTCAGACTCCATTCCAAAGTTGTGGAATTGGGTTACGAGATAATTTCACAGGCCACTTGCTTGTCTTCCTTGGCAGTCCAACTGGCTAATTGAAGAGAGTGATTTCCAGTTTGGGCAACTGTTCAGAACATGGCAGTCAAAATCTGAATGATTTGAAGCGTCCCCCTCTCTCTCTGTTACTCTATCTACAGTACATTTTCAGAATATGTTCCCCTTCTATCGGCAGACTAATTGTAGGCAAGAGACACCCCTCATAATAAACGGAGAAAATAGCCGTTCACGTCAAAAGTCACTGCGCCGTGTTTGGTGGGCGCAATATAGATATTCCAATAATAAAATGTAGTTTCCTGCTGTTACATTCATTTTGAATATTCATTAGGAATGGGGGGGTTTGCGTTTGTTTTAAAACACCACTCTTATCACCCTGGCTACTTCTCTGTGCTTCTGGCCAAAAGTTATTTGAGGTCATGGTATTTCAATCCAGATCATCTTCCAGGCTGCTTCATGGGAGAAATGAGTGGCCAGGCAGCAGCTGGGATAATCCGGGTGTGTTTAACCAATGTGGGTTCAGATTTGTTGCTGATATGAGGGGAAGCACATGCTGTATTAAATGAACCTAGACTTCAGCGGTGGGCTCAGACTTTATCCTCCTCCCTTTTTGCGTAATGGAAAATAATACAAATGTTTAAATGATCTTACAGATCGTTTTCACGCCGCACCGATCTGATGGTGAGACTCCTTTATTAACTACAATGCGGTGTGAAATAGTTTCCCTTTTTTGTTGATACTGTGACCGTGAAGCCCGTTCGTCTCAATCTACGTTCATATTTGTCCACAAATACAGGGGCGCTAATTAAGGGCGATGCTAATTAATAACTGGAAGTTCAAGTAATTGTGGATCAAGTGAAGTTCACGAAGCCACGGCTACGGTACCCGGGGAGGAACAAACCTTATCTTCAAACAAAAGCGCGGAAAGCTTTCACCTCCCCAGTCAGTCCGTGCGGATCGCGGCGAGGCGCAGCCTCATCACGGAGAACGGTGCTGAGAAAGAGAGAGAGAGAGAGAGAGAGGGTGTGTTTGTGTGTGTGTGTGAGAGAGAGAGGAGAGAGAGAGAAAGCCAGAGCCAGAGAGACGAGAAAGATAAAGGAAAGACAGACGGAACGATAGACTTGTGCGTAAAAAGTACCGGTGCCCCCTTATTTTTCTTTCTCAATTTCCATCAGACAAAAACCCTAAAACCGGCTGCTTGGATGAACCAAAACCTATCGATCTGTCAGTACTACACCTGGATTCACTGACCAGCCGCACAGCAGGCATGTCCCGAAGGAAGCAGAGCAACCCCAGGCAGATCAAACGTAAGTTAGTTTGTCTTTTTTTGTGCGTGTGTTTTTTTTTTTTTCATGTTGTGTAACCGCTACATCGCATCGAGGCTTATTAGAGTTCGCGGAATAATCGCAGCGATCGTGACCGCACCGACGCTGATTCAGCAGCGCTCAACTACCGCCACTCATGTGTCGCCTGTCACGGTCCACACGCTCCGGTCTCCCCTCCGTGCAGTGAGTGTGTGTGCGCGCGGTTTATTAGAACAGAGGCGCTTTTACAATCTGCTGGCGGAAAAGTTTCACCGCTGCTGCCAAGTTTTGGTGACAAAATGAACTTAGTCGCTAGTGGGTGCGTTTCTACGTCTCATCCAAAACAGCAGCACTTTATATCTCCACGCACTTTGGCTGAATGCGCCCCGGCGTCTCCTAAAAACCCTTCAATGGCGTTTAAACACCGGCACCGGGTCGTTGTTAAATGATGAGGCACAGAAATTAGTTGTCATTTCAAATTCGGTCCTCGGCGAACGTTGTTTTCGTTGCGGAGGCGCACACGTGTAGGACACACACTTTAACTTGCCTCCTCCACAAACACTCTCACTTGCAGGTACGTAAATGGACACATACACAGTTTTTTGGGTTTTTTTTTTTTTTTTCAAACTTCGTCGTCCGACAAAATAATAGTATAAATACTGACTAATTAAAATAGTCTGTGTTGTGTCCTACATGAAGAGAGAGAGAGATATGTCGTGTTTAGATTTAAACAGAACAGTGTCATTGCTTTGACACTTCACACACACTTGCTTTTTAAAAATAGATTCAAACTAAAATGACCCTTTTTAAAAAAAATATAGTTTGTTTAAATGCAAGAAAGTCGTACGACCTCATGGCCTGCATGAATTTAAAAGTGTCATATTCACACACACATTTTAGTCATAGTAAATATTATTCCTATGAGAAGAATTTCTAGAACACGTCGTAATATTACTGATTGTGTAACGTCTGTAAATATGTGATGTACACACATATACATACACAAGCACATGGACATAAACACACTGCTCACATACAGCTGACATCTGAGTGTGTGTGTGTGTGTGTGTGTTTGTGTGTTCGGTTTGTCCACTGTATGCTGTAAGGTGCTAAAAGCAGACTTCGCTTACTTTGGTTTCAAATAACAAACATCAAGGCAGCTGTTTGTGTCTCGGCATCGTGTTTATTTCCTGTCAGTGTAAGCAATTCAGAAATAAGGCAACATTGTTTGTAGGTGTGTGTGTTTATTTGTGTGAGAGCTCACATGCATGGATTCATGAGGCCATGTTTGTATACAACAGTGTGAGGTGAAAGACAGTTCCTGTCTTTATTCTACACTGTAAGTGTAATTGAGCTCTTTCTAACATTTTTTAATTTTACAATAAAAACAATTGTTATGTTATGGGATTTGGATCTTGCCTTATTGGAATTGAACATTTTACTACACTGACATTTCTTCAAAATCACCAGGTTCTGTACTATATCTTAATTTATTAGTTTATTATTATTTTTTCTGTGAAAGTGTGTTTTTTTTGACATAGTATATTGTTTTGGTATTCAAACAAGTTTGTTAGAGGAGCTTTACATGTTGACAGGACATAACGGTATTTGAAAAAGCTTTCTTTTATTTAAATTGTCTATGAGCCGTATTTGTGTTTTGTCGCTGGCGCCTGCTGTCAACTTGCAACCTTTTCTGATCAGCACAAGAAGCACGACGGTGTATGTGTGACGTGAGAGGCCCACTCATATTTTGGACCAATCCAAAATGGAGCATCCAAATTTTGTTGTCGAGGAAAGGAAGGCGAACGCTTTGTGTTGCGCTTTCGTCATCGTGACCTGGCCTTGTTGGAATTAGTGTGTCATGTGTAAGATCTTGTTAATATGGAGCGTGTGTGCAGCCGCACTGTATAATCAAGCTCTAGTTAGAAACCGAAAGGTCATGGGGAGCCTAGATCCTCTCGCCTACCCTGGGAACTCTGGGGAAAGAAAGGCACTGCACAGAAAGTCAGCACAGACAGGCATTCTAAAGGACAAAAAGGTTGTTGGGCGCAGCACCCCCCCTTCCCCTGCATACATTGGACCGTTATCTAAAATTGTGATTTATGCAGTATTTTAATATTTTGCTTATTCTTTCCCCTTGGGTGCTCTCTGAGCGGTGATAAAAAGGCGATGCTGAAAGAGCACCATTAATTTGCTCCGATGACTGGGGAGATAAGGCCAGATAATGGGAAAGATAAGCAGAGAAGATATACCATCAGAAACCCGATTATTACCATTAAAATTCCAGCCCAGCAATCTGCAGCTGGCTGATAATTCCTTCTCCGTTTCCACCACTTTGGATGATAAGGCAAAAAATAGTCACTCAGTGCTCGTTGATTAGGCTGCCTGGATATCCCGATAATACAGTGATAAATTATGTATTTTCCCTCCTTGTTTTTTCTGTGAAATGTTACATCTGATTTATATATATATAAATAAACACCCCTGCCCCCTTTTCTGTATCCCACTCCCCTTGTTGCTTTTCCAAGAAAGCTGGGGGGGAAAAAAAAAGCATACACTTTTATTGTAATAAGAGTTTGATGGAAAGAGGAGATAGCGGTGGAGGTGTTTTGTGTGGGAGCACATATCAATGTTATCAGCTCATCTCCCAGGGCCAGCTGCTAGCTGCTGTTGTTTTTAGCCTTATCACCCCGTGCCAATATGCCAATAAATTGCTCAGATTGTTAGCCGTTCCAAAGAGGGTCAGTAGATTTTGACAGGAATGATGAAAATATCGCTGATGCTCTGCGGATTGCGATTAGCTGCTGTAATATGATGTGTGAATTCCACCAAGCTCCCTCTATCCTCTCTTCTCCCTCCCTCCTTTTCTCCCTGTAAAGCCCCCCCCCCCACCTTTCCCCGACTGCTGCTGGTGTCCATACCTCTATTCGTACTGAGAGGAGAACATTTTGATGCTTAATAGGAAAGAAAGATATGAACAGGCTGAATTGAAACCAGGGCCCTCAGAGTAATTTTTCTGTAAAATTGCCCCCCAAAGTTTCACGGTGTAAAGGGGAATCTGGATGATGTAGGGAGCGTGCCTCCACCACAGCTTATGGGAACATATTGAAGCGGCCCTCCGAGGCCACGCACGGACATCTAATGTCAAATGTGCTTATTAAACTGACTTAGTGTTCTCCTTTTTTTTACCGCGCTTGTCGCCATGTGTACCGTCTGAGAATTCATGTTGCTTTCCGGGGGCCGTTTCACTCCACACCGTCCGACCACGCTGGCGTTTTTACACCACTCTTTCGCTGGAAGTTTAGCACCCGAGCGGCGCGCGCACGGGGTCCACAGAGATTACCGCTGCATCCCACTGTCAAAACGCCTAATCTACTCACGCGATAGGGATCTTACATCTGTAAGAGCCGGTCCAGCCGCAGTCATGCTATTATGCTGTTTTCAGTGAACCCATATTAGCTAAAGTTTTGCAGGATGCGTTGTGTAAACATTGTTATTCCAAGCCTATTTTCCTCTTCTTTGCCTTACTGATACATTTCATGTAATGCCGTTTGAGGGGGAACCATTTCATGCAACTGTCTGGCTGTTATGTGCTTGTAATTGTTTACTGCTACAGCATGTACTGACCTTTATGTTACCGCAAACCCAGTGTAATGTGCATACAACCCTTCGATTATTATAAAAAGCTCAGCGCAGTTTCTTTCTTTTCAAGGTTCTCTGCTCGAGCTAAAAGTCTGCTTTTTATCACAGCCACCATTTTTTCCATCTCTGCTCGACAGTTAATCTCTCCAACTCCTTAGCATAAGGCCACTTTATGTAACGTCAGCATACTGTTTATCATATCAGGTGACATTTCTATCTTTGAGGGGCATTTATCAGAGGCAGATTAGAGTAGTAAGGGATAAGGGGAGTGTTTACTGAATTGACTGCCAACATGCTGTATCTGAATTTGTGTGTGTGTTTGCTTGTGTATACAGTACATGAGTGCATGTACAGTATGTGCGATGAGCATGTGGTTATGTGCTTCAGCAGACGGATTGGAGCTTTTAGCTCCATGTATTTTTTTCCCTCTTGCCATATTTCCTACAACTTAGCCCAGCTTTGCCCCCCCCGTACAGTATATGTACGGTAGCGTAGCGATGCCGGTGAAGTCGTATACGCTGCGTCTCACCCTTGGCCCGCCAGCGCCGGCGACTCCGGCAGTCAGATGTTTTGGGGGTGTAAAATCAAAAAAATGTTTGCATGCCAGCCTGCCTGTATATTTAAGGGTCTCTCTTTCATTCGCTGACAATCACACAGTGTCTCTTGTGTTTCTCTTGTTGATTTCTGTCAGAAGAAGAATGGTTGTTGAATGCCAACTTTCCCTCAAACATCTGTTCCCTGCCAATAACAGCTTGTGCCGTTGCCTCGTCTTAGCTGAAGGATCCCCAATTGCCTCCTCACTTTTGACACAAAACAACAATGCAGATGAATGTCATCGTCTTGTAATTTTTTCTTTTTGAGTCTAAAGTAAAATGTTTTCGTGTGGCGAAATCCTTTGTACTTATTGTGCTGCTATTGCTGCTCACCTCACGTGTGCTGCTGCTATAGGAAGAGGAACTTATAGCAGCTGCTGTTTCCTTTGTTAAAAACTGTGTTGTGTGATGTGTTGGTAGTGGTGAGGTTGGCAGCCGATGGACTGACGGTGCCCGATCCAGCCCCCCCCCCCTCTCTCTCTCTCTGTCGCTCTCTTGTTGAAGCCAGCAGTGTCTGGACAGCAGTGTGAAATGTGGGCAGGGTTGCTGCAAAGGTGGAGGTCACTTCCTCACGCAGTTTCCTCTTTATCTTCCTCTTTCCTGAATTCCACTGCTATTATTCCAATAACCGCTGGTTCAAGCTGTCACCATTGTGTGTTGATCCAGGCACTGGAAGTGTCACCTATGTGAGCGAAAGGTTAATTTTAGAAATGGAGTCCAGATCAAAAACAAAGTCTGTGTGATGTTGCTGACTGTATTTACATGTGTTTCCTTGCTAATTTTACATTTCACTCCCTCCCCGTACTCCTCTCTGTTTAGATTTTATATCAGTGATGCTGACTGAGCCCCCAGGTAACAATTGACTTTCAGCCTGCTTTAAGTTAATAGCCTTGTCTCTTGCTTGTAGGGATCAATATTTGTATTAATTAATCACCATTATCAAGAGCAGGATCTAGTTCCATTTGTTGTTACATCAGCAAAATATCAATAGAGAAAGTGGACTCCCTGATCGTCATGGCAACTTCATCTCTTAGGTCAAAGAGAGTTTATCTTATCTTGCTGCTGAGAGTGGCAAACTGCTTAGGAATCTAGTTTAGACTCAAAGATCATTGATTTAAGCCTTTTCTCACCCCCACCTTGTTGTTTCAGGAGAGACGAGAGCAGAAAACACAGAGAAAAGGCAGCATTCTAATCACAACGGAGATGTGAGATTTAAATATTGATGTCCAAAGGCCATTACAGCAAAGAGGGCCTCTGGTCTCGCTGTTGTTCAAGTACGTCCTTTTAAGACCCAGACAAAGCTTTGATTATCAGAGGTGTCACCGTGGAGTATGTCTGTATAGCTGACAGTGTGAGACTGCAGGGGAGATCAGTTTCCTGCAGCCAGCAGCACAGAATGTTAACAGAACACGCTCCACATCCTGGTGTTTCTCCAGGCCTCAGCCTCGCACGTGCTGTATGTGGTGTTCATGTGGCGATTATGCAAAGCTAACAGAGAAGGTGACTGAAAGTTAATCAGCTGCAAATTGTTTATTTAATGCAGTTGGTGAGTCTTCTCAAATGGTGTTTGTTTAGTTTTTCACAGTGCTAAATATGAATGAATATGTTGGTTTGGGAGCACTACCAGCTGTAAAGGTATTATATAGCACACAGAGGCTCTGCTAGTACATTCTAGCTAAGTATTCCTACAAATGTACAGTGGCACTGGCCTATAAATGTCCTGGCATAAAAAACTGAGATATTTTTTCACTCTGACATCTCTATGAGTTAAAGTGTAAAGCAGAATGAAATTTTAATGCTCAGGTAAAGTGCCTCTACTTTAACACTATTAATGCTACGTGATCACTCCCTCTAATAAAATGAAATGTTCATTTAAGATAAGTGTTTTCACAGACGGGTCTTATTTGTGCAAAAGCAGCTTGATTAGGAATTGGGAATGGTCTCGTTATTCTCTGTGTTGTGTGGCAGAGAGTGGAGTAGTCTGCTCTGATGGGAGCTGAGCAACAAGCCTGGGTGCTTGGATGTACCTCGTCGTGCTGCAGAATGCTCCTCGGGGTTGGAGCGGCGAGCAGGGGCACTGCCTGAATTTTTTTTTTTTTTTTTTTCTTCCTCTTTTTGCCTCCGGGACACAATTGCCTCATTTAACATTCTCTATTTGGCCCCTGCCAAGAGGGGAAATAGCCAGGGTGAGTAAGAGAGGCCACAACACATCATGAATTCTTCTTTCATTTAACTTGCACAGTCCCGTTTCACCTTGGTGATGCACATGGATCAGGAATGAAGATATTGCTCAATTAAGGGGATTTCTGAGGTTGCTCCTCAGGTATTGCAGTTATTTTTGTGCCATGCCGAGGGTTTGATGTATCATGGATATGGATATTGGGTTCATCACATTTGTGTGATGCTTTGACATCTCCACAGCCCAGAAGAGAAAGCAGTGTGCAGGCAACAGGAATTTGCTTCTGCCATATTCAAGAAATATAAATCCAGAGGTGGAAATCTGTCAGTCCTTCACTGCAGGCACATAAATAACTTTTACGTCCGTGTTGAGATTTGTTTTGTGTATTTCAATTTCATTAGCTACAGTTAATCAAAACATTTTCATGGACTATGTCAGAATTACTATTAGGATTTTGACTGAATCTTGGACGACACAAAGGAAAGGGACTCCTTGGAAATATGACTCATATATAGCAGCAGGCACTGTCACAAAAATGTTGTCAGCGCTATACAGTAACGTTACTGGCCGCGCTTTGATTTCGACTTCACCCACATAGTGTAAGGACGCTTCAGTAATTATAAATTAAATGCAGTGGTGACTCTAAAAAAAAAAAGAAGAGCTTATTGAAAGGAAATAATGTGATGGTGCGAACCATTTCCAGAGCAGGATAGTAGCTGGCACACCACATAGTGACACCCTAATAGCTGTTCGGTCTAAATCTCTGGCTTGGCAGGAATTACTGTGGATGTGTTTGTGGGGGGGGCGGGGGGGGCGGCGCAATGCACAACTTAACACTGGGATGAAATTTACCAAGCTGTATAGTTAAGGGATAGGTGGCAACAGAGGATTAAGTAACAAGCTTTTCAGTTCAATTTGTACATCAGCATTTTCCCCCAGACGAACTGCACAAAGCATATAGCATCTTAAGGGTTCACTGGAAAATCACTAATGACAAAGCTTTGTAAACAGATAAACAATTTATGTCAAATATGCTGAAAATATAAAACAAACTTCAAAACATGTTAATACTTTAAAGAGGCTGTGTTTTGATTTGCACCACTGCAAAGCTGGTAAAGCTGTTGACAGCGCAGCTTACACATCATGTGATCAGAGGCCATATCTGCCTGCGCGCGATTAGCAGCCAGCGCAGCTACAGAAATAGCCGTAATGGAGCCACCGTCCGACGATGGTGTTGATCGATTACGTTCGAGTTATGCAAATGCGGTGAGACGCCGCGCGCGACATTTGGGCTGACGAGTGGTGAGACGTGTCGCAAAGTAGTTGCAGCGTCTCCTGCTTCGTATTATCTCAAAGGGAGCTTTGGGAAGTGACAGAGCAAACACCCAGAGAGAAGCGCAGCCGCTATTATTTCAGAATCAGCCAATTTTCTCTGTATTTCAGAGAATGCTTATCTAGTAATTACTAAAAACTGTTGACATTGAGCAAGTGCTGTTTCCTACTAAAATGCCTTTTTGTCTTATGATATCAGATTGGATTTTTATCTTAGGTTCACGCAATGACGCATTCCTGAAAACCAAAGATAACTGCCTCAAACTCCTTCTTTCCAGCATGAGTAGAATTAAGAGGCTCATTTTGAAAAACTGCAATCATTACATCCCGCACGCATTTCTGTGCCGAAATACTGAGATTGTGCTCTTTATTTCTGGTCCTTCTGGTTCAGCCTAGGATGCGTCTGTGAATCTCCGAGACATACATTTGACCATAATCAAGTTTTTTAAAGCTTCAAGAAACAGGATAACAACTGGGTCAGATGATAAGGCCCGGGCGAAAGAGAGAGAGAGAGAGAAAACCGCCTCCTCTGATAGACGAGGAGAAAATCTGATTGATTGATGTCCGCTGGCTTTGCCACCATCACAAGCCGGTTGACAGTTAGTTTGGATCAGATGATTTCACTCTTAAGATTGGGGTTGAGGGGGACGCTAGGCAAATATGAAGGACACAAAGGTCAATGGCTTCTCTCCTCCTCTCTGTATCTATCTCCTCCTCGCAATAGCTTGCTTTGACAAACTGTAATATGTTGCTAAGCTTTGTGGCAGCAGGACACATGGTCATAGTTTGTACAGTAATATCCTATTGCAGTAATCTCACAAGGAATGATTGAGAGTGCTGCAGGAATGTGGTACCAGCAGGGACCCACTGACATCATCAACTGCTCTGGACTGGCAGATGTCTCCTGACTTGTTTGAACTGAGTTCTCCCATGCGGTAGAATAAGTAAAACAGCAGCGTTGACTCTAAGTGAATCTGTTATTATAAGAGGGATCTGATAAGATTTTCTTTTCTTTTCCTTTTTTTTTTTAGCCAAGAGGCCAAAAATGGAATCTTCAGTGAGTGTCTCTGTGGTTTTAGGGGAAGAAAAAAAAAAAAGAAAAGTGGAACTGTGACAAAGGATGATTGGATGCATACTGTAAATAAACACTCAAGTCTTTCATGATTGGCCTCTCTGGTCGGAGTCTTTATAAAGATGTTCCATACAATGTTGCATCGGCTTTTGCGTCACAGATCGTGGATCACCGAGTGGAAAGGGCGAGTCTTGCTCTGGGCTTGACCCCGTGTGACAAAACAACAGTAACACTCGAATTAGATTTAACCAAAACAACAGTTTTGTTAGAACCAGGCTTAATGTTGCCAGTGTTTACTGTTTTGTTTTTGTTGTCTTCATAGAGCCGAGTTTGAATAAGTCAGACCTTATAGTGCTGATATTAAATAGAAAAGCCTTGTGTTTTCGGAGGGTCCGGATCTTGAATAGACATAGCAGGCATGTCCATTTGCTTTGTATAAGGCTGCTTTCAAGATCAAGGTCTCACTTGTGATGAAGTGGCTATGCAAATGCAAGTCAAATTCTACTATTGTGAATTACTTTTTAATCAAGTTTTCACCAGGAGAAAAGAGAAATGTAGCTTCCACTCAAAGCCACTAACCAAACAATAAAAAAAAAAAAGGATAATCCGAAGACAATTCCCATCCAAATAGAACTGGACATCATTTATACAAAGAGACAACAACTCTTTGTTTGTTTGAAGTGGTTGATATGACAACCTTCTTGTCAAAGACTCAGGGCGAATAAAAGGGATTTGTAATTACCATAATTATCTCTTATATGTTTTCACCTAATGATGTCCATTAAATGCCTGAGGCTTCATTTAGAGGCTGCCTCACTGTAGGTTGGCATAGACTCATAATACAGCGTGTTACATTACACAGCGCGCGAGTAATGAACTTCTTTCATCAGAGATGTTTATCACACCGCGCTTCTGTAGGGAAAAGCCAATATACTTCAGCTTTTTGTTACAGTTGGATTATAACAATTCTCATAGTTTCCACTTATCTTTCAAATTTTCTCTACATGTGATAGCAACCCAATTGGCTTCATGTCTAAACAGGATGGCTCTCTAATCTAGACCGCTGTTCGCTTCGTGTAAAACATCTCATTTTGTGGCTTAGGCTGGTGGCTGTCTTATCATTACATAATTCACTGCCCTCTTCATGATTTTCTTTGTGGCAATTTATTTAAATTCCCCCATGTTTATACATTTCCTGTTCTCCTTTCATTCACAATGATTGCTTTTCATAAGTTCAAAGACTCATCTTCAAGACTTTTGGTAACTTTACAGATATGAATTCACAGCGGGGAGAAGGAAAGAAAAGCTCGTCTTTGTTGGAGAGCAGAAGAACGACTGTCAGCGCGTGTCCATCTCTGTCTTGACACCGAATCCTGAGGTTGAGCTAAGCACGATCCAAAGCGCAGATGCAATCCTCTAACAGTCATCACCTCAGCTGCTACAGCATTTGGGATCATGCCTCAGCGCATGTGTGCTGTTCTGCTCTTGTGCTAAGGCCCTCAATCCTGCATGTGGCTACGCTCCTGTGGTTGCTTTGGTCTTTGTCCGCCACCTATCAGCATATCAGCAGTGTCTCTGAAGCCCAGTTGTATAATGCACCATTTATGGCTTTGTGGAGGGAGATGGCGGTCGGGCGGCGGAATAGCTCCAGGCCTTCCCCTCAGTGAGTGGATTAACGGCGGCCTGCTTTAGCGCACTCTACCGCGGTGTGAAATCGGCCCCGCTTCTGCGCCGCCATCGAGGCTCCCTCTCTCTCTTTCACTCTCTTTTCTCTCTATCTGTTTCCTCACCTCCATGCAAAGCCTCTCCCAGCCATCTGTGAAATGTGGAAACTCTGTGTCTAAGTTGAGTTCAGATCCCATCCCCTCCGTCAAGCTGAGGCCAGGAAGCAAATGGGCAGGCAGTCGGCGGCGGCGGTGGAGGGGAGTGGGGGGGGGGGGGGTTGCAGGGGAGGACGGGGGAGATGGGGTGGAGGGTGGTGGTGGTGGGGAATCGGCTCACTGATGTCGTGCCGCGTGTGCAGGAACCCTGCCTGTTCTCTGCGGGCGAGTTGGAGGAGGGTCCAGGCCTGGGTGCCGGCCGAGAGATCTCTGGTTCCTGCTTGCAGGTCCAAATCCCCCCTCAGTGTGTGTCTGTGTGGAGGCGAGGCGGTGGCACAGCTCCCCTGAGCCCCTGCCCAGTCCTTTGAAGATAAGATGGTGATACAGAGTCCCTTTCGGTACGTCGCTAACCGATGGTCTTTGTGTGACACACATGCCTCTCTCCGTCGGAGCCTGCGGCTAAAACACCTATGGTCTTTACTGAAACGAATTGGGTGTATGGCCTGAAGTCAAATTAGATTATGAATGGGTGACAAAATCCTAGATCATATGTTTAGGATATTTTTTTCACCATTTCACGCTGATAACGCAGAGCTGTGCTGTGGTTGATATTGTATTTCTATTTGATTTCCTTCCACTGAGAAGAATCACTTCCATAAATTCTCCCCATAGACTCACTGCTGACTTAATTTGTTCACATTTCCATGGCAACGAGTTGTCATCTTAACCCGGCTGATTTCTGTGCTATCTGTGCTGTATTGCTCTTGATCACAAGTTTTTTAAACATGTTTCCCCTTTGCGTTTATAGCTTCACTTTGTGGCATTTGCGGGCCAATTCTCCCACTTCTGGCTCTTCACAGCAGCTTTTCACAAGAGCAGCCATCATAATCAGCATTTGAATTATGGACTCAATATTCCCTTAGCTTTTTTTTCCCCCCCTATCCTGTGGCTTTGGGGTTCAGATCTGTGCATAATGTCTTGTGATTGCGCGGCATTATGGCGGTTTGGAAAGCTGAGATGAGGTCCAGCTACGCATCATCTTTCCACAGACAATGTGGATCTCTGTGTCTCTCTGAGCTCATCAGGGATGGGGCGTTGATTGCTTTTTGATACCCCTCCAACGTGGATGAGGTCCTGCATACATCAGCTAATTAGAATGTACTTACAAGTGCGTGTGTGTGTGTTTGTGTGTGACAGACCCCACAGTTCTCATCAGATCCTCAGCCCAAGTGCTCTAACCACACTCACTAAAGGCTTTATCAAATTCCTCACCAGAAAAGAAAAGCTTTAGGGGCAGGGTTGGGGCTTGGGTGAGTGGGTGGCAGCTGTGGGTGTTTTTGGTGTGTGTGTGTGTGTGGGGGGGCAATGAATGGAGAGAGCAATGACTAAAACCAAAAGCTATTTTAATATTTCACCTAAAACTCCACACTGACGACGTTAAACAACAAAAGAATGAGTTTGTTTTTGAGGAAGCCAGGCCAGCTTCTTAAGTTTAACACAGTGGCAGCAGCGGCGTTAACGTCATCCCGCTGTGGCTAATGACGACCGCGTTGCTCTGCTAGAAACTTGAATGGATGGCACAGCAACGAGGAGGGAAGTCGCAGCAGCTAATTAGGCTGCGTAAATGAGCGAGTGGTATCATCCCATGCACCTTGATGATATTACAGTTGTGGGGCATCACAGGGGGACATGGGGAAAGTTTTGCTGCTGCCTCACTCACTTGGCATTTCAGCAAGACAGACGCACAACAACGGGGCAGTTTTCCTCTCTCCCGCAGCACCAAACTCACCAAGCGTCTAGCCCATGCTATGATCTGTGGAAGGTGCTGGGGCGTTGCTATATATTTCATAAAGGCATTCTATTACACTCCTGTGGCTTGTGTGGAGCAGCACACTGTGGTCTAGTCCCCAGGCAGCAGAGAATAAAGTGTAGGACGTGGCACTGGAACAGAAATCTAACTGTTGTTTCCTCAGGTAATCTTGACTTGGATCTTAATTCCAATAAAGTGTTTTTTTTTTGTTTTTTTTTTTGGCTTTTTTTTTTCAAAGCATAAGCCAGATCCTAGCACTCCACTTTGTATTTTTGCGGTCAGACTTTATTGAATATCATTTCAGATAAGAGGTGTAATCCTTTGGGGCGAAGTGATGTATATTGACCAAGTCGGTGATAGTAGCACTGTGTATGTCTCTGATCTGAAAGTGGTAAATAATGATTTGTGTCATCGCCTCAATCAAATGCCTTGGAATATTGAAAAGTGCTCTTGCTGTTGTCAGTCTCTTTTCTTAGTGCCAGAGACAGTGAAGATGCAGATGGTTGTTGCTTTTCGTGCCAAGTACAGTAGCTGGTGAATGCTAGGACAGAAGCAATCTGCTAAGCATTTAGTTTGTGTGTCCTTTTCAGTCAGACCTACAGTAATGTGAGCTTTCAAACAGCTATCAGATAGACGTGTCTTATGGTCTGCAGCTGATATGGTCTGTCAACAGGAGTTCACAGTCAGGACCAAGACATCCTCATGTTTAGCGAGAGTCTAATACTCATAAGGTCTCCTGGACTGTCTGGGTGCGGTTCGATTAGATTTCAGTGAGAGTGACCAAGAAACCGAGCAAACAACTCGCAACTGTGTGACGTCAGCTTCTTCTTTTTTTTTTTTTTCCCCAGCTGCCTAATTCAAACCAGTAACAACACTCGTCTACAAAACACTTATGTAAAATACACTCAGTGTCTTACAGTACATTGTTGTGAAAGATGGGAATCTTTATTTAATTGTCTTTAGTCCCATAATAGTGAATGGTGTTAGAATATGTAATGTTATATAACAGGTTAATATTAATATGGAGGAAATCCACAGATTACAGTTACGCTAATGCATGGAAACAATTCAGATGATGGTCGAATCACTGTAACCCGGCTGCCTGTTCCTTCTAGACTGAACTCAAGCTGGGAGTCGGGTCACTCGGGTCAATATGACAGTGTTACAGTTCCACCTCTCAAAGTGACTGGGTTTCTCCCATCAGTAGAGAGCAGCCCTCTGCGCTCCCTCACGGTTCATTTCATCAGGGTTTCTTTTATCTTGACTGGCCAGGCCTATGACCCCTGAGCACTGATAGTCCAATAAAGCTGCAAGAGAGCATCACAGAGCATTGTGGAGACTGCAACAGAACCCTAACTGGGTTCAATTCGCTCCCCTGCGAGGTTTGTGTGTTTGTTTTTGCATGTGTGTGCTCACATTTTCCCTGCGCTGCACGTGTGCCTGCAGAACTATTTGAGCAGAAGTTCAGTCCGACCACTTCAAAAAGAGCTCACTGGACTGGCACATGAATGGTGACAGATTTAGTGTGAAATATGTATCATGAGTTAAATGCAAATTCCAGTTTGAAGCTTTTTAAAAAAAAACATATATAGAATATGCCAAAGCTGCCGTAGAGCCAACACATCTAATTCTAAAACACAGGGAATAAAAAGGACTGGCCATTATGCTTAGAACTGTCCAATTTCATGAGCCTGCAGAGAGAGTGTCATGTTTATTTTTCTTTGCATTGAAGAAGAAAAATAACTGCTCTGGGTTCCCTGTAAAGACAAACTTGAAAGGAATCACCGAGAGTTCTTTAGGCCCTTTCTCTTGTGCTGTGTGTAATGCAGCTTCTTTACTGCCTAGGTAGTCTCTGCCATCTGACTGCTGTTTGAAGTCGGCAGAAGTCGACAATATTTGCTTTTCAGCAATTCTCACCCACTGCGTCTCTCTGTTGCATTTGAAAGTGGGACCAGTGTGCCGTCTCTATCGGGGGGGAACGGCTCAAATTGGCCGTCAGTGGCTTGACGACAAGTTCTTTGCATGTGAGCGTTTGGCGTCCATTGTTTGTCTCGAGGTGAACATGATGGACACATGGCGGCGGGGATGGAGGAGGAGGAGGGCACACAGAGAGAGACACAGAGGGTGTATGAAAAGCCAGATTGGGCCATTAGGGAGTGGCAGATAGCCACTGCTTAGACCTGCTGTGGTGCGATCTCACCAGAGCATCAACAGTGGGCCAATCTCAGTCAACACCCCAAACCAAAAAAACAGACAGAGGGTGAAGGAGAGAGAGACCATTAGAGGACGGAGGGGAAGGTGCGACAAACTTGAAGCGACGCTTTGGTTATTGTACTTCCCTAACTTATTTCCTTTAAAATAAAAGGATGACACATTGTTTAAACAGGAAAGCATCTGATCAAGGAGGAAGTGTGCAACACCAAGAATTAGACTGAGCCTTCAGTGTTTCTTTGTGGTGCTTCTTTTCTCTTGAAAGACATCTAACATTATTACATTAAATTGAGTGGCACAGCTCAAACTCTTCCCAATCTAACGTACTTTACGTTTTCCCCACTTGCGTGAGCACATCTGTGTAGATTTGAAGAAAGGGCTTCTGTTTCTTATAGCATTATCCAGTGGGTGTGTATGAAAGCTGCTTCTTTTCTGTCATGGAGGTGTGTGTGGGTGGGTTAGAGGGGAGGCTGGGAGGCTGCTAAGACCCTGGCGTTATCAGCGCCAGATGCAGGTTGACTTCAGACTTTGAATGGAAGGTAAAGAGAGAGAGGGGGAAATTAATGAGAGTCATAAAGCCAGCAGGATAAATAATTAGCCAACTGGTCCAAAGAGCCGTCCCTTCATTTGCAGTTGCAAATAAATTCTCCCTGCAAAGTTTGTTTGTCAAAACCGCAAGCTGATGCTGTTGGCTCTATTGTTGTTGTCGTTGTCGTGATCGCATGTGTGAGTGTGTGTGTTTTAAGATTCGTATGTTGTTGTTTTTCTGTGCCTTCCTTTCTTAATTTGTCAAGCGTGTTTGAGTGACAGGTTTCTCTGTCCTGCCACTGATAATTGGCTGCATCGGCGCTTCATCCAAAACGTGTTCAGCACAGACCGAGGGGAAAAAAATGACAATTTAGCTGTCATAGCGTTCTTCATAAATCATCTGGGTGAGAGGGTGTCATATCTGTGGCCACAGTTTGGTTCAGAATATTCAGGAGGACATAATGTTGCTCGTTAACCCTTGTTGATTTCTCCCCAAGTTGACTTTGTGCAACCTGTAAGACACTAACGCACCGACCAGAGCTTCCCCAAACCGTGTTTACTGTACATCCACCAATTGACGTCTTTCCGTTGCACTGATTGCTGCTTTGCCATGGCCTCGCCAGGATCAAAGCTCATTTTTGCTGCATTAGAGAACACTTTGCGCCAGCGTGCTGTATGCTGATCTGGAGTGTTTACATGCGGTTCACTCCCTGAGGATTTTGTATTATTGTTGTCACACTATATGGAGCACAGCCACTTGTATTGTTCTAATACACCACTGGTAGATTTGAAAAGAGCTGAGCAATCACCGAAAGACTTACATTATCCTCCAGTCTTTGATCGCTATTCATGTGTCTGCGCTAAGTAATCTTCCCCTCTAATCTCATTCACCGATATAAATAAACAAGTAATGCTGTAAATGAGAGAGAGCACATGAGTGAACATCCAGAGGATTATGGTAATTTGCGGATAAATAGAGGTGTTTAAAAAATGTGACTTTTTATTAGGAAACTTTTTTTTTTTAATCTGTTTTTCACTCCATGAACTCAGAGAAATTAATCATAAAACGGTGCTTCACTCCAGAGTACGTGATGCAGCGATGATCTTTTAATGTTTTGACGCCTATTTAGTGCACAAATATTGTGTTTGGCCGTTTCTGATTTTGTTGCTCAGTAAGGTGCTGCTGTATAAAATTCAAATCCCCTGGGAATCATTTAGATTATATGCTGCAAATGCTTGAGTATTTGCTTACTGTTGATTAATAACTGTTATAGAAATTAAAGCACCGAGCAGTAAATACCATCCAAATCCACACACCCATATTGCTGACTGAGTTTTAGGACATTGCTCTTTTTTTGTGTGATCTCTTTCAACTTGACATTTGGAAAGTCAGAAATCAATTGCGTCTCCTTCCCGAATGAAAGGTGGAAAAAAACTAGTATATGACTTTAAAGTCAGCCTAGTTCGCCTTTGACACGGCACATTACAAAGGGAAAGGAAAATCACACTGCATACCTGATCCATAAAAAAAAAAAGCCTTTGAAATGGATTGCTGGGTGGGATCCAGTCTGGCACAAGTCGTGGCATTGATGGCACAGCCCCTGGGCGCAGGGATACTTGGCCTGGACAAGATGGTTGCTGGGCCCGTATCAGTGGGCACTGGCTCATCCTCGGGGAGCTCCTAAGCCATGCCGTCTGAAGAAGAACTGATGGGGTTGGCAGCACATATGGGCATGCTACGGGATTTTTATTTCAGTCAAAAACAGCCCTGATGTTATCGCTGTTCCATCAACGGCACAGCGACATCACAGACTCTGACCAAGATGAGTGGGCCTTTCAGGGAAAAACAAACAAACTGCAAATTAACTTCAAAACTCAAACTTTTCTTTTGTCCTGCACTCTTTACACTGTGTACACATCCCAGGTGTCCCAGCTCTAACTGGACACCACTAAACATCAGCCTATCGCGACTGACGCCGGTCTGATGAGAGTGGATCGCACAATCCTCAGACAGGAAGATGACAGCTGCGACGTTTTTTTTAGAAATAGCTGGTTGATAAACTTCCACCTTTGATGGTAAGTTGAAAAGAGAGTTTCACTGTTGCCTTGGCAGAACATTAGACATGTCTTGCAGGCAGGCGGGGGGGCAGGCGAGGGATCGAGCGGTTTTAATAGGGCTCAGCCAGAGGTGACGGGAGCACTGCGCGCAGTGAACTGGAGGTGTGAGCTGGGGCTGCCAGTACATATCTTTTGTCTTTCATTATCTTTATTTCCTTATTATTTTAAATGGCCGGTGTGTGTGTGTGTTTTTTTTTCTTCACTAGAAGCTTTTTTGATATCCATTTAGATTGGAGCTTCATTAAAAAACCTCAGACAATGGAGTGACTTCTAATTAAGAAGCGCCGCATCTGGCCCCTGGCACCCTATCCCGTTGTTCCATCTATTTTGCTGGGGAGAATTCATTTGTTTCTTAATTAAGAAAAACACCAATAGCGTGAAAAATCTGCTTATGGTACCTGAATCCTAATTAGTTAAATAGTGAGGGGAAGGGGAAAACACATTCCAGTAGCCCTAGAAATGAACTCAGAGCTGATAAAAATGAACTAACTAGCCTTGCATAAATCGAAGCTGGGGAGAAAGTGTACCATCATTATGGCTAAGACAATATGCAAACTATCTTCAAAGAAATCAAATTGCCGGAATGTTTTCATTTGCATGTATTAACCATTAACATAATGAGGAGAAGTGACATTGGACCCGGATTGTGTGTCTGTTCGGATTGATAACTCTGCTGCATCTGCAAATAGTCTCCTCTGCAAAATTATGCTCACAGTCAAATCAGTGTTGAACTGTGGAGGGAGAGCGCGGGCGAGCGAGAGCGGAGACTTCAGCTTTCCTCTGTTTTATCAGGGAGCTCTGTGCAAACCTGCTGCAGTGTTGAATCAGAGCCATCATCCTCCGACAGCTATCCTTAAACAGGAAGCGGCTGCAAGTCATTGTCTGCAAAGCTGCGTGGAAAGCTGCCGCGTGTGGGTTGAGGTTAGAGGGATGTGTAGGGGCCCGTGCCCGTGAGATGGACATTAAATGGGCACACTTCACCCTCTCCTCCCCCTCTGTCTCTCACCTCTGCTCTTGTGCATATCGGACACATGGATGCGCACTCCTGCACGCCCCGTGTACACACACACACACACACACACACACACACACACACATCTGAGTGCTTCCAGGACACCAAAGCTCACTTATCTGTTCCATAAAGACTCAGCATGGCCCACATTGGCAAGTTGGCGGGCAACCTGCCAAATCCACTGTGTGTCCCCTTCTGCAACTGTCTTCAATATTTAAAATAATTTTTCCAACATGCTAGGATCAGCCTCTTAGGTCAAATTATTCAATTAAGTGTCTGTTTATAACTGATACCAAAGCTGGGTGGCGGTCCTACTTATCACCTTTTTTGCAGATTGGTGTTCTCGCAGAATACCACCATAAAGATTGCCTTGGCTGTAATTAAAATGGCACAGAGACAAATTTGGTGCAGGGCTAACAGAGGCAGGGGGAAATTGCAGGGGCTATGTTCTGTCATCCAGTGAAAAACTTGAGGCTGTAAAGTGGCAAAATTATTGTCGTCGCGCTACTGTACAAAAACAACTTCCACCTTGTGGTGGCGTTGTTGTCATCGCGATGCATTTGTGTGTCGAAAATGCTCCGGAAATAGCGGCCGTTCTTTGTGGCGCTGACGAAAGCTAGAAAACAGGAGCGACGGATGGTTTGTGTGGCAGAGTGGATGCAGCGCAGACGTCCTAAACGCCAACCGGGCTCGCGTCCATCCACAGGCCTGTGTGTTTGATGAGCTATTGGCAGGCTACGGGGACACGTGTTCCCGCGCCTCGTGGCAAATACTGTATACCTTTCACCGTCTTTGACTCCACAAGCCCGTGTGACTTCTCATGGAGAAATATGAAAGAAATCAAAGCACCAATAAGCTGAGGGTGTTAAGCCAGAGAGGAAAAAAAGGCAGAGAAAAGAAAGACCTGAGCGACTTTGGATTTCGACAGAATCTTCATGCGCTCTCTGACAAAAAATTTGCATTGTTATCGCAGATAAGTGGTGATGTTTTTACTTGGTTGTACATTTTTGTGAAATATGTAAAATGTAAACCGAGCCTCTAACGATTCCCTTAATGACGTGAATCTTGCTTTTCTCCCCCGAATCGCGTCTTAGCGGGCTTCTCAGTGCGGGATGTCTGATATCTGAATATTAAAAGGGAGTTTCAAGCTCATCTGCAAATGTGATTTGCACATATCACACTTCTGCAGTCGTCAAGCTGCTTCATCGCCAAGCTTCTGAGCAAAGAAGGCTGGGGAGGGAGGAAAAAAAGAAAAAGAAAGATGCACATATGGGCTGCTATTGATGTATTCCATTTCTGACCTAATTTAAATCCCTGCCAACAAGCTCATATGCATACTGTACATTTGCTAAATTACAGAGTGTAAACCTTGCCTTCTCGGAGAGACAGGTGTAAACATCAATGTTGTCATAATGCACCACCGGTAAATATGATAATGGCGCCATGCTGCAATAGAGCACAAAATAATTTGGACATCATTTTGATGCCTGAGGGGCCCAGGGGAATGCCCTGCAGAACGAAGGTGGCCCACTGACATGCTATACACGCCAAGATATAATTATGACTGCCTGTCTTTGTTCCTCCCAAGCTTCCTCTCAGAGCACTTGTAATTTGCTTGTGATATTTTGGTATTCTTTACGATTGACTTATTCTCGGCGGACTTGAGTATTACATGGGTGTAAATGAAGAACGCAAGAAGCTGCCAAATACCCAAATTCAGTAAAGTGGATGGGAAGAAGTTATTTCTATAAAGCCCGATTTGAAATTTTTCGCCTTGGCATTCTGATACACGGCCGCACCTATTCCTTTGGATTTTGGGCGCGTGCCTCGAGTGTCATCGCCGGCTATCTGTGTGGGACACTGCTGATAATAAGGGGCAGTGCCAGAGTATCTTTAGGGTATGCAGTGTGTCGAGCTGCAGTTTGTTGTCATGATAATCCCCTCATTTGTAATGTCGGGATCAGCAGGTTACGGCACTCCACTTGCCTGCCATGTCAAGACTTGGGACTGGCGAGGTGGATTGTCATTTCTGAAGCAATATTTTGACAGCGCCTTCACTTTGCTCGTATGCTGCAGCTCAAAGGTCAGAGCTGTGCCACTTCCATTTACTGCGTGTGAACACTCAATCCCTGAGGAGTGGCGCTCTCTCAGACACACACATGCACGTCTTTCCTTCTGCCTCCCACTATTTAACTCACTTGTTTTAGGAGATAGGTGTCAAGGCCAGTCCCACACAGAGCTGTATAGAGGGTCTGGAGATCCCTAAATGAAGGCCAATTACATCGTATAAACCTTTACAATAGAGGAAATGGAAAAAGGCAGCTCTTTTCAGTTTAGCTCACTGTGATGCCCGATTTCCCCTCCTGCCATCATTCCAATTAGTGCATCGCGAAGACAGCTCCCCTTCTCTCAGTCACTGCTGTTTGTGCCTGTCTCAGGCACATATCACACACACACACACACACACACACACACACACACACACACACACACACACACACACACACACACACACACCGCTGGGGTTTTTTTTTGAAACATAGTCTGGTATGATTGTTGCCACTGCACAATGTCTCAATGGTGTAGCTGTCATCCATTTTCCCATGTGCTCAGTGCCACTCCTCAGACACCGAGGCAGGTTATGTCAACCAAATAAGGCACTTGTCAGTAATACAAAAAGACATTGTTGCTGCTCCATTGTTACCTGCTCTGCCAGCCATCATATAGAAAGTGATGGAGTGACGGTGTTTTGGAGTGTGGCGCAGCTCTCGGTTCCCCCCAGGGGTATTATGGGTGCGAATCTCCCTCACACAGTTCTGCTCCAGGCCAGGGAGAGCATCATCATTAGCCGGAGCAGATGGAGAGGCTTCAGCGCTGTTTTCCCTTTCTCTTGTGTCGGACCGCGCTGCCGGAATCTGGTTTGATACGACGCGAGTGGATGTAGAGCAGCAGCAGCCGAGTCCCAGACAATGAATGATGAAATCCTCCTGAAATCAGATGAAAGCTACAGTACACACTCAAGGAGACGGCCTGATTCATCATTTATTCGTGAAGTGATGATAGTGGAGTTTTGGTTCGGCACTGCGTGTGGTTACAGTATGTTTGTGCTCTTTTGTTTGGTGCAATGAAAGCCCAGTGATAATGCCTTGATTAAGTAGGTAGTTAATGAACACAAAATGTATGGAATTGCTGCACTGGTTGGTTAATGAAGTCATTCTTTACTATTTTCTAGTGATTAAATGGTTAAGCGAGAAAGTAACTGATTACTCAATGACGAAGTCATTATAAGCTTCAGATTTAACGGTGTATTTAATGAATTTCACTGAGGCCTCCTTTTATTAATCTGTGCTTCACTGCCGCTGGGTTTTTAGTTTTGACCTAGATCTACAGATTCCAGCCAAAACCTTTTAAATAATCACTTTTAATAATAATTTTATAATGGTTTGAGACGCATTATCAGTATAATGTTGTAAAGTCTTCATAAGAATATCAAGACGAAAAACTTTAAGCCCAGTTCTAAGCAGCTAATCAGTGCAATCATTTATCAATGAGGAGTATTTATCTCCAGCAGCCACTAGTTCCCCATTGATGCAGCAGTATTGCACAATGTGCTAGAGGCCTTCCTTTCCAGGGAGCGTGTAGTGTGCATGTGTGTGTCTGTCTAAAGCACTGGCGGAATTGTAATCTTCCAGCAAGTAGCTTCACATGGCCAGATCAAGAATTAGGAGGGAGGCTTGGGTGGGGGAGCAGGAAAAAAGCCCATCGCAGTCTATGTTTTAAAGGACAGTGCTTTGAATGTCATTTGACAATTTCCTTTTAATTAGAACTAATTTACAGAAAGATGCCCACCAGCTAATCTTTACAGGATAATTAACTTCTATTTTCTTTACTTTTAATTAAAAAGTGGAAAAGATTTAGCTGATCCATAAAGAATTGTTCTTTTGAAATGTTCATCAGACTTCACACTTCTTTGGCATTGGTAATATTTAGATCCTATCTGATGCTCACAGTCTCCACTGTGAGTTACTGCAATGATTTTCTCCCCCCTTATCCGAGGTATTAAGAAGTGGAACTATCAATAGTAGAAATAGGAACCAGAGGCAAATTAGAATTGAATTAATGAAGAGTTCATTGCAAAAGGAACCCCCCCATCCTTTATAATACTGGAATGAAATTGGCATCTTAGATATATCCATTTCATAGAAATTCCTTGATGGGGAAATATTGTTTTATCTACATTATTTGATACACTAATCATTTTCTTTTTCTGAAGCTTTCCTATTTTTTTTTTAAAACCACGCTTCATGGTAGGCTAATAGTTGCAGAAACAGTTTTAGCGTCCACACTCGCAGGCATTAGAATGTGATGAATATGGTGCTTTTCTGGTTAAACAGCAGCACCTTATGAAGCACTTAAGACACAGTGAAGTGCCTGCTGATGAAAACTCCCTCTGCTTCGTCAAAGCTGCTGGGGAAAACTCTTTTCTTACCTACTGTTAGCACCTTCCAGCAGACTTTACTTAGTGGAGATAAAGTGAGCCAATATGAGGCGAGCGTGCCGTAGACAGAGCCTCCACTTGTCTGCCGATGAGCCAATGGCTGAAGATGGATGCCCCCACTTAACCATGATAGCTCCCTGGAGGAGCCTCACTCAATGGCTTCATTAAAAGTGAGCGTTCTAGTGAAAAGCTTGCTTATAAACCAGTAATTAAGACCACACATATTTTACCTGCTTTGTTTCAGCTGTCACATCCGGTGTACAGGCACACGGTTGACTTTTATTTCCTTATAAGTAACCGAATGGCGCTAATAAATCATTCAGCAAGGGGCGAAGTAAGCGTGTAACAGGAAGGACCTGAACGCAACGCGCTGTAACAGCATTTTAATGTGCGCGCTGCCCCCTGCAAGCAAACATTACCCCGCAGAAGACGCTTTAGCACAATCCATATTAGTTGGAGGACGAGCTTTGTGACTGTGATGGACCAAACATTGCACCATTGTCCTCTTGGACACTGTGTGTGTGTGTGTGTGTGTCTGTCTTTAAACTCTAGAGAGACAAGTAGAGGCGGGAGAGTGAAGCAGGACCCCACTAACTCCGCAGAGAAACTGGCTGGCATCTGCTGAAGCCCTCGGGCATGCTCAGAGGTGCCTCCAGCATTTTAATGGCATAGTCAAATGCCAGCATGTTTTCATGCCATTCCAATTCAAATTCACTGGATAAAGAAGTAAGAGCGTGTTATTCCCCTTCAACGGTCCAGACAGAAACACTGGGCGCAACAACACAGAACTTAGCAACTCTGCAAACATGCTGGGATCCAACGTTGTGTCTGATTGGAGTAAGATACTCTATAAAATTGTGTAAACAGTGTTGAAAATTTGTGAACAAAAGCAAATAATATCATTGTTCTGCATGTGGGTAGCACAGCTCTGCAGACACTGATAGCGACAGACCCCCCCCCAGCCAATGGGTGTGTCTCCGTCTTACTGCACGAAGTATAAACATACAGTAATGAAAACTTCTATCGAAATGCATGATGTCATCCAATCAGATTTAGATGCCTTGTCATGTCTAGTGCTGCAGCCTCACAGAAAGGAGTGCGTGTGTCTTCCAAGGCTGTGAATTCATTTCTTCGTCCCGCTATGAATCCGCCCTCTCTCCTCCTCTCCCTTTTGTTTTCAACCGCAGTTTCCAGTCGAGCGTTGGTGCTGACTTTTCAAGCAGTTTGTTGACTGTTGATTGTAAGTGCCCAAATTTAGGAAGGCAGCCATTTCTAATCACGAGAATTACATTGCTTAGCAACCGGAAAATCAAGTTAAACAATAGCGTTGCTTATTCGTGGTCACAGACTGTAGCTCTGAGAACACATCGGACTCCACTGAAGCTGTTCCACGCTCCTCCCAGCGCACGCACACTTACACACAAGCAGCCATTCACAGACGATACACAAATGGTAATTTACTTTTGACTTGTGTTACAGCATTAGCTCCACATTTAGTTTGATCACAGTGTACAACTTGGAAAAAGCCTCTTCTTTTTTTTTACATTTACGCACTATGAAAAAAAAATGTTTGAAATGAAAAATTCCTTTGAGAGTTTCTGTGGCATATTCCGCCATTAAGAGTTAAATAGTATCTATTTCATTACAGTGATCAAGGATTAAATTAGAGGCTTGAGCCCTGTAACATATACACTAAGTCTCCTCCAAGACTGAGGGAGCCCTCTGCTTCCCAAAGGTCATTAGAGCTGAGGAGAGAGTATAGCCCCCAGCCTCTTCTCCCCTCCCTCTACCTTCTCCTCTCTCTCTTCTGTCTTACACTTCCCAGCTCGTTCTGCAAGATGAGATGAAATTTTCTTTCTTATTTTCACACTTTTCTGTTGAGTATTTAGCCCAATTTTTTTTTCTCTCCAGCTGTGGGGGTAAACATATGAATCTCTGGCTCAGAGTGTACAGCTACACGCAACTTGAGACAAAGTCTACATTTTCTGCGTTTCCACCCCCGCAGAAGTTTGAAGAGTCCTGCGGAGAAGCAGCGCGTTCACCTGGAAGTGAGGAAGGCCCCAGTATCACTGTTGGCACAAAGGGCCAGACACAGAAAGCAGAGTTGGCAGAGGTTGAGCAGTGTGGCCCTGTTGGATTTTAGAGCCGCATTATGTATTCATGTTTAGTCTCAGGTGCTACGTTTTATCCCCAGGCCAGCTTGGACACATTTTCAATGGACCTTTTGGATGAAAACCTGTATAGGTGGGAGCAAAAATGATTTCCATGCTTATAGAGATCTGCCTCTTTGTTCTGTCAGATTCAATTACCTCACCTCTAATTAGGGAGCTATAGAGGAGGCTGGGTTTGTGATCCACACATCACACTGTGGAGCCTGCTGATAATGTGAGGTATCACTATCACAGCGCGGCCATGAGCTCCCCACATTGCGGACGCCTAAAAAAAAAAAAAAACAAGCCATGAAATTAGCAGCCGCTCATACATACAGTTTTGCACATACACACATTTGTTTAGTTTCTGAGGAGAAGTCGCCTCCGAGTTGTTTTTTTTTAATTTTCTGTCTTAGTCCACTGAGGCAAACCCGTGTTTTTCTGAAAGATATGCTCATTCCACCACCTCTGTCTGTACTCTTCTTTCCCCCGCTCCCCTTCCGCTGTGACTCATTAATCCTCTGTCCATCATATGGTCTCAGGGTATCACCTCATTTTATAGACTCTGTGGGGGCATTACCATATCCCTCACTCCGCATGGCCGATCCCTATCAGACAGAGGCCGTGCCATGAACAAAAGAGTGACTGTGATCAAGCCTGCATTCGGCTACCAATGTCTCTATTAGTATTGGCTGCTCCCGCTGCACAACTGTTTGAACAGGGCTGAGATTTCTCTCTCAAGTCGGCAGAGGAAGAGTCTGATGAATGCGGATGATACAGCGGAGGGTGAAGGGTGTAGATGACAGGGCTGTGGCTGTGTAGGGATACCTGCCTGACTGAAAGGACAGGAAGCAGCTTCCTAAAACGTCTTGGTAAAAACGAGCAGCCAAACCAAAGCTTTCCCTAGACAGCGAAGATCAGGAATGAACACTAGACTGATGTCAGGATTGTATGACTGCAACTACGAGTTATTTAATGAATTATGTTTCCTGATGAACTGATTAATGGTTTAGTCAAGTGCTTCCCACCCCTTTTGGCTTGTTACACTCTTGTGAAACGGAGCATCACTCATCACACATTGTGACCTTAGCGCAGACTATTTCAAGTTCAAGTTAACAAGAGAAAATGTAAAATCGGAGTATTTATTTCTAGTAAATGTAATTGTGTCATTGTTTACTTATTGCTTAATCTTGAGAAACATTCTCACACATAAGACATGGGAAAGTGAGGCTGAATCTATTAAATGTTTTTCATGAAGGACTTATTAACACTGGACTAAGAAGCTTCTGTTGAAAAACATCATTTTGTCTTTTGTAAGAATTGGGCCGTGCAGATCTGTTTCAGAGTGGGATTTTAGAAGAGCAAAGGGTTTACTATAAAAAGTCCTATGTTTGTTTGTTTTGTTTTTGTTTTTGTTTTTGCAAACACAAAGACATGAGCTCTGTTCTGATGTCACTTGTGTAAAAAGCGCAACGTCCTGTGCTGTGCTCTCCTGCGAAGTTGAATGCCGACACTCTCTCTCTCTGCAGTGTCACTGGCCATCTGAACCCCAGCGAAGGCTTGATAAGAGCTTGAAGCAGCAGACATTGCTCTGGCCCAATTCGCGTGCAGACCCTATAGAAATGCACCAACAAGCGCGGGTCACACAGTGAATGTGACAGGACTTTAAACAGTACACAACTAAATATAGCAGGAACGCCACTATCAGAAAATGAGTTAGGAGTGTGGTGCTGGTCGTTTAGAAAGTCATTATTCTTATCATTGCTGTCTCTGAAATAATTTCAGGTCTCTCTATGCAATGAATACTGTATAATAAACTAAACATGTGAGAATGCGAACAAACTTTGGTCATCTACGCAGTCCCCGAGAAGTAGCCATCAGACCCCCGGAAATATCTCTGACTGGGTGGAAGATTTCATTTTTCCATATTCAGTAAAGCTTCCAGGATCTCTATCAGTTTGAAAATGCTCCATTTAGTTACTATCTGCTAGAGTGGGGAAGTGAGATGCCCTTTTTCTGAGTCTATTAAACCTCAATTCTATCTCATCTTATCTGCCTAATCTTTGTGTCTTATTGACCATGAAGTTTATCTTTAATCTCCCTTCACCCTTATTATCGCGCAACACTGTAGGTCTATTTTCTACGCCGCTGTATTTGCCGCTCGTACGCATAGTTCTTATTCAGCTGTGTAATGGAAGGTGCACAGAGTGTGTACATAGAAAATGTAGTTCCCCACTTTCTTTCACACTGTCTTCAATTGCCTTGGCAGGAGCTCTTAACGCCAGTCATACAATCTCCCCTTGATACTGCGATATTTATCTCTCTGTATCATCTTAAGCAACGGTAGACTCATCGAGTCACTTCACGCCTCACTTCACTCCTTGGCGAATCAGCAGAAGGCATCAGATAAGATCATAAAACTGTATCCTAATTTAAAAGCTGCACTCTGCCGCCACAGTGTCTATTAGAGATCGGTGTGCTAATTCTTTTCATGTTCGGGGCTCCTGCAGATGCAGGCTTCTACAAAGGAGTCATTTATAAGACTAATGAAAAGAAGCAAGCAGTTTGTGGACATCAGGGGGGTCTTTTATGAGGCTTGGTGCGGGAAGAAAGAGAAACAGGAGAGGCACACCAGCCCCACTTTTCTGAACTGAAATTATTGCTTTATTAAAGCTGAGGGGCTCACTCCCCGCCACAATAGAACAAACACGCTGAAAGGTGTCGGGAGGATATCTGCGTACTCGGTCTCGGGATGGCGCACAAAAGGCTGCAACATGTTGTACTGTAGCTCATGTGTGACTGGAGCAAACAGACGCCATCCGCATCGCGCAGGCAGCGATGGCAGCACTTTTGATACGCGTTTTCAGTTCAAACACAATTCCAGAGTCTTTTTAACTTTTATTAATGGACATATAAACTAACCATAAACTTGGAGTGCCCCTTTACTCGTTCGCTACGGTAATTCAGGTAATTCACGCGCAGACATCGAGGACATATTTTGGTGGAAAGGAGTGGGGAGCAAGATGCGCATTATCTTAATAACACTGAAACTCCGGGTGAGATGTTTTTCGGAGCTAATACAATTCAGGTAGCAGTGCAGTAATTCCATCAATGCCCTTGATTGAAGCAAAATAGTAATATGCAAATACCAAAAGAGATGTACAGCTACAAGCAAAACTCTGAAATCGTTTAGATTTAAAGAAATAATATTGCACAGAGGGGGGAAAATTAATCAAACGGAAAAGTGTCTCCTTTAAGATTGCACTGGTGTATTACCCAGAGGCATGGAATGTAAATGGAAAATCAACATTGTACCCTGCGATAAGGGCTAACAAATTAATAAAAGTATTTTATTTCCCCCTCCCATGCTGATGCCTGTATGAAAAGTCTGGAAAAGAACCCCCCCCCCCCCTGTCTGTGTGAGGTTTTGTTTTGCAGGTAGCGGGATTAACATCAACGCTCACCTTGGCTGCATGTCAGCTTGTTTTCCAGAAAGCGTACAGCCTCAAAGGGCTTTTTTAGTCGCTATAATGGAAAGACCTGAAATATTAAGATAAAACAATCGTCTTTATTGGCGTGGTTTTATGTTCGCCTGAATGTGGAGCGCACGGACAGCGCAGTGCCAAGCTGCGCGTCTACATTTGTGGGATTGCAATAAAAGAAACAAGGAGATACAGATAATTTTTCTTTTTTTCGTGTAAGCCTGAAGGATGTGATGAAACAGCTGAACATCTCTCTTCTGCATGTGTGTGTGTGTACGCATGCGTGTTTGTTCCTTTAGGTCCTCTGGAGGATGGCCTGGAGGAAGAGGAGGAGGAGTGCGTCTCCGAGGAGAACGAGCTCATGGCCAAAGACGAGTTCTCAGCGGAGGAGAACTTCACCGCCGAGTTTGAGACCGAGAACATGAGCTGCGAAGACATGGAGTACTTCTGCAACAAAGGCAAGCATCGTTTCCCCCACGTGATCTGCTCAAGCAGGCGTTTCCACTGTGCTTTTTGACTACCTAATATTAACAAGACAATATGTTAATAATCAACCCATGTGTCAAGCATCGCAAATAAGTTCAACTCCTGCCAATGGCGTCAAATGAAATCTCTCAACGTGTTCAAAGCAAACCTGGCAGAACTTGTACCCGCGTGAGAATTTCTCCCACATCACTGCTCCGACTTGAAACTATCCATTTCGATATTTGATCCTCGCAGTCCGCAGATGATGGGGAGCATCTGATCTGAGAGAGCGAGAGAGAGAAATGGCGCTGGCAGCTCTGGCTCTCCTTGTGTGATAGGTGTGCTCCGGTGCACCAATGCACTGGAGAGCGTAGCACTTCCCTTTGAGCTGACGTTAAAGATCTGTGGATGCTCAGCAGCACCTGCTACAGTTTGGAGGTCCAGCACTATAAAGCACCTCAGCATCGCCAAATGCGCCCGAGTCCTCTTTGAACTCCAATTCAATTAGATTGCTTCTTTGTATGTTTGTTTCATTTCGGTCACACCTTGCCATCACAGGAGCTAATTTGTGGTCTGCTCCAGGTTACAGTGTGAAGATGACAGACTTGCTCCGCCTCCCCCCACCACCCCAACCCCCCCGGTCGCATGTCTTTCACTACCCCAGGTGTCCCTACTCTGACTGGCGCACGGATGCCATAAATTTGACTTTTTAATGAAGAACCAGCGCTTTGAATGTCTGCCTCTCCGTTCGCTTTTCAAAGAGAAAATTGTTTAGAATTATTTCTTCACACTTCTAAACTGATGTGCCTCGTGGGATTACATTATTGAGCAAAAATAAATCTTTCATGTTCCAGGTAGGCTATGCCCCGCTAATCGTATCAATAACGCTTTCCTTTTGTTCTCTGGAAAAAGTTGAACGGCACAATTGTTCGGAAATTGCAATTACCAGCGACGCCTCGTTTGTTTCACCCTTTGTCTCCCTCATAGTGTGTCCTCACTCAGACTTCAAAGCACAATGTATGGTCTTGCAATAACCCAGTAGCTATGAAATGGATGTTGCAGTACACATTTGTGTCAATAGCGAGAAAAAAGTACAACTTCTTGTAAAATCTTTAAAGAACCTTGTTCGAGGTCTTAGATATTTTCATTGTATTGAGCTGGGATTTAAACCTTCTTTCTCCGTGTTTATGAATGTAGTCAACACTACTCCTCTTTAGTTAATCGGGTCCGTATTACTTTGCTATCAAAGCTCACAGTACTTAAGTCTCCCCTTGCATTCTAAGACCCACATGATGTCTTTTTTCTTGGTGCCAAGTTGTGCGCAATCATCAGGTGTAGCCTTTTCTCCATGATCCCTTCCCCAATTAGATCTATTTAAAACTAATGTCAGAGTGGCTTAAATTTACCTCACTTATGTGGAACCGCCGTGAATTAAACACGACGCAATCCTAGCGGCATTAAATGGTTTAAGTGTGTTATTCCTCGACTATAGGAGGAAAAAGAGAGCCCCCTTGATTAACTAAACCCTCTCAAATGTGATGGCGTGCTGTAATTAGCCCTGTGCGGACTTGAACGTGGGTTTTAAAGAAGCCACTCATCCCATGGCCTTTATCTTCTGCTGCTTCCCGGAGAATAAGGTCTCCCGTGTAAGGTTCCTCCACTGAGCAGTGACTCTCTGGTCTTAGCTTAGCCTTGTATCTGTGTAGTCACTCTCTGAAATGGGCTTGTCAGGGGGACCTAAAACCTCCATTAAAAGTTTCAGTCTATAATAGGTATTAAAAAGCTGTAGGAACACAAAGAGGAGTACCAATTTTCATTAACATATGAAGCACTTATTAACTTTGATCAGAGTGCGGTGAAGTAGCAAAGCCGCTTAAAGGCGCAAAGGTCAAGAAGTTGAATGCCACCAAAGACTCAGCCATTTGCCTTAGCCTTGCAGAAAAGGGAGTCCCCAGATAAGTGCATGGAGCACCTTGATGTCCCATCTTGGTCTGAGGCTCAGGAACCTCTAAATTGGGACATGGTTGACTCCGTAACCTGTTTAGTTAATGCTGTCAGGGCTTTGGATTTTTTTTTTCAGCCCCCCCACTGATGTGGCTTGTAAAATTCTGGTTGCATCACATACAGGGTCATAAGGGTTAAGTTACTGATCTGAAGTGCAATTAATTACAGTGACAGTGATTTCTACCAATAGAATTTAGTTTAGGTATTTATTTTACAGGTCCACAGCACTCATTTAAATAAAAATTGTTTTAATAATAGTTCAGATTTGTGCCGACCTCAACTAATCTGGCATTGCGTATATGTAGGGCTTCATCACAGGGCCTCACTGGGTGTGGGGGGAAAAAAGGCAGCTTGGTCCCGTAGAGATGGAGCAGAGCAGAAGTACACATACCTGTAGAACCTAGCTCTGCGCCACATCTGAAGAAATAACCTTGGCTTTCACTCACTGATTAACACCGAATCTTACCTCGGACGATTTCTGCTGCTCGGCCAGTTTCACGTTTATAGAGCTCCGCTTGTGAAGCGCTCACAGATGAACGCAGTGACTTCACAGCAACGATTTATGCTACACTGACCCACCTGCCTCCATAATAGCAAGAAAGATACCTTTTTATATACACCGAGTGGCATCTTTTTTTACTGAAATGGTGAAATTTCACCTTGCTTTCACCCCCCTCTTTTATTGTTGGCTATGTGTGAAGTTCAGCACAGGGTGTTGCCACAAGCTGTTCACTTTTTACGTTCCAAGCCTTGTCTGATGACAAGCGACTTCCTTAATTTGCTCCGACAGTAAGTTTACATGCCGTTTCACGTGTTTTCTTCTCTACATGTGAGGCGTCCTTTAGTAGAGTTGTGTTACTTGCTTTTTGTTTGTGTAGCACTAACTGCATTGTTGCGACTCGTCTGCGCTGTTCTCTTACTGCACAAATTATGGAATAGAAGCAGGAACATTTTTCATCATAGTGGACGTGAAAGCCCACAACATAACTGTGCAAACAGCAGGCCCACCTTGACCCTTCAAATAACCTCTTGACTCGCAGCGATCGGAGACATACAGTAACAAACGGAAAGTGGCAGAATTAATCATGCCACTCTTTGTGTAACACAGAAGTAATCAGACTCTCCAGCAACAGAGGAGGAAGATCTCCTTGGCTCTTTCGCCACAGCTGCCAGTGCCCAGAATTGTAAATGTTGAATTGTAATGCACAGTTGATGCTGAGGAATATGGGGAAATGCTAATTTGCGGCGCGATAAGATGAATCGAGTCATCCCTTTAGCCCCATTTGACTCAGTGGAGGAAATTAATCATTAATGTTTGTTAAGTATGACAATCTAACTGGGCCAGATCTACATGCTCAGAGACTGAGGCAGAGTGAGATAAAGACCCAGGCTGCAGACAGGGAGGAAAACTGCCAGATTCTGTAATGATGGGAATTTATTGGCATTTAAAGAGACAGTGGCAAGGCATTTCACTAATAGCCTCCCTCCATTGGAGTGCCCTGCCTGCCACAAATTTCATGCAATTCGAAATATTTTTCCGATAGCACAGAAGTCTCACAGCTATGCTTGACTTTGGTGAAAAAGGTTTCTTCCTGGAATTGACTTTATCTGTTGCAGCATAATCTGCATCAACAACCAAATATGCAATATCAACTGCGTAGCACTACCCCCCCCCCCCCCCCCCCCCCCCCCCCCACGAATATTACATTTGGAAAATCATCGCAAGCTCCAACACTAGATTATGAGTTAGGGTTAGACGAGAGAGTGGCGCCGGGTTCAAGTCATCACGCGTAGAACTCTAATATATATAGAGCTGTACAATCCCATATGAAGACTTAAAAATACTTATACTCCATTTTGCAGAAATTGCGACCTGTCTCTAGACTCACTGGTCAGGATTAGAGCTCTGAGCTTCTTAAAGTCACACACAAAGATTGACATTTTCAAGGGCTTCCTTGGCAGAGACAATGCTAAAAGGGAGAGAAAAAGCCAATATGACTTTGTTGCTACCTTGCTCGAGGAATTGTTTGTGTAAATCGCCTATAAGCTTATTGACCTGAATGTGAGGCGCGCTGCGTGTGACTGCGATTTGGCTAGAGAGCTGTCCTTTGATAGAGCAGCGATAGGGCTGATTTTAACAGCTCACTGGCTCTTCTTGCATGCCCGCCAACCCTGCACCCAGCAGGCCGCCGCGCCTCCCCAGCCCTCCCTGTCCCTTCTGTTCTCTTCTGCCTCCTCTCACTCAGCCTTATCTTCAGTTGATTGTGCAGAGAAAAGGAACGATGTAAATGACGATCTACGCGATAATTTAGCGGGTGATCATTGACAATATGTCTCTCCCGATAGGACAGCCGAGGATCTCAATTCAAAATGATGAAACAAGGGTCTCCATTACTCTACGAGGAGATCAAGGAAATGGAGCATCTCAATTTATCTATTTCTAATGTGCTTTTGTGCAAAAAAAAAAACCTGTATATTCCTTGTATTCCATGTTCTATCTGCACTGTAATTAAAGGAGTGCTGCTCCAGCACTTCTTTCGGCTTTTCCTGGTGACATTTGTGCAGGAAACTTCATCAAAGCCCTCTGACATTGTTCCCTGTGAGGTTGCCTGGGTGATTGTGTTTAAAATGCATTGCAAACTGTGTTAGATAGAAGGCAGAAAATCCTTAATCACTGCTTAATTAAGGAATCATCTTGTAGCTTCATTTCCCGGGCTGTAATTAAACACTTCCAATACGTTTCGTTACAGGGCTTAACATGTTCGCCTGAGATCAAGGTAGTGCCTTTAATGTTATCTCGCCAGCTTTTTTTAAACTCCGCTCCATTGGAAGGAACTGTTGATATACGCCTTTGTTATCCTCGTCATAATACGAGCCTAGTATGCTAAAGAGGTTCTCCAGCCCCAACAATAAATAGTGGGAGAATTTAGTTGAGTGGGCTCCCTGATAATGTACTGGGAGAGAGGAGGAGCAGGGGGAGAAATCGCCAGCCTAAGCAGACACTTGCATAAGCAAAACTGGGTCATAATGACCTCATGTACTGTAAGTAGGACATTTCTGCAGACTTTGCTTCAGTATCGCCTTTCCCTTCCTACGTACACCTCCTCTATTAGTGTGAGGTAGAAAGCTGACATCCTTTTGGCAATGTTTGCTACTTTCTTTGAAGTGAGCTATGTCCTAAAAAAAAACACTAAACATGTGTGTTGTGTGCGCTTGATCTGCTGAGATTAACCTAACTGAGGATGGACAGTGATGGAATGAAGTAGTGTGTGTCCTGTGGCGGTTGTCACAACTGAAGTTTGATAGCTGCTTTTTTTTTTTTTTAAAGCTGGGGGGGTGGTAAACAACATCATGTACTGTATGCTCACCTCAGAGATGACTTTTCTTATCTATTATCTGCTACTGGATATAATACAATAAGAAGTTATCGCCTTTGTCATCTCCAAATATTTTTAGAAGCATTTTCATATCTATCCATGCAGTGTAGTAATCTATTGAAGTAATCCAGGACTGTCCTTGACCATTCACTGCTTTACAACATCAAAGGGATGGAAACGGATATGGGTGACAAAAGTGAGAGAAATGTTCCTCTGCAACCTACCAGCTACCGCGACGTGCCCCGAGCCGGTTTGCCCGACTTTAGAGAGATGCTCCGTGGAACCACTGTGTCAGCCGCACTGGAGTTATTTAGAGCAACACACTAGGGGCACCTACTAAGCACAGATTTATGTGCCTATAAAGTTTGAGTACAAACTGTGCTCACTGTTAACATGCAAAAATAGCATTCTTTTTTCTTTTTTTTTTATAATAAGTGCATTTGAGAACGCTCCCGTCGGTGTAAGGGCTGCATGCTCAGAGGCGGAGTCTTTTTAACAAGGCCTTAAAGCCCTGACATCCTGGAGAGAGATACCCAAATATCCCTTAGCGTGTTCTGTGTGAGCCCAGAGACTGTAAATCAGCCCTACATCCTATAACACACATTCTAGCTCAGTCCACAATAGATCAAACAGTAATAAATAGCCACCTCGCTCCCACTCAGTGCTTTCCTTCCTGTTCCATGGGGCTTCTTCCTGTTCCTCCAAGCACTCAAGGGAGGTCTTTGTACATAAACTCTGCAGCTGGACCTGCTATATACAGTATATATGTGTGTGTGTGTGTGTACTGCAGAACTTAATTAAATTAGCTATCGGAATAAATGTAGAATGAGTGCTGCTCACTTCATGTCCTTGTGTGCTTCGTGAAGTAGACGTTAACTTTCGCTGTCTTGCAGGAGAGGAGGATGGCAACCGAGAGCCAGGAGAGTCGGAGATGGACGGGCAGGGCGAGAAGACCAGGCGTTCTTCAGTGGTGGCGGACGAATGGGATGGTCCAAGTAAGAAATCCTATCTCTGTCTCAGATAGCCCACAGCAACCATCAGACAAAGCCACTGGAACTAGTAACGGCATGTACAGTGGGTAGTTAGTGTGAGTCAGGAAACAAGGGGATATTTAAAATAAAAATCAGTCTGTCTTGTATAGCAACTGCCTGCCATACAATAAGCTACTCTCACTCTCTAGACGTCCACATATAGGTAACAGTGCCTTCATTTAACAACTATTACAGTTTTTTTTATAATGTTTTGCCCTTTTACTAAAAGTTACTTCATCAAAGTGATGGATAAAACCTTGAACAAGATAGTTGCACAGCAATTACGGCTCAGCAGTCTGCATCCACACTGCTGAACACACAGAATGTGATTCCTTTTAATGCATGAAACGACCTTAAGAATTTATTGCAGGTATGCGAGTATGTATAAAAAAAAAGAAAGAAAAGGAAGCGAGGGAAAGAGAGAGAAAGTGTGTGTGGGGAGGGCTGGATTTGGGCAAGTTGTGCTTGCTAGCTTGAAGCCCCCCGGGGTGTGTATTTTATACTGACAGTGAATCAGTGTTATCGCACCTATCAGATAATGCATTTATCATTAAATTTCACATTTGCATTTAAATCTGGGGAAGGAAATGAGCATTGCTGGCTAAAGATAAGAGCGCTGGGACGACAGTAATAAACCATCACTGTGATCAGTCAGGAGACGGGGCTGAGGGGGTCAGCTCAGAACTATGGGGGCCATGACAAAAAAGAAGGCATCACATGAGGAAAAAGGCCCTTTTTTGGGGTGAGAAAATGCTGAGCTTCAAAATACTGCTTTCAAAAGGAAGGATGGATGTTGCATGTCTAGATGTATGACTGACTGTAATTGTAGCACCCCCCCCCCCCCACCCCCACCCCCATTCCCTCTTCTACTTAGCCACCGGAATGAGAATTAGGGGCTCGGAAATACTTGAACAGGTAGCAGGGGAAGAGAGAGGAGGAAAACTGGAACGTCTGGTTTATTGAGGCTACATGAACTGCACACAGCCCGAGTTATCACGTTGGCATCCAGTTGGATGGCTCAAGCTTGATTAATAAGAAAACATCATCGTGTTACGGGTTTCTTAAAGTCTCTATGATATACCAACCAATTAGTGGGCGACCTAAGCCGAGGTGTCCGTGCTCCTCCTCGGTTTTCTCAATGGGCAGCATAGAGTGGGCAGAAATTAATCTTTGAGCATAATAATGCCATTCAGTCTCCCATCATGGCTGCCATGGAAGGTCATTTCCCTTTTTAATTTTTCCCATTGTGCTGCAAAAGTCAGATGGGCATGTTGTAATTTGACTAAAGAGGGGAATCAGACAATCAGATAGGAACATTCGAAATGACATGACTTCCTGTTCAAAGCGATTAAAAGCAAATTTATTTAGTTTGAGTCTGTGTCTCCTTTAATCTCTTTGTAAATGTTCAGCATTCAAAAGTTCTTTGTTATTCTTTGGCTTAAGTTTAAGCAGGTGTGATTATGATCACCAACAGATAATTTTTAATCACTGCGTGTGTGCATCTGAATAGGATGTGTAATGGCCGTTACATAAAAAGAGAGTGAAGCCTTTTAATGAGGTGGGCTAACTCGGAACATGCCCACCTGCTTTGGTGATTCGATTGAAGCACCTCCACACCGTTTCCCTTTTGCTGAGTAACAACAAAAGCCTTTACAATCTACATCGTGTAATTGAACTTTTTTTTTTTGTCCCTGCATTTCATCTCCACTTTAGTAACTCTTGTCAAGTGCTGTCCGCGATTGCCCCCCTGTTCTCTGATTGTCTTTCTCTGTGGAACGGCAGAGAGCTGCATTGAACGACTCGCTATTAATCTGAAAGCTGGCTCTTCTCTGTTCGGAGTGATGGTTCTCTGATGTGGAACACCCAGCGAGTTGCCTTTCTCTCCCCTCGTCTCTCTACAAGTATGTCCTTAAGCAAATCTGCGCGCTGATCTCGTGTCTCGTTCTCGTCACGGGTGTTTCGCAATCAGCTCCAGATTTCGGGAGATTGCGTGTCATGCTATTCGGTTCGTTTTTATGGACTAGTGATGATAGGAATCTGACTCGCTCGTTCCCTCCCGCTTGCTCTCCTCAGGGCTAATTGGGAGCGGTGTTAGTTAGCTTAGCTGACTCTGCTAATGAACCTTCTCTCTGCATTATCTGAATGGCTGCTCATGTAAACCACACCCCCATTATTGAAGAACATTTTATGCCTTTCCTATATTAAAATACAACCAAAGGCCTTTAGCTGAAAAAAAGATCAGCCGCCTCCAGATGACATCATCTGAGCTGAAAACCGCTCTAGATGAGGTCACGTGTGCAGAACGATGTTAATATATGAAGTTTAGTAACATTCACAGTTTATTAAAGAATAAAATGCAATAGAGACTTGATACGATAAAAATATTTACAGTACTAAGTAAAAGTAACATCTTTTATAAAAACACATATTTGAGTCCTAGCCTGGAGAGTGACATATGCTTTTGCCAGTTGGTTAGGTGTTAATAATCCCACATTGTAAGCGGTTAAACTCAACTGTCTAACTGCCAAATAATTGTGCATTTCTGCCTTTGTATCACACATAGTGACATTAAAAGCATGCTGCTACACATACACTTTAAAGGAGGTACATGGCAAAGGAAGAGATGCAGAAGGAGGAGATGAGTGTGACAGAGAGGTAACAGAAGCGATGTGATCACCTTGTCCACAAATCTCTTCTCTTGGCCGTCCCTGATGGCCAGCGTGGCCCAGCTTGCTCAGCTCCCCCGTGCCAGCTGGGCACTGGCCAGGGCAAAGCAGGGGTCAGCTGAAGGAGTGGCCATGTGTGAATCTACCTGATGATCAGACAACTATGCACACACACACACACGTACGAGTGTGAGTATCACATCCATTTTTAACCACCTCGGTTTTCCCCCCTTTCAAGACATCAAACATGCACAAGCTGAAAACGCAGCTTCACTCAGATGTAAAAAGTCTGGAGTCTCATTTCTGACTCCAGCCAACCCAGAAGGGTCTGTGGCCGATCTGTCTTCTTCTAGTCTCCAAAAAAAAGCCAAACAATAACCATCTCAGGTTTAATGCACATATGTCATGCTAGAAGAATTGTGGGACCAGATGGCCACGATACCGTGGCAGGTGCCTCAACAAATGTTTGCAGTTGCCTGTGCTGCTATTTATATCGTAGCGAAACACAGACATGCAAATATTTGCAAAAGGACAGTGGGCCCTTTTTGTTGGGAGTCGCAGCGATCACCGCCAAACAGATGGGTTTAAACCTTTTGGCCATCATTCACCTGAACTTTGAAATTCCTTCAGTTCATCAAAAAGAACTGAGGCAGAACATAGGTGTTGTGAGTTGTCTTTAAGATGTTTCACTTCTCCTTTTATTAAATTAACAGCCATATTAACAGAATTATTATTATTCATATCCTTTCTGTTTTGTTGCGGGTGTTTTGGCACTCAGTGACCTAAAGTGAATAAAAAAAAAACTCTGACGCGAACAAACTTTAAAACCAACAGTTCGTTTAAGCACAGTTTAGTCAGGGTGCTCTTCGGCATAAACAAGGCATTTTCTAACTCTGCACCCAGGTCCATTATAAAGTCAGGGTGTCGACAAGGAAGGAGGGGCGAGTCGAAATGAGGGAGAGAGACAAACGGAGCACCCAGATGCAGATTAGGCTGCAGAAGATGAGGGTGTAAAAGGGATTTAATGGTAGGATGGATTAGAGAAATCCTTGTAACAATGTTAAATAATTATGGTTCCAGCCGAGATCAAAGCGCCATTGATTGAACCCCTCAAGCCTTCAGCACACAGAGTCTTGGAAAGCAAAGATTGGTAAACTAGTGCTCAGACCACTCCGCTGCTCCAGTTAAATTGGATTGGAAATATTAGGATATAGATGAATCCTTCAGGAGGCTTTCGCAAAGCTTTTGTCACCGGAAATGTAGCTTGGGAGCGGTATGAAAGGTTTGATAGTGTACTGTCTCGACAGAATCATAAGACGGGAGTGTCGCAGCTGTCTCCACTGATACCTAAGCGTTTTAAGTAGACTTATAGACACACTTGACTGTTATATCAGCAAACTGAAAACTTTCAGCACAAGCTTTCATTCAAGGTTTTATCCCCCCCCCCCCCCCCCCCCCCCCCCCCCATCCACCCCACTTCGTCTTGTAATCAAGAAATTTGGATGTGCATCATGGCAATTCTGCCTCCGAAGAGGAAGGTTTTATCTCGCTCCTCCAGGGGTTTATTCAAAGTCTTCTGACAAGTCTCACAAAACATGAATGACACTGAGATTGCTGATACTGATGATGAAAGTCCATCATCAGCTTCTCCGCGAGTTCTGGGGCCCTGAGTGGTGTAAAATTAAATTGCAATCAAAGTGCCACGTGTAAACATTGTCTGCCGTTTTCAAAAACACATTTACTGTTGATGAAGGATCCTCATTGTATGGTTCACCTGTGTGCAGAGAGCCCCCTTCCCCTCCCCACCGCGCTGCAAACACACTCACCAATTCACAATGTGTGATTATGATGATGAAATATGCAACAAGAGATTAGACAAATGACTGTACTCCTATGCTGCATCGGCGTGATGCAAATTTAGTCACTGATCCGCTATACTAAGAGGCTTTATGAGGGAACTTCATGGTTGTTAGTTATATAATCTAAAATAGGGCAAAATGCAATCACTGCTCTTATCATAAGACGGAGATGTCACTATATTCAGCTCTAGTTTTGTGTGGGCATGTGGGATGTGGCACACTGAGAATGCCCCTAATAAGATAATTCACTTCCAAGCATTTTGTCAGCATTTCAGCGGAATTTATGTCCACTTACAGTACAATGCCGTCTTCTTACCGTATTATTTTCACACAAAGTCCAGAAAATTCATTTGAAGACGGGAGCTGTTGTTAAATATGAAGCTCACTTAAAACTTACCTGGTCCTCCTCCTCCTCCCCTAGAGGTTCGCCGCCCGTCGCCTCTTTCTCTGGCGCTGTGAATGCGTTTGCACCCTCCCCAGAGCCGGAGCTGCACGTGTTTTGTTCTACGAGGAATCGTGGTGATTGGTTGAATATTTCATGTGTGTGTTTAGCATTAACATGGAGACGCTTGTGTGAGCTGCACTGGGGGATATAACACTGGGTAAACTCTGGACGGCTGTATTGTAACTTCACATGTGGAATTTTTCACTACTTTAAGACTTTTAAGTAACTTTGGTTTGTTGTTTTGCATGTCTGCCACTTACATTTGTATTTAGATTTTACATGCAGCTTTCATTTCAGTAATTTCCTTTTTTATTGGCTGTAGGAATACATCAAGCTCTTTCCAAGACGCTCTCTCTCTGCTCACCCTTACTCTCGCTCCTTCACACTCATTTACATTCTTCACCTTGACAGGTATTGATATCAGAACAGTGTCCCCCACCTGTGAAGGCCTCTCAATGGTGATGAATAGCTGGGATCAGCTTGGCCCACTGGTCACGCCAATTCTACCCCCTTCTTCCTTTTTCTGTTTAGGGGTGGTGGGGGGTGGAGCCTGCTTGTCAAGTGAATTAAAATACCAAATAATACTAATAATAATGATAATAAAAAAAGTTTATAAAAAAATGGCATGTTCCTCCCTGATTGTGCAAGTGTTGTGGTATTCAATTATGCAATTTTCATTGGCATATTAATCATCTTTTCAACAAACAAGCCACCGTTAATTAAAGCAAAGCATGGATAAAGACGTGTTGCCGGATCATCACTCCGTTTATCACCGCACACAGACCCGCAGTGAAATAAATTCAGGCTGTGAGATGAATTTCAATGGTCTCCCTGTTTAACCATTTATTTATGCACAGTGTTCGTGGAGGTGGGGTTAGTGACGTTTCATCTTGTTGTGTGTGGGGAAATTGAAAAGCTTTTTTTTTTTTTTGGTGAGGGCCATCATGCCACTGGCAGCTGAGAATGAGCTTAATTGTTTAATACAGACGTCCGATTCATGTGTCAGGTTTTGCTTTGTTATCGGCCTCTTTCCTGCACAGATGTGGATGTTAAAGAAAACGTACTGATTGAGGTTGAATGAATTCAGATTTTTCCTTTTCCTCTCAATGGTCACACTGCAGGGACCAGTGGAAGTCTATGACATCTCTCTACACACAGGACAGTTTTTTTTCTCCCCCCCTCTGGCTTTTTGTGCCGCCTCTGTGACTTGCTCATTGGTGGGAAGGAATGGAGATTATTCAGGATTTGGTAAGATACGGGCTCCTCTCTAATCATAGCTCACTGCCTCTACTGTCATTCAGTCACTAAATAGAAGTGGGGAAAATGTCTTGGTGACAGGAGCAGCCAGACAGCCATGCAAGTACTTGAGTTCCGCCAGCAGAAAAAGAACTCGAGGCATCTGTAGACATGTCGCTTGTCCCTGTCCCTTATTGTGGAGCAACTTTATCAGCAGCAGCCGCTCACCCACTTGCTTAACTGGAGGGCCAGTCGCCTCTTAACTTAAACATAAGATCTTTGTGGTTTGAAGCACTCGGCTGCTCTGCGCCCAACGTGGGTCTGAAAGGCGAACACAACTCCAGTGTCGCTGGCGTCCATCACAAAATCACACCTCATGGAAAACTTATTTCTGCTGTGTTAGCTCAAATCTAAATGCACTCAAACAGACTGTTGCACTGGAGCAACCCCCACCACCCCCGAAAGGAGAGGGGAAAAAAAAACCCAGAGATGATGGAGAAAGGAAGAGCGAGAGTGGGAGAGAGATGGAGATGGAAAAAGAGGAGGAGGAGAGAGAGAGAGGGGGAGAGAAAAGTCAAAAACCTCCACATAACAATGCCGGAGAAAAATCAGAACATTTTCCACCGAAAGATGGGCCATTTCCAAATCCTTGTGCCCTATCAGACAAATTAAAGTAAATCAAGCATGAAATGAAGCAGAAGAGCCCGGAGATAAGGCTCCTTTAAGTCGTTTACAGATTAGGACAGACAGAGAGAGAGAGGGAGAGAGGTGCATCTGGTCTCTGGCAGTGAAGGAGGCTAGTTTCTCATTTCACAATAGCAGCCTGTGTATAGGATTACTCTCCCCTGTCACCGACATGAGGAGCAGTGGGGGAATAGACGTCCGCAAAATGTGTCTAAATATGTCCCCTCCGAAATGTTTTTGAAGCGAAAACCTCTCAGCGTTGGCCAGATGTGACATGCGATAAACAAACGTGTTACACGGAGCGTCTGACCCACAGGATCACACTGATTTGTTTGTTATTTCAGTCGCCTCTTCACCTTTTTCTTTTGCTCAAGTGGCTTCATCACCACGCAGCTTAGAAATTGGAATGAATTCAGGATTGGCTGCGTTGCGTCACGTGACGGCACCGCTCTCAGCTCCTGTGTTAAGCGCGCCTCAGATCATGTTTGGGGGAGGCTGGTTGAGGGGAGGGTGGTGATGGGGGGTTGTTGCACAAATTATATTCTCAAATTGTGATTTTGTTTTAATGTCGCGCCGCTCTGTACACTGTGTTGTTTAATACGTACGTCATATTTCTATTTTCTGTTTTACATCAACAGATTAATTGCTGTTTTATTTTAGTACTTGCAAATAATCAAAACATAATTATGGAGCTAGTTGCTCATGGAGGGATGATATTACATATACAGTGTACGCACACACACAGAGGCAGCCACACACGTCCCCATCTCATTCATGCATGCACTCCAATGCAAGCCAAACAGCCCTCCTTCACACTCACACACAGGCTTTCTTGCAGACACCCACACAAGGCAGGAGTGCACTGCTCTTTGATGCCGCCCGATGAGCTCTCGCTGGATTTTGTTTCACTCCTTTCGTGTATCTTTTCTGGGAGTGATGAGAGGTGGGCTCGACTACGTCGCTCGGCTCGCTCCGAGAGAGACGAGCGCTGGCCCCCGTCACCGGAAGGCTGCTCTGCAAAGCCACGACCTTGACCTTCCCAGCCCAAGACTTAGGTTTAACTCCTTTATCGCACTATCTCCAGGCATTTAAAAATACTCCTGAAACTCAATGATTTAACCCGCTTTTACGCTGTTCACATCAAAACTGGATAAAAAAAAAAAGCTTAATCCATCTTATCTGTTGACTGTCAAACTGCTCCAGCTAAAACCTACTGACAAAAGACAACTAGGTCACCCAGGAAAAAAAAATCTGAATTCCCCGTTACCCAGGGGAAGTTGCTGCCTGGTAATTGACTTGGGAGGATATTCAGGAGCACATTAAATATAGTCTCTTCCTGAATTAATTTGAGAGTTTCAGGACTCTGAGGTAGAGATGTTTATTTGTGTTTCTTGTTTGTTTAGATTTTTCATAGTGCAGTCATACAATTAAAAGTAATCTCTGTATTTCCCTCCATGTACCTGTTTCATTTCATGTCAACTTCTTTTTGCACCTTGGTTTTTTTTTGTTGTTTTTTTTAAATCCGTCTTTCTCATACACAAGCAATGCCATTGAACACAACACCGGTTACGCATTCATCCTGACACTCCAGAGGAGTAATGTCCTTTTGGTGGTTGTGAAATTTTAAAGAAAAGCATTTAAAGTAATCAGATTCAAGCAGGAGTGGTGTGTGTCCTCTAGATGTTGCGGGCGATACTGCGATATCTCGGCGTGAGGACAGTCATTCTTTAAGTTTTGCTGTCTCCCTTTACATGCTATCAATAGAAATTGCAGTGCTTCTCCAAAGATGGATGTCTCAGAGATTGTTGTCTGCAAGCCTGACTGCTAACTTCACCAGACTTTTGATGAAACGGACTGCTTGACAGCTGATATATTACAATTGTTCAATGACACCAAACAACAGTGCCTGTGTTGATAATGTTGCACAGACTAAGTTCCTCTAAGTGTGTGAGTGGGTGACTGTACTGTTTTAAACTTTCCCATTTGTCTTTTGTTCTAATTAGCATAGTTCAGATTAAATTTTAGTATTTATTGGCACAGAATGACCTAGGGTTATATTTAGATCCACACACGAACACCCAGTGTAGCAGTAGATTGACCTTTCTGCTTTCTTTTGCGTGCAGATTTCACTTCTTGGGGGGAGTTGGTAATAAGTAGATCACTACCTTTTGCTACGGCTCCTCCTTTCACCCCCCTGATCAGCGTGTGTGCAGGGTCACAACTAAAACACCCTAATCCGTTTGGCTACACTCGCGTGGTTGCCTGGAAACGCGCTCTCTAGCAAACAGTCTCAGTCAACTTTCTCCTACGTTGTTGTTCAGGTACCAGCCGTTGTAGGTGGGTTGGGGTGAGGAGGAGATGAGAAGCTGCTGCTGGGTGTGGGGTTCCTCCACTATTTTAAAACGACTGTCTCCTCTGAGATAATAGTGTGGTCCTTGGGTTATAAATGATGCATTTTTCTCACTAGGACCTGATAATAGCTGTTGGGGTAGAGGGGCAGAAAGTTCATCGCTCTCTTATCAAAGCTCTGTGACATTTCTCCTTCAGCTGTAAAATTTCATATCACATATCAGCTTTAAAGATGTGGCAGCCTTTGTTGAACCGATACAGCGAATTTCATTTCACCCCATATGCCTCTCTCATGGTATATTAATTTATAGCCCATTTGCTGGCTTTATAACAAGACCTATCAGTGAAGATGACTGGGCTCCAGCAGGACATCTGTGAATTGCAGCGCACAGAATATTGAACTTTGAACAGCTCTCATTTATTTACTTGGACTCAAAGGTAGTGCTTGATATCAAGAGGGATCGTCTGCCGTGCAAAGCTCAAGGATATTTTTTCGACTTTTCTCAATCCTGTCTGTCTTTATTTGCCTTTAACATTCGCTCTTACACTTAAGATACGCATGATAAAAGGTGAACCGGGCCATAAGCTGGTTCAGTAATCAGACTATTTCTCTTAGTGCCGTAGGCAAGTTCTTTGCATTGAAGTTCCTTCTTTGAACTAGTTAGAGAAGTTAAATTCATGCTGAACATAGCTCAAGCAGATCCATTGCTTGAACAAATGTTAATCTGCAGCAGAGAGCTGATGATGTCATTTGTCATGTCTGACCACTTGCCACAGATCTTACTCCAGGCCAGAAATTCTAGTAAGAATATTCAGAGTCACACTTAATAATAGAAACATTTGCGAGTGAATGGTGATTTAATTATTTTAAAGAATGAATGAAACCAGTATTTTAGCTGCAGTCATGAATCACCTAAAAACTGATTGGGTGTTAGACATTTTATTTCTATTTTATTCAGCTGATGCTGCATACACAGTGGGAAGTTTCAATGAAAAGCTGGAACGAGAAACAAGTTTATATGTGATGCTGTCAGACAGTGTGGAAGGAGATGATGTTTCCAACCTTAGTCAGAAGTCAAAAGAGGAAAAATGCATGTTACAGGGCTTTGCTGAGCAGCCCGTCATTATATCAAATATAGTTCAAGAGTGGTAGTTCATCTTATTTAGGGTATCTTTCTGTCAGTAGTCCACACCCATTTATTCTTTAAATCACACCAGGCTGGCACCCTGCCACCGAGAAGCTCATTAGCATTCAGTCGTATGCCACTGAAGGGAGAGATGAGGTTCCCTGTTCCTCTGCACCATAACAGAAAAGAAAGACAGGACACACACATAAAAACACAAACAGATGCCAGCGTGGAGCATCTCTGGTGCTATCTGAGGAGGATCTCTCCACACAAAGGGGCATTCATTGGTCTGCCAAGTATCTGTGGAGTGCAGGAACAGACCCTAGAGTCTAGCGACAGATGATGATCTTATCGAGGGAGGGGTGGTTGAGGGGGTGTAGAGGGTGAATGTGGAGGAGAGAGGGGTTGGAAGGATGGGGTACAGCTCCTGAGCCACATCATGGTGAGGTACTGGATAATGAGGAACCCTGAAGACAGAACACGGGCAATGGGTTTGTTAAATCTCCAAACAGCTCATCATGACCTGTCCTCTGTTTGTCACTTATCGCCTGACAAGTTGGCTTCTGTATTGGTCCTAAATGTCTTTGTGACAAGGAAAGGTACTGGAACGATCGCTGCTATAATTAGAAGAATTGTTAATACCCCGGTTTAGAACAGAACAGGTCTGTCCGTATATTTTAACGGTGTTAGTAAACTTGTAAATGCTCACAAAGAGCGGTCGATAAAGGGAACTCATTATTCATCCGCGGGTGCTTTTGTGGAGATCTTCCACTAGTATCTGCAACAGATGTGACAAGCCATCTGTGAGCCAAGGTCCTCAGGCAACATTTGGTGCGAGATGCAAACAACTGGCATCTAAACATGGTAGACCACAAACCGCACAAATTGAATCACGGCCCCCCTTCCCCCCCTGCCTTTGTCGCACCTACGCTTACCTGTTACCCCCACTTTTTTTTTTTTTTTTTTTTTTATTCTAAGCATCCCACCTGGAAAAAAAAGTGGAAGGGAGTCAGAACGATTGGCTGGGGAAGGGATGGCTGTAGCTGTGTGTCAATCGGGGCTAAACAGGAACTCGCATCCAAGCGGTTAAAGGCTGTGGGTCTTATCTGAGGACAAACAGAATGCATCAAGCGGTGGCTGTTGCTCTCAGTGATGACGACCAGCTGTGCACCAGTGTTTAATTATTTCTCTGTAATGAGCTTACCCACCTTCCACTGCAGCACTGGGAAGACAGCATGCAACAGCAGGAGCATGGGAGGGCGGGGGGGACACCGAGCAAAGGAAACAGTGAGATCATGTTGTACAGATGATCTTATTCTGGGACTGATTCCTGTGTGCGTGCGTCTTTCTCTAAAATACAACTAACTGGGTGTGTAACATTTTCAACACCTACCCAGCGTGACGAGTGAGTGGTTTCTTTTATCATGGGTGACATTTAGCTTTTTATTGTTAAAGTGATCAGCATTGTCAGTTGGTACCAGGTGACAACACCAACCCGATGTTTTGATCATGATTACGCATGCAAAGCAGCACAAAAGCGACCATTTCAGTTCCAGCACAACAGACGGACACATTAGCGTGCAGCAGATACGGGCCTGACACTAACAGACTACAACAGGACTGAAGGTCGTTATAAGCACATATGTAGAAAGTTCAGTGATCTCTTTATTCCATTCAGGCTGCTTTGAATATCTATTAGCAGATTTGATTAAAAAAAAAAACGGCATCCTCTTCTCAGAGTTTGTTGAAATTCCTGTGTCCAGAGAGTTTATAAAACTAGATAGAAGTTAAACTTTGAGGGTGTCTGAATCATCGCCCTTCCTCCAGCACGGACTACTTGGGGTTGTCAAGGCAACTGATCGGAAATGTACAGCTGAGAGTTGCATACACAGGGAAACATCCTCCACAGTAAACTGTGTCACAGACTACATTGGGGTTTATCATAACTATTTGATTAATCACCATCCTGAAAAAGTGCAGCGAATGTAAGAGATTAGACAGCAGAGGGTGGTGAGGAGGTGAGCATCAGTAGTAATAACAGTGCTATCCCGTTTCACTGTTAATTAACTGGAGCGTTGCACGGCACTAACAAGGGCCCGGCCTTCCTGGAACAACAGAAATAGGCCTGCTGCTAGCTGCTCTCACCAGCCACCGAGCCTGCACTGTCTCACAGAGATTATCTCAGCACAAGACACCTTTCAAGTAAGGTTAGCATGCGATGTGTCTGAGGCACACCATCAGATGGATGCTCACTTGATTTGCTTATCCATTTTGATACTGCGTGACTTTAACCTTTTCTGTTTACTGCGGGGTTTGAGGCATTAATGCGATCGCACATGTAGGCTGAGGAGGGAAGGACAATGATAGAATGTCACTGTGATTTGATGTGGAGCCTGTGTTGCTATATTGATGCTCTTTAGCTTACTACTTTGGGTTCTGGTGTGTTTTTAGGAGAGCTGGATGCCTTCCTCAAGGATGGCGAGCGTCGGATCCACAGCCGACAGCAGCTCCCCGTGGGGACAACATGGGGACCTTTTGAGGGGAAGATCGAGATGAGCACTGACAGCAGCGCACTGGTACGTCCTTGATTCCAACTGTGTCATTTTAAACATTTTGGTGGCGCTTTGTATTATTAACCTACAACAATAATCAAATAAAAGATTAATTGCAATGAAAAAAGAAATGGGACAGACTTAAAACACAGCGGTTATGCGCAATGAATAAAAAGAGGAAATGAAACTGTGATACGAGAAGTGATTTACATGTAATAAGGATCCAGGTTCAGCACAACAAATCTTGTTTAAAACATTATTGCAGAATTTGTGATGGTCTGGTCTTTACATTAGTACCGGTGTGCTCTTTGCAGCATGCAGGCATATGAGCACAGTAGTAATATATAATATTACCACTAATACAAAACATATATAATCATCTGCTGTGCTACTTACTAATTCTGAATGAGGAGGACCCTGGATTGGTAATACCTGATCAGAAATGTTGTGAAATCCAGTAATAAGAATGTTGATGTCATGGACCATCAAGTGGAAAGATATATAGTATAAAAATGACAAAATATATAATATATGTTCTTAGTTAATAGCTTGTAATAAATGGATTTGCTCCAGTAACTTATTTTTTGTAGAAGAAACTAAATATAATCATTTACTGACAATCATTAGACAATTGTCTCTGCCATCTGCCATCTCAAAAATTCTTTGTTGTCATTTGTTATTTGGTGTGGAAACTGGTTCTGGTATGAAGTTGCATTGTTTGTCTAAACCTTGGCAGCCAAGGCAACATGATTACTATATCATTTGTAATTCCCGTGACATTACAAGCTACTGAGGTGACTCTTCCGAGATCCAACGGGCCCCCGACAAAAGCCTTTGAAGTGCATCCATTTAAAGTGTTTAATCTGCATATTTCATGACAAAACACTCCTAATGGGTGGATTTTGAGCCGAGTCCAGCCTTTAACTCAATGAAGTCACAATGCATTATGGTTGACGTTACTCTGCACGCGGCAGCTTCATATGCGTTGCTTCAAAGCCGAGGCGCGTGTCGACCTGCTGCTCTGGTGAAGTGACGAGTCCTCCGTGGATTTGATATCCCATTCTGCATTTCGATTAATTAAGAAATTCCTATTTAATGCCTAACTGCGCCACATTCATCCAGTTAAGCAACATAAGGCAGGGTCCATAAGGATTTTGCGCTCAGAGGTCCTTCTTCATTTTCCCAGATTCCTTAAACATATAACTTTATTAAATGATGTCAGAACCATTTGGACTGTTTTCTAAGCTCCCCTCAGTGGCTTTAAATAACTCAGGCCGTATTATAGCCATGAAATATGGCTTCTCTCAGGGTAGAGCCAGTTATCCTTGGGCGGAAAAGTGATTTGACAGAGCAACACCTCAAGTTGCCTTCCAAAGTAACACACTCCACATATTTCTCCAGCAATCTCTGCATGAATTTCCCCGAAAGGCATCTAAAAGCAACCTTCATCTGTCCTTCAAATGACCCTCAGACCTGGCAAGACGATGTCATACGAAACATTTCCTTGTGCTGGTTGTTGCTCGAGTGAAGATACAGTACAAGCGTCACACACTCGCAGCTCCAGTTGTGTAAACTGACCGTTGCTTTTCGGTGACGCGATAAGTTTTTAAATAACTGTCGTCTGAGGAATTCACTGCCACTTCTCAGCTCCTCCCCACATTTTCCTGAGCGTGTGTGTGTGTTTTTTTTTTTTTTTCCAAGTGAGCAGGTGCTGGTCGTCACCTGTAATAGACTGTGGAAGGGTTACAGAATATGCCAAACCTCCCTCGCAATTAAAAGCAAGAGGAAGGAGCTCTGGCATATTGCCTTTAAGGATCTCATGTGTGTCTACTCTCATGGGGCCCTTTCAGTGCTTTGCTTCTTGCCCTCCTTCTCTCCTAAGTTTCATCTCTCAAATGGGGTACTGGCTGTTAGCAGGTTCTCACTATCTCTCATTAAAGGCTAGGTCAACCCAACTGCCATGTTTTGTTTTATTGAGCCTTCTTTCAGGGTTCATTGTAACTTTTTTTCCCGTTGTTTCTTGAATTAAGCCAGAAACTATCCGTCTTTTTTTTTTTTCCTCTCTCTCTCTCTTTGCACATCATTAGAGAACCATCCCATTTACAGTAGCATTGTTTTATTTCTTTATTTTATTTTTCCCCCTAATCAAACCTCCAGTCATCAAGCTGTTGCCTTGTTATACGCGCAGCCGTTTGCAACACCCCCTAATATGGTGCTGGGTACGTTTATCTGAGTTATTTCAGTGGGAGTCGAGGGAGTTTTTGCTCTGACACATAGAGACAGGAGCAAACCCTGATGTCTCACCTGGAGAGGAGAAGAAGGAGAAGTTGAAATAGCTTGTGCGAGTGTGAGGAAAGGGAGGTGAGGGGGGGAAGAAGGAAAAAAAAAAGAAACGTGGCTAGTTTTGATGCATGTCAGGGCGGCCGGTGCTGCAGACCAGGGTCAGAAGGCGGTAGAAAGCGTTTGAGGTAGAAATAAAGGCTCATTGCTTCATGGGGTCTACCTCAGCTAGAAGGCACGCTCAGTCATTCTTATGAAGTGTGACCTCCACAGACTATTAAATCTCCTTTTACTCTCTTAGATTTTTTGAAACCATAGAGGGGAATGAATAACCTGAAGGCAGCCAGGTATATGGCAGGAGTGACACCTCTCCCGTGCTTGAAACACACGACCCGCTGGTGAGATATTGATATGCCCTCTCTGAAATCACACATATTTTATCCCTTCATCCAGACACGTCATTTAAGAGACGACTTTTTAGAGGTCAAGCTATTTTGGTCGAGCTGCTACGTATGGTGCTCAGGTCCATTTCTCAATTCTTGGCATAACGCCCAGAGAGGGACTGAGTGTAAAGACTCCTTTAAGTGGCTTACTGTAAATATAATAATGAAAAGTTGTTGAATTTAAAAAGCTTTTGCATTAAACTGGACAGGGGCAGCGCTTTGGCATATGCACAGCTGTTTAGGAACAAACTATGTTAGGTCCAGCTAACCAGGTGTCCAGGTGGGACTGGTGGTTGGCTTTCTCGTCTCTTCTTTGAAGGGAGCTGTACTGTAGCTGGTGTTTGCCTAAGTACATGTGGTGTAACATGGGAGCCAGCGTGAACTTGGCTGCCGGCGGACGACAGGCCTCAGTAGCCGAGCAGAGTGATTGATGGCGCCGAGAAAGAGCGGAGAGTGGAGCGTTACATGCGGTTGTCCAGGCCTGGAAAGAGCGAGGTGTGAAGCTTGAAAAAGAACGAATAAAGAGAGAGAGAAGGGAGACAGAGGACAACAAGCATGACAGGAAATCTGGGCATCTGCTGGACAGAGATAGGGTCACATCTCGACCGTTTATCAAAGAGGAAAGCAGATTTCACAGCTGATGGGTCGGCCGTGGCAGGTCTGTAGACCCCAGGGGCTCCGCTTGGCATGAGAGACTGGAGTTATAGTTATTGCTGTTGCAGACCTGTTAACACAATAGTGCTGAACTCTGTTGGACAGCTCATGTGCTTGGCTTTGCCGCGCTGCTGTGTTGTTTATCGTTCTTAGATCACATATAGATCAAACCTCCACATGTGTTGTTACTTTATTTTAAAGAAGAGAATGTCATGAATCAGAGCAGCTATAGGCTCTGGTCTATAATAATAATTTAAAAAAAGACCAGAGTCTGAACTGAAATCGAGGCAACTGGCCTGGGTCGGGCAGAGGTAACAGAGACAAAATATCCAGTAAGCGAGAGAAACAAAAATCTGGACAAAACATCCCAGATGTAGCATCTTGCTGCTGCTGTTGCTGCTCTGTTCCTCTTCCTCCTCCTCCTCCTCGTGTCGTCTCCTCTCTTCTGTGTCTGACTGATGGAGCTGCCAGGGCGCCGTCTCATCCCTCACTTTTCTCACTGATCAATCAGACCATTAGACTCCAATTACAGCCGCAGCCCTGACGCAGGTGAGCAACGAGCAAATTCACCCGGCTGCTGACAATGCCTCCGCCCGGCTTCCTCGCACTCTCCAAATTAACACGAATTAATAGTGACACTCAGACATAAATGTCTGCAATCAGGGGGCTAAATTAACAGTCTGGGTCGAAGCTATTGAGTAGCAGGTGTCTTTAAAAGCAGTAATTACCTATGCTGGAGGAGAGGAAGAGGAGAGGAACCGAGAGGAGAGGGTGGCCCACGGTTTGCCTGGAGTAAGAGGCCTGGCCTGGTGAGCCTGGCTTCAATTGTGGGTGTTAATAATTGATTGGGAGGCAATCTATTAATGAGCAGCAGATTTAGAGCTCTGTTGTAAATGTGTGTTGATGAGGGTGTTGCCGCCTCTTGTACAATGCCTTACCAATGCTAATTACTGGGGCTTAGTCAAGGTGCACTGTAATGAGTCTGGATTCAATAGAATTCTGGCCTTTATGTGTTTTGAGGGCATTTTAGTGCTAATTACATGGTAATTAATATGCACACGCCTTGCCTAATTCCAGATTAAGATCTATCAAGCTGTTTTTATCTTATCTAGTATCTTAATAGACGCGTGTTGTGCATGATTGTGGAGTATTAGTTGATGATGAAGCAAATCTACTAAAGTGATCTGTAGCACAAAAGAATAAAAAGACAGTGAATTCTGAAACATACATGATACATGACAATACTGTAGGTTTACAGGCTAATTAAACATAATAACCACTATGACTATGATAGTACACTTGAATTATACATAAAGTTTCTTTAAATAAACATATGACAGTAGAGAAATGATTTTTAACATTTCTCTACTGACCTTAAGCATCAAAATGGAAGAAAGTTACTAAAATGGGCCGAAGCTATTAAATGCATGTATGGTTAGAGTGTTTTGAGTGTCCATGCACTGAAGTGTGCAGAGTGTGTGTGTGTGTGTGTCTGTCTGTGTGTGTGTGCTTCTTTAAGCTGTGAACAGAGAGCTTTTCCATGTAGACTACAGAAGAGCAAAAATGTCAAGATACTGTCCTAATTTTCACCTGGGACAGAGGGAGAGGCAGAGGCTGTCAACTGATGGAGTGTGATTATTGTGTAATTTAGTACAACAGTAGGAATATTGGCCTGTGCAACCAAAAAATGCTCCAGAAATTATTCAGCCCATCACTCAAGCCATTTATCTCCCACCTTTTGCCCACCCTCTCCCTCCAATATGTTTATTGTTAGGTACCCCTAAACTTTAACAAGTGGTGGCGGATTTTTCCGTTTCAGAAATTATATTTTTCTTCTTGTCATTGCTTCATTAATCAAGAGGAGGCATTCTGAAAAATGTTTTGTTTTGGAGGCTGCAATCTATTTTGTGTGTGTGTGTGTGTTGTAGTTAATCTGCGCCCGTGGCAGGTTTCCCCTCCGAAACGCAGCGCTAAGCAGCGGTATCGCAGGCCTATTGTTGTAGCCTCTGTCATAGCAAGGAGAGCCTGATGCAGGCCTGGGCTCGCCTGATAAGGAAAAGAGGATTCAACATGGCTGGAAAGGAGAATCAGTGGGACTTGAGAGTGGAGTACGGATGGGGCAGATGCGCTCGCACACACACGCAGACACACACACACACATATGTACAGATTCACACAGACATACAGAATCATATACACACGTCCTACACACGAGCACATGAGCTGACACACACACACACACGCACAAATCATCACCATCATCACACTGGCATATGCCCAGGCAATTATTTACAGTAACATCCAATTACATATGCAAGAAGACACCCCAGGATAGGACTCTGTAGCATGGCTGCTAAATGACACACACAGCATCAAATATGTATGCACATAAACAAACAAACAAACAAACCGTCTCGCTATAAACATACCAGCAACAATGCGATGTCCATAAGGTTAACTGAACTGCCTGCATTTGAAGGTGGCCCGTGCTTTCTAGCTCAAAGTCACACTGTCTTGGATATGATTTGAAAACACCAGACATAATCAGCACTAACAGGATTTGAATTTCTGTGTTGGACACACAAATAATTTTGGCACAAAGAATGTGGCTTCATCTAATGAAATAATGGGCCCAAATTTTAGGCGGAGAACCAATTTGTGATTGCATGCATCAATTATTTCTTGGGCTTAAACCAATATCAGGGCTGGGGTCTCTTCAGATGGGTAAAATGGTAATTATCTGGCCCGCTTTCCCCTTGCCCAGTGTCATCCATATATTTATCGATGGCATTATCGATGGTTTTCATGTTCGTACATTAGAGGCGGGAAACATCCAAGCCCAGTCTATTGAAGTGGGCCTTTAAATCTGAGCTTCTTTAACACAGATCAGTGTGACATTGATGTATGTTTGTGAGTCACATAGAGAGAGAGTGTTAGGCTGTGACAAAGAAACACACAGACATTGATTTTATTGTTATTTATTTCTTCCAAGCCCGTATTTAAAAGTGCTTGGCTGGAAGTCATTGCCGCCCACAGCTGCATGTATGAGGCGTGAAGCCCTCAGTCACTCAGCTGTTCGGAGGCGCAGTAGTGCAGCCACAGCCCAGCTCCACTGTTTGAGAGATAATGCGTGGTTGACTTGATCTACAAGTGAATTTGACATTTTCTGTCCTTACATCACAACACAACTACCCAAACTGATATGGCAGGTCCCCTGATAAGCAGAGCAGGACTCACTGATTTGCTTTGTGCTTGCTGTAATGGCTGCCTGGCTTCCTCAAACAGGCCATGGATAAAGTGATGTAACCAAACAGCCAATGCTGAGAAGGGGATTATTTGCGTGATAATTCACTGCGTTTCTGTCTATAAACAGTCCCGTTCTTGTGGTAAATACCGGTGGGAATGATATAGCTAATGTTTCCTCAGAATTAGGCCATTGTCCTCTTAATTATCTGTTGGTCATATCAGGAGCATTTAAGCTTTATTTTGTTTGCACATAGATAAATAAAGCACTGACATTGTTTAGTGTTTAGGTTCCTTTTTCACATTCTCCATCATGTACTGTAGCACCTTAGCTTACATCAATTTAAAAGTCACTTCACAGACAAAATTATTCAATACAGAAAAGCCTATGTTCCCTTGAGCATTATGCTGCTGTATTAAATATATATTGCAGAAGGCATATTATAAATTTTGTCTTTTGATTTTGCTCAACGCAACTGAAACTTCTATTTTCCTTGACGTGCAGTTTGAAACAGTCCAACCTGAATTGTGTCTTCTTCCAGATCCGTCTCCAAATCCATCTGTTTGCAAACATTCATTAAGCTTGACTGCTGATTTTACATTTCTCAAGCCACTTCTCGAACGGAGTCTGCTCAAAACTCAGCAGTTCCTAACTAGTTATGGCCGAAAGCCCCTGTGAGTTCCAGTGATGTTCAAGGTCCCTGCAGGGCCACACTTCACACCCGCAGGGCAAGAGGGTGAGCCGGGTGTTCGTCCCCCTCGCAAGTCTCGGCTGGATGCTGTCTGCCAGTGGAGCGGATAACTGTCACGCTGAAGAGATGTAGTATCTGCATGCTCATGGCTTCTCTACGTCGTAAACACACAAACAGCTTGATATCACCATTAACATTCATGAACAACTGTTCCATTTCGGATGGCATGACACTGAAACAAGTCGCACACTATCACACACACACACACTTATCTCAGAGTTTTATGAATTTAAATGTTCTTGTAGCAGATTTGGGGAGATGTGATTTAACTTATTTTAATAGCGTTGAATAGGCAAAGCTCGGTTTCTGTCTTTATTGGACGTTAGTTGCAGGCAACATTAGCGACGCTCAGAAGTCCCTGGCTTTACACACATCGCCTTGTTTTACAGTGTGCAATATGTCTTCCCAAATGAGCGCTTTTCCAACACTTCAATACTCAACAGACCTCTATTGCCGCAAAGACACAAGAGGAAGAAGCAGCAAGAAGAAAAGCAAAGTAAAACAAAGTTGAGTGGTGCCAGCTGCTTTGCCATCTGTCACCGTCATGGCTGTAACTCATGATATGTTGAAACAACTTCCTTGAGAAGTGGTGGAGATAATTCTTGATAGTTTCCATTTGCAAGCCCCTGATCGAACTTTTGGTATTTCAGCGCAACGTCACTTCAGAGCGGGGTTTGGCGGAAGTTGTAGATGGCTGATAAATCTCCGATTGTCAACAATAATAACGAGTTGCCTCTATCTTCTTTTTAGAGGGCGTTTTACACTTTGAAGTTTGAGCTTTTTGTCAAGAAGAAAGGCTTTTCTCGTCTTTCTCTCTCTTGGTCACACTGGTGAGGGAGACGGAGGAGCGCAGGAGCGTCGCTTGCCTCGCCTCCTTCAGAGAAAGAGGGACAGCAGCCGTACACGGAGACAAACCCCTGCTGGTAGACCTTGATAAGTCCTCACTGGCCCTTATCCTGGCCTTAGCCGTCTGATCCTCAGCCGGATAAACAACAAATTAGGACAGCTTGAAACGCTAGCAGTGACGATAAGGAAGATGATAGGTGCTGCTGGACATAATGGTCTGGACAGTGTCCATTTGCTTCGTGGTGGTCCGGCGGTTCCTCATTAGGTGGTTTCATATGAGGCTGTCAAAGCAGGAATATTATACCACGGGGTCGTCAGCAGACTAATTGGGTAACAAAGACCATTTCCAGCTCGGAAAACCCATCTTTTAACAGTGCGTGTGCTGAGACTCTGATAAGAGAGTTCACAGCTAATGCATTTAGTAAGGGGCAAGTTCACCATCTTTATCTTATTTACTTAACTTGGTGTAAATATTGTTGGTCTTTTACCGTGGCTTTAGCGAGACCCCATTTCTCTGAAGTGCATGGAGAGATCAAACCATTGAACACTGAGGTGGTATGTAGATGATCAGCTGGTATGCAAATCAAACATGCCGCACCTTTGTGGTCGTCATTAAAACATTTGTGATGGCTTTCAGCTATTGTGCCTTTTTATTTCTTCTACTTTTGACTGTGTTTATTCTTATTCATCTTCACTGCCCCCATGTATGGATATTGCTCAGTTTTTAAACGAGGAGATTGGCTTAAAAGAATCAGAGAGTCTCCTGAAATGTAAAAATCACATACAGTAGATGCCATTCTAATGCATCGTGAAATTTATAACTCCACCAGAAAAGAGACGGGAGTTCAAAAGAATATTAAAATTCAATACCTAAAGGGGGCACAGAGGTTTATCTAAAGTCAGGAGCTTTATTCAAGCATCATGCCTACTATTTTATTGTTTGTCTTTATTTACTGCCTCTGACTGATCCTAGTCTTCCACGTGTGGTTATGAGAGCAGGGATTTGTTGTGACCCCCATTGACTGATTGACTCCTTGAGTTCCTTTTGCCTCCTCTTTGAAGAAATCCCCCGTCCACATGTTTATTCCCAACAGAGAACGCATGGATCAGTCCAGAGAATACGCCACCTGCCACCTTGACCCCCAGGGGCCATGGTAATATCCATACAGGTGAGCATTACTGGCTTCCAGGTTCTCTATTATGTTCCCTCACACAGCTTCTCACTGCTTGGGGAGTCAGCCCTAACTTACATGCAAAAGATCAAACAAGTCCTTCCCAATTGAATTCAAATGAGAAATTTCAAGTAATTCAAAGTGTGAGCAGTGAAACGACAGAGCTGTTCTGTCCTCTGACCAAAGCCCGACACAAGACGCTCATATGTGCTCTACCCGCAAGACACGATTGAGTCCCGGAGCCACATGCATTACAGATTCCACTCTCTCTTGTTTACAACTTCAAATGGTTCTCAGGACATACTCATTACACATAGTTACTGCAGTACACGTGCAATTACTTGTGAAGTTGAATTCAGCATTCATCTCTACAAAGAAAGTTGTGGGTATTGTAGTCCGATGCTGAAGGGCTCGGCGTGGTGGGAAGGAAGCACAGAAGAAAGTTCTGAGTGAATCCGGGCACCGTGTTGCAGGTGATCTGTAAATATGAAAGGAAAGGAGAGATGACATGGAGGAGATGAAAGTGGGGATGTAGAGAAAAGGACAGGAGGCATGAGGAAAAGGGAAAACAGATTGGTAGGGAAGGGACAGGGATGGTGGCAGGAGGTGGAGGAGAAGGAGGGTTGCTTGTCTTCGGGGCAGGTGCAGCTTAGACTAAACTGTTTGGCTTCAGAGTTGGAGCACCCCAATGTGCCTGGGGGTTTTGAAGAATGGAGTATAGATAGAGCCACACGCCCCCCCACCACCACCCTGTAAGTGTCTATTCTTCATTTGTCTCCTCCCCAATTTTGTAAGCGGCATACTTTACACCTTCAGTTGTGTTAAAGATGTGGTATTGATTCGACAGCAAATTTAGAATCCAGAGTAGCAGGTGATTCGTTTGCCTTATTAACATCTTACCTGCGTTAAAGCAGCACAACATACAGTTGTCATGCAGTGCCACCCATAGTCAGTATAAATACAACAGAGTGAACATTTCAATGGGGTGAAATAAGTAATAGCTAATGCAGCACATGAGCTTTGATGCTTACAGCCCAGTCAGCAGGATAAAAGGTGATTTAAATGAGAAAATATTTATTCCCCATAGCGCCGCCATGATAGCAGCAGCCAAATAAAGGCACATGCGCACAGTGATGGGTGTCCCTTTAAAGATTCCGGGAACAGCAGTGACTCTCTCAATTTAATCGATTTTAAAATGAAAAGTCAATTTAACAAAGTTGAAAAGAGAAAGATGGGCTAAGGGAAGAAAAAAGCATTCTCTTGCACTCAAGCAGTAAACTAACTGCCGCACAGAGCAGGCAGAGATTTCAGCTGAATTATCTCCCACCTCACATTTGCTCTTAGGCAAGCAGTTTAAAAGCCAAGCGATTGAGCCAGTGATCCAATTTGAAATGCAGAAATGATTAGAGCAGCTTGCCTCATTTCATATCGAAATTCTCTGATTTATGACAGGGCACCAGCCAAGATCTATCTCTAAAGGGAATTAGTGTGCAATTCCTGCATATTTCTGTTATTTAGTCTCCCAATAGCAGATGCTATAGCCTTAGAGAGGGTGAGGGAGAAGCCGGAATGAAAGCGGTCTGTAGGTATCTTTTCATTTCAGCAGATGTAACCGTGGCCATTTAGAGGAGGGGAAAACGACACAAAAGCAGACTTGAGAAATGGAGGTGTTTCCTGCTTTATGTCGGATGTTGACACAGAATCTTATTTCAGGGCATAATGGAAAATATGCAGCATTTAACTAAGCATATACGCATTTTGCCCGGTGTGGGTGAGCAGAGACTGTGAGGTTTGCTTTGGCCATTTTATTCAACCAAAAAAAAAAGAAGAGACCCTTGCAACCCATCCATCCTTGAGGCTAAGAAAATATTAATACGCAGAGCGATAACGAGGGCTAGAGGAAAATCTCCCTTAATGAAATTTCCAGTTGACCACATGCAATTTGTTTCATCGCGGTGAACAACTAATTGCAATGGACGTTATCAAGGTGTGAGTGTGCTGTCTGCTGTAAACTGACTGGTAAAACAGGTACAAATCCTTTATCCTCACTCCCATGTTAGAAACAGAGAACATATAAACTTGACATAACCCATACATAAGCTTGCTTTTTGTTGTATTTATTCTGCTGGCAGAGGGGTCTGGGAAGGACAAGGCACCAGAATCGATGCTAACGCAGGGGTAATAAATGTGACGCGAGTGGGGGAGAAAGTGAAATGTGTTCGACGACTGGAGTGAATAGCGTTTCATACCATTATATACTGGAAGATTTCAACTGGTGTCTTTGTTTTAAAATGGCACTGCTTCATAGCGAGTGGGTGTTGAAAGCGGTGAATGTCGTGAGATATTCAGACAGAGTGGTTTTGATCTCTCAGTTGTCTAAATCCTGCAGCTGTGGGATCAAGACAGATACAGTGCCAGTCAGTGACCTTGGTGGAGGGAGGGAGGAAAGAAAAAAAAAAAAAAATAAGGAAAATAATCTTTCCCACCAAGGTTTGTATCGATTTCACCTGCCCTGACCATGAAGTGGGTTAAGAGTAGCCAGTGGTGGTGAAATGGTCAGCGGTGATATCATTAGCTCGTTGTTTACACAGGGAAGCACAGAGTTAGAGGAAGGCTGAGTGTCACAAGCCACTTTCTTCTTCACCTCCTTCAGCTGATCAGAGGATCATGGTATCAAGGAGGGATTAGTAGCGACTTGGGATTTGTGTGATTGGTTAATTTATTGCGGTGATGGCAGGTCTTTCATCTATGGCAACATTTAATCAGCGCAGCCACAGAGGCTATTACAGGTTAGCTCTTTTCTGGAGTCAGTCCGGCTGTGCCATCAGCTCTATCACAATTCCCCTGAAATTTCCAAATTATCTGGAACAGGCTTTAGCTTCTCAGTAATAAAAATTAGAACAGATTCCTGATAGAAGCTTTTGCTCACACAGGGCCAATTATAAATAGTACAGCCCTGCCTTGGAAAAAGGGAAACGGAAAGGGGAAGGGGGGGAAAAATCCAAGTCTGAGAGATGTGCACAGAACTTATCGTTCAGCCCCTGCTCTGCTCTGATCCAAATCCGTGTGGCTGAAAATTTATATTAGATTTTATCACAGAGGCCTAAGTCTAGAAAAATCAATGAAGGTTATCTTTTATGTTGCGGCAACTTGTGGAAATATTGATTTTCATTTTACAGCGAATTTGGAGCATCAGTTTGTAATCACTTCCTCGCTGACTACACTGTTTTGGTCACTGTATCTCTTACACGAGGAACGGTAACAGAGCTCAGAGGGGGAAAAAAAAATAATAATAAAAATACCGGGAGAGTATTGAAACCACTGGAGTGAAGGCAGAGGGTGGATAAACCATAACACAGTGCATAGACAGGAAGGCCAGGAGGGTTTTTACAGGCTCTGACAGGGATGATAGACTGTAAACTGATATTAAACACTGTATCTCTATAAAGGAAACAAACATCTCCTTTTTTAGTGTCACTTTCTGCAATACACATTACAAATGTCTGCTACGAATATATAGTAAATGGGTCTGGGAAACGTGGAAATATTTTTCACATCACTCAGATGACATTGAAATTTCAAAAATAAGTTATGACTAGTCTCTTGGATACATGCAAATTTATATTTTTGGCTGCTGACATATTTATCTGTGGATTAAGGGTCAGCATATTTTGCAAACTCCACTCAGTCTGCCGCTTTGTACAGGAAAGAGCTTCCATACGTCACATCCCCCGGCTGAATGATTGTTAGGTAGACGCCAGAAGAGAATTTGTTTCTAAAAAACGAGTTCATCATATGCTCCCTCGCTCCAGGGAAATTGTAATTTTCTGCTTGTCAATCTGCATTTCTTCCGGCCTCAGCCACTTAGGCCAACTGATCCAGTTGTACGAAATATTTTCATTTGCAGACGCTCCTCCCTGCCGTGACGCCATCGCGCCTTAATCCCCAAATATGTTGTGCGCAGTTGCTCTTCTGCATTTCTTTGTCTTTGTGACGGCTGCTACATGCAGCATGCTTACAAAGCACATAGGCCACTATTGTCGCTGTAGGTTTATTATGTAAATGTGCGCTGACAGGTTGCCATGGGATGCTGCTGCTCAGCTCCACAAAAAGGAGGCAAAGAAAAAAGTAGCAAATTATTTATTTTAATGAGAATTAAAATGGTTTCAGAAGCAATAAGTCAAGTAACCATTGATCGCTGCAATTATTTATTACTAATTTCTTCAGACAATGGCAACATATCTACTTAATGTGGTATTTTGTCCCTGTAGGCCATATTAAGAGCAGCTGGAATATCATGAATTCCCAGAGGCTCCGAGGGAAGGCAGAGAGGCCTCTTGCTGCTGAATAAGAGATGGCTCCAGCCTGGAGATCTAAGAAAGGGTTAATCTGATTCCCATTTCAGATAGTTGTCCTAGCAACAATCGGCCGGTCTGCTCTGCTCCTTTGACAGGGGTGTGAGATTTTCAGGTTAGCCAGATAGAAGACTTTATTGTGAGGCTAATTTGAAATGTGAAATCGCGGATGACTTAAATTACAGAGGTCCCCCCTCTCTCATCTGCTGCCAGGATGGGATAAGAAGATGCCAGGAGAAGGAATAAGAACATCAACAGACACAATTTACTGTCTGTGTTTGATCAGTTTGGCAGTTTAGTTTGCCAGTGTGGTGCTATTTATATAGTGTGTATATGTATGTATGTGTGTGTGTGTGTATATATATGTAGACAGACTATTTAGAAATCGGCCTTTTTCATCATGTGTCTCTAAAAAAAATGTTCTGTGTCCTCCAGCCTTTGACTAGATAGAGTTCATGGAAAGAGAAATAGGCGGGTGGAGGTGGAGAAGGAGGAGGAGGGGGCATGCAGGTGCACTGCCGGAGCTCAGCGCTCATCTCTTGTGCATATCTGTGCCAATTCAGACCTTTAACATGCTCAAGTGACATTTGCATTTATCCTTGAAGGTTGTTGCCTTGTGCGTGGGAGACATAAGTGAAAAGCACAGGAGGCGACTGGTATTTTTCTCTTGCATTAGGCAGATGGACAGTGTCCTGTCTCTGCCTGCCTCTGAGAAAGAAATGAAGTGTTGAGATTGCACCTCAACCCATTTTCTCTTAGCTAAACTATTTCTGTTACATCCTAATGAAGGAAGGCCCCGGGGTTCAAAAGTAATGGCCTTGAAATACTGACTTTTTGCCTTTGAGGAATAGGCTACAGTTCCCGAGTGCCTGAGATGTTGCTGCCAGCCAGGTTCAAACGCAACACCACCAACACGCCGCTCTGAGAGAAGCAAAGATAGTAAACCAAATAACGCAGAAGGGAATATCACATGAGGATAAACAGAGCAGGCAAATGTGGTGACACTGCACCGTGTGAATCTATTATATTGGATGTTGTACTGTATCACCTTCTTTTATTTTTTTTCCTTTCTGAGAAATAAAACTACACATTTGACCTTTGACCAAGAAGAAAAATGACCTTACACATTCCGAATAATTTCCCAGCATATTATAAAAACTGTAACCTCAATCGCCTTTTGAAATGGATCCTGATTCTTTGAATTCTTTCGCGCTTGTTTCAGGAAATAGTGAGATCTTGGCGATAGTGAAGCACAATGTGCCCAAAGTTCACCCACGAACACTTGCTTCCTTCTTTCTCAAAGTCATCGGCTTTTTCTTCCCTCTTTTTTTGCATTTTGTCTTCTAAATTGCCCGACACCTTAAATGTTGCTAATCTGAGAGATCTGATTCTGAGGATGATCAAGGGCTTCAGTATTGGGGTTGTGGGTTTGTTTTTATGACATAATACGGGCTCTTGCACCCATTCGTCACCACTCCAACCCACTACTGGAGCCTGCAGACGCCACACAGACACACAAAGCCTGCCCTGATTTTCAAATGGAAAAAAACAACCCACGGATTGGGTGGACTTGAGTTGCATGCTGTATAGTTTCTAAAATTGTCTTTTTAGGGCCATTCAGCGCAGCAGAGGAGCGTAACTCAGTGGTTATTAATGTTGCTTTAATCACCAAAATAAGCAAATGATTAGTGTTTGTTATCTGTCCCCGTCCAGAAGACGAAGAGCACGGTCCCGGTGGTGCTGAGCGCTGGCCCCAGGTGGCTGTTGGATGTGACTTGGCAGGGAGCGGAAGACAACAAAAACAACTGTGTGGTGTACAGCAAAGGTAAGCAAGCAGCACACAGGCATCCTGTTATCTCTCCGCAGCGCAGCACACCACACCACACCACACCACACCACAGCACAGCACCGCCACAAAGACACTGACAATTCTCCATCCACTCCACTCCTGCCCGTCTCTCACTCTCTGCCTCTCTTTTACTTTTTCCCTTCCGTTTGCGGCTCTCCTTGCTCCTCAAAGTCACAAATGCACTCCAATGACTGCATGCGCGTAGCTACAAGGGCACACAAAGAGACACGTGCACATGCGCGCGCCCACACCATATCTGTTTTTCTCATCCAGAGAGTAATTTATATCACTAAAACTCTGATTAGGAACTGAGAAACATCACTTGACACACAAAGTTAATGGTCTTTAGATTTCACAAGGTAATTAATGCCCCTTTTTTTTTCTTATACTAAGTGAATCCCTATCTCAGAGAAGATAGAGAGCAAGTGGGGATAGGTTTGCCATTTTGCTTCATTTGTTCTCTGACTAATTCAGCAAAGCTTTAGCTGTATATCTTCTAAATCAGAGATAGAAAGCTCCTTAGAAATAGATTTAGGTTCATATGTGAGGCAAACATACGAGTGATCTGTCATAAAATCCATGTTGTTAGTTCAAAATGGACCCTGAAGGCACCAAATGACTCCTCAATCTGCTGCATTGTGTCCAGACAAAACCCCCTCATTAAAACATCGCAACATGGATCTGCAGAGAAGCGAGTCTGTTGCAGGAGACGATGCTCAAACTGTACACAGCCCTGACACCACAGTCTGTAGCTTTGCTTCTTCTGAAAGCACAAGGCTGCCGCAGCTATAATTGGGTCTTGACGGGTGTTAACCACAGAGACAGAGCAAAATAAATACGTAAATAAGGATGTGTTTTGGATTCTAAAGGGTGAAGGAAAGGGGCTCCATTTATCACTTTTCAAAAAATGATTACCCCGTGACAATACCCCCAAAGCTGAAATGGAGCTTCTTCTCCCTCAAAGTGAATAAGTGGCAGGAGTGGGATTTGCAACCCGGATTTTCGGTCTCCCAATTCTCATCTACTAATCACTAGACTGCACTGGGGAGTTATCCTCTTAACCGGCTACTTAACTTTGTGCTCTTTATCACCAAATCATTAAAGTTTTGATAAGCTGTTAAAGAAGATTATGCACTTCTTTAAAAATCTTCTAATCTTTCAGCTCAGAGACTGACTATATGAAACAAAAAAGGGGAGCAATAACAGGATTTTTTCACTATTTAAGTCTGAGAATTTCCTCTGCCACTCTTCATCCATGTATCCTCGAGATACCATCACATTCACACACACACACACACACACACACACAGCATCGCAACCTCAGCTGTGTATCACCGACAGTTCCTTTGTTTGTCTCTTCTAGTTTGACCTTATTAAATTAAACACAATAACATCTCCAGACGTGCCCTTGCGAGAGTTGTTCTGCGTTGTACTGTATAAGTTCATTACTCTAAATCCTCCACGAGAATCGGCGCACGCCTGCCAACTGATAAGTTACGATAACGGAGAGAATAGCGAACGCAAAGAATTAATTGAAATCTGAGAGGAAACGATCTCTCGTCACTTGGTGGTAGCTGTGAAACAATCACTCAGTGTAAAAACTCCATTGAACTCATTAAATTGTAGAGTCACCGAAACAGCCAGAGTTTTTCCATCACGAAAACTTTTTTGCCTTTGAAATGAACGTTTCATTAAATATCAAAACTTTGATAGTACTGTGATACTACAAGTTACAAAAAAAAACCCATCCAGGCTGTGTAATTCTGTACTTGACTTGAACTGCTTTGTAGCAACTTTGCCACAGAGCTTTGGATAAATTGGTTGGGTGTCCATTTTTCTCTGCTCTCAAACCAAAATTGTTCCACACTTTGCTCCTGGCGCTTCTTTTTTTCAAGGTGGACTTGGACTAAGTTCAGAAAGTGGTGAAGTGTTTGATGCCGTTCAGGTGTTTGACTCTTGCATCCAGACACGATTTATAGTGCTCATTCTTCTTCATCGCCTTCTGTTAAATATTCCAATCTGCGAGCGTGCGCACGCACGCGTGTGTGTGTGTGTGTGCGCACCCTCTGGAGGTGACATTGAAATTGAAATGTTCGCGTGCTGAAAATATTAAATCTTTGTTAAATTCAAAATTGAATTTAGTTATTTCAGTGCTTTTTTTGAGGTGGTTCCTGAGTTGTGTTTATCATGTCGACGCTTGCCTGGATCGACTAAAGGGAAAAGGCACTTCAGAGTCCAACGGGAACTTTCTTACCACCTCGGAAAGCTGAGGCCCAGATTGTTTATGTTTTCACCCCTGTGCTGTTTCCCCTCTGTCGGCTGCCTCGTTGCTCCCCGAGATGCGTTACTTATGGAAAACAGTGAATATCTCAATACACAGTATGCTTGCAGAATATGTTTTGGCTCACGTTTCAGTGGTCTCGGCTTTCTTTATGGCTGCCTGCAAAGATAGTAGCAGTTCACTTTGGATGCTTGCCAGCGTGCATCTATGGGGGAGTATCTCTAAGTAAGGACTGGTGATTGGTTTGAGTGGCTGTAGCTTTTCTGTCGGGCTTCCTGTCCTATGATTTCTGCATTACATTTTGTACCACTGCTCATCCTCTATCCTACAAACTTGTCATTCAGTAAGTCGAGGAAGTGTGCGGAGAGGGAAGAAGGACGGGATTCAGCAAAATGATTCCTCTGAGAGTTGTATTCTTGCAGTGAGTTATATATAATACATGCACTGGAGTGTGTAACAAGCAGCAGGGTGGTGTAGTCAGGTCCCCCGCAGGGCGCCTCTGGTCATCACTACCAAGACAAGCTAACCATCTAGAGTCTAATTTAATTTTTTGTCTATTTTTAGGATCCTACCGTTCCTGTTGCCAGCAAAACTATTTCTTCCTTGACAATTTGTATTTTGTCTCTCTGCCTGTATGATTTCAACCAGATGAACCGACAGTCAAAGAGCATGTGTAATGTCTGAGGCATTTAAATGTCTCAAATTATGACTCGCAGAGCAATTTCATGAATATAAATTCTTCTTTGAATTCGCTTTCTTAAAACGCGAGGCAGCAAGGGCCCTAAAGTGAAAGTAGGGAAAGTGCAATATCTGTTTTTCCCAGGCTGGCAGCGTGGCCCTGTTTGTTTTACATTAAACTCCCAGGAAGAGCCTTAGCAGCCAGCCATTACTAAAACTCTCAACTCGACTACAGCGCTAACTCATTATCGAGAAATCCACCTGGAACTCCCACAATGCTCTTCTCCACACTCCGACAGCTTCTTTGAAGCGCTGAAGTTATAGAAACAGGCAGCAAGTCTGTAGAGTAATTATATGTTACAGTAATGCTGGAGAGAGAGGGAGGGAGGACGGAGGGGGAGAGAATGACAGGCAGGCACCCAGAGAGACAGAAAGGGGAGAGTTTTCTGTAACAGATAAACAACAGATTGATAAACAAAACAGCTGGAAAGTAGGAGAGTATTACCAAAAAATCAGCTTTATTTTGATTTACGTCTTTCAGCATATCCCAGCTGAATATGTAACCAACTGAGACTCGGTTCAAATACTGCAAACCCGTCTGACTGGAAGGATTTTAGCTGGTAACTGTTGTAGTGAGAGCATGCACACACGTTCGTTAAGGATAACACGGGTGTTATTCTATATTTTTGTAGAAACAAATCTTATGCACGAATAATTTGTTCGTTCTTCCTTTAGTATTTATTTGATTTCTGCACTTCACAGCCCATTTATTCATATGACCTAGATCTAGGAGGAGCGAAATAGTCATTTAATACAATCGGTTGATGGTACTGTAACAGTAACAGCCCTAGCAGCAAAGTGGTGTATGTGAAAATACAGGCCTTGTGACAGTTGTAGGCTGTCTGGGTGCACGGTGGCAGAAATGACAAGTGGCAGTGAAATGTACTGTATGACTTAATACATCCTCGGTGTGAGCTTTCATTGTGCTCCCCCTATTGTCACCTGATATCGGAGCCCATTGAAACTATACGCGCTCGCTGTGAAGCACATTATGTGGCATTATTCAGAGGTCACCTAAACTTTTCAACTGTAAGCCTCTTAAGCCAGACCACATTCAGATACAGCATGTCCAATAAGTCTCCAGAGCAACTTAGCCCATTGTTCACGCAGGAATTGACCAATGTAACTAGGCCGTTTTACATAAGCCCGGGAAGTGCGGAATTAACTAACTCGCTGTGTCTTTGTGTTATTTCATGTTCTCCCAAGTCCTCACAATCAGATCCTGCTTTATGCCTTCATTTGCTTTTTCCACTGCTGCAGAGCTGTAGACCTCAGAGACATAAGATGAACCAGCAGGACCTGCCAGGACAGATGTGGTAGCATTTAATTTTATTTTTTTACAAGGACTTACTGTTGTGTACTATGTCTTTTCTTTTCTTTTTTTTTTTTGGCAGCAGGCAGCATTAAACACAGACTTACAGTTCAAAATTAAATTTTTCATTTCAACCCTCTTCTTTAAAAATGACTGCGGTGAACGGGAGGTGCGAGGGTTATTATCTGTTATCTGGGAACATAGCGAAAGAGTGTGACTGAATAATAACTAAACAACTGACACAATGTAGAAATTTCATTATCAGTGTATTAAAACAGAATTGTACCCTAAAGGAGTCCCCACCACAGCTCCGAGCTGCTGACTAATTATGTTTAATTAAAAGACAACAGAGATCAACAGAATCGTTTTCATTAGGAAATTATTAATGATTGCACTGCAACAATAATTGATTGCACTGAGCCACGCAATAAATCCACGCGGTCAGGCTGGAGTGAGCCGGGGCTGGAGAGGATGGGCTGGTTTAGGCATTTGGCAGCTGTTGAGTAGCTTGTCTTGTAGCCGAAGCTTCCACATTAGCGACTGAGGAGAAGTTGTAAAGCTGGCTTTATGGAGAGAAGAGGAGGAGGAGGAGGAGACTGGGTTAAGGAAAGCAAAATCCAAATCATACAGCAATCTGAGAGGACTTAACCAACCCACACACGTGCACACGAGCACCAACACATTCCAGCACGTCCTGTATGACTGAAATGAGAATCCAGTGTTATTATTTTCCTCTGTCGCCTGTCTACAAACATGTTCGAGAGGGCGTTTTTAATTTCTCGTAGGCATGCAAACTACATGCACACACACACACACACACACATGCTGTTTGCTGCTGCTCCATTCAGAGCCGTGTGAAAGACGTCAGCTCCAGACGCTTCCTCCGACAGCCTTTTATGTGCATTGTTCTCCCGCTGTGCCGCCACAGTTTCCGCGTGCTAGACAATATAGCGCAGGCACCAGACATCACACTCTGCCACGGCAGCCGCGTCACCGCAAACACACATACGAGCACACAGACCAAACGCCACTGCCGAAAACTCGCATAATGGCTGCTGACACATATGCGTCCGTCTGCATTCAGGGTGGACTAAGCCTTCAGACAAAAAACGACAAAACGGGGAGAAGCCTTAAAAGACGTGATGGGCACTGATGAGAAACCAGATTTAAATTTTTGTTAATGCTGTGGTCTGCAGGCATATCTTTGAGTGTGTGCTTGTGATTTGTGTTTTATGTGCATGTGCATGTGTGAGTATAGCCATTCGTCCTTGTATCAATGCCATGGAGGGTGTCAGGCTAATGAGTGTGGGCTGTCCTTAGAGCGGGAGGGTTTGGGTTGTGCCATTCACTCTGCATATTTAAATGCCTTGTAGAGCTTAAGTAGGCCCACTTTTCCATGTCAGGGCAGCGTTCAATCCTGCTGCGACCATTAATTATGATACCATTGTGCTCCAGTGTGGCTAATAAGAGTGATGTATTGCACCCTTGTGGCAATATAATCATCTGAGTGAAGTACCTGGGCTACACCGAGCTGGCTTTAAGCACCGCCACTGTAAAAAATAAAAAAATGTAGGTGGGGGGGACAGTGAGTGAAGAGGAAGCGTCTTTATTCCTCTCCGTCTCCTAATGCTTTTACATTAGTACTGCTATATGAGAGTGGGCCACAGGTTTAACTTCTTCTCCATAATTGTACAATCGATGATGAGAAATGCTCCGGCATTGATCTTGGAGGACTGCCGATTGGCTCGAAATGCGGTAAGCGCACAGACATCGAGCGGCGTAATCTGCGTTTACTGGTTTGCACCACACCAATTAAGTTGGATTTTTGAGGAGCGCGTGGCACGTGTCTGCTCCGTATTGGATATGCACAGTACAGATTGGGAGAGAAGATCACATATTATTACAGTAATCACTGCAAGGTAATGTGATTATATGTACTTTATAGTTCCCTTCCCAACGCCACTCCCTTAACGGCATAATCAATGACCGTTTTTATATTCATTGAAAAATTCTGCGGATATGAAAATAAGTCTCTGTGAGGTTTTTAATCTTCTGCGGGATCTTGAGTCAGTAATTAAAGAGTCCATTTTGTGTGTCTTCTAAAAGCCCTTAGCCTGCTTTTAGGCCTTGGCATGATCCAGCCCACCGCCCCCATCTCTGCTGTGGTAAGTAGGTGTGAAAAGCATTGTCAGTGTTCTTCAGGATAAAGCCCTGCTTCTGGATGCCATTGGTCAGAGTCACCCCCCTCCAAACGCACACACTCGCACGCACAGACACACACAAGATCTAGGAGCAGGTTGAGTAGAAGAGCGTGCGTATAGAGGGACGTGACGATGGCCGTGTGTGTGTGCAGGGATAATCAGAGACAAAAGCTGGGGGCTGGGGAGAGGGGCCTTTCTGCACATCCACACAGGTTTTTTTTGGGGGGGGGGGGGTGGAGGTTGGTGCCTTTTTAGCAGGCTTGGCTTGGCTTGGGTTGGTGGGGGGTGGAAGATTGGTCTAAGAGAGAAAGAGTGAGCAAAGGAGATGGAGGGAGAGAGATACAGGAATCACTGGGGAGGAGGGATGTTTAGATCGTCAGTCAGAGTGATGGAAAACCACACGGTTAAAGTCTCTCTGAGGGTTGACTGCAGCGAGCGCGTGTGGACGAGTCAAACGGACTCTGGGTGAAACTGTGCTGAGAACATGACAGTCAAGGGAAAAACCGGGAAGAACAGCACAAGAAAAACAAGTAACACCAGCCTCTACGTTAGTTCATTGTCGTTATAGCGCCGGGGCGATTCAATTCGAGCCTTACCGGTTTCCAGCAGAGCAGAGTCCATTTTTCTTTTGATAATGTATACCCCACCAAATCAATTTTTAAGCTTGGGTAAAACGTAATCAGATTCAAGAAGAAATAGCTCAACACATTACAAACGTGTTTTGTGGGGTCGCCGCTGTGCTCATGCAGGCGAGCTCGGTGATAACCTTTATACATACCTTTGCAGCTAATCCATTTTATTGATTGTACATCCACCTGCATGGAAAACACACACACACACACCTCTAGCCTTATAGTCTTTAAAGGGTTGTATCACGCTTTTTTTTCCTTTTTGATGATGCAAGAAACAACACAGTGAAACACCACTTCTAGCTCTAGCAGCTCATCGTTAAGTGATCTTAGCTGCTTCACCCGCTCCTGTGGTCATGGCTACGGTTTGCATCCTGGCTTTGACGACGCATCAATCGGTGTCTTAGACCTAACTCAGAAGGTTTTCTTACATAAAATCAGAAAGATGATTTCTGTAGACAGCTATAAGTTATATACACATACATGTTACAATATGTATCTCACTTGCTGTTTATGGATGTTCTATGCTTGGGATCTAAGACGATGAGACCTGACTATTTCTTATTCACTGGACGTTCACTTTATACATTTATTACTATAAGTCAACTCTGCCAATTCAGTTCTTAGTCGTACTACAATCATATACAAAGATGTCAATGATTTAAGGCTTGCGGTGTTTACATTTGGGGAATGAGGATGAATGAGGCCATATATTGTGTATTTTCTCGTTTTAGGTTATTCACTTTTAATGCTAGTTGCTCCCAGCATTATATTTTTAAGGTTGCTAACAGATAAGCCTTCTGTCTGTCTTCAGTATTACGCTGGTACGGGCTGCTTATGAGCTAAACCTACCTCCTCTAGGTTGCTTTAGTGCCTGAGCTCTGCTGACCTCTGCCTGTCGGCGGTGGGTGACAGAGATGGGTGCCCCGGCTTCTCGTGTGTGTGTGTGTGTGTGTGTGTGTGAGAGAGAGAGAGAACAGAGGGGTGTGCGAGCAGGCAAGCGTGCTGTAGGTACAGTAGTGTAGAGGACTAGACATCAGTGTCGTCCAGGTCAGACAGGGCCATCCATTCTTTAAGCCCCAGGGAAGAGAGAGAGTGAGAGAGAAGAAAAGGAGAGAAGGTGGACGAGAGGAGTGTGCGTACAAAAAAGGCAGAGGGGGGGGCATTGATGCACTGTTTCTCTTAACTCTGTCAAAGCCACTCCATTGTGCTCCCCCGTGCAGTGAGTGGAAACCAATCTGTCATCGCTCCACTAGCCAGCATACTAGAAGGGGGCTAGACTGCTGGAAACACAAGTCTATTCAATGTGAAATGTAACTGGAATCTGAGCCCTTGGATACCTGGAGTGAAAAAAAAAAAAAAAATTGATGTAAGATTTTTGAACCCTGCTCTCCCACAGACTGTGAAATGGAAGCCAGTGAGTACTGTATTTGGGTCCGTATGAGACAGGTTTTAGTCCCGTATCTCCCCCTTTTTCCACGGGGAAGTGATTGACACGTTTTGTTGATAGAACTCTGTATCCAAAGCGCGTGAGGTTAGCATAGGCATGAAGAGCTCGGTTAAACCCGCCTCGCTCAGTGTTACCCAGCAGAGTTGACTTTATTTGTTTAAGATTAGATACGTGGAGACACCGAGATACGGGCTGTGAGTGGCAGAGACAAAGTCTTCAGGTGAGGCCATCTGCATCCGTTGCCTATAGAAACGCATCATGTGGCCACAGGATTTCTGCTGACCACCCTCTCCTGATGCCCTGAGCTCACTAAGCCTGTATACCGTTGAATAGCGGCTGCTAATGCTATGTTCCAATGCCACGTGGAGTCACTTCTTCTCCTCTCCTCACAGGAATCCCCCTTGCGCCATTTCCCCTGTAATCTCCCCACTCCTCTCTGTTATGGGGTGGCTCGCCCGCTGCTCCCGCCACTATTTCACAGCCCTTCTCCTTCTTACTGCCAGCACCTCCACCATTTTAATCCCTTTGACCCAAACCCTGTGTGTTTCCCTGTATCAACAGCTCCTGCAGATTACATCCTGCCTGCCTCCTCACTGCTGCGTACTTCAGTCATTTGCAGCTGTGTCTGGCTCGTGCATGCCAGGGTCTTAGTCAGACACTGCTGGGTGTGATAGCCACTATGGTTAGTTAGTGTGGCCGGGGTCAGAGCCGGAGAGCAGACAGCTGAAAGAGAAGTGAAGGTGGAAGAAGATGTAGGTGCAGAATGAAAACCGCGTATGTGCTCTCAGGAGACCTACAGCAGGGCAGACCAGAAGAGCTCTGACCTCATGAGAAGGTTTGTTGAGAAAGCATCTGCCTCTTTTGTGTTTAGGCTGAAAACTGGATGCCTTTAAGCAAAAATTGTACTGATCTTGAACTGTAAGAATAAAATGTACCTCCCTGATCTATGTTGGATGGCTACTCAGACAGATCCTCAGAATTAGTTTGCGCTAGTGATATCTAGACATATTCGTCTGTTAGGTTGATGAAGCTGAATACACCTGCAGTCACAGTCACACGGCTGGACAAATACAGGACTACACTAAACTAAAATAAACCTGCCGGTGCATTGAACGTTGTGTAGACTGAATGAAATGTAAATGAAAAAAGTGCTGCAGAATGGATAAAAGATGTGTTTGCTGGCATCTGTATCAATTTCTGCTGACTTGCATTCTGCTCAGGTCTTTTATTATTAGCTGATATTCTTGGAGTCTTTAGGACAGTAAGACACCACCTACTTTATATTCATCTACAAAAATAAATATATTAGCCACAAAGCGGGTTTGTTTTATGGAATAATGAAAACAGGTAGATATGGGGAAAATCAAAGTTCAGTAGGTGAAGGGTTATCTGGTTATCTGAAAAAAAAAAAAAAAGCATGTCAGAAACCTGTTCTGCTTTAAGTGAGGCAGCCATCAGGAGCGTGAGTGCGGAGCCGCTTCTGTCCTGATGCTGAGGAGCAGGCTGTGCTCACAGAGGCCCCCTCCGCTTTCATGTAGTGTTTCTGGTAATGGGTTGGGGCTTTATTGATGTGAACTTATGTGATCATTGCATAAAGAAGTATTCCTCTCTCTCTCTCTCTCTCTCGCTCTCCTTCCCGCTCACTTTTCCTGTGGGCCACATTAAATCAAGCCTCCGACCTAGACTCTAGTTAAATTAAACCATATCAGCGTGTTGCCCTCTCATATCAGAGAACAGGCCTTTATATAGTCGGCCTGTAAATGGTGATTAGTGAGTGTTTTGATGAAAATTCGACCACATGTGTGATGCTCTGTGGGAGCCTCCTCCCTCCCTCCCTCCGCACGTGAACATACATTGAGACGTACAGCTCTCAAATCCTGCTCGCATCCTCCCTCCCCGTCTCTGTCGGCCTCGTTCTCATGGCTCAGCAGAGTGCAAGGCTGATTTAAGGGTCCTTACAAATGGGAAGGTTGCAAGTGAAGACAAAAACCAGAGACAAATCACACCACAGCAGCCCCAAGGTTTCCACTAAACCTATTCAACTGGAGGGGGAGCGGCAGAACAGTGAAAAATATATACACACTCCATCCTGTCAGAACGCTTTTGGCTTATCTTGAGTGACTGTCAAGGCTGGGAATATCAGGGAATGGACAGAAATATATAAAATTAATAAGCCGCTGGATGTTGTCGGGAGTTATGATGCTTCATAAATCCTGGTTTGATCATGGCGGACAAGGCTTAAACCCACAGCTTTCTAATGCGCACAGCAGTGTTTTGGACTGGATTTTATTCTGTTTGGAAGATAGAAGCCCTTAGCTGGCAAAAGTAAGATTTATCACCCCCCCCCCCCCCCCTTTTCTTTCATGAGTGACAAATATTAAAAAGAAGGCCTGGGGGAAGTTGGCAGCCATTACCACCTTTAATAGAAGGGCACAGGCATAGCAAGGTGAAACTGGGGCCAAAGGCAGAGAAATGCTATTCAAAGAAAAGAGAGAGAAACAGGAGGAGAGAGAGAAATTGGTACTAACTTATCAGTTGTACTTCCTTTGTCGGGTCAGGGGTCTTGGAGCTTTTGTTTGTTTGTTTGTTTCTTATACTGAAAGGATGGATGCTATCTCTCCCACCATCCAAGCAGGTCTGCTCTGTTGAGAGCCGCAGGTAATATTTCATGTCAGGAATTAAGCAAAGCCTACCCACTGACTCCTTTCTACAGTTAGACGGCCATCGCATCCATCATCGCCTGCGCTTCCCCCGTGGAGTGTTGCCTTCAGTGGTGGATTGCAACACCAGTGTTACTATACTGTGTATCTCCAAGTGCTGCACTGAAATTCAGTCTTCAGGTGCTTAAGGATTGAAGGCCAGAGCCTCACTCTAAAACCTTTAGAGTCTCTGCACTGCTGCCAGTCCTGTTCAATGAATCTGTGTGACAGGAGGCGTAGACAGAACCTCTTTTGCTATTAAAATCAGTAGCCCAGCAACATATTGCCGCGCTATACTTTAGCAGTAATATTTTCATCACGTAAAGGATCTGAAATTTCCTCCGCAGCTAGATGGCTTTGTCTTGATCATCTTCCTTTCTCGGGGCTTTGAGTGTGCAGATACTGTAAGGAGGAAGATACTAATTAGAACTCGCCGTCTAATCTCTGTGGCTTTACCTGTCAATAAAGATGTTGTCAGTGACAATGAAGTGTCTTCAAATGAAAGGCTTGGCAGTTTTGATATGTAAAACACGTCACATTGTTTCAGTCAGTAGCGTCCCGATGAGACAAGTTGTCAACAAAAGTAAAATGACAACAAAAACATCTTTGTTGGACCAAATCAGAATAATGACATTCTAATTTAAGATTCGTTAGCCAACCCCCCTCTCCCACCCCCACCCCCTCTCCCGATGCCTCCCACCCCTCCACCTCTGTTCTATTTGGCAGAGGTCATGCTTTTTGAACACAAGTTGTAGTAAGTAAATTTATGCCACTTATTTCTTGTAACGGCACGAAAAAGTAATGAGGTGTTGGAGATAAATATATGAAGACAATAAGCCGCGCTGTTCTTTTCCTGTAGCTGCTTTTTGAGTCAATTAGCACATTCCAGAGACTGAAGAATATCACTGCCTTATGTAGCTCCTCAATATGCGGCATCTGACTTTTATCCAATTACATTACATGAGGTCTGTGGGTACGGCGGGCACAGTGCACATAATGGAGGATGCCATCTTTGGTGTGATATTCTCCAACACTTTTCCATTGCATATGCCTGTGGCTCTCACTATGAATTATTCAAAGGCTTCATCCACACAGAAGAGAGTGAGGAGCTCGGCTCCATAGTAAACAGATTTTCTGCTCGCCATCCTCGCAAATCTGAAGTGTAGGACATTGTAAGTGCCAAATAATTACATGGTGGCCCGCTCCCCTCCTGTCTGAGTTAACCTGGCCACAGAAATGCATTTGGGCTCAATAATATTTTGTCACTGGTGAAACTTGGGAGTTAATTAAACTTTTGTCGCTGGGGACCTGCAAGTCCAGATGCAAGAAGCTGATGCATGAAAATACAAGACTGATTCATCTTTCATCTAATTCCATGTAGCTACATTTTAAATAGTTCTTAAACCGTGTTTTTTTATCTCATCAAACATATTTGGCTCAAGACGGGTCCCAATGTGGTTCCTGAATATTTGCACACCCTGCTCTCTCTCTGTTGATTTACTAAACTATAATAGATAACAGCCCGAGAGTTTGACTCTGGCTATGTATAATCACTTTAGTTCCTCACTGGCTATTGTGCTGTGAAATAGAAAATATGAATATTACATGGGTTTTAAATCCCTACAAAAATTCTCTTTTCCAGAACAAGAGAATTGACATATCCATTGCATTACTGCAGCTCCCATCTTCGGCTAATGGAGATTTCACATTATGGAGCTCACATTATAGCCCCATGAAATATGCTAAGCATTTAAGAAAAATGAACTTTTTAAATAGTCCATCAGTGTTTAAAAAAAAAGGACGGGGGCTGACTGTAAGATTTCCCCCTCTCATTTCTCTGCTTTGCGGGGTTGCCCTGACCTTGAACTGCTCGTATCTTCCAGTGCAGATCTGTGGCAGTGACACATGTCATGTGTTGGAGAGGATTGAGGAGGAAGCAGAGGAGACAAGAGGGAGTGATCTTGGTCTGTAGCCCAGTCGGAGTCAGAGTCCGCCCTCATGTCAAAGGATGGCCATGTTTGGCCCAAAACACAGACTGCACCTCATCCACTAATCTCAGCACGAAAACACCTTTAGGTGGCGGACGGGGAAATGAGCACACACACACATTTGACAATGTCAGAGAATGCTGAGAGGGTTCAAAGCTGCCCTTAAATTCTTGGGCAGTGGGGAGGGATGGCTATACGTGGGAGAACAAGAGAGAGAGTGAAGAGGAGGGGGTATAAGGGAGGAGTGGATCTCCAGATTCTCCTCTTGTAAAACCGACCTGGCTGAAGCCAAGCCAAGCCTCCCTTTCTCCTTCCTGTTCGGCTCCACGTTTGCAATCTGCGCTTGCTCTCTCCCACTCAGGAGGAAAACGCCAACTACAAAAGCGAAGACGCGGCTCATAAAGGGACGACATCTTAAGGTTCCCCCTCCCCCGCTCGAATCTGGGATTTACGATCGTGTAGTTGAAAGCACATTATCGCATTTGAATGAAGTTAACACGCGACGACCTGCTATGTTTCTTTGCGTCAATGCAACGCTTGACTGAACACTCCCTTTTCACCCAGACAGATTGTATGAAGGCGGTGGAATAATTTATCGACTCACCGACGCTCTGAAATTGAGATCAGAAATCTCCCCAAAGATTAACATCTGTATTTGGCGAAGGTGGCTGATGTCACATGGTTGACAACTATCATCATGTCCTGGTTACTTCTGAAGGTATTTATTGATCAAACAGCTGCATTTTACCTTTAGTCTGGCGCCAGGTGGAGGACTGAGACCTCGCCGTTTGTGTTCAGCCTATCAAGCAGACACTGTGATTTTTCACTGTCCGTAAATAAATAAATCAGAAAGTTTGTTTTTCTCGCGAGTCAAAAGAAACCTTTTCTTTGTCTTTGTGCTTGGCTCCTTTTGCATCAACATGAGGCTAAAGCCCTGAAGACTACAACGTTTAGGAAAGCTCCTAAATAGCAGCTCTGAAGCTAGGTTTGAGCTTTGTCATCACGCTTGAAGAATTTCCTTTTAATGTACTGTAATGTGAAATTCAGTGGGGACAAGTTTAATTGAGTTTTACACAAACCAGTTGGGAGTAGCGCTGGAAGGTAGGTGATGTTGAGGTTTTTAATCTCTGGCTCCGGAGAGGCTTGTTGACGGAGTGGTTCTTTCTCTTTGTGGAGAAAAAAAGAGGAAGCCTAAGAAATGATACATCCATGGATAAAACCAATTGGCAACCCTCAAAGGGACGGGGGGTGATAAGGCAAATCCAGCACTTGTAGAGAAATAAAAGAATCCAACTGTTCATTAAAACGGGAAACAAAACAGGCGATTGAGAAGGAAGGCAGACTGCTCAGTGGAGGAGTGAGTGAAACAGACAAACAGAGCCAGAGATATCAGAGAAAAGGATTGGAAAATAATCAAGGATTTGTGAGGAGAATTAATAAGGAAGATAGGCACAAATAAGCATTTTTTTTTTCTGACTCTCTGCAAAATTAGGAGGGATGGACTACAATTATCAAACAGGGGAAATGGCATGAGCTACATAGACACCTAATTACAAAGGATAACCTAGATATGAAGGTTGCTGTCTTTTTATTTTACACACTTTGACTGTGAGGCTGGGGTCTTTGTGCTCGGTAAACCAGATATTCATTGGATAGAGAATATTCAGAGTGTTTAATAAAGTAGTATTCTCTCATTCTTTGCCAGCTGTCTGCATTCTGTAACGAGTGTATAATCCACTGAGAGAAGGGACGACTTTAACTTCACATAAAAGCTTTTTCTCCCCCCACCACTGGAACCGTATTTTAACGCAGGGCCAGATGATTATTGGTGTCTGAGATAAAGCTAAAAACATAATAATTTGGAAAGAACACACATATAATTAGAATTCTTTTCCTCTTTTATGTTTCAGAAAGTGTAACCACGCTGATTGGTAAAGAAGGTGTGTCTAAAGGACACTGAAGGGCCTTTTTCTCTGTGGTCTTGCTAGTGTTAAAGTCCGATTCAGACTATTAGTGAAGCAGAATTTGATGTGTAACGTGTTCTGTAATGTCTGCGGCTGCTTCTAGACAACACGCTGGCTACAGTCTCTGTTTACAGGACAGCCAGATGTCTGTGCGCTGCTGCTGCTGCTGCTGCTGCTGCTGCTGCTGGACTATTTATTTGTGACTGTAATTCACCTTCTGGAGGTTAGTTGACTCCCCCGCCTGACCCAGCTCTCAGTAATAGGGTTTGGAGTCAGGAACTTAAGGTGATACACACAAAGGGCTTAGGAAAGACTGAAGAGAAAGACGAGGGGGGGGGGGGGCGGGGTGAAGGAAACTGGCAATGAAATAATCTTTCTTGTATGATCGGGCCACTGAGACATTCCATTGGTGTTTTGTGTGAAAGAGAGCCATTCATCAACATATCAATAAAAATATGGAGCAGATTATTATTGTTTGCTTACCATGGGCCACCCTCGTAAATAATGGGTCCGCCGCTGCTGCCTGTATTAATTAAAATTAGAACGCTGATAATGTGTGTGCTCTTTTATTACAGAAGCTGAATCAATTTTACTGTCTTATTCAGTCCCACAAGGTCACCGAAAGTTGCCAGGGCGAGAGATGGCTCCTTGTAAAGCCTCTCTGCAATCAGCGCTGTGGGAAACAAGACAGAGGGAACTAAACCAGTCACACAGGTGTCTCAGCACGTCCACGCAGCAGCTGCCGTGAACTTTTCACTCCAGTGTCGCCGATTCAAGAATGAGCCTGGGTTTTAAAGCCGCATTCATTATTTTGGGAGGTGATTCACGGAAGCAGAAGGACCACAACCAGCATTAGCATTCGTTTTTGACTCGTGGTTCACCCGCTATCAAGTCAAATATTTGCTCTCTCGAGTCCCTCGAGGCCGAGTTTTGATTTGGGAATCTGGGCCACAAGAGTAAAACCAGATTTGATTAGAGTAGCTTTAAAGCCAAGTCGTTTTGGTTATTAAAATAAAAGTGAACTCGTGTCACAGTTAGCACTAGTTTGCTCATTTTGAGGTAGATTGTTGTTCTCATTAACAGGCAATTTTGGTGTGTGTTGTCAAAGTGGAGCCGGTTTTAAAAAACACATGACAGATTACAAAGTGGCTTTGAGAAATGCTTTTGCCCCAATACAGTTCTCAGTGCGTTTGGTTTGCATTTGCTGACAGTTCACAGGAGAGAGTGTGTTTCGTCCAAATGTTGAATCTCAACTTAGTCTAAATTCATAAGGCACCCCACTGACTTGTTCCTCTGTTTCCCTCTTCCTCGGAGTTAGACTGTCAGATGGCCCAACAACAATAGATCGCACCAGCCTATCCGCCAGCTCCCACCTTTATAGCTCACTGCGAGGCTTTAAAGACTGGATTTAGCATGGCTTGGCATGGTTCAAACCAACAAACTATGCCACAGATTGAAAAAAATCTACATATCTGTTTGTCCCATTTTCACATTGGAAATGCACTGCGTTCAAGTTGCCACATATTCAATTTTCTCTTACCACTGGGAGTCCAAGACCACGGTGGTTTGTGTCTAATGTGTCTTCTCGGCGAGTCACCTGTTAGAACAAATAAGCTCATAATCTTTATAATAAACATCATCATCCTAATTATTGTTATGCATACACAGGGATTTGTCCAATTAGAGATATACTTGTATCCATAGTCCTGTGATTTGCAGTAGCTACATACAAGCAGTATGTTCTTTGTAAGAGCACGTATTTCTAAATAATAATAAATTAGCATTTTATGAATACCGTGCTATCAGCGAACAAACATTTTACACCGTGCGTGTGCTCGCGCCTCCTTTTACCCGTTAATAATTGGGTGTGTATTTCCTTTCTTGGGTAAGTTGTTTCCTGTGAATTTTAAAATGACCCTGTGTTCCCTTGTGAATGCGTGCATCTGTCATGAAATTATACATTCCATCAGCCCTCCTTGAACTGGGCATTGACTCTGTGCCGCACACTCGGGCTCTGGCAGCGAATCTTGATTATGGATTCTGTGATATTGTAAATGGCTTGAGATTCTTCTGAATGTTTTGGATTAATCGGTTTGTGCAGATGTGGTCCACCCCCCCCCCCCCCTTTTCTTTTTTTTTTGGTAAGCGCCATCTTGAACAGTTGCTCATTTCCATTCCCCCAGCACATTCTGCATACAAAGCAGATTTCCAGATAGGTAATCCTTGTAAGGTTTTTAGAAGACAGGTTATTAGAGGATTGGGGGCTGTGTGTGTCTGCATGTGTGTGTGTGTGTGTCTGCACAGAGGGAAATTATGTACATTTTTTAAGTGGGTGACAATGAGCTGTGTCTCAAGGCAGGAGACATAGTAACTGTCTCCTTTCACTTCTCACCTAACAACATACCACCTCCTTTAAAATGAGCACGCACCAGGTACCCAGACACACACACACACACACACACACCCCATCCTCGTCTGCACCCCCTTTTCTCTCTCCTCTGCCACCCAGACTTTTTTTTTTTTTTTTTTGAAAAGCCTGAGGCTAAAAAGCTGGTTACTCTCCCCTGGCTTGCAGCTCACAGCTCCACATTATTCCTGAATGCCAGAGCTGGTTTGCCCCCATCATCCCGTGAACCCCAACACCTACCCCCTATCATCCAACCCTGTCTTCAACCCGGCTCTACCTGTCACCTGTCAGACGCACCCCACCTTTAAGTGGCCGGTTATTTTCCATTGGTTTTAGATGTCTTTCATATCATGGCTCATTAAAGCGCAGCGCAGTAGGCAGCATATTTACATAGGCTACTGGGGAGGTTTTAATTTGCGTCGGTACAGAGCATGACCGGAACTGAAGAGTGCAGCACCAAAATGACTTTTCACAACGCCCTCCCTCCTTCTTTCGCTACCACCACCCTCCCCTTTCTCGTCCATTCCCATATGAAAACATGTAGCTCAGCGTAATTGCTTGAACAGGGCACAAAGACGGAGACAGAGCCATCACCAAGGGGACCGTGCTTTCTCCCAAGCGACAAACTGGGAGGCCAATCAAAGCCGGCAATGAGCAGTCTGTCGGTTGTGATCATTCTACTGAATATATACCATTAGTCTTTTCAAAAAGTCCCAACTCTGTGTAACTTCCTAATTTTTACTCACTTTGTCTGGCTGCTACACTGATGCCTCAGTCCAGGAGCAGACTATCCTGCCATCTGCAGCTCCACTTTCATCCCAGTAATGTCCATGTTTATGTTTACTTAGTTAATTAGAGGATATTTCTCACTTTCAAATTGATACTTTCATCATTGCAGCAGAGTTTGAGGTGAATGTCGAATGTATGTAAAGGTAATTTGTATCATTCTGCTTCTAATGTTTAGGTCCAATTAAGTCTTTATTACATTTTTATTTCCAAATGGGGCTGTGACATGAGTGCTGTATTTGTACATTAAGAAAAGGAGGTTTTGTTTCTTTGGAGGGGGGGGGGGGCTTCTGCTGAAGTATTTACATGACAAGATAGTCAACCTGCCAACTTCTGCAATTCTATCTCGCATCGCCTGTAGCTAAGGAGTAACCTAATTTCGCTCAGACAAGATTTTCAACAGCGATCCCACCAAAACAGCAGACCTTTCCCAGTTCGCAGCCGAGACTCCCGTATCAGATACCGCTATCACTCTCCGGTTCTAGATTTTATTCAGAAAGACAAGGAAGGAGAGAGGCTAATATTGTCATAACATCCTCTGTGTCACTGCCGAAATACACGGAGCACTGGGACATTCAGCAGTTGCGGAGTCCACTCCTCAAACATTTGCTCTACTCCCACATCTCCCTAAGGACCCGGCACTACAAACTGGCTCCTGCAGATGCACTCCAAGTAGCAGGCTGTTCATCACGCATTGTCATAGAACAGGCTCTTTCCCCAGCCCTCCCCCTCGCCTCTTTAAATCCGCCTACCCATGTACCCCCTTGTCTCGTCCCCATCTCCACTGATGCTCCTGCTGGCCTTACATCCCCGCGCAGCGCTCCGATATCAATCAACAGCAATGAGGCTGGCTCCGGCTTCCTCATCATCCCAAACAACAGTGCGCTGCCCCTGTCCAGGCGCCACACCCCGGCAAACATGGCCGGCACGCCATGCGGGACGAATGGGCAGACGGACGGACGGACGGACAGACAGGCAGGCAGGCAGACACACAGCCATGTGATTTCAGTGTAATTTTGGAAAGCATATTGTCTAATTTTGCCATCTGTCCGGGAGGGAGCGATGGCAGCGTGGAGCTCATTTGCCGTCTGCTTGCTTTATTGCGGCTATACAGAACAAGTTTTTGGAGCAGGCCTGGGTATGCAGCCCAGTGGAGCTGAGAGGCGTGTCGATGCAGGCACCAGGTTCCCAGCACTTCATCATGGACTACTGTGTGTCTGACATCCAGAGACACGGGCAAAATACCTCCGAATGGAAACTCAGAGGCTGCTTGTGTTAGTAATAGTTATCGTAACAGTAAAAAAAAAACAAAAGTTGAATCTAGGAACAAACTCGTGACTATTTTGTCTCCTCAAGTTTCTGAAGACAACTTGGAAAAATGTTGCGCACACTGACAGTTTTGACTCGTCTCTTATACTGTACCACCAGGCCATTATGAAACTGTTCCAGTTTGCGGCGAGTGGTCATATAGACACACATATACACACGCGCGTTGCTGTCACACATTGTGGATCACGTCTGGTTCAGCTGCTCCTTGGCTCTGACATTAATACAGAGCAGATTGGTGGAGATCTGCAGCCCTTGTTGTTTGATCTTTCCTCCTCTTGCCACATTTCCTGGCACTGCCCCCCTGCCACACCGCGTGGCGCAGGCAGGACTGGCATGGCCTCAACGTGCCTGCCAGGTTTGTTCTCTGTCTTCTTCCCCTTCCAACTTATTCCCTTATGCCCGCTCCATGGATTCAGTTCTGCAAATTACAAGAGCTCCCCTACCCCCAGCGACAGCCCGAATTCAAGAGACCTTCAATCTACCAGTTTGTATTCTTCAGAAAGGAGCGATGCTACCTCGGCCTGCGATGTGTCACTTGGTTTGTGTTTTTTAACGTGATAATTCCCCTCTGCACTGAATTGGGTTTAGCGTCCCTTCAGGTAAAAGATTCTCCTCTGAAAATCACTTTCCAGGCCAAATATTAAAAGTATTAATCTGTAAAGCCATGACCAGACATTATATACAGAGATATCTTCACCTTCGAACAAAAGACCATCCTCAGCCAACAGCAGCCACAGATTCAGCTTGAACAAGTGCTGTATTATCTTATCATTCATAGAAAATGAAATGGAATTTGCTGTTTACTCAGGAATGTCATTTGGTCGGTAATGCCTCAATTGTTTAAAACGTCACAATCGAACATATAAATTAAAAGCAAATATATCTTTGAGGTAAAGCAGCATCAGTGCCTCCTGTATAATCTGAGGTATTTGCTCAAAGAATAATGTCAATAGTGTCCTTTCTCTGCCTTCCCTCCCAGGGTTGTGATCACAATGGGTGGGAAAAAGCAGCAGTTAATTTGGTAATAACGTTGCCTCATGATGTCGGCACCCAATTTGCACGGTCTGTCTGCCATTTTACAGCAATCTGCCTTCCCTTTTATGAATCGGCATCAGATCTCAGGCTTATCTCGCCCCCACCCCCGTATTTTTTTATTTTTTTTTTTAACCACTTCATTTGTGACTAATAGTACACGCGCGATCGTTATCGTTCTAATTTATTCCAAGTTTAAGATGAAGGGCCGGATAAGGTGCGAGAGACAATAAGTTGAAAAAGCCAGTGTGATGCCTCAGTTAATGAGGCACATCGTCTTTTTAACGCCGCCGGGGTCAAAAGCAGAACACCCGCTGATTGAGAGCGAAGGGAAGGAAACTGAGGCGGCAATTCAGAGCCGAAAGAATGAAGCCAGACTATTGCAAATTGGACTTTGTTTTTATTACTTGGAGGCAGGATCATTTTAGTGCAGTTTTGTTTTTGCAACAACTCATCATTGGTCATCGTTTGGCCTTGGCAGCTTTTCTGAGTGATTTCACTACAGTGCAGTACAGTCCCCCTTTGCATACTGTATAAATGAAGAGAAATGAGCTGTCTTTGTCTGTTAAAAATACATTTTAGATGTCAGTGTGTTTATAGTTACTTGGGTAGGTAATTATTGTTCAATTTGACTTAATGATTTAATGATAATTTTACGTATTCTGCTATATTTGATTATCAGGCAGCACAGACATCCATAACTACTGACGGTTTATTTGTTTGTCTGCACACGAATTGAAAAGCAGCGCTCAACAGAGAACATGGTGCTTTCTTATGTGAAACACACAGGATCAGTCTTTCTCTCAGGCCTCCTGGGCAACATATGGAGCCCTCCAAGTTAGTGTTCAACTTCCCAACGGCTGTTGTGAAAAGTGCGGCGCTAACTGCAGCCCTCAGAGAGCTAATTAGAAACCCTTGTGCATAAACCTTGCTTGGAAGTTGCTGTGGGCTGCACCAGTCCCATCCAAGGCAGGATCTGTGCTGCCCGCAAGATAATAAACAAAATTTGCATATAATGCTATCGTTGGGCATCCTTTGACGATGGCCGCCGTTTTGAAACGCGCCGATCAAACACGTTCGGGCAAAAAGTCTGAGCGTTCTCAAATGAGGGCTTTTGAATGAGTCAGAAGTTATTTATTCAAACGCGATTTCTATTTCCAAGGTGCTTAAATACTCATTAATACAACTCCTACCCTCCAGTGGTTTGAACGTGTGATTCGAAACAGATAAAAGTCCCACATAAGGGATCCGCCACAATACATATTTAGCTGTGGAGTAATTAAGCTGCATTAGGCTTCATTCGTACCTGCCAGAGTGTAATACTTCGCTGTTACACAGTGACGCTTTCAATTAATGAAAACGTCTAGACCTGCACACATGTGGGATCACTATGCAGGGTCTAGCGCCACTGTATTTGTCATGCGCTGTAAGCCAACACAATTACACAGACCCAACATCGTAATTGCTACGTAGCAGCTCCTACAATGGTAGAAATGCCTTGACAGAAAACACTAGTAGGTGTAGCAGGAAATGGAGGAAGAGGAGGAGGAGGAAGAAGAAGAAGTGGGGGGGGGGGGGCAACCTTTTACCGAACTGTAAATCACGCTTCACTTTTAAGAGGTGGGAAAATAAATAATGTCTGAAAGTGCAATGATTTCAGTGATTTAGGGGAGCTTTTGAGAAGCGTATTACTAGAGGTGACAGCTTGTGGGAGATAGGCAGGTTGTGTTAAGAGGAAAGGATAAGAGGCTATGACATTATGTCTGCAGGGTTAAGGTGTCAGAGTCAAAGTGTGAACCACTATTACCGGATCAATACTTCTCAGTTTTGCACTTATCTCTGGCTCAATGGTTAGCAGCGGCTTCTGTGGATATACACAGGAAGGAAATGCCACTACTGAGAGGGAGACTACGCACCTGCTCTATTTTCTGCAGCTGCTGAAAAGCATTGTGACAGGATTGCGTTAAATATTTGCAGTTTTACAGGAAAGGCTCACATCTTCGCTGGTTTTAAATAGGATCCCGCTCTTGACGTTGACGCTCTTTAATATTGTTTCTCTTCATCACGCTGTGCAAAAAATAATTTAGTGTTTTGTTACATGAAGTGAGATTCTGTTTACTCCTGCTGTGGAAATGTCCTTTATGCTTTAAGGTTAAAAAAAAGAAAAAGAATTGCACTCATGTCATGTCTGTTCTCACACAGGAAAAAGAAACGTTGTCACAGTGAAAAACGAGAAAAGTGTGTACTTTCAAGTCTTTCATTAAACTTCTGAAGCTTTTGAGTTAATCCTTGCTGTACATAGAACAAAAACTCAGCATTCAACAATTTAAAAAAGCAGAGCGAGCGAGAGAGGCAGAGAGAGAGGGAGAGAGAGGGAGATGGGGGGAACTGGCCTGATCGCTACATATTCATATTCCTATGCAGGCGTTATCACTTAAAAGGCTTTCTAATTACAACAACAAGACAAAAACTCCTTGGATTCCTTCCAGACCCGCTAAATGATAAAATAAGCTTGCACTCTCTCTCCTTCTTAATCTCTGCAAAGCACCTTGGAGCCTCATCTCCCAAATACAGGCGAATGAATGTGAAAATGCCATTTAGAGATGCAGGTGTGACATTTGATAAGAAACTTCTGGATTAAATATGTTCTGCTAATGAGGAACCCAGCTACCCCATCAGGGCAAACTATTGGTGGGATTGTGTGCGCACTGATAACATTCCACACGCAAACATCCAAATTCATTATTAATAAACAGCCGCAGTCTCTCTATCACACAGAAAGTCTGGATCCTTCAGTGGAGAGACAGGGATGTTGCGTCTCATTAGGAGAGGCTAAGGAAAAGAAGGGGGAGGTACAGGCGGTGTATGTGGCGGGGTAGGGGTATCAACTGTTTTCATATTTAGCTGTTTGGGGCTTTTTTTGGAGGGGAAGGGAGGAAGAGGGAGATAATTTCAAAGGGTATGTTAATGGTGCATTCAGTGTTGGAACAAAAGGGTTGAAAGTTCCAGGGGATCTGGCAGTGACTGTAATTCTGGTTATAGCTAATACGGAAAAGAGGGGATAGGAGGCTAAGCCACTGGTGCAGTAGACTGGGAAGTCCCTGGCCCCAGCTTGACATTTATAATGATTGGGAGCAGATTAAAGCCATATTACTGCTGTAGTCCGTAATGCGGCCCTGTAATGAGGTGGAAGTGCACCACCGTCCTGTGGAAGTTGGGCCCAGTTTCACGCCTTCGTAAGGAAAGACGCACAGACGCGGCTGGACGCGGGGACCCGCCTGCGTTGCGGCCATCTCCGCTGATGGACGCGCAGGCTGGGAGCCGGAGCTAGAAAGGAATCCAGAGAGGAGAGCTGCCAGTGGGGGAGCTCAGGCTGCCACCGCTGAAGCCTTGTCAGTCTAAACCAGCTTAGTTCAGCCAGCCAGCAAAGTGTCTAAGACTGACAGGCAGCACTTTGTTATTCGGACCAGTAACCGGAGGTCCGTGTCTGCCTGGAAATATTTTATATTCAAATAGAAATTAGAAATGGAATGTGTTATTTCAGTCCCAGAAAGTAGCAGTGCAGGTGCGTAGAAACTCGACAAAAAATAAATTAAAAAAAGGAGCTGTAGAAATTCTGCCAGCACTCTGTTTTGACAATTATTATTTTGGCCTTGTGGCTTTTTTTCTACAGTACGCAGTTTAAATAAAAAAGGGGGACAGTGATGCCAATTCTAAAGTCAGCCACGGAAAAATGAATATTCTAAAAGGTGCTAAAAAATGCACGCGTTATCTGCAAAAATAAAAACACAGGTAATTCTGTGTTAGCGTGTGCAAATGAAGGTTGCAGGTGTCGTCCGTCCATTTAAACGCTCTTTATGATGTTAATTAGTTGTTAGCGTAATTTTCCAGCCTCCGCCATCAACCGTGAGAAGTTCAGAGACCTGCTGTTAACTGAGAGTCAATGCCATGGCACCATTTCAAGAGCTCCCAAACAGGCCGGCCAGCGATAACGAACAGGTGATGGGGCCCGATGCCTATGGCAGCAGGATATTGCAAAGACAATTGAATTCATGGAGAGAAATGAATCTCCTGGACAGCGTATCAAATGTTAAAACAACGCACATTGCATGCAATTTACTTATGCGGGGGAGTGATAAAGTGAGCTTATTTAAAAGATACACAAAGAGGGGGATCTAGTGCTGTAAATTGTGCATGTGTGTGTAGTCCCTATGAGTAACGCCAGAGGTTTATAGTCACAGACACAGGCAGTCGTGCTTTATGGCTCCTCTGTTTTTGTGATAGCAGTATTTATGATATTGGAATTTATGTTGTACTGGATTCACACTGTCTGTGTGCTGCTTGGTGGTCTGTATTTAAATGTACTTAAGTAGATTTGGTGTTTGTCTGGCGTTTGAGTCGGTGTCTTCAAATGATGTCAGTTTTCGCAAGAGGTCAGATTCATTATCCCTTCCGTGCTTCTTGTAGGGATCCGGCCTCCCAAGGTTAAATTCGCAGCATTCCAAGTTTTCTCCCGGAATGAAAGCCATTCGAACAGAGAGGCGTTTCATCTCCTCAGCCCCTGCTCCGGCTAATCTTAACCCTTCGCAATAACATTTCCACTCTGCTTCCTCCGACTCCAGACATATTTGCTCTCCCTTGCTGCTTGTGTCCCGTTAAGATTTAAACAGCAAACATAAAATGCAGAAGATAACCTGTGGGAGGAGAAAAAAAAAAAAAAAAGAAAACGCTTTGGAGAGACTTGACTCCGAACATTATTTTAAAGACCAGATCTGAGAAGCTCTGGCGCAGCAGTCGGGAGCGATTATCTGCTGTGATCCCTCTCCGATGCACCCGAGTCATTCATCTGTCGGTCCTCCGCGGCTCCCCCACCCACCCTCGCACACGCAGGCCCCTGCAAAAGGCAGACCCCTAATCATGTCGACACCGCGTGTCAGTGCCGTGGATGAGCAAGGCCTAGAGATGAGAATGGCTCTGTAAACACGGGCAGGCAGCAGGGAGCTTCCCTCTCCCCCCATGCTGCTCGGAATAAGCAAATGGCAAGATTTAGGGATTTTGCCGGGGCCCAACTTTGTAGCATCGGCTCAGGGTCTTTCTCCACATTTTCTGCGATGCTGCCTATGGGATATTGTTCTTAGCTTATGAAGTGCCGCCCGCGCTTTATAACACGCGTGTCTGTTGTCAGTAGTATTATGAATCTCCTCATTATCCCTGCCTGTACTTCCTTGGATTTAACTCTGCCGATCAACATTTTGTCCGTTGGTGACCTTTGCTGTTGACCTCTAACATTCCGATAAACCAGAACAATCTTTATGAGCAACTCTTATTACAGCGCTGCAGACATTTTTCATTTGACCTCTACATTTATAGAAGTCAACTTTATTTTTTTTTTCCCGCCGCGCTGTCGATTATGAACTATCATGACAAGACTAGTAAATCTAGTGGGCATCAACTGTGTGCGTTTCCATAAACAGGCTACTACTACTGTTGGCTGTATCGCATGGGAAGTATATTAACAACAGTCAACTCTGCTCTCTCCCCTGTCAGGATTCTATTATGGAGCATGTTCCCACCCCTTGTTTTGATACAGCGGTAATTTAAAGACCGATCTTAATTGACTTATTTTTTCCGCATGTCTGTCGGAGCTTGTGCATGCACAGCAATAAGAGTCTTGTTTCTTTATTGGGCCACACACAATGTACTGAGTTCAATTTTACCATTCATAATGAATGCAGCCTCGCCATTCAAATGCAGCCATAAGCACACAGCAGATAAGAATTTAATTAAATGTAGATTAAAACCAAACAGGAAAACACACTGGCTGATAATTTTTTATCACGTCCCCTGGTCATATTTTTTTCCCCCCCTCATACTTTCGAGTTGTTCTTCCTTGGGCTACATCTTTTCAGCTTGCCAAAAGTGGCGAAACACCTCACACGTCTCACCGTGGCGCCGTGAGATTGTGTAAAAATGCAAAACGAGGGGCGGTCACACGATTAATCAGAATCCTCATGTCTGGGGAGGATGGAAGCTGGCAGAGGATTGAGGGATAGGGGGTTGGAGGGGGCTGTACAGGGGTGCAAGGAAGGAATTAGTTGCTTCATCCCAAATTTGCATCATATTCCAAAGGACAATCCCAGCACTGTAGGCAAGGGGAAACATATCTCGCTCTCTGCAGGAACAATTAAATATTTTCTACAATGCTGAATAAATGTCACCTTCAGTATCAAATTGTCCATACTTGCTAAACACGATGTTACAGTGAGTGCCTGGAAAGCATGCCTGAGCAGAGAGGAACCGCTATTTTAGATGTGGACCGCAGCCTCAGCTAACATACTGTAACACACATTCAGGAGCTGTTAACCTCAGGCACTAATGGTGTGTTGAACTCCACTGGGGATAGCAGTGAGCTAGAGACAACCGCAGCCTTGTCAGGGATTTCCCACGTTTGAAACATTACACCCGGGTGCTCAGTTCCATATTAAACACACATTTTCTGTACCCTGCTAGGATTTCTCTCTGTCGTGTAGTTTAATTATTCCAGCAAGTGAGAGAATGCAGCTCTGCAGCGCTCGAGTATTTTCCTGCTTTTAATGTTGCTTGGTGTTTTGTTTTTCCGGTAGAAATGCGGATTTCGCACCATCTGGTGCACATATCATGCAGCATATTTCACTTGCGTTCAGCATTTAGGACGCTTCCAGACAGCTGTTGGTTTAGACAGTTACCTGAGTGACTTGACAGATGACAGGTTTTTTTTTTTAATTAGAGGTGACAGAAGTCTGATCTTCTGTTCTCAGACTGGAAAACTCCAAAGTCGCAGGCTTGTACAGTAGGGTGAAGATTTTGCCAACTGCTCTGCCACTGCCGCATTAGCGGAAAGGTTACGAACACGGTGTTGGGAACGTGGCGGTGGACACAGCCGTCCCCGCCACCTCCACCGCAGCCTGCCTTGGCTGTGCCTGCGCCCGCCGCCGCGCTGCTGCTGCATCTCAGTTCCACTCTATTACCCTCACGCAGGCGATTGGCCTTTTCTGTGGGGAAAAGAGCAATTTCCTGTCGCAGTCTGTTTGATCAAGTGCTAAACCCTTGTGATCAATAGAGAGACAGATGTCGGCTCCAGATGGCCGCGTGGTGATACCTGGGGCAGCACGGGGGCTTGCCAGGACGACAGAATGGCAATGAGCAAGGGCAGCGGCTGTGCTCCCGTTGCACCAGCCACCGAGACACAATGTGACAAACGCAATTAGGCCTTTTAGCTGCAGATTATTTATTTCTCTTGCAAACCGACAGAAAATTTAATTAGCACATACTCTAAGCAATATGTAGAATTACAGGGGTGCAGAGAGAGAGGGCACGCTGGGATGTTCCACCACTGACTGGTCAGAGAGAACGTGTGTTTGTATTCTGTCGATGTCTTGCTGTTGTAGGAATCACCCAGAAATTAGCATTGTGCACATAAATAAGAGCTCAAATGAGAAAAATGTATGTTTGAAACGTAATTCACTAAGTATTATGATGAAAACCACATAACTACTTAATTTTCAATCCTTTTGACCAGATCAATAATGTGGAATTCCAAAATGGATGACAGGTGCATCTCTCTGGCTCCGTGTCCTTCTGTAGAGGAAAAAAATAACTGCCAGCACCAGAAGGCCAAAATAGACTTTTCCAAAGAGGAGAGACGGAGTAGGAGAGAGGCTCCCATTTTTTAAACGGCAAGCATTTGCATTAGGGCTGGCATCCACCATACACCCCCACATACACACACACTTAAACACACACACAGACTGGCCAGCCAGCCCATGTGGCGTAGGGCCGGAGCCATGTTGGAGGAACCACTGAGGCGCGTGGCGATGGCACGCTGCTCTCCCAGGAAAACTGAGCTCGCCGCCGTTGGCCCTCCGCCGTTCACCTGCTCCTGCCGAGGCATGATGGGTAAGGGAACATGTGCCACGGGGCCACAGCTGGAGTAGAGGGAGGGGGTGGGGTCTGCTGCGGTGCTCAACACGGCGGCATCTTGTCACACGGGGTCTTCTGGTCCCATTAGCAGGGCTTGGTCAGGACGGGCCCCCGACCAGCCTGCCGCCGCAGCGGGGGCCGCAGTAAACACATGTCGACTGGCCACAACCAGGACACAGGCAGCACTTCCCTGCAGAGAAGGAGAGCTAATAGAGTGCTCAACGGGACAAACCTGTCCAAATAAAGAATAAAGCAGAGTAAAGCAGGGAGGAGAGCAGCCAGTCACAGCGTTAATAGTCTACTCCTCTTTATAGTGGACAGGGAGGAGCCGACTGTGTGTGGCAGCTAATGAGCCAGAGCAGCTTTGTACTGTAGGAATTCGAGGCCGGTATTGTCTCAGACTGACAACACAGACACACTCGTACGCGTTACCTGCTACGTGGAGAATGTCAAATATTCCGTTTACTGTTTACGAGAGAGGATTTAATTTGTTTAGGGAAAATTGAAACGATGAAAAAGAAAATCTTGTCTGTTTACAAGTTTGAAACGAATTGCGGTTTAATTAATGTGAATTCGATGCTTAGAAAATAAAATCTAAACACACTAAGTGAGCATAAATAGCTGCTAATTCATATTTCTGTTTTCCCCTTCCTGGAAATTATTACAACACTATTACCAGGCGAGCGTCCCCCTGCCAGTATCATTCTCACTGTATTAAAACAGCTAAACAAATCTCCAGAGACTACACACAAAAAAGCCTTTTCATTTCAAAGTGAAACATTTAATTTTTACTCAGTAACACATTTGCTGAATCACATTATTGCAGCTTTTTTTTTCCTTCCCCTTTTCGTCTTCAAACAGTTTAGAAATGTGTTGCTGAATGTCATTGTTCGGTGTGCTGTGCTGCTTTTATGTCTTTGTTGCCTGTGAATGTATACTGTAGAGCGAGCGGCGTGTACGAGGCTCCCCTGGGAGGACTTTTTAATTTGTGGATTCTGACCTGCATGCCATTCGCTCAAGGCCATCCATGAGCTCTCGGAACTAGCTACATCTGCAAAAAAGAAAAAAAAACACACTTGATGCTAAAATTAGTCTGGACACTGTAGTGCAAAGGGAGGGAAATCTGGGGCGTTTGGGGTGGCAGGCGAGACAAGACAAGTCAGGGCTCTTAGAAACATATTTACTGAATGCTCTTTATTTCCCCGCGAAAATAGACGATTGATTCGCCTGCTCCAGTTTTTGTTTTTAGAAATGAAATATGAAAGATGTTATGAAGTAACAAAAGCATTGTGGCATGCATGATTACCGCCGTTACACACATGCAGCAACAACAGACTGAAATCCTACAGAGGTTTAGTCCTGTGGATTTAAGTGTAGACAACACAATTTCCAGGTAAATATCAAGTCAAAATGAGGTCAGAAAAAAAAGTCTCCTGATCTAAATACATATTTCATGAGAGTAAGATCTTTAGCACCTACCTGCAAGGACGTATAGGCAGACTGGCATCTATGCTGCTCTGCCATGTCTGAGACTCCTCTGCATCGTAGCTGCACAGCGTCCGCCGGCTTGCAGCTTGAGAATGAGAAGAGTGCCTCCTAGTGGCCGAGGCCGAACGTGAGCGAGGGGAGGGAGCGAGTCAATCTGTGTCAGTGGCTTGGTGAAATAATAGTATAGTCAGCTAATTCTAGTTTAGTGTAGCGTCAATAATGGTGAGCTTGTTTGACCCTGTGAATGATGTCCCCGCTCCAGTCTGACTCAGCGCTTTTCCTTTGTGCCGCTTGCTCTCGCTCCGGGTTTGGGCTTGTGACGGCAGCTTTGACAGGCATGACTCATCCTAATGTGTTCAACTCTGATGATCCAGAAATGGTCCAAATATTTGCTGGTATTCATGAGGAAGATTTGTTCAGTGTTTGTGGCTGCAGTGTCTGTTGTCAGGTGCAGATACAGATATTGTTCACCCTCAGTTTATAATTACTCTCGCAGCGATGCAGAGAAGTTGATTGGGGAAGTTGTTGTGTGTGTGTTTGTTCCTCCTGTGATTAAGCTTTGCTAAAAGAACCGGTGCAGCTGTTTGATATTCGTAGGTGCGAGGAGGCTTGTTCTCGTTTGACCGGCAGGAGCTGGAGCTGATTTGGAGACAAGAGGAGTAGAGGTCTTTAATTACAACCTTCTCCGTGGCTTCAGGCATCACTGGCCTCACTTCACAATTAAGACCAGCAGTTAGCGCAGAGCCAATGAAAATGACGTTTCAACATCAGTCTCGACAGAGAAAAGCAAAGTTACTTAGTTACATTCGAATATTTTGCTCTGTATTTCTCACAGCGACTAGTATAGATGATACCAAATGACCGGCGCTAGTTTTCCCAGAAGCCCCGTTCAACCCCTCCCATAACACGAGGCTATGGTGCAGTGGGACTGTACTCCAGTGCTGTAATGGCCTCTGCAACGGTAATGTGTTTGGACAGATGGGAGAGGCAAGTGCTGATGTGCTTAACTACGCATTTTACAGCTAAACTATTAAAGAGTTGTGCTGTTTACACACCAACATTTGAATACCTGTCTTCAGGCCAGTTTAATTATCCGGGCCCTTCTGTTATTTCTGCCGCTTTGTTGTCGCTCAGCTTTTGCACGAGGCATGAGAGATTTGTTTGCAGCTTCATTAAGATATGGTGCTGGTAGTGGTTTGCAGGGAGCAGGAGGAAAAAAAAAACACAACATTGCTGCTCAAGTGTCTCATACTCTATTCTCCCAGCCTCCCCCATACATACACAGATACTGTACACGCCAGTTTTCTTATAAAGTCATTTAAAGTGAGAAAATTAAAAAATGCCCTGTGATGCCTGCACTTTGAAATCTCTTGGGGCTTTAGGCAAAGGGGAGGGGACACACGCCCTGAGTCAATGCGATTCATCCTGAGACGTTTGATTAGTTTAAGTACTTATAGGGGGAAAAGGGTTTGCATTATAATTTTGTTTCATGAATTCCTTCATATGTTCATCTTCAACTGCATGTTCAAATAAAGCATTAATCAAAGAGAAGAGAGGGGCATTTAGCCAGCACAGCCATAGTCTCAGGGCCTCAGTGAGCTGGTGGATATGCTATTGAGAGACTGTAGGAAGCAGTGGTTTTTAATTATCTGGACTACGTACAGGATGCCGTTTTTGATTGTTTTAATGAGGCAGCTGGCCTATTGTCTCCCCTTAATTCCTCCATTGTTTTTAGAATATGTCATAGTTCTTTATTCTTTTATCAGGTGCTCTGCAGGAGGATTTAGACAATAGCCTTCATTCTAACTGCATTGGCCACTGCACAAAGGCAGCTCACTGCAGACAGTTAGCAGGCAAACAAGTGCAAATCGCAAGCTGCACTTTTCCCCAGTTTCACGACTCGCGCTTTTGCTCTTTGCCTCTAACTCTTGACCCCACACACACACACGAACACCTTTCGTGTATGTATCTTACATTTGTGCGAACGGCGGCTGCACTCGACCGCGCGTCTTTATATTGTTCGGTTTCTGGTACAGCGCTTGATGTCATCTAGATGCACAATGCATTAAAAGCTACTAGAAGCAGCTGGGATTTCTAATGCAGGTGAAGTCTGAACCATAATCCTGCAGCCAAGAGCGCATGTATCTCGCTGCCTTGCCTTGGTTGAGTGACTGTAACAAGCCGCAGTGCTGCCTTGGTGTTTTGTGTATCTCAGTGAAACTGGGACATGCAGTCCTAAAACTCACTTCCAGCATTCTCGCACACAACAGACGGATCTGCAGCTTTCTTGGCTGAACGGATGAAATCTGACTTCGTATTCCGCTGTCAAAACGCAGTAAAACGTTTTCATCAGGCTCACATAATCGGCTTCACTTCAGCTGAGGGGAGCACACAGTACCCCCTGATTTAGAATGATCCAAAAAACACCGATCGTATCTGAGCGTCTGGTTTCATTGCATAATTCTCTTTGTAAGCTGAGTACTTCCGCACTAAGAGATCCGCACAGACGAGAGAAACTTTTGTGGCTATGACCGCGACGTATTCTCCACCATTGTCGGTGGCAGTTTGTATCTACCTTGATGGTAACTTGGGCAGACAGTGGAGAGGAGTTTTGTTATTTTAATTAGGAGATAAAAATTCAAAGGGCCTCTCCAGGCAGTGTGTGGTATGACAGAATCAAAACGATGAAGTGGAGCGGCCTGAAGTGTGTGTCTCGTCACAGCAGATTGGCCGCCAGATAGGCACTGCTCTTTAAAGTGGCGCTGACATGCGCGCGCACACACACACACACACACACACACACACACACACACACACACACACACACACACACACACACACACAGTCACAGTGAGGAAGCCTGCACACAAATGGGAAAGATAGCATATTTTAATACCGTTTCACTCCTTTGACACGTTTGTGCTGGTCTAATTTTCAGTGCTTCACCAGCAGATAGGAAGGGCCAGAGAGGTTTTAATCAAAACAGCAGTGTGGAATCTAAAATATTCAATTTGGAGTTGAAATAATGGGGCAGTTGACTCTAGAAACGTAACCATCTCTACATAATGCATGCCACTTGAGTGTGAAGACACGGTGGCACTGTTTCTGTCCCGTTTAGCTTTGCATTTGTAATGAAGCCACGCAGACGTGGCTTGTCTTGGTACCAGCTCCAGGTGATTCATAGGTTTTCGTGGAAACATGAGTAATCGGTGTTCCACGTTTCTGGCTGCGTCCCCTGCCTCCACACCTCTCCTCAGGAGTCTCTTTATTCCACATCAGCCAGGGCTCAAATCACATGTCGCCCCTCAGCCTGACGCTCCGTCGGCATGTTTGCACATCTTTGAAAGCTAACAGCGTGCTTTAATTAATTGTCCAGCTTTCCTCAGAAACAATGTCCTAATTCTGCCATTTAGCAGGAGCGTATCATAGTTTGTTGTTATCTCCTCCGCCAGATTTCTGTAAATAGTCATATTAAAAACTTTAATCTCTTCAATGGAAAATGAAGTGCAGCTGAAAAGCCTGTCATGTGCTGAGATAAATATTATCTAAGCTAAAACCTTCACTCTCTCCCTCACCCCCCCCCCCCTTTCCTTGCTCCTGCCCCCTCCTTTCTCTGACTTAATGAATATGTTCAGAAGATTTCAGAGGAATCCTTAATCCCAAAGCACAACAATCTAATAATATGGAGGACCTGTCTCAGTGTTCTAGCTGTCCAACCCCAGCTGAGCTTTGTGCTGGACAGCACTACGAGCCCTGGCCACACACGTTACACATAAAAGCTGTGGTTCGGTCTCTTAAATGTCTGCTGTGTCTGTGTTTCATCCAGGTGGCCAGCTGTGGTGTACCACCACCAAGAACATGATGGAGGGCGAGGAGCTGGTGGCGTTCGCCGTGGACTTTGACTCTCGTCTGCAGGCGGTGAACCACATGTCTCTGAGCGAGGGCATGTACCCGGCCAGGCTGCTGGACAGCATCCAGCTCCTGCCGCAGCAGGCCGCAATGGCCTCCATCCTTCCCACCGCCATCGTCAACAGTGAGTGTCCTCGCGGCGCGTGCACGACCTGGAATGAGATGCGCTTTTGTTTAGACGCGCGCAATCGCACATGCATGCCTTTGTCCTATCTCTTTTGTTCTGTCTCTCTACCTACACACACACACACACACACACACACACACCAGTCCACAGCCTGCACTCAGTCACCTGCTTAACAAGAAACGTCGTCTCCGCCGGGCGTAGATTAACCCAGATGAGTCTCCACGCTGGAGATAAGAGCCATCGACCTTCAAGTTTTGGGTTCACATAAACACACTGAGGCTCGAGTGAACGTGTTAATTGCAAAAATACACGCCTCATGCAAATAGTGTGTTTGTTTACTTAGCGAGGGCTATCTGGGTTCAGCTCAACAGGGAGGCTTCTGTAAGCAGATGGTCCAGTGTTCTTGTTTGCCCTTGAGAAAGGGCACCAACCCAGTGGTAGCAACACTGCGATATGCAGCAGCTGAGGATTTGGTGGAAAAGCCTTTTAACACAAGCTTTGAGAGTCAGAACTCAAAAGTACAGAAGAAGAGATTGTGCTTATATGTATGTGTGCAAGCTCCACTTGTCTGTAAGTGTACAAGTACGGTAAGTGACCTGATATCATGCCTCCGTTGTCTCCTTCTGTGTCCCTGCAGAGGACATCTTCCCTTGCAAGGCGTGTGGAATCTGGTTTCGGAGTGAGCGGAACCTGCAGGCACATCTGATGTACTACTGCAGCGGGCGGCAGAGGGAGCCAGAGACGGTGGTGGAGGACAGTGACGCTGGAGCCCACCAGACTCCCAGCATCTGCCCCTTCCCACAGTGCAACAAGAGCTTCTCTGGAGCCAGAGCCCTGGAAATGCACCTGAGCACCTCACACAGTGGTGAGTGACTGACGACGAGTAAAGAGTTTGTGCAGCAAGTAGATTTTTCTTAGAGACGGCTACTTTTAATCCATCTTTAAAGCAGACGGGGTCTCATAGCTTAATTTTAGAAAGAAATGAGTTTTACCAGGGTCTCAGATAAGATTGGTTTTCAGAAATATACATATCCTGCTGTCAGCCAGCACAGTTGACAGTGTATCCATGAGCAAAAATATATATATATATATATCTTGTGGATTGGCATAATGCAAGAGCGTTTGATGATTTCTACAGTTAACTCTAAAGGAGAAGTGGGAGGCGAGATTCTGAGCATTTCTCCCTTTTATCTCCTTCACAGGTGTCAAAATGGAAGAGAGCCTCCCTCCTGGCACCAGCTTGAAATGCACAATCTGTAACTACACGGCAGATTCTCTTATTACATTCCAGCATCACATCATGTCTCACCTGTCACAGGCGGCCTTCAGATGCAATCACTGCCATATCAGCTTCCAGAGCCACAGGGAACTCTTACAGCATCAGGACTTACACGGGCACGGCAGCAAACTTCACAGGGAAGGCGACGGCACTGAGCATTCCCCCAGGGGGCCCGAGGAAAGCCTCCAGCAGCAGCAGCAGGCCCGCACCGAGCTGGCCAACAGGAAGGATGCTCTGCTGGGAAGTCCCAAAGGGGCCCTCAACAAGGAAACCAGCACAGACGGAGAGGCTGACAAGGCTGAGAAGAAGCCCATGCTGTCGGTTCAGAAGGGAGAGGCCCACCCAGGCAGCAAAGCCAGTTTTTCTTACACTAGGATCAAGTCTGAGCCCTCCAGCCCCCGACTGGCCTCCTCCCCCGTGCAGCATAACATGCCTACATTTCCCATGGGCCCCTTCTTGTCTCAGTTTGCTTTCTCCCAAGACATTTCCGTAGTCCCACAGGCATCGGAGATTCTGGCTAAAATGTCAGAGCTAGTTCACCGGAGGCTGCGCCATGGAGGGAACAGCTACCCCCCTGTCATCTACAGTCCTCTTATGCCCAAAGGGGCCACCTGCTTCGAATGCAATATCACCTTCAGCAACCTGGACAACTATTTGGTCCACAAAAAGCACTACTGCAACAGTCGCTGGCAACACATGACAAAATCTCCCGACTTCTCCGCCCTCTCAGATAAAGTCCCAGAGGCTGTGAGCCCCAACAGTGGCCACAGTTCAGTCAGCATGCTGGCCGGCTGCCACCCTACAGAGGCCGACAGCCACCTCCTGCAGTCCACCTGTCTGAACTCCAACGTGCTAGACATGATCAACGCTGGGGCTAAGGTGCCTGATAAGGATCTAGCAGGACAGGTGAAGAAGGTCTCCACCCCGACTGGGGCTGAGGAGAGGCTCAATGGCAAGCAGATGGAAGGCAAAAGCCCCAGTACAGGTTTGGTGGAAAGTGACAATGATCCAACCAAGACGACGTGCGATGCCTGTAATATCACCTTCAGCCGTCACGAGACCTACATGGTCCACAAGCAGTACTACTGTGCCACGCGCCACGATCCCCCCATGAAACGCATGTCCACCAATAAGGTGCCCTCCATGCAGAGAACCATGAGAACCCGCAAACGCAGGAAGATGTATGAAATGTGTCTCCCTGAGCAGGAGCACCAGAGGCCACCTATGGGTCAGCCTGGTTTCCTTGGAGTTCCCCCAATGAACGCTTGCACATCCCAGGAAGCTGTAGAGAGCCTAGCAGACCGCTTCCACCCCCGCTGTGATATCTTTCCAGGTATGGTACCCAAACACCTGGAGGCCTCTCTGACTGTCACTAAACCTATTCTGACTCCCAAATGCAATACTGTGGAGCCGCAGGAGCTGGACGCTCCCATTGATCTCAGCAAAAAGTGTTCGCCAGTCCCCGACAAGACGTGTAGTTCTCCCAAAAGACTGTTGGACTATCACGAATGTGCAGTGTGCAAGATAAGTTTTAACAAAGTGGAGAACTACCTGGCACACAAACAGAACTTTTGCCCCGCAACGGCCGCCGCCGCCGCCGCCGCCGCTCAGCAACAACAGCAGCAGCAGCAGCAGCAGCACAATGAGACTGGGAGCCTGGAGCCGAGCATGTTCCCAGATGTAAAGAGTGAAGGCAATAACAACCCCGATGACGTCTACGATAAGAGTCCAAGCAAGTGCGAGAAGAATGGCAATGGGAAGGTGATGGTGCAGAATGGAGGCATGTTTCCCCCTCACCTGGGGCCTGTGCCGGGACTCAAGCCTTTTGCCGAGCCCCAGCTCATCCCATCAAAGGACGAGAACAAGAATATGTTTCTGCCCCACTGCCTTTATCCCGGAGCAATAAAGAAGGTGAAAGGTCCTGAGCAAATATCACCGTATTTTGGGATAAAGCCAACCGATTATGTGACTGGGGGTCCAGCGATGCAGGGAGAGGCTAGCGAACAGGAACAGAGTGTTAATGGGGGAGGAGGAGGGGCAGGAGATACAGGAACAACCAGAGAGCAGGCCCAGCAACCTGCTGCGAATGGCTGCCCCCACCCTGGCAAGGAGGCCCTTCCCCTACTGCCCAAAAACCGGGGCATGGTCATCGTAAACGGAGGACATAAGCCTGACGAGCGTTCGGGCACAGCTCCACCTCAACAGGAGAACCAGCCCCAGCCAGACGGCCAAGGCACCAATCCCTCACCTACGTGGGCCACTGAGAACCCGGCAGATTCCAACGAGAACATGTCGCCTTCCTCCAAGTCCCCAAACGAGGAGGCGGCGCCCACAGCCAATAAAGGCGTGAACGGCTCTGGAAGCGGCAAGTACTGCCGGCTGTGTGATATCCAGTTCAACAACCTATCAAACTTTATTACCCATAAGAAGTTTTACTGTTCATCACATGCTGCAGAGCATGTAAAATAAATCCAGAAGAATAAGACACGTTTTCTTCCTCCCTCACCCTTTCCCCCCAAACTTGAGCCCTTTTTTTCGTCCTTTGTTTTGGTACACTGTTGTGTCTGGAATAGTGCATCACGCAGTGCTAAACGCTGCTTGTGGACAATCAAGAGAAGCTTCTTCTTTCATCGTTTTAAGACTTAAAAATGCAAAACCATTGGTTAAAAAAGAAAAAGAAAAGAAAAAGGAATCAAGAATAATATTGGTGCCACTTTCACATTAATTTATTTTACAATCAGTATTAATAGGAGTAGTGCTTTTAATTTAAATTCAAAATGAAATTTATATCAGAGTTGTTTGTAATGTTATTGTATAGTCATTCTTGTGTAGCACACATATTGTTTACACTGTAATGTAGGCTCAATGAAACAATAGACAATACAAAAATGAGATGCATTTTAGACACAAAAATAGCTACTGAGGCACTTGTGTATTCTTATTTGCTGTACCAGTTTCTGTACATGTGCAAAATGCCACTTGCAGGTTGCTACGTATGACCTGTTCGCCTTAACAATCACCGTTTGGAGGTGATAGCCAGGCACAACCCTGCGTCTGGCATTTTGGCATATACACATGGCTTTGCATACATATGTGGCTGTTTGTCCCTGTCTCTTTTCTTCAACTCAGATGTGGATGTTTTCATGAGGATGGCAGCATTCTTGTATAGTACTCGTATTTCTGTTTGATGATACACTTTGGTCTCCCTTTTTGAAATTTGCTCTCAATGCAATACTTTGTAAATGAGGGAGATTACTGAAAGCAGTATTATGAAATGGGGACTGTGCATATAATTATTTGTTACCCCAGTGGGAAAAAAAAAAAGCTCAAGACACAAGAGTCAAGTTTATCGCTGGTGAACAAGATGGGTGGGAGGTCAGTGGGGATAATGATGTAAAATGATCATTCCAATGTCCTGATAATGGGAGAAAATGTTTCTTAAAACGTTGTTGCTATGCATGTATATGGATGGAATTTAATTCCAGATCTGTTGGAAATTTTTATTTTGATGTGGTGTCATAATTAAACTTAAATCCTCAGGATAAATCGTTGCTGTGTGGGATTTCTTTCAGACTCCAGCAGGATACACAGAATTACTTTTTCCAACCAGATTCATCTGTGCTCTTTATAAAGCGAAGTTCAAAACCAGACCTCTGTGTTTGGTTGTGATCTGACTCAATTACATGTAAGCAGTGACTGAAGAAGATGCAGCAGCGACAGGTCGCCTCTGCCTGTGGGCAAACTGTAACAAAGCAGAATTTTAAGACAGAACTAAATGAGATACAGAGCAGCAGGTTGAGCGGTGATGTGTGTTGGCTGTTCCATCGATAGCGACTCACTTTTCTTTTTTTTCTTTTTTCACTGGCCAATCAGGTAAAGAGAATGAAGAACAACTTGAAAGATTAGATTTTATGAATCAGACTGCAAATATTTCATCCCACTGAATACCCTTCAGTTATGTTCAATTAAAAAGCTTCCAAAGGAGCAGAGCTGTGCAAAAACGGGGTCTAACATTGAATCGCTGATGAACCTTAGCAGGCTTGTAGACAGTCTCCAGTGATTGCTGCAGGGAAAAGTAAAAAGACAACTTCGACATTTAAAACGTATTCAGCAATTACACTGTCCACGGCTGAGGTGCAGCTCCGTTTTGGGCACGGGTCACTCGCTCGGCTGCCCGGCTTGTCGCTGCTTGACGAGCCTCTTCAGGTGCTGGCTGATGGCAGATGGCTTCTCGTAGATCATTCGCCAGTCCGCTCCTTTTATGTGAATGTGATTGGCCGATGGGTAGGACTCCTCCAGAAACTTCTTTTGAAGCGTAGCTACCATCTGGTGCATGGAGGAGATGATTCAGTACGGCTTTTAGACGACCGTTTCTACCGCATGGTTCAGACACTGCTCAAGACTTGAGCATTCTCACCTGGTTCAGGTGCTCTGGTATTTGCTCGTCAAAGGAATCTGCAGTGATCATACTCACTGCCGTCCTGCTGGAGAGGGGTTTAAACTTTGTAATGTCCCTTAAAAATAAAAAGAGGAACAGAAGACAATGTAAGTATATGTTTTACCTACTATCAATGCTTAACTTCCACATGAAATCAGGACATAACTAAATCAAGAAGTACCAGTTTGTTGCCGTACCTGACTTGAGCTGCACTTTCATTCAAAAAATAATGCTCATCCACAGCACTGCTCTGGTGGGCAGGGTTACTGAGTAGGTATTTCTATGAGAAAGACAGACAACGAAAATATGGATGAGTCACAAAATCTATTTCCAGATTTTTGGGTCCCTTAAAACGTTCACAACATTATTCCCGAAGGTATTAAATAAAACATACATGTGTGGATACATGATCATACATCGCCTGACACTATAGTGTGACAGGCTGAAAGCGGTGGAGCCAGCGTCCGGCTCGTTCTGAGAGGCAGCTCCAAGCAGAAAACCCACAGTGGCAAACATCTGCCACGCTTACAGGACAAATGTGAATTCTCCGACTCCGTAGAAGTCGCCTTTCGCTGTATCCGTCAGCCACACGCGATGAGCCCAGATAGCCGCGGTGCCGTTAACGTACAGTAGCAGCAAACAATTGTGCTCCAGTTCAATTAAGCAGCGGTTACAGAACATGCCCTTGAGAAATGGACTGCATGCTCTATTGAGCTCAGTAAGTGTGCGTGTGTGTTATAACCTTCACTAGCCGGTCTACAAAACCTTCCTCTGTCCTTGGAGAATTCAAGCACAATGATGTCCTTATCTCCTTGGCAACAACTGTAATACTTGAAAAGCTGAAATAGGTCCCTCATCACAACTGCCATCAAATCGTGGGTGGCTGGCAGCAGAGAACAAGGCATCTTAACGAACGGCTCGCGTTCATCCCGAAGCAGGCGTCGTCGCGTCGCACGGACAGCTGCAGGAAAGCATGTGATGCTGAACGGATGCTGTAGAAAATGTCACTGAGCTTTCACGGAGGGCCGCTAAAGTGCAAGTTGTTCATCTAAACAAACGACATCGAATTTGAAGCAGGATTATGTTGGTCGTGCAAAACAAAATGAGCTTTTCAGAGCCCCTGCAATGCCCCCTGCACACGTGTTAGTTTGTTTCCCTATTAAAATAAGGTGTCAGCACCGTCTCCGGTTACTGAAGATATTGGGTGTTTGTCTCCAGAATCCATTACTCGTCCTCTGCCTCAGATGTTTTAGCAGGTACAAAAATTACTATAGGCCCATATGACAGGCAGGAGGGTTTTTCTTTTTTTCCCCATCAGATTCACGTCAGATCTGAGTGGTGCAAAATTCAAACCCTCCCTGGAAGGAAAAAGAGCCCTGATCTGCGATGCACGGTGAGAAGCTTGTAGCTTATTATTAACAGCCTCTTCCTGTATGACCTGTCAGCAGGCATCAGAGGATACAGTGCGTCTGCGGCGTCGCGTCACCTCCAGAAATGGGTTCAGTTTTCATTTATTCAAAAATGACGTGTGGTGTCATATCATAGCAAATTCACGCTCTCTGACAATGTGAAGCCAAACACTCCTGCAATCATCTGCTCGCGGAGAGCGAGACCAGATTATTCTCACACTAGCACCATCCTGTGGCTGCACGAGAAAGATGGGAGGAATATGTTTAAAATCAAAGGCACTAAAAGGACTTTTTAATTTGACCATCAAGTCATGACAGCACAGTTTTACTTTAATTTGCTTTATTGCTTTATTTATGCCTAAATAAGCCGTCGTTCTTTCTGTGGTGTTTAAAGATGACATCTCTTAAAGAAATAGATTCCAGCAACTTTTTTCTTTTTGAACAATCAACGTACTGTGTGTCTGTGTGTGTCTGACCTGGCGCTGGATGACCTCCTCTGAGATATTTTCGCCTTTGATACTTGGCTCAATCGCCCCCAGGATGATAAGCATGCGACTCAGTCCTGTCGCGGCAGAGAACTGCCTGGCCTGGAGGGATGGCACCAGTCTACCGTACCTGAACACAAACAACAAACGCAGCAGATTAGGTTAGAAAAAACTCACATGCTGTTCCAATTTATTGGAACGTCTCCTCTTGTTTAAAGAGAGCCCACGAGTTTTTAAGATGGATTTACAACAGGTGAACGAAGAACCACAACCCAAAGAAGCCAAAGCTCCACGTGTCCATCAATCAGTCACATCCACCCTGTGCAGCTTTTATCTTGTCGGTCCATAAAATCTTTGTCCGTCCTGGAAGCTCAGTGCTTTTTTACAAAGTTCCTCCAGATAATTTCCTTCTTTTTGTGGAAACCTTCTTTTCTTTCTTTCTTTTTTAAATTCTGCAATAATCTGGCCTCAACATCTGCCAAATAAAAATGGAGATTGGATTAAAAGACAGGTCCACTCTGACTCAAGCAATTCAAAATCATCTGCAATTCCACACGTTCATTTCCAGGTTCTGCTAAAACAATGTTTGCAAATATTGCTATGACAACAGACTCCAATAAGTGTGCACTCACTGTGCTCTTCGTTTACGGTGCTTTTTTTTCTAAGTCTGAACGTCACTATTAGAACAAGGATGATTTTATGATCACAATGGTAACACAGTCAAACATGATATTTGCTTTCCGCAAGTGTTTTTCAACCCGAAATCTCAAACTTTCTCTTTGAAAACATTTGCCTGGGGAATGAGAAATACTCTTTTTTTTTTTTTTTTTTTTGGCAGATGAGAGAAGAAGAGCTGTGGGATTTTGTAACTCAGGAGGCCCAATCGGTCTCGGCTCACTGGTGCTCTGAATTGGCTGGTCTCAGCCTGTGGAGCCCAATCAATAGTGCCGCGCGCCTGCTGCCGCCGCGGATCCTGCCCCTACACGCAGCCAGACACATCAGCCGAGAGACACCCGTCCCCGCTTTAGTCGGGGCCGCGTCAACGTCAACACATATTGCAATTAAGAATTTCTTTATTGATCATTTTACCTGGAATGTTTAGTAGATTCCGTCCTAATAAATGGCAGGATAATAACCAAACAAGCTTCTACACAAAAACAACTAAGTCTAAGTCAAGTCAATTCACAATCAAGACGTTAGAACCAGAAGGTGTGGATTTAATTGTTTAGCCACAGATGTGTTGTGGTTTGTTCCCATCAGGTCAATAGAAACATCTCTAAGTCCAGCCTACAGTTGAATCCTACAGTTTGGGGATCATTTCCATATAAACCTAAATAAATAAAGTTTTAGCTATAAATTTAATCTGGCTTTATAACCAAACGCCACCAGCCTGCTGGAAATTTGAATGGAAGCATTGCTCTGATATTTTGCTCACTGCTGTAGCATTTCAGACTCTTCACTTAATTAACTAATCTTGTCACCACTACGCTGCCCTAATGATGTGATGTGTTACATGATGTGTCTTAATACCACTACAAACAGCGGAACATTTAAAAGAGGCTTCAGCTCCGCTGCGCTGCCATTCTCAGGCTCGTATCGCAGCTACATCATAAACGTGCGCTTTTCATGTGTAAAATAACCCGTTGCTCCTGCCGCCGATAGGACGTGCTGTTACTCACAGCTCAGCTCTGCCAAAGCATGACAGGCCGACAGCGCTGATTGGTGAGATAACGCGGACGGAAATACTGGAGAGCGGTTTTCAACTGCTACAAATAGCTGCGATAAGGTATCAGCCACATTCATGGTACGACAAGCAGTCAACAACAGATGCAAGAAACAAGTCAACTTTTCTGATTTGCAGCCTTTTTGTCGTCGTCAGGGGAAACTTTCACAATTGGACCTACACAAAGTGACATTTTGACATTTTCATCTTCCAGTTTTTTTACCCTGAAGTCATTCTGGCACCACAACTTAGAACCGACTCTTTGACCTGGCTCTTCGGGGACGACTCGGTCTCTACATTTTCCACTCGTCACCTCTTTCTTACCCCTTGATTCCGTAAATAAAGAGAAGAACAACAATCTGGTCAAATCATTCCTGGGTATGGCATTGAGCGTTATTTCAAGGATTCTCCAGCCACCTGTCCTGTTCCCTCCTCTTTTTTTTTTTTTTTTTTCCATTTTTAATTCTGCCCCGGAGTGAGGATTATGTGAAGCAAGGCATGCGTGTCAAAGGGAAATTTAGTGGGTAAAGACAGCCAAGATTGGCGGGATGAATTAAACAGATAACAGGAGGAGACGAAGTGGGGGAACCATGTAGAGCAAAACGCCTCACCGATGTTGGTCATTTCAGAGGGGCTCTTCTTTTTTTTCCTCCCCACAGGAGCGGGGAGGCAATATCTAAATTAATAAAGTGATGAAATGAGTTTGTGCCGTGGACTTTCTGCTGTTTGACTTTCCCATCTGGATTAGTGCAGGCTGAATGGACGCTCTGTTACTTTTGTTACAACTGCGCAATTCACTGTCGGAATTTGGCCCTGCAGTGATAAGGCTCCCTCCTCCTCCTCATTACCATCTCATTTCATATGCAGGGCCTCTGTTACCTGAGAGCCTGCTCACACACAAAACACCAACTATTACATGAGCTTCTGCCAACTATTACAATGAGCAGAGAACATTTAAACAGCGACTATTACACGAGGCTCAACTATTATGCCAAAGCAACCTTTTTTTCCAAACTGGTTGCTTGGTTCTACAGAAAGCCGGTGATGAAGCCTGCGACTCTCATGCGGACAGCGTCATTTATCGTAGGCAGAGAAATTCGAATCTTTGCTTGATAGTTATGAAACATCATCATGACTATGAGTCTGACATTAGAAGAATATTACACAATGAAGTCAAAGTGGAGCACAAGGCCTAAGTTACTACAGGCAGGAATCCCAGGAACTAAATGACGTGCAAACATCTGCATCCGTCAGACTCTGATTCTATTAACGTAGCACGAATATATTAAATGGTTGGATCAAGTTGTCTTGCAGCCGTTTATACTGAGGGGTCCCACAGTGTCTATTAAACCATCTCCGCTACAATAACTTACAATACATAACCCGGAGGAACCTGCAAACTGAACTTAGAAGAGTCTAGGTTTCATCTTGCTTCATTTATTTTAAATCTAGAATATTGTGGCTCTATGTCACCAAATAACAAAAGAGCTTTTCATTTTTATTTATTTATGAATGCAGTTGCTTTGTGCTTACTTTATTTAGGATACAGGCAATAGAAAATTAATAGATGATTATGACTGAAAGTAGATGCTTTTGGGGATTAACAAATCAAAATAAAGCATCGATCGTATCTGTTATAATCTTTCTTTTTGTCATTTTGCCTAACTTTAATGATTTGACCATCTCAGGATGTAAACAAACTCCAGTTTCATGATGGCAAACTAATTACACAAGTATAGGTTTCACTTTAGGTGCCACCTAATATAAAGTTGTTAAAGGTATCCGACTCTAGATAGAGACTCTAAATGGCAATTCACGTAAGTAAAACCACCATTGAACACAAGGTGTCACTCTTGCACCACAGTCCTGCATCCTCGCTACATCAGTCCTACAGATTACACCCAGAGGTCGCAGCAGCCCTGCTTTATTAGTGGAGCTTACAGTGGTTGTAATTGCGATTACTGGCCATTCTTAACTCGGCCCGTCTCTGGAGGAGGGAGGATCGGGAGCAGGCAGCTGAGTCACAGGTACGTACTGATGGAAGAGGCCTTTACAGGATCACAGGAAGTGCGTGAAGCATGGTCGCGTTTAAGTCTCTAGGGTCTGAAACATATGACATATGTTGTACGTTCTATTCAGTGCTGTGTGCACAACTCGAGGAGGCCAATCACTGACTGCACTCTCACATTTGCATGTTACTTAAGTAAGTAAAGGTCATTCAAATTCAATTCAAATCACTGGCTACTGGCAATATGGCTGCACTTGCACAGTGGTTTTCTCAGAACCTGCCTAACAAGCTGGAGGAGCCAGACGATGGTTGAACCGGAGCAGACACAACGCAGGTACAGTAAATGCACCACGATCAGGTCAGAATAGGATTCAGGAACATTTTAAAGACGCAGGCGACAGGCATTAGGTCATTTTATGCAACTTATTTCAGCAAGTAGTAAAACTAAGTGAAGGGATGTGGTATTAACTAACTTAGACTCGTATAGTTTTATCAGTTCAAGTGAGGCAGTACTCCTCGAACTAATCACCCCCCTGCCAGGCTGCAGCCTCGTCTTTTTTTTCCAGTTTCTCCCACAGTTCTTTGTCCCTTCCTCCACCTAGTTCCCTCCATCCATCCATCCACGGTCAGGAGATTCCTGCCAATCTAAGCGGAGGCTCCCTGGAGGGGTTTAGAGCTGGGCTTTGCTCCAGTGGGTTATTGAACACAGCCCACGGTGAAAGCAAACGGACTCTGAGGGGGAGATTGTACATGCTGCTACCCATTACCAATTAGGGCAGAGGAGACAGGGAGAGCAATCAAATATTTACAGATTGTAAATAATAATAATAATGCCACTTAAACTATTACATTAAGAATCGCAGCATCCAAGAACAGGTGAAAGGTTAAATGTCTAACGAATGCGCTGTGCAGTGGGGAGGCAGAGATCCACTGCCCCTGTCTGCCATAATAAACACTGTCTGGATAATAAATCAAACGCGATCCAGCGGTTGTGTAACCGAGTGGTCGTCAGTCAAATTGACAATCATATGGTGTCTGTCACACAGAGCAGGCTCCAGGTGAGAACGTCTGTCTGCGACACACTGCAGCACACTGTGCAAGTAACTGAGTTTATGTGACCTGCATATACTCAGTATGCGGCTGCGTAGCTGTTTATGTGATCAGGCCCATCTGCTGGGAGTATTAACGACAGGTCGGAGGACAAATGGTAAAGAAAGTGTTATTTTTATTTTGAGACTGATAATTTAATCAGGCCAGCAGCAGCTGTTGGGCCCAAGGGCTTTCACACGAGGCCACACCCACCTGTTCTGCATCTAAGCCATGAAACGGTCTCACGTGAAATGAATACTGACAAACCTGAAAAGCAAGTATCAGCGACGTTTTTACACCAAAAGGGATCAAATAATCATATTAAGTCAGAGACACTATTACTTAAAAGAAGTGAGAAGCTGAGGGAGACAATGATGAGACTTTCAAGCGGTTCTCCAGCGAGGACCGACTCGCACTAAACACAGTAATGGTACATTAAAACAGAGTTTGCCAATCAATCAGTATTCATTAAACTGTAAGGACCATCCCATTAGACGAGCGCATCCCCCACCGTTTCTGCTCTCTGAGCAAATACGTTCCCCACGGGGTAAATTACTTTTAATACTCGGCTCACACAAGAAAGACGATGTGAATGCACGGCTAAAAGTCCTTCTGAATTATCACTTCCCACGTCTTTCCTTTGATGATTTGTATCATTTGAATCTAATGGCATATGTACAAACTATGTTTCCAGAAAAGTTGGGATACTTTCGGAAAAGCCTTCATTTCTGTGACTTTGTTTGCTTGTCTGTCTCTTCTGATTAGTTGTTGGTCAGTGTGATGCTTGCTACACACAACACATCTTTTTCCAATAGGTAAGTGGCTGTTTTGAAGAACAACTGAGCAGAAGTCAACGTCCACATGCTGCAACAGCTTCTGTAAAGTTCACTGTAGGTCAGACCAGGAGTCCAACTTTAAAAAACAAGCTGAGACAATTATCATTATCATGTTCGTCTGTTTGCATCAGCAGTGACTTAAAACGCCTGATAATGTATGAGCAGGAATGCTCACAAGCTACAAACGTGCTAAGAGCTGACAATTAACAAACTCAGAGAGATCAAAGCCTCCTTTGTCACCAGCGCAGACACACGTCAGGCCAATCTGTTTAGAGCACAACACAGCTTGTTTCACCATCCCCTGCAATAAAGGCTCTGACTGTGTCCAAGGCCTGGAGCAACTCAGCATGACTGAAGCAGAGTAAGCAAGGTTGACTAAAACACAGCCATTAAAAAAAAAGACCATCATCTTAGAGCATTCAATACAAGGCTGAGTGGAGAAGCAACCCTCTGTTTCACGACGAGTAAAGCCCTGCAGAGCTTCCTCTGCCTCTGCTGGGGAAATATCTAACTGGCTCTTGTCCTGAGTGCAGTTTGTCCAGACGTACGCTGGGGCTTCTCCTAATCTCTGACGCTTGACTCATTGCTCGATTTTTTTTTTCCATCAGGAAGCATCATCGATGCCAGTAAGGATATGAGGCACATGCTGCGACGTCTGCAAAAGACAAAGCCAAACAACACGGTTGACCGCGTGCAACGAATCCACGCGCGCGCAAACCAAACGCTCAGGGAGATGGTTGCAAATCATTTTGTAGAACGTAACAGAACTCATTTTGGGAGTGAGCCTCTGTTAATGAGGAAGCCTTTGATGTGTAAACCCTCTGGGCTGATACGGTCGCCCCACATCCCTGCTCAGGTGAACCGCGCTCCCTCCCGCATTACTTATCTTGTGTACCAAATACTGTAAGACCTCACGCGGCTACTAAATCCGTATCAAAGGGAGAAAAACAATAACACCTGCATGCAACGCTGCAGAACGGGACGAGACAGGAGCAGGAAGCTGAAGCGGTGCCGGAGCGTACGGCGCTCTTCTACATCGTTTACATCTCAATGGTGTGCTCATATATCCCAACCCTGTTTCTATTTTTAATCACACACCAATGATAAAATTGTTTTCACAGAGTAAATGTGAGTCTTAGGTTCATTTCATTTCTCTACAGAGTAATTGGATTGTGGCTACACTGTCATGTACTCTGTGAAATGAATGCCTATTAATCAGAGGATAATTGGACACATACCCCTGACAAATGGTGCTGCTCCACTTTGAGTCATGTACAAATTAGGCCATTTTCAAGGATCCATTATCTGGTTAGACTCGTGCTTATAAGAGCTGCAGGTCCATACCGGTGGACAGGACTGTGGACGAACCAAGTCACAGTAAAAGCCATGTATAAAAGCGAGATCACTTGATTTCTCATGTGTTTCTGTCATATCAGAACACGCACAACTCTAGAAGGAGAGGTGCAAACTCACTGGGCTGCTCACTTAAGCAAGAAAGCTTCGCTACAGTTATTAAAACTGCCCTTAGTGTATTCAAATCTAAGAAGCACCAACTGAACTGCTTTATTCTAATTTGCAGAATTTGCACAAAAAGGTCAAAAATAAGAGTTTATAAAATGGAAAAAAATCTATATGATCTTGGAAGAATCTGTTTAAAGTCTCTAGTGTTGCTCGTGGCTTAGTGAAGCTGTATGTGGGCAGGTTTTTCCCCCTAGTACTTGTTATTCATTCATTGTCTGGCTGATTCTCTCGTGTTTGTCAGAATTTGTTTGTATAATATGTTACAGAAAAAAACATTTCAACGTTTCCTCTATCGTGCAACTGCACATATCTTTGTGTTCTGAGACAGCGAGAACATTTTGATCTTTGGTTTGTTTATTACGTAGCTGTTGGGCTGCCAGCTACTGCACCTAGAGGCTTAGCAGGAGGTGGTAAATTATAAATCTCATTAATTACTGTGGTTTCAGGAGGAAGAGCTTTTAATGATTACACATGACGCGTTTGTCTTGTAAACAATCTGAGCGTCGCATATTTGACACTTAGACCAACCTTACTACTAAGAATTAACTCATTAAATAATAGGCAGAATTAATGTCTGATGAGCTGTATGCCACGACAACGACTACAACCGGTCATGTGTCTCACCTGGAGGATTAAAGCAAGGCTATTACACTGTCACTTCTTTCTGATCACCACCATCACCACCCTTATCTGTTGCTTCTCGTGCTAAAAGAGTGCAATCAGCTAATGACTTTCTTTGGCCACTAATTAATCACGCTAATGATCCACCCAGAAAAGATAATCAACGATTCTCACAATAAAGCCAATAATGGAAGCGTTTGGAGTTTGGAATCATCTTTGTGACATTTCCTTTTTCCTGCCTCTTTGCTTTTTTTTTTTTTTTTAATCTCTCTGCCCTTCAAAGCTCCCTTTCTCCTCTTTGCTTCTTTCCACGCTTCTCTTTTCTCAATCTCCTTTCCTACCGCCGTTTTACACAGCCCTCTCTAGATTCTGCTTCACCATCTACATTCACTTTTTTCCCCCCCTCATCTCTCCTTTCATCCTCTGCTCCTTTCTTCCTTTTTTCGCCTCCTCCGTCCTCTCTGCGACCCTGAGGCCTCCTTAAAACTCACCAGTACTCTTTCCACTGATCCACCTCAAAAATGTCCTCTGGGATGGGATCAATCAGCACCAGGTCTGACACCAGCCTGAAGACAAAGAGAAGAAACCCACACACTCAGATGATGTAAGGCACATTGACTACCCGTGTCCATGTTCCCCTCCCCAACTGGGCTGTAATGACTCTGAGATGGATGGTGTCATCCTGGTCTGTCTTGCTGGAAATGTGTCTGTCCTGTGTCCCTGCAGACAGATGACCACACATTCGCCAGGCCCAGGGGCAATATTTCCATCTGGAAAGGTGGCGCTCATCAACACTTCATTTTCTTCCTTAACGTCGGCAACCTCGTGCCTGATTAACTACTGAATCTTTCATTCCTGATACAGGCGACTGTCAAGTTAATCACTGTGTTGTCTCTAAGATGGCTGAGTTATAGGTGATGATGGGAATGGACACTGGAATATATTTCGTAAAACTGGGTTTTAAAGACGCTGCATATTATATGCTACAAAGTGCTTTTAAATCAATCTCCTGTACATGTTATACAATATGTTTATTTAGGGAAGCAGATGATATTTTATACATTTTTTGTATTGCCATTGTTCTTTTGTAACTGAGTGTTTGTCCTGCCTCTGATTTTGTCTATTTCACCGTTGCAGGTCATGTTCTAAAGTTCATAAACCAGCCTGTGTGTGAACCTGAGGTCAAGAGTTTCTGATATGCACAAAACGTTTAGATAGGATATTATCTTGTGCACACTAAAAACGTCTTAATCAGAAAATACCTTTGTCTATATTAGAGGGATGTGTACCAAACTGTTAATACTGCATCTTTTAAATGCACGTCTCAGGTTTTTAACACGACGTTTGATGCAAATTCTAGTCTATGAATTGGTGATATCACTTCACATGAAAGTTATTACTCCAGACCAAATTAAAAAGGAACTCTGGCTTATTTACACGTGAGAGGATTTCTTTATTTCTTTCCAGTGCACCATACTCACACATCATGAATGTGGCTGTAGAACCTGGCGTTCAGTGCACCGAGTGCAGAGCCCACCAGAATGAAGGGCTTGGCTATGCCCGCTGCCTGCAGGAGCCGGTGCAGATCATCCACCATCCTGGGAGACAACAATGCTCATTTATTTCTGCCCCAAACCTTCATAGAAAATTGGGTCAGGAAAAAAAAAGTTAAATTCTATCTTAAAGTTACAACAAAAAAGGTAAATAACTGACTGAAACATCTGCTGCATTTTTCATTCTATACTTAATGACCCTCCACATACACACAGCACCGCTGAACCCAAGAGAAGAGGGACCTGCTGGCTCCTGTCCACGGGAAAAAGCAATCATCAGCAAATTGATGGGAGCCTCATCTTTACATCATATGCAGTAGCTCTTCTCTGCGAGTCAGCTGCTGTCCGGTGTTTGTCGCGCTAATAAATCAAACCCAAAGTGTCAAATTGAAATGAAGGCATCTCACAAGGTTAGCAGGCAAAAAAAAATGTCTCGAGATGCTGGATTCTGGGGAATTGATTGCGTGCATCTCAAATGGGCGTCCACCTGCTTTCTGGGCCAGATGCCAAGGCAAACTACACCGCTGACCATGGGTGAACCCCGCCCGCTCATCCCACAGGCAGATTTAAGGCTGGACTAGCACATTAAAGTGTTAAAGGCAGAAAGATTACAGCCCAGTCCCTTAGCAGTGTGAGGCAGGACGGCATTTAGCAGAGGAAGGCAGACACTCTGTCATGTAAATATTGATTCTGACCAAGTATTCATCCCACTGTGGCTACTGCACGTTACTCTACTGTACTGCAGTACGATCGCTGCTATGTAACTACAGTATTTGCTAAAATATAAATTTAATCAAACAGATGACTGATGTCTCTCTAATGACTAATACAAGTGTTCTGCTGCAGTTTAAGTTACAAGCTCTCAAACCGATGGCCAGATGTCAGACGATACTCACTCACCGTCCAGTTGTTGACATGCCCCAAACTTTCTCAGTTCCTGTGGTTTCATTCTCCATCAACCGCTTACTGAAACCCAGTCCCATTCTGTCATAGGTACAGACCTGAGCAGTGGACCGATAACAACACAGCTTTTGTTATTTTATACAACCTTCCACATACACATGAAATGTCTTACTACATCAGTTTCTCTCTTTCTGCACATTCAACAATCAGATATAAATGATGGAATCTGTTGATGGCAGATGTAAACAGAACAAGGTGACTTTGCTTTCGTAACTCATTGTGCTGAGGTTAGTTGGGGCTCTTGTCCTGTGATCTCATTTAGGTCACATTTCAGACAAATACCATGGGGCAGGCTGTCACACCCAACTTTCTGCTTTGCTTAGTGCTTGGTGATCAGACACGATGCGACAGAGCCACAGCATGAACTGTCCCTGCGTGACCCTGGCAACAAACAGCATTGTTGCATTAGCAGCAGCTGATTCCATGGTGACCTGCGTAGCACAGTGTACCACAGAGTTTACCTCGGTCAAAGTAATGGAAGTGCAAGCTATCGACTACAGTACGATTCACCCAAGACGTTCAGTTCTGATAAGCTGGTAATTAATTAAAACGGTCCACAGTCAATCCCCCACCTTTGTCACCGTGGCCACACTTTCTTGGACATAAAACCAGACGTCTGAGGACGTTCCAGCAGGTCCATCCAGTACAACTGAAAAAGAAAAGCATGGTTAGGCAGAGCTCAGTTCAGACAAATCAGTATTTAATTAGTATTTAACACATATAAAGAAATTATCTAATCACCAACTGGTTGCCCTTTTCCTTTACACAGTAAATGTATCTTCTGACCCAAACCTACGTCAACAATCTGGCCATCTAGAAATAATAAAGAAAGAAGAAATGGGAACAAAGATTAGGCTACACAGAATATTTCTCATTTGCTGTGAAAGAACATTTTGAACCTGCTGACAAACTCCCAGTGTTAAACACGCTGTCACACTAAAATGGTTCGAGCAAAACCTTTGGGCACAAGCATCTGTCCTTCTCTCTGCAGCGATGCATAGTTGAGAAACGGAGGGATGAGGAGGATTAGAAGCAAACACTTTCCAGTGTTTATGAGCACAGACCAACAGGATACTCTGCCTTTAGCTTCAGTCTGGCTCTGAGGTTTCGAATCCTAGTGGATGCAAAGAAGAAAATGTGATGTTTATTCAAACATTATCCTAATAATAATAATAATAATAATAACATACTGAAAACATTACTGTAACGCAATGGAAAAGTCTCCTTAGCGTTAATAATAATGCGGTGTTTGTGACAGTGAAACGTATGCAGCACATACAGTATATTCACATGAAATGTGTTAACGCAGAAAGGTTTACAGACTTTTCCAGTCATACTGACAGTTCAGCAACCACAGCTGCCGCATGTACGTAAGACCAGCTGCTACCGGAACGTTTTCCTTACCTGCTTGTTGGGTCTGACACGTTCTTCACTTGATGCCCGAGCTTCGGTTCTTCTCCGCATTTTAAATAACTTCGCTAATAATTGTTTGCTGTAAACCTCTTTGCATTACTACACGCACATACTGCACAGAATGAACGGCGTTAATAACTTCCGGGCAGGTACAGGAGCCGACAAGGACCAAATTTCCCCTATCGCGTTACGCGAAAGCAGCGATTCCTCTCTATCGTACCGCCGTTCGTCATTTTTGCAACTGCTGTATTTACGAGTGAATAACTTCTCGTCAGATCACTGACGTCATCTTAAAATGTTTATATTTGGATCAGATCCATTCTGACACGTGGCAGTACAACGGCTGGCCTGCAGATGTCACTGTATCCCGCAAACCGAGCCTCTCTTCCATATCATAATGCATTGCACCCAGTAAGTGGGTATATCAATCTATATCTATCTATCTATATATATATATATATATATTGGTGATAATATATTTATATATATATATATATATATATATATATATATATATTATATTATCACCATTATGACACATTTATGGTGGGAGAGCTGCTTCTGCAACAACTAATACATGCAAATTGCTGTTTTTGTGCAGTCATGCTTGTGTGACACGCCAAAGAGGGCTGGCTTGCGTCATTCAGAGTATGTGACATCCATACTGATGTTGTTCAACATCATTCTCTTAGACGTCCACCCTCTACTTGCTACGAATTGGACTCACTATTTGGCTGTGCTCCACGTCTGTAGTCATCTTGCATATTTCAGTAGTTTATTTTAGGAGTTTTAAGAATAGAGCCAAGTTTCACACAATCAGTGACGTCAGAGGTACTGTATTGCATCATTACGGGACCACAAGGCCTTAATTTGTTTTCATTCATATTTCCAAGTTGCGCGTTTACCTCTCACTAAAGAGAAAAATGACAATGACATCCTCGACCATTTATTCATTAAATAGTGTCTAGACAGAGCAAAACCTCTACAATAAACCCTGTTTGGGATGTGACTGGTGGCTGGAGCCATGTAGTGAATTTGCTGCAATAATTAAAAAGCCTGGCTGGACCAAAATGATGAATGTCAGGTACTGACTCACTGTCAGCCTGCGCGTGTGTTGTTTTTGTTTCGGGGGATCCAGGGTTGATTAAAGCTAATGACGCTGGGCCTTCTCAGCCTTATGCTTCTGTTCCAGCTCCACATAATTTGAACTGAGAGAAGGATGAAACAGTCAGACCACTGTAGCTTCCTTCTGCAGTTTGTGGATGCCATTCAAACAAGTCTCTCAGTCCTTAACCTTTATGTGGCCTGTCAGTCTGGACACACAGGTAATCTGCCGTCTGCTCCCTGTGGAAAATGAAAGACAACTAATTCCATCAGAGAGTTTAAACCTAACAACAAGATTTGCCACAGTATCACGAAAAACCCTGATGATGAATGATGTCCTTGGCTGCCTGACTAAAGGTCCTTATTTGTAGTGTGCCCGTTGGATTGCTGAACAGCGGTTCAAGGCTTTACACATCTCTGATGTCCGACACAGCTCTAAATCAAACCAACACATTCCAGCAGTGTCTGAATCCTGAAATTGACATACATTATTTCTATTTCCTTTAACTTACCTAATGAAAATATTCCACAATAGTTCTATTCCATTAGGAATTTAAAAGTGTAATTGAGATTTTCTAAAGTATTTAATCTGTATGTGGGTTTTTTTCATCGCTGACAGAAGATGAAAACTTTGTCTTTACAGTTTATTGTTTTGAACACTTTGCGGTTCTAATTTGATACTGATCAAACCACATCTGCCCTGAATCCACATGAAGCATCTCCACATTTCTGGTGCGGGGAGACTCAGCGCCATCCTTTCAGTACCAGGTCACCTTGTGACACAGTATTTGAAATTCAGCAGGTAATGGAACAATGCATTGCTTGAGGGCACCTTTCCCAAACAATAGATGGACTGGACTGTATTCCGGGACAGCCACTGAAAAACGAAAAGGAGAGGAGAGTCTGAATGCAAATAACGACCTGTTCCTTTGACATTTGTCCCACATCTCTGCTTCTGTTCTCCATGTGCAGGTTCAGCTCTTCCTCGAGCAAAGCGTCTCACTTCTGCTGTTTGCTTGGACTCAAAAGCTTAAAAACCAAATTTCTTAGAAAACATGCACATTGATGTGCACACACACACACACACAAATAGGGGATGTTACTTCATGTACATGACATCAAATTGTAATTGAGATAGCAATGGCAGGTGGATCAAAAGTCATTTACTGTTTGTCTTATCGTTTTTTGTCACATATACTGTAACAGGTTAACTGGGTGACATTTCCGCATCAGGCTAGCTTTATCACCAAAGGGCATCGCCAAATACTGCTGGGGCATTCATATCGCACAGCATGTTGGTTTTTTCTTTATTAAATACACTGCATTGAATGCTGGCGGACTGTTCCAAAGCGCCAGCACAAAAGGAAACTGCTGTGTTAAACATTCGCTGTGATTTTAAGTCATGTAGCACAGAAATGCTTGTCAGCTGAGAAGCCGTTCTTATTCTACACTGTCAGTGGTTTTCCATGTTGTTACCAATCTTAGTGCCACTGTTTGAAATTTAGCATGTTAAAGCTACAAAATGCAACTTAAGCATGATGCAAAAAATATTAGCATTGGATTGGACCAACATGGTAAAAGTATATCACATCTAAATGGACATTGTTTTGTTTTGTTTTGTTTAGGATTCAAATGTAAGAAGTTAAAGAAAAGGTAAAAAAAAAAACGGTAAACACCGGATCTTTCTCTGACAAAAATAAGCAATATCTCAGGAAATGCTTGTCTGTCTCTTTCGTTTATTTATGAGTGAGCTCAGGGGTGTTCAGGAGTGTAGGCATCGCAGGCATCAGTCATCAGGCCTCCAGTCTTCAGACTCCATGCAGTGTACATCGATTTCAGCCCCTCGCTGTTGAAGTGCACCATTGATCAATACAGTAACAAGTCTTCATTTAAGCTTGAGAAATGCAGTTTCCAGCCCAGTGGGCACGAAGTCCTGGTGTTGTAAGTCCAGTTTGGCCGGGGAGTCTCCTGGTGTCGGGCCTCACCTGCACTACACCTGATACTACACTACACTAGTACAGTTCAGCATATGATATGCAGCGTAACCATGCAGGGCAACCTTTCCTCTGGTCCTGCTGTTCCCAGCAAGGAGCCGCTTTGACGTCTATGTTACATTTTCTTCTTTCTACACACACTGACAAGTTTATTGTGCATGTGCGCTTGGAGAGACGCAGCGGTTTATGCGAGCTTGTGTTCCTACAAGGGCACACACTTAATGCTGGACAAAAGCTCAAGGTGTTTTCAATTCATCACTGCCAGGGCCTTGCAGTTACTGTAGACCTATAATAATGTAATAGTTTATGAGAAAAGCTGTTAGCTGATGGCTCGACATGCGTTTGAGGATGTTAAATGAAATAGCTCATAAAGCCTACACATGAACTGCATAATCTGTAGACTGTAGGGTAAATTGCAGCAGTGGGCTGACAGCCGTATGGCTTCCTGATGGGCACAGTCAGTTACTTTTATCAGCACTTTCTCTTCTGTGACACTGTTAGTTATTTCGAACGAGATAATAGGTTTCCCCTACCTGCTGTTTTTATATATACCAACACTGTGTTTGACACTGAAGCTCTACTGGTCAGCTGCCTAAGAAGCTCCCTGAACCGTCTTATTGATTTTTCTGCATTTTGTCCTGAATGTAGTTTATTTCTTTAATAGCCATGCGTCTGGAGACTGTGCAGTAGCAGTATTTCAGAAGTGTCCTTCTACCACGAGATAGAAACGACCTCCTACTGTATGAGGGTGGAAATAGTTAGACACACTTTTGAGTGTTCGTGTTTTTTGTGATTTTAATTATTCTAAAACATCAATGATAATTATACATAATTTGTATTATGCACTACTGCTTATGTCCTCATGTGTACAGTACTGTGCAAACAATGTATAAATCCTATGCATAAACTAAAAAAACAATACACCTGCTTCTGCATATTGATTATTAGGTATAAATATACAGAGGGGGAAACATCAGGGAGGGTTAAGAGAGGCCTCCATTAAAGGAACGATACAACCTGAACTTGTCTTCTATTTCCGCCCCCTTTCTCCTTTCCTGTAGCTGCTGTGTGGCGCTGATCCCCCCCGCTCCACCCCTCTCCTTGCTGGGACGCCTTCTTGGTACGGTCCGGTTCGCCCCCCCCCCTCCTCCGCTGCGCTGGTGGTACCTTCCATTGAGAGAAGGTCAAATGACTCCGCGTGTCTGCTTGTGTGTACATTCCCGGCTGTGGCGCGCGCCTGACGGAGAAACACGTCCGGCAGCTCAGTCGTGCGTCTGCGCGCGTTTGCGAGCGTCTGAAGCGGCTTCGTCCCCCTGAAAGTAAGTGCTGGCTTTCCGCACCCCGGCTTATAGTTGGATAAGTCGTTTCCTTACGAGGGGGTTGATGTTTGCAAAGTGTTGCGTTTCCGCGCAGCCTGAGCCGCTCAGGAGCCCGGATGCTCCACAAACAGCGCTGCGGGGATGCTGACTGTTGATGTGATGCTTCATGTGATGCGCAGGTGAAACGCAGGTGAAGGGACGTGCGTGTGTGTGCGCGCCGCGCGTGCGTGTCGGTGATCGTCGCGCAACTTTAATTATAAATATTTATCTACCAAAGTCCCTGTGGAAATGTTATAGGAGCATGTAAAGGTAGCTGAGTAATAGAAAACTGAAATGAAAAAAAAAATGTAAACATGTAAAAGAAGCCTCGTTATAAGGTTCTAATTGAGTTTGCGTCCTGCGGCCTCCTGTACATGTTATCTGAGGATATTGTTTATGTGTGGGTGTGGAAAGTTCACTCCTCAGCACCTACGAGGCTCTGAGGAAGGAGACTTAATGAAGTGAATCATCAGACTGTGCTCAAAACTCCCCCCTGCAGAGGAATATGTAGCTAAGCCCATTACACCGTGGTATAATATAATAAGGTATAGCCCCGTAAGGTGGAGAATGAGCTACCTCCAAGGTAAAATGAGGGAAGACTTGACCGATGCATGTTGTCTGGACTGTGTAATCTCTTATTATGCATTTCATCAGTTGGGCTGCTGGGAGGTTGAGCTGTTCTGTCCGGAGACGCACTGTGTTCCCGCAGATGCGTAAGATAGTTTGTTCAAGGTCGGCGAGGTCCACAAACGAATCGTGCTGGTGGACAACATCACTATACATCTTGTTTTGTGTTGATGATGACGCTTGGTTGTCTCACTTTTTCTATATCGCATACTGTGGAGACATAGCTTATACATTTTATTTTGAATGATGTTAATCCAAACGCGTTGTTAATAGTTATGTATATTATAATAGTTAAATAGGATCACATTGTTTTACAGTTTTAATTCCTCTCATCTGTTATTTTTAATGTATTTTTCCTTTAAGTTTTATTAATTTTGTTGCTACATTACTCTAAAAATAGTTTTTACTGCTTACGTGTCTAACGTCTCACTAATAGCTTGTCAGTGTGTGAGTGACGGATTCGACCACCTCACACGGTAAAACTGAATTCCACTTGTCAAAAACCTGACATGATCCAGAGAACGAGAACATCACCTCTAGTGTTTCTGTAAAGGGTGGTGCACACACACACACACACACACACACACACACCTTGAGTGATGACTCTTATGATCAAATTATGCATGGTCCTGCAGGCTTTGGTAATCTTTCACCCTGCCATCATTAGCGTGTACATGCTATCCCCAATTGATTAGTGCTTTGAGATTCATGGTGATGCAACTGAACTTTATTCACTTAGTAGAGATGAAATGGATGAAGTGAACAAATTGAATTAGTTTGCTTCTAAAACAAGTGTCTTTACCTTCATATTAATTGGATCCAGCCGTGTGTTTTGGTCTTTTTTTCGCTGTTGCTGTATTTATCAAGATGACCATAACACGATCCAGTGTCGCTCAGTGAAAGTCACGGTGTTTTAACAGCTGCTACTGTCTCCGCAGCCTCATTAGTACACACAAAGCTCTCCGGTAGAGCCAAGGACCTGCGTGCATCCCGGAGGAATACAGAGCTACACTGAGCATCAGATCAGACTTGTTGCCAGGCAGTGTTTCCTGAAAACATCATGTACTTTGTAGGAAATTCATTTAATAGTTAAGAAGTTTCTGTGCTTTAAATAAGGTGTTTCCCTGAAATGCCTTTTAGATTGAACCGATGCTGTTTGACCTTCCATAGCATAAATTAGTGGCACAGTACTCTGTAAGCCTGAGCAGCTCCATACAGATATAAGTGGTTCCTTGGGGATTTCGTAGTTTCTACGTGCTGAGGGTTCAATGTATAAAGTACTGATCGTGGAATAATGTTCCTTTGAGTCATTAATTGTGCTCATTTGTTCTTCAGTGCCATGTGGCCAGCAACGCAATGGTATTTGTGTGTTTTTTGTGATCCGCATGCTTCTCCAGAGCTCTTAAATCAAACCGGCCAGAGGGAGTCACTGGTGCAGACGGAGCCCTACTGTAAATCTGCTTTCATAACTGGCTCCTGCTAATCCATGTTCAAACCCTTACTTCAGCTCGAAATGCTGTTGAGCTTGTTGACATGAAAAAGAATAAAGCAGCGCTGAGGCACGGCCATGCGGCGTGGTGCCACATGGGAATGGTAATCTTCAACAGTAAATCTGTCTGCAGCCAAAACCACCTTCTCTCTGATCGTCGACCAAAGTCAAAGTCCAGAGCATGATCGGAGCACGTTGTTCAGGCTGTAGAAGGACTGTGTAGTTGTCTCAAATATAGTATTTAACAAACCAAATAAAGCGTATAGTATAATAACATGTACATTTGCATATACACAGAAATACTAAGTCCTGAATTAAAGACTTCACATAACTAAAATGATACAGTATTAGCATTAAAACCTTCTTAAAGACCCATCGCACAATATTTTTATTATTATTATTATTATTATTGACTGCTTCCTATAGTTCCATGTAAAGAACGCAACCTCCATCTGCCTTTCCACTATCATCTGTTCCACATGATGTCATCTCCCCGTTGCAAAGACATGCTCATTACTGCACATATTTGTTGGATTCTTTAGTGAAGCCTTCTTTCACTAACAAACCCAATTCCATTTTCAAAATGGTAACATTTGTAAAGCTTTGCTTGAGAAAGTCAAAAGTTCCTGGAATATACTGTAGTAAACTAATTACCCTCCAATACTGGCAGCCAGCTGCGCGCACACATGGATTCTGTCCTTGTGCCAGGAATAAACCTGCTCCACGATTTGCTCTTTTTTTAAGTTTTAATCTTAGGCACTTATTAGTTTTTCACATACTGCATTTATTGGCAGTGCTGTTTTTTTTTATCGGGTAATATAGCACAGCCTTAGTAGACGGGAGAAGATGACAGAATGTTGAGGGAGGAACATGGGGAATCTACAAGAAAGCAATTAGAAAATGACAATGGCCGTGACACAGTGATTTGTTTCCTTCGGTTGTAATGTGCTTCCAGGAACCCAACTGAAAATTAATTTTAAACCTTCCTAGAAATGCTTTCCTTTTTTTGTTTATTGGCCCATACGAGCTTCGTGATCTGATCCAGGGTGATGATTTTATTACACTATGTTGTTGTTGTGCAGGTGGTGGCTTGTGTAACTGAGAAGGTTCCACGTAGCTGTGATGAGTTTGCGTTGGACCTAAGGGGACGCCGTGCTCACGTAGCCAGACTGTGTGGCATGAATACCTCGAGGAAGGATTTGTTTTCTCACCCCTCTCTGTGTGATTGTCGTCTCTTTACTGTGGCTCCTTCGCTGTTTCCCACCATCTAATGACGATAATCTCAGGGGACTTGCGGAGCGTTAACGTCCTCGGTAGCAGAACAGGTGAGCGATGGTGGAGGGCGAACGTGCACCGTAGTGGTCGTAGGATTTATCTGTCGTTGGCAGTGGGGCAGGCCTGGTCTGGGTTTACCTACACACAGTCGACTGCAGCACGGGACTGGTTGCAGAGGATTTGCCAAGTCCAGCTGAACAGATTTCTTCAGTTCTCACCTGCGTTTTAAACTTGAATGGCAAAACTCGGCGGGTGGAGTGCTCAAATGGCAGCACGATGACACACATCACGAAACGTGCGCCCGCGTAACTCGACGTGAAGACGGCAGCTCTGTCAGCGAACTAAAATCTGATTTGGAGCAGTCACTTAAACGGAGAGAACATTGCCTTTAGTTCCACTGTAGGACACACACATCAAAGCAAAGAGGATGTGGTCATTTTTGACTGACACTCCACGGGCATTTGTCTCCGTCAGCCCAATATCACGCTGGGAAGTGACTCAGCAGCCCCCCTCCAACCCGACTGTGCCCGCCTTTAACTCAAACTGACAATGTTCCAGCTCCTGTACATAACTCGCCATGAGCTGCTCTGCTGGAAAGCTGAGGTTTTCTCTCTCTCTCTCCAGCGTTGTTGTCATCATTCTCATCATGCTCAGCCTCTGTGCACGTAGAAACCTCGGGACACTTACAGACAGAAATAGATCAACTCAAGAAGGCAGTGGCTTATTTTGTGAAACCTGTGAAGGGTTATTCTCAGTAGATTTCCTGAGGCTGTGATGTTCTGTTGGACAAGGAAGCAGAAGCAGGGAGTCATCTTCCACAGTGCGGAATGACTTTGTTGCCAAGTCAATATTTCTTTAGGTGGTTCATTTCTTTCATTGACCCTCCCATCTTGAAATAGAGTTACAGTCATAATTTAATGCCATGCGCAGTACATGTGGTAACAGTTGGGCAATGAAGTCACTGAGCTTCTTTCCTAAAACGTTATTTATTACTATGAAGGCCTGTTCTTGCAGAGCAGTGAGGTAATCGGGTATTCGTGACCATCTGTTGGGGATGTGGTATTTTCAGATCTCAGACCAGAGAGCATCCATTTGTCTTTAACCTTGTTATCTTCCTTTTTAACTGACTTATTAGACTGTGCTCTATTTCATAAAACACATGAAATTAACCCAGGCAACGTGAGCTCGTATTCTGTTTAGAAGAAATGGTAATTTAAGACGCATTTACCGTCTTACATATTTCAAGTAGTGGATTTCCCATAAGCATAGATCGCAGCTCTAATATCATCCAAAGCATGCTTACTATAAATTATACTGCTATGGTTCAGATTGCAATGAGCCTCCTGGCGCTCTATTAGACGGCGGAATAAGCCGGAGACCTCACATATATTTGTTCAACTGAATCCCTAAACGTATTAAAGTTATTATTTTGCTTTTATATTTTCAAATTGTCCGTCTAATTTAACCCAGTTATTGAAAAAAATCTAGTCAAACCTACAGGTTATGGTGTAAGGTCTAAATGTGATATTATGAAAATATTCCTGTTACAGTCAGTTGGGTGTTGGAAAGGAATTGAAAGATGATGCCATTCTCACTGACGTCAGGGCTTGTTTCTTTTCAGAGAAACACTCACTTTCAGGCAAACCCAACAGTCCCGCAATGACGATGCCGACCTCGAAGCGATTTCCTCCAGGAGGCGGAGACGAGATTCCCTCGAGAAGATGAATCCCATGCGTCACCACCATTAGCCTAACTCAAATGGAGAGTCCAAAATGACTGAGAAGCTGGGTTCTCGCTGCCAAGTAATTGACGGAGCTTTTCCGTAAGGGAATCGTGTTTCCTGCCAGGCTAGTGTGACCCCTATTAGTTGGGGAAACGTGCTGCAATCAGGCTTTGTGCGCTCTGCCAGACGCAGCCAAGGATGTGAGTTGTGGAGAAAGAAAGGATGAGGTGGTAGGAGCGCAGAGATGTAAACAATGGTGAGACACAGACAATGGGACGACCAGGGGACAGACAGACGGAAGGAAGATGAGTCATATCGCTGCTGGAAACAAAGCCCAACTGAAATGCCGCCGTTGCTGTAAGACGCAAAGATGTGTTTGGTTTTTTTTAGATTTAGCTTTTTCCTTTCCGCAATAGGAATTTAATATTCAGAAAACACTTTTAGTTGATCATGCTTCTTGACCGTACAGCAGAACAGAAAATGGACTTGCGATATTTCAGTGTTGTGTTGTTTTCCCTCCTCTGTGCTCCTTCGCGGGTGTTTCTGATTTAGCTGCATGCTGGGCCAGCTAATCCTGCCCCTGATCAATACTCCACTCCGTCTGCTGGTGCTCTGGACTTCATCCGGAATCCAGCACAGCCGATGTCTTTATTTACCTTCTCCACGTTGTCAATCATTCTCAAAGCCAGTTGTCTCTGGAGTTTACTATATTTGTCCTGACTGAGATTGCGTTTGGATTTATTTATTTACGGCTGCTTGTGTTAGCAGTGCAGCCCAAACAGCACATTCTCAGCTCATCCCTGCCTTGTCAGCCCTGAGCTTAAAGCTGCCCATGAACAACACGTCACCCCTGTGTCATTGTTGTACTTCAGCAGAAAGGGCAGACTCGACAATACCTGCTGTCCCAGTGTCCGTCTGACAGGTTTGCCTCAATCCATGACATGCTCGGATGCTGATAGTGTTTGTCAGGATGCTCTGCATGCTCAGAGACAATTAAGATGACACACGAGGCTGATTTAATGAAGCTCGGCATGAAAAACATCCTCAAACAAGGTTCTTCTTTTGCCATAAAGATGGAAGTAGTCAAGGTCCACTCATGTCAGCTGGGCCTACAGGGCTCCCATGACGGACTGCTGTGACAGATTTAGACATCGAGCGTAGTGCAGAAAGACATCACACAACAGATACTAACTTCAGGTTTGACCTTTTTGGAGATTTTAAGTGGTTGTAAGTGCCATGGATGATATTCATTGACCCTCGCTTCAGTCTCAATTTACCTTTCACTATTTCCATCAGAGTTACCAGGTGAAAACGTTATTACAGAAGCTAAAGAAGTCACAGAAGTGTGCTAATGAGTGACACATGACTCCGCTTATTATTGTCACCTTTGACCTTTGAGTATAGGGCGCGACGGCATCAGCGCTTCGAGAATACACATCCTCGACGTCGATGTAATTTATCATCTTGTTTTCGGTGTCCTTGTCCTTAAGCCCGCTGTCCATTTCAGTTGACCTCAAACATTACCAAATGTAGTCTAGAGTTATATTCAGTCTTTGTCAGTGTTCTGTTGTTATTTTCCAAGGGCAGCTCTGGGTTTGGCAAAATGCTGTGTATATCATTTGTAAAGCCTTGTTCCGCTCTGACGAGGGAGAGGATGAGTCACATTTTACCAGCGGTGAAAAAAGAAATTATCTCTCTGCACCTCCTGGGTTCTGAATTTCTCCTCAAATTAGATAAACAGTTTGCCTTAATGAAATGAAATATTTCAAAAATAATTGGCTTTCACTGAGCGTACACCTGAATCCGTTAATACAGAGGCATTTCTCATCTCATTATTGCGTCCTGGATGCTATAATGGTACGAAATGCTTTTAAAGTGTAGAAACAGAGCTTGCCGAGATGTGACGAGCAGTTGTAGTCTGCAAAACTAATATACACACCTTAATGTATGTAATGTAATGTAATGAGTTTTTCCTTTGGCTTCCCAGATGAGTCCTATGAACATTCAAGGACACAAGCTCCAAATGATGGTGTTAACTTAACCTTTGCTCTGAGATTAAATTTCTGTGAAGTCCAACTAAACCCTGACCCTTGATTGCCAATAGACTCATGTTATTATATTATACGTGTATACATTGTGCTGTCAGTGACGCTGTTTGACTGACTGCGGCCTTGAAGCACAAGCAAATCTGCTCCTGTGGCTGCATGTGACGGACGGTGTGTCGTTAGTGCTGCTGAGCAGTATCGACCGCACCGGCAGCTAAACTGATGGTTTGCTGCTGCATGTACATTTACACGTCCGTCCATGTGCGGCGGCGGAGCGGCTAAAGACCGGTTGTGCAGTTTATCCAGCAGATATGGAAAGCTTGACCCTTAGGATGAATTTCAGCACCTATAATAATCTTAACTAACTCTGCTAAAGGTGAGACTGTTCTAATCCCTAATCCAGATAACTGGATTATCAAGCGCACGTCATACCTTGCAATGAAAGCTCTGACAAAACAATTAATCTGAAACTGCGGGATGTAAAATATTTTCACATCTACGACACAAGACATGATGCAACGATACATGTTTTAGTTGCATTGTTTACATTGCTGAAATGACCTTAGTTTCAGTTCATGTCTGGTTTCTGTGTCTCCTGAATGTTGTTTGTTTCCAGTGTCACAATACTTGGCTGACCTTTATACTGTACCTGATTATCAAGCTCCCCTCTGCTCCCTGCCAGTGCCTAGGACCAGAGTGCGCTCCAGGTGTTGTGGTGTGTGTGTGTGTGTGTGTGTGTGTGTCTAACTGATGGAGGGCAAACAAAAGTAGAGCTTTAATCACCCCGTTCTCCCTGGCTGTCCCACCCTCCACCCATCTCATTACAGACAGGAGAGGGTGAGAGCTGAGGCCTGCGTAGAGCTCTGCATGAATTATTGAACCCTATCTTCTTTTTCTCCAGCTCCTCCTCCACAGTCTCTGATAACCTTTATAAGATAGAGCAGAGCCTAACATGCAGGCATCATACAGTGCGGCCGCAACAGTATAGTACTAGACAAGAGACGCACTCCCTGATGGTTCTACTTAATGTGGCATGTTTGCCTACGCACAGATGCAGAGTTCCCTCCTTTTAATTTCATTTTAATTGTTCTTCATAGCTGCAGTTGAGTTTGAGGGCTAATTAATTCTTTCGTGTTTTTAAATGGCTGCTGTTCTGACAAGTCGCTGTTAGAACGGCGTCCTCTCGGCTGAGTTAGTCTCTGCTCATCGCCTCCTGCCGCACCCAGTCAATTTGACTCGCTCAGCTGGACGCCGGCTAATGGAGGGTTGTTGAGTCACGATGGCGGAGGCATGGAGACAACTTCAGGGCAACTTGACTGCGACGCTGAAAATCTCACTCTCATGTGCTTCTGTCCCCTGTGTTTTGACCCTGTGTGTGTCGCGCAGGTCTGAAAAGTCGACGTCAAACCGCGACCTTCCAGACCCACAGAGCTGGAGAAGGAAGACTCCGCCAAGATGTTCAGCACCAAAAGGTCAGCGCAACGTCGCATGCGATCTGTTCACGCAGACCAAACAAAAAAGCAAAGAAATCATTTTAAAAAACATTTCGCTCATACTGTCTGACATTTCTGGCCAGCTACGTAACAGAACAGACACTGATGTGAAAACAATTGAAAAAAATTGACGGTTGACTTTAGGTCACTACTTTAGGTCTTGTTTTCGTATTTGCTCAGTGCAAAGTCCGCTAATGGGCATTTGAGGGAATACACATGTTTATATTTCTACAGTAGATCTGCCGGGGGATCTCTTCTATGCAGCTTGCTCCAGGGAAGCCTTTAAACACAGGTGTAAATACTCTCACTGAGACTTGGTAGGCAGCGCAGGAAACCTGGTTCGCCGTGTGCCGTGGCTGTGTGTACATTTTCTATTTTTAATGTGGCCTGTGGTAGAGTCCACTGTGCATAAATCATTGATCACTTTCTGGATGTTTGTAGAAGGGTAGAAGTGGCCACATTGTTTAGCCAGAGCTGGTCAGCTTTACCACAACAAAACGCTGCTGGCTGCTGCTTCCATGCTGTTTTAATCCCCAGGTGGAGCCAGTTATTACAGCTTCAGCCTTCAGTACTGGAAACATTACTGAGAACAGCTCGTCCGTTCTCCCACTGAACCACCAGTTAGGTATTCTTAAATAATTAATTTAGTGACTTCTAATAGCGCCCTGAATCAATATAATTATAATGTGCAGACTTCACCCAGCTCTGTTTCCACAGCCTTCAGCTATAGAACCAGTAGGGAGGTCTTGTGCAGCTTTTCCTGAAATTTTCAAGAGCAAAACACCAACACGTCATTTGTTATGTGTAGCCGGGTCATACTAAGAAAAACAATCACATTTGTGTTGTGATATATGATGCATGGTGTGCACACGTTGTCCACAGATGTCGGTGTATGTGCAACATAATGTCACTGTCTCATTGTACTGTAGGTTAGCAACGGCAACTAGCAGGCTTGTCAAGCTCTGGATTTTATTTTGTTAAGAGATGTGCATGGCTTTTGTGTCAGCAATACAAGTGCAACGAATAGAGGAAATTTATCACTGTGCTGCATCACCTCTTCTTTTAAGAGACCGGTGGCTTTAGATTTACATTTTTTGAACCCCCCCCCCCCCCCCTCCCCCCCGCTCTTGCTTGATAGATGATTTCATCTGCTCGACTCCAGAGGCTCATTTTTATTTTTTTGTATTCTCACTGTAATTTTTTCTTTCAGTGAGTCAAAGCTACAGACTGTAGACAACCTGGTTTAGCACCTGGACTCTGTTACTACAGAGCCCTGCTGTTGTAACACACGCAGAAGGCATTGTCTTGCTAAAATAGCCAGAATAGGCCTGGTCTGCACGGCAGCGTGTGTGGCTCTAAAACCTGCTTTTCACATACCATCATGAATGCTGGCTTTTGAAAGCTGTGCCAAGACTGTGAGAAGTCAGATGGTTTGTCCATTGTTTAGCCACTTGTTGGACCGCAGGCGGGTTTTCCCTCAGCTCAGTTCGTCTTAAATTCGTCTGTGCACAAATCGTATTCATGTTTTGTGCTTTTGATCAAGGCATTTTCCTTGGGTAACTTGTATTTGGGGAGCCAGCTACAAACCACAGTTCACTGACAATGGCCCCAAATTGTATAACACAGCAATTCTACAATTAATACTTATATAAAAATATGAACATACAAGTGCGTACAGAAAAGACTCTACTGCTGGTTCATCAGACACTTAATGTTACAGTATGGCTTGCTGTTAAAGTACATTGACCTTCCCACTGACCCCCGGTGAGAGGAGGGAGCTCTTAGTTCCTTGGGTCCTGCTGATTGCACTTTTTAAACATAGCTTTGTGGCCGATATACATATGATGTGTGTGTTATGTGGATTTCCTTTTTTAAATTTGCGTTGAGACTGTAAAGTTCACTGAAGCAAGTTGGCCTTTGACATTATGCTAATTAAAGTTTATTTACCTTAACAGTATTGACCTCTTTGCTTTTTTGCTGATGTAAACCCCTTTCAATTTCCACACTGTATGAAAAAAGCTTTGTAAGCAACACCGATCTGACTGCTGATCTGACTGACTGCCACCTCGTAGCTCATGCTAAAAACGTGTATACGCTCAGCGGCCGCTTTATTAGGTCCACCTGCACAGTCTAATTCAATCCAGCGCAGCAGAGCCCTGTCATAATTAGAATTGCTCTGCTTTTATGTTGAAGCTGTCAGAAAGGTGCTTATCCAACCACATACCGAGACTGATTTACTTTGACAAAGATGTGCTGCGCTGCATTGAGCGAGAGGCTGACTGCTATTCTGCCTGCTCTTCGGAGCCACACCTTCGTGCATAACATACAGTACGTGAGGGCTCGTGCAGGTATATGGTGTTTGTCTACCGCCGGGGCGAGATGACACTAAGAATAAAAGCGTGTGTTTACAGGAGGTTGGGAGACTGTGATGTGATGGGGGGGGGGGCTGCATCCATCCAGCTGTCGACTCTCATTGTGTGTGATCATCATACTGTGGGTTAGAAGATGATTAAACCAAGCCAGCTCTCCATCTTCAGGGAGCTGCGTCAGCACCTTCGATGACACCGATACGCTCAAAATGACAGTAATAGGCTGCCATGTTGAAATTCAAATACTCCTAAAGCTCATTCGAATTTTTGCTGAATGTGAAACAAAGCGTTTTTTTTTTTTTTTTTTTTTTTCTCTAGATAAACTGCTGAACGATCACAAAGTGGCTGAAGCAGTCAGAGATTGCTGTGATGCTGTTTTGGCTTTATCTCAGTGTTTCATATTAGTTTTTCCCTCAGGTCATCTCTTACACACTATGCAAGAGCCTGAATTTATCTTTCATTAAAATGTAATCAGTCAAACGTCTTAATATAGAAGTGTACTTTTGATTGCAGTGGGATAAATTATGCAACAGGAGATAATAAATAAAAGCATTTTTACATTGTGCTTTTGACACGAACACGTTCTCCTATAATAGATAAGCTGACTACAGCGCAAATGTTATTCCTTTGCTCATTGCATGGAACCGGAGCAATGTTAATCTGAGTCTTCGATTCACAATAAGAACATTTATTTAGTGATGCACACACTCTTTGATTTGACTGACGGTTTTTGCCGTATGACGTCAAACTAACAGCAGATTGATTAACTTCTCTATAAGCTCCAGCCTGATAATGACTATGCTGCTTCACTTGTTCCGCCTCGTTCCTGAGAAATTCATGTTTTGTCCTTGGATGAAACATGTAACGTGCATTAAGGGTTATATACGCTGTTGAGCTGTGTCCGTCGCATCCACACTTTGTCACCTTTTTCTGAGTTTCGCTGGAGACTTTGTGAGTTTCTCACTACATTTGGCCGCTTTCTCACTCTTCCAGCAACCACTACTGAACTGGTCCAGTGACTTTATGGGACGACCTTAGTTCTTCTTTATTGAAAGTGCTGGATGAGTTAAAGTGGGATTTCTGGCCTGTCGGTGCTGGAAGCGTCTGTACTTTCATTCAGAAAAAACAATCAGACAGATACTGTATAACGTTGGAATGTAGATCCTCTTTATCCATGATACGTTTGACCCTGTCCTTCATGTGATAAACAGAAAAAATGCACAGAATTCTAATCCCATATCGTAAACTTAAATTGAATGAGTTTTGTGGGCCATTGGTTGCCTTTTAAAACTAACTTTTGCACAGGTCTATATTTTCCACCTCTCAAAGCAAAAGTTTCCGTACGTGCCTCCTGGCTTTGGATTTGAACCAGCGTGGGTGGACAAGTTCAGTATGTAGAGGAATGTTGTTTCCATGTTGTCAACGGTTTGCCTGTATCTTTGTCTTCCGACCTGGCCCCTTCTTTATTTTATTACACGTTCCATCTGCATGGACCTTCTGGTTGCGTTTCAGCGACCGTGGGGCACATCCACTTATAACTATGGACGGAGATCTTAATTTATAAGCTTGCACCGAAATAGCGCCGGTCTCTCACAGCTCTAGCACTAATAGACAACCCAGTGTCAGGTTGACCCCAGATTTCCAGTCAGAGTCGCTCAGCGTTATGTGGTAGTTTCCTCCTTGTTGTCAGCCATATATTTCGAAACCAGCTCCACCCAGCTGTTTTTGGAATAACTGTCACACGCGCTGCATAGCTCAGAGATCTCCAAGAAGCAGTGTGAAGGTGTCACGACTGGACCAGTAATTGCTTTCAGTGGGAGCCCTAATACAATTACCCTGATATGAGTTTGGGCTCATTAGTGGCAAAATGGCGGACTGAGGAGGGTTTTTCCTCCAAATCTGCCCACGTCTTTTCCACACAGCGCAGCCAAGTAGTGGGCTGTATATGGGCTGTATGCGCGGGTTCGGGATGTCACATTATACATTGATACATTGTGGAAAGGTGCCTTCCTGTGTTGGCTTCGCTGGATGACTCATCGCAAACAATGAAAAAGTAAACACCTTTATTATGATCTGTCATACGCTCCCATTATCTGCACGGCTTGTCCTCGTACCACGCTGACATGGACTGGACCTGCAGTGGTGCCCTCATCCATACAGCGATCAGGCGTGGCACGTCCTCGTGATGTTAGTTAAGCTTATCATGGCACATTGGTAATTACAGCCTTAACAAAGCATCAGATCTGACATTGACCCCCCCCAACTTCACCTGACCTTCATAAGGAGTAATTGGATATCTGACTGTCTCCAGGTCTGCGCTGTTGATCGACATCAAGGGGCCTCGCACTTGATTACTTATGTATGCAGTGGGAAGAGAATGGTGTCTGGGGAGTCGAGTGCATGCTGGGATGTGTTAACCCCCCCCCCCCCCCCCCCCCCCTTGCACTTTGAGGACTAATGTAATGTACGTCTGGTTAGGCAGTGCATAATTGATTCTAGTGGAAAAATAAGGGAGGTTTTGCATTTAATTATTGCATGGCCATGGAAAATGTTACTTTCTGAGTGGCTGCCAGATGTCTATTATAATCAGAGGCAGTTGTTATGTTGGTATGAGTACCTAATTGATGATGCAGAAAGTGTCTCTCTAGACTCTGATGTTTAACAATCAAACACAGAGCGACCCAAATCACCAAACCTCCAGCCAGACACAAGCCCCCAGGAGATCAGAAAGCAGTGCAGCTACTGTGCAAGGCTTTTTGCCTTTTCAGTAAGTGGGGAAAGAGTAAAATTGCAACATCCCGAATGCTCACAGGCTTTCGAAGGTCTGACGAGTCATAATAGAGAGGTGCAACCCTGTAAGAACAGCCTGGATGTAATCCATCTCTCGGCTTGACACGTCCACGTTGGCCCGCGCCACCTAGTTTAACAGTGCGAATGGCCGTCGCATTTTCATCAGCCAGCTTTCAGCGCAGGAGGTGCTGGATGTAGGAAGCGACGGCGTCAGTAAGAAAGCCCACGGACTGCTAAACTCTGCAGCAAAGTGATGAGGTGAGAGCTTTTCTTTTTTTTTTTGTTGTTGTTTTTTGCTGACACGAGGAAGAGAGGTATCAAATGTCAAGGGCCACATTACTTATATTGTTTTTTTATTGGTTCTAAGCAAAATAAGATTGAATAAGTATGTGTACCTGCTCTGAAAATATGCTGAATGTGTTTTAGGATTTAAATTCCATTATGTTTTTAACGGTTGTTGATATGAAATGTCACCGGGTATTATCTGATTAATCTTCCCTTTTGCTTTGCCCCTTGGAACTGCACACATACGTGTCTGTGTATAATGGAAGGACAAGTCAGATTAAATTCTCTTATTGATAGAAGGCAGTCGATTTCATCCACTCAACCACTCCATCGATTTTACCTGCTATTTAAAGAGACTTTGCGATATTGGTTTAAAGACGAGCAGGGTGATGGTGGGTAATCGGTGGCCAGAGATGAAATCAAAGCTCCTGCTGTGCCCCGACACGCAGATCACCAGCCGCGCAAAGCAGCATCTGAACTGTGGGCTTATGGAAAGGTCACGACCTTTTGTTGTGTTTGCCGATGATGAGGCAAGGTCGCAGGTTGTTAGCGCTCAGATCCTGGCGCGCTACACTGCGTCCTCTGATGATCGCCACAGTAAGCGCCACCGCCGCGTTCTGTGCGCTGTGGTGTTCACGGCCTGCAACTCTCACTGCAGATCGGCTCCTCCTGATTTAATTAGAGTAAAGTTCAGACGGGTGCTCTGTCTGTTGATGATGAAATATTGCGGCGCTGGCCATTTTCTCCCTCTAATCTTTATAAATGACTTCCTTCATGCCTGTTCTGTACAGAGGCCACCAACGCGTTCTTTTATTCTAACGTGGGACGGAGTTCTCCCAGGAAATCAGAGCGGTTCTAAAATAATTTGTTGCACAGAAACAGAAATGAAGTACAAACACACTCAAGGTAGATGCAGTAGTATTGTATTATAGTAGTTAGTGATGCTGGTCTGTTTCTATTCTATAGACACTTGTTGTCAGTATAGTGTTGAATGGCATTTTAACAAGGTTTCTGTCAGGGCGTCCAAGAGGCCACTTCCCATGTTTTGATCTTAGTGGTTCTTGGGTTTTTTGGTTTTGGGGATGTTTTCCTGTTGGGCGACCTGTGGCTGAGACCAGGCTTTCTGACACTGGGCAGCACACATTGCCCTATGTGACACGTTTCTCTTTGAGGCACATGTGTTATTTGTCCCACCCTCATCCTCCTCGGTTTCCCACCCCAGCATTTTGATGAGCTGCCTGCTGTCCAGTTGTATCTCAAGGGTATAAATCTGCAGGAAATAACAGAAATGTTCAGTGTTTTTCTTTATTTGAATAGTTGTATGTCCACTGTTTTTCTGCTTCCTCCTGTTGTTGCTGTGACCTTTGTGTACTTGACAGCTGAATGACATCAGCAAGTGCTCCAGCGCTTATACTGCGTACGCCCCAGGTGTAGGATTGATGGACTAAGACATGTTTCTTAAAATAAAAAGTGCAGACTGATGCAGCCCCCGCATGAACTCATCATGTATAATCATAATCAAAAGCCAAAATTATTTGTCATGTGACAATGGTGAAAACATGTTATTGTAGTTTCTAAATTAGAGCTCCCCCACAGATTTTCTGTAAGATTGAGAGCTCTCAGATGTAATAGTGACCAATACTCTTTAATGTGCCTACGCTCACGTCCCTTAATTATGTGAAATGATTGCATTAGAAATCACCTCAGAGATACTGTGCAGTGGTTGAATGTCACCTAGTAAAACTGGTGAAAGTGAACTCGCGGGCAATGGGCACCAACTAATGAAATTTTGATGGCGCTTTATTTAGAACTATATTTTGCAGGGTTACGTTCCAGGCTCTGTTTCAACTTCAAAGGCCAGCTTTCACCACTGCTGCGGGTGGCGAGGCCTAGTTGCACCGCTGTCCAAGAGGCGGCGGCGGGGTCAGAACCCGAGCACAGAACCCCCGTCTATCATCCAGAGGGCCTTCAAGTGATCGCTTATCGTCCGACGTCTTTTTCTTACTACGGTTCTTCGATCCACGGAGCGAGCCGTGCAACCGGTTTGTGTGTGGCTCTTTCAATTAGATTAGATCAGCTCTTTCATCACTTGTGGCCAGATGAGCGATAAAGTCGTGGGGGACTTGGTTAAATTGTTCTGGAGTGGTGACAGCTTTACCCCAGAAAACACACTTGATATGCTGCATGTTTGATTATGTTCATATTTGCAGCTCGTATGCATTCATATCCGCGAGCTGATATGAATACATCTCAGTGGTTGCATATTTCCATAACCTTAATATTTATAGCAGGGCTGCACGACTGACAGTATTAAGATCATAATCTCAGTACTGGCCTACATGAGATCACATTGTTGCAGCAGCATTTGTCCATTGTATCAGTCTGACGTAAGCTTTAGCGACACATGACAAGTTTCTGACTGAATGCAAAGGCAGATGGTGGCAGGCAGCGATGTATAGAAAACTAAACCCGAGTGACAGACAAGACTGAAATGCAGTGAAAGGAAAATCTCGTTATGAGCAAAATGTGCCGGGAGTCAGGAAACTCCAGCAAATATCCACCCACAAAAACACTGCGCTTGTGTCGTCAAATGTTGTGCAGGCTGCTGCGTGGATCCAAATTAAAGGCTGTGATGACAATAAACACCACCGGAAGGTTCATGGAGACTTTAGATACTTTAAATTAGAGAGACAACAAAACCAAACAAAACAATACAACAAATGCAGTCACTGATTTGCGAAAAGGACCAGGACACATTAAATCATAAACCTCACGTCTGCAGTGCGTGAGCTCACACTGTAGCATGTAATAAATTTCCGTGCTGCATTCAGGAACCGCGCCCTATTACCTTTTACCTTCCACATAATGACCTCTTTGACATTATGGTCACACTATGTCTTGTGTGCTTTCCCTCAATTCGCTTTTATTTCCCCCCAACCCCCCCGCTGGATGGGGAGGTTTGTGCCCCAGGAAATGGCTGACCTGGGGTGAACACCAAAGAGGAGTCAAATTAACATTTCATTGCATTACTCGCATTGAAACACCCGCAGCGGCTGCAGTTCTCAATGTCATCCGGAGGGTAAACACTGCTCCACGAGGCTGGGAAAGAGCCAGAACGTCAACGGCATCAACAGACCATAATAATGTACATCCCCATTACTGGAAGTTTGTAATTATTACTTCAATGTGTTTTAGACTATAACAATTAATTTCAATGCCTGGGTCACACCCCTTCCTCTTTGTTTCTGAGGGTACAGCATTATGTCAGAGAATAGTACCTCTGGGTGGGTGATGTGTTTGTTACGCATGGGAAGAGGAGGAGAAGAGAGAACTGCAACGACGTCAAAGATTCTGAGTCTGCCTTTACAACTGTGGAGTGTTTCCTCAGCCTGAGCTTTTATTTTAGTGGCTTATGGTATTTCATGTCTTACATAAGGTCAGATAACAATGGGTCCAGACAAAATAGCTTCAAAACAGCCAGCAGTTTGAAGTCAGATATGCACGTACAGCTAAATTCCGCTGCTCTTCTAACTCAGTTTGCGGACTGCTGTGACATTTTTGTGATCATAGAAAGTGTTTATTTATTTATGGGGTTTTTTTGTTTTTTTTTCTGAGCTCATCCTTATCTGGCACAAAGCATTAAGACATAAATCATTTGTTTTTCCTGGATCGGCCAACTGAACTTCTAAGAACAGCAGCCACAGTCGTGTTGAATTGCAGCCGCGTCCCTCAAAATCACTACAAAATTATTATTGCTGTGTAAAATAACTTACAGAGGGAGTCTTGTAATGAAAGTAGAAAAATGCAGCTGGACAGGAGGCAGAAGAGTTTTGCACATAAATCAGAGCACTGAGATATGTTCATGGTGAACAGAGATAATAGGACGGAGGGAAGAAGGTGTCACTTCTGCTCGTTTTCCACAGGGTTCACAGGAAGGCTATGGTGGCAGCGTCGACCACACGCACCACAGCCCATCAGCCTCCTACACGCAGCCGCATGTCCACTCCACTCGCTCTGTTGTGTAGTCTGTTTTTCTTTTACTCAGCCTAAAGTAGCGCAGCTAAAGTGGCCTTGAAGGCTGTAGCGACGGAGTGACGCGCTCCAGTTTGGTTACATTTGCGCCTCTTAGAAGAGAGGGACAAAAAGGGAACTTTTGCTTTGAATGGGCAGAGGCCGGAGAGGCGTAGCTGTGCATACGGTATGTTCCAGGCACTTCAGCCTTATAAGAAGAAGCTGAAGATTTCACCTATGTAGAGAGAGTGTTTTTACAAAGTTCTACATTTGAGAATTTGCCGTCAGCGCACCAGTGAAATGTACTTCACTTGTATCTGAGCAAAGACGCAGACTTAAAAGATAAGAGAGATAAAATGCATAGAAAATATTCTGTATTTTAGAGAATATGCACATGAGGTCTTATGTTGTGTTGTTGTTTTTGATTTTATACATAAAGTGCATAGTTAGTAAAATACATCCAAACGGCAATATGCACATGATATTTATCCATATTTTTATTATCCATATCTCCAAATGATTCCTGACAAATCTAGACAGTGGTTCAGAGGCGTTGTAGACTGAATTCAAATCACACCTCTCCCCCTTCCTGAGCTTTGCTGGTAAAGGTTTGGCCTGTGACTCATCATAAATGAAGAAGAGGGTTGAATAATGTGGTGGCAGCCTGAACACTGCATGCAGAGGAACATATAATATTAGAGCAAAGAATAAGGTCAAGTTCAATAATGCCGTGCTCTGCACATAGTGTGACTGCATATGAGCGCAGTGATGAAGGAGGCTGTGAAGGGTAAGACAACAGAAACAAAAAGCTAAACCACGAGGACTGCTAGACTTAAGCTGTGCTCATTATTTTCATAGCTGATATATTTATGTGGTTAATAATTTATCTTTTACGCATTCAGACAACTTTTAAATTAGGGTTAAAGTCAGAAAATCTCACTTATTTCCTGTTCATGTAACACAAATGTTAATTACCCATGTGTCAGTTAATGAATCCACTGTCATTTATTAATCATGCAATATAAGATGAATGTAAGTCATAAATGATACAGTAAAAGGTGAATTCCTTTTGCTGTCTTTAACCTCATTTAGCGCAATCAAAACGTATTATATGCTCCTCATATGGTTATGCAGCACCGTGGGCAGTATATTACACTGTATCATTTAAATAAAGCATGAAAGGACTTTAATAAATTGTGTTACAGGTAAAGTAGGTAGTTGTCGGGTGTGTACTGTATGTGGAAAAGAATATGGGAGTGAAGTGCATATATACATAAACCATGAGCTGTATGTTAATGAGTGTGTGAGTTCACTGTGTCTCTTTTGGTGCGAGACCTGTGCACAGCATGTAAACATGTATCTGATCAACTACCACTAACGCTTAGATGTCGCTCCCGTTTAATGTAACTTCAGTCTGATTGCAGCTTGCGATGCGTTTACTGTCCTTTGGTGCTGATGGAGCACTGAGGAGGTGGGTCGGTGCTTGGCAGGACCGGCTTTAACACTTGTGCCACAGAGTGAACAGCAACAGCTTCTTCACCTTTAACAGGTGATGGTGAATTACTGCTTATGTTTTAGATAAAGCTCTAACAAGGTAGTTGTTTACGGAACCTCTGTCTGGAACAGCAGGATGTTTATGCAAAGTACTAACCAGTTCACAACTTTGAACACATCCTTGACTAGTACCAGGGATTGTGACAGCAACAGCTTCATAGTAGCACCTGTAAAGTTGGGAATTATATTGTGCATGATGCATAAAGGGAGCATCGCTTAATAATGTTTGACATCTGACAAGGTAACGGCGAGATGTGAGATTGAGCGCAGTGTGGAAATGAATGTTTGACTACAGACACCAGGAAAGTGCTTCCCCTTGCTTTATTTATCCACAGACAGCCAGATGTAATGAGCTTTGAAGAAAGCAGGTCTAATTTTTAACGATGCCAGGAAGACGGAGAGGTCAGACCAGGCCGTCGACTGGCCACCCAAAACACAGGCAGCAGAAAATGAGGCTTAATAATTGTACATCAGTGTAGCAGGTGTTTTGATCGCCTTGGTTACTACTTGCTTGGATCTTCTTTTTTTTTTCCCCCATCACTGTTTACTGGAGGATGTAGAATGATCAAAAGGATTAGAATTACGCAGGTCAATGAAAGCTGTAACCATATGTAACTATACCATTTCATTAAAAAGTTTTTGTATTAAAAAAAAAAAAAAACAAATGTTGGAAGCTGACCCACCCACCTTACTTTGCTCCCGCTGAGCCATCGGAGCCAGTGGTGGTGACACAGGGCCTGGCTCGTAGGCGGAGATGTGTTTGATCTCCAAAGAACTGCCACCCGCATCGTAGTTTCAGATGAACCTGGTGATCGAAGCCGCCGCGCGGGACTGTCTCGCTCGGCTGGAGCTGAAGTGAGTGGACAGAGAGGAGGATGGTTTTAAAGGTGAATGTTACCAGAGTCACTTATGGGATTAAAGACCCCCCCCCACACACACACACACACACACACACACACACAGTTGACAGTCACCATAACAAGACATGATAAATGACACATTCCCTAACCTCAGAGAAGGAAGCGGGAACCAGGCGCTAAAGGCGGCGCAGCGGAACCAACAAGGGTTTTATGACTCCTGCTGTTAAAGGGGCAATTTACCTCAAAGCGGGGCTGGTGATGTAACAGCTGCAGGACAGCCGTCGTCAGAGCGATAGCATCCAGAGGACACGGAGCCAAGCTTGTGCTTTTAAATCCCTCTGACGTGAAATGTCAAATAATAAAGAAAGAGTGTTTGCTAAGTAATAAGACGTTTATGGTACTTTGTGAAATGACGATTCCAACAATTATTACTTTGCTCTGCTCCCAGCAGCTTTCTGTTGGTCAGGAGTTGATCTTGACTTATATGGTTTATAGAAGGTGACATGTGACAACGGCAGGCACAGCTGCTCCTGCCTGATGCTTTAAAGAACACTTATTTTTAGCCACTACTCTTTCTCTGTACCTGGCCTGGTCTGTGGTCTGTCTAGAAATTGATTTCACTTTTAGAAGCTATCAGCTGAGGGAAAAAAATACAAAGATAATATATTAACTTTTTGTTTTTGAGGAACGAGCAGGAACCAGATCATTCAGAGCTTTAGCCGACGACGGTTGTCTCGCTTCTCACGTCTCTGCTCACAGTTCATCCCAGGATCACCCCGAGTTCAATGTCACGCAGAGGCAACGGAAGCAAGACCCGAGCAGTCGTGACCCGTAGCTGTCAACCTGACGAGAGGCGATGGTATCAAAGCTAATACTGTGGTATCACTCCCGCATCTGCGCCTTATCAAAGGATCGAGATAACATCAAAAGTTTTGCTCGTGGCAAGTTTAAACGCGGTACGTGTGTGTTCTCACAAGTGGAGTTTCTCAACTATAGGAGGAGAAACTTGCTTGGATTTCATTAACTGCTGATGAACCTTTTGTCCCTCTTGGCAACTGGCTGTCCTCAACTTTCACTTTTATATCTACTGTCTCTCGTCTGTAATTGCAATCAGCGTGTTTTTATTTAGAGGCAGCAGCATCCCTGGGGCTGAGATCCATTCAGCAGGCCAGAGGTATCTAAGCACACTGAGATGTAACGTGCAGCCAAAGGGACAGTCTTCATCTGGCCTTGACGTGTTTGATAGTTGAAACTAACATATACTCCAGTCTAGTCATCCCAGTTGCATAATATCCACTCGCAGGCTGAAAGGCCCAAGGATACTGGGGCACAATTATCGTGAAAGGTCATTTAGTGTAGCAGAATACGGTGCATTCACTCGGTTGCATACATAATTCAGGAGCAGGAGCTCAGGGGAAGAATATATTTTCCCGTAGGCGCCATTGCCAGCCAGATATAGTGCAACTCATTCAAGCCTGTTTTGCTGTTTTAGTGACATAAATTAAATTAGCTTCTGGTTAAGTAACGGAGGCGAGATGTGCTGCCGTGATCAATGTAAACGTCTGCAGCGCTCGCCGGAATCGTCCGAATCAAAGGTGAAGAGCACAGTTGGAGTCATCACCAATGTCTGACTCACATTAAAGTGTCTGACTCACAGCGTGAAGCAGTTTCAAGCCCGGAGTCTTCACAGCCGCTGAACTCGGCCTGTGGACACATTTTGACTTCTACTCCAGGAAAATATACATTTGACTGTAAAACAGCCGCTTTGAGTAGAGATGAAACTGCTCTTTTGTTCCCACGCAGGGAAAATCGATACCAAACCTTGATAAAACTGTCTCCCTAGAGTCCTTTCTAAGAAATTGATAAATTTAATTAGATCCAAAGAATTGGCAGAATTTAATGCTTCACTGTGACTTCAAAATCAATAGTGTGGTGAATTTGTCTCGCCACTCGACTAAGAAACATTACGGATGCTAATTTGCGTGTTTCAAATTGATTAGCCATAAATTATTCAGCGATTTCTCCTCCTAATAAGGACTCATCTCGACGTACCTGTGAGGAGGTGCGTGTGTGTGTGTGTGTGTGTTCATGTACAGTTGATGAGATCCTCTCAGTTCAGCTCTGAGGCGCGAGTGAGAGGGAATCCAAGCAGGAGAGCATGTGTGTGAGTGTACGAGGGAGAGAGACACATGCAACCATGTTTCACTCCACAAATAAGGTAAACGATCTCTAGAAAAACATTTTTCAGCCCTGACATATTTATGACTGCTTGCTATTGGCTTTCTGCTATAAATGTCAAAACAATTCAGCATTTCCCTGGGTTATCCCAAGGACACACGCGGCGTAATCTCCTGCGTGTTTGTGTGCTCTGTATGACGAGCAGAACTGCACTGTCACTGAGCATCTTGTGACTCGAGGCTGTCAAACAGCTGTAGCACACGGAGGGGGGGCATTACATCATCAAGTGATGCAACTGTGCTCGTATGTTTCCTTCCTTTCTGACTTTGGGACAGGTGCCATGTGAGGTTGCAGTCAGCCGGTTTGCTATGGTGTTTAGATTAAAGTAAACGCTGGCTCTTCAGCTGTTGTGGCCTTCACAGATCATTGTTTTCGCTGCTGCGTGGTATTAACGTGGCTCACGCATCATGACGTAATCTCTCTCTAAATATAAATCCGACAAGAATAATCTCCCGTCGCATCGTGCATTTTGATGCAGCATAAAACTATTTATGTAATTCTGCCATGAGCCTTGCCCCACTCTATTCCCTGTCTCTGGGCCTTGGCCTTTTCTGATTAAAAGCCCATTCTGTGCTGCTCCCCTGTCACAGGCTTCACTCAATACATCACAGAGCAACAGAGACAGACTGAGATGGAGGAAAAGCTCTTTGCGGCCTCATTTGTTAACAGAGGATTTAGATTAGGCTTTACATTGGATTGTTCTTTTCACAGAATGTTGCCCATGTGCGTTTATTAACCTTTAACAAAAAAACAAACGGGGAAATAATACAACAAAACAACAACAATATGCACATCTACCTCTTATGTACCACTGCAGCGTGCTAAATAGCTAAATACCTTCTACATTGTGCCTCTTAGAGCTCAGCTGGTGCTGTTTCTGGTGATTTCATTTCTCACCTATTACAAGCTGAATCAGTTTTGTCAAAATATTATATATGTTTTGTAAACTGTTAAGCATCATTGGCCAAAATATTTTCGGGTTTGTTGGCGTTTCTCATGAGGATGGGGACCTGAGACGGTCCCAGCTCTGTGGCAGGGTTTCAACGTGACGGAGAGCCTTGTGGTGTAGTCAGCCATAAAAACCGCTGAGCTGGATGGCTTCTCACCAAGCTGGAGAGGGCTGCAGTCTACAGCTACTGTCACCATGAAGACAGTAGAGCGGATTTGTGAGGAAGTGCGCTTTTACTGTGCGTACTTTAATCCACAGACTGGCGTTTGCTGATTACAGCGTCTGCCTCTGCAGCAGGAAGGTGTTTTGTATTGTCGTGTATTATCTCCCAGCTAAACCAGCGAACACCAATGAATGATAGATAGAAAGATACAGACAGATAGATCTGAGATTTACATACTCAATATTGGGCTGCAGCCAGTTAGCTCAGCATTTAGATTCATAATAGACAAACACAGCTGCTCTTGAGCTGATGTCACCTACCGTGCGACCTCTCTGACCTCTACAGCCCAGTTATTTGTCTCTGCTGTCAACCTAATTGCTATAATAACACAATATGTCACGGTTATTTTTTTATGGTAATTGTCTCTAATGCAGTCAATGTCTTCCTGAGGTCTAGAACCTATGAACATCAAGAACTGTTGAGTTTGCTCCCTTGAGATGCTTTTCCACACCTTTGCTGTCGCTGCCTGGAGCTGCTGTGTTTTCAGGCTCCTTCTGCCTTCAGTCTCGCTACAGTAACCGAAAGTCTGCTCTGCCGGGTTTTGAGGTCAGGGGCCTGACTTAGCCTGTAAAGAATATTGGATTTGCCCTGAGAAGCTTCATCTGCAAAATGTTTTATCTATCCAGTGTCTCGTTTGTTTGTCTGAGACGAGAGTGTAGCCTGGTACGCAGTCCGGTCAGAAAGCAGGGCAGTAGGTCATGGATAAACACCGCTGGCATCCATTTATGCCCATACTGTACCATAACCCTGTCTCCACCGTGTTTGAAGCGTGGTGTGGTGCTGTGGGTCATGGGTATTACAAAGGCATCTTTTACCAATCCTGCAGGTTAATACCTTCTGATGTGATTGTTGTGTGTTTCACACGTGGCGCCTCTTTGGACCTCGTGCTTGATTTACTGTGTGTTTTTATATACAGACTAAAAGTATTCTTCACTTTTCATCTCCCATTGGCTGTAAAAGTCTAGTGTAGTGGGGAGTAATGACTTAAACATTACAGAATTAGTGGCTTTGTGTATTGCATGGTGCAGTGTCTGTACAGTGAAGCACAGCTACATGTTGGTGGATAGGGGGCAGTAAAAGTATAGCTGCTAAATCTCAGGGACAGGATCCCTGTATGAGCGGCGGCAGTGGGATTTCCATGTAGAGAGCGGAGTGGCTGCTGTCCCGGCGCTGGATGTTGGCGTTGCAGGCAAAGCAGAGGAGGCAGACAAACGAAAACACGCAGATTTGGGTCAGCTGAGGCCCGCAGGATGGGGAGCTGTCACACAGATGCGGGTCTGTTGTCGGCTGCGTCCATGAAGGAGGCAGCGTGCGTGCACGGCGGAGAGGCTAATTACTGTGTGCGGCGCCCCCCCCCGGCTCCGTCTCCTCCACGTATTGCCTTTTATTTGCTACATATACATGCTGATTTGTGTAATACATGCATTTCTGTCCTTTCACTTTCACCCGTGACCTTTTCGTTTATTACCAAATTAGCATCTCAGTTACCATATTTTCAGCCTCTGATGATGTTGCTTGAGTCGAATAAGTAATGCCACACACGCTTCCTCCTGGTAATACGCCCCCGCTGCTCTTTAAGACGCAGGACTCTTTGTTTTCGAGGGTCAGAACCTTGCTAAATGAAATGAGTTGTCTGGGCTTCTCTCATCACCTCCTCACAGATGGAATCCAGATACTGATCATCCACTGATTTGCCATCACAGAAAATGCATTGAGGGGACACGCGCAGGCAGTGAACACTGTGCAATCTTGTGTTCAGTCATAGCAAACTAAAGCAGAGACAGTGAGTCATCACCAGATGGCTAAGTGTGGCACATCTCCACCACCAGGAGCCCTTATGCCTTTACCACCTGGCCCAGACCCAAGTGACACGCCCGTGGAGCCTGGCCACCCGGTAAACACAGCATGGATGGTTTCCTTCCCATGCTTCTGCGTAACCAGCCTTTGTCTCTGCCGTGCAGCCTTTAACAGCTTGCCCCCCCTCTCTACCCTATCCATCTCTACCTTTCTCCTCTGTCATCCCATCTACTGTACTTGCCAACATATCCCACGCTCCAGGTCTTGGCTCAGGCATCAGTAACAAGATCAAATCGGCTTGGCCGGTTCAAGACTCCCTCCTCCTCCTCCTCTTCCTCCGTCCATGTCTCTGCTTGTCTGGTTTATATTGGGTAAATAAATTAGCAGAGTTCCCACCTACCCTAATGAGGACACTGTCACATGACTGGCCTTCGCCTACGCTTAACTTAAGCCGTTTGAGAGACTGATTCCATTATCTCTTCTGCACAAGAGTCAATGGAACCTGCTCAGAAACCTGCTGGGTATGTACCAGCTCTTTTTTACAGGCTTTTACCTTTTTTAGTTCCCCAAAAGCAATTCCCTCCCCTAATGGTGCCTGAAAAGTAGCTTTGCTTTAAATTGATGTCTGTTTTGAAGGAAGAGGAGGCATAATGAGAGAACGCTGTAGCATAATTACAAGTTGTACTGTGCAAATGGAGGCATCTTAAAGAGAAATACCGGGCAGACCTGTTTGGGCTTTTTATTAGGTAAATCAAAGGAGAACTAACGGCAAGACTTTATTTTTCTCGTAAGAGCTTTGAACTGTGGGATGTCAAAATCTGTACGTTAAGTACCGAGGTGCATTAGATTTTCTTCAAACAGATGCTTGGGCATCACTTTTATTGATTCTGCTGGAGGATTGGAGGCAAAAAAAAAACACGGTTTATTTCTAAATGAAAAGACCTAGTCAACAACACTGGCATTTCCTCCCCAGAGAGCAGAACGGAGAGATTTGAATGGCTTAGTGGGATTGTGGAGGAAACAATGGGTTTGTCAGAGATGGCTTTAAAGCTTTTATCAGGGACCATGTTGTGTTTTTTTTTTGTCTTCAGCAGTGGCTGTAGCATCTTAAGAGGCTACTTTAGACCACCTCTTCTGGTTTCTGACACCAGATGGTCCAGCCGTCATTAGGCTGCTCTGACGAGCTCGCTCTCCGAAGCGGAGCGGGCCGTGTGTCACTTTCCACACCAGCTTTTCACAGACACATCATCCGTTTGCAGGATCATCTATCGGCTATTGTATGATCACACAAAATTAGGACCGTCTGGCTGAATAATCGTAAAGCTTTAGTGCGGCCCCATCAGCAAGCGACGGAGAGCAATGTGCATGTTAGAAATACTGCCCAATTAAAGCCATAGTGGTTATAAAAGCTGGAAAATAGCTGAATGTTTTAGAGGCGTTTTGTTTTTTATGTGGCTGCTTAATCAGTAGCAGCCGCATTTAGTCAAAAACAAAGACACACAAGACATTGAACTACGCTACAGTGAGTTGGAGACATTTTTTAAAAACTTTGTTTGAAATATGTTGGATCCTCTGTCATTATTTTAAACAAACCAGGAAACTACACCTCGGTTTCCAGCCGGGCCAAAAATGTCCATCGTTGGCCTTAACGCTGCGATCAGGACCCGCGGAGCCGAACTTGCGTCTTCGTTCACACGTACACGACGGTAAGAGGTGCAGCGGGGGGGAAATGAGCACTGCAGGACACATTTCTAATCTTCACCACTCTGCCTCTAATCCACTTTGAGTGGAGAAAGTGGATTTGGTGTTTATGTGTACGCAGGCACCTGCTGGCTGATAAACGTGATGTTCTGAGAGGACAAGGAGAGGGCACGCGGCCCGAGATGTCCCTCCATACAGTATGCAGCTGCAACACGTCGCGTTTTATAGTGAAACGCACACAAATGGGACATTCCAGTGCAATGCAACATGAAAACTTTAGTCATGTGCCCACCTGTCATGAACGTTTCCGATTTAAGAAACACGGCCAACATACAATATGAAGGTCAAATCTACTCTCAGAATCAGGATCAGAATTCAGGTCACTTTCTGACAGCAGCATGAAAATAGCCTGCGCAAACAATCGGAGAGAGGTGACGCTCCCGTGGTTTAGTAATCGTCTTCTAAAGCTGGATCTTGATCACTTTACTGCCATTAATGTAGTCTGTGATGTCTACACCTGCTCGTGTGGAGTCTGCAGGTGATAAATACCCAGGAACGCCCCAACATCGCCTCAATAAATCTGTCCAAATGAACGTGTCAGAGAACGGAACATATGTTACTGTGCAGATGAGTACGCGCACACACAGACACACACACTGAGCTGCATTAGCTGTAATGTCTCCACCCTTCACTTCTGGACCATTTGACTGAATGGTACCATCTGTTCCCAAAGAAGAAAGTCATTGATCTGCATGGGCTTCACCTGTGGTTCTGTACCTATATAAGGGGGCGAATGCACAACTGTTGGTCGGACGTATTGCACGTGTCATCAGACGTGTGTCCGTTATTAGGCGTGAATTAATAATCACACCTTGAAAGTCATCCATGTGGCAGCTGCGTTGTGCCTTGTCGCCTGCGATTAACGTCACACCGCCAGGCAACAACAACACGCTGCATGTGTGTGTAGTCAGCTGTTTAGAGAGTGTAGACATTCATCTCCAACACTGTTACGTGAGTTTGAGGATTTGATCTTAAAATTAGGTCCTAAATATCTTCTTATCTTCTTTAATCAGTTAGTGTATTAAGTTTTTCAAGTTTAGAGTAAGAGGATTCTCGTTTCTCTTTAATCTTGGGTTTGTAGAAGGATTTAAATGCACAAAGCAAACAGTGGGAGCTTCCCAGACTGTTGTCTGGCCTGCTGATCTAACACAAGAGCACCACATTTGTTTACTCACTTCTTGTTGATGGAGCTGCATTAGCCCGTGTGTCCCCCGAGGGCCTTCACCGTAGCAGGGCGAGGTAAACAAAACAGATGTGAATCATGGAGTGGATAAACTCATTAGCAACTTATCATTAAACACACTCACATCTGCTCTTCTGTTTTTGGAGGGCGCTGAATTAGAAAATCTGTATTTGTGTCAGCAGATATTACATCAGACACGGAGAGAGGCGGCGTCTGCTTCAATCTGCATCACAGACAGCAACACAGGGACGGCGAGTGGGTTTTCTGAGGAGGTCTGCAGTGTGTGTGACCTCCGCGTGGGAGTGTGTTGAGGAGTAGAAGTCAGCAGACTTGTTTGTTTAGGAAGTTTGCAGGAGGTTTGCGCTGATGAATTAATGGTGGCAGGGCACTGGTGCAGAAGGTGCTCCGAGGGGAGAAAGAGAGGGAGAACTCGAGAGACTGGAGAGAAGTTGATCCCGCTGCGCTCGACTCCCCGCCTCAAAGACCCAGCTGGGGCAGACTGGCGCTCGCTCGGCGTGGTGGGTGGGCGGGAGGGAGGGAGGGAAGGGTAGTCAACACGACAAGGACGGGAACAATGACAGGCCACCGGCTTGCTGCAGCGTGACCACAACCCTGGTCACTGCACGCTGTAACATAGACGCTCGCTTCAGCAGCGTTCGAGGGACATGATACTAGTCTCCCATCTGGATGATCAACAAGTTACACAGCACACAAACTGGAAATACTGGAGGATCACAGAGATAAAACGAAGGATGTATTCATTTTTTTATATGTGTGGTGACTGTATACAAGCACTAATAAGTACATATCCGTACTCCGCATCCGTCCTGCAGGTACAGAGAACATCAGCATATAGTCTTAAACTGAATTCCTTCTGTCTGTGCGGCTCACTAATACAAAGCAGCTTCATAATCCTAATGACGGCACCTTATTGTGATTGAGGTGGGCTTCTCGAGGCGGAGCTGCAGGACGATAACAGATGTCCCGCTTGCGCTGTAGCTGAGCTGTGCCGGGAATATCAAGTGTAGCTGCCGGGCTGTAGCAGGAAGACAGGCTGTTCACCGAGTGCTGCCCAGTTGGAGGGATCAGTCTTTTTGACACCATACGATAAGTCACATGACCCACTATAGTTATAAACGATTATAAATAAAGATTCCGGTTTGGATCATTGCGGTTATTACAGCTTTAGCAGCTTGTAAATGTTTGTTCCTCCTCCCTCCGGTGTTTCCCCCGTAAGAAAAGCAAATTACTTTACTAATCTACATCTTTATAATGTAACACAGGGTCTGTTAGAATCTCAGTAATGTCATGTCCCATTCAGTGACGAGTGTCGAGTTTAGTTCTGTAGTCAGTGAGATGACAGGCTGCTGCTGTGGGGGCAGACCGTGGGCGTGCGCGCGCGTGTGCACGTGGGGAACCTGACACGTTCTACGTTTGCTGTATAAATTTGCTCCATTTTGCTTGAACATGTTTACTGTGGATTTGAATGGAGTCATTAACGGTGTCTCTTCAGCCATGTTATAGCCAGTTCACTAATGCATCCTTGGCTGCGAGGCTCGTTATAGTGGGAATTAGAAGAAGAGAGCACAAAAGAGCAGCATCCGTCGCTGGCATCATAAACTCCATTTTTCTAGCACTTATGCACATTTAAATGAACATAAATTATGATTGAATTGATTATGGAGCTTTATTAGCAGTTATATATTAAATCAGATAAAAGGGTCAGACTCACTTCTGTATTAGTTTTTAGATACCGATATATTCGTCAGATAATGTCAGTTTTTTTTTTTTTTGCATTAGAAGAGAAGCATATATGGATAAAAAATTTAATTATTTATTATTGCTGGTGCAGAATATAATAACCCAGAGTAGAATGATGCATGTAGTCCTTTATGGCATTTCAAGCTAGTGTAGGTTACATTGTACTGTATGTGTCACGAGAGCAAAAGGTGATGTACAGTAAAGAAATCAATGGGCTTCACCTTTGAACTTTATCTTTATCTTTAGTTTTCTTACAAGCGTGTCAACTTTTTCGTGAATACTGTTTAATTTGTCTGAGAAAGCATCGCACGCAGTTTAGGTCCTGAAGAGCGAGTTCCTGCTTTTCTGCAATGATTTAGTGTGAGAGTCAGTTGGGTGTGATTGACAGCTGCCCAGAGACCTCCTGGGGGGCTCTGCCTATGTCCGTCTCAACTGTCACTTTCCATTTGCAAGCTATTCTGTCTCTCACCAGCCCTTCAAACACCCTTATATTTGATTTGAGACATCTAGATTTGGTCCAGAACACACATAACATCCTCCCTGCAGTCTTTGTACACGTATGTAACAGATTTTTGGTGTAATATCTCTGTGAGGCTAAAGGGAGAAAAGGAGGCGTTCAGGAGAAAAACGAGGGAGGGAAGTTCGTACTGAAGTTGTTTCTGGGCCAATCTGCATTTAATAAAACAGCACTGACACTCCTATGCTCAACTAAACCTATAATACGCCTTTTGATCCCTGACAAATCTGTGCCCCTCACTTCATTCAGTGGCCTGACCAGCTGGCACCAGTGGTGGCAGATGTCGGCGCCTCCAGCCAGTCACCGTTGTCTGCAGTGCAACAAACAGATGTGCGAGAACACGATCAGTGCGTAGAAGTGTGACTGTCCAGTAGGTCCAGCGCTCAGACACAGTTGGAGCCGCAGCTTCACGCGGCTGATGCAAAAAGTGTCTGGTCAGCGTAAAACTGGGGGAGAGTCACTCTGAGCAGCGTGCGCTGCCAGAGCGCAGAGGTCCTTGGGCAAGAGAAAAAGAAAAGAAGGCTGAACAAGTCCACGTTCATTTTTGCTAGTGATGACACACAGAGCGTGAGTCTGCACAGCTCTTTGCTGTTTCAAGGACACGGTAGAAATGACCTACACAGGGTTTGGCACTGATTTCTCTCCTCCGTGTGCTAATGAGCCGGCGCAAAGTGTGCAGCTTAACACATGAGCAGATGAGCTGACGGGATGTTTGTGTTACTGGCAGTCAGGAGAACAGTTCAGCCCCTTCTCTTAAATTGATTTTTCTTTTTCCCAGCGTTGGGCGTCAGTTGAGAATCAGCGAACCTTCTGCCCACACACTGATCCCAGAGCTGCTCTAATTACAACCAGACTCATTAGTTAAACAGTGAATGCAGCAGGGAAATGATACTTCCATTATTATTCATATATGTAATGTAAAAGGTCTAACGTTACCTGCAGTGGCTGTGGGAAACTAAACTTCCACATGTGCGCTTCAGTTGCTCTGAGACATCATGATATTCTCTCAAAAAAAAATTAAGCAACTGTGATAATTAAAACTCTCCTTTTCATCTCTGCCCTCCCACGTTTCCCTTTCGCTCCATCATCACGACACTCGGCAACGCTCAGGACTACGTTTGTGATTCCTGCAGCACCGCAAGCCTCGGTGGCGTGACGTCGCATCCACCGACCAATGGCGTCACCGCTTGTCGCCGGGTGCCCAAATGAGAGCAGGAACTGGGGCTAGCAACGGGAAGGAGGAGGAGAAAGAGGAGGACGGTGGGGAAACTGAAGTCCCAAGGCCTGGCGGGTACTCGCCTAATCAAACACCGAAGGCTGCGTGTGATCGAGCAGCTGGGCCTGACGGGGGGCATTTTTATTTGTCACCAACATGGGGACAAAGGGAGCCAGCGTGCATGTGTTTATTCCCCTTATTCTGTGTCTGTATTTGTTGCTAGAATGACACAGAGGGACAGAAAGCGAGGGAGAAACCCCCCAAGTAGCACAGCCAGGCAAATAATAACAATGATTTTTCTACTCATGTCAGCTAAGATGTTATTCAAGAAAAGCAGCCTTTAACCAGTCCCTGTGCTCAGGAGCAGAAATGTTGATTTAGAGCCTTTTTTTTTTCCCGATAGAGCTGTTCTACGTTGTTGACAGATGCCGCTAAGTGGGGGAGAAATTATTCAACGTGGCTCGAGGTCTGGTGAGGAATTAATGTGCGCTAGTGTCTTCATCTGCCATTGTTTTTCTAGCAGGGTGCGATCCGTTAGGCGCCGGGTTCGAGGGAGGGAGGGGGTTATGGCGCAATGTTGGAGTTAGTATCCCAGTATCCCAAAAGCTACTGGTTCTGTTCTGCAGGTGGAAGGAATCCTGCAGAGCCACAGTGATGTGTATGTACTGTATCTAATTATTGGACATCAGTCATCTTGTAAAGCTCCACCATATCACAGTCAACTACGAGGTTGTTCAGAGCACATCTACTCATTGTTCTGCTCTTTGTCTCGGTGGCAGATCTCACATTCTTATGATAGTATAACGGCTCTAGACTGAAGCTCGCTCAGATGGCTTTCAGTCTGCCTTCGGCTGAGAAACACAAAGAGGAAAATTGAAATTTGAGAAAACAAATGGGGCAAAATAGGCATTTGCCAAAGCGGATGTGTGTCAGGAGTGAAAAATGACATGCTGAGCTGAGGGGAGGGTAGAAGTCATCTGTCCCATCACTAATAAAAGAAGCTGGGGTGGGGTTACGCTCTCTCGCTGCATCGGTCCATTTGGAGCAGGCGATTTATGAATTCTAAATAATAGTATATTGCGGTAATCCAGAACAGGGTCTCCCGTTTCTGTTGTCTGATGTGTGGTTGCCCTTTAGCTGCTACTCTCACCGCTTTGAAAAAGAAGCAGCCCAAGTTCAAAGCCTCATTGGTCAAACACCCCCCCCCCCCACATAACCCTTTGACACAGAATTGTTGCCCTGGCATTTAGCAAGGGCAGATGAGCGCAATGCAGCGTAGGGCGTCATGCATCATTATGCGGAGGTGTCTGACAGCAGAGCAGAGAGGTCCGGCGGTATTTCATTAGGCGTCCAGAGGCAACACAGGGCCTCATTACCATGCATGGCCACAGGTTGTTGTTGCCCTCTTCTGCTGTGTATCAGAAGTTCTGTTTCCGTCTGGCAGCAACCCGACGCGTTCTTATTATGCTTATGATGGTCCACACTTGTCCGCTGGCTGTTTGGTTATGAATTCCTGCCTTGCACGCGGCCCAAATTAAAATCCAATTTTCCAAAGAGGAATAGATGATGGATGCAGAGATGATTAGCACACACTCTGGTGATTATTCTCTCAGGATTAGAAGACTGTGTTCTTGTATGTAACTCTTATTGGTGTTTGTCTAGGCTTCACATGAGGACATCAAAATTCATTTTAGTTCTTATGATAATATATAATTAATTTCTTGAAGCCATTTCTGAAACCAGCTTCAGTTGTTACTCTGCAAACTGGCAGGTAATTTGCGTTCTTAGACATTTAAACTTTCTTGACTTTATCAAAGATAATCATCGTGTAGCTTTATTTTCTATTCTATTCTATTTTCATATCTATCTGACTTTGCGGGTTTATTAACGAGAGATGGTGTAGCCCAGCGCACGTCTGAGTTAAGGAGCAACTCTGCACCCGGGTCGTTGAGATTCGGCAGATCAGGAAGGCCAAGAACAGATATAGGAAGAAGCTGGAGGAGCGGTTGGAGCAGAAAAACGTTCGAGATGTGTGGAGAGGCCTGAAGACCATCCCTGGCCACGGACAGAGCAAAGGGGCAGGGACGGCTGGTGAAGATCAGCACCTGGCCAACGAGTTAAACCTGTTCTTCAACAGATTTGACTCCAGTCCCCCCTCCCACCACTTCACCCCCCCAACTTTACACCAGGTGAGGAAAGAACTGAGGCAGCTAAAGACCAGGAAAGCTGCAGGTCCAGACGGCATCAGTTCTGCTCAGAAACTGTGCTGACCAGCTCTGTGAGGTAGTCACGTACATGTTTAACCTGAACCTGAGCCTGGAGACGGTCCCTGTCCTGTGGATGACCTCCTGTGTGGTGTCTAAGACTACGCATGCTAATCAGACAAATCACTACAGACCAGTTGCCTTGACCGCCCATCTGAGGAAGACCATGGAGAGGCTCAGCCTACAACATACAACAGCAGCCGTTGTCTCCTCCAGAAGTTCTCTGATGACTCAGAGGAGAACGAGCTGGATACATATCAGTCATCGTGGACTCTGTGGACTGGTGTGAGAGCAACAACCTGTGCTTAAACACCAGAAAGACGAAGGAGATGGTGATTGACTTTTGGAGGAAACCACCACGTCATACACCGGTGAGCATCCAGGGCTCAGACAGGAGGTGGGTGAGAAGAGGATGTTGGCCAAGCTGACATCCATCATGGACAATGCTTCTCACCCACTGCATCAGACTGTGGAGGCTCTGAGCACGGCCAGTGTAGGAAGGAGCGATACCACAGGTCCTTCATTCCCACGGCTGTTAGACTGTACAACCAACCAACCAGCCTAACAGCCCCACTATGCAGATTATCTTGTATAGTTTCTTTTGCACATTATTTATATATATTTATGTATGTATGAGTAGCTTGTATTTGTAAAGCATTGTATAATGTATACGTTTCTTTGCACATTTTTATATATCTCTAACATCTTATTATATCAGCAGCTGTATCACAGAATCAGTACAATGCAGTCATTTGTGCAGTAGTCTATGTGACACTACGACGTAACCGATCACCACTGTAGCGCATTCTGCTACTGTACCTCTGTTTTTTCACTGGATCAAGCTTCTCAGCACTAAATAGACGTTGCTGATTCTCTTCCTCCCTCTTTCAAAGTCACAGTGTTCAGATTATCGGGGCTCTAAGGCCACACAGTCGAACGTCAACCCAGTCTTCCTCCACCGGCTTTAAATAGCATAACACTCTGCTGCTGTATGGAAAACACCAAACTCCTGCGGTCATGCTGCTGCTGAGAGGCAAGGCCCAGGAAGCAGAACAAAGAGGAGAAATGGAAGGCAACATAAATGCAGCCTCCTTCTTTATAGGTCTAATCCTTCTTAGTAGAGGAGCGATAAGCATGTTTTGACTTAGCCCCAATTTTCCTGTTGTTTATGCATCCTTTGCCAAACCACATGCATCCCTGTAGAGTCGGATAATCTTAGTGATGCCAGTTTGGCAGGATTGCTGCCATGTAGCTGCCTCCTGGCCCAGGTCAGATCAGAACAGTCTGCGTTCGTTTGCCTTCATTTTTCCCTCTCGCCGTTCGTTTTCGTTCGTTTGCTCGTAGATAGAAATCTGTCAGAGCTGGTGGCTTCGTTGACACGCGCCGCTCATTCCTCTCTGGCGCTTATAAGCTCTTTACTTGCAGGGGAAATGGAGATTGATGCAATCACAGCTCAGGACGAAGCCTATTTACCCAGCAAAAAAAAAAAAAGAAAAACACCCCAAATTTAAAGCGGTGAAGTCACGAGGACCCAGTTCCTCTGTGGTTAGAGAGAAAAAAGCCTTTTAATCTTCCAGCCAGAGCCCTTTTCAGATTTGCCTGGGTTTGAGAAGGACACGTTTGTGACACGAGCTGTTAGTTTTCGTAACTTTATGACGTAATGTGGACAGTGCAGTAGCTGTTAGTGAAGCAAGCATGTACTTTACTAACGGTCAGAACGCATGCAGGCTTCGTCTCGGACACCTCGCGATCTGTCCAGAACAATAATGGATAATAATTTGATCAAAAAAAAAAAAAAAAATCAAATGATGACTTTTAGTTATGGTTTTAAGCCAACGGTTCTCACCTCACCTCCACTGAATCCTTATTTCAGGTGGAACAACTTTAAACTTGCACGTGCAGAAATTTCCGCCATGATTAAGAAGTATGCATGAACTACAGTAAATAGATACACAAGGACACGTGTTTACACTGTTTACACATATCTTCTCTCTCTTTGCAAAGCAAAAACATTGATTTCACCTCTTCCTGACTCTCACACACACACACACACACATTCATTTTGTTCTGATAGCACTTGGCCTTGTAGTGCAGAGAAACAGAGCTATGAGAGGGGCTTTATGAGACGGTAATTAGTGCTAACTCCTAAGGGAATGGAGATAGACCTCACAGGGCTAGACATGCTCTCTCTCCCTCTCTCTCTCTCTCTCTCTCCCTCCCTCTCCCTCTCCCTCGCTCGGCCTCCACAGCCATTAACAGCAGCAGCAGCAGGTCTCTGCTCTTCACTCACTCTTCAACCTCATTACGTGCCATCCGAACAAACAGCTTCCTCAAAACAGTCATTAGCACATTCTGGCATTTATTAAGCGAAACTTTGTCTGCCTTTGTTTAAATTGGTGAAATGCTTCCCCACATGCAATTCTGTGAATAAAAGAGGACGAAAAATCAATACAAAATAAAAGAAAAGGGAATGCAGTCCATTATGGGCTTTTCCTGGCTTTAGTGGGTCTGTTTGTAGAGAACAGTCAGCTAGATTTTTTAGGGAACGCTTCTGAAGCAGAGCATCATTTCTCCCCATGTTTATTCACAGCCCTGCTCGTCTCCACACACCGTTAGGGTTTATACGATTTAGAGAGAACACACGCGCGTTGACGGACAGCATCTCCGCAAAGAGATGATGCAGTTTTATTAGCCGGTTAGACACTATGTCATGTGCGCTGTTCTGGTCCATCCGAAGACGGGCTCTTGGTTGAAATGGCCAGAAAGATTGTGTTCGCTTCAGCAGTTTTGCGGGAATGATTGAAGGAGCGTGCAGGGAGCCGAGCGCTGGCAGGCTCGTACTGCTGGTTCAGGACTTTTTCAGACTATACATAGATTGGTTCTTTTTTTTTTTTTTTTGCAATATTCGTAAACCTACAGGGCTTTACTACTGATGCTGTGAGATTACCTGTAGAGATTAGAATAGCAGCGTCAACCAACAGACAACCCAAACTCCGTATCTCCCATTTTAATTGGCTTTGAGTTGCTGCTGTTTTTGTTTTTGGCAGATTTGACCTGACCCAGCTCAGCCAGACTCTGCTGTAACTTCTCACGCCTTTACATGAGCTGTGGACCTTACTGCAAATTTATAATACAGTGCCTACAGTAGAACATTGTAAATAAATAAGGATGTACAGAAGCGGGAGGAACGCCAGGCAACATCAGTTAAACAGTAACTCGTGAACGCTTTCTCTGTTTTAATATTAGGTACAATCTATCCCTTTAGCGTCTTTTCACAATTACTTAATTAATGCTGAGTATAAACGAACCTTGTTAATGTTCGTTGTCTTCTGTGTGTCCTCTCATTATTAAGAGTTCAGAGATGCTAATGAATCCGCCCCAGTCTCCAGCCATGTAAACGTGACAGTAACGTGTTCTTGCGTCCGGGCTCTGTTTGTCCTCCTACAGACTAAAGAAGAAGTCTCAGTCAGTGGATATCGCCAGTCAAGGTTTCTCCCCGACCCTGGTGCCAGCCTCACCCCGCAGCAAGGCTGCACCACCTGTTGCCAAGACAACCACCGGCCTCGCAGTGCAGGAAAACAACACCGCCAACTCCCAGCGCCGCAGCCCTCGGTGTGGCGAGCTGAAGAGAGGCTACACCATCGGTAAATGACACTGACCGCTCACCGTGTGTAGCAACTGATAATGTCAAATCTACCAAACCATGTTGTTTTGAACACAAATCCAGACGGGTGGAATCAGCAACCGTCTTATTTGGCTAAACTACAGAGATTCCCGTTTATCATAATAACGTTGGCCTTTTACTGTATTTAATGTGTACTTACTGAACTACCGTGGTGCATTTTAATGCCCAGTTATTGCATTATGAATTGCTTCTGGCTACTGGGGAAGGGCTGCTTATTATTCTGTGTGTGTATTCGGGTGTGCAAATATTTGAAGTTCACACACTATCTGAACTGCTGAACTTCTTACTCGGGCAAACTTCTCTGTGTCGCAGCCACCCAGAACCCCCCTCCCCCCTCTCACCCAATTTCTCATCTTCCAAATTGCGCCCTGCCTACAAATTATAATTACCTGACTCTGATGAGATTTCTTCCTGCGATGGATCCTATTTTTGGGTGGGGGTAGTGAGGGTGCAGCTGTCTGCCCGTTGGGTCTGTATTAGCGTCGGACGGTAGGTTGCTACTGTGAGGCTAAGTACACTTCAGGGAGCGGACTTCTCACACATGATGAAATGAGTTTGAGCTAAACTAATTCCAAACCCATAAATGTAATGCATCTCTGTTCGCTTTATTGATGTGATTCAGTTTGCAACCTGGTCAGGTCAAGATTAGAAAGAGGAAGCGTGTGAAAAACAAGCGCGCAAGCTTGTAAATGAATATGCCCCACGGTCTGGGGCATATTTAAGATAGTAGAAGGTTTGCACAGCTCGAAAACGATGTGGCCATTTTCTTCCCTGCGCTTCCCTCTACAGTGCAGCGAGACGGACTAGAGGTCAGTCATAATAGATGGCAGCTGAAGAGGAATATTTTGGCAGTGGAGCCTCGTCACTCCTGAACTGACGCTATCAGGTTGTGTAGACAGAGGGTCGAGGGGAGGACGGTGTCCTGTCGCACCTCACGGACGACGTGGGTTGGAGACAGCTGCTGATGTGAATCTCTGCAGTGTAGACGTCTGTGCATCAGGAGCGTTTTTGGCTCCGCCTTTCCGTCACACCTGTGATCTTTTTCAGACCAGACTGCACATTCTTCATTTTGCTTGCTGGACCTGGCTCTCCACCAGTTTGGACATAACACTGTGCAAATAACATAATAATAATAAATAATGCTGAAAATTAACCAAAAGCAAACGTGAAGCCATGTGGACGGACAAGAAACACAATAATCACAGGACATGAGCCCACGTGGTGGCTGCCACAGACTCATTCCACACTTCACTGAACCTGATAAAATAAATTTGGACCTAACAAATCCTTTACAATGATGAAAGGTATAAGTAGAATATTCCTATATATTTATACTAAACTATATTAAACAGGTGACAGGTGTCAAAAACACATATTGTAGTTTTTCCTTTGCATGTAAAAGTGAAATTGCTTTGAAAAAGTCCATCTTAAACCAGTTTGACACCAAAATGAATCAAACTTCAGTGTGAAGTTGCCTCTAACTGCCACAAGGGTCTGGTATTATCACATATAATGTTCACTGTTCCTGCACAACTTCCAACTTTCCTGAGCTGATCTGTCAGCATATTTTTTCATTTGACCCTGTCTCCGCTGGGTGAGTTGGATTTGTCCTGCATGTCCTTGAGCATCGTCTGTTATTAGTCATGTAAATCAGCACAGCAGCTTAAAACTTTCAAGCAGGGGCAGAGGCTCAAGAGGGAGCGAAGGTGTCTCCGCCGGCGTCACACTGATAAGCTTTCTACAGAGTCATCATGTATCGACTCAGCTCCTCGGGCCAGGCATTGACTGCGAAACAGATTGGTCTGTGCCCGTCCGTAGCCGTTCAACCAGCGATAATCAATAAAGGAAACTGAGGGATAAAAGCTTGGCAGGACAGGTGGACTGATTGTTGACATTTCTGCCTGCTCTTATCATCCATTATCCTTTAATGGCAGTGCCGGGCTGTTTTTTTTTAAAAGCGCAAGGGTCAGAAGTCGCAGCCATTCAGCCATTTAATGAAACGCAACGGTCACTTATGCTTTGACAGCTTTTAACTACGGCCTAACAATTTGTACAAGGCTAAAGCATGAATCATAGCAGTTAATCATTTGCTCTCTGGCCTGGATGAAGCACGTCCTGATCAAACGTCTGCCTTCTCACCATATGAGCGCAGAAACACAGCGTATATCAGTCATTTATGCTGTAGCACCTAATGTGTGATGATTAGTGGCCATCCTGTCCCTCTAGTTCCTGCCTTTGAATAGCATCCGCTATTTTTTTTTATGTAGTCAAACCCAGGTCAAGCTGCTTCCACAGGCCTGATCATACTAATTTATTCTAATGGCTTGGTAATAGTGTAGCAGGCAGCTTGATGTGCTGTCTGCCAGGCTCAGACAGACCTGTCATTAGAGGCACACAGCACATTTACCACTGACATTTTAATAACCCCCCCCCCCCCACAATGAGCCTCCAACCAGGACAACAACAGCCGCACTTCTGAGGGAAAGCAGCGATTGATATGATGATGGTTCTTATTATACACGCTTCGTATTCACAGTTGTTGTGTGTCGGGTGTCGTTTGGCTCAGATTGAAGAGGAGCACGAACTAAACATCAAGTCAAGTCAAGTCTTTCTTTATTGTCGTTTCTCCCACATGTCCAGTGCATACACATGGAGAAATGAAATTGGGTCACTCTCAAACCCATGGTGCATACATTTAACACAATATAAGTCTCTAAGAGAGAACTATATCATATATACAACATAAAATACAACTGTTCAATAAAAAGTGAACATTTAGATTAAGTAAAAACAAAGTAAGCAGCACAGGTGTAGAGCATCCAACAAAGTGAACATACAGTGCAGGTAAAAAGGATTGTAGTGCAGAGAGCTTATATAGGCTGATTAAAGTGGCTAAACTGTGGAGGTAGTTGAATGGGGCAGGAGAGGGGAGGGGGGGCAGGTTCGGGAGTGAGTTCAGCTTCCTGACAGCCTGGTGGATGAAGCTGTCCTTCAGTCTGCTGGTCCTGGCCTGTAGACTTCGCAGTCTCCTCCCTGATGGCAGCCGACTGAAGAAGCCGTGTGACGGGTGAGTGGGATCACCTGCGATGCAGAGAGCTTTGCGGGTGAGACGGGTTTCATAAATGTCCTGGAGGGAGGGGAGAGAGACACCAATGACCTTCTCAGCGGCTCTCACTACGCGTTGTAGGGACTTCCTGCAGGAGGCATTGCAGGCTTCGTACCACACCGTGATGCAGCTCGTCATGATGCTCTCGATGGTGCCTCTGTAGAAGGTGTACATGATGGGAGGCGGGGCTCTGGCTCTTCTCAGTTTGCGGAGGAAGTAGAGACGCTGTTGTGATTTCTTGGCCAGTGCTGCAGAGTTGACGGTCCAGGAGAGGTCCTCTGTGATGTGCACGGTGTGCAGTCATGGAGTCATGCAGTCCGTTTTGTTTCTCGAAGCGAGCGAAGAAGGCGTTCACCTCGTTCAGCAGAGAGATGTTGCTGTCACGGGTCCGTGGTGAGGGCCCGTAGTCCGTGATGGTCTGTATCCCCTGCCACAGGCTCCTAGTGTCTCTGCTGTCGCTGAGTTTGAGGGCTATACTCCTGGAGTACTGTCTGTTGGCCTGTCTGATGCCGTGGGACAGGTTGGCCCTGGCTGTTCTCAGGCCAACCTCATCTCAAGCTCTGAAGGCAGCGTTCGGCATCTTCAGGAGTCTGTAGACCTCCCCTGTCAGTGATGGTCTTTGCGACTGTTACATCTTCAATACACTTGCTGATGTAGGCAGTTGTAGTGTCTGCGTACTGTTGGGTTAGTTGTCACGCAGGAAAGCATTTAAGTAAACTGAGGGTCTAATTGTCAAAAATGTGACAAACAGACGTGTGGAAAGGGAAAAATGATGAAGGATGGAAAACAAAATGGAAGAAAACAGGAGATAAAAATATAAAAAGACACACCAGCAAGGGAGGAAAAAGAATAATACACAAAAGACAGTAGAGGAAACAAAAAGAAGGAAGAAAAATAAGAAAGATGAAAAGACGAGAAATGTGAATGCGGAAAACAAAGAGAAAGAGGGATTAAGACCTGTGTGACTGCGACGCCTGTGGCGTGGCTTCCTCAGCATCCCCGAGTCCCACCGCCATGTCTGACCTTTCCGTCATTATAGCCAACCTGTAGCCTCCACTGAAGCGATCTGAGCTCTACTCGGTAACACAACGCAGAAGAGAAAAGAAGCACTTGGCCTTAACTGTGTAGAGAGCAGCCTGAAAACCATCTTGCTGCCCTCCTTGGACATGAGCTGCCTCTCTGCTCTCTCTGTGTCTACACATGGCTCTGAATCCCTGTCCTAACGTTAACTGGAATGACTTTACGGCTATGTTAGCTGTAGGTATTCCTTTCTTTCCTCTTCCCTTCTCCTTCATCTCCTTTGCTCTTTCTGCTTTTTTGTTCCTCCTCTGCTCCCTTTTCCCTCCTCTTTGTCCTCTCGCTCGCTCTTATCTCACACTCTCTCCATCTTCACCGGGAACCTTGTTATCCTCTAATGTATTTGCTGTGTGTCTGACTGGGGGACACGGGCAGAAGGGTAAAATGTCTCAAGGACAGACGGACAACACCAGCGACGGCTCCAACCTTGGCTGCAGTCTTGAGGAGAGCCATTTTATCACATTAGGCTCAGACCTGTTTTCTCAAATCAGACAGTGACTATAGCCCCCCCCCCACACACACACACACAGAATTGGACATCGCAGGAGGAGCCAATCACTATGGATGTTGACAGTTATAGCCGGTGCTGTCAGCTGTACATCCGTGTTGCTCTGGTTCTGTATCATGTAATTGTCTCAGGTGGCTTGTCTCCTGTGTTTAAACATCCAGGTTGTTGCCAGGGGTGGCAATTACACACAGGTCGCCGTGAGACAAGTGTCTGTTGTTTTCTGTGGACAAGAGAGGAATCTGTGAATGTTTTCATAGGATGAAGCTGAGCTTTCACTTGCTAGTTAAAAAAGATCATGGTGTTCTTATTATACACTCAGTTTAGCTGCGTAGGAGAGGAGGCAGGGCTGTTTTTGATCTCTTCTTAGCTGGCGTGACCCAGATGTCTCACTTGTTGTCCGACCTGTCTAAAGTCCACGTAGATCTGCTCTATGATATTAATCTGCCGTCGTGTCATCAACAGATTAGCTGCAGTTGTGTTGTCTGTGGTTTTTTTTTTTGGAAACAGAAGATGAAATTTGTTGTTTTTGGCCTGAAGGGAAGGTTGAATTGACAGGATTTTAGAAAAAGCCACCTCTGCCTTTAACCTTTTAGGTATAAACTCGACTTTTGTAGGAGGCTAATGGAAATATCCTGTCCTCCCGCTTCCCTGCGGGTATTGCAAAGTAGGAAACAACCACTAAAGAAAAAGGAAGCCAGTCCTGTGTTCCAGAAACCACGTTAAGTATGAATCATCCCCTGGTCGTGCGTCAGTATCAAACCTTTACGGGTCCTTCCCAGCAGAACGAGTGAGACGGGGGTGGGGGTGGGGGGGTTTCGTTGAATGAAGAGTGAGTGAGAGTGAAAATGATAAAGGAGAGAGTGAGAGTAAGAGCTATCTGTCACGGTCTGACAGCAGCACCCACAGCCATGCCACGCCGCCTTTGCCAGCAGAGCCGCTTGTGTGCGCTGAGATAAGCCCGAGCCTTCCTGCCTTGGCGGTATCGGCCGGTCACGTAGCACCAGAAGGCAGAGTAGCTCCACCACAAATCCATCAAAGAGTCTTCCTCCCACCCTCTCGTGCCTTCGTTTCATTCCACGCTGCCTCTCTCTGTCTCTTCCACCTTAGCTGCTGCCTTTCTCCCTTCTTCTGTGTCTCCATCGCTGCTTGACGCCGTGCATTCATACGACACAGCAGCGTTTGTCGGAGCCTATCACTCCAGTCAATAGCAACATGCAGGAGGTGGCGACTGGTCGGAGTTGTTTGGAGAGGTATGGAGGGAGCAGGAATAAGAAGCATGCGGCTCTGTGAACCTTAACATGAATCCACTGCTGTGCTACAGCCTGAATTGGCCGTCGATGACATAGAATTGGGCTTTAAAAGCTTTTTATCAAATCCAGATCCAATAACGAATATCTTATCGAATCTTTAACTAAACTGCTTAATAAAGAATTAAATGTCAAAAACAAAACATCTAATTTAGGAGCCTTATGGAGCATCTTAAAATGTTGATGCAGTCGTTCTTCGAATTACAGCTACTGTACGTTCAAAGCTCAACTTCAACTTTGTTCAGGTTCAGAGTAGAGAATGTCACCTTTGTTTATCAAGGTTTTGACTTTTTACTCTCTACTTATTATTCTCTAAGCACATTTTTATCCAGACTAGACTAGTTGCTGCTCTACTGAATCACTAATTGCTCTGTGTTGCTTCATTTTTATGTATGGCAACAATAAATAATAACCATAAGGTGATTAAAAACAGCAAAACTCATTTTCATCACTTAGGCGGAGACTCATGCAGGTCTTGTCTGTATTTGTTCCCTCAGAGAGAATGAAACGTTCTGCTTCCATTAATCTCACGCTAGCCAGGTTGTATCTGGATCCATCTGTTTGGGCCAGCATTGCTCTAAACCATGCAGTTGGGCAGATTTGTGGTCAAGCGGTGAAGATTTGTGTTTGCCGTGAACGCAAGCAAGGCACGCGCACGCCTCGGGCACGGCAACGTCATAAAGGTCGTCTGTGACTCTGCCACAAAAGTCCTTTATACATTTGTCTGGCATTTGTCATTTCTAGTTGTCCCTGGAGACGATGCATGTAGACCTTCAATGAATTACAAGCTTTTAAGCAGCTCCTGTGTCCTTCATGTATGATATTAAATAGACTTCAAGAGTGCTTCACAATCTCCTGTTTCGAGGACACTAAATGCACACACACAGCTTTTGTCTTTCCCTTTTTTTTCCTACGGTTGACATCAACACAAACATTCACTTTTTCTTCCTCAGTGCTAGAAAGCAACGTAAGGAAAGAGGCTCACTCCAGGATTTACTGCAGTGATATTGTAAAAGATCTGCAGGTCAGATTTATTGGCCTGCCGGTGTAATTACGTTGACCGGGAGCCTCCTGGTGGCCCTCTTCTCGCTCGGCTCAATTTATAAACGCCACAGACCTGGTAATGCCACTGTTTCCCCACTTAGTTTTGGGAAGGACTGTAGCCTTCCTCTGGCTGCGATTGATTACATGTAGCTCAAATGAAGAGTAAGCCGTTTTCTCCGGCCCCTGCTATTGACTCATTTTACAGCAGACAAAATAAGACCTGACTCTACATATACTGTGATGTTTTATATTTTATCTGTACTCGTGAATTTATCGTGTGCTATTATTCTAAAACTGCTCTATTTGGCCTGTGTCTAGGGTTGCTGCTGAGGCGGGCTGAACTAAAGCTACTCTGTTTTCTTCTAAATTACTCAGCGCCTCTAAGGAATAAATAAACCATTACACACTTATGAATAGTATTTACGTAACGGTTAATTAAATTTGCAGAAGCTTGGAGTGTCAGTGCAATGTGATGCGGTGTAGATTTGAAATACAAGCTTCAGTGTCATGTTAACATGGATTCTTAATCATATTTATCACCAGGTAACTTTTTAAAATCATATTTCATATTCATAACACCGAACATCATATACAAACAGATGTTTATTCCTGAATTGCTAAACAGAAGCTTTACAAACAATAAAGGCAAAAAGCTTCATCGTCTACTTACTGCACAGTACTTTTCTGCTTTTCTACTTTTTCTTTCAACCGTATTTCATTCTTCATCTTTCATTCATTCTTCCTCGTGAGTGTTTGGTCATTCTGAAGTAAACCATGTGATGCTTTTGAAAAGCCAAAGCAAACTGACTGTACTAGCTTAGCGGCTTAGGTCCATTTGTTAAAGTAGACTGAGAAAAGCTCTTTAAAAGCCAGTAAGTGTACCATGATAACCTTTATGAACGCATTTGTGTTTATCTTAAATACAAAACCATGTCATGAAGGTAAAATACAATCTTTTTGTATCTATATCATGTAAGGTACATCAAATATTCCATCTGATTGTTCGGGTAATAAAATCCTTTGAAATGTACTAATATAAAGAAAAAAAATCCAGTTTCATCGTTCACATATTTTATATTTGGTTCATCATTAGTGATTGATTTCTTTCGGTGCTTTTGTGTTTTGAGTTTTGTTGCTATTAGAGCTGAGCTTTAAATAAGCCATGACTGAAGCCCTGGTTCCTTCCCTCTCTTCAATCGCTATCTCTTGGTAAAGGAATGTGGAGGATTTTGTATTATGCATGCCCAGGGACCGGTGTTTGTTATGCAGCACTTTGTACGAGAAGAAGCATAGCTGGGGGATAGGATTTACTCGGCCAGCGCAGTACGCCGTCTTCTCCATACGGGTCATCGCTCTGGACATTCGCTGCCTGGCAAGGCTCTGGCAAACTGTCACAAAGAAGCGTAGCAGCGCAAATCGCATATTGCACATCTGGTTTGAATGCGTCCTCCTTTATTTCCACACCGGTTGCACTAAATATCACTGGAGGTGCATCGTTGGAGAAAACACAGACCTTAAAGGACAAACTTGTTATGAAACAGGCTTTACAAATGGCACGTCACTGGGAAATTTAATTTGGTTCAGTTAAATTCCAGTAAGTTATTTAGTATAGGTCTGTTTTTGTTTGTGCTATGTCATCATCAAAATGTTGTTTATACCACTGTCAAATTATTTTTGCAATGGTTGTTATTATTATAAGTAATCTGATCTGGCTCCAAAACATCTTTGAGTTAAAATGACAACACATTACTCATAGTGCTCTAGTTCACTGGCAGTCATGTCTCAGAGTTCTGCATGAGGCCTCGGGTGTGATGTCAGACTTCGTGTGACTGACACATGTCATGTACTTTACTGCTGTAGATGGGGATAAAGTACAAATGAATCCTTTGCGAGGTTCCAGAAGAATTTGTTTGAAATAATAATGTATTTGGCAGGAAGCGAACATTTTGGGCCAGTTTTGCAGCAAGAAGGGCACCAACACAACACAATATCCAGCAGGAGGTCATAAAGTTATGAGTGATGGGTGGATGTGTTTAAAATGAGCCGTCACGGTTACATCACACCTTAAACATCTTCATGTGTACCAGTGACTGACTAATGATTCCTTTCTTGGCCAGTTAATAACATCTTAACTGGCTCCTAATGTTACTCACAAGGACTGTAGAAGGTTGCGTCTATTTAACTACATTAACATCTCGCATTAAATGATGCAATATGTCCCTGACTTGTAATTTAACCAACGAATTATCCATCTACCACATCTCCGGCAGGGGAAGATTCATTATCTAATTAAGAGAATGCAAAACCTCTTGTGACTTCTGTCAGATGTTGTGTAAAATGTCCATTTGGCTCAGATTTTCTTCCGCCCTGTTGCCGTCCGAGGTGAAGAGGCTTGTGTGGAGCAATCCTTGGGCTCTTCTGTTGTCGCTCAGTGAGTCATGGGGAGTTTTTAGGGTAATGATGAAATATATCACTGTGTCTGCGTTCAAAAAGAAGCAATTAAGGCCTTATGAAGACGTCAGCGCAGACAATAAAGTGGACACTGATGTAACAGAGCGTTTGTTTGGTTGATTAGTCGTACGGCGTCTTAGTACTGAAGCTAAACCCTGTCCTCCTGCCAGGTTTATTATGGCCTCAACCTTCAATGCATGGCTGGCCTTTATTGTTTTAATAAATTGCCCTGCATGGAGAAAGCAGCGGTGCATGTCTGAGGCATGTCCCTTCTCCTTTCCTGCCTCCCTCCCACTCTCCTAATTTTCATCCACCACCTTAGTGGTTTAGCTGCTGCTTTTCCTCTTCTTACCTGTAATTAAGCATCTCCTGGTTGTCATCGTGAACACATTTCGTAGGTAACATAATGAAATGGATGCAGAAGGTAATCAGACTTGAAGGGGAGAGCGCAAAGCAGACGGATGTGTTCTTCTTACCAAGCCAGCGGTCATCTGTCTGAGACCACACGGCGGCCTCAGACAGCGCAGAGGATAGATATCTCCAACAGACGTCACACATGGACCCAAACGCCATAAATATGGTCGTTTCACTGCAGCCCCCACATGAGCTTCAGTGGGGGATGGTGAACGCTCTGAAATGTAAAATGTCCATGCAAAATAACAAAACAATGTGTGAGTGACAGCAGCCAGACTTACATAAGCGCAGCGGTGAGTAATTAACCAGCCCTATTCCTGTGAGTCAGCTTGGCATTGTCACTGTGTTAACAGGCACCACACAACATTTTATCCACGTTTTCCTCTCATGAATATTTGGCTTCTGCTGCCAGAGTGAAAAATGTGTTCATCTGTTGTAGCGCTGACAGCTTTCGAGAGGTGAAGCTTCACTCCGCCCCAGTGAAGAAGCCTGGGAGAAAGTGGGATTGTCTGACGAGCTGTACCGCCGTCGTCTGGATGCCTCGGCCTGATCCCTATCAAAGCTAACTGTCCTCACTGGCGTCATGTGGCTCACATCGCACGGGTCGCACACACATCTTAAGTCTTTTAGCTCACACCTCGATGAGCGTTGCAATTACCGCACGTTCGAAGGCTTGTTTGTGATTGCCAGCAGGTGTATTTGTGTCTGGAAGAAAAGAGCAGATTGCGATTGTGTGGAAAATGTGTGTATGGTGCCGTATGTGTGCGTATGCGGCCATTCCGATGCACGCTCGTGCTCGTGCTCGAACCAGCGTACTGCTGCAGAATTGCTTACGTTACATAACCTCGCTTGTGAATCCGCCCGTCCGTCGACAGTGAACGCGTGGCAGCTCCCAGTGGCCCTTGTGTGTGTTGTTCTGTAATGAAAGTGTTCCTGTTGGCCGGATTAGACTGCAGCCCACCTGACTCTCAATGGGGAAAGTGCTGAGATTAACTCCCACTCCCCAGTGCCCCTGCTCCCTGGGGGTGATAAAGCCTCGCACACAAGACCCTCTCTGGGCTTTTTCCTGCTCTGTGCTGACGCCAGGCGTTTATTTATTTATTTTTTTTATATGGATACTTGTACAAGAAGACTTTTAAACATCATTAAACAGAAGGATTACCTGAGGAGACGCGCCACTGAGCTGAACGTGTGAGAAATTTAATGAAGAAGGTGACGTGAGGACTTGGGCATAAACTGTAAACATATGCACAAATTCAACACACACACACACACACACACACAGAGAAAACAGTGTCACTGTGTAGTGAGTAGTAGTAGTGAGTAACCCAGGACAGTGTGAGACAGAAATGCAGAAAAAAAGGAAGTTGCTCAGTTTCCCTTTGTGGATGATTCTGCGGACCTGATGACTGTTCTGGGCAGTTGTAAAGCAGCGTATGAGGCCGTTACAAGGCCCTGTGGGGTGGCAACAGTCTGAGGTTCATCCTAATACATGGTCTGAGCGTCAAACAGGGCGGCAGCTCCCGGCTCAGCATCCAGATGGCACATGGGGCAAAATTAAAGGCCCTAACAAGTTTAAGTGATAAATGTGTTGATATTGCATAAAACTAAGCATACAAGTTAAGAGACTGCACACTCTAGGTTAGGTGCCACGAAATCAATCAAAGTTTTATTATACGTTTATGTGGCATCTGTATGCTTGCATTAAAATACTTGTGCTGTTCACCTGTACCGTGTCTTGCAGCTTGCGCTCTCGTATTTAACCAGCAGATGGAGCACATTGGGCTCTGAACGGGATGCTGGGCGTGCTGGACTGTAACAGCTGTTCACATTTTAACATTTACCTTTTGTGATTCGAATGGTTGAATGTTGTGATGTAAACAAATGCAGCCGACTCACACATTCTGGTCAATGCTGTAATTTGCATGGACCATTTTCAGGCCTCCTTCGCACCCCTGGTTCCTGTCTCACCATAACTCTGGCCCTAAAATGAATAATGCATCATAGCCTTTCTGGTTCACTATCTGAGGGCACTACCCAGTGATTAGTCCCTCTCCCAGTCTGTTTAGTTTTTTTACTTTTACATTCATTTGTGCACCACAAAGGCAATCTCTCACTATACAAACAGTCACATTATCCTACATATATTATTGGAAGGCATCGTCATGCCCCTTCACATAATATGTGGAATTAGATTTGAACTCGGAGGCTGGAAAGTCTTTATTTATTACAGCGTAATTATAGTGGAAGTCTTATGGATGTCATTCCCCTGAGGCCCATAAAGTCCTGCATGTAATGACTATAAAGTACTAAAGTAATGTACATTCTAGACTAGAAGCTGCTGTGGGCTCATCCAAGTTGTGTTCATATGCATATACAGTACTGTGCAAAAATTTTAAGCAGGTGTGAAAAAATGCTGTAAACAAAGAATGCTTTCAAAAATTGAAGTGTTAAACATGTATTTTCATAAATGCAGTCAATGAACAGAGAAACCTAAATCACATCAATATTTGGTGCGACCACCCTTTGCCTCCAAAACAACAGCAGTTCTTCTAGGTTCACTACACAGTTGTTGAAGGAACTGGGCTGGTAGGTTGGTCCAAACATCTTGGAGAACTAACCACAGATCTTCTGTGGATGTAGGGTTTCTACATCCTTCTGTCTCTTCATCTGATCCCAGACACACTCCATGATGCTGAGATCAGGACTCTGTGGGGGTCGTGACATCACTTCCTGTACTGACGTAGTAACACCACATATTGATTTGATTTAGATTTTTCTTTTGTTCGCTCACTTTGCATTTTGTAAACTGACAAAAATAAACAATCATTATTTATATTTCGGAAAGCATTATTTGTTTACAGCATTTTTTCTCACCTGCCTAAAACTTTTGCACAGTACTGTAGCTGTTACTAATTTGTGAAGTTTACTCCTTGCAGTTTTATTACAGTTATATTCCTGTGCCCTTTAAGTCTTCGTCTGGTCAGGACTGAGTCTGCAACTTATTTCAAGTAAGGTCTTGCAAGCATGTGTAAATAAATGTAAAAACCGAAGTAACTAATTAGTCAGGAATCTAATCTACGGTTGAACATTCTTGTATATAACCTTTAAACATTCATTTGCAATTGTGCCTGAAATGGATGAATCCGTGGGGTTTTGCTGCTTTAATCGGTATAATAAGTAAATATGTCGGTCTGTGTGAAGCGCGCGGCCTGTTTTTGAAGCGCGCGCGCCGCTGATCGAACAGTGTGCGCGCGCGTGTGTGTGAGTGATCTGAACGCTGCGAGCAGGAAAAGTCTGCACTTGTTGACGCGTGTGAGGCAGTTCCTGTTTAGGAATGTGCAGACTGACGGACCCACGGACGCCCGCGTTCCACGCCGTGACGGCGACCTTACGAACACTTTGAAGCCTCGTTGTTAGCTAACCGCTAGGCTTTAGCGGGCGGCATGGATTACATTCTGTCCATCACGGGCGCCAGAGTTGTCAAGGACGCAATAACTCAGAAACTGTGGCCCGGAGCCGGACAGCAGACTGTCCGGAGTGAACAGCACCACGACGGGACAAGACACGACCACAGCAGCGTCCCCCCCAAGACAGGTCAGTGTCTGAGTGGACACGTAGGCAGCGCCGCACGGAGCCAAAGCCCCTTTGAACAACCCCACGTATAATGCTTCCTCACTGCTGACTTTGGTCCCGTTCACTCTTAATATCGGCGAAGTAGTTAATTAATTGTTGCTTATAACAATATAAGTACAACTTTTATTGCGCGTTGAAGTTTTCCTGTTATTTCCGCAACTCTCCGCGACGTTTCGCTGTAAAAACGAAACTTCATGTCAGAGCTTCTTGCAGACGGACCTGCAGCGAATCCACCACGCTGCATTTAGGTGACGTTTAAAAAGTGCGTAATTTATTATTTCTCGTGAAGTTTCCCGCAGCACGTTAGCTCAGATTACGCAAAGCGTTCACCCTCCACCGTTTAAAGGGGTCCACGCAACTTTAGCCCAGTATTTGCCAGCTGGGTGGGCCAATCATGGGAGCCAGAGATGTTATGTAATGTTGTGGGAGACTTCCTGAACAGTGTGGTCACAGGACTGGCGGCTCCGTGGTTGCTTCACTGCCTGACTTCCTGCTTTCAAACGGATTCTCAACTCAAAGGGAATCGGCTGCTTTACCCAGAGAACCTCTATTTTGTTTTGATTGGGTTGTTGTTGTTTTTTTTAAAACTTCTTCGCCTCTGACACCAAATGTATTATGAGCTCAATCAGTGGCTTCCCCCGACTATGTCTGCTCCTTTACTATGAAGTAAAATATGTACCTGTTATTGAAGAGAAGAAAGTAGGAACTGATCAGAGCCCTCTGCTTCACAGTCCACTGATATATTTCACCAAATGCTGCGTTGTCATGTACCGTAGCTTTCTGTAAATGCAGTACAAGTGGCAGAGCAAGGGCGCAGTCACACCCTGCTCTGGGTTTACTGGATAGAGTTGGTTTGCAGCTCCTGCAGTGTGTCATCAGGCGCCGGAGCTCGGTGGCAAGCAGGTTAATTGTTGGATCTAATTAGGACAAAGATTAATCAGATGCAAGCTCTGCTGCTCTACGGATGTCAGTGCAGGGTTCATTAGCAGTCCTTCCATCTCTCTCTCGCTCTCTCTCTCCCCCTGGCTCTCTCGTCCGACAGCGGAGTGGACGACGGGGGCGGCCTGTGTCTACAGGCTGCTGCCCCACTCAGGAGTAACTAGACTTGGAGTCAGGTAGTGGAAGTGGTGGTGTTATGGATGAGAGTGGACATGGAGGCAGTTAACAAACCATGGGTGGCCACTGCACTGTTTCACAGGGTAAGAGCTGAGAAATGACTCAACGGCCTTAATTGTTCTCTGTGAACTCACATCACAGAAGCATTTTTATGACAATTTGTTGCTCACTTTCTGTTCAAAGGGCGTGCTTCTAATTATAATTTTGCCAAAAAGTAAGTAAGTTAGTTTCTTCTCCGCTAAGACTGTAAAATGCTGCAAAGGGATGCGTGTCAAAGTTCAGAATTTCATTGTGTGTCTTCAATTGAGCTTCACACAGGTGCACAAACAGTAGTGGAAGTGAGAAAGCCATTCAATGACTGCAGGCTCTTGAAGGCTCGGTTCTGCTGGGCATCTAAAGGAGCAGACATCTGCATCCCCTCTGTGAGATGGAGCTTCCATGGGCGCTGCGTCCTGGTGCCATCTCTTCCCTAGATACATACTGTCACCAGAAACCATGACTTGTGACCAGTCTACCTTCTTCTCCTGTTGGCTCTGACCACTGCATGACATGCTTTCAACACATCAACCTGAAGTACTGCCTGTAAATCCCACACCTCGACATGGGCCATTGTAATGGGACGATCAGCGTTATTCACGTTACCCGTCATTAGTTTTACCCTTCTGTGTAGGAACTAGTAACACCTTGGTAGATACGTGCACACACTGTCACGTCTTCAGTTTAATTTTTTAAAATTTTTTGACCGGATTCCTTTCTGTAATCTAACAAATTCACAGCGCTGTGCAGCTTCTTAAACTGTAGATCAGCCTTTGCAGAGGCACCTACAGTGCTTGGCAAATTCTTTGAATGTCACATAAACAGATTGTGGGACCGTGCTGTATATTAATAGGAGATGATTCACAAGGACCACGATGTGAGAGCAGGTTCGTTATCCTGACATTGAACTCTCCTCTGCGTCTCTTAAGCGCTTTCCGTCCCCAGGGTCTTCAAGTATTTGTCACTGTTCACATTCACCCGAGGCTGACACCGACTCTGTTGCAATCATCAGAATGATTCACAAAGTACAATCTGCTGATGTCCTTACTACTGTAATAGGGGATTTTAATCACTTTAATATCCCCAAAGTCCTTGAGCGGTTTGCGTCAGTGTGTCACTTGCTCTGCGAACCCGTAGGAGACACCTTTAGGATCAGTTATATCTCTGTCAAGGAAACCTAAGTGCCAGAAATCCCAGTGGGATAACTGGACCACGAAACTGTACCTGCTTTGTATATAGAGAACTGTTTTCAAGAGCCTGACCTTCATTGGCAGCAGTATTGATAACCATCCTGACATTTTGTCACCAAGATGACGACATTCTTCCCTACTAGAGGTGAAAGCTAGAAAAGGTCATGATAGCCACAGCTGCAAATGCAGATGAGAGTTATAGTCTAAGAGAAGGTACTGTAATCACGACCTACTTTAAGCGACTCAACTACACCTTCTGCATATCTGAAAAGAGCTTTGGGAAACGGGCGCCTCTTATTCCCAAGGATTCCACACATTTTGTGGTAATTTTCCTACTTGTAAAAACAGCATCAAAGCGAAACCATCGAAAGCACGGATGCGACATCGGCTACAGTTTTCTGAAGACATCCTTTGATGCTTTAGGTTTTGGGATGACAGCTTCCTGATCTTAGTTTTTCTAAAACTTAATAAGTTGATAAACTTTTCTTAGTTTACTTTGAGTAGTTACGACCATTCATTCATTGACTCTGGGTTAGAGGATATTATGTGCAAAGCAAATCACTGGGGAGACTTTTGATCAAGTCTGCAAATGACTCTCATTCGGGAGTAAGCAAAGATTTAATTAAAAGCAGGCCTTTTGAGCAGAAAGTGAGCAACAAATTGTCACAAAAATGCTTCTGTGATGTGAGTTCACAGAGAACGATTAAGGCCGTTGAGCCATTTTTCAATGCAGTGGTCACCCATGGTTTGTTAACTGCCTCCGTGCCCACTCTCCATAACACCATCACTTCCACTACCTGACTCCAAGTCTAGTTACTCCTGAGGTGAGGGGACACCTGGTGGTGTTATTTTACGTGCTGATGAATTGATATTTCAAATTTGTGGGCTGCATGATTTACAACGAAGCAAGTGCAACTCTTTGCGTTTAAATTTACTTCTGTGTAATTTCTATTTTATCGTGTGAGACATCTAGGAGGACTCGGAATGCATGGGTTCACTACACCTCCTGTCTGAGTTATTTTTGTTGAACTCGTCTTTAAACAGGCTTGGTAACTATAAATATTTGGTGGTAAATCTTTTTGCGAGATATCCCACTTGGTCAAAGTTACTCATGCGTTTGGATTTGTGCAGGAGACAGTGACTTCAGCTTTTCCTCTAGGTCCCAGCTGTTATGTTTGGCTAAATGAAACGTCAGCTGTACGTGTTATATATTACATATTCAATACAGTAAGAGGAAGGATTTATTTGATCTTGTCTTTAAAATACTGTATTACAAATACACAGTTATGATAAAAAAAAAGCCAAATATTTGTCACGTTTGCCAGGCAGGTTTGACTATCGGCCAAAGTCTCCTGACATAGACTTTATATACGTACACTAGGTACGTACACAGCTTTTTGCAAGCTAAGCAAACTGGCAGCACATAAGTGGCGTCGACATGACAACATGTGGCTTTGATACCGAAGTGCATATTACTGCACTCAGGTAGTTTCTGAGCTCATCCAGGGACCAGGGTTTGTGTTTCTCATCTTTGACTGTGTTCTAGTTAGAAAACAAACGTTGTCATGGTACTTGCATGTTGTATGAAGACTTGTGAAGTTTTGGGGTGGATTTCGATGTCTTGTCTGACCTTGCCAGTGCACAGTCCTCCATACATGCACAGTATGACTGCATAGCATTTTACCATTATCATTTAATTTGCCGTGTTGAGAAGAGATTACATGGACTCCTCTGCTTAGTTACACTACATAAAATGGGAGAGGGCTCCGAGTGCTTCTAAATGCTCCACACCAACATTACCCCAGCATCAGGATACTACAACTGTCCGGTCATTCTCCTTTCGCTACGTACACTGTACCTCATGGAAACGCGTTAAAGATCTTGACTGTTAAATGGAATAAATGGCCTTTGGCTCAATAACAACATCTGATAATGCAGAGTTTGTGCTTCTCATAGCTGAGCACATCACTTTTCTTGCTATTGATTAGAGCTGTAACCTGAGAGGTTAGTGTTGCTCAGTGCCGGATCTTCAAAGGGCGACTTGAGCCAATAAAGAAGAGATTTTAGAATACAAGTGTGCTCATGACCCCCCTGCTTTGCGTTGAGCATTGTGTCTCGATCCAATCTAGAAATTATTTCATTTATTAAGGATGATTATATAATGATATAATGAATGGACACTGGTCATTAACGCTCTTTATCCCACATCACTTGACTCGCAAGCGCTGCATTACTGTCATAGCAAAGATTAATCGCATCGTCACTTTAGAGGCTACTGCGCAGCAAACGGGAAATCGCCCCCTATTGATCCAGCCAGTGCAGAGTTAGACTTAAGCCGCAGTATCTATCACGTTCTTTTTAACTAAGTTGCACTATTTCAACTTGGAAATAAGTGTTAGTGGTTAGTGAGCTGTATTTAACATCGAGTTAGAGACACTACTAATAAATACTGGTTGAATATTTATGAAATATACAGATATTTATCATCCAAGAGAGCACAGAGTTGGCATATACACTGTCAGTCATGTGGCAGAAACCAAAAGTTCCCAGATGGAAAAATGTTGTTTAAGTACAGTGCTGTATTCCTATACTCTATTTAAAACATGGCTACTTCCCCAATTCCTTCAGACCAATATGATCTGAAGCTGGAACTGTGGAATTAACGTGTTTTTCCCCTGTATTTAGTAGTCACTATGGCAACAGTCATGCAACATGGCTCGGTGCAGACTGGAGGCCATATTTTAACATGGAAAGAGAATCACGTCGCGGCGTGAGAAAATTTAAGCCACATTATCAACAGCACAACAGGAGTGTGATTAGCCAACATGGGGAGAGTGTTAATGAGATGACAGGGCAGATCTAGTGCCTCCTGTTATAGCGCGGACACACACACACACACACACACACACAAGTTTCCAGTAGAAGCTGAGTGGTACAGTATCCTGTATATGCTGATCTGTGGAGGCTGGCAGTGTAACATAGAGCTGAGTGGTACTCAGAGTGTTGGCAAAGGGATGTAGCCTGTCGCACCGTGTTCACTGTGTTTAAGTTGACAGTTGCAGCAGGACCACTGCTGTATATTCATTACAATGGAATGACTGCAGCTTACAGTAGCACTAGGGTAAAGTTATACTGCTCCTCACACAGTACTGAGACTTTTCTTCTACTCAGTGTTACATTTTTTCTTCTGAGAGCAAATATTAAAGAATAGACAACCAGGATGGCTCTATTCAATATGATGTAGTCATTTAACACTAGTACTGTGTAGGTTGTCTGTATACGCAGACAGGCCCTGGCACCAGCAACTATGCCTCCCAGCCCGCCGGTAACTATATTAACACATTCTTTATTCATTCTATATGTGGGAACATAGTGTGCTGTAGCTTGCAATGCATAAATAATATTGTAATAGAGTGTAATAGATGATGTCTCTTAGCACACAAGAAAGAGGAAGTGCTCCCATAGTAAACCTGCTGTGTGCACTGAACAAGGTGGCATTAAGATAACAGCATTCATGTCAGGGTTTGTCACTGTGTGATTGTCACCACCTTTTCCTCCTGTTTCATACGTGTCAGCATTTCACAGCTTTTCGCACACTTCATGTCACAACGTGCAGCTTTTCATCCATCCCTTTTTATTTCTCCCTGTGGCCTAAATGTTAGGATAAGATCATTTACTTTAAATGTCTGTGGTATAAGGAATTTATATACAGCAAGTGTCGCTCCATGATTTGCATCGATATCCGTCTGCCCATTACAAAGTCAAGGGCACGACCTCACTTTAAAACAAGCTTTTTTCACCCAGAGCGTTCACTTTGAGTGGTCACTTTGATGTTGCAACAAAAGAGTCGACAGTATGTCTTGCAACACTGTTTGCTCGCAGGCCAAAAAAAAGCTAACGGCAAATAAATATTGTCTTGTGTTGTGCAGCGAGCCAATTATCTAATCACCTGTGATTTGTATTGGATTTGTGATTGAGCTAGTTAGCAAGTTCATTTTGTTTTGAATTTCTGTCCTTTGCAGGGCTTCATAAACACTGCCAGAGGATTGATGTCGTTTTGCTTTTTTTTAATGGCCAGACATGCAGAAAGCTCATTTAATGAAAACTGAAGTGGTCTAACGTTATCACACAAGCCTGTTTAGGTTCTCCAACCCGAAAATGATAAGACAATAATGTAAGATTAATTAAAGTGACTTTCGATTTTGACTTTTGATTTTGTTGTCACCTGATTGTTGTCATTGCATTCTTGACTGTCTCTCTTGAGCAGATCCATGTGAAATACATGAAACTGTATAGAAATGAATAGATTCAATTGGGTTATTTTAGTTACTTACAGTATTATCATTTCAGTGCAACACAGTCATTGATAACTGCGTGAAATTCCTTCACTATTCTGAACTTTGAAACCACACAGAGGTCTGTGTCCTCCCTCCATCCCTCCCTCTCCAACTGTACATGGTAGTCTCCAGCTCTCTAAGCTGTTCACAACACCTGTTTAGTGTGGCTGTGGTGCAGAACTCCTGCCTCTCTCACTGTTAGGGGCTTTCTAAAAATAACATCTGGGGATGGATGTATATCGCCAGCAGGCAGGGAAAACAAGGGAGCAGAGGGAAATTGGCTGCTTGTGTATTCTATCGGACCGTGAGGGAACGTTAGTCCAATAATTGTTGACTCGCCTATCCTCTGCCTGCTGCAGTTTGTCACTGTGTACAAAGTGAACTATATATTTAGCAGCCGTGATTCATGCCCAACAGACTGTAGCACAACACGTTTATAGAATCAAATCCAGTGGCATTCGCTTTTTGCAGAGCAGTAATAAACCAATTACCAGGTTACACGACAATAAAAGTCAATCCAATATTTCCCAAATTGTAGTGGGAATTTAGCGAGTGTGTTTTCTCTTCCCCGCCTCCCACTGATAACCTGCTGTCCTCCTTTCTGTCGAGTTTTGTTGCCATGAGGCAGAGTGGTGGGCCGTGACGCGGACGCAGCCACTGTCACGCATTTCTTTTCTGGAGTTGCTCAGCTGGGCATGACTGCTTGTGACTGTTTCCATCCCTTATTGGTGAGAGGCTGCCTTTGTTTTTCTTGACAAACGGCAGCTCCGTTCAGCATCTGAGCGAGTCGCCGAGTGTCCCTCGCACAATCGAAGCAGTGTTATTGCAACTCAGCTCATTAATGAGCCAAGTGAAACATTCTTTATGGGAAACACCAACATTCAAATGCAATAGTTTGTGCTGTGTTAACTGTCGCTTTACTTGGCTGAACAGCTAACACAAGGCTCACCTCTGAAGTTTTTGCCGTTGTGCTGCTAAGCAGAGATAATTGTGTTTACTTACTCCAGACTGGCGCTGGCCACAGGCTCCCTTCTTTCTGTCGTTTCCAATACAGCCTCTGCTTCTCCTAGAGCTCTAAATTCTGCTGTTTTGAGTGTGTCATACTTTGCCGTCTCCACATGTAACATCTGGAAGCAAAGGCTATTTATCTGAAGCGAAGTCAAAGGCGGAAAATCAAACCTGTACAGCTCTTATGGATATTAATCGCAAAAACATGTTGGAGAAACAAGCTGTCATTGTGAACACAGGAAATAGTTTCCTTCTATAGAGGCAGGGCTCACTCAGACACAACAGATGCTCCTGGATTCCTGTGGAGTGGGATGAAACCACAGGCTTTGTTATTGAAGAAGTCCTGTTGATGTTCTTCGTTGTGAGTCTGGAGTGTGAATAAAATGCTCGTTTCTCCATGGTGAGGTTGAATTTTAGACCAATCACTGCTCGCCATGTGCAAATAGCCCCGCAGCTGCTATTTCATATCGGGTATCCTTTTCCACTTTCCCCCTCTGGCCGCACGCTCGTCGTGTCTTACCCTCTCTTCCACTCGTCTCATTCTGTATCATTAAGAAGTCTGAGGCATTGTAGCGTGGTCCTGCATTAAACCTCGCTCTGAGATTGCATCAGTTTACTGCTAGTACAAAAGCAAAACACAGCTAAATCGTTTTAGCGGTGAGGCTCACAATGATGAAGTGAATCAACACCTCCACTGTCTGCTAATAGCATGCAGTAAACCACTGTTTACATGCTCCAACGCAGTCACAAACCCTGGACATAAACAGCAAAGCATAGCAGGAAAACACGGAGTCACCGTGACGATGTGCTGCCTTTAAATAGCAACGGAAATAAAATCCACAGCTTCAGTTTGTATTCCTCTGCTGTTTTCATTTGGATATGTGACTTATTAAGGTTTTTGTTATGATACAGGGTATTTTTGTGTCAATGTCACCTTTCACCTCTGGAAGCAAACGGTTCTCCAGCTGTTCCGAATACATCTGCAACTATTATAGCAGATTTGATAGACACAGTGGCGCTTGGAGCCAAGTGCAATTGTCAGACTGCCATACACATCCGTAATTCTCCTGTATCATCCTGAAGCTAGGTAAGTCACTAACTTTAACTTGTATTATTCCTTAATTAAATCAAAATGATTACGCTAGGGTTTGGCCATATGTTGTTAGGACTCTTTACGAGACTTGCAGGGTGACATCTCGCTGTAATGTGCAGTGATGACATGGTCATGAGCCAAAAGACATCTGGACAATATTAGTATGGCAGTCAGATATTTTCCAGTCAGTGTAGCAAACACACAGTCACGTCTTTACGGCTGAAACAGGACTGATTTCCCCTCCCCTCTGACTTTCTACCATGCAGTCCTGAGCGCCCGAAATAGCAACACCGGTGTGTGAGTCATGTTTTAGGCTATGCGAGCCTGATGAGAAAGACACAAATAAAGGGACTGATTAGTCACATACATATAACACCTACAAAAGAACGTTGTATAAGGGAGCCGTCTGAAGGCAGTGGTATGAGTCTGATGGCGTGTTTTTGAATCTCTTATGAAATGTGTTTGTTGGATGAACAAAACCCCTGTTTGTTTTATTTTATAAAATAAAATAAGCGGGGTTTATATTGCAGTTCTGTTTATCTCAACACTTAGGTATCTGAAGACGTTAATAAGACTAAACCATGGTTTGTCCTCTTGGGTTGTAGGAATTCTAACACATACTATTATTATGCACTAAAAGGTTTGCTTTTGCTCAAACTGTGGAGATGATGTGAACGTTCAGAGATAGAAGATATGGTGACACATGAATTGCACAAGCTTAGGAGGAACCTAGAGTGAGAAACCACTGAAACAAGTAGTTGTTGCACCAAGTTGTTTGTTCATCTTCTTGCTTGCCTTTGATTTACTCCCTTTGTATTTTCTCCCATTCTCACTCTGCCCTCCATCATCGTTATATGACACCTTCTGGCACCATACACCCATAATATTTTGTCCTCCGTAGTCTCAAACACGTCAGTCTTTAGAATAATTTGTAGACGTCACCTTTATGATGTTCCGTAATAATCCACCTCCTGCCTTTATATTCCTCAGCCATTAGCGCTATCTTGTCCTCCATCCATTCTCTTCACCAGTTAATCTCCATGCAGCATCCCCTCATTACCCAAACAACCAACGCATACCACTAAACCCTCCCCTCTCCTGCATGCACCCTTCATTTCAACCCCCACTTTTCCCTCTTCTCCCTCTTACGCTTTAGCGCGCCCCGTTTCCATACCGAATCCATCTTCCTCGTCTACTCTCAGGCTTTCAGCCAGAGCGGCGGTGCCCTGATGGAGGTCAGTTCGGTCTTTTTCTGCCATGAGAGGCAACAGGGGAGGAAGGCAAGGTGAACAGCTTTTAACAGCCGTCATTGGTACGGTGAGATAGGAAGGAGAAGACGAGGGAGAGAGAGGGAGAGAGCGAGGGGAGGACAGTGTGTTCAAGGGGGAGTGAGAGCAGGAGGGTACAAACAGAGCAACACACAGAGAAAGGAAGAGGAGAGAGAGGGAGCGAGAGAGAGAAAGTGGTCCGGCGCTTACAGCTTACATCGCTGGCTGGCTCGCTCACCGTTGACGAATGAGCTGTCTACCCACGGGGCTGGGAAACAGCAGCTTATGACAAGCTGGGGAGAGAGGAACATGAATGTAATGCGTACCTTGCCTCGCTTGCTTACAGATACCGGCCAGAAGAAGACTCCAGAGAAGAAGGATGGGAGACGCATGTCGTTCCAGAGACCCAAAGGGACCATCGAATATTCTGTGAGTAACGCACACACAACTCTGCTCGTTCTGTGATAATGTCAAATGTTGAGACGCTTTACTGCTTCCACGCTGCTGCTGCTGCTGCTGCTGCTTCTTGTGCCTGACGCTGGCGCCGCTCTCAGTAGCTCCAGTAGTGTTGTCGCTGTAGCTGCTTGGAAGACACTGTGTCTCACCATGCTCCGTAGCTTATTAATGAGGAGGGATGCATTTTGTGGATCGTGCCAGTGTGACACGTGTACCTCAACTGTTTACATAAAGCGTGTGTGTGTGTGTGTGTGTGAGCATGTATACAGTATACGCAGATGAGCAGCTTACAGGAACAATGTATCCTCACTCAGCTATATTTGGCATGTTGACGTATGGGAAGGTAGACGGACATTATAGCACCTTCGTATGCTTCCTCCAACTGGAGCGGAGCAGGACGTACGGGCAGGGGAGCTGCCAGAGTGTGCGTCTGTTTCCCTGTGCCACATATCGGCGCGCATTCCACCACAGAGTCCACCGTGCTCGCAAATGACCTTCCAACTGCGTTGTCATTCCTATTGATTTAGCTGTTGTGAAGGAGAAGCGGGGTGCGCTGGGGGGGATGAGGCGAGTGAGAGAGAGACAGAGAGAGAGGGAAGGAAAGTGGGGGAGAAAGAAAGGAGAAGGCTCTCGTTCCCTGGTATGAACTGAAAATGGAGCCCGCGTCTGCTTTGCATGATTGTGTTCTTGAAATGACCCTCAAATGCAGGCTGCAATCAGACTGCCTTTCCGCGCCTCTTTCGCCGTGGCAACAGTGAGGAGCGGGATAGTGGCAGATCAGCTTCTGCTGTCTGCTGAGGAGAGTAGATGAAGGGAGGAAGGAAAGAAGGTAGGAAACAAGGAAGGAAGGGTATGTGGTCTTTCTCCCACAACTCCTCGGTTTATATTTTTCCTTTTTTGACAACAAGTCTATGATCTTTTTGGCAGCTGCTGCCGGCTTCAGGTGCTCCTGCAGGTTTCGCTGTGATTGGCTCCCTTCCCCCATTTCTAACACCTCAAGAACACTGACATCACGTCCACCGCCTCCCCAACCTGCCAGTCATCCACGACCTGCTGATTGACAAGGCTCTTGTTTACCTTGCTGGGGCTGCAGCAGCCCGGACCGTTACAGCAGGATATTTGTCAGAGCTAAACCACTGTGTTATGGTCCTGACATGAGGATAAGGGTCACGAAAAGTCACTGATGGACACATAATGCTAGCAATAGTGAAAACTAGGTGGGGGATAAATGCTTACATCCATATCTGAATCACATTGCAAACAAATCCTGCTCTTGCCAGCCATGTTTTTCTGCTTCCCTCCTATTATTAGTGTGATGGACAGAGCACTGCCAGTAATTGTGTCCTATAGCCTGACATGCGGCAGCAATATGTAGAAAGGAGGCATGGGGGCGATAAGTGTATAAGGTGGAATAATCAAGCTTCTTCTCCACTGGTTGAATGTCACACATGGCTGAGTGTGACCCAGTGATTGAGAGGCATCTTCTTAAAGTGGTCTCAGGAAGCGGAGGGGAGGCTGGTGATGTTTCTTTATTTTGCTCTCCAGCTGATAAGTTCATAATCGATCGGCAAGCGCCGGCAGGAAAACGCAGGGTTTCCTCTAACGCAACCTTATCAATACAATCTCCCTCCTTCTTCCTTTCCCTCCCCCCCTCTCACATCTCTACCTCACACACTGCTTTTTTCTTTTCTGCGTCTCCCCCCCCCCTCCCAATTGAGAAATACCCTGAGCGGCTGCAGCCCATCAGCCTAGTCCAGTTATTGGCTGACCTGATCCAATTCAAAAAGCGTTGGAAGTCTCTGGCAACAACTGAGATAGACAGAAAGATGCAGACAGGTTTAGTCAAAGGTGAGCCACACTGGGGGTGGGGGGTAGGTCTTCCCATGGACTCCACAAGAGGGCAGAGAGTCAAAGTCAAACAAAATGCAGGCCACACAGTTACACATTTATCTTCACACACCACGGACATAGATGCTCTAGTTGCGCTGCTATTTTGGGCTGGGCAGGACACCTTGGCTGCTCCTGTTACAATTACAGTCTTTCTTCTGTAACTTTTATATTTTCTAAAACATATAATAGCATTGCACTGTCCAGCTAAAATATGACTGATGTTGGAACATGTGAGTCATGTCAAAGCACCCCAGCAGTCAGATGATGAGATTTGCAAACAAAAGACTTTTCAAAATAAGGACAGTCATGAAAACCCTTACTTATACCAGATGTCCTCCAATATTTATATACACAATCAGTCATCACTATTGTAAAAAAGTAAGTTACGGAGGACAGAATTCACAGACTTTTGTTTTGGTGCAAAGCAAGTATAAGCACAAAAGTAACTTTCAAAACTTGAAAGCTGTGTTAATGACAGAACTACAACAGATAAGAAATGCATCCTGGGTAGGCAACCTCGAGACACCACAAGCCTTGCTTGTTTGCCAGCTGTCCCTGCATTGCCCACCGCTTATTACCAGGATTAGGTTTGCTCAGTCAGCCAGTCAGAAGCTGCAAGTGTCAGGATAGTTAGAAAACAAGCAGGGCGGGGGCTCTCGAGGTCCTGGTAAACTGAAATGACTCTTAAATGTCATGTTTTAGTCCGTTTTTGTCCTGAACCTCACAGTCTCTGTGAGTTTCTTTTATTGCGCTGAGTAGATCTGGCACAGCACAACCGCCATTACATTTTGTATAGTGACACTCCAGAGTGGTTTAGAGGAGGAGAGCTGTCTGCATTCCAGTTTGTGGGCTGGGGAAGAAAGAATGAAGCTGTCAGCATTCATGACGTTATCGTGCTTGCCAACAGCATGAACAGTCAAGTAGAATGACAAAGTTCATGTGTTCTAGTAAAGCACTGGATATGGCAATAATTAAACAGAATGTGTGTCTGTATTAACCTATTCAACATTTATCGCTCGGTTTTGTTTACAAGGCTCTCGAGAAAGACCTGGTTGGTCTGTCAGCCCAGAAGATAAATGTGGCAAATGAAATGTTTCCACACATCCTAATTACTTACTGTGTCTGAATTCGTGCTGCGCAAGACGTGTCATGTTTGCAACAGATGTGAAGAGGGTAAAGGCAGGTAGTGACAGAGTCACGGTCCGTCAGTGTCACCGGACGACTGGCAGACATAAGATGAGTCATATGCCAGGCACTGTGTGTGTTTACTCGCGTTGTTGGCAATCTTAACTCCACACACTCCTCCTGACAATCAGTCACTCTGATTGCGTTATTCACCACTGAGGAGGAGAGGGGATCCCATTGTTTTAGCTCTTTCCCAGCTCTCTGTCTGAGAAGAAGTCAGTAGATGATGAGGAGGAATGATGGGAACGGAGAGGGGGGGGCAAAGTTAGACAGAGGGTAGGGAGAGATATGTATGCAGAGTAGGTGGAGGCTGATGTTTGGCTCTATAGATAATAAATAATGCTTTACTTACCCCGTATGTGGTACTGTAACGTACCTAACTGAGAACTACAGATATTACACAATAGAATGTTTGTCAATAATACGTGAAGTATTTTGATGTTTTAATCACCTTTTCAGTTTATTGTAAATCGAAACATTATTTTGCCCCAGTCTTGGTCTTGATCTGTCTGTCAAGAGGGAATCAAGAATACCTAAAAGTGAGACAGCAAGCTGACCTTCTCACCCTGAACAGGACCCAAAAATGGGACTTTTGCTCCTGTCACTTATAGCAAATCCAAATTTAGGCCTGCAAATGATCAGCAAGGGTGTGTAGCTGAACATAATGCACAGGCCACTGGGGTAAACGCGACACAGTCACCATGGCAACTGTCACACTAAGGCTGGGCTTCATCATTTCGTATAAAACGAGGAGCGATAGCTTCTCTGATAGGGTATTATAGGTGATTAAACTGTACACTGCGGTTTTATTGCCACTCTGTTTCTTTTAATTCTCTTCCAGTCGCTTAATTACTGTAGTTTGACTCCTTTTTTATTTTCCAGAACCGCTGCCTACACGTGACACAAACACACGAGTCCTGAAGATATTGGCTGATATTGCATCTTCCTTCCTTGTTTGACCTTTCGCCGTAGCACTCAGACATGTTCTCTCATGTTCTGCGCTTAATGCTCTTACCAAGATGTCAGCGCACCATTTAATGGAGCTATTAGTCTTTAACTGTGCAGCAGACTGTCCTTGTTGAATCTGTGCGTCTTCTGCTGTTCAACAAGGTGACCATTAGCTAGATATCAGTCATTTTAAAGATGGCTGCCACTGTCTTGCTTTATTCTTCTCCTCTAAAGGTTGGGGTGTCACCCTAACGGGAAGAAGCTTAATTATTCATTCCAAATTCTGCAGGAATAATGGGCGATATTGATCTGGAGGATAAGAAGATAGGGCCCACCTGCCATTAGCGGTTATGAGCCTGATTGTGATTACTCTCTTTCTTTTTCCTCACCCCCTGGTTCTGCCGTCGATGTGTCAATACCAGGTCTTTATCAGTGGTTCACATTTGCATGTTTCTTGTCCTTTGCCCCTTAATTGACTTAGAGATAGCTCCGTTTACAATACAATCAATACATCTGCCATTTGAGTCAGATGTTGAATTGTAACAGTTGCCCTGTTGCTTCTCGGACGTATGAATCTTGCAATGCTAAAATCCCTGGGTTACTTAAATCAAGAGAATAATTACGCTTCAATAGCAAACTTTATTCGTGCTATTACTGCAGCACATTTGGTGCCAACATCAGCCCACAGCCTGGCTTTGCCAATGTTTACTCTATTGAACACCAGGTATTTTTGCCCATATTGATCGACTCAGCTCCTGATACAAGAGCAACCACTTGATACAGGAGCCGACATCTGAGGCCAGCTTTAAAATATCAAAAACAAACAAACAAGACATTTCTCAAAAACAAATGTGAGGCTTTTTATTGCAGTGCTGAAAACATACAACAGTAGTTTTTTTGCAGTTGTATGTTCTGTGGATCTGAAAGTCTAAGTAAAAAATTCATGTATGAGACCATAGCAAATAGCACCCAGGGAGAATCAATGCTCTGTACTGAAGCCACCTGGATAAAAGGCTCAGACGCCGTCGGAGCCCTGCTGATTGTTAACCCTTTATTTCCTCAGTTTATCCTCTAAACGCTGGCCGTCAGCTTATCACGATACAGGAAGCCGGAAGTATCTGATGATTGACGATCGGTTGTGACACACGCAGTAATCATTTTTAGTGTCTCGGGTAAAATGTGATTTTATTATCCAGCTTTTCTTTATGGATGCGTTGTAAATACACAGCCATGGTGAGATTGTGTCCCACTGTTGTTTCCCAGAGACTGTGCCACTGTGGGTCTGATGTCAGTAAAGCCTCCAAGTCCCTTTGAGACAGGATATTTATCAAGTTGACATGCTGCTGTTGTCTGAATGAACAGTAGGCTTCCCTTTACACAGCTGATAAGATGACAGACCACGTACAGTAGATACCTAATACTGTCATAACACGTCATTAATGACACTTAGAAGGAAATGTAGTATTACCTGTCATCCCCTCCTCTGTTTGTATTTTTTTTGTGGTTAAAGGCACAAACATTCATCGTATTAATTCATCAAATTGTCTTATGGTAGATTACTTTATTTTACTCTGATTGGCTAATCAGCTCCTTGTGCTCCTGACAGGATGCAGTTGTCTTTAAGTGCTCAATATCTTAGTTACTCATTCATGTCATTTCATCAATGATGAAACCCGGAATGAAGCTAGTTTTCCTCTAATCATAAATCGTGGATAACCCTGACTTGACTGCCATGTATTCCTTTTATAGATTGTCTTCTGTCTAACATTCTGTTTCTAAACCTTACATCCTTTGGTTCTGTTTACTTCTTCATTTTCCTTCTATGTAGATGCGAAGACCATGAATTCACCGCAGGGTAATTTACTGTAACCTATCCAATACAGTTCAGCATAGTGCTGACACCCCACCCAATCTATACTGCACACTGCATCCCTGCACTACTTTGTTCACTGCTGCACACATTGCTGTGTCAGGGAGACTGTATCCCAGTAGTGTGACCGACCTCAGCTCTCATTAGTCTGTTCCATTAGAGACTAGGCTATCCAAGCCCAGTGTAGGCCTCCACCTGGACCTGGCTCCCAACCCAGCTCAGTCTAACCTTTGGCAGGCTAATAAGCACTGTGTAAGAAATAACCCCCTCATGACAAGACTGTTGATCACTTCGTCACTTGCTGACAGTTTTTGATTTTAGAGCACACACTGAGGACACTGCTCAGTTTCAAGCCCACTTATAGTATATATAATGTTTCCTCCCCACCTTTTTTTTGAGCCTAGCCTTTGCCAGGATCCAGTCTGTGCACCACTGTCCTTTACAGCACATTTAAGCCTAAATGCTATTTCTGTACTTATAGATTTAGGATGCGATTATTATTATAATCCTATGCCATTGGTGATGAAGCAACAGTCCCCTTCATACCATACCCATACCAATAACTACTGTGAGCCTCTGTTCAGTCCTCCCATGTTGCTCAGCACACTAACACACTTTCAGAATTTCTGCTAATTCACAAGTGCTTCATTTGTGTGCTTCTGTGAACCACATGCTGTATTTTTTGGGCGATCCAATATGACTTGCGCTATCTTAATAAAGTATGTGTTTGAATTTGACACATCATCTCTGTGGTTCAGATTATTTCAATGGCTATACCTGTATCAATAAAAGGATTTTCCACTTTCTTGTGTACCCAGCGATAAAACTCTGCTTTTTGAGCTTAAGTCAATTCATAATGTGGAGTGTGCGTCCGGGTTTTCTGAGTTGTAATGTGTTTTGCACCAGGCAGCCTCAGATGCGATTTTGATCATTTCATGTGTGACTGCCTCATTTTTTCTGTGTTACTAATGTTGCAGCGTTGTCTTGTCTTGGTTCCCTTTCTTCAGCAACCTGTCTGTGACTGTGCTGTGTGTGTCCGTCCAAGAATATCCTCCTGGAAACATTCTGTCAAGAATTTGGCAAAGCTGTCAATCCTTCATGTCTTTGGACTGTCTTTGCACACACACACACATACACACACACACACACACACACATTGAAAACCACTCAGAGTCCAATGACTGCTGCACTAAAACACACAATGCCATTATCTTGTCCTAATTATACGCAGCTCGTAGTCAGGCTCTCTCCCCTGAGCTCGCTTTTTTCACGTACACAGCGATCCTCACACATGTAGGCGCTTTCTGACAGGGTTGTCATCCTTATTTGGTGTGTGGAAACTCCCACTGGGCATGTTAGATGCTTAACTAGTTCAGACACGCGGAGCACATCTCTGCTGTGTGGATTGTAACTGGTGGAGACAAGCAAATGCACCTGTGTCACACTGCAGGCCACAGCAGCTGAGCACATGGTGCGGCCACAACAACGGCAGCCTGCATAAAACCCACAATCTAGCACAATCCTTTATTCTGCTTGTTTGTTAACATGCTAAATTAAACAACTGGTGAAGTTCGTTAAAATAAATGATTCAGTTAATCTCTTATCAGCTACAGTTGTTATTAAGCCAAGCACTGGGTCCAGGATGTTTTGTTTTTCTCTGTGTTTGTTTGTCTGTGTTCGGTGTAAGAGCTGATGCTGTTGCGATGTCTGCTAAGCTTGTTATTGGTGTTATTGCCTGTCACCAAACGATCACTGAAGTTATTATAAATATAACCAAAACGCAGCTTCTGATTTCAAGGTGTTTTTGTAACTACTTACTGTATTTAACATTTCCTGCATGAACGGGATGAAAACAATTTGCTTTCAAATGTTTCCATGAAATCTTAGTAGCTGTGGTTCCTAAGCTAAAGTTTGGCCCATCGTGTCTTCTATATTTTAATATAAGTTTAAAAAAAAAAACGCTCATCTTGCTGCTTGAATGGTTAAAAACATAACACGAGACAGCTACTGACATTCATGTCAGTTTATATTTGTGCCGGCAGTGTTGCCTCCCGTGGGAATCTCTTCCTGGTCAACAGCTGACAGCTTTCATTTGCAGAACAACCCAAAATGTAACTTTAACCTAAACATGCCACATTAAACCCTTTCATGGGATAATTGTACAGCTCCGTTCATCACATTCCTCTCAACCCTTGTCACGTCTTGTGTTCTTCTGTGCATAACTTTAGCAAAGTGCCCTGAAGCATGTTCGTGATTTTGTGTCCTCTCTCTCGTTTTGTGGTCCAGGTGGAGTCGCGGGACACACTGAACAGCATTGCGCTCAAGTTTGACACCACACCCAACGAGCTGGTTCAGCTGAACAAGCTGTTCTCCAGAGCAGTGGTGCCTGGCCAGGTGTGAACCGCCATGCAAGCCTGCACTGATTTATGTAGCTGCATTGCTTCATCACTGTCCTAAGTTCAGCTCATACTGTACAGTATCATTGTCCAAGTGCTCCTGCTACACTTATCATGGACTGTCAGTGGTTTGCTTTGATCTCACCAAACATTTCCTACAAGTCAGTCTTTCTGTGGCAAATTTGCTATTGGAAGTTTTTCGTGAAGCATCACATGCTACGTGTTTATTCTTCCTCCGAGACTCACTGACTCATCGTAACCACATTTATTTGCCTGCTAATTATCGTGTTATTTGTCCCATTAGGATGCACTTGACTGCAAAAGACCTGTTTCGTCTATAAAAAGGTTTAATATGTGGAGTCCCCTAAAGATGCTTCATTTCCGACAGCATGGGACCAGCTACCAATTTTCAGCATGCCAAGTGTTTTCAGCCAGCTTTCCTGGCTTTTATGTCTCTAGTTTCTTTTTTCAGCAATAAACTCATTTAATGGAGGAAGTGACAAATATCCTAAATTATATTTTGTCCCTTTATTTACTGGCATCGAAATGAAATTCAGCCGAATCTAGACAAGCGATAGACTGTACACTGACTGGCATTTCCCATCTCAGGTCTCAGCAAACAAAGCTTAAACAAAACATAACCATTACAGTAGATGTAATGTTAAAATTGGCATGTGACCAAACTCCAAGAAAATCTTTAGCCACGTCTTTCTCTTTAGTCCTACCTCTGACACATTAACCAACCAATGTGACAATCACTGGTCTTTCCTCACTTTATCCCCATAGCATGAGACTGTTCACATGATGTTATGTTATTTGTCCTGTAAACTGTGTGTGTGTGTGTGAGTGTGAGAGAGAGAGAGACAGATCCTTGTTTATTTTCCCGTCTGCATGCATCTGTGGTGTACAATATGTGTTTGCACAAAGGCAGCTCCAGTGTAAATACAGTCATGGATTGTGTTTGCAGGTTTTGTACGTTCCTGATCCTGAGTACGTCTCCAGTGTTGGAAGCTCCCCTTCCCTCAGTCCCATCAGCCCCCTGTCTCCCACCTCCTCAGAAGCTGATTTAGAGAAAGTGACGGTATGTTGACCACAACTCTGATGCACGATGTCTCACAGAATGTTAAAGTATATTATTGTTTGTGGATGGATAGAAAACCCACTTGTATTTGCAGTATTCCTGTAAGTGCTACACTACGCTATCATTGTAATAATCGTATGCAATTTAATCATCCAAGGCAATTGTTTGTACTGGGCCAGTGAGTTTATAATCAGTCAAAATATTTGCTGACATGCCAATAACAAAGACTGAATATACTGAATTTAATGAAATGTTAATATTTTCCGAAGTCACTTGTCAGTGAGGAAGCTAAGCGCTTTCGATTTATCAGCCAAACACCAATTTAACCTGCATCTGCCACTTTGTGATCGTATATATTAGACCCCATGGGACATAAAGTCACAATCGAGTATGGCTTTAGACCCTCATCAGCATATACATGTTTACACACAAGCAAACCCGCAGTCACTGCTGTGTACACACACCACTGCTGCCACGTTTCAAAGCTTGATTCATTGTCGGCCTATTTGGTGAACATGGGGTGAACTGGGTCATGGGCCGTGCTGGCAAGGTCAGCAAAGACAGGAGGAATATAGGTGTTAGTGTAGGATACAGACCCAAATACCTGACACAGCATGAAGTTTTTTAAAGGTGGCAAATGCAGCTTTTTCTGAATTGATTCAAATCTGTGCAGAACCTGACGAAAAGTCGGGTTAGTCATATAAAATGCTGTCACACAATATCCTAAACTATATTCTGCACCACATAGTTCAGGCCCATGTCAAATAAATGGTCCCACAGTGTTACCTGTTTATATATTTCTCACCAAAAAGCCTAAGTTGAAAGTTTTGACTCAGACTATTATTATTTACTTAAAAAAGCAATACACTCTAAAATTACAGCGTGAATTACACCCTGCATTCCCTTTTTTTTCTTTAAAGCATGCATGGCATTTATAGATTGCTGTTACAGTACAGTATGTAGGCCCAACCACCTGCAGTGACAACATCCACTGCTCCCTTTCTGTTCCATTAGTGTAGCATGACAAACTGAGACGAGCTGTAGGTTGGCTGCTTGTTTTCCTTAGTGACTCCAGGTCAAGTCCGGTCTGCATGTTCTGGCCTCGCAGCACTAAGACCAGCAGCGTGAGCCATCAACCTCAGGTGCTGCGTCTGCAGCATCTGAATGAGCCAATCATTAAGCATGGCAGGAAGCTCACTGGTCCCTTAAGCAAGATGACTGTTTGCTGGTCTCCATGGAAACGGGCGTCTTGTTTTGCTGCCATTGTAAGAAAATGGATACTGCTGTCTCCATCGTTTTCACTGTGACTGCTGCACCACTTGAATTCGGACGCCTTGCTACCACAAGCGTTTGGTGTGCTCTCATCTCTGTCCGTTAATTTCTCCGCGGATGCCAAAACGAAAAGGCCCCGTTCATTTACGACTTATCTATTTAGGTCATGCCTGGGAGAACAGAAGCATATTTCGCGGCTCTTGACGGGGGAGGATCAGAGAGAGGGGCTGTGACTGCCGAGAAATTAAGCCTTTAAAAGTGATGCCATGTTTGATATTTAGATCAGCTAATGAACTGGGCTGCTTGCTCTCCCAGACAAGCAGCCGGGCGGCAATTATTGCAGGCAGAGGAAGTGTGCTTGGAAGGCAGAAGGGAGGGAACATTACCTCACCCCATGTGCCAAGTGTATGCGCTTGTGGAGGCGTTGTGTTGTCCGGCGTGTGTTTATGTGTGTGTCCATCCACTCGTCATGTTAGCGAGCCTGCTTGCGCGCTCCTTCTCTCTTTCTACCAGTGTGTGTGTTTGCTCACGTAGTTAGAAAGGAGCATCATCCAGGTGGTGTTGTTTTTTTAAACCACAGGAAGTACCTTAATAACTCGCTCTGCTTCTTTTCTCCATCTCCAGAATCCTCAGCATCTTTTAATTACAAGCCTATTTTGGTGCTCGGCACGCTCTTCTCAATGAGGATACGATCTAAATAAATGGCTCTAGGAGGTGTAGTGGAAATAGCAATGCAAGCGTCAAATAGCTATTAAAACCCTGGTGAAGATGATTGCTTTGAAGAGAAACTACTTTAGGTTGCTTCCCTTAGCTGTGGATAGAGAAGAGGCAGATCGGCTTTAGTATCAGATGTTTAACAAGTCTGTGAGATGTTCAAAAGTGGCAATTTTGTTCACACATTTCATTTGAATCAGAACTGTAATAACAGGCACTGAAACTCCAGCCAGGCAGTTTTCATACAGATGTATTTCCCATGAAATAAAACTAGTAAAACTAACGCATACAGAACTACATGATGAAGCCTCTCCAAAACATTTCAAATGTTTTCAATGGATTCAAGAGATCGTTCAAGAGAAGAATTCTTTTTAGCCAAAGCTGAACTGAATGTGGTCCTGGTGTAGAAACTTGGGTTTGTTGCTTTACTATATTAGCAGTGAACAACCACACACCAACAAAGTGATTACTGTTATGTTTGGGTGTGGTTCCAACCACAGCATGTCTTTCCCAGTAATACCTTGTGGAAGCAGCATGTTTTTTTATCATCAGAATTACATATAAAGATTGTTCATTTATTAAAATAAGTTATGTTTTAAGATAAAACGAGCTGGTCCCATATTCTCTAAATAAAGAATTTAGGTCTGCTAATTATTGGGCATTGCACAACAAATTATTTGGTACCAGATAACTGGACTATCCGTTGATTAAACTACATTAAACATATTAAAACTGCTCATTAATGTTGTCAGTTTATTTGTTCCTTTCATTTTTTACTACCATTCTTCCCTGTAAATTAATCTGGATGGAAGGATTCACACTCACTTTTTGCACATAGTAAACTTTCCCGTCAGAAGTATGTACGTACGTACGTTTTCAGAAGTATTGCGGCCTAATTTCAGGGTGTCATCGTGGTTCCTACACGACAGCACACATACAGTAGTACTTGAGAACTTCTGGCCTCAGGTGTGTGTACAATTGACCATGAATCACAGCCATTGTGTGCTCACTCTTGCACAACACAACCATGCCCACGAGGTAAGACCATTTCTGGAACAAATATGTAACAGAGAAAGGTTTTAGATTTTTTTTTTTTTTTAACGGAAGCTCTTTTCTTGAAGATGCGTTCAATGCATTTGTAGAAGGAAAGCTTAAACTTTGCGTTTTTTGATTGTATGTAATTCATATTGTTTTGAGGAAGGTTAAAGATTAACCTTAACCATGAAACATACTGTGTAATGTTACTAACTGACTTACAGTAATGGGGGAGGCACACTTGTTATACAACTCTGTTAATGCTCCGGTGAGCACGGTAAAAGTTTTCCCCATCCGTGTTACACAGTGTTTCTGCGCAGGAGCTTAAGGCCAGATAAGGCAGCACTGAAGTGTCTTCATGCGCTCAGTCTGCCTGCTGGCCTACTGGTATTGGCAGCAAAAAATAACGCATCTTGCAGGCATGGATCGTTGGCTGACTGTCTGGCTGCCTGTGTGTTTTGTGTGTGTGTGTGTGTGTGTGTGTACACTATGTGCACATGAATGAGTTGCTGACTTTGTGGATAGAGGTCACTGGATTGTTTGGCAGCCACGGGCTTGCTGGCATAGCGGGTCTCTGGTCATCTGTGCGTCCTACCCAGACCTTCCTCGTGCTCATAGTGACACACACTCAGCATCATGCACAGCAACTGTGACCTTCTCTGTCTCTACCTCTTTTGGCACCTTCTTTTTTCCTTGCTGACATCTGCCAGAGCCTGATGTAAAAAAAATAAAAAGATGGAGGACGTAGATCCATTTTTGGTCTATATTTATGTATCAGCTGCCACATTGTTGCCTTTGGTTCTTTTCCTACAATCCTGAGCCCACTTAACGTGTTATATTTCTGTGTGGATCATGTCGCTGCCTCATTAGGGCGTCTGCTTGCTCCTGAGGTATATTTCTGAGTGATGTAAACACTACATATTGTGCTTGAAGATATCTGCCGTCAGACTAGGTGAATCTCAATCATCGCGTGCTCCTTCATGCAGAACGGGACCGTGCCCACAAGGTGGAGCTATGGATTGATGTTTGATTGCACTGTGTGTCACTGTCAAGGTCAGAGCAGGGTAGCGTCTGCAGACTTCCTCTACTATTGAATACAAGAAACTGAAACCAATTGAAATTGTAACTGCATTTGTAAAGGACTTGTAGCTATATGGGACATTTTTTTATTTATATTTTGATATACCCAATTTTTGGCTTCTGTGTTTATGTATTAATGTCTCGCTTTCCTGCACTCTGTACATTTATTCATGATGACCCAAATTTAGCTGGCTCCATACCTTCTTTGTAGATGGTATTTGCCTTTTATTGTGAGTGAGTGTCTGTGAGTGAGGAGAGGAATATTGGTTGGAAACGGATATTGATTTCTGCAGCCCCACCACAGCTATCATCTAACACTGTTACACCCATCTCCTGTCCCCAGCATCAGTGTCAGCTTTCTCCACAGTGGGTTATTATGCTGCCGTCCACCCAGCCCCTCAGAAGCCCCTCAGAGACAAGCCTAGTGGCCACGTCTGTTTTTGTTCCTTGTCACACCTCAGCTACTCTCGTCCCAGGTGCCCATTTCAGTACCGTTCCATGGTGGCTTTCTCAACCTTCCATCGCCCCCACCCTCCCTCAGCAGATACTCACATGTGAAGCCAGCACAGCAGCTCTTTCATCTTTGGATTTTAGTGCTGTAGCCATTCCACTTCACTGCATTCTGCTCCTTCGCTCCCTTTGATGTCACACACTGGAAAAAAAATCCTGTTTCCCGAGACTTTGGCTGGAATGTGGTCACTTCAGGACACAGGCTCGCTCGCCGCGTCTGAACCAAGGTGGGATAAAAGAAGATTCACATGGCCATGTTAGCACAGTGCTGTTTTAACCTCCACAGCCATCTACATGTTCACTGCATACTGCAAGTTTTCTCTTTCTACCAGTGATATTAATCTCTTTATCAATGTGGATCAATTGCATTTTGTTACTGGTATTAATAGAAACACAGTTTTACAGCCAGTAAAACTTAAAGAAATTAGTTTCAAGTGGGATTTTTTTATTCAAGCAATTTAACCATGATTCATCACAGTTTAGAGTTTTTTGTGGCATTTTTCTCACTCTCATATTCAAAGTGATTAACAATAAGTGATGTATAGAGGTAAAAATAACCTCAGGCATCAGCAGGATAAGTGTCTTCAAGATTCAGAGTGTAATAACTACAAAAAGAGCCATCGTGATAATCATGTCTACCATCTGCACTTATTTTGGGTCTGTTAAGTGTTTTTGCAGTAAAAAACAAAATGAGTAAGAAATGTATGTACTTTATGTGTGTTTGAAGATGCAACTTGCAAGATAAAAGCCCTAAAGCCTCAGATTAGCAAGAGGTTTGCTGCAGGTTTGACAGCGTGGCAGATCAGCAGCTTGACCAAAAGATGCTTCTTTTTCTTTACAACTATTTCCTGCTACATTCACAGCCTTTGGTACCAGAATTATAAAACCAGCCTTTGAATTTAAGATGCCAATGTCTTTTCCCACTAATAAAGGAACTCCTGAGATGTAAACAAAGCCAAACACCGGGTGCAAATGCACCACCACTGGCGAGTGCAGACAAATGCAAAATAAATACCAATATTGACACTAACGCAGTCGATTCTGCTAATTTACAAGGAGTCTTCGTCGGGCTTGGCAGTGTGCTGCTACAAACAGCAACAGCTGACACAAACAACGAAGCATTTGGCAGTGAGGCTAACCATCCTGCTGCTTGGCACGAACAGTCTCAGGTGACAGGTGTTTTTCCGTTTTTTCCCCATTCTGCTGGAGGCAGCGTTAGAGTTTAATGCCAGTGAGATGTGAAATGACCAGGCACGCTAAACATCGGCCCGGTAACATCAAGCCCCATGGTTCCTAAGAACAACCTGTCAAGAAGCATCAAATCATGGAAAACATTATCAATGGCTGTGGTTTGGTTTGCACAATCCAGTAGATAACATGCAACAACCATCATGAACATTCTGTATATTGCTGGAAAGATCATGTAGAATTTAAAAAGGTGCCATTGCAAGTATTGCAATGTGTAGACACCAGGCAGGTGGAGGTGGGTGTCTGGAGCAGAACAGCAGCCAGTAGCAGCGTGTAGCAGGAAAAGAGGAAGAAGCGACAGGAGACAGGTGCGGGCAGCTCAGCTCAAACAGGACTGGATAGCTGGATGGCTCTCTGCTTCAGCACGACTGTGCAGGTTCTGTCGAAACAGTCTTAGGGCGGAAAAGAGAAACGTGCCGCGTGTGAGCTAACGCATGGACTTTGACCTGGCGAATCGAATCACAGAGGGAGTGATGCAAAGATGTTATTACAAAGAGCAAAATAAAACAACGTTGGCGTGAGAAGCCTTAAGATGGTGGACGGAAGTGCTCTTAGCTTCCTCTGCCTTGTTCATTTTCATTTATAAAACAAAGTCACACACAGCTTTATATCTCATCCATCTGCTTGTGGCATATTTTATAGCATCCTTCATACATGCCTCTGTGCTCAAGGTGTTGTCATAATTATTTGGTGTAAGTTGCCCAATAAAGCAGACATTTTTGTCACTTTTGTTCCCTATTCCATCCGTTTACCATGTCAGTATAATTGTTGATTTCAGTCCTTCACTCTAGTTATTCTCGAGTTCAGTCATCAGCCTAATGTGCAAATGAAGATAATGAAGATTTGCCAAATGTAATGGCAGGGATGGGAAGGCTTTGTTATGCATGTCAATTAAAGGAGACATGTTTTGACGTCCGTACTGTAGCTGCTCATTTCTGCCCAGGTGTTTGCTGCACCTGTGTGTTCCTGTACCTAGGTGTGTTCCAGACAGCGTTAATGTTTATTTTGTGCGTGTAATGAGCTGGTTTGCTTTTCCTATTTAACCCTGGAAGCAGGAGGGACGGCTTGAATGAGTCACCGGGATGTGACTAGCTGAGAAGTGGAACGGTGAAGTGCAGCTGCGTAGGCGAGGTGTGTTCAGTTTAAGTGGATGACGAGCAGGTTAAATTCCTACACACAGCTCTTACGTTCGCGAACAGTAGGCAGCTCTCATGATCACTTTAAGGATGTTCTTGAAACTTTATATTCGGCTCCGACACCTCTCCATTGTGCATTTTTAGGCCCCTCTCTTTTTAGCAGAGAGGCTTCTTTTGGCTGCAACAGATTGGCCGCCCCCCCCCTCAACCATCCCTGGCTGGGAAGTGTCTGGGCTGTTTATGTCGGTGTGGGTCAGGAGCTGCAGGCTGTTTGTCGACTGCACTGGGAGACGGAGAGGGGGAGGCATGGGGGTGGGTGGCAGGAAGACAGCAGACAGTTGTTATAGGCTCAGACTCTCCTCTCTAACCTCTTCACTGGATCTCTCCATCAGCTCTTGACGCTCTGCCCTCCTGGTCAACACCTCCCTTGATTTTAACTCCCACACACTCGTCTTTGTCCTCATTTTCCCTGTCCCCCACACCAGCCCCTCTCTACTCTTGCCTTTATCTGTCTTCATTATCTTTTACCATTTTTATTTCTGCTTGGTCACTTCTGCGACAGTTTATTCTCACTTCCTATCTCTTTTTTTTTTCGTTTTGTCCATCAATTCTCTCCATTTTCCGGATCCGACCTTTTTCTACCAGCAGTGTCCCAGGAGGTGTCTCCTTGCAGACAGACGTGAGCCAAGCTGCCTCCTGCTTTCAGAACCAGCAACAACTTTTAGGGTTGAGTTACCATGATATAGATGAACGCTTCATAATGAGCATGAAGCGCATTTCTAATGGGTATATGCTTCCTTCACAACCATCACTGAAAAACTAAACCTCAAGCCAGCTCTGGAAATACAGTGAACCTGAAACCTGCTCCTGCCTCAAGGACATACTCTAATAAAACATCACTAACAAGGCATTAGACAAGACATTAATAACAAATGTTTTTCACCTAATTACCTTTGTGAATTTGGTATTTGGCTACTCTCATTAGGCTTCTTTTAACCTAAGTGTCCCGCTGTGCGGAAAATGTGCTGTTTATGCACAGATGATGCATTCAGAGATGCGGACGTATTAGTTTGATAAAATAAGCACACAAATTAGTGAAGCATGTATGACCAAGTGAAGCAGGCTATAGCTGTTTGACAGAGCTTATTATTCAGTCTGTTCGGTTGAATGCAGCGTAGAGGTTTAGTCATGGTGCATTCGTGGAGATGTTTATTTTTAGGCGTCCTGTCACTTTAGAATTCATTGCTTCGTTTCACTTAATTGTAGCATAGCCGTCGTTTTGTATTATGTATGACCAATGATAAGCTACAGCAGTCACCCACTTCACCTCCAGGACTCTGATGGCCCCCCTCGGCCAGAAGGCATTCATCCCCCAGTCTTCTCTGCCCTGCGCCAAGCCAGAGTGGTGTCATCCACCTCCGAGGAGGAAGAGGCCCTCACAGAGAAGTTTCTTAAGATCAACTGCAAGTATATCACTGATGAAAAGGTAAGGCGACTGTGTACTCGTGTGTTTCTTGTTATTGACACTTATTAGGAAAATGTGTTCCAGGTTAGATGGGATTCTTGTTCTATTTATGATCTGATTTAGTTAAAATGAATAAAATAAGAGTTACCGGGCCAATCTGCGTGCACAGTTAGTTGTGCCTGCAGCCAACAGAACGTCTCGGATTGAAATACACACAATCTCCATTCAGTTCGTCCATCAGTGTGTGCGTGCGTGTGTGTGTCCTACTTCCCATTCCACGTGCACGCACAGATCCATGGTATTGAACTGTTGCTGATTCACTCTCTGGTACCAAATGAGCACCAAGCACTGAAGTGGTCCGCACTTGATTTAGGACATTTGTGTCCTCGGGTGCATAACAACCTTCAGTTGTTTGTGCGACAAAGAGTTATTATTTTGATGTTATGCATTAAAATGATGACAGAGCTGATTGCTTCGATCCTTTTTCCTCTGGTTTTCTATGTTGCGGTCAGGGTGCGGTAAGTGGGGTGCTGCTGGTGACACCCAACAACATCATGTTCGACCCCCACCGGATGGACCCTCTTGTTCAGGCCCATGGATGCGAGGAGTATGGCATCATGTGTCCTCTGGAGGAAGTGCAGTCTGCTGCGATTTACAAGGAGATCACTAACCCCAAGATCAGAGAGGCTGTACCTGAGTAAGACTCTGACTTGAAATACAACTACACACGCATACACACACTAAAATACAAAGGAAACGGCAATTACACCAGGGTTAATGAAGTATGCCTTCACCCTCCTACGTTTTGATTGCTCACCTCTTTATGCAGTAGGAGGCAGCTTAGCTTCTGTTTCCTTTCATAGATTTGGCTGGGTTTCTTTTACTCTGATCGCTTTGCTGTTGTTGTTGTTTAAACCAATGCATGAACAAATATATGCACCAGTAGGAACCCTGTGGAGTCACTTTTTGTTTTCTCAGCTGGCTGTGGTGTCTGGTCATAGCTGTATTCAGTGTTGGCAAATAACTGTCTTTCATGCCAGGCCCAGCTGTTCTCATCTCGCATCTGTGGCCCATTGTCCTGGTCTGCTCTGTCTCTCTCTCTCGCTCCCTGCTGACCCCTCTTTCTCTTTCTGTTTATCCACATAGCTAAGTAACAAGTGCCTGCAGGATTTGATTCTGCGAAGTGTAATGGTTTTATACAAATGTTTTTTCCAACCAAAAAAACAACATTATATTTGCATGTAGCAACATACATATACAGTGATATAGCATACATAATTTGTTGCAACCTCCTTATGTCTATATCTTGCATTTCCAGTGTAAATAGTATGGCTAGCATGACTCCACTGTACGTCACTTTACTTTTGTATTTGCATGTCAAATAATGCAAATATTCCTTTCTTAATAATGCAGTCGTTTTCATATTTCCAGGAACTTGGACCCTCTGCCAGCTGAGAGACATCCCTCCCAGCAGAAGGACCCAGAGCACCGGCTAAGGGAGCCAGGGGCCAATGATAGTGGCAGCACAGCCCCACGAAGCACTGAGGGCTCCATCTCTGAGGACGTCTTCACTGAGTCTGAGCTGTCTCCCATCCGGGAGGAGGAGCAAGCGTCCAACGAGTACCTCCACCTAGACAAGTCCTCTGGCGCTTCCACAGAGTCCGTGCAAACTGTCACTCAAGTGGAGGCCATTGGCACCAGTTCCCAGGCCCCAGGCAGTGCCCACAGCTCAGTCAGCCAGCCAGAGGAGCCCGCAGTGGAGAAAGCAGAGGACAATCCACCTGACACTGCCACAGAAAATAACATCCAGTCCCCCACGGTATCCAAGCAGCACAGTGTAGAGAGGCCACTAAGCACACCCACTACCACCAGCAGTAGCACTAGCCAGGACCAGGGTCCCAGCAACGGCACCTCTCGACCAGGGTCCCAAAGCTCAGCCAACCCTGGTGCCACAGACATTACATGCATCTCATCCAGTCCACAGGGGGACACGAAAGAAGGGACGGACATCTCCAAATCGGACACTATGCAACAAGGCAAGGAGGGCAAGGAAAATGTTGAAGAGACGCAAAAGGACAACATGCAGAACTCTGGAGAGGGTAAAGACACTTCTTTAATTACAGTTTGAAATCATACTGTATATGCCTTATGTCATCCCTCTGGAAATGCACAATTCAACATTTCAGATAATGAATCTGACCTAATGGTGATTTTAGCTGAGACTGTCTGTATCTTCATCTACATTATTATGAAAACTATCAAAGTCAGAGGTTCTTACTGCAGTGGCTGCCACAAGATCATGTCTTTCATGTTGGCTCTTGATGACCTTTTCATTTTCACTCTGCCTTGGTGCTAGTAATTGGAACGTATAGGCGAACAAAATGGCAAAACGTCTCTCTACTGTTATCAGCTTGGTGGCGCTAGCTTGATTTTAGGACCTTTCATCTCTGGCTCTGGTTGCCTGGGCACCTCCTCTAGGCGATAAACTAAAGCCTATCAAACGAACACAATGCCTCAAACACACCTGCTCCAAACCAGAAACACAGTGACTGTTAAATCCTACATCAAAACAGTTTCTGAAGCAGCATTCAGTGTGAGGTTATTCATATTTAATGTCCTTTGGTTCTTATTAGATGTGGATTTAAACAGTTTGTCTGGAATAAAGTTACTTTGCGTTAACTGATAAGCTAGATGCTGTATCTAGGTTTGTCCTAGATGCAGCACTAGATGTGACTGATAGTGTCAGACGTCAAACAGTCACAGTTCAGTTTATGTGATCAAGCATAAATCATACACATCCATAAAAATCCACTTACAGTTGTGAGTATCCATCATTATGAATTGTGATACAATAGCTATGTGTTCATTAAACCACGTCCATGTTAATTTATCTATACGATTTGATTTTAACGTAGAGTTTAGATAGTGGAAGTCTTTCTAATCACTTAAATCAGTGCCAATTTAGACGCACCAGCCAGAAGTCTCTTAAATTAATTATCCCTTAATGATAACATATTAAAGCTAGCATGTTCTACTGAGAAGGATTACATCTCTTCAGCAAGCTGACAGTCAGTGTACTGAAATAAAACCAGAGCCAATGCCTGATGTATTGTAACAGTAATTAAAATGAATAACAATATATTATCTGACACTGTCCTCAGTCACTTACACTTAGTCACTCACTTATGTGCTTAATTCTCATGCCCTCTTCCAAAACAAGCTGCATTAACACAGTACCAAATTAATGCATATCAAAAATAAAATTTGTCCCATAAATTTGTGTTGTCTAAGCAGCTTAAAGTTATTTTTGTCAACCAGTTTCACCCAGGAGCTGACAGTGTAGCGTATGCCGCTGTAACGTCTCACACACACACACACACACACACTGATTTCATTCAGCTTCCTGGAGCTGTGCTTATAATAAGTCACTGATAATGTACCATGGGCTCAGTGTCACAATCAATTATCGTGTGCTTCTCCATTTACTCATCTGTGATTGTTCTGCAACCAAATGACTAAAACCAGCTGAAGTCAATAAATGATGGAAAAGTAGGTCAGATAATAAAACAGGAGGAAGCACAGTTAATCAAAAGGATGTGTTTTTTACGTTACAGACATCAGACACAGAACAAAATGCCTGTTTTAAGGGAATGATTTGACAGTTTGTTCAATGTTCATATTGTTTCCAGGCTTTATACTAAGCTAAGCCGACTGGCTGATGAAGCTTCAGTTTTATCATAAAGGCTTGAAATTGGACAGATTTTTTTCATCTAGATCTCAGCAATAAAAAAAGGAAAATAGTATTTCCCAGCATGTCAAGCTGTTAGTTTATAACTGTCTTGGTTTTATTGCCTTTAGTCAGTGACCATGTGAATATATCCTTTGCCAGGTACTGGGTCTGGTGAGAGGCGAAAGCATCGCTCTCATAAGTTCCTGTGCCTGCGGGTGGGGAAGCCTATGAAGAAGACGTTTGTTTCCAATGCCAGCGCGTCCATGCAGCAGTATGCCCAGCTGGGCAAGAAGCATGAATACTGGTTTGCTGTGCCGCAGGAGAGGTCAGTAACTCGGTTCCGCCTCCCACCAACCCAGGGCGCAGTGCATTTGCATACAAGCAAACCTTTCGGGGACTTTATATTAAAAAAGCCTGTATGCCGTGTAATACTATGGAAGAAGAAACTCAAAGTAACCTCTGTGAGCTTAATAAATCCCTGACAAGCCACAATAGTCCGCTGAGTTACACAGGTTCCTCACCTCCAGCCCTTTTAATACTTCCAACTAATCAAATATGCATTTTTTGTCAGCTTCAACTCCCACTGCGGCTTGTGCCCATGTCTCCGCGCTGTCTCTCTCTGACAGCGAAATGATTTATTATTCATTCACTCTGCAGGGAAACAGACACGCATTTTATTTCTACACAGAGGGCACACATACCGCAAAAGCTTGTGATTTTTCTAAATGTTGTGTACTTAGAACACATTTTACCGACAGATCCTGATGAACTAAATCTGACATGCACAAAACGCGTGAACCACATATAGCATAGAGGTTTTGTGTTTTTTCCTGCCGCATCTACTGTAGGCGGACAGTTGCTAAATCTACAATTACTTAGTTATTAACATATTACCTTATCAAAACATATGTGTTTCCACAGATTTGAGTAATACTGTATGTATCATTTTTAAGAAGAATTCTGAGATTAACTAATTGGACACTGCAGAGTCTGTGCAATGCCTACGTTTCAGCATTTGTGACTAAAGTCAAGACAGAGACAGAAATGTGTTCAATCTGAATGCACGTCACATCAGCTCTTCTCAGTATGTGTTTACATTTGTGCAGCTCTCTCATTTAAACCAGACAAACAGGAGTGTTAAATCTTAAATCTTTTAGTTTATGCATTGTGCTATGTATGCGTTGAATGCTGCAGCGACACTGAAATCCTCCTTGCGTCATTCCTACCATTAACCTCCTGCACGTTAAAGCGTTGTTATTCCCATCCACATGTTGCTTAGCTGCAGCGTTTCTAACCTAGACAACAACTTTGCAGTGATGCATGACACTCTTGTTGACAATATCCCAGGGACGATGTAGAATTAAAAGTACTAATACAAGACAGTGCTTGTACTTGTTACAAACTCATTATTTTGAACCTTTCTCTTTTGCGCTGCGAGAAAGGCTGGGGTGCGTAGGAAGAGTGATCAGCTTTTTGGACTGACAACACAGCGGTTTATTGTCCTTTTCTTCAGAAAATGATAGAGTCTCTGTAGTCTGACCTAGATGGGAGGTGACCTGCAGGATTTAACTGTCTGGCAAGTGGGTAGGAGGAACGGGTGGCTGGTAAATGAGCTGTACATGACCATGACACTGAATGCAGCGCAACCTACTGCATCTGCCACAACTTGTTCATGTCTACCAGCCACAGTAGTTCATAACACCAGCTGTGTCCTCTATTTTTAACTACTTTACAGGAGAGCCATGGGAGATAACACACACATTTATCAACTTTACTACCAGATATCTGTGCTTTAAGGAAGCTGCAGAGTATTACAGATAAACAATGAATGGTATAGAAAAACAAAAAGGGGGAGTGGGTAAAAGCAAAGTCAAAACTAACAGCATTTTCGCAGTTTCAGTCAATGCCACTTAAACCATAGCCTGCAAATAGCTGTAGTACTTCAAAGACAATCAGTGGTATTTTTAAATTTATTTGGTACAGCTCATCTAAATTTAGGAACTGAGCCTCTTTTCTTTGTCTCTGCCCCCCAGGTCAGACCATCTGTATGTCTTCTTCAAGCAGTGGAGCCCCGACATGTACGGTGAGGGGGTCAGGGGAATGGGACAAGAGCCGGGGTTTATGGTTGTCAAAAAGAACGAGGTGTCAGAAACGGCACAGGACGAGCCCATCACTGACCTCAACAATAAGGAATGGGAGGTAGGAGCGCCACAGCTAAAACTGCTCACTGTGTGTGCTTAAAGCGATCCTGTTGTGTTGTCTCAAGCCTCACGGACATGGATTAAAACCACCACGGATTAATCCATACCCTGTGAATCCAAACCTTTATGTGCTGTATTGTTAAGTTAATTGTTGTGTATATTTACATGTTGTGTAAATGTGTAGTGCTGATGTTAATGTTTACTGTGTCGCTGTCAGCCTTTGCTTTTGTATTTTGCATTTATGCCTCCTGCAGTGTATGTCTTAATTTGATGGCACATGTTGTTTCTGTGAACTTTCTATTACATTCAAGTTACTTCTGTTGTGTTAACACTTGCTTGGCTTGGAAATGCGCTACACTGAACTTCCAACCAAGTGTTTTGCATGTTTGTGTAATTGTTAACTTTTCTTAGTCGTTGTATTCTAGTTTCATCACATGCTGCGTGATTGTCACTAGTGTTGCATTTGGCAACTTATTTTGCTGAATGGCGCACATTTATGTGTTGGTCAACATGTGCAAGGAATGTAATCACTGAGCAACTGAATTGTTTGTGCCACTCTCACTTATGTGGATTCAGTGTTTCTTCCTCTGTTGACAGAATGTGGAAGTAAGAGAAGGAAGCATAGATGAGGGTTTCCATATAGATTTTCACCTCCATTTGTGCACGTTGTCACACTGTGTCCTTCATGGATAGGATTTGGTCAGATGAGGTTTAGTCCATGGTTAATAAAACTGGAGGTAATTTTTACAACAGTGTCAGGGGTTTGAAACGTTAATGTAAATGAATGATGTAGGAAACAAAGTGGGGAGATTTGTTTGTCCCAGGTCATGTGTCAAACGAAGGCTCCATTACATTTGAATAAGTAAAAAGGAAGCTGCCGCTGAGCTGTTTCCTGTTCTGAACTGTAACCACCGTCTTACTGAAGCTTTAGGGACACACGTTGCGTTTCCTGAGAATGTTGTAGAATTTAATGTCTGACAAAAATGTGGATGGAGTGACAAAGCAAATCGACGTTTGTTTGTTTTAATTGATCAAGTTGTTAAGAATTGTTGTGCATGTGAGCGTTTCATACTAGTAGTCTACGTAAAGTCAAGTTCTCTCCTGCGAGCTGATGTTACTGTACCTTTAAACTGTGTCGGTTATGGGACGGGATCATGGTGTTTAACCAATAGGGAGCCGGGTGTCCTCCTTCCCCCCATTGTTATTGGACCCTAGCGACGTCACACAAACGCCACCGCGTCGAGACCCCTTCGGAGGAATATGTTTCTATTTTAATCGCGCAGGCTTGACGGGCTTTACACCAACTCCGGCTGCTGGTTTCGGGGACAACTTAACGGCTCTGTGATGTGACTTTCCAGCCTGGACCTCAGCAAGAAAGCAAAATGTTCTCCAGGAGGTTGAGTGACCAGGAGAAGCGGCTGACCCCTGAGTACACATGTGTACGTTGTTTATGTTTAGGTCGGGTTTTCGCTTCCCGGAGATGTACATGTCCCGTCGTTGTTGTCGTTAGCAGGCTATGCTAGCTCGCCGTAAAAGCTAACTGTCCGGCTAGTCCGTCCAGCCGGTCCGGTGACGGCTGTGGAACAAAGTGGCCACTGTCTGCTCGGTGTTTGACGGTCAGGAAAGTGCTCGTGTCTGCCGTCGGTCCTTTCAGCGCCGTGTTGTTGGAGGTTTGCGGCTGCGTACGGTGTCTGGAAGTTAAGTTATAAGTGTCGGTTCGTTACGTGTTATTACACGTTTTATTATGAACACTTTGAAGAATAGGGGTTAGCAGATATAACGATAACTGTAGCCTGCTGTGCGAGAGTGTTGAGCCCTCTGCTGGACCACATTTAACTCATTGGTTACATCTAGATGTTGACCTTTTTATAGCAGTGACCTCATCTGGAGAACGAGATTTAGTTTGATGGATCTGTAGCTGGCTAGCTCACCTGCTAGCTTACCCGTTTTCAGTACTACTAAAGTACATTTAGCCGAAGGTGAAATGAAACACAGCTTTTTTTATATGAGGTGTAGTTGCCTCTGCTTCATTATTGAAAACTGCACAGAGGCAGCTTGTTACCAAAAAATGTATTTAAACCAGAAACAACAAGGTGAGTAAAAACAAGCATATAACTACAGCGCAGGCATAGCTCGATAAAATAAAATAAAATCCAGTGATCCAAATAGCTGAAAGGTAGAATATGACACCACGTAGATGTGTCTGCGTCCATGTTTGTCATGTGCATAAAACTTCAACTTCAAACATCATGGCTGTAGTCAGACCTAGTGGACTATTAAAACGCCAACCTTGGTTCAGTGGCAGACCAGAGGCAGCAGCTCTCTCTGGAGTGTGCAACAGCGTGGGGTGCGACTTTGTTGGAATGCAGCCACGTTTAGTAGGCCAGTGCGTTGGCCCGTCTGGGTTCTGGTTTCGAGGACTGTTCTGGACAGAGAGTGGTGTAATGCTCATGGGCTTGACAAAGTGTTGTGGCCTCAGTCTTGTGTGTTTGTTTGTATTTTCCATTGCTGCTTTGCTAGAAGCAAGATTAGCTGTTGTCAAGTTTGCTTTGTGCGACTGCAGCTTGGCGTGCTAGCCTAACTAATGAAGGTAAATTCAGGAGGTTTGCAAACCTCAGCATTTAATTCCACTATGTTAAACAAATTACACAAACATGCAAAATGACCCGGTGCTCTGAAAGACCCTGTGCCTCTCTCGTATCCAAGTGCCTTCTTGTAAATAGTAGTTATAAGCCCTTGTTGTAAAGATGAGTGCTAAGTTTACCTAGATCACAAAACTCACTTCAAAACGTGTCCTTTCCTCCACATGGTCAGCAACAGTTCTGGGAGAGTTTTATGTTCCACCTGTTCCTGTCTTTGTACAACCAGGTAGTGTCTCTGACAGAGTACCACCGTCGGATTGATGCTCTAAACAGTGAAGATCTGCGCTCGCTCTGCAAACGACTCCAGGTGCCCTGCCTGCCCTGCCTGACCCCTCTCTCTCTCTCTGCTCTGCTCTGCCCAGCTCTGCCGCTCTTTGCACCAACACGGTCTCCTTTTAGGCGCCATACTGGAGGCTTTACCTGCAGTAAAGTGTTCCTCTAACACAGAAAAACACAACAAAAACTTCTGATTAAAAGTTTAGTAGTTCCAAGCGTGTCTGAGTACACAGGTTTTAATGGAATCATGTTTATCAGTTCAGTACAGAGCAGTTGGCTCATTTGGAGTGACGAGGTTCTCATTTGAAAACATCCTTATCTCCATGTGGCAGCCTTTCCTTTTGAGACACTGGTATGATGTTTGTAGTGCTTGAACCCAGTGGTGTAGTGATGTATTTAGCTAGCTTTCAAAGCTAGATTTTTGCTGACTACAGACAGATACTGTAGAAATGACCACTTTTCTTAAAGTAATTTTTATTCAGATGAGCTGAGTGTAAAGAATGTGATCTGTGTGTGGACAGGGCAGCAGACTGTTTAGTACTGAAGGACAAAGACATGGCTTGTGATGTGAGGAGGGTGGAAGTAAGACTCCCCTGATAGGGTGAATGATGTTTTCTGAGGACAATGCAGGTAGGCCCTGTTTGAATAAGAAGTGAAACATGAGAGCATCCCAGTCACCAGTGGTGAAGCAGTGGCACAATCAGCTCCTGTTATCGAGAAAGATAAATAACCCAGTCGTTGGTCAGAGAAAATGTCAAACAGTAGAGTGCAAATTATTCATTGGCTTAATTTACTATTCACTTTGCATTCTCCTGTGTCCAGACAATGTGTCTGCCTGCTCCCCCAGTTCAGCCAAACCAATCTGGCAATGGACTGTGTCTGGACGTTATTCATCTGTCACCATTAATTAGCTCATTTATCAGTTTGTTGCTAGATAACACTAATTAGGACAGAGAGGTTAAAATGTAGTTTTTTTTAAAATCAGGTTAGGTTAAGGATAAAGTCAAATGTTATGTCACCCCTGCCAAACAGACTAGTGACTAGTTTTACCTTTTCCAGTCTCACCCAGTGTTAAAACAATCCCAGTCAGACACAGGTTTTAGCTTGTTGGCTTTTAGTGGTTTAGAATTCCTGACTAGTTTTACCAGTAGCTTTAGATCAGAATACAAGCTCTCGGAAGCTGTCAGTGCTCCCTGGAAGGTTAAAACACTTGTGTTGTGAGTGTTCAGTGGCCATCTGACTATATTTTTACCTGCAGATCACCACCAAGGAGGAGGTGAACTCCAAACATGGAATGTCCATCAAGACTGAGCTGGAACCAGACACATTCAAACCCAATCTCAGAGAACCCAGTGACCTCCTGGAGGCCGACCAGATAGAGAAGGTAAAGGTTGTTGTAGGACTAGGAATTTATACAAATATGAATTCAGAGTGTTGATTAACATGGATAGTGTGTTTATCTAAGACTTCTTCACTGTGTGGCAGGAAGGAAGGAAAAATCTACAGTGGCTTCAGAAAGTAATGATATATTGTAGTGATAATGTTAATGTTCGCAATCAGTCATTTTGCCCATGCATTTATAATAAGTAAATGGAAAACCAAAATCTCTCACAGAAATGTGTTGATGCTTCATCACAAATTATCAGGAACTGCACATACCACAAGACTATGTTGTGGTTTTGGCTTTAATTGATGTGATTTGTTATATATTTTTATTACAGTATCTTATATATCCAAGCCTTTACCTACATATGTAAGTCTGTTTTATAGTTTGTCAGGCTTCAAAGCCAATGTGCTAAACTGAAAACGTCACCTCACTCTCTGATTTTCTGCATGTAAAACAAATAAGCCTTTAGTTCCTGGAGTTCTCTTCAATATTTTTGGGATGCAAATTACTGCTGGAATAACAACTTCCCATCTGATCATTAATCAGTTTAGTAGGTTCAACATGGCAAAGTAAAAACTCTATTTTCTCTAGACTTTATATACAGAGATGCCTGCATGTAGGGGATCTGGTGATTCCTTTCATCAGGAATGGAGCCGACTGCTCTGAAGGACAGGCAGCAACTTAGATTTTGGAAAATTCATAATTACAGCAGAGAAAGTGTTCAGTCCATAAACATTTGATTTATTATATGCTGAATTGTTTAAAAAGAACATGGATGGTAAGTCATTCATTTAAAGACACCACCAAAGTGAAGGACAGCACAATACCTGAGTAACACATGAAGGAAATCGTTCAGTGGCACCCTGTGCTGTTTGTGCATCTGAACACACACAGCTCCAAATGAGTCTCAGCTGCCATATCGACCAAAAGGTTGCCAAAAGGCAGTTTCCTCCATGACCTTGAGGATGCAGTTCAGGCCTGGCTCACAGCAGAGCAGAGGTGAGCCCAGTCGGGCGTCTGCTCGTGGCTTCATCTCCAGCCTGCTTGTTACTCAGCTGTGCTGAACCAACCATTAAAAGTGACTGACGAGTCCTTGGCGAGTGAACACACGCACCAAATGTTTTAGTCAGTGTCTTTTATTCCATGTGTTGATTGACATTAAGCATACGCTGTCCTGCTCCTATTGCGCCTTTGTCAGCTTCATCTCCCCTGTGCACTGCAGCCACTGTTAATCCTTCAGTCTGTCAGCAGCAGGGCAGCAGGCTCTCTCAGGGAGTGCTGGACCTTTGTTTCCCTTGAGCCCGCTCTCCGCGTCTGGAGCCCAGTTACTCTTCTTTAAGCACCAGATGATGTTAAAAGGTCACCACAGATGTAATTGAGCATTGGTTGCCGTGGCCTTTTCTGTGTTTCATGTCCTTTTTCTTCCTTCATTATTCTATCTGGCTGCAGCTTGCCAGGAACCTCCCACCACGGACCATTGGGTACCCATGGACACTGGCCTTTGGCACAGCAAAGCATGGCATGAGTATTAAGACGCTGTACAGAGCAATGCAGGGCCAGGACACCCCAGTGCTCATGGTCATTAAGGACAGCGACGGCCAGGTAACGTCCAGGCTCCAGAGACTTGTATATAAAGTGACAAGTTTTAGCACTAATAGCTATTTAAAATTCCTATTAGTGTCATTTTAATGCTCTTGTCTATTTAGGTGTTTGGTGCGTTAGCATCTGAGCCCTTTAAAGTCAGTGATGGCTTTTATGGCACAGGAGAGACCTTCCTCTACACCTTCAATCCAGAGTTTGAGGTGAGTGTGTGCCTTAGTGTTGGTGATGATGTATGTTTCATGAGACTAGGCAACAAAAGGACACAGTACAATATCTGCTCAAGTAAGACACAGCTGGCAAGAAGCAGGTGAACATATCACAACACAGAGTAGCTGGACAGATAAATATTTCTTTATAGGACAACCTGAAACTGAAGAAGAATCTAAAATCACAAAATTGAAGCACCTTTTTAAAGACTAGAGCTGGTGCATCAGCAATGTAACAAAGGTGCAATAAGTCCTTATGTTGTCAGATGCTGTACTGATGTAAATGTGAACAACAGAGAATTAAGTGATGTCATCAGTGTTTTAATGCTGGTTGCGTCTGCCACAGGTGTACAAATGGACAGGTGACAACATGTTCTTCATCAAGGGAGACATGGATTCCTTAGCTTTTGGTGGAGGAAGGTGAGCATTGGCTACCGGTTAATCGTCCAATTAAATGTGCAGTTATGCTGTGAACTTGAGACAGTCTGACCACTGCTCCTCGTTTTCTACTTCTGTAGCGGTGAGTTCGGCTTGTGGCTGGACGGAGACCTGTACCATGGCAGGAGTCACTCCTGTAAAACATTTGGTAACCCCATGCTCTCAAAAAAAGAGGACTTCTACGTCCAGGACATAGAGGTCTGGGCTTTTGAATAATAAAAACTGCACCACAGGAGACAAATATGAGAAGTCCCACAGAGAGCAAACCGAGGAGTCCACCTCCTTTAGAACACTGGCAACGTCCCAAACCTTACTGCACATCACCAAGGCTCCCCACGCTGGAAGCCAGCTATTGGATGCTTACTGTGCATTACTACTGCAGTTATTATGGAGCTTTTTTTTTTTCTTTGTGAAAAATTACCTTTGTGTGAATCTTGTTACAGCCTTGTGCAGAGTCTTTGCGGATTAGGGTGAGTGTGTAAAGCAGTCAATTTGGCCATGAATTTATGTCAGCGGGATGAAGGCGGGGAAGTGAGGAAGGAACCTCGAGGACCTTTAAAGGAGAGGACCATTGGAGCTGCTCTGTCATCAGAGGTGGTGAAGATGATGGCAGTTGAGGTTTGGGACTGCTGCGACAAGAGAAAACTGCCCCGTTGGTCAAAACTGTGTATCTGAACCTCAAGGAGTCCCTCAAGAGACCCTCACAACCCCCCCTGTGTTTGGTAGGATGTCACTCACTGTGTCAGCCAATGGAGAAAGACCCAGTCAGAGGGAAGGAAAGGAGACAAGGCGAGAACATTCCATTACTCCCGGTGAAGGCGGAGCGTCAAAATACAATTCAGATTCGTGGTAAAACACCACCAGTATACAAAACACCGTAGCAGGATACGATGACGCCTAACTCAGAGAAAAGAATACTCCCTGGGAGCGGGGGGTCTTTTTACCGTTGTTTTCTGAGGCTAAACTTATAAAGTATTGTGTAATGTAGTCCTCCTGTCGTTCACTGTCATAGCACACCATCTGAAAGCACATAGCGATAACCCATCGTTGTAATGTTCTGTTCAGTGGGTGTACGTGTGAGTCCGGCTAACACTGGCTCCTCTTGCAGGACGCTGGCTGTACTGTTTGTAGACAGTAACGTGTTGCAATAGATTTGTGGAATATGCAAATAACTGTCCTGTGACCTCAAATACCCGCAGGTGGCGGCACCTTTGCCACCTGTCTCTCTGTTGAGAGAAACTTGTAAAGCTTTTACGTCTTGATACACTATTGCTTTTCTGGGTATTGTTTGAAAAGCCTGAGACGTGGTTAACTGTTTTACATGCATATATGACAATTATATAGTGGTATATATGATTATATATGGATTTATATAATCATATATATATTTTGCTGTTAAGTGTGACAGTGATCTTTTTGTGCTGATATTTCAGCTATTACAATATAATGTATATTACCCTGTAAATTAATGTTAAATTAGTAGATTTGTTCATATATATATATTTAATATGTATATGTATTCATATATAGACATAATATGAATACATGATGCAAATACATAATGCTATATAAATATATATATATATATATATATAAAATAAAGTGTGGATTGGTGAGTTGCATCTAGCACTTTAATCTGGTCGTTCGTTAAAAGTGTCATGGCCAGGTTCTTAGATTCTCTTAGCAGTAGTTGTACAGTACTTTTTTGTTTAGATCATTAAGATGTTCGTAGAAAGCTTGCTGCTACCAGTATCAATGAGGATATGCCCCAATGCTCTGTGTGTGTGTAAAATGGAGGGTTGTCCTGAGACGGAAGGGGGGGACCTGAACGTGGTTGAGCACGGCAGCAGGGTCAGGTTTCTCTGCTCGCGTGGCTTTCAGGTGAGTCTCAGTAGGTGCAGGTAGGTATTGAGACAGACGGACTCTGGCAGGCAGAAGGGACGGAGGGCGAAGGGAAGCGTGTACCATACGTAACCACCCAGGAGCTTTCTTCCCCCTGCTTTCTGGTCTTCCACACCAGTATCTGTGTCCTTGTGGAGAATTACAAACAATAACATGGATAATTCTTACAATTATTTCACCACAATACAATGTATCAGTGATGTATAAAAAAAAATAAAGCTGAATTAATTGTTCTAACCTGGGATATGACTGCGTTTCTGATGCTTCTTTGTCTCATTTCCTTTTATGTTTGCTGATGTGAACAGCAGGTAGAAACACACGCTGCATGGACTGTTTAGTGATTTGTAGGTATGTAAAGTTTGCAGGGTGCCACTGAAATAATTAGTTGTCAGTAGTATATTTATATAATTTCCCAAGTATTATCCAGAGTCAGCTGAGCAAACCGCAGTGTGATCATCCAGGACATTTGCCTGGTAGTTCATGATTTCAGCATTTAAAATTGCAAAACCATATGAATTCGTGGTTTAATTATTTTCCACAGATGCCGTCTGGTAGGATTGTAGCTGCATATTTGACCACTGTTGTAGGCAGAAGGCTGCAATCTGAAGAGATGCTCCAAGGTTTAAGGAGCAAACTGAATGTTTAAGATATAAACAAATCTGTTATATCATACAGGTAAAATAATCCCATCACCTGTTGCATTGTGGGTCCAACCTTTTCACGAGAATGAGAATATTTGGGAGTAAGAAGAGGATTTTGCTGATTGTCTGTGTGGTCAATGAGCCCAGTCGACACTCTTCATTCATTCACTATGGCTGAATTCTGCAGCACTAGCACAAGACTAATCTCAAACTTATTATTAAGACTCAACTATTCCTCGTGTTCTGTTTTCATGTACGTGCTCTTATTTCATTATAAATTCGAGGGAAGCAACATTAAAGCCAGTCTACTCAGAGCTGAACTATTATGGGCTGCAGGATTAACAGGGCTGCGTTTTAAACAGGGTTCCTTCTGCTGTGAGTGAGCGCCACCTGGTGGTCGTAAGTCTTGCTGTCGCTCCTGCAGTAAGTCCAGTCAGTGCTTGGTATCTGTTTACTTATACAAAATATATAGTTGATTTCCATGTGAACTGTGAACACAGGAAGCTTGTGAATCGTGTGATTTATTTAAAAGCTCTCTAGTCTCTGTCAGCTCAGGAGAAACATCATCTGTGCATCATCAGCCTCTGTCAGGTTCCAGTCAAACCCGGACTTCCCTCAGGGGACATGCTGCGTCAGGTCTATACTGACATCCAGCAGCAATAATGGTGCAGGAGTTATTCTTGGGGTTGCGATTATAGTTTTGTCACATTCAACTGCACTGTGGCCATGTTTCAAATCAAAAAGTGTCACAAAATGTCTCTTATGACAGCATGTGCAGGAAAAAACAGAAAGTAAGGTTCTGCAAACTTTTAGCTCAACAATAAAAAAAAAACTAAACACATTGGAGAAGTATATTTTATATAAAACTCATGGTGAAGGCAACAGTTTAGGCATCTAGCCATGTCATGTAATCAATGCTTTAGAATAAGGACAGGACGTACTGCTATTCAAAACCTTACACCATCACAGATTGATCTCCATATTAAGCAACCTCTTCAGCAGGAAAACAGCAGGAACTGGCCCCATTCTAGAATAATAGGCAGGTGTAGTACAGAGGGCAACTGTGCAGTAAATGCATTATACGCATTGTTACACAGTATGTCCAAACTGAGGCAAGGCACTAATACAATTTTATTAAGACGGTGGTGAGGCAAACCTTAGAAAAGTCTCTAAAAGTACGTGAAGGCTTTGACTTGACGCATGTCTGAAGACGGCAACAGGACCTTTTCAGCGAGAAGGCAAAACCTGAAAAGTATTGAATACAAATATTTGTGTCTCTCCATTGATTTAAGTTCACTTCAGATAAACCTGTATTTACAAAAAGATTAAATTAACGGAACCGTGAACTTAGTCTATTCCTAGAGAGCAACTGCACCTCAACTGTTACTGTTAAATTGAATTCAGCTAAAATACTTGACAATTCAGTATATGTGCATCTCAAAGCTGCTCTGTACAATATCTTTGACCAAACCTTTCAGTGGTTAAATGGGAGGGAGCTCTATTTGTAAAAAAATATTTTTTCTAATACATCAGTAGATTTGTATTTTAAAATATAAAAGCCTGCATCAGTCTTTGATTTGCTTCCAACTAAGCCAGGCTCTGTAAACATCCTACAGCGGGGTTTGGTCTGTTCGAGTCTTTAGTAAACCAGATGTTTTATTTCAGAGTAGATGAGTGGAAACATGACGGTGCAGGCTCGATACAGGATCGCTCCGCTCTTAAACAACGCCCGGGGTTTGGTGATCCACGACTCAGACTTGAAGTTGAAGTAGACCGCATACAGCGCCACCGCGAAGAAGTGTCCGATCAGGGTCATGGGTTTGGGTGTCAGCCTGGTGGACGCCAGATCATCATTCATTCAAATGCTTTTTTTTTGCAGAAATGAATCCCAGTCCAGGGGGCTATTTGATACTCACACTGAGAGGAGTCCAATGGGTCCAGCAATGCACTCTCCACCAAGCTTGAAGTACTGGAAGCAGGCCTTCCTCAGCTCATGAAGGTAACCTCGTAACACAAAACAAGCACGTGGACGCAATGAGATAGTGAACGTTATCCCTCGGTCAACTCATACTCACATACTCTATGTGCGTTTCTACTGTGTGTGTTATTCCACTCACTGTCTGTGGCCGCAAACAGCTCGTACAGAGCCTGCGCCAACACGTTCACCACAAAAGAATGTGATGACTTGCGTTCCCAGTGGAATTTTTTCTTTGCCTGTTGAGAAGAAGAGGAAAAAAAAAAAATCTGAGCGCACACGTTGGCCTGCAGTCTCTCACCTGCAGCAGAGGGAGTCACAGAACGAGCTGAAGCTCACGTGGTGCCGACTCCAACAGTAACTGCAGCACGTGGCGCGTTTTCGATCCGTTCTCTATATGTTTCCGTGCGATAACCTAAAGACACAGAGGGTCCCGCCGTTCACCTGCAGAATGGTTCTGTCGTCGTACAGATCTGGGATGTTCTGGAGCAGACTCCTCCAGATGCAGACATCGTTGAGAGCGACGCTCATCCCTCCTCCTGTCAGAGGATGCCTCATGTTGTAGGCGTCGCCCAGGAGGAGCACACCTGCACGCGACAGACTGCTGTTGGTCCTGCATCCGTTTTAAGTCATTTATAATTATTAAAAAACACATGGAAATTATTCGGTGAAAGAACGTGCAATTTATTGACAAACAGCTCAATAAATTCCCTCGGTGCATTTCAAGCAGCACCTCAGTCAATAATCCTTCAGTACCTGGCTTGTTGACAGGGGAGGGAGGCAGGAAGCTGGCGGGCATGGACCTGAGTCGATCGTTCTGCAGCGCCACCATGAAAGGCTCCTTTAAATGCTCTGAAGGAACGAGAGAAAGAAAGCACAGGCAGGTCGATCACCCTGCGAAAATCCGAAGGTGTTCCCTGGGCACACGCTCAAGAAAAGGCCTTTTCTTCTGCCGTCTGAATGTAGGTTTATCCGTTTATCAGTGCGACTTGACTCCTGCCATTTCAGCCGGACCGGAGCTGGCGCTTTGATAATGTTGAATTGATATTTCGGCTGAATAGCTGAGCAGACTATGAATGTCAAACCCTTCAACCGCAGTCTCCAGTCTCCATATATTGTTTTCTTTCACCCTCAGCTCAATGAGTGTTCCTCATAAAAGCTTTCCAAAAAGACGACCTTGGGATAACCCTGTTGCACAGCCACACGTCGTCATCCAGCTACGGTTTGTTTGTCAAAAACCCACTTTCTCTTACCTGGCAGCTGTGGGTGTATGTTCTCAGCCATGTACTGGGAGAGGTCACGCGGCATCTCTCCTCTGATGTCCACCAGCACTCTGGTCTGCGAGGACGAGATCTGGTAAATGAGCACTGGGCTTGGGTTTGCCAGCACCAGCTCTGCGTGATTGGCTTTAAACTGGGGACAGTTCTGGGCAGAAGCAGCGATAAGTCAGACAGTTGTTCTGAATCCGATAGCACCGTGATTTATTACAACTGTGGAGGCTATGGAGTTTATGGAGGCTTTTGACTTCACTTCATTTGTAAATCGCTCATGACATTTTCTATAGAATTCAGCAATGGATTGAACACAGAGCTGCAAAATGACTGTCTTGCATTTGAAACATAGCGGCATTATTGTTGCTACCTTCATGAGGCATCCGACAAAGTGAGAGGAGATGCGGGCTTTCCCAGAGACCAGACTCTTCCTGAACTTGGAGAAACAGCCGTCGGCCACCACCGTCAGGGCCGCGTGGATTTCCTACAGGATACCACGTATGTCAGCATAAACGTCCTGCAGACTAGTAAGCTGTGCGTCTACCTCAGAGCCTCCTGCTCTTACCCTGATGTCTCCAGTTTGTTTATCCTTGTACTGGATTCCAGTCACACAGCCGTCCTCTTCCAGCAAACTGGAGACGGTGCCTTCTAGCAGTGTGACACTGGGGGGCACAAATAAACATTTATACAGTTAAACTATCTTGAGTGTGTCATTTTTATTGGGCACAAAGCAGGAAGGCATCCACCCCCCCATCAGTCAGTTGGCACGCGAAGGTTTTATTTGCACAAGTCTACTCACTTTGGCTCAGCCAGCGCTGCTCTCCTCAGGCCCATGATGAATCGACCGTGATGGAAAGCCTGTCCGCACTGGACGCTCCCGTCCTCCTGAGGGTAGGGGATCTCCACCTCCGCTCTGTTCTCCATGTCATGGATCACGTAGCCTTTCACCAGATGGGCATCCAGACCCTCCACTGTACCTGAGGCCAAACACACACACAGCAGGTCGCAGTTCAGTTTCACAGCACATGGTCGTTATCCAGTCAGTTTGTCCTGTCAGTACGGTTCACTGTACTGTAAGTTTGACTTAATGCATAAAGACAATGATGAGTAGCCTTTTATTAAAATGTAAAGTTTGAATGTTCAGACCTTAAATCTCATTTAGAGTTTCCCTTTGAATGTTTACATGATGGTGAATTGCTGTTATAGTCAAACAATAAATTAACTATTTTTTATTTTTTATATTTATTTTTAATGAATAGGGAAAAGCTGAAGTTGTCAGTGCGATCTGTGATCAAGACGTGTCAGCGAATGTAATGGTTTGGTTTATGGGGAGTTATGACGTAAAGATTCATGAACTACAGCGTTATCACCTGAGGAGGGCAGCAGAGACTGTAGATCTGTCACTGACTGGTCAACAACACAAACATTTACACACTGAGCAGAGGCAACAAAGTCTTATCACTACTAACTTTGAATGTCTGGACAGAAATCTCCCAATTCAGTCAATATACACAAAATGTGTGAAGAAAATCAACCGTGTTAAATAAATGTTCTCAACGTGATTGTTTTGCAGTGTTGACTGGCCTGTGTCCGTTACGACCGTTAGTGAGTTAAGCAGCACTTATTTGCCAAGAAATTACTTCAACAAGAAACATATAATGAAAAAAGCAAACAATCTGCTCTAGAACTGTCCCGTCTGAGTGTCACGCTGGTAAAAAAATATATAAAGAAATCATCAGACTTAATGTTGCTAATCCTGATTGGTGCACATAAATATGTGACATCGCCTTTTCCAGTTGAGCCCTGCCCACAACAAAAAACGAATCACAAACAAGAACTAAAGAGAATCTCACATCTCCAATAATTAAAACATTTGACCTTTAACCTCTGAGGCAAGAGCGGCAGCTTCTGTCACTGACCTTCCAGCCCCAGCACTTTGAGAGCCTTGTATCCTCCAGGCTGCAGCAGCTCCCCCACAATTCTGTCAGGCTCCTTCATGTCCCTCTCCACCACCGTGACCCTCCTTCCGTCCCGGGCTAGAACAGCTGCCATTGCTGAGCCCAGGACCCCAGCCCCAACTATGACCACATCTGGCTCCGGTGCCGCGAAGGCAGCACCGGCTGAGGCACTTTCTGAAGCAGAGGTCTCTGTTTCTACTTTTTTCCTTGGTCTCCGAGTCTAAAAACAACACACAATGGACAATCGCATCGTTAATACCTATTTATGAGGCATTAATACCCCTCTGGTTGAAAACATGCATAATTTCTTTCTTTGTCGTCCTTTGTTCAAATAAGCAAATAATCATAAGTAATATCATAATATCAATTCTCTCACCTTTCTCCTGCTCTTCTCCGCTTCCTCGCTCCTCTGTGTGGACGTTTGAGGTATTAAGTGGTTGACGACGGGTAAAAAAGACAAAAAGCTCAGAAGTGACTTATATACCCGAGACGCTCCGAGCGCCTCACCGTGAAAATACCGGATATGTGCGAGCAGCAGCCCGACTGTTAAAAACAAAGTTAAGGCTACGATGATCTCTTTGTACGCCACAGTCAGAAGTGTGTTCGATTTTTTGTAAAGATACGTGAAGCTCGCTATTCCCAAAAAAGTCCACATGGTTCCTGATAATAAAAATGACAGTTGAACTGACGGTGATGATACAGACGCGCCTAAGAATAAGGGTTTTATTTAGGTATTTACGTAAAAAAAGGCTTTGCCGTAAAAAAAAAAAAATACTAGTAACGTATGTTAGTTTTGACTACTTTTTCTTTTTTTAGGTGCAACAAAAACAGCCGTCAAACCCTCAGCGAGCTGTCACCTCTGTCACGTAACACAGCTGTCGGAGAGATGCTGCTGAATAATTTATGCTAATAAGAAACACGGACTACTTCCGATTGGTTGCTTTCACATCCCGCCTCCTCTGTGGCCGAGCAATCCAATCAGAAATGACGTGACAGTGAGCAGAGCTCACGCTATGCGCTTATTGGACACCTAACCCAGCAAGGGGGTCTCCCCTCGGCCGCTGATTGGACAGCGTGCCGGCAGGGATGGTAGTATGATGTGATGTAAGTGGAGAAAAGCGTGTTTCATTTATTGTACATACCAGCATGAGGCAAAGGTGGCGACGCGGACCAAAGATGGTTCGCGTGTCACAGGATGAATAAGTTGCCTGTGGGATTGCATATTATAGCCTAGCTCATTGGTAAAAGACATGTACACAGTTGCCATGGCAACTAAAGCTGCACACTAGTTCAACTTTTATTTCCCTGCAATTGAGAGTTTAACGTACTTTTCACAGCACAATGTTCATTCCTGTTGGTACAACTAAAGCTCAGACGGACGGAGAACAGCAAAGTCCAAGGCTGATTCTAGGAGGGAACCTTATTTACAATTTTACATGCACAAAGTACAAGTTTTCAATAAACCGAACAAATTGCTAGTTATTATTACCAACATCATACAAATGAATTGCAGCCTTATTTGGCTATAATGTTGGGATCTGTTGTAAAAGAATAATAAATAACTTCAAAGCAAAATTCAAATACATCAGATATTCATAAATTAAGCATCAGTAACAACAATAGACATCACTTCATCTAGTTTAGATATTCAGCTATATGACTAGAACAAATCACTAAAAAGCTACTTAATAATAAAGATTTTAAGAAAGTCCCTGTTTTCATAATGTCCGAACATCATATAGAAAATAACGACATGTCAGCTGCCTTGTACTGCTGAAAACCTTTCCATTACATTGCTCACCTACAGTTAAATGACACAAAAGTGTTTATTTTGTACATACGTGTTCAGTGTACTGCTGTCACATCGTAGTATAAACTACAGTAGATAAAATATAACAATAACAACAACGCTGCTGAAAACTAAGGGCTGGAATTAGAGAACTACCTGACAGGAAACTAGAAAGTTTTACTACCTGAAAACATGCGCCTTTACTGACATCTAGTAACAGCGGCATCAAACTACAGCTTAACGTGATCCTACTGTAATGCATTGGCTTGAAAAGTCCAAATCACAAACAGACGGTTTTCTCCAGGCTTTGTATATTTGGGAAGTCAAATTTAAAGTCTTAGAGCAGTTTATAGAGGGTGGTTCACTAGCTGAGGGTTTGTCAGTAAAACCAGTGACCGACAAATACAAGTAAAATATTTTCAATGAAGTCTTTTTTTTCCTCTATAAAATGTGGTGACACCAGCAGAGTCTTGGGATTTAGGCCTGAACCAAAGGGCAAAGCTTTGAGCTGCAGTAAAAGTAATGAGTTATACGCAGTCATAGATATTGTATATCTATACAGAAACTGTATATATTGTAGATTTATTATTTCAATATATATTTAATGTATATACTGAGAGACGAGGATAAAACTGTGTTTTATTAGAAAATTACATCACGAGTGATCCTACACAAGTTACATTAAGCCACATTCTGATTACACATGTGACAAATCGTGACGTGTAACTGAATATACTGTATCTTTACGTTTGTTATCCAGACTGTATTTGAGTTGTATACTTCCTTTGTTAGTGAAAACTACTACAACACTATATTTTTGCCTCCTCGCCACTGCTTATTATATTTATTATATGTAGTGATTAAAGATCGACTCATATTTTTCTTGCTTCCCTGACAGGACCTTGGGTTCTCCATTCCGCTTGATGAAAGCCTGAAAAAAGAAGGACCAAACCTTTTCAGGTCAGAAAATCGTTCTATTCAAATCATGACAGTATTGTAAGGATACTGTCTTTCTGTTTTTTTTTAAAAGGGAATAAAACAAGGATAATGTGTTTAGTTGTGAGACACTGAAAATGGCTCACATAAAACTTGGCAAGCACAATAAACTAGTATCTAAAAGTTTATGAATCCATAACTAATCATACAGAGCAGGCGTCTTACTGTACCTCCATGTCCTCTAATGTGGCAGAACCCTCCACCACCTTCTGTCCAAAACCGTGACTGAAGCTTGAGTATCGCTTCTGGAAAGAAGCCGTTATAGATACTGAAGTAAGATACAATATTACTGATTTATCTTCTAACGTACTTATCTGAAAAGCTCACCTTCACCATCTCACTGACTATCCCGTCCTCAATGATGCGTACAGCATTCCTGAGTCCTCTTGCGAAGGCGTCCATGGCTCCGATGTGAGCGATGAACAGGTCCTCCAGATCAGTGGACTCTCGGCGCACCTTGGCATCAAAGTTCAGGCCTCCTGGCTGCAGACCACCTTGCTCAATGACGGTCTGGAGAAGACAGGAAAAAATGTCACTGTGCGTATGTAAACATAGCTTATACAGAAATGAGTTCACAAATGCCATATTTCTTTAGCAGTGGTGTGTTTTAAAATAAATATTGAGGCCTCCTGTGATCCACTCGTTCAAATCCAACACAATATGGTTTCCTGAAACATCAAATGGCATTAAACTCCAGTTACAAGTCAAACGAACCATCTCACACCTTCATCACCATGGTGGTGTTCCTAACGTCCATGGGGAACTGATCCGTGTCCCAGCCCAGGTCAGGAGAACCGGTGTTTGAGTCAACCGAACCCAGCATCCCAAACCTGGACAGCAACAGGGAAGAACAGACACAGAAAGCGTTTATTGTTTGTGCAGGTGAAGCAGTCGTTGTGGTAAAGATACTGTGGGTGTCCAGTGTTTTGTATAGTTATTATAGCAGTTGTTGTGTCTTACGCAGAGGCCATAACGATGTCATGTTCATAGGAGTGTCCTGCCAGGGTGGTGTGGTTGGGCTCAATGTTCAACTTGAAGTGACTGTCCAGGCCGTAATGCTTTAGAAAACCTATAACACTCATAGCATCTGTTGAAAGGAAACTGCATCGTAAACTTCTTATGTGGGATTAAAAGGCTTTTTTATTGTTTATGTGTCATTTCAGCATCATTACCATAATCATACTGGTGTTTGCAAGGCTCCTTAGGCTTTGGTTCAATGAGAAACTGACACTTTGCGCCGATCTTCTCTTTGTACTCTGGTGACCAATACATAGACACGAAACTATGACACGTTCTTCAGATTCAGAATTCATTATTCGTTCATCATAACACTTACTGACGGCCATCTTGAAGAAGTTGGCCATGTGCTTCAGCTCAGCAGCAACATCCGTATTATGGATGGATAGAAAACCTTCTCGTCCTCCCCAAAACACTGAGAGCACAAATGGTAATTTAATACAGAAAGAGTTCTTGTAATATTTTATATTTAGACCAAAGACAAAAATTCTCATACCAAAGTTTTCTGCACCCAGCTTCTTGGCAATGTCCAGTCCCTTCTTGACCTGAGCACCAGCGTAGGCCAGCACGTGACAGTCAGGGTTGGTGGCTGCACCGTTCATGTACCTGTTACATGGCGTTTTCATGTGAAATGTCTCACCTGGCCATTTTCTCGTGCTGCATACGTGCGTTTCTAACAACCGTAAAACACCGACCTCGGGTGGGCAAAGAGGTTGCAGGTGACCCAGAGAACCTTGACTCCAGTCTGATTCTGCAGCTGCACAGCCAGGTCTGTTATTTCATCCAGATTCTTGTTGGACTCCTCCAGTGTGGAGCCCTCAGGAGCCATGTCTCTGCAGAAACAAAGGAGAATTAAGTCGTCTGATCCTAGAAGGTGTCCTAAAACAAGCACTCTGGCCAATTACCTGTCATGAAACGTGTAATATTTGACCTGCGAAGACAAGTACGAATCGTGAAGACGTTGTACAACATGTAGAAGAGCATATGTAATCTTTTAAAAGCGTAACCAGAGTAGTTCTCTCACGCCAAGCTTAGTGAAAAACTCAAAGGCAGCACGGAGTCGCTTCTTGGCCGACTCCATGGGAGACCCTTCATTCCAGGGTCGATGGAGCGTCTGGAAGCCAAAAGGATCAGCACCTGGAGGGAAAGTAACAATTCAAACAATGAAGCGAAAGACTGATTCTTAGAACAACATTCACCCTAAAAGTGCAAGTGGCCTAAGAGCCCGAAGCTCAGTTCGCTGCCAAATGTGCACAAGAGTGTTTGATGGCTGCTTGTGAACGTGAGCGTTGGCTCGGCTGCTGCTGCTGCACCTGTTCCACAGAAGGAGTGCCAGTAGCAGACGGAGAACCTCAGCCAGTCCTCCATCGTCCTCCCCATGAGCACCTGCACAGAGGAGCAACGCTAGTTATTAGTTTCTATATTCCTCTCACATTATGTCAACGCGCGTCGCATACCTCGTCTGCGTTGTAGTGCTTGAAGCACAGCACATCCCCTGGACCAGCGCTGGGCACATACGGGATCTTGGCGACGCCTGCGCGACATAAACACGTAAACACGTTCACTTTCATAAGCCAACATACACATACGCAGGGAGAAAACCTGACGCACTAGGCCTCCGCGCGGAGATAACGCGCCGCTACTTGTGCGTAACGCGGGCGTTCACCTGGAAAGAAGTCCTCCTGCGCTGCCATGTCCACGGCGCCACAACTTCTGCTGGGGAAGTTTGTCTACGTCCTTCCTCTCGAAACAACACGTGCAATTCCCAGCTCACACGCACGGTGTCACCAAATCCCGTTAAATCAGCGATTGTGTCTGCGTCAGATGAAACGACTGAAGATGTTTTCATAGCAATTACGCGTAAAATAATAATAACAGTTCTACCTGCTGCATCAAGGCATCTAACTCTCTCATCTCTTTATTTTTGATTTAGATTAGATTTAGATTTTCCTGCTGGTGATGAAAAAGCCTCAGACATTCAGATCAACCTGCTTTGACCTTATTGCTTCTATTGTAAAACTTTGTTATAGGAGGCTGTTAAAACTGAACGAGCAGTATAATCCCACACCAGCAAACACAACAACGGCCGATGCTTGTTCAGTACATTGTTTATTTCCGTTACAGTGGTTCTTATATAAAATGTCCGATGCAGAAACATCAACAGAAGTGTAGAAATGATAAAAGAATACACACATAACCCATAAATACATATTAACACCTTTTTATAAAAGTACACATTGTCCTTTAGAGCCTTTGGTCAGGAACATACACCAGGTGGAAACACCGAACATTTGCAGAATAAAAGTTGTCTGTGTATCACTAAAGCACTATAACATTTCTTATCAGCACAGTGTAGACCGCACATGATGCCATCGTGTAGTATGACAGAATGTTTTGCATCATTTTAGGGACGTACCACCCTGCGTGACGACTGTCCATAATCATAACGCTAACGTTTTTGCATAAGATAAAAGGTATGGAAGGCAAATGAAATATAACCAAGCACCAGGCACTGTAGAGCGAGGCACTTGAGCACCTAACACCTCTGGTTTGGCATCATGACGTTTGGCACATGCACGTGTGTGCGTGTCAGAGAGCGTCGGTCCAGGAAAACTCTCACGGCTTCTTCTTAGTAGTGAGGGAGTTAGTTACATTCATTCTCCTCATATTTACACTTCCACAACTTTAATGACAAGGCTTTCGTTTGTCAAATAATAAAAAAAAGTCTCATAGGTTTATTCTTTTCCACCACATAGAAGCATCACTTTTTTTTTGGAGTCTCATGGTTCATCCTTATCCAGGTCGGTGAGAGAAAGAGCTGCTACGATGTGGAGGAGTCCGACTGGCTGAGGTCCTTCTTCCTCTTTTTCTTCTTCTTCTTCCCTCTGCACGGCTTGCAGACGCAGCAAAGGATGCAGGGCGAGGCCAGCAGAAGGAGCGGAGAGGCCACCAGCACAATGATGCTCACCCCCACCAGGATACCCACCACCTGAAGGACATCGGAGCACCAATCAGTACCGCCACACCATCAAATCACCTTCACCTTCTGCAAGACGCCATTAACGGCCGGTCACACCATCTACTGAAGCTGTGGAGGCAGCTAATGAGCTAAAGGGGCAAAAGGGTATGCATGACAAACAGACTGTAAAGCTTGTTGGACCTGTTAGGAAAGGGTGCAGCCGAGTCTGTCCAATGATTTTCAAGAAACAGTCGCTCTGTTGAGCTTCAACTAGCTACACGTAACACAAACAGAAAGTTCACTGGACTCGGTGCTAATCGTGTGAAAGCAGCATTAGAACGGGGAAAAGGAGAATGAAAGTAGGTTTGGTGACCAGTTGTAATCATGTTGTTGAATGAACAATGTCATTACTGGGCAGGAATTTGGGGATTAGCCCAGCTTAACGTCTGCTGAAGGACTATTTGGCCACACTGGTGGAAAACAAAGCAGTTACAACAACTTTCTAGGTCTTTACATAGAAATTCTGGAACAAATCTTTCACCTCTGCTCTGATAATGGTTGAGAGCTGAAGTTCAAACTGTGTAAAGCGTTTGTTTGGATTTAGGTTCTCACATAAAGTAAAACAGCCAGAACGGATGTTTACGTCCTGCTCGGGCTCCTCTAATGTCCTCTTTGGCGATGACTCCAGCAGTAACTACAGTAATTGAACTGACAGCCAAACAGTGCAGCTGGGATAGACTCCAAAATCTTTAACTTCCAGCCCTGGTGGTGTGTGTGACACAGTTTTACAAAAATCAAACCCATGCGTGGAATAACCCACCATGCACATACGGGGCTGATGCTTTCACGCAGTCACAGCATCACTGCAACCCTGAAATCATTACTATGTTCTCTGCTGCCTACTGGGTGGCCTCACCTGTGTTCTGTTCCACATAACGGAGGCCCTGGAGTGTCCCAGCTTGTTTCTGCATGGACCCTTATCATAATGCCTCAGGAAGATGTCACCCTGCATCGTAAAAAATGTAAAGATGAAAGGAATCTACTATCAGTCAAAGACAAAATAGAGAAAGTAAAATGAAAGCACGCATAGCTACAGGGTATATTCATCTAGTGCTCAAAACCGTGCATGACGTGTTTGGCTGCGGGGGGAAACTCACATCCAGACTCTGCAGACAGTACCAGCAGAAGGTGTGTTTGCAGCTCTTACACAGCATCTGTGCACAGCCCTGGTTCCTCTCGATGTAGGTTCCACACATCGGGCACTGCTTGATGGGCGTGTCGGAGATGCTGTCGGAGCGGACCCTGCGGATGCACGGGAAAGATGGAGGAGAGACGCTGCGTGAGGTACAGCCGTAGCATCTGAATAAAGGGTTGGCATCAACAATCAACTGGGTTTATTATGGGAGTCAAATGACCAAACACTCGGCTGACTGACCTGCTTTCGTGAGAGGCTGAGTGCAGCATCATGGGCTGGTGTTGGGGGCAGGTGTGGCTGTCTTCCCAGGGCCCTCTGCACCCAGAACAGAAGACGGCGTGACAGGTCAGACAGGGCACAGCGGTGGGCTGGCCCTCGGTGCTGGACTGCACACTGCACACCGCCTGGCATTCAAGCACCGGGCACCAGGCTTTACTGGGGTCCAACTTCACTCCTGCAGAAAGTATAGAACACACGTGAATGCACATCTCTAAAGCAGGAGAAAAGATATTAAATACATGTCTCCTCTGTAGCCAAGTGATATTAGCCAGTATTTTAGACAGGACTAGATTTTTAATTTATTCAATGATGTGAATATGAATCATACCAGAAACTAAAACAGTTGCCAAAAAACCTGTATATTCCAGTAATAAAAGTGATTTGTGGTCAGAGAGGACAATAACTATTATCTGTGTCACAGCAAAAACTAAAAGTAAAAAACAACCAATGTTGCTACAAAGGTAGCTTGAATGTCAACAGAACCCTACAGTATTTCATCAGACACTGTTTCTGCCCCCAAGCACCCAGAGCAGGAGCCAACAAAATAACCGTCTGTAAAAATCAATTTAAGCTCTATTACAGCTTGTGTTGTTGAAGTTTCTGAACGTATTACAGCTGCAGTTTCAGTGACCTCCAGGCCATTTGGTTAATTTGCTATTACAGACCTCTTTCAAACTTCAGGCGCTGGTACAGCTTCACTCGATCCACTGGAGCCAAGCTGGCAATCTGCAACCAAAGAGCACATCCGGGGTCTTCACTTGATGCAACGTGAAACATTTATGTTTATGGCAGAAAGTGGGGGCTGCCTTGGTCAGTATGTTAAATCTATCTCGCAGGGTTTCACTTTCCGTCTGTCCACATGACCTCCTCTGACCCTACACACTCACAAGCTGCAGGAAATGTCCTCACAAGTGTCATAAAGGATGAACACGCAGGTGTTTCCCAACACTAAATCTGAGTGACTCCAGCCCACACAGACTGAAAATCCAACTTCATCTTTCTTTAGAAGCTTGCTTGCAGCACACCGGACTGCAAATACCATACCAGGAAATTCAAAGAATATTCCAACAATGTTTTCACTGAAAATATTTTGTTTGTGTTTGTGCATCAACAATGATTTCAGTACATCACGGCCTCTGAAATTCTTCACCGTTTTGGTTTCGCTCGTGACCTACAAACGCCGCTGGGTTTAAACAGAGCGTACCTCAGAGTCCAGTAGCGCTCCAGTCTCGTGGCAGGCCATGTCGGGGCAGGTGATGGGAGCCCCCCCACCCTCCATAATGGCCAGCTGTACATACTGTTGCAAACACTGGAGAGCGGACAAAACAGGAAATACGTTTCAAAAGAAGATCTATGAATGAGAAATAGAATGAAATGCAAAAGACAAAAAGAAACAAAATAGCTGTTGCGCAAACTACATCATAGTAAAGGCCACATAAACACCATTATCTGTATTCACGTGTCAGAGGTCACATGATACGTCAGCCATTAAGTGTGGAAGAGCAGGGGGAACTATATAAAAATTGCGCAAAGAGAGACAGTTTTGAGGAAACGAAAATAAAAACACATGAACGTCAGCCTTGTGCGGCACACGAAGAACACACTCCTCGAGATCACAAAAGGTTCAGATGCGATCATGTGTGGATCATGTGCTTTCTCAATAAGCATGATGCAGTGCTCATAAAAACATTCGACTGGAATTAAGAACACACACACAAAGAGTCTGTGCTCGCGATCGACTGGAGGAGCTACACTCGTAGAATTCACAGAATGCAGCCGATAAGCAGTGTTTACGCTCCCGGTTCCCTTGGTTTCCCAGGAGCGAACGCGGAGCCAGCAATTAACTAACTATCAGGTAACATCTCTATACTAGGCATGCATTTATTAGACACTGCTGCAGTGTTTAACTCCTGCGATTCTGTAATAAATATGAATAAGCTCAAAAAGATTGAGTTTCAGGAATTTAGCAAAACAAGTTTCACTGATCAAACCAAATTCTAGGGAGAGTTCACAGCAAGTAAATTAAAGAAAATCTGTTTCTTCGTTGCTTTCTTCGTTGATCATCCGAACACTGGAGGTTTGCCTAAACTTCCCAAAAGAAAGTGTGGAGGTGTGTTTTTCTTTTGAAACCGCAAAAAGTGACTAAAACATGCAGCAAACTACTACTGTACTGAAGTGAAGTGAATCCATCTACTGTACTCACTGCTGTGCAGAAGTGACAGCTGCAGCTCTGCAGTTCCCTGGTAGCCTCCGGTGGCTGCTCACTGAGACACAGCTTGCAGAAGACCTTTGGCCCCAGCTGGATGTCGGCGGCGTCCGTCGGGGTCCCTGGTGCCGAATCCCCGGCTTCCTGACGTAAGGTGGGGCTGCTGGCCATGGTGGAGCCAGGTAGGCAGGGAAGGAGGGATGGAAGACGAAGTCAGGCTGCTCCTATCCTTTCTGCTGGGGACGTGGAGGAGCTACAGCCCCCATCTTCCTGAAAACAGATATTACGCTCATCGGTGTGTTCCGTCAACAAAGGTGTAGCGCTTCCCCATTATGTTCACACAACAACTGCCAGGCCTTGTGACAACACTACACCCTCTTCCTGGTATATGGTACACCAAGCGAGATGACTTTACCCTTCCCAGAAGCAACACACAGTGTTTTGATACCTGAGAGGTGATTAGTCACCATTTAAAGCTGTGCGGGGCATGAAGAAACACGTAATTATGAATAATAACTGCAGCAACACTGATTACTCATCACGTTGGCTGCATCTCCAGAAACGACTGTCAAAGTCCAGCACCGCTGCGCTGGCTCAACCTACTTTACTGTCCAGTGCCTCCTTCGTTCTGACAGGATTAACGAAGTGTAAATCATTTTCGAAACATGGTCAATATTAGCTAGTGCAGCTCCCAGCTCCCTGTGTGTCATTAAAATGGGAAGGAGGCTGGCTTTTTGTTTCATAGATGACTGTTTCAGTTAATGCAAAGAGGTGACAACTAAATGTGAAACTGGACAAATCAGCCTTTCCCAACAACTGCCACCTGCAGAACAAGTTTTTTGGTATTTCATTCTCTTTTTGAGACAAGCTGCTATTATAGCATAGTTGATATTATTGGTTACTGATCATAAATAATGTATTTTGGGACAGCAGGGCAGAGTTTATACTGTAATACAATACCAGGCTAATCTGGTTTTAAAAGCAGCTGAAATCAGCAGCTCCTGCAAAAATATCACCCTTTTGGTTGATTTCATCTGTCCAATCACACCAACCATGAGGAATAATAATGTTCTAATCTGGGCTTTGAAGTTAATCCTGTAGACACAGAACAGGGTCACGCAGGAAGCTGGCGTTAAAAACACACTGTGCAGCCTGATCACACACACACACACACACACACACACACACATATAATGTTCTCTGTTTGAGCAGCCTGTAAAATTTGGGAGCAGCCCAATCAATAAAGTGATCACAACCACCGGTGTCCTAAATGTTTCAGTGCGTGACCTGCTTATATGCTACTGATCGGAGGTGGCATGCGAGCGAATCCCTGTCAGCAGAGACTGTGCAACAGCCCACGGCGGCTATTTGTGCACCGTCATGTCGGATCCCGCACTTCTTGCAGAAACGTAGGTTGAGTCGGCCGCAGTCATCACCTCGCAACACTCTGAGCAGCCTCTCCTGTCCTGCCCCAGCGCAACCAGTCGCGTTTCCCACATGGGAAAATCACAGGCTTCAGAATTTGATAACAGCCTGCAACTTCTAGGTTTGGAGCCACTAGAGATTTCAAATTATGTTCAGTATGAGGTTGTTTAATGGGATTCATCAGCACTTCTTGAATCCAATGACCACACTGTTCTGAATCTGAGTCCAAAATAATAAATACCCATAAAAAGTCACACAAGTCAAAATCACTTTTAACCTTGGCCTTTAAAAACCCTATCTAGGACCGGTGTGGCTGCTCCAGACACGCTGAGACTAAGACCCCACGTTTGGACTTGAATCTCCCCTGTTGGACGCTATTCATTAATCAAAACCCCCCTTGTATGCCAACATTTCCCTGTAGGTGCGGCGCTGACCAGATCCAGCCACAGAGAGCGCAGGGATCAAAGCCTCAGTGTTGACCAAACAGGCAGAGCAGGAAAACCAGTTCTGCCCGGTGGAAAGCTGCTGCTCCTACACAGGCAGCCACTGTGATGGGAAGGAACCAGCTGGGACTGTGAAGCACAATTTACACTGTATGCCATCATTTACACAGCTGCAACCCCCCCCCCCCCCCCTGTCTGCCTGTCTTGTCCCTCTCTCCCTATGGATCTGGAGGCCCAGCAACCTGTGTGTTGTGTGTTCTGGGGAAGAGCAGATAAAGAGAAGTTTAAGTCTGTCACTTTGACGTGACAACTCAGGTTTTTTTTCCACTTCTGCTGAATTCTCGCTTCGAGGCTGCAGATTCCCATAGATTGAAAGTGAAACGCACGAAGGGATGGTTTAGGGCGTGAGCGGCGCAGACAGATGAGTGAGAGAACGACGGGAGCTCCTACCTTGTTGCCCGCTGATCGCTGGGTGTAGCAGCTGCCTGAGTCCCGATCATCCACAGCCGCAGTGGCTCAGACGCTCTGTGATCGCGATGAACTCGGCACTGACACACACACAAACTAAATCCAAGTTACACGACCGTGACTGTGTGTGTGTGTGTGTTTGTGTGTACGTCTGCTGGTATGTGTGTCAATCCTGCTCCTGCGTTTTGTTTCGAACCAGGAAGTCCCACGGCTGGTTATTCCTCTAATCTCGTGCTGCTTTCACGGCTGTCGGAAAAAAAGACCTCACGCGGGTGTGAGCGTTGCGTTGGCGCCCCCTGTGTTCAGCAGTGGTATAATAATGGTTTCAGTTTTCTTATACATTTAGGATGATACGATCCCTCTTCAAGCTAAACCAACTCCGCCTTGTTCGAGCACAAAACATTCATAGGCCCGTTCAACGAGCCAAAAGCCTGGCGGGCACGGAAAAGTCAGTACAACGGTTATAAATGACGTTCAGACCACTCAACACTTTCACGTATAGTATGACGACAGGCTTGTATCGCGCTGTCACTGTACTGTGTTTATGTAATGTCAGACATTTCACAGAACAAAGTCCCTTTTCTCATCTCCATCTATTTTTGAACCTTACTTGTTTTATAGCAGCTAAGTACCGCCCACACCTTAACTCCGCCCACTTTACTATACCACAACAACACGGCCTGCCCTGAAAGCATGTCATCATAACTCACGCGCTGCAGATAGATTATATGAACACAAGTGCATTTCCCGTAACGCGTTGCATAGCAGGTGCTTGAGCTGCTCCGAAGCTCTGACATATTACATGTGCTGCTCTTATATTTGAGCAGGCCTTGTTCGGTACTGTAATTACACGCACATCATCAGTAGTTGCATCTTTCCTCTTTTGTGAGAAAAGTCCAGAAGTATTACGCCATTTAAGTGATATGTATTTAAATGCTCCTATTTAAACTTGGAACAGTCTCGCGAATCACGCAACAGTATGCAACGACATCAGCTAAAGAGAAAGTAACCCGCAGGCTGGAAACTCCAGGCTGAAGTGCGCATGCGTATTTACTGCTTAATGCCATATTTAAGTACTAATAAACAACGAGAACAAGGAGAGATTAGTCTTCGCATGGCATTATGCACTAAAATCATTTTTATTCAGCTTCCAACTTGAGGGTAAAGGCGACTTCTCAGTATGTCGTGTCAGCTAAAGAGAAAGTCACCTGCAGGCTGGAAACTCCACGCTAAAGTGCGCATGCGTGTTTCCGGGAGCTGTGTGTGTGGGGGGGGGGGGCATAGCCTATATCAGTCAGAGTTATCCCTTTATAGTAATAGAATAACAGCTGTGCGGCGCGAGTCATGGCCAGCTTCGACCCTTCTCACCCGAGCCCGGTCAGTAACGGCCCAACGAACATGAAGGAAAGTGCTTCGACGAATCAGGTGCGACTTGTCTTGTCATTTTAGTGGAACGTGTTTCTGTGTATCTATAAACCTAATCGTGTGGATGAAGGTCGCAAGCAGCTGTTTTGGAGTTTCACGTTTTTAGGGTTGTTTATTTATTTATTTATTTGTAAGGATTGTTTTATACAATGAGGATCAAATCCAACAGGCTGCTCTAAATCCAGTTTTGGTTTGTGATACAGCACGAGATATGCCCATTTCCGTGTTTTATTTGTTGCGGGGTTTTTTTTTTCCCGTCCACTGCAAGAGAAAAAAAAAAGTTCCCCTCCTCAGCGACTTGACTATAGCAAGCGCAGAAATCTGTGAGCGACCTAGAAAAAACGGCGCAGTTTGACGTGGCCTGAGCAGAATAACCTGCTCACAGCTGTTGAAGGCTGTTGCCACTGGCTGACAGCGTATAACACAGATGTCCCCCCCCTCGTCTCCCCCAGGTGCTGCCCTTGAAAGCCTCCAACATGCAGAGGCTCATCCAGGTGGTGCAGCGTGCGGCGCTGAAGAGCGGCAGAAGAGCCTGTCAGCTGTTCTGCTGTCCTGTGGACGCTCTGCCTTGTGAGAAACCTGCACGGTGCCCAGGTAATCAGCCTTTACAGCATCACTTTGATCATTGCACTACGCTCGTTTGTTTTAAGCCGATTTCAATATTACAAAGGAACTTGATTAATAAAATATCACCTGTGGTGTTGTCTTTAAAGGTCCAGAGCCTCAGCCTACAGAGCCAAAGACTCCACAAGGTATTTTTTACTTTCACTAGTCACAGATTTCTGTGTCTTGATGTGTCAGTAGCTTTTTCTGTGAGCAGACAGTGATAAAAAACATTCTCTAGAATTTCAGGAACTTCATGGCTGTGACGTATTTCTGTTATTACGTTACTCTGGAATGACTTCCCTTTCTTACATTTTCTTCCCCTTCCCACCCACAGTAGCACTCACGAGTCCGCCATCCACCATTTTGATACTGAACATCAGCAACTCCACTCTGATTGATTGCGTCATTGGGCACGAGGCCTACGCGTCTACGGCTGTGGAGAGTCAGCCTCTAATGCAGGAATCTGCTCTTCATACGGACGGTGGGTAACTGCAAACTGTTATATAATTTGCCTTTTTAAAACATATCAGCGCTCTGAAAGAACAATGGTCTGATTTGTTCGTTTGTGTTTTACAGATCAGACGACGTGCAGCTGCAGCCATGGACACCTAGGTGCAGCGCAGGCGTCTCCTCCTCTGCAACGTGCCTCGTCTTCCGTTTCATCACAAGACCCTCCAAGTATCAACATCCACGGCTCCCATCTCAACTACGTCATCATCGGAGACAACAACTACATGCACGCCGAGCACTTGACGGAAGCAGAAGCACCACTGCTGTGAGGCTTCGGACCTGACAGTTGATACAGACACTACACACGGTTGTGTTTAGGTGAAACATTCACTTCACTGTGCTGACCACTTATTTTGGGTTATGACATGTAAATAAGTGTTGTTTTTAATCTCTTATATCAATTTTTTAATTTAATAATCAGAATGTTAAAATCTGTAAAAATGGCAGTGAAGATTAAACAGGAAATTTGGTTGCTAGAAATTAGACAATATTTAATTTCTACTGAGCTCATGTCTGTTGTAAATACATTTAGATTATTGTAAGGCTGAGGTGTTGTTTTTAACATAACTTGGTCTCTAGCCCACATTTGAGTCATGATTTTCAAAGCATAACCACAGTCAGTTACGCTGCTACCAGTGATGTAAACGCTCCAGCACACGTCAGCTCCACAAACCTTATCCAGAAATATGCCAAGGGGTTTCCTGTTTTGCAAGGCTGGGACTTCTGTCCATCGTCAGAAATGAGGACACACAGCTGGAAGCAACGGGAAAGTTTGCAGGACTTTCAAGTTTGACTTTCTAATGACTCACATCTCCACTCAGCGCAATATGCGGTGTGTCCTGTGGTCTGACATGCTTTTATTATTATGACGTACTTTTCTTGAATTGTATATTGTCTGACTGCATATACAGTACAAAAACACAGCGTGCCTGTATTTACATCTTTATCATGTCATAGAGTAGGTCAAGCTGTTGACTTTCTGTATGTTAAAAATGTTTGGCCCATGGTCAATAACAGTAGTAACTAACTATGTAGTAGTTTTGTTTTATTTTTGTTATTTTTTGTATTTTTATATTTGACATGTTATGAAAGGAGTGTTTGATTTCTAGTATTCAGATTGTGTTGTTCATAAAATATGGAGTTTCAACCCAAATGCTACCATTGTACCAGTTCGTATATAGTATTATATGATGATGATGACAAAATGTGTTTAACTTATTTTTTTAAATATTTTTTATTTAAAAGTGAAGACTGAACATTTGTCTGTAATTGCATTACAGTTGAATAAAGACATTATTTCACTGTTGAAAAGCGAATCATTTCTTCTTCTTCTTCTTTACTTCTTTCTTCTTCTTGCCTTTCTTGCCGTCCTCTGCTTTTTTAAAAGTTCCGAGGCCTCTGCGGACCATGCAGCCTCTCCACCAGGCCTGTAGCTGCATCGTCAAAGGAATAAGAGAATAAAGAATGAGAGAACTAAAGAGAAATAAAGAATGTAAGCTGTGATCGTTACCTTTGTAGCAGCTCTGGCCTGTCCCTGCTGTCTGCGCACTTCCTCCTGCTCCTCTCTGTCCTCCATCACGACCTGCTCCATCTCCCTGAACTGAACGTACATCACGCATCTAATTAAAGGTCATCTGAGTGGAACAGCAGTGTAGTGACCAGCACTGGTGCTGCTCACCTTCCTCCTCATCTCTGACAGTTTGTCCCAGTTCACTGTTCTTTTGCAGGACACACTGTTGAGCTGCTGCTCCTTCTCTTCTAGCATTCGGACAGTGAGCTGCTGCCACTGCTGCAGTTGCTGCTGCAACTTCTGATCAAAGGCAATAATCGGATCGAAATTAGCAGCAGTTAATTACATATTATTTAAAAATATAAACTACTGCAGACACTACAACAAAACACAAGGAAACAATAGCAAGAAAACCAGAGGAACACCTATAAAATATTGTTTGCGTTGCACATCAATACATGCAAAACAGATTATAGCTACAGTGATAAACAGGTATGAAGACCCCTAGTGGCCTGAAATTATTCCATCCACAGCTTGTTAGCATACAGCAATCAAATTATGATGGCTTATTAAACACGAAGCTGCATCTAAGGTGTTCAGATGATATAGTAGTGTGAATTAAAATGACCTCTTGCTGATTTTGCAGGAATTTCACTGACTCCTCGTGAATTGTCGCCTCCTCCTTCAGCTGTTTCTGCAGCAGCTGAAATAAAAGGACACTGACGTTCAACTCTAGAAATTCACTCTCTGCACTCTGATCAGTCAGAGCACGGGCCTGATCACGACTGAACGGGAACAGATGTCAGTCTGTCAGACTCACCTCCAGCTGCTCCTCCAGCACCTTCTCAGCCTTGCTGGTCTCTTTTTGTGCCAGCTGGAGTTGCAACTCCATGTTGTTTTCTGCAGCCCTCTTCCTGCTGGCAATTTCTAATGTCTGTGCACAAACCTGCTCCTTTAGGTATCTGCTCTCCTGTTTCAACACCTGAGGAGGGTATGTAAGTACTGAAGTATAGGAGCGTTTGGAAATTCACAGCATGTTAATGGCTCACATGTTTGATTTTGTACTACAAAAAATACGAAAATGAATCCATTGCCTTTCAACCCCAAATAAACATTTGCATGGGCAGTTACTGAAATTTAGTGTGCTCTCACATTTATGTGCTGTGTTTTCTGTCTGAGTTCCTCTTGTCGTCTGTGCAGAGCATCATGTCTCTGTTTCAGCTCTTTTTCATTCTCTCTGGGTGGAGAGACACACGTTAAAAATGCAACTCCAACATCTTTCTTTACTCCCTTCGCTCTTCTTATAACCTGTGTTCCAGGGTCAGAGATCACATCTTGTCCAGCTGAATGACAAGTGTTTTAATTACGACTGACATAATGATGCAGAGCTGAACCTTTTCGTGTCCTCAGCCATCTTCTTCTGCTCTTCTTCCTCCACAACGTCCAATATGGAGCTGAATCCCTGCTCCCCCTCGAGCTGTAAGTGCAGCTTATACACCTGCTGTGAAATGTACTGACTGCTCAGAGAGAAACCAAGTCAGTGAAATTGCTCTGCGCAACCTAAGGTTTCTCTAATTCCTTCCAGCGTGCTACTCACCAGTCCCTTCTCAGCTTGGCGAGCCTTGCTCTCTCCTAAACAGACACGCACAGTGAAATGTGACTTTAGTTTCGTGAACGCAGATCAAACAGCGGAGTGGAAAGCAGCTCACCTGTCCTGCGTCTGCTCTCAGAGTGTGTCCCAGTATGTCCAGCTGCTGTGAGCAGTCCTCCAGTACAGCTGCAAGGCCGAGACTCTGCATCCGGCTTAAAGTCATCCTGTGGAAAGGCAGCGCACGAGAAACAGAAAAAGTAAGACAAGGCCCCAGTTTCTCTGTGAAGTATTGACTCATCAGTAAACCGACTTTACCTAAGCTTAAAGGTATTAACAGCTGAAGTTTAGTGTAGCGCTTCCGATAGTGCCGTGGGAGCTCGTAAACTAAGCTAGCTGATGTCATTAGTGTGCAGTAAACCAAGCAATCGTTATTAAGGAATTATAATTAAGGAAATTAAGGAAAAGGCGACATAAACTGCAACAGATACAGATAAAAGCGGCGACTTACTTCAGTTTTCTGTGTAACACCGCCGCAAAGCATCGGTGCGGCCAGCTTCACAGTGTAAGCGTTTCTATGGTAACATATGAAGCCAATGTTTTTTTTTTGTTTTTTTTCCTCCCCAAGCTTTATTGAAGGAGCCTAAAAGGACAAAATAACAATTTGGTAAACATTTCCCCCCATTATTTAATAATTATAAACACATAACATTTCTTTCACATTTTATAACCCTTTGAGCATTATTAACATGTAGCCGCAGAGAGCTAATAATGTTACAGTTCCACCTGACACTGTAAATAAATTAAATTGATGGTATCTGCATTAAAGGAATTTGTACTGCAGTTTTTAAACACACAAACTATTTAACAATAAAAGCTACAAAGACGCCGATCAGATATTGCGTTACAGTTTATTGTTGCAGTCATCATTTGTTGCACTCTCTGCAGGGAGTTACAGCACAAAGGTAAATACAGACTGAAGGTACAAGCTACACTGTAGTACATGCATGATGCTGTCAGTCGCCCCGTGAGGCTCGTCCTGTGGTCGTTCCACTCTCTCTCTCTTCTCTCTTCAACTGACATGAGCTTCTGTCTCACTGCTCTACAGCTCTGCCATTGTCCAAGGTGTCACCGGTGCAGCGCTCATACGAGATCTACAAACACACTATTACAAACGAAGTATGTACAGTAGCAGTAGATGATTGTTAAACATATGATTGGGACAATAAAAGGCTTTTTATAAGGCAGAAATGTCTCAGGAGATTGTAGAATTAAACCGACCACTTGTATTTCTGCTTGTGTATAAGACTCTGACTTATGACAGTTATATATTAATAACATATAGTATGTGTCTGTTAAACGTTTTGCTTCCTATATGAGCTGGATTTCAGGGACTGCACATTTCAACCAAAATGCAGAGATTACGATTTCTGACTCTCTCTTATAGAATAGAAAAACAAATATAATATTTTTATTAGAATGAATAATAATTATTTATTTTACATGTCAATGATTAAAAAGGCAAGTTTAAAACATTACACACATGCTGCTGTGAGTGATGCTTTCTGTTCTTGCATCCTTCTACATCTGAACGAGAAAAATAAAGTCGTTTTGCTCATTCTGCATGTATGACTTCTGCTTGTGCCCTGGGAGTCTGAGGTCATGAGAAGCTGTTATGTATACATGTAATATATTCAGTCCTTAAAGAGAAACGTCCCTGATGTTCAGCTTCTTATTGTTCCACTTAAAGGAATACATGCACACGCACGTCCCTGTTTTTAGCTGAAAAACTAAACTGGTGATCTCGTCATGGAGTCATCTGAACAAGCTGATGGAGGAGCATGTCCATCAAGACTAGTTTACACAGTTGGATATTCCCAGGGGAGCTCCCACATTCTGGAGCCTGAACCCGATTATTAGTATTTGTTGGACTCAAAATACTAAATCACTAGATTTACACACTGTACTGGTGAAGAAGATGAGCTGAGCTTAAATTAATCACTCAGTGATGTGTAAGTTTACCCCTGAGTGCTGTAGATAAGACAGATTTGAAATGTTATATTCCCATTACCACACATGTGGTATATTAGCTCAAACATGACATTTCTTCCTTTGGGTGATTCTAACAGAAGAAAATACTATTTGGCACATAATCTGCATGAAATGATGTTTTTTCCATTTAATATGAAACATGAAACAAAGACCTTTTTATGTGAGTCATCTGGATAAACAGAATATATGTTGGAGTTTCTTGTGAAAGAAAACTAGTGGACAGTCACACTGAGACTTAGCAAAATAACCCATTAGAAACAACGGACAACTTATTATCAATCAATCATTTACTGTATACATATGTAAAAAAGTAAATTGAGCCCATACAAAAAGTAAGGTTTAATATTTCCTATTTCCTTGAGTGTCTCTCTTGCTTTACTTTACAGCATGGTCTCTGATGATCACTCCATGCGTCTCCTGCAGTTCCAGGAAGACAGACGGACATCAGTCCTTCTTCTACTTTGTGCTTATTGAATTAAATTTGGACCACGCTGCTGTGCCATCAGAGGGAAGGAAGCTCTGTCCGCTGTGAGGCCTTGTCGTTGTCTTCTTAGTCAAAAGTCTGAGATCAGAGTTAGGATCTTATACTTAGGACCCAGCAACAAAAGAACAAGTCCAGCATCGTCTCATCATCCCAACTAGTATAGTACACATGTGCCATTAGAGCTGGAAGAGGCCAGAGACAATCTCAAATCTCGTTGATTGTCCGCTCCGAAGGTCGGTACTCCTCCCTTCCTTTGGGGGAGGACATGTAGAAGGACTGGGTCTTGCGTTTTAAGCGAGCTCGCTTGTTGGCCAGTGACAGACTGTGCTTACTGGAGGCGATAATGTCAGAGATGAACTTCTTGCAGTCCACGCACACCTCCATGGTGGCCCAGTCCTCTGTCAGCTCTGGGGGAAGCTCCAGTTCCTCGTGGGACTTTAAGGAGCCATGCTTTGAAAGCCTAAAAACGACAAAACCTGTGTTTTAAAAGCAGTTCAACTGAGATGCAACATGAAGTGGTACGCTTTATTTCTATTACATAATTGATGACGTAATATGCATTTAACCCACTAGATGTCAGTGTCAGTGTGCTGACCATCAAACAATACTAACTGAAAGAACATGTAGAAAATCTGAACTGTTTTGCTTTTACTGTGTTTTAGTTAGTTGTGTGTACAAATACTGAAGGTATACAACAGCTGCACTGTACATACTGCGTGTATCTACAGCCACACTGTTCATTCCACTAAAATATAAATACATTAGACATAATCTGTACATAAAATATGCGTCTGAATAATGTAATAATTGTGTTAATACAGTAGTTCTCACTTGGACATGGCCTTGTGGACGCCGTGGCGCTGTGGGCTACTGGAGGACTTGTCCGATTTAGCAGCAGCTGCTGCTCCCGGAGCTTTTCCGGCTCCTTTAGACGTTTCTGTTGTTGCTACGGTTGTTGAGGGGGATGCCGCGGCCCCTCCCGCTACCGAAGGCCCTGGCTCGTCGGCCACAGAGAGCCCTTGTCCGACAGCAAGCATAGCACTCACCCTCTCCCTGGGCAGAGTCTTAGTGGAGCCAATGGAGTAAATGGGCAAACTAGAATAAGGTTTGGATGGCAGCCGCATCTGTTGGAGAGAGACGGTATGAATTTAAATAAGAGGAATAATGATCATGGAGAAACCACATCAAGGCAAACTATTTGTTATTACGACGCTGGACGTGCAGTGGTTACCAAGGTAAAAGACTGGCTCGTTCATTTATTCTAGATGACTCACCTTTTTGCAACACTGGGAACACACTTGTCTGCAAGTAGCAAAGAGAAAGTGGTAAATGAAAGAATGGATGCTTCTTTAGTTAGTTATGATAATTTTCACACAAGGTATAGATAATAATTTCAAATATTTTACTTTTTGCAAAACTGGCAGATGTAGGACCAAGTGAAAAAAGAAAACCTTTTGGTTCGGCAACAGAAACAAAGCTGCAAGAAATGACGAGGAATAGAAAACGTTAGAATAAAAATAACATGACATAACCCAAACTGCTGGCATTAGGAATTCGTTTTAATAACAGCGGTACCTTTCCCTTCTTCATGGCATGGTAGATCTCTTTGTACTGCTGGAATTTCTCCAGCTCTGCCTTAACCAGCACCTGTCTGATGTGCATCACCTCCTCCACTGTGAGAGACAGACACTCCACAGGGAAACAGAACTCCTCCTGGAACAACACACACACACACACACACACACACACACACACACCAGCACACAGGACTCAGTGTTCATCGTTCAGTCCACGAACAGTGGTCCCTCTGTCCTGTACCTATCAGAGCAGTGTGTGTGGGTCCAGCCTACATTTGAGTTGTAAAAAGTTCTCATTGTTCCCCGAAGAAACTGTCGAATTCAGATTCAGACGGTGCTCCCAGCAGGTAAACAACTGATGGGTCATTGTGAACATCTCACACACTTATTCTGCTTTATTCAAATATAATAATAATCATATTTGTTACAAAATATAGGCACCAACAATGAACTTCTAAGAATTTTCCTTCAAATCTGTTTTTGATTCTTTTGCCCTATTTTCTTTACCACTTCTTTTCTGCCAACTAGCAACAGATACAATCAATATAACAAATATGTCTTGGTCTAAAATCAAATTAGCCAAAAAATATTTATTCTGTGTGTAGAAAAGAGCAAAATGAAGCTAAGAAGTCAACCTGAACAAGAGAGGGTTGATGTGTGCATATGCGGATTTGCACAGTGGAGCTGGTGACAGAACGAGGAAGGGGACGTAATCCAGGAAGAGGCAAATCACGGAAACCAACTCACCAGAGACTTTGAACTCTGCTTGGAGGGCGGCTGAAACTGGCGGACGTTAGTTGGGGTTTCCTTCTCGATAGAGTGTCTCCTCTGGGGGGTCTGGCGCCTTTCTGGTTGTGGCGTGGAGGAGATTGGCAGGAACATGGGGGGAGCTGGTATTTAGAGCCACAGGAGAGAATAAGAATATTTAAGACTGGTTAACTATAAACATGTATAAACATGGGTTAAGTCCCAAGAACATCCAGTCACAAGAAACACTTGCTGAGTCTATATTCAAACTTCAGTGTGATTCTTGACTCACTTTTCTTCCCCACGGCAGATTCTGGGGACGTATCATCCATCAGAGATGTAGCCACACTGGAGCTGCTGACTGATTTGGGCCCGAAAATCTCATCCTGAATAAATGGAATATTTATACAACTTAATCTTGCACACAAACAAGTCACACCTCAGGATAAATACTCAAACCCATACTAACGTCAGAGTCGGAGCTGTCCAGCTCAGCGAGGCTGGGAGCCTTCAGAAGCCGTTTCCTCTGGGGGACAGACTGAGATCCAGACGGTTCCACTCTGGGAGATGCTGAGCCGTTACTCAGAGACAGGGAGCTGGACGTTCTCCTGCCCATGCGTGGACTGAACTCATCTGCACAGACCCACACAAGAGATATTATTTTTCAGATAAAGAGAAGAAACTCACTTGAGATGAATTTCAAACCTCTTATAAGTCTACATATTCTCAATCAGTTATTGTAGTACATCTAAAAGAGGTAAACACTGTTTTCACATAATCTTAGACATGAATGAGAGATTAGATTGAAAATATGGAGTGAAACTGAGGTTTGAGATCCATCCCAGGTGACAGGGGATCAGGACAGGTGGGGTACTTAATGTTGGTCTGAAGGGAGCCAAAGAAGCAAGCTGGTGTTACACACAGAGCATTGATGCCTCTTTCATGAAATATTTACACTCTGAACTGCTAAAATGAGATTATCTTCTAGATAGATTTCTGGGAAGCTAAATCCTTGAAACCAAATGCTCCACTTGACTATTGTGTGTCCGCCAAAGATAGAGAACCGTCCATGATGACCCAACCATCCACTTCACCAAACTACCTGAGTCGAATTGTGATTCCTGACAGCGCAGAACAGCGAAAGCAAGGAAATATCAACCTGACTAGAAGGCTCAGAGGGAGGCAGAGTGGGAAAGGCAGACACGTGCTGTAAAAAACACACAAAGCCGATAATAAAAAAATGTCTGTGGGAAAGTCAATGACTCCAAGCTACAGTCTCTCTACTGTAGCTCAGATTCACTCAAGACTCGTTTTTGAAATTAATGTAAGTTAATGTAGTTTGCCTTGGCCCAGGCATTCAAATCTTCAGATAGAGCAGGTATTAGTTTACAGCCAGGGAGGCAGACAGACACTGGGTTAGGAGTAACCCTCCAAACCACCGCTGTGCTCATACTTTACCTAGTCCTGTACGGAACAAATCCTGTGGCATACTGCGAGTTTTGCCAAAACCTAAAAGGGGACACCTACATCATTAGGACAAGAGCATAGCACCACTCACCTGCACCAATAACCTTTGGTCATTAATAAGTTAATGCTGTTCATTTGCTTATTTATTGTTTGTTTGTTTGTGGAACCCACATTTCTTCTCCTTTTTGGCATTTACTGACTGTTATATGTTTTCCAGGACGAGTTTGGGACTTTTGGAGAACCAGGTTATCACACTGATCACATTAAATGAAGCTAGTGTCAGTAGGTGGTTAGCCTACGTCAGCATAACGACAAGGAAATAGCGGATTAAGGGGCTTACTTTACTCCTTGATGAACAACAAGCTATAGATGTCTTATAAAAAAAATGGAAACATTTTTAAAAAGGCAACTACAGTAAATATTGAATAAAATGTCTGTTGGCTTAGTTAGATTTTGTTTGTTTGTTGTTGTTTTTCGCCACAACCATCAAAATTGAGTCAATTTCCTCTGAGCCCTGCACACATGGACAGAATCATCATACGGTTCTTTCATACCTTTCCAAATAAGAAATTGTTCCACAACTGGCAAAAGCATCATGCGATCACAAACAACATCAAATGTCCCTCATTATGTTAGTTATGTCACGTTAGATACGTTCATGAATGTTGTTTTTATTACAATGCTAAATAATTAATATAGTAGATAAACCAAAGTGCTGAACGTTGATGATCCACAAAATTGTGGTGTTTAAGGGTATTTTCAAATTAAGTATTCATAACAACATCATATAACACCAAGAAACAGTATAACGTATGTACTGAACAGAATAGCCAGCGCTAAGTTAAAAAGCAAACAAATAAATAATAAAGTCACTAAATTAGACAATTAGACAAAATGTTATGTCTTTTGTTGTATCCTATTGCTTAAACCTGACATTGGAAAGTGCCTTGAGTTTACTTTTACAGTACTGTGCAAAGGTTTTGGCAGGTGAAAATTTGCTGTAAAAGAATGCTTTTAGAAATATTAAAAAAATGTTTATTTTTGTCAATTTACAAAATGCAAAGTGAGTGAACAAAAGAAAAAAATCAAATCAATATTTGGTGTTAATACGTCAGTACTGGAAGTGATGTCACGGCCCCCACAGAGCCCTGATCTCAGCATCATGGAGTGTGTCTGGGATTATTACATGAAGAGACAGAAGGATGTAGAAACCCTACATCCACAGAAGATCTGTGGTTAGTTCTCCAGGATGCTTGGACCAACCTACCAGCCCAGTTCCTTCAACAACTGTGTAGTGAACTTAGAAGAACTGCTGCTGTTTGAAGGCAAAGGGTGGTCACAGCAAATATTGATGTGATTTAGGTTTCTCTGTTGTTCATTCACTGCATTTATGAAAATAAATGTTTAACACTTCCATTTTTGAAAGCATTCTTTGTTTACAGCATTTTTTACACCATTTCTTTTAAAACTTGTGCACAGTACTGCATATGCATTTAGCAAGACAGGAAACTATATCTCCCATGTTAAACACTATGTGTGTCTTAATTGTGCAGGCATACACACACTTTACCTGACAGCATGAATGAATGCGAGTGATGTGTGATGAGACACTGGCTGCAGTAGGAGGAACTCTGGTGCACAGCATTATTGTGATTTGTCTGCCTCAGCAGTCTTTCCTCGTCTCCTCTCTCAGAACTGTCTCGTTACGTGGTTCTTGTGCTTTTACAGCAACACGCTGCTGCTGAGGGAATACGTGTATTTTTTAGCGTGACGCCAAACACTGATCCATCTGCGCTCTGAATAAATTCTGCTAAGTCACTTTGGCATATGAAAGTGGCCTTTTGTCCAAAGCCTTGTGGTTCTTGAAGACACAGAGGTGGCCCTTAGTCTTTGACTGGCTCCTTTCCATGCCTTGACGGCTGGCTGCACACTTGCCACATCACAGCAGTATATTTGAGGGATTCTGTACTCAACAAAGGTGACACTTTTGCTGAAAACTACAACAAGCAGGCACATTTTGTAGTTACATAACCTGTGTTGGACAGAGAATTCGTCACTGGATGGACTCTTCACTGTGATGCTACAGTTCAACGCTTTACTACAGTGCGGAATTATGATACATCTGGATAATGTCACATAAATGATATGATGTCATTAACTCTAAATATATGTTACTTAAACAGGAAATGTTGGTATGATGCTTTGAATATAATAAAATTATAATTTTAGCTTTTAGCTCAACAGACCATGTGATACTGTACCACTGCTGTAATTAGAGCAATTCTCAATTTTAAGAGTTAATTGAGTTTCCTGCACAAACTGAGACTGAACCTGTGCCAGTCTGAAACTCCTCAGTGAGCCACGGAGTTGTGTCAGTGTCCTCCCACTGACTTGTGTCTCAGTCGCCACATATCACCTCCACAGAACACAGCCAACCATCAGCAACCACCGAAGCATGAGATGAAATGTGTGTGTGTGTGTGTGTGTGTGTGTGTCTGTGTGTGTGAGAGTGCCTGAGCTGGGAAAGCAGATGAGCAGCCACAACGAGCAGGGTAACAGAAAAAAAGCCAGGTAAGAAGCAGGGGAGACTTTACCTGACGCATCAAAACTGAAAGACATGCTAAGTGGCCGAATTACTGCAACGAGAAACAGTCATGGCAGTTATTACTCATGATGAGAGTTAAACAAAAGCGAGCTCGTTCGTATTTAGCGATACACACAAGGGTCTTACATGCTTATTACCTAGATGCACATCACTGAGGTGTAAGTACTCGTGATGGGAGGCAATAGCATTTGGAATAAGTCACAGCCAATAATGAGGGTTCAGGAGCAGAAACGATACTGATACGATTAAGGTTAATAGAAATGCAGACACTTAGCATAATTATCCATGTACGTCATCCACAAATGAATTGAAAACAATATATTCCGCAAAACTGTAAACATGTTATTGGTTGCAACACAAATATAAATCAAGGCAGGTTAAGCTAATGTACAAAAGCAAAAGGCAACGGGCAAAATCATCTGAGGAGGCTGTAAATGAACCAGGACATTTGTGGCTCAAAGTTTCACCCGATTTGCACATGATGCCCCACAGATGCCAGCATCGGCTGCGTACGAGCCATAACCTCCATGATTTGTGTGTGTGTGTTCCTCACCCAGCCGTCCCCTGCGGACCACATCAGGTGACACCGGTCGAAGCTTCCTCTCTGCTTTGATTCCCTCCAGGATGCGCTCGTGCAGCGTGGGAGGAGGCTGAGTCTGTGGCTTCAGCTTGCGAGCTGACACCTGACACAGCGCAAAAAAAAAAATGTTCGGGTGAGAAATAAGTAGTGTGAGGGACAATGGGCGACACACACAGACTTCAGCGTCTGAGAGTTTCCTCCTGCAGCTGCCGCTACATTTACACCGTTGTGATTTAATTCATTAAATCTGAACTCACAGGGTTGAGAGGTGGTCGGGACCGGATGAACTCCAGGATGACTTCATGAGCGCTCTTCTTTAACCTGGGCGGGATGTCTCCGTTCACCTGACGCAACACAACAGGATGTGAAACAGAAAAGCCTGCGATGTGAAGACGAACAGTTGTTTTCCTTAACTAGTCCTGCTTCTACAACAATCAAGTCTTTCTATCATTTTATCTGCCTATTAAACAACTTCTGGGAATAAAACCCTGACATGTCCTCTGTCAATAAATTGTAACAAATAACCAATGACGTCAACCAAAGTCCTTCCAGCTGGCAGTTGTCATGCATTAGGCTCTCCAGCAAATTCTCACCATGACTTTGCGCAGTTTGTAGCGTTTGGACCTGATGTCGTCCATGAGCATCTCATACGGTGTGAGCTGGTACTCGATGGGGAGAGGGTTGTACTGACGCTCCTGCACCTTCTTCAGTTTGACTCCTTCACGCAGGTCCCTCATCACCTGAACCCAGAATCGAGCCTGACAGGAAGCAAAGAGACAAGGAGAAGCTTTGATGTCTCCTGTGCTTCAGTTCGGTTACACTTTGATATTAAAGGAATGACCAGCTGAAGTAAGAGCCGTTTCGTCTCCTACCCAGTCAGCATTCTGCAGCTCATTCAGATCTCGGCCAGGCTCCTCTGACGACCCTTCCTCCATTTTGCGCAGGTTCTGGTGAGGAATGAGAATAATACTAACCAAATCAGAAAGAAACTGAAAGAGGCTAAAAAAAAGTCGGGCTGCTCTGACACCTGTGTGAACCTGCGCATCACGAGACCATAAGCTGATCACAGCGGAGCTAAGCCCTCCACTCACAGGGGAAATCATGATTCAGTATCATGCTGTCAGGGAACGGTGGCCTTCACTAGACTGCTGTCGTTACATAACGCGCTGTATTTTGCTGCATCACAGTTGTGCAGACTTACAGTGCAGTAGTCCACGTCACAGAAGTACTTGAAAGAGTCAGACACACACTGAGCCGAAGTGTTACCTGATTTGTTTTTCATTCGTTTTTGAATATAAAAGTATTAGAACACATAATCAATTCTTTACTCTCTAATTGCCCCCGTGATTTCTGTGTAGTTGCTTTCTCAGCCTTCTTCACCCTGCAACGAGTGTCTCCTCTCCCCCGGCAGGGAGTTACGCAACCAATCCAGATCCCCTCTGTTCATTCAGATGCACTCTGCACACTAAAAGGGCAGCAGCACTAGTGCATAGCAGGAAGGAACCCTGAGGTGGCACACACACATACACACACACACACACACACACACACACACACACACACACACACACACACACACACACACACACACACACACTTGTTCCTACTGAACAGGTAGAAGATTTGAAAAGGACACATCCTGGCATTGTACAGCCTGAACGTCTACTTCTGCTTGATGAACAGACTTGAAAATTGACCTGGAGGAGGAAGAGAAAGGTGTGTTCATAATGCATCTGAGATGAAAGAGCCACCTTGTCAATCCAGGCTCATCTTCTCAAGTTCATTTTCAAGCCTTTTCATCAAGCGGAAAGTGATTACTTTGATGCTCGCGGTGCAAAAGGTCACGTGGGCGTTCAGACTTGATCCCTCATCATCCACCAATGAAGCATGACTTTGATATTTCATATGTGCAGCATGTGCCTGCTAATCAGTATCTTTCTTTCATGAACATAATGACATTTTTTGATGAAGCGTATAGTTGGAGATGAGTCTGGTGTCTCTGATCCATCTCTTAGTTAAGCTGGTATAGACTTAGATGCTGGGGGACGTCTTTCATTCACTGAGCTCTTTTCGGTTTCTTCTATCCTCTTCCAGACGTTGCCTGTTTTTCTCTCCTAGTTGTGCTTCTCCCCTTCTCTCTCTATTCTCATCTCCAGGTATCGTCAGACTCAGAGCCGTGTGTCTCCAGGTTTCAGTTGCTGGTCCAAACATCCTGCCTGTGTTCTGTTGCTACTTGTTTTGTTGTGGTTATGTTGTTTTCTCTCTTCTCTATCCCCTCACCCCAACCGGTAAAAGCAGATGGCCGCCCAAACTGAGCCTGGGTCTGCTGGAGGTTACTCCTATATTCCGTTTCTGTTAGTGTTAAAATGTACAATTCATTGACTGGCTACAACTGCTCTATGTGGGATTTGTTGGGTCTAGTTGTGTATGGTCTTAAACCTTACTTGTAAAGTGCCTTGAGATAACTGATGTTGTGGATTTGCACTATATAAATAAAGTTGAATTGAATAACTACAGATTGCAAATAAGGTAAAGATGGAAAAATGTGACAAATTACCAAACACGTTTGGTAAATAACCCACTGAAATCTTACAGTAAATAGGACAGACGGGAGTTTTGGCAGCATGAGTGTCAGCAACTCTGTTGGGGAAGCTCGTCTATGACTGACATGCACAACAAGCCACTCACTGCTTCTTCCCAGTGGCCCAGTTCAGCCTGTGAGTCAGCAAGGTGTTAGAGCATGACTGCTTCAGACTGTTAGGAATCCCCTGAAATGATGGATGATGCTACAGGATAGTTAAGACAAAACGAATAAATTCTATTTTACAACAAAAATATGTGTGAGTTCAAGTGCCGTTATTCCCACGCTGCCACGTCTGCAGCTGTCCGTGCTCATCAATGCAGAGAGTGAGAGCCAGTTTGAATGAGATACGTGCATTAAGGTCAGGCGTTCACAGGACCCACCTCTTTGGCGCTCTTGATCTTCTCCAGGAACGTGCGCAGCTCCCTGGTTTCCGTGTAAAGAGCCCGACACACTGCCTGGTAGTGGCTCGGGGCGTCTGACACACAGGGAAGATGAGCCGTACACAGCTACAGTAGAGACAGAGGGGAACAAGGCACAGTCCGTACATACAGTAGTTCACACAGTTCACAAAAAAAAACAAATGCAGACAGTAAACAACCTGCTGCACACGAGGCACAAGCGTTGCCTGAGGTCAGCCTGTTGTCCCCCACTACGACGACAGAGCTACGTCCTTGTCGCTCTCACAGGAGCAGAAGCTAAACTGAGACACACTCTTGGCGACTACTTGTCCATGGTTGTGATTGAAATATATAAACCAACAGAGCAGAGGATGAGATCAAAGTTGAACGCACTGTGCAGAACTATTTTACAGCTCTGATGATCCGAAATGCATATGAGTTTGGTGTCATTTATTTCTCTGCGAGTCACACTATTCTATTCAGGGTTGTAAGTAACTGTCTCTCATGGTTGACAGCAACATTGGGAGAATGGGATAAAGATTGCAGCCCTGTTTTTTTCTCTATTTGAGACGTAGTTGATGCAAACTGTACCCACCTTAAGGATATCTCTGTAGCCGTGGACACTGGAGATGTTGTCCGGGTCGTCCTCCGCCTCGTCTTCTTCCTCTGTGGCCTCGTAGCCTTCATCTGGGCAGGCGTTCTTCTCCACCTCAACCATGTTGGTCATGAGGTCGATGAGCTGCTCCAGAGGCGGACTGAGCTCTCGCTCCTCATTCTCCTTCAGCCCGTAGTCCAGAGCCTTGTAAATCATGATGCCCAGGGACTCAATCACCTGAGAGGGAAGATGAAATCCAACCTTAAGGTGATCTGCACTTCTTTATTATATTTGTACTTACATTGTGATTATCACATACTTTTACAATCACTCTGTTGTTATTCAGCCTAACAAAAAAACAGATTTGTGTTTGTTATATCATCTTTTTTTTCCTGTGGCAGCCTAAGCTTAACAGCTATAATCCAGTGACCTCATGACTCAACCTTTGACTAGTTTCCCTCCACTATTCACACACACACACACGCAAGCACACACTTTCATTGGCATCTGTCAGGCCCATATTTTGTGCATATAGTGCTTCATACCTGCCTTTTATCATTAAAGGTTCTCATGATTTCATGGTGAAAAGAAAAAAAAAAAGAATTTGATTTCATTTTCAGGCTGGTGCCTAAATCAGGAGATGCTCTGTTCAGTTAAACACTCAGTCATGGAGGATCAAGACAACAAGCCCAAAGCCAAGACAAAACGCCAGAGTGGAAAATCGCACAGGGGATTATTCTGCAGCCCCGTGAAGGAGAGAGAGAGGGTCCATGAAGCAGAGGGGAAAGACACTGTGAGAAACAGAGCGACAGACAGGCGTATTAGCTGGGACGGGAAAACGGGAGTCAACTGAGATGAAGACTGACTGAATGGGTCACAGCGGACAAAGAGGGTAAACACTGGTTCTGGAAACAACATATGCAGCACCGTTTATTCTAATCCTTCTTAAGCTCTGCTTTTTTTTTTTGCTGTCCCCACAGCTGTAGCTGTGAGGTACAGTATCGTAACACGAACGTAGCTGAAGCAAACATGTCTCGTTTCCACTTTAAAATTTGCCTGACTGGTTCCCAGGTTTCCAAGTGACCGAGCACAACGATGGGATGGAAGAGAGAACAGACCAAAAAGGAGGGAGGGTGGGTGTGAGGAGAAGGAAACGTAAGATCCTCACAAAAGAGAGTAACATCGAAAGGGTTTGAATTCAACTGCAGCGGAGGCGAGGTAACCAAAGGGCAAAACAAATTACACAATTACCCTGAAAACACATTGCCCTGGATAACAACAGGGAATATCATCATTACAATATACTGTCACCTCACAAACATTGCTGTGAAAGGTTCAACATGGAGCCCGTTCTACTTAGAAACATCATAAACGCACAGTGTGCCGCTGTGTATTCACTCCTGTCACACTGCAGGTTTAGGTTACAGCACACATAACACCCATTGTTTTTATGCAAACATACTTGGCTGGTAAATCCAATTATGACTCTGATGTGAGTACCTGAGTATGACCAAGACTAAATAAATACCAAGCATAAGATAATGCACACACAGCATATACTGTTGGAATAAGAGGCTTTCAAAGACCCCCGTGGATGTTATAAAACCAAGGTCTGTGGGAGGAGAGAACACATGCAGGACATGCAAACTGCACACTAGGACTGGACAGGACAGGAACCCAGGTCCTTCTTGTCGTGAGGTGTCAGTGCTAACCAAAGCCTTCAGCGTCCACCTATCACTGTTAAGATTAAAGGATTACAGCAAAAATGAGGGGATTTAAGACAATAATATTTCCTCATTAGTGGGTTCACAGGAACCGGGTCAAAGCGGTGAAAGCAAACACGACCTGAGCTGTGTAGTGTCATAAAAACCACAAAAACACAAGCAATAAACTTCCTCTGTAGATAACTGCATATTAAGAAAGTTTGTATCTTTATAAGATGTTTGGATAAGTCATTCCACCTGTTCCACATTTCCAGTCTTCACGCAGGAAACAGGATGTTTTGGAGCATCTGTATATTAGCTTTAAATAGTAAGAGAGTGAGTAAGTGCATTCATTCCAGCAGAGAAAGGACGTGGTTATTTCTTTTCAGGCACTGAGGAGATTCTTTTCTCAGACTCTTGTGACTCTGCTGCTGTGACCTCTGGTTGTCATATGACTGAGCACTGGTAGCTCTGGTTCGCTGACTTCTGACCGTAGCTTACACACAAAACGAGAGAGATCCGCTGAACACTTTCCAGATTTTGGTTTTGATGCTTCGTGCACATACCAAACGAACATTGTCTCAGCTGAGCAGAATATAAACATTTGTGACAAGCAGGTGAATTGTGTGTTTATATGAAACATCGAATGTAACAGTGGGTTGTAATCTCGTTCTAGGCATCAAAGCCTCGAGATTAAAAGAGCACAGTTCAAGTTCTTTGACGGGGGGGGGGGGCAACTTCTGAGGTTACACTGCATCACGAGATAAGGCTGGTTTAGGGATCATCAACCAACACATTTCTCACAAAAAGAAAAACAAACAAGAGCAACCTACATCACATCTGAGCGACTGCATATCCTGTTATATATAACTAATAGATACAAGCAAACCGCAGTGATGTTTATCTGTCCTGTGTCGGACAAAGGGCCTCATGCTGAAGCCTGCCGTGCCAGGAGCTTGGTTCAGTCGATGTGGTAAACACATCACCTGACATTCACAGCCACGCCATCTGCAGGAATGCCTGATGTTTGAAGCCATGCGCAGATAACGGCTGCACACGTGTTCCTGTTCGTTCAGCTTTGGGCTAATACCACACAGTAAGTTAGCAGAACGCCTCCACCGCAGGATTTAACATTGTCAAGCAGCTCCCCAAAAAAAAAAGTTGCCTGTCAGACAGTGTAACACTGTATTGTGGGAACTCATTTCTAGTGCAAAGCTGCTTAAAATGGATTTGTCTTTCTAGTTTCACATTCTCTGCTTCTGAAGTCTTCTCTGTGTGTTTGTGTGTGTGTGTGTGTGTGTGTGTGTGTGTGTGTGTGTGTGTTCTTCACTATCTGCCCATCTGCTATCACAGCAATCCAGCTCCAGAAGTCACTGCAGGCTACTGCTCACTGTGTCTACTGAACGAGGGGAAAGTCCACAGTCGATGCACAACATCCCACACGTACAGTGCAAGACGCTTTGAGACGGAAAGCTAGGACAGAAAAGCGAATCCCTTGATTTCATAAGCTTTTATCTGTTAACGGACAGTTTTCCGTTGCCTTTAATTAGGTCTGATATTTCTCCCAGAGCTCTCATCCAAAGGAAGCTGTCCACAGACAACGGAAATGCATTTCCCAGCATGCCTCTCGTCAGAGAGGGTTTGAAAGCCGCATATGTTTGACTGTCCATCGCAAAGACGATGACAATTTGTTTAGTTGCTTTGAAGCAGCTTTCTGTGCTTCATTTGTTAAGATTCGCTTAAGCAGCGGTAGAGCTGCACTAGCTGCGCTGCAGGATTAACACATGACACACGTTTGGCTCGTGACAGTTTCAAACATGCAACACGGGCTGCTCTTAGAACAATCCTGCAGATACTCTGTGTCATCTAAACGCCGACTCGGTTGATGTGACTTCTTGGTCTTCTTACTGTAGCTAATGTAACCAACCACAGAGAGCAGTGTAAATAATTAAAAAGGGAATCACACCATTGCTGTGGTTTGTCCTACCATTATCTTTTTACTGGATTTTTTCCCTCAACAATGCTCTGCCAATTATGGAAAGGAACCCTCCTCCCTTTGTATGGGATGTAGCAACACACTGTCACAGACCTGATGATTCCATAAATATCAAGTTCAACTTTCCATTTCTTTGTATATGCATCTTCTGTGTTTTACGACATAATAACAGCCACATAACATTGATCACAGCTCTCATAGCATGTGATGATGAGCGGACTAAAACAGACCCAGTTGCCTTACTCACCTGTGTTGTCGTGCACGGTCTGTATTTACCTGTAGGGAAACAAGAAAAACAGCGGATATGAGTTTCCACAAAGTACAAATACACACATAAAGCTACAGTATGTGGTTTGTAACGTTGCTCAGTTGCTCAACAAGACGATGCTCTCTAAGCCATTTAGGAGGGTCAAAGGTCAAGAAGTACTGGACCTGCCTGTTGTAACCCAAGTAGGACCTAGGACGTACAAAAAGCAAACATGGAGATGAAAAGTACTAATGATGCCGGAGACCTCATTACAGGAAGCAAGTTACCACTGATGAAAGCTCTGGTTCACTGCTAGTTACGTCAGCATGTGACTGATGATGTCAAAGCTGCTTCCAGGAAGATACATGACTGTACTGCCTTCAAACAGATGACCCACTTTAACGTTTCTCCAGGCTGCATCGGCCCAGCTCCTGTTCAGTTTACGAACAGTGCGCTAACAGACGAGCCTCTCAACAAACACCGCCACGAGCGGCGCAGCGTCATTGCGCGTCAAACACTGATCACCTCATGACCATAACTTGTGGGACAAAGACGTGTTTGCACTGCTTTCTCAACAACACAACGATACACACCCTGGGGGGGGAATTTAAAAGTTTCCTATGATAAAGTCATACAAACCACAATCCAGATTAACATAGTTTCTTTTGTTTATGTGGGTTTGAATTACAGCACAATCTAAAAGTAACCTGTGAGGAGATTTCAGCTATTTTAGCCGGTGAACGCTTTAGTATTTAAACTGTCTGAATCTCATTTAGAGTATTGATAATATCTGTTAGGTGTATGTATCACAATGAGAAAATACTGTTTAAACTAGAACCGTGATAAACCATCAGTTTCAGCAGTTAAGGCAGACAAGGACAAGTAGTGAGGCAAATTCTCAAAGTCTCAAAGACTGACTGTTATTGAGAAGCAGTTATTGCATAATCCACATGCTAGTGTTCTTAGTATATTAATTATTTTCTCCACCATAACTGAAGCAATTAAGAAAAAAAAACTCCATACACTATATGCATGTTGGCTACAAATACAAACAAAATATGCCAAAACTGACATACTTCAACAGATTATATTATTTATTTATAAAATATATTTACTGTAGCATGATGAGACACATCCTGAGCAACAGAGGAATAAAAGCCCAGACTCCCCTGTCTAATGGTTGCTTCCATGATCCTAAAAATAGCCCATTCATTCCAACTATACAGACCAAAAGGACCCAACAAGCGTCATCATCACAGCTGTGCCTCTTCGTTTTGCTCAGAAAGGTTGGTTAGACAAGGTCCGAGCTTCATTTATTGGATCACAAGCTGTAACACTGACCCCACAGTGTGTGTGTGTGTGTGTGGGTGTGTGTACTAAGTAGCTGTACTCCCTCAGGTAGTCCATTACACACAGATAGATAGGCATTTAGTCAGTCTGCTCTGCACTCTGTGAGCAAATGTGATTATAGCTAATAAACCCAGCCCCGTCTGACAGGACAGCGTGTGTTTGGTTTAAGTGTGTGTCATCCTTGACAGACACACCCACTGTTCACAGGCCCTGCTAACACGGTACAATCTCTATCATATGGGTCTAAAATGACCATGAAGTAAATCAGAATAAACCTGATTCGCTGACTCTACTTCTATAGCACGTCATTCATTCGAAGGCCAGACTCTGGATCTCTCCTGCCACAGGTAGCTGCAGGCAGCGGAAGACACCGAGCGCAAAGTGCTGCTTCAGGACAGGACGTACATCCTCCACCTGTCTGTCTCACCTGATGTGACGGGAGGTGGCAGACAGACTTAATTCAAAGATCAAAGTGCAGGACTGCACACGCACAAGGCTGCAGAGGTTAGGAAATGGAGAAAATGAGCCGAAAACACACAACCGTGCGAGGAGCCATGATGGTGAAAGCAGGTTCATGTGGAATGGAGCCTTAACTACTGGCTGCACATTAAGTCCTGAGATTCAAATGAAGCAGCTGGTCAAGGAAAACACCCTCCACATGTGCATGTTATTTATATTATTTATATTGCGTTAGCACTATAATAAATCCACGTTTTGGTTCTGCTGGGGCCTAGATTCTAGAATTTCTCGTTGCCTGTGTCACAAATTTGAAACGTACTGTCATACTAGCCTCACACAACGATGATGGTCATGGTTCCCTGTGTTTCTGGATGCCAGTAATGTTATGGCGACAGTCGAGCAGCTTGGGGAACATTGTGTCTCTCGTCATATTTACCTTCACAGCCCTGGTATTCCACCCTCACCGATCCATCCTTCTGGATCCTAACATCCGCTGCTCCCGTGATTCTCGCCGGTGCCGCCGCCGTCGCCGCCGATGCTCCGGCGGCAGCCGACGAGCTCCTCCGGCTCCTGTGATCCCTCGCCAGCCTCCCGCAGCACTGGTAGCACACGGCCCACGCCTGCTCCTCGTTGATGGGCTGGTTATAAAGCCTCAGTATCTCCTCTAAGGGCAGCTCGTCCGCGGGATTCATCGTGTTGCGTTCGCCGTCCTGCTGCTCATCCCGGCGAAGCGCTGCAGCAGGATCCGTCCGTGTCCCGTGGTCCCCGCATCGCTGCTCGGCCATCCTTTCATTCTCTCAGCGCAGGAGGCCCGATGACGAGAAGAGCTCCAGACCAGGAAGCGTAGACGGACCTGGAGGCATTGATGCTTTCCTTCCCCCCCACACGGGTCCCTGCGGCTGTTTGTCCGGCCGCCTGACGCCTCGTACAGGGTTCAGTACCAACGATCATAAGACTGTGTTCGTGTTGTGGCCTGCACAGCCTCTATGTGTGTGTGTGTGTGTGTGTGTGTCTTACATCTCAACATAGCCAGTCACACTCACTCCTTCATCACATGATCTCTCTCTCTCTGAAAGCTGAATTACGAACCAATAAAAGAAGAAAAAAAATCAAAAATAAATGGTTCCACTAACAACCAATATAACACAGTATTCTACTGAATATACTTTGCATTATGACTCATTAAGGGAGGAACCCAATAAACCATGATCACAACAACATGCAGCGTTCCAGAGATTATTACTGTCTTATATTTTAATACTCCGTTTTTATAATACACATTTCTTTGCAGTTTCGCTTCTCTAACTCATCTACTGCTGAGCTCTGCGCCAGTTCGTTCAGTAAATCAACTATGGTTGTGTTCATGTCTGCATGCGAGTTACTCATTGGAGAGTATTTGACAAAACCCCACAACCATATCTGTATACATTTACAGCAGGGATACTTTTAGGGATAATAAAATGGCATGTAACTGCATTTTTAACTTTTAAACAAATCACAGAAACGAAAAACAAACAAAACCCCACTCTTACATGGGACAGTGCAGGAATTCCTGTCTAACATAGACACTTAGGTTCAGCTTGGAGTACTGCGCCCGGCAGGATTCCCCAGTTGGCCAGATAACGACAAACACAACTTCTCTGAACATCTGTAAGACACAGAATTAGTTCAAGAAAATAACTCTCAAGACTGAAATGTGGGCTGAAAATGCAGATTAGGTTAAAGCTCCAGCTCCCTAAAGACCATTTCATCTGTTGTGTAGTTCACAGCACAAACGGTCCAGTTGAAATATTTTCAATGCAAAAATGAAGTTAGCGTCACTCTAACTTTCATCAACCTTGTACAAAACCCACGCGACCACATTTAAATATGTAGTGTTTGTATTTTGTCTGTTTGCTGCCCCCTACTGATGCGAAACGCACCATGTCTCTTCCACTTCAGTTAGGAGGAGCAGAGGCATAAGCCACCTCATTGTGACAGGTTCAATTTTTTTTGTACATCAAATTGAGGGGGAAAAAAATTAACATTTTTCTTCATATACAAGATGTATGAGATGTTGTATACAAACTGACACACATTGGTATTTTTCCCAGTCACATTTATTCAATCTGCGACACAATACTCTCTATATATATCCTGTTGACACAACATATACACACAACATAGGACGACAACATATGCTCTTTTAATATGTTTCTTCAGGGGTGACCTGCAATCTGAGAAACAGCTCTGGTTGCCATGGTTACTAAGATAACATTACCTTTATGTAAATAGAAATCTCTGAACACAGACACAGATGATGCACAGTAGCTGTCGGCACAAATCAACACCTGTGGAATGATGCAGTAAATGTACAACTAACCAGTATGTTTTCATTCATTTTCGTTTACGTAAAAAAAAAGCGACCTGTGAACAATAAACTGTAAACAAAAATTATATTTAAAAGTCGCCTTTTTTTGCATTTGTCCCTTGTTTGTCAAAGTGGTACAAGCCTGTCGTGGAACTTTTTCACCACAAGGAAGGAACATGCAGCATTATCGTTAAAGCAGCTGATGGGGTGAGGTGAAGACAGAGGGAGGAAGGAGCCGGGGGACGGGAAACACAACTTAATCAACACTCAGCGAAACAGTAAAACCGCGGAAAGAGTTAAACCTTGAAGTCCAACAGGTTGCAGTCGATCTTGTAGTAGACGTAAGGGTAATACTCCTGCTGGCTCAGGTTCAATCCGGGGATGTCCATCGCGGACTGAAGACGAAAGAGAGGCAAGACAATGCGATGTGTGTGCGAACTATGACAACACAACAGCTCCGAACAATTCCTCACTGCTTACAAACGAGGCAACTGGCACCATAGCGACCATAGTGCAGTATGCATACGGGTTGCTTAAAATTAATAGTTACAGTAATTTATTACAATGTTTTACAATTACATATAATAATATCGTACCACGTAGTATTTTGTTGATGTTACGTATGCATTGCATGTTTTATCGAACTACTCACATCAATGATTGCTGCTGCACTGCTGTCCAGGTGTTTGTAGAGATCATTGAGAACCTCCCTCAGCTTCTTCATAGTCTTCTTGTTTGGCTGCAGCAGCATTGCCTGAAAGTTGACCGGTAGCCCATACCTGGAGGAACATACCACATTACACGTTTACACTAAACATGTAGGAGCAGCACACGGTTGTGTTTATGCCCAAGCTTCTGCTACACCCTCAGCCAATGTCGCGTCAGAGTGAAAGGACTAAATACAGGCACTGCAGCAAACAAAGACTTTTGCTATTAGAAAGAAACCTATCTCCTGGTGATGTATTGCCTTAGCTGTGCATTCATATTTGAAGAAATAACTTTGTAACTTTTTGCTTCAAGCCAACAATATAAGATATTTGCTTGGAGGTATGGTTCTGCCAACCTTTGTTTAACATCTGGGTGTTAGAAGAACAGTAATGTATAACAGCTGCACCTTAAAACAGACTCCACAAAGACCCTCAGTGCTTTAATGTGGATCCACGCGATGAAGGCTTCACTGAAGTTCACTTTCAGCCATCGAACGAGTGGCCCCTGAAAAGAGGAGAAGCCGCTGAAGGTTAGAAAACAGAGCCCACCTTGCTTAGGGCAAAATATTTTATACATTTCCAGTCAGAGTGTGTCTGTTGATCAGTCTGTGGCAGATGGTGCTGCTAGTGGTACATGGGCTTGTACAGTAATGTATTTTCAAACAGCTTCAGACAGTAGTTTTTTGTATGAAGACATACAGTTTTGTTGTGCAATGGAAGGCCCCAGTTAATTCTATTTTGCTTTACTCCATAAAAAACACGATTCTGAGCTGAGACTGCGTCCAGAAGCTTTATTGTTAATGTGTTAAACTATGCTTTGGGGAAAGTTCAGCAAGTCAGTTTCCGATATTTAATGTTCATTTTAAGCTAAATATATAAATTGATATGTATAAATGTGTAAACAAACCAACAAGTATTTCTTAGATTCTATGTCACAATCATAATCAATACGAGCCAAATAAAGTAATATGTTATAAATACAAATTGTCATCTATATTTAAAAGTTAATAGGCAACATCATTCATTTAAAGATTATCATTTCACTCACAAACTGCTTCTTCTTATCAGTGGAGAGCCGCGTCATCTCCTCTTTGTCTGCTTTCATCTCCTCCTCATTGTACTGAAAGTCTCTCACTATGAATCTGAAAGTAAAGCGAGGACAGAAATCAGCTTCATTCCATCGTCAAATGTTTGTAGAGTAATACCAGCTAGATTCCTAACACCTTGACCATGTGTGAAGAATATCAGCCCTGCGAATACAACTGTTCTGTGACCACACCGGTGCATTTCAGTTTAGACAGAAATACATATTGCTGCGTGATGCTATGCATGAACTTATTCTTACTTGTTCTCTCTGGCTTTGTGTTTGAAGTCGTCAATGGCTTTTCTGAATAGAGTGACACTAAATAGTCCACTGTCTTGGTCTTCACATAGCAGTCTGGGTGAAAAAAAAAAAACACAGATGGGAAATGGTTCCACTACTGTAATGACACTGGTGCCACACACTCTTTATATATGTTAAAATTTGTATTGTCTCGACTAATTCACTCACTTGGAGGACCTAGGCACAACCATCTCTGCAAGTGTTTCATAAGTCTTCTCCCAGTCATTGTACGACAGCCTAAGAGGACATAAGGGAGTAAAAAGATCTAGCATCTAATTTATCTGGGGTTTTTTTTTAATATTTTTTACATTTTTCAGTTAATAAACAGCAATTTGAGTCAGGAGTGACATAGTACTCACTTTGGTACCACTACCAGCAGAGTGATAAGGTACTCAGAGTCCAGCACAAAGTGCTCCTTCTTCACAATGTCACCCAGGCTTCTAGTGAGCAGGCTCCCCCTAGTGGCACAAGACAGCAGTGTTTCCAAAACATGAGCGTGACGTAATAAACATCCCTGGTGTTGACAAAGCCGCTCAGGGTCACGTAAGTTTTCCGTGCTGACATGGTCATGGTCACGGTCAAATTTGGGAAATTAAATTATACTGCAAGGAATGAGATCAGTGAAGGATTCTAGGATATTAGTTTACTTTCATGGACGTTTTTACGGTTCTACATCATATAAAGTGTGTCATACAACAATCAGAGCTTGTTGCTGATGGACCATCATGGCTGACCTTAATTCCCCTTAACTGACGTAAACTGTCGCTTTTGTTCACTGTTTTATGGGATACTTACGCATTCTTCCTTTCTAAGTTCTGCAGGTTCCCTTTCAGGTTGTTGTAAGCTGACGCTCGGGTCTTCAGGTCATTGTCAATCTGCGTTATTTGCTGGAAAATAAAAGATACGATAAAGTTCTAACCATAAAGAATTGGTGCCCCACCGAGCTAGAAAAATTAAGAAAGCGACACACATTCTTGCATAAATTCTTTCAGGTCCACATCAGCACTTTCCCAGTTCTGTACAATTTATAACCAAATGAAAATTTCTACCTTTGAGATGATCTCAGAGATGTTTTTAAGGGACTGTTTGATGGGATATTTTGCCATGTCCCACTGAAATCTTGTGATATAGGTGACAAGATCGACTGAAAGAGAAAGAAGTGGATTGCTATCAACTGCATTTATTAGTAAAGCAAATATGATAAACACAGAAGCTATGTTGCAATCATCACTGTACCCCCATTTGCCAGGAGGTTCTCTTGTACTTTGTCTCGGCTGTCCTCCAGCACGTCGGCCATGTACTGAGCTACTTTCTTCACCACACTGCGAACAGCCAGGAGATATCAAAACACACTTTCGCCAACATTAACTGCATCAACAAAGCGAAACACACCTTCACCCTGCTCACGCTCACACGACCACACCGTGACCTCATCCTTCATATTGAACACAAACATACGCACACATCAAAAGGTTTCGCGTGTTCCTGTTAGGATAATTTCCTGACAAGGCAATGTATAATATGGCAGACTGTCAGAGTTCAAGATTTTTGACCAAACTGTTCAAAGCAGAACGGAATCTACAGTAGTGAAGCCAAGACAGAGAGCCAAGTCACACACCACCCCTAAAACCTTCACAAGAAAGTACAGCTATCGCTTTCATTTTATTATGTAACACATGCTCTTAGTTCAACGTGTGGCAAGACAAACCAACCAAATTCAAATCACCAACTGACTCATTTTTAAATTAATAAATACATTAATGAAGAGGTCCCCTAGATGTTCTCTTCTTATCACATACAGTGTGTTGGAATGAAACTTCAAAATGGAGCTGGACTGAAATGAGACTATAGTCAAACAAGTGTAGCCATGTTGCAAAGTTGATCTTTCTCACAGTCTTGGAAATATCCACAGAGAGAGCAGGGCTCAGGCAGTAATGGCTGTGTGTGAGTTTTAGATGTCAATATTTCCAAAAGACTAATTTACAGTCAAACATACTGGGACACATAAGTCATCTGGTATAAATATGACTAAAGAACGGGCTGCTGGTGTGTCACCCAACTGTAAATTGTCAAGTTTAGACTTCAAGGCTCGCTAGCTTCAGACTCTTGTGAAATTCCTCATTGGTACAAGGTAAGGGAAGGGATTATGCAGCGGTGAACCAGCTACATCAAAGCACAACAGAAGCGCTTTTCATGTCATTGAGCATTTAACATGAAAAGCTGTTTTCACAGTGTAAACGCTAAAACAATACAGTGGACACAACTATGAGCAAAGTTATGGCTGGTAGGATAAAGTGGAGGCAGCATACCTTTCAACAAAGGAGTCTAATTTGGCCAGTTCATCAGAAAGTCCGACCAAGACGTCTAGCGTTCCGACCTTTTTTTTGGACACAGATAAAAAAAAAACCCACCATGAAAGAATAAACGCTTCTCAGCTCAGTTCTAATATGTCACTGAGAATGTTTGTGTTTCAACAGTGACATTTGCGGTTCGTTCAGCTAAAAGTGACATCCAGGGGCCCTATGTGCTTAGTACGGCGCCTCTTTGTCCAGAGCCACTCATGCATTCCTAACAGTTCCAGGAGAGCATTGCAGCCCCATGTGGCAGCGAGGTCGGCGAGGTTACTCCACCTTCACCACACAGAGGAACAAGTTGGGCCAAACTGCTCTGTGCACGAAAGCCTCACCCAACCAGCATTTTTAATATGCTTCCAATGGATCTGTGTGGAGGCCGTTTCCCACGCTCACCGCCAGCCTACTCTTGACAGCTCATTTGCAAGGTGAGTGACTTTGGTATCAGCCTGTCTAGACATCTAAAACCCCAGTGGAACATCATGAAATTTACAACATAAAAACATACTAACCTTGAGGTCTGGGATGCTAAACTTATGGTTGGTGGACAGGTTGTTGGGACGTGTAGTGGCCGCCATCATTTTGTCCCATGTTTGCTGACAGGTCTTCTCTCCAGGTGCAGAGATCAACCAAAACTCTGTCATGGTTACAGCAGTGGTGCAGCTGGAAAACTGACTAAAGAAATATATTAGTAATTAATATACCAACTTAAAATTGTTTTTTAATTATTCAGATCATAATAGGTGTTACCCGAACCCCTCTATCGTTCCTAGCAACGCTTTAGGCAGACGCCATTGTTACGTCATGTTATTTTTAACTACATGTTAGCTAACACTATCGTTATAACGGGGCTGTTTAAGCCGAAAAGGCTAAAAGAAAAACGCTACAACAGCAGGAACCCGTCCAGCGACAGCTACAAACTAACGATGAGGTTTTTGTTGCATTTGTTGCAACATTTATTTGCTATAATTAACTAAAGTCTGAGAGCCATCAACAAGTCTAGACTCTGTGAATCCCACCAAGCTACATAGAAAGATGGTTAAGGTCGAGCAACGTCAGGGATTAGCCACCGTTAGCCACTTAGCTTTAATCACAACAACAACAACACAGGTGGATACTGAAAGTTATTAAACATATTCACTCACCTCTATCTTAAATGTGTCCGGTTATAGTTAAATTAGAGCTATTTGTTGTGTATCTAAGGCTTGATCATTTTCACAGTTGCCATTCAATACGCCTACAGTTTGCGAGGTCTGCTGACAGCGGCATCAGAGTCAGCTGATCTGCTGGAGGAACCGGAAGGCCTCAGTCTTCAGTCTGAGAAAACCCAGCAGCGACCACCGCTGGTAGAAAGGTGCTACTGCAGGTCAGGTCAAGCTGGTTGAAGTTACAGAGTCAGAGGAGGCTGATGTACAGAAGCACATTACTCAGGTAAAGGTGCTACTAGGTCACCGTAAATATATTATAACTATGACTAAGCTAGGGTTTTCTTAAAAACAATGACAATGGTAATGTTATCAATTGGCATAAATACAAAGTAACAAGTTAATGGAACATCCTTAAAATTTACATTATTTAAGTTTAATTTGTGTTATGCTTATGATATTCACATTTAAAGACACATTGGTGGAGCAGTCAATACAAGACTCAACTTGGAGCCCACAGTCTGGTGGAACCATCAAAACTGCTGTTGTGTAACCAGACAGTAAACCACAGTGACCGCAATAAGACGACAATGTTAAATTTGCGTAAGGGTTTTGAATTTGTGATGTGTCTCCTAAAATAAAAGACCAGAGCCACAGAACTGAGCCTGAGTCAACAGTCCTAATGCATTAAAGAAGGAGACAGACAGTCTTGGATGCCAAGTCAGCAGCATTTGAGGCTTAGCGTTACTAAATTTAGATACACTCTGACAGGTTTCCTGACTTTGGGTGTCTCCTGTACAGAATATGAGGAAAACGCCCCCAAAGGGACATGTTTATAGTTCAGTGGGTCTGGGGTTCATTGTTTAGGACACAATGCTTGGTCTGCCTGGAGCCAACCCTCGACATCAAATGGCAGAGTGAGCTTGCCCATGGCTGGCTAGAAGCCAGTCTGTTGGGGATGTTATCAGGACACACATATACATCACAAATCAGTCTTGAGGTTTAGTTGGAGAGAACATTTTGGTGTTAGCAATAAAAAGGAATGAATATTTTAAAATGATTTAGGGAGATTAGTGCTACTTCCTCCTATGCACACAAAGTGTACCTGAGTCCCAAGTCTGTGTGAGCATCCCAACTTCTCATGCACCAGTTAAAAAACAAACATGCTTCTGTTTTTCATTCAGTCCTAATACAGTGAAAGTCCGCACGCCAGGAATGAACACCTACAAGTGTTTTGTACACAGTCTCTTACTGCACATCACCTAGTTTTCCATGACCCCTGTGATTCCAGATACACTCAAATACACACACACAAGCTAAAGTAAATAAAGGCTGAAAGTGTGTATGTGAGTATACCTACATGGAACATACTGTATAGGCTTCGATACACATGCAATATAAAGGATATGCTCTAAATTATGTCTGCACAAACAAGCAGGCATCTGACAATTACTAGTACATTATTAGTCTTTATTGGGTTTTGTGAGATCTGAATAAGAAAAACTCTGTGGTAAGTGTATTCCTTATACCTAATTTGTTTTACAACGAAACCTTTCAAGATCGGTGTACACCTGAATCTCACCTATAATGGGTAAAATACTTTACTGGGTTTTGTGAGATCTCAGTGAAAGAAGGTGCTGTCAGGCTCCAGTGGTGCAGTTGGTCAGCGCATGATACTTATAAGACAGTACGTAGCAGAGCAATACCTAGGTTGTGAGTTCCAGCCTCGCCTGGAGCATCTGTGTTGTTTATGCGTAATGTGCTCTACAACGAAATCTTTCAAAATCAGTGCCCACCCGAATCTCACCTTTAAAATACTTGGCTTTACTGTGTTTTGTGAGATCCAAATAGGAAACCCTCTGCTGTCAGGCTCCAGTGGCGCAATCGGTCAGCGCGCGGTACTTATAAAACAGTATGTAGCAGAGCAATGCCGAGGTTGTGAGTTCAAGCCTCACCTGGAGCATCTATGTTGCTAATACCTACTTTGGTTCACAACAAACCTCTGTGCAAATCTTACTCCCATAATGCATCCAGCTACAACATTAGGACACCAAAGAGCGTCTCTGACAGATCTGAATATGAAAAACTCTTTCCATTGGCGAAATCCATCAGCGTGCAGTACTTATAAGACAGTATGTAGCAGAGCAATGCTGAGATTGTGAGTTCAAGCCTCATCTAGAGCATCTGTGATGTTTATGCGTAATTTGCTCTACAACGAAACCTTTCAAAATCGGTGCACACCTGTATCTCACCTATAACCTTTAAAATACTAGTCTTTACTGTGTTTTGTGAGATCCAAATAGGAATCCCTCTGCTGTCGGGCTCCAGTGGCGCAATCGGTCAGCGCGCGGTACTTATAAGACAGTATGTAGCAGAGCAATGCCGAGGTTGTGAGTTCAAGCCTCACCTGGAGCATCTATGTTGCTAATACCTACTTTGGTTCACAACAAACCCCTGCCAAATCTGTGCAAATCTTACTCCTATAATGCATCCAGCTACAACATTGGGACACCAAAGAGTGTCTCTGACAGATCTGAATATGAAAAACTCTTTCCATTGGCGAAATCCATCAGCGTGCAGTACTTATAAGACAGTATGTAGAAGAGCGATGCCGAGAATGTGAGTTCAAGCCTCACCTGGAGCATTTGTGTTGTTTATCCTTCATTTGCTCTACAACAAAACCTTTCAAAATCGGTGCGCACCCGAATCTCACCTTTAAAATACTTGGCTTTACTGTGTTTTGTGAGATCCAAATAGGAATCCCTCTGCTGTCGGGCTCCAGTGGCGCAATCGGTCAGCGCGCGGTACTTATAAGACAGTATGTAGCAGAGCAATGCCGAGGTTGTGAGTTCAAGCCTCACCTGGAGCATCTATGTTGCTAATACCTACTTTGGTTCACAACAAACCCCTGCCAAATCTGTGCAAATCTTACTCCTATAATGCATCCAGCTACAACATTGGGACACCAAAGAGTGTCTCTGACAGATCTGAATATGAAAAACTCTTTCCATTGGCGAAATCCATCAGCGTGCAGTACTTATAAGACAGTATGTAGAAGAGCGATGCCGAGAATGTGAGTTCAAGCCTCACCTGGAGCATTTGTGTTGTTTATCCTTCATTTGCTCTACAACAAAACCTTTCAAAATCGGTGCGCACCCGAATCTCACCTTTAAAATACTAGTCCTTACAGTGTTTTGTGAGATCCAAATAGGAATCCCTCTGCTGTCGGGCTCCAGTGGCGCAATCGGTCAGCGCGCGGTACTTATAAGACAGTATGTAGCAGAGCAATGCCGAGGTTGTGAGTTCAAGCCTCACCTGGAGCATCTATGTTGCTAATACCTACTTTGGTTCACAACAAACCTCTTTGCAAATCTTACTCCCATAATGCATCCAGCTACAACATTAGGACACCAAAGAGCGTCTCTGACAGATCTGAATATGAAAAACTCTTTCCATTGGCGAAATCCATCAGCGTGCAGTACTTATAAGACAGTATGTAGCAGAGCAATGCTGAGATTGTGAGTTCAAGCCTCATCTAGAGCATCTGTGTTGTTTATGCCTAATTTGCTCTACAACGAAACCTTTCAAAATCGGTGCACACCTGTATCTCACCTATAACCTTTAAAATACTACTCTTTACTGTGTTTTGTGAGATCCAAATAGGAATCCCTCTGCTGTCAGGCTCCAGTGGCGCAATCGGTCAGCGCGCGGTACTTATAAGAGAGTATATAGCAGAGCAATGCCGAGGTTGTGAGTTCAAGCCTCACCTGGAGCATCTATGTTGCTAATACCTACTTTGGTTCACAACAAACCCCTGCCAAATCTTACTCCTATAATACATCCAGCTACAACATTGGGACACCAAAGAGTGTCTCTGACAGATCTGAATATGAAAAACTCTTTCCATTGGCGAAATCCATCAGCGTGCAGTACTTATAAGAGGAGGAATCCTCTTATAAGAGGACTTATAAGAAGAGGAATCCCTCTGCTGTCTGGCTCCAGTGGCGCAATCGGTCAGCGCGCGGTACTTATAAGACAGTATGTAGCAGAGCAATGCCGAGGTTGTGAGTTCAAGCCTCACCTGGAGCATCTATGTTGCTAATACCTACTTTGGTTCACAACAAACCCCTGCCAAATCTGTGCAAATCTTACTCCTATAATACATCCAGCTACAACATTGGGACACCAAAGAGTGTCTCTGACAGATCTGAATATGAAAAACTCTTTCCATTGGCGAAATCCATCAGCGTGCAGTACTTATAAGACAGTATGTAGAAGAGCGATGCCGAGAATGTGAATTCAAGCCTCACCTGGAGCATCTATGTTGCTAATACCTACTTTGGTTCACAACAAACCCCTGCCAAATCTGTGCAAATCTTACTCCTATAATACATCCAGCTACAACATTGGGACACCAAAGAGTGTCTCTGACAGATCTGAATATGAAAAACTCTTTCCATTGGCGAAATCCATCAGCGTGCAGTACTTATAAGACAGTATGTAGAAGAGCGATGCCGAGAATGTGAGTTCAAGCCTCACCTGGAGCATTTGTGTTGTTTATCCTTCATTTGCTCTACAACAAAACCTTTCAAAATCGGTGCCCACCCGAATCTCACCTTTAAAATACTTGGCTTTACTGTGTGTTGTGGGATCCAAATAGGAATCCCTCTGCTGTCGGGCTCCAGTGGCGCAATCGCTCTACAACGAAACCTTTCAAAATCGGTGCACACCTGTATCTCACCTATAACCTTTAAAATACTTGGCTTTACTGTATTTTGTGAGATCAAAATAGAAAACCCTCTGCTGTCAGGCTCCAGTGGCGCAATCGGTCAGCGCGCGGTACTTATAAGACAGTATGTAGCAGAGCAATGCCGAGGTTGTGAGTTCAAGCCTCACCTGGAGCATCTGTGTTGTATATGCGTAATTTGCTCTACAGCGAAATCTTTCAAAATCGGTGCCCACCCGAATCTCACCTTTAAAATACTTGGCTTTACTGTGTTTTGTGAGATCCAAATAGGAAACCCTCTGCTGTCAGGCTCCAGTGGCGCAATCCGTCAGCGCGCGGTACTTATAAGACAGTATGTAGCAGAGCAATGCCGAGGTTGTGAGTTCAAGCCTCACCTGGAGCATCTGTGTTGTATATGCGTAATTTGCTCTACAGCGAAATCTTTCAAAATCGGTGCCCACCCGAATCTCACCTTTAAAATACTTGGCTTTACTGTGTTTTGTGAGATCCAAATAGAAAACCCTCTGCTGTCAGGCTCCAGTGGCGCAATCGGTCAGCGCGCGGTACTTATAAGACAGTATGTAGCAGAGCAATGCCGAGGTTGTGAGTTCAAGCCTCACCTGGAGCATCTGTGTTGTATATGCGTAATTTGCTCTACAGCGAAATCTTTCAAAATCGGTGCCCACCCGAATCTCACCTTTAAAATACTTGGCTTTACTGTGTTTTGTGAGATCCAAATAGGAAACCCTCTGCTGTCAGGCTCCAGTGGCGCAATCCGTCAGCGCGCGGTACTTATAAGACAGTATGTAGCAGAGCAATGCCGAGGTTGTGAGTTCAAGCCTCACCTGGAGCATCTGTGTTGTATATGCGTAATTTGCTCTACAGCGAAATCTTTCAAAATCGGTGCCCACCCGAATCTCACCTTTAAAATACTTGGCTTTACTGTGTTTTGTGAGATCCAAATAGGAAACCCTCTGCTGTCAGGCTCCAGTGGCGCAATCGCTCAGCGCGCGGTACTTATAAGACAGTATGTAGCAGAGCAATGCCGAGGTTGTGAGTTCAAGCCTCACCTGGAGCATCTATGTTACTAATACCTACTTTGGTTCACAACAAACCTCTTTGCAAATCTTACTCCCATAATGCATCCATCTACAACATTAGGACACCAAAGAGCGTCTCTGACAGATCTGAATATGGAAAACTATTTCCATTGGCGAAATCCATCAGTGTGCAGTACTTATAAGACAGTATGTAGCAGAGCAATGCTGAGATTGTGAGTTCAAGCCTCATCTGGAGCATCTGTGTTGTTTATGCGTAATTTGCTCTACAACGAAACCTTTCAAAATCGGTGCACACCTGTATCTCACCTATAACCTTTAAAATACTTGGCTTTACTGTGTTTTGTGAGATCCAAATAGGAAACCCTCTGCTGTCAGGCTCCAGTGGCGCAATCGGTCAGCGCGCGGTACTTATAAAACAGTATGTAGCAGAGCAATGCCGAGGTTGTGAGTTCAAGCCTCACCTGGAGCATCTATGTTTCTAATACCTACTTTGGTTCACAACAAACCCCTGCCAAATCTGTGCAAATCTTACTCCTATAATACATCCAGCTACAACATTGGGACACCAAAGAGTGTCTCTGACAGATCTGAATATGAAAAACTCTTTCCATTGGCGAAATCCATCAGTGTGCAGTACTTATAAGACAGTATGTAGAAGAGCGATGCCGAGAATGTGAGTTCAAGCCTCACCTGGAGCATTTGTGTTGTTTATCCTTCATTTGCTCTACAACAAAACCTTTCAAAATCGGTGCGCACCCGAATCTCACCTTTAAAATACTTGGCTTTACTGTGTTTTGTGAGATCCAAATAGGAAACCCTCTGCTGTCGGGCTCCAGTGGCGCAATCGGTCAGCGCGCGGTACTTATAAGACAGTATGTAGCAGAGCAATGCCGAGGTTGTGAGTTCAAGCCTCACCTTGAGTATCTATGTTGCTAATACCTACTTTGGTTCACAACAAACCTCTTTGCAAATCTTACTCCCATAATGCATCCAGCTACAACATTAGGACACCAAAGAGCGTCTCTGACAGATCTGAATATGGAAAACTATTTCCATTGGCGAAATCCATCAGTGTGCAGTACTTATAAGACAGTATGTAGCAGAGCAATGCTGAGATTGTGAGTTCAAGCCTCATCTGGAGCATCTGTGTTGTTTATGCGTAATTTGCTCTACAACGAAACCTTTCAAAATCGGTGCACACCTGTATCTCACCTATAACCTTTAAAATACTAGTCTTTACTGTGTTTTGTGAGATCCAAATAGGAAACCCTCTGCTGTCAGGCTCCAGTGGCGCAATCGGTCAGCGCGCGGTACTTATAAGACAGTATGTAGCAGAGCAATGCCGAGGTTGTGAGTTCAAGCCTCACCTGGAGCATCTGTGTTGTATTTGCTCTACAACGAAATCTTTCAAAATCAGTGGCCACCCGAATCTCACCTTTAAAATACTTGGCTTTACTGTGTTTTGTGAGATCCAAATAGGAAACCCTCTGCTGTCAGGCTCCAGTGGCGCAATCGGTCAGCGCGCGGTACTTCTAAGACAGTATGTAGCAGAGCAATGCCGAGGTTGTGAGTTCAAGCCTCACCTGGAGCATCTATGTTGCTAATACCTACTTTGGTTCACAACAAACCCCTGCCAAATCTGTGCAAATCTTACTCTTATAATGCATCCAGCTACAACACTGGGACACCAAAGAGTGTCTCTGACAGATCTGAATATGAAAAACTCTTTCCATTGGCGAAATCCATCAGCGTGCAGTACTTATAAGACAGTATGTAGAAGAGCGATGCCGAGAATGTGAGTTCAAGCCTCACCTGGAGCATTTGTGTTGTTTATCCTTCACTTGCTCTACAACAAAACCTTTCAAAATCGGTGCGCACCCGAATCTCACCTTTAAAATACTAGTCCTTACAGTGTTTTGTGAGATCCAAATAGGAAACCCTCTGCTGTCGGGCTCCAGTGGCGCAATCGGTCAGCACGCGGTACTTATAAGACAGTATGTAGCAGAGCAATGCCGAGGTTGTGAGTTCAAGCCTCACCTAGAGCATCTATGTTGCTAATACCTACTTTGGTTCACAACAAACCTCTTTGCAAATCGTACTCCCATAATGCATCCAGCTACAACATTAGGACACCAAAGAGCGTCTCTGACAGATCTGAATATGGAAAACTATTTCCATTGGCGAAATCCATCAGTGTGCAGTACTTATAAGACAGTATGTAGCAGAGCAATGCTGAGATTGTGAGTTCAAGCCTCATCTGGAGCATCTGTGATGTTTATGCGTAATTTGCTCTACAACGAAACCTTTCAAAATCGGTGCACACCTGTATCTCACCTATAACCTTTAAAATACTTGGCTTTACTGTGTTTTGTGAGATCCAAATAGGAAACCCTCTGCTGTCAGGCTCCAGTGGCGCAATCGGTCAGCGCGCGGTACTTATAAGACAGTATGTAGCAGAGCAATGCCGAGGTTGTGAGTTCAAGCCTCACCTGGAGCATCTATGTTGCTAATACCTACTTTGGTTCACAACAAACCCCTGCCAAATCTGTGCAAATCTTACTCTTATAATGCATCCAGCTACAACACTGGGACACCAAAGAGTGTCTCTGACAGATCTGAATATGAAAAACTCTTTCCATTGGCGAAATCCATCAGCGTGCAGTACTTATAAGACAGTATGTAGAAGAGCGATGCCGAGAATGTGAGTTCAAGCCTCACCTGGAGCATTTGTGTTGTTTATCCTTCACTTGCTCTACAACAAAACCTTTCAAAATCGGTGCGCACCCGAATCTCACCTTTAAAATACTAGTCCTTACAGTGTTTTGTGAGATCCAAATAGGAAACCCTCTGCTGTCGGGCTCCAGTGGCGCAATCGGTCAGCACGCGGTACTTATAAGACAGTATGTAGCAGAGCAATGCCGAGGTTGTGAGTTCAAGCCTCACCTAGAGCATCTATGTTGCTAAGACCTACTTTGGTTCACAACAAACCTCTTTGCAAATCTTACTCCCATAATGCATCCAGCTACAACATTAGGACACCAAAGAGCGTCTCTGACAGATCTGAATATGGAAAACTATTTCCATTGGCGAAATCCATCAGTGTGCAGTACTTATAAGACAGTATGTAGCAGAGCAATGCTGAGATTGTGAGTTCAAGCCTCATCTGGAGCATCTGTGTTGTTTATGTGTAATTTGCTCTACAACGAAACCTTTCAAAATCGGTGCACACCTGTATCTCACCTATAACCTTTAAAATACTAGTCTTTACTGTATTTTGTGAGATCCAAATAGGAAACCCTCTGCTGTCAGGCTCCAGTGGCGCAATCGGTCAGCGCGCGGTACTTATAAGACAGTATGTAGCAGAGCAATGCCGAGGTTGTGAGTTCAAGCCTCACCTGGAGCATATGTGTTGTATTTGCTCTACAACGAAATCTTTCAAAATCAGTGGCCACCCGAATCTCACCTTTAAAATACTTGGCTTTACTGTGTTTTGTGAGATCCAAATAGGAAACCCTCTGCTGTCAGGCTCCAGTGGCGCAATCGGTCAGCGCGCGGTACTTATAAGACAGTATGTAGCAGAGCAATGCCGAGGTTGTGAGTTCAAGCCTCACCTGGAGCATCTATGTTGCTAATACCTACTTTGGTTCACAACAAACCTCTTTGCAAATCTTACTCCCATAATGCATCCAGCTACAACATTAGGACACCAAAGAGCGTCTCTGACAGATCTGAATATGGAAAACTATTTCCATTGGCGAAATCCATCAGTGTGCAGTACTTATAAGACAGTATGTAGCAGAGCAATTCTGAGATTGTGAGTTCAAGCCTCATCTGGAGCATCTGTGATGTTTATGCGTAATTTGCTCTACAACGAAACCTTTCAAAATCGGTGCACACCTGTATCTCACCTATAACCTTTAAAATACTTGGCTTTACTGTGTTTTGTGAGATCCAAATAGGAAACCCTCTGCTGTCAGGCTCCAGTGGCGCAATCGGTCAGCGCGCGGTACTTATAAGACAGTATGTAGCAGAGCAATGCCGAGGTTGTGAGTTCAAGCCTCACCTGGAGCATCTATGTTGCTAATACCTACTTTGGTTCACAACAAACCCCTGCCAAATCTGTGCAAATCTTACTCCTATAATGCATCCAGCTACAACACTGGGACACCAAAGAGTGTCTCTGACAGATCTGAATATGAAAAACTCTTTCCATTGGCGAAATCCATCAGCGTGCAGTACTTATAAGAGGAGGAATCCTCTTATAAGAGGACTTATAAGAAGAGGAATCCCTCTGCTGTCAGGCTCCAGTGGCGCAATCGGTCAGCGTGCGGTACTTATAAAACAGTATGTAGCAGAGCAATGCCGAGGTTGTGAGTTCAAGCCTCACCTGGAGCATCTATGTTTCTAATACCTACTTTGGTTCACAACAAACCCCTGCCAAATCTGTGCAAATCTTACTCCTATAATACATCCAGCTACAACATTGGGACACCAAAGAGTGTCTCTGACAGATCTGAATATGAAAAACTCTTTCCATTGGCGAAATCCATCAGTGTGCAGTACTTATAAGACAGTATGTAGAAGAGCGATGCCGAGAATGTGAGTTCAAGCCTCACCTGGAGCATTTGTGTTGTTTATCCTTCACTTGCTCTACAACAAAACCTTTCAAAATCGGTGCGCACCCGAATCTCACCTTTAAAATACTAGTCCTTACAGTGTTTTGTGAGATCCAAATAGGAATCCCTCTGCTGTCGGGCTCCAGTGGCGCAATCGGTCAGCGCGCGGTACTTATAAGACAGTATGTAGCAGAGCAATGCCGAGGTTGTGAGTTCAAGCCTCACCTGGAGCATCTATGTTGCTAATACCTACTTTGGTTCACAACAAACCCCTGCCAAATCTGTGCAAATCTTACTCCTATAATGCATCCAGCTACAACACTGGGACACCAAAGAGTGTCTCTGACAGATCTGAATATGAAAAACTCTTTCCATTGGCGAAATCCATCAGCGTGCAGTACTTATAAGACAGTATGTAGAAGAGCGATGCCGAGAATGTGAGTTCAAGCCTCACCTGGAGCATTTGTGTTGTTTATCCTTCACTTGCTCTACAACAAAACCTTTCAAAATCGGTGCGCACCCGAATCTCACCTTTAAAATACTAGTCCTTACAGTGTTTTGTGAGATCCAAATAGGAATCCCTCTGCTGTCGGGCTCCAGTGGCGCAATCGGTCAGCGCGCGGTACTTATAAGACAGTATGTAGCAGAGCAATGCCAAGGTTGTGAGTTCAAGCCTCACCTTGAGTATCTATGTTGCTAATACCTACTTTGGTTCACAACAAACCTCTTTGCAAATCTTACTCCCATAATGCATCCAGCTACAACATTAGGACACCAAAGAGCGTCTCTGACAGATCTGAATATGGAAAACTATTTCCATTGGCGAAATCCATCAGTGTGCAGTACTTATAAGACAGTATGTAGCAGAGCAATGCTGAGATTGTGAGTTCAAGCCTCATCTGGAGCATCTGTGTTGTTTATGCGAAATTTGCTCTACAACGAAACCTTTCAAAATCGGTGCACACCTGTATCTCACCTATAACCTTTAAAATACTAGTCTTTACTGTATTTTGTGAGATCCAAATAGGAAACCCTCTGCTGTCAGGCTCCAGTGGCGCAATCGGTCAGCGCGCGGTACTTATAAGACAGTATGTAGCAGAGCAATGCCGAGGTTGTGAGTTCAAGCCTCACCTGGAGCATCTGTGTTGTATTTGCTCTACAACGAAATCTTTCAAAATCAGTGGCCACCCGAATCTCACCTTTAAAATACTTGGCTTTACTTTGTTTTGTGAGATCCAAATAGGAAACCCTCTGCTGTCAGGCTCCAGTGGCGCAATCGGTCAGCGCGCGGTACTTATAAGACAGTATGTAGCAGAGCAATGCCGAGGTTGTGAGTTCAAGCCTCACCTGGAGCACCTATGTTGCTAATACCTACTTTGGTTCACAACAAACCTCTTTGCAAATCTTACTCCCATAATGCATCCAGCTACAACATTAGGACACCAAAGAGCGTCTCTGACAGATCTGAATATGGAAAACTATTTCCATTGGCGAAATCCATCAGTGTGCAGTACTTATAAGACAGTATGTAGCAGAGCAATGCTGAGATTGTGAGTTCAAGCCTCATCTGGAGCATCTGTGATGTTTATGCGTAATTTGCTCTACAACGAAACCTTTCAAAATCGGTGCACACCTGTATCTCACCTATAACCTTTAAAATACTTGGCTTTACTGTGTTTTGTGAGATCCAAATAGGAAACCCTCTGCTGTCAGGCTCCAGTGGCGCAATCGGTCAGCGCACGGTACTTATAAGACAGTATGTAGCAGAGCAATGCCGAGGTTGTGAGTTCAAGCCTCACCTGGAGCATCTATGTTGCTAATACCTACTTTGGTTCACAACAAACCCCTGCCAAATCTGTGCAAATCTTACTCCTATAATGCATCCAGCTACAACACTGGGACACCAAAGAGTGTCTCTGACAGATCTGAATATGAAAAACTCTTTCCATTGGCGAAATCCATCAGCGTGCAGTACTTATAAGACAGTATGTAGAAGAGCGATGCCGAGAATGTGAGTTCAAGCCTCACCTGGAGCATTTGTGTTGTTTATCCTTCACTTGCTCTACAACAAAACCTTTCAAAATCGGTGCGCACCCGAATCTCACCTTTAAAATACTAGTCCTTACAGTGTTTTGTGAGATCCAAATAGGAAACCCTCTGCTGTCGGGCTCCAGTGGCGCAATCGGTCAGCACGCGGTACTTATAAGACAGTATGTAGCAGAGCAATGCCGAGGTTGTGAGTTCAAGCCTCACCTAGAGCATCTATGTTGCTAAGACCTACTTTGGTTCACAACAAACCTCTGTGCAAATCTTACTCCTATAATGCATCCAGCTACAACATTAGGACACCAACGAGTGTCTCTGACAGATCTGAATACGAAAAACTCTTTCCATTGGCACAATCGGTCAGCGAGCGGTACTTATAAGACAGTATGTAGCAGAGCAATGCTGAGGTTGTGAGTTCAAGCCTCACCTGGAGCATTTGTGTTGTTTATGCGTAATTTGCTCTACAACGAAACCTTTCAAAATCGGTGCACACCTGTATCTCACCTATAACCTTTAAAATACTTGGCTTTACTGTATTTTGTGAGATCCAAATAGGAAACCCTCTGCTGTCAGGCTCCAGTGGCGCAATCGGTCAGCGCGCAGTACTTATAAGACAGTATGTAGCAGAGCAATGCCGAGGTTGTGAGTTCAAGCCTCACCTGGAGCATCTGTGTTGTATTTGCTCTACAACGAAATCTTTCAAAATCAGTGGCCACCCGAATCTCACCTTTAAAATACTTGGCTTTACTGTGTTTTGTGAGATCCAAATAGGAAACACTCTGCTGTCAGGCTCCAGTGGCGCAATCGGTCAGCGCGCGGTACTTATAAGACAGTATGTAGCAGAGCAATGCCGAGGTTGTGAGTTCAAGCCTCACCTGGAGCATCTATGTTGCTAATACCTACTTTGGTTCACAACAAACCTCTTTGCAAATCTTACTCCCATAATGCATCCAGCTACAACATTAGGACACCAAAGAGCGTCTCTGACAGATCTGAATATGGAAAACTATTTCCATTGGCGAAATCCATCAGTGTGCAGTACTTATAAGACAGTATGTAGCAGAGCAATGCTGAGATTGTGAGTTCAAGCCTCATCTGGAGCATCTGTGATGTTTATGCGTAATTTGCTCTACAACGAAACCTTTCAAAATCGGTGCACACCTGTATCTCACCTATAACCTTTAAAATACTTGGCTTAACTGTGTTTTGTGAGATCCAAATAGGAAACCCTCTGCTGTCAGGCTCCAGTGGCGCAATCGGTCAGCGCGCAGTACTTATAAGACAGTATGTAGCAGAGCAATGCCGAGGTTGTGAGTTCAAGCCTCACCTGGAGCATCTGTGTTGTATTTGCTCTACAACGAAATCTTTCAAAATCAGTGGCCACCCGAATCTCACCTTTAAAATACTTGGCTTTACTGTGTTTTGTGAGATCCAAATAGGAAACACTCTGCTGTCAGGCTCCAGTGGCGCAATCGGTCAGCGCGCGGTACTTATAAGACAGTATGTAGCAGAGCAATGCCGAGGTTGTGAGTTCAAGCCTCACCTGGAGCATCTATGTTGCTAATACCTACTTTGGTTCACAACAAACCTCTTTGCAAATCTTACTCCCATAATGCATCCAGCTACAACATTAGGACACCAAAGAGCGTCTCTGACAGATCTGAATATGGAAAACTATTTCCATTGGCGAAATCCATCAGTGTGCAGTACTTATAAGACAGTATGTAGCAGAGCAATGCTGAGATTGTGAGTTCAAGCCTCATCTGGAGCATCTGTGATGTTTATGCGTAATTTGCTCTACAACGAAACCTTTCAAAATCGGTGCACACCTGTATCTCACCTATAACCTTTAAAATACTTGGCTTAACTGTGTTTTGTGAGATCCAAATAGGAAACCCTCTGCTGTCAGGCTCCAGTGGCGCAATCGGTCAGCGCGCGGTACTTATAAGACAGTATGTAGCAGAGCAATGCCGAGGTTGTGAGTTCAAGCCTCACCTGGAGCATCTATGTTGCTAATACCTACTTTGGTTCACAACAAACCCCTGCCAAATCTGTGCAAATCTTACTCTTATAATGCATCCAGCTACAACACTGGGACACCAAAGAGTGTCTCTGACAGATCTGAATATGAAAAACTCTTTCCATTGGCGAAATCCATCAGCGTGCAGTACTTATAAGACAGTATGTAGAAGAGCGATGCCGAGAATGTGAGTTCAAGCCTCACCTGGAGCATTTGTGTTGTTTATCCTTCACTTGCTCTACAACAAAACCTTTCAAAATCGGTGCGCACCCGAATCTCACCTTTAAAATACTAGTCCTTACAGTGTTTTGTGAGATCCAAATAGGAAACCCTCTGCTGTCGGCCTCCAGTGGCGCAATCGGTCAGCACGCGGTACTTATAAGACAGTATGTAGCAGAGCAATGCCGAGGTTGTGAGTTCAAGCCTCACCTAGAGCATCTATGTTGCTAAGACCTACTTTGGTTCACAACAAACCTCTGTGCAAATCTTACTCCTATAATGCATCCAGCTACAACATTAGGACACCAACGAGTGTCTCTGACAGATCTGAATACGAAAAACTCTTTCCATTGGCACAATCGGTCAGCGAGCGGTACTTATAAGACAGTATGTAGCAGAGCAATGCTGAGGTTGTGAGTTCAAGCCTCACCTGGAGCATTTGTGTTGTTTATCCTTCATTTGCTCTACAACAAAACCTTTCAAAATTGGTGCGCACCCGAATCTCACCTTTAAAATACTTGGCTTTACTGTGTTTTGTGAGATCCAAATAGGAAACCCTCTGCTGTCAGGCTCCAGTGTTGCAATCCATCAGCGTGCAGTACTTATAAGACAGTATGTAGCTGCAATGCTGAGGTTGTGAGTTCAAGCCTCACCTGGAGCATCTGTGTTGTTTATGCATAATTTGCTCTACAACGAAACCTTTCAAAATCGGTGCACACCTGAATCTCACCTATAACCTTTAAAATACTAGTCTATACTGTGTTTTGTGAGATCCAAATAGGAAACCCTCTGCTGTCAGGCTTAAGTGGCGCAATCGGTCAGCTCGTGGTACTTATAAGAGAGTATATAGCAGAACAATGCTGAGGTTGTGAGTTCAACCCTCACCTGGAACATCTATGTTGCTAATACCTACTTTGGTTCACAACAAATCGGTGCAAATCTCAGTCCTATAATGCATCTGGTTACAACACTGGGATGCCAAAGAGTCTCTCAGACAGCCATGTCAAATGTGATGAACCTAGAATCCTCAAGTTAATTTTTGTGAGATCTGACGATGATAAAAAACGTCAACAGGCTCCAGTGGTGCAATTGGTCAGTGCGCAGTCCTTATAAGACAGTATGTAGCAGAGCAATGCTGAGATTGTGAGTTCAAGCCTCACCTGGAGTATTTCTATTTCTTATACCTAATGTGTTTTACCACAAAAAATTTCAGCTCTGCATTCTTCATTCACATTCAGTATATTTAGTAACACCAATCTCAACTGCAAACATGAGTTTATGTTATGATGATGTTAACTTTAGTTATTTTGCAATCTGTCCTTGGAGGAAGGAAATTGGGGTGAAATGTGCCTCATTTGTTAGACGGTGTTATTGTTAGTCCATCATCAGGTATCCCACTGGATCACTCCTCCACTTTGATACTATTGTTGAAAATGGCATGTTGTGGGAAAGCCCAGTGATAAAGACAGTTCCTTTCATCTGGATTCGGTTTAATGCATTATAGGGTGTGTTTAATTTTGACTGGCGTTCAAGGCATATCACTTGCAGGTCAGGTTTCAATCTTTCAGCCAGCTGCTTTTTATTGTCCTGCTTAACATTCAGATCAGTGTGAAGACAAGTTTGCCTGGAGGTTCTCTCACTTAGCAACATTCTTTGGCTAGTGACTTAACAGCACTTACCTCACTGTTGCATTGCTATTCACGGTGGGTTTAGTGTTTCACATACAGTAGGTCCAGAAGGCAAGATGTTGTAGATTTAAGCATTTGATCTGCCTGACAGTGTTTCTATATTTAACTTTGCTTTTAATAATTCCCTTGTGTAAAAATGTAAAGAGTAATTAATTTTCTGATTTTAATGTATTATTATTTCCTTACTATGGGCCTATGTCCTCAAAGGCTGGAGACTTTTGGCCAGGCACTGTTAGCATATGCTGGGTTTTTCTGTGCACTGATGTAATCTGTTTGCAATGTTTGGAAATAAGACATTCCTGCTGCACAATGCTGTTACTGGAGTATTTGCCCTTCCAATGGGTGGTACACATGTCTCACTGTTGCATACCCAGCGGCTGTGGTGGCTATTATGAGCCAAACAATGGAAATCAAACATTTTGCTTTACTGGAAGCCACTTTAGATGCTATGTGTGATTAGACTTATATATACACGGGCTTATTTAATGTTGAAGCAAACCGGCACAAAGCACGGAACAGCTTTTGTGTTTCAGTTCAAGGAAAATGATGCTGCCTCTCTAGATTTTTACAATGGACTTTGAGCGTTGGTGAAACGAACACTGCCATAATGTGCTTTTCTGCATAAAGCTCGTCTACTGCCCTGGAGAATTACATAGTTATGGAAATCTACAGTTTTTTTTAAACACTGTAGTATAAAAACAACACTTTGATATTTTGTGGTTGACGGCTGGGTCAAAACCATCAAGGATCCAGGATCTCACTATCTGATTAACTGAATTGTTTTTACATCTATCTATACTCCTATACATTATCTGTATATTTGTAGATAACTCACAACTTTACTGTATATTTGTATCCTGTCACCAATAAATACAGATTTGTCTTATTTAAAGTTGTTTTGGATTGTTCCTTGTAGCTGTTATTGTTTGACCCTGTGGATCGTGGACATTGGAAACTGTCTGCTGCTGTAAACACTTCTTTTTACATTTCTGCACTGTGGGATTAATAAAGTCCTACCCTAACTGTGCAACCGCTATACAACAGGGTGATTACAGTATGGAGTCTAAATTAGTCAGGGAGAAAACATTTCCCTTCTGTTTAACAAACAGTAGCTAAGCGTTCCTTGGCACACTCCTCCTTCCAAGGAGGGAGACATGCAAATTTCGTGCCTTGAAAAAACACTGCACCAGATCCTGCACTTTCAGAGAGAGGTGCAACTTCTCAAAGTCACAACAATAAAAGGAAACGGGAGACGCGTAAAAACAAACCCGAAGGCCACATACATGCATCCATCTATGCATTACTCAAGGAACTAAAGCTTAGCAGCTGTTGAGTTGGCCTCAGAGCAAAAGGAGATTCAGCAAACTTTATCGGACAGCATTTTGTCCCTACTACTGAGCCATGGAGAATTCAGTGAAGACGTAACACAGGTAATTCTTGGAAGGTGTATTTAAAACCATTTTAAGATTTCTATTTAAGATAACTGTAGACAGACAATAGTTTTATTGCTGGAGGTATATTTTACTTAAAACGGTAAACAATTTTTCTATAATACATTATTCTTAATATTATTAGTATGCCGCTCATCTAAAAAATGTGTTAAACGTCATCATAGGAAAAAAGATGATATCATATACATTTCTTATTCGTTTTCGTTTTAAACAGCGAACAATCTTGAAGACAAGATTGTAAATCGGCGATCTTTTATTTTGACACGTCAACCGGAAATGTGTTCTGTTTGTTTCGGTGACGCTGTCAGTTCGTCTCGCGGCACCGTCGACCTGCGCGGTTAGCTCCCTTCTCGCCTCGGTTGTAGCAAATGGTCCGTGTTAGCGTATAACTACAGAATCTCAGACGACAGTAACTCGACGTAACCCACTACGTCCATGGCAATTATCCTTTTCTCTTCTTGCATCTTCACCACTCTTTAAAAATTCCGCCGAAAAAGAAAAAGCGTTCTGTGCCCTCTTTTGGGTTTTCAGCAGACGTAAGTAACCTTAGCTCACCGCGATGTTAGCTTGAAATGTAACCAGCATGTTTCAATGAACTACGAAGGACCTTGGGATTAGTTTATAGAATACACGACTAGTTTATGTTTATACTAAATTGAATGTGACTAATTGGTTCATCGTCCTTCTTTTGCTGTAGAAAGTGATTACAGGACACTATTTACATCATGTTGGTCGGTGCGTAGCTAATGTGCTAACGTCAGCTTTGACGACGTGTTACACTAGCAACATAGCTACTGTTAGCTGCACGTAAGATGTCTAAATGATGCAATACGTCATATGTTATATAGTCATGAATTTACAATAGACAGTCTGCCAAATCATTGCAGGGTAGATAACTGTAGACTGACGTTAAGAATAATGTAATTTAATCATTAAATCTTCTGCTTTGTTTTGGTCTGTAGTTCCAAGAACCAAATAGTAACACTCCTAACGTTGCATGTGACATTTTACTTAACCCAGAACTTACTGAAGTAGTTATAAAGAAAATCTTGGGATCTTCCACGATGTCTTTCGTGTGCCTTTCAGCGCTCACTCACGCCTGCACAAATGAATAACACTGTTCTGCCACGTACTGTAGTGAAATGTGTAAACGCTATACACGATGTTAAGAGTGGAGAAATAAGTTTACTACCCCCTGACTGGCTTCTATGCGACATGTCCTTATGTGTCATTTTGTAGGTGTTCAATAACTACCCAGAGGATTTAGGGGCAGCACTATACCGAGAGTCATTTGACTTTAACGCCGAGCCACCTTGGGATCCTAGCTGATAGTGGAGGAGTTCTTTCCCGGACTCATCCATGTAAGTGAAACATGGTCAATAAGGCCATTTACAAAACACAGGTTTTTTTTTTTTGGTGTAAGTGTTAAGGGTGTATTAACAGGCAGCCTGTCCCAGACAATTCACAAATAAATGTATAACTGTTTTCATTTTAGATCTATCATTTCATGTCTATTTTTGGGTCATCTATTTCAGTAACAGGAGTCTGAGTTCTAAGATGTTTTTCTTTTCAGTTATATATATATTCTCGCTCTGGTTTAGTTGCAATAAAGTAGAAATATGTGGTTACACATACAATGTGTGAAATGTACATTTTTGCTTTAGTATTAGTTGTTTATAAATTATGATCTGCAGAAGTTGCTTTCTTTTACATAAAGGCACGGTTGTTGTTTTTTGACAAGAGATGACAGGGTAGAGCTGTCTCCTGTGTCATCAGAGAACCTAATGACTTAAGCCCACATACTATTGTGCATTCACAGCATCTAGTGGCAGTATTATGTATGCACAGTAAATTGACTCTTGTGTCTCTCTATTCATCTTTCTCACAACACAGCAGTCTTTCTAGACACATTGTTAGTCTACCCATTTAACTCTGTGACGTAATATGCAACATTACTGAAAGTCAACCTGTGATACCACCGCCGCCACTATTGTACTTTAGTTAATGCTTTCAAAAAGAGCATTTGCGGGTCACCAGCTCAGGGATTAATGGTGATTGTTGGGAGTAATTGATGGTATATTGTATGAACCCTGTGCCCCAGACACTTTGTTTTTACTGCAGCAGCTTTTGAAAACAATAGATCTCTTGCAAAAAGCTATCCCATGATATAGAACAACAAAAATACATTGTTTGTAATTTTGTCTGGACTATTCTCTTGTCCTTTTATGCAGTTTGTTGCATAACTCTAGGACCCCAGGGGCTCGAGAGTGAACGAGCAAGACCACTTCAGACTAGCCACATTCTTTATGCCTGTCGGATTAGAGGAAAACGGTTGAAAGGATGAAAGGTGTCACTGAGGATCCACAGTATTCTGTTGGGCTGCTGGAGGGAGGCACAGCCCTCTGTGATGTGATTGACAGTCACATTTATGAGCAAATATTGGTAAGGAAACTCACAATTGTATGTAAATCTGACATTTTAATGACCTATGTCCTATGAATTGTTTTTTTTTTGTTGTTGAAAAGTTGTTGTATTGTATTTCAGTGTTTTTCCTGACTCCTCTAATTCACATTTCCTTCTTCCTTAGTCTGAGAAGAGTGCATTCTTTGTAGCAGACCTAGGGGTCATAATGAGGCAGCATGTTCGCTGGCGCACACATATGGCTCAAATTCGACCTTACTATCCTGTGAGATGCAACAACAGTCCAGCTGTTATTGAAGCGCTTGCTGCTTTTGGCACAGGATTCATTTGCACCAACAAGGTATGCTCTCGTCTTTTGCAACCAAACGATAATCAAAACTAATTACAATTGCAGTATGTAGCAAAATAATTTCTTATCAAGTGCATATTCTACATAATACTTCATTTTAACTATTGCATACCATCCCTTTCTATACTAAATGATTTGTTTAGGGTAATAGTGTACAGCTTTAAGTCTACCGGGAGAAGAATAGCTGCATTACCTAAAGTAGAGTAAGTGAGTGCACATCTAAAAAAAGTGTCAAATATTTTGTTTTGTGTTTTAGACTGAACTTGAGCTGGTACAGAGTCATGGAATCCCCTCTGAAGACATCATCTACAGTGGTGTTTGCAAACAGGTTTCCCAGATTAAATACGCTGCTAAGAATGGGATTGACCTCCTGGTGTGTGATAATGAAGCAGAGCTACGCAAGATTTCTCGCTGCCACCCCAATGCCAAGTAACTGTTTTATTATTTATCGGCCATTACTTAGTAATGCAAAGTCATAGCACCTCATTGGTTTTATGCTGCAAACATTTTGTGAGTGGAGGTACTCACTTATTGATACACCTAATCTGAATTATTTGTTTCTCAGTAAAATGGTTACCAAAGCTTTATTTCGTTTTTTATTAATTCAGGCTACTAGTGCAGGTGTCAACAGATGCACCCAGCCTGGAAGATGAGATCAGCATGACATTTGGATGTTCCCTCAAGGACTGCAGGCATCTGCTGGAGACTGCTAAGGAATTGGGTGTACAAGTGGTGGGGGTCAGGTGAGGTCCACAGAAATCCATATTATTTTATATCAAGCAGTTTGACAAAATGCTAGAACACTGTATGTGCAATTGCTCTGTGTACCTGTCGTAGATCTTTTTGCAAGTAAGAGGACAAAGAAACCATTAAGTTCATTTTTGGCTGTACGTGCTCTCTACAGGTGTCAGATTTCCAGCTCCTGTGAGGATAACCAAGTGTATGTTCATGCCATTTCTGATGCACGGTGTGTTTTTGATATGGGAGTAAGTATACATTTTATTTATTGGTATTTACTGTATCTTGTTGCTGTTCTACTCCCACTACCGTCTGTCACACACCGATGGATGACGATTGGTCCAATGACCCTCAATAGTTGGGCTGACCTATAAATCATATTTTCCTTGTGACATTGCAATACATAATAAACAAGACAAAACTGTTTAAAATGCATTAAGAAAAGTCTTGACACAGCGGAATTATGCCATTTAGTCCATGATGTGATTGATGCGTCATCAGGAGGAAACTGGCTTCAATATGAATATCCTGGACATTGGAGGTGGCTTCAGTGGCTCTGAGACCCAACTCGAACAGGTTATTGCACTGCATGCATCACCATCCCACATCACTGCATTTGTATTTTTGGGCACTGCTCATTACCGCTCAACCCGTTGCAGATCAACAGGGCAGTCATGTCTATGGTGGAGCTATACTTCCCTCCTTGCAGTGGAGTCTCCATCATTGCTGAGCCAGGCAGCTACTTTGTGTCTTCTGCTTTCACCCTGGCTGTAAATATAGTCTCCAAGGAGGTGGTGGCACGAGATTGTCCTGACCACGGAAACTGTAAGTTTCTCTGAAATTTGCATTACATAGGCAAGTCAGCTTTATACGTTTGAATTCTAAATGCTAAGGTAGAAAAAAAATGCAAAAAGTATAAAAAATATTTCTGTCACTCTAATGGATGTTGTTTACTTTATTTATGTTCAAATGAAGCGTCCCCCAATGATGAGCCAGAGTTCCAGTACTACATGAATGAGGGAGTGTATGGCTCATTTGCCAGTAAACTTTGCGATGCACCGATTGCTGCTCCATCTGTTCACAAGGTGACTCTGAAATACTGTGTCAAACCATAAACATAGTTCATTCATGTATTCACCCTTTATACATCTGTTTTACCTCTATTCATACAAGGGTTGTCACTTTTTCAAAAAATAGACTTTGAACCTTGCTGATATAAAATGCATATGACTGTATTGACTTCATGCATATGTATTTGCTTCGTGAAATTAAGTTGGTCTCTACTTCATCTCTTTGCAGAACACTTACCTGGATGCTCCAGTGTTCAGCAGCAGCCTGTGGGGTCCCTCTGGAGATGACCTAGACCAGGTAGTGAATCACTGTCTATTACCTGAGCTCAACATTGGAGACTGGCTCGTGTTCAGCCAAGCTGGGTCCTACAGTCTGGGTCAGCCACTTTGCATGCCTGCTGATACAGCCCCACCCCCGGTATACTACGTCATCTTCTCCAGAGACTGGTGAGGAGCTCTGTCGTTGCATTTTTTTTATTTGTGAGTGCATTATAAAGGTTGTAGTTTTCTCTTTATACATGTGCCAAATAACCCAGGTGAGTTTTCCTCCATCAGGTTTGAGATGCAGGATATTGGTGTCACCCGTGATGCTACACTGAAGAACTTTTCATTGGTCCCTTATTTTCTCAATCCATGCCAAACGGAGGCCCGACTCTCTGTCCCAGCTTAGTCACAATCAGGCTTTGAAGGCTTTAAACTACTTTACTGGTTCATGCTGGTAGATCCTTCTGGTCTACATTCCACTGGGGTGAACTGAACCAACAGTGCACACATTGCTCCAAATAGCTGGAATTGATTTCATCTCACAAACCCCAGCCCAGCGTATCAATATATGTGTGATCCTAAGTAGATGTTAATTGGTATGCAACAAAATGGATGACTCCAAAAAGGCAGATGCATTGTTGCTTGTGCTTTGGACCCCTATTAAGACTGTGGTTTACACTCGTGCAGTAATGTAATGATATTGGACAATAGCATTATCTCTGTCTCTATTGCTGTTGTCAGTATTTTAAAGTGAAGCTGTGTATTTAAACATTAACACAGTTGTGACATCTTTAGGGTATTTTGCTCCCAGTCTATTCATGATTTCAAACAGTTATAGTTTTGTGTGATAACGTCTTGATTCCAGTATTACAGTTGAAACTCTTTCTCTGTGTGTTAAACTGGAGGCTTGCAACACTGCAGTGCTGCACATATGAACGTGCATTTACTTATCAGTTTGATGCAGTGAATGAAGCCAGTGTGATCAAGGTGCAGCGTCACAATGAAATACACTCCTGGATTCAATTTCCATCGCAGATTAGTGAAGCTCTGCCACAGCATAACAAAGCAGATTTATGAAAACCGTATGTGCTGCAGTTGGAGCGGAGAAAGTGTTAATAGATAATGACTCAGCTAACATGGTAAGGGTGTCTTTGCTTGGGGTATATGTAGTACTACAACCATCTGATAATATTCGTCTTGTATTTGTTCAGGAGTATTTATTCAACATTGTTGAGGTGAGGAAATATTATGGCATGTCCAGTATAAATGTGTATGCAAAGTCTTTATCATATCTGTAATGTCTGCCAATCTGTGATGAATTATGGGGTATCTGCCTTTTATTAACTTGTAGCTGTGCTTGTCAACTTCAACAGTAATAAACACCTCATTGACTTGACTTCAAACCCACCTGTGTTATAATAAACAATAACAACAAACAAACAAAACAATAAACTAGAAATCTGAACATTTAAGCTGTACTGAACATTCCACGAAGTGTTTCATGTCCTGACTTAATCAAAGTCTCATCATGTGTTTGCTCATAGATCGCTGAAGATGATCTGGTTTGAAAGGCTGAATGTACATGAGACAGAACAGTACACGTTGTCTACCCATCTTGCCTGTTGGGTTTATTCGCAGGCTAATTACAGTATGCATGCTGTCTCATATCGCCTCTCTAAAATGTCTAAATAAAATACAGGCACATCCTTTCTAACTGAACAACTTTTCACTACCGAAAAGTGGTCATTTTGCCTTCCACTAAGAAGGCTGATAGGCCCAAACTGTGCCGTATCAACAGAATATTTCTCTTTAAGAATAGATTTCCTCTGCCCTGCTTCAAGACTCTGAAATAAGCTGTATCTTATATTCTACCCTAAAAGGCCTCCGCAGCATATCTGAAGCGTGTTTATACAGCTTGTAGGGCACACCATTAGGCCCAGCACGGATCATCGTTTTCCATATCCTGTAGCGTTTTAACATCATCAAGGCCTTAAGACTCTTTCAGCCTTTCCAATGCAGCTATCTAGGCCAATTCATTGGTTGGAAAATGGACATGTTGATGACAAATACGTTTATTAAACGAAACAGAATTTTGATTCAAAACTGCAGAATTGTGGAACTAACAGAATCACATGGCAAAAGGAACAACATTCTTCTTTGGTCAAAATATTACAATGCATTTGTGTCATGTGTAAAATTACTTCCAGAATACACAGCTAATAGTGTAACTGTTTGATTTAAGGCAACAGAGTAGTTTAAAACTCAAATGGACTTGTTCTCAAATCACATAAACATAAGATGCCAATCATTTATAACCTCCATAAAACTTCAACAGCCACTGTAGCGGAGACTGAGGAAGAAGACACCCCAGAGCTGACATCCACTTACATTCACACCTACCGTCTGAGTGTCTTAACTTATAACGGCGTGGAATGATAAAGCATTCTGCTTCAAAGGTGCATGATACCAATTTGTCACGTAATGGAAATAAGACTAGGGCAGTTTAGAAGAGCACTGCTATAGACAGTGTACAGTACTTACATGGTATCAGCAGCATCACAGAGGATTTCTCTCAAATTCACATCGTAGTAAAAAAAAAAACCGAGCAGCTGTATTCTGGTTTTAAATGAACACGTTTTCAGGTCATTGAAAGCACACTAATGTAAAGATGACCCAAATATTTAAAAAAAACTGCAAGGCAAGTAGTACAGTAAGTGATAGACACTCATTTTAATTTGCCGTTTGTTTACTTTTCTTATTGGTAGCCTTCAGAGAGTTTGTTGATAAGACACTGAATTTTATGCAAGGAGGCCGGTCTGCAGACTTAGTCACTGAATACGTCCAGCAGGGCATCTTCCTTGCTGTTAGGTGTCTCCGGGCGTGCTTGGCCAGATGGTCGCTACGCATGAAGCGGGTGAGGCATATTGGACACGCAAACCTTTTCTCCCCCGTGTGTGTTTGCTTGTGGCGAGACAGTTCATCGGAGCGGGTAAATCGCCTCTCACATCCATCCCACTTGCACTTGAAGGGCTTCTCACCTTGGGAGGACACAGAAGTTTGACTGAGTTACATAATTCACATCCATATACCTTTTTGACACGTTAGTATTAAAATATTCACTTACCTGTGTGCATCCTGATGTGGGCTTTGAGGTGGGAGCTCTTGAAGTAGGTCTTTCTGCAGTCGTCATGGGGACAAACGTGACTGCGTGCACGGGCGGCCACTGGCTGCAGCTGGCTTTGGCTTTGCCCCAGTACACTACAACAAGGTGCAGGCGCGATGGCTGGTAACCTGGGGCCAGCTGAAGTCGTGGGAAGTGGCTGAACATGAACAGCAGAAACAGCTGGCTGAGGCACAAGAAAAGCTACGGGGCCTTTTGCAATCTGACCCCCGACGAGGATGACCTGGGATGAAAATGTTGCCTGGGTGTGCGGCCGTGGTGGTGCAGGCTGCCGTGTGTGGGGCGCTTTTTCTGTCGTTTGAACAGTGGGCATGAGGTTTTGCTGCTGACTCGCAAAGGCTGTGACAGAGCTTTCTGCAATAGTGGAGGAGAAACAGGTGACAGGAAGAACCTGGCAGAGGACCGGCACAAGAGAGACCCCAGACACACCTGCAGGGACACAGGGGGCAGCCTGAAGTGTGGTCGGTTTGAAATCCAGGCCAGAACTACCTTTCAACGCCTGGCTGCCTGTACCCATGTTTGACACAGTGAAAGGCTTCTGTGATGTAGTAGCCCTTGAGTCCGACTGCATAACAATATTCTTCTCAGGGCTTTTACTGTTGCCATGTTCAAAGTTCACATCTGTTTTGGAATCTTCTTTATGATCTTGAGCTTGGGTGACTCCGACTTCTCTGGAGACAGGACAAATGTTACAGTTGCCGTGCTGTCCATCTGAAGTGTGGCGGATCACGCTGGTGCACTGGAACCTTCGATGAGGTTTCTGCAAGGTTTCTCCTGAAGGATGGGTGGCGTCACAGACTGGTGGGCTGTATGGTGGCGTCATACACTGAAACAAAGCAAGGTTGTTGGTTATTTTTTTTAAATAGAGGAAATCAAGCTTGCGACTATTTGTTTGGCCACTTCTCATTAACTTTAGCTTTAGTTTAGCACATAGAATTACACCAATCGACCGCAACATAAACAACGGATGGTGTTAATTTTCGTTTTCAGTGGACAGAAGTCATTCCCATAAGCAGAGCAGTGTGTTCTGACCTGCAGACTGACCTCAGGCCAAATTATGATAACAATTTTTAAATTAAGTATGCCTTGTCTTAAAATGGCATAGAACAGCAAACTGATCTTGTGCCTAATATATTAAGGCTTTACTTCCTAAAAGCCCTTAACACAACAGGCGTGTCCCATGTGCTCTACTTACACAGAGAGTCTCCTGTAGCACATTAAACCTTCGGGGGCCAGAGTCTTCCTCTGAGCATTCTGAGGATGGCGTCAAAGGTCTCAGGTGTTTGGGCCTGAAGCTCATGGTTTTAGTTATGGACAGCAGAGCGTCCACGTCACCTACGATCGGAAGGAGCAGGCTGGAACTCAGTCTAGACGTCTGTGTGGGAACTCAAAGTTCATGATGTTTATCTGGTAGAAGCGCAGAAATTAGTAAATACAAAACAAATGAGTTTGATTATACTTAACATATTACACCATCTTGAAAAGCCCACTACGCCCAGTAACGTATACAAAAGGAACATGTGAGGTGAGCATGATCAGCTGCTGCTCTTCAGCGCTGGGGCCCTTTCACCTACTTCTCTAGGAGACACGCAGGGCAGTCTTCCCCTGGAGGCTGTTTGCTTACACAAACAGTCACACAACACAACAACCCCTCCCTGACCTGAGCACCGTGAATTACACAACGAGGCTTGTCACAATTTGGTTCAGTTAAGCTTGTGGTTAATTAATGTATCGAGCTACACGAACAGACCTGACAATGACTGGCAGCCTATAAATCAAAAGCAGCTGGAGGATCATGATAATATGACATCACGTTTTAGATAAAGGTTATCAAGTGGTCATTAGAAATGTCATGGAAGGTGAAATGTGTGTATATGTCATTTACCTACATCCTATGTGAGTCTAGAAGTGGTTAACCGCTGAATACGCGTCCGTGCGTCTTGTGCGAACAACAATTGCGCGTCGAGCTTCTCGAGCCGCGTCCCCCCATTCATCGTTTCAGCGCGGCAGGGAGGCGAGGGGCGTGGCCTAGCGCGTCGCCCAATAGCGCGCAAAGGTGTGTTGGGACGCAAACCAATGGGAGCGGGGCTCGGTGCGTGATCGGGGGCTGAAGGTACCGTGGTGGCGGTGTGGTACACAACAGCGTGGGCGTGTGAGAAATGTGCCTCCCGGAGGCACAAGCACCCGCCGCAGCGCCGCACGCTGGAAGCCAAGGCAAGGTGCGAGGTCGATCAGAATCAGAAGCTGTACTACCACCACCAACAGCTGGGTTACTGACCCGCATGTAGCCATGTCATGTCAAACCATATCATCATAGTTTCCCAAAGTCATCCAGCATTGTTTAATAAATTCACATTTTTGCTTACTGTATGCAAACTTTGAAAAGAGCTAAATGTTTTGTTTTGTGAGAAAACAAAGTCAAGATATTGGCCTCAGGTGGTCCTGTGGATTAAGTACATTTCAGCTGTCTAGACATTTTTGCACATCACAGAGAACCAGAACAAAGAGTTGGCTGGAGACACACAATACACACACATGCACACACCAGTCTGACTGTGTGAGATGTTTCTCCATTTCTATGAACGGGCCAGTGGAAAAGAAATAAATCAGGATGCCATAAAATTGGGAGAATGAAATTATCTAATGGTTTGTTTGTTTTCTACAATCAGTATATCTATTAAATGATCTTTAAACATTTCATCTTACAGCAACACCTCAGTTTTACAACTCTGCAGCTACTATTGTAGACTTCCATTTTCTTTCAAGGGAATATTTTATTTCAATATATAGACTGATTATGCACTATAATATTATACATTTGTACCAATTATCCTGTTTAAAGTCTCAGGACTCTTTCACCCAGTCCCAGCTATCATTGGAAAAGAGGCTATGTAGACAGTGTAAAGATCATACTCAGATAGTTTTAAATATTATTGCTTCCATTTGTATTATAATTGAAACTGATATTAAGGTTGATCATATAACTGGTTGTCTGACAGAGACTGTGACAGAATCAAATGGTTATTAGGAAGTGAAACAGTAATTCCTGTACATATAAATTAACAAATGAACTGAAGCCATCTATCAGTCAGACAAATTTTCTGTGGAGACTTGAGACCACAGTAGAAGATTGGGCAACATTAACATTTAGTTTTTATGTTTCTGGTGAAGCTGTGCCAAACAAATACTTCAAAGTTGACTAAGGCAATGTATTTCACATTGCATAATGTTATTTGATCTCTAATAAAATTTTGGACTTACTAATTTTAGAGCAAAACGTCATCCTGCAGATGCACGTTATGCAAAGCCGACCTCTGCAGTAATAGTTGTGATCTAGCATGGCTCAGTTCCCTTGTCTTCATTGATTTGATAATCAAGCAAACATTGCAAAGTGAGCATGCATGGCCCAAATGCACAAATCAGCTTGCCCTAGGTTTGTAACCGATCCAGATTCTTGGTCAGTGTTACACTCAGTGCCCTTTAGAGCAGGGCATTACAACACCCTGGTTATGGTAATGTGTATTGCATTGCATTACCCATTAAGTTACGGCCATCAGATTTTGTTGTTGAATAACAAGTTACATAGACTGAGCCAATATAGGCTCTGCTGCTTTTCTGAAAACACATAAAAAACACACACTCCAAAACGGGAAAGACTCTCAAAGTTCCTGACTGCTGTCTTTAACCTGTGCTTCATTTGTGGCAAGGTGTTGGAAGAAAAAGGCTTCTGTCTGCTACCTGAATGCCCTGCCCACAGATCTGAACAGCCGGTACTAAGAAGAATTCTCATGCCAGCGATCATGTTACCTCACTGGGAGTAATTTAGACTTTCTAATAATTGGGAAGCCTATGCAGGTTAGGTGAATATATGAGGAAGATGGTTTAATAACTAGTTAGTTATTGCATCAGTCAGTCAGGTTCATGAAACACTTGAACCTGCTTGTGTTGTGTCTTTTACCTGTTTTTAATATCAGTTTTATTTCCACTCTGCAAACTGTTCATATCCTAAACTCTAATTCCACTAACCTTGCTCTGATGATTGTGCAGATTCCTGGCACTGAAACTTTGTACCCTTATTTAACATCACCAGAGGTCACTGGATAAGTGCCCAGGTATCTAAAAATAGCTCTGGAGATTTCTGGGGTTCTGTTTGACTTTCCTCATTGAAAAGGCAGTGGAACTTGTTTCCTCTGTTGAACTCAGTGAACAGAAATAAATGACCAAACTTTTGTCAATGCTGGTTAAATGTAATTGAAAGTGGGATCAGTGGATCTGTTAAAAGCCACATTACTGTATAATGTAAAAAATGGATTTAACTTTTATTACCAACATTGTTATTTTAACTGAATATTAAAATTGTTAAGCATTTGAGCATTTGACTCACATTAACAGACCAATACAGGATCACTGATGTATTGTGTAAAATAATTATTGAATCAGTCAAATAATACACTCAAATAATATACAATTAAATTGTTTTAATAAAAACAGTATTCTCTTCTGTATTTGCACTATTCAAAGCAGTTTGTAAGTAAAGGCTCTGACTGTACATGTACAACATCAACTGTAGCTGATTTCCTTAGTAACAAGATCCTGAAAAATGAATGTGTTTCTTTGCTTTCATAAATCTGCCCGACAACACATGAAAAATAGCTTTTAATTAAAATATTTTCAATGATACTTCAGTTCCAGTTGTTTGAGTTTTTCATTTCTAACGATGTATTTAAATCATTGGCACTACAGGCTGCCCTGCTCAGTCATACCCTGTGGATGTATGTACAGTACTTGTCTTAGTGAGTACACGGCCCTATTCCCTCTCCAGATTGCTTTATAAAACTACTAAGTAGATGAGCAGAGCAGTGATGTAAGGGACACATACTTTCCAGCTTAGTATGGAAGTCTTACTGGACTCATTTTGATTTAATTGTAAAGGGTTGATCCTGCCATCTGCTGGTATAACATAAACAAGCTATCATTAGTCTGTAAATTCAAAATCTAAACTAAATTGTGGCCACTGTCCCTCTAGGATTTGGATTAACATTGGTACAATAATATCCTGACATTTTGTTTTTATACATTTTCTTACTAGTAGATAAAATAGAAAAGGATAGTATAAAGTAAAAGTAGCAAAGTATAAAGGTGAAGATCTCATTACACTGAAGATGGGTTACTATCCATAATCCATTCTAGATTATCTAAGTATATGGGGTTTTTGTTCATCTTTTAGGACAAATAGTCCCTAGGGCACAAGATAAGTTATTCTTTTGAATGTTTATACATGTTTAGCCCACATTTTCGTGCGTGAACAGCTAAATTTGCAACACTTCTCTTTAAATAATACTACACCCTGACATAGTTGTATTTCATGGTACATGGTTCATGGTATAATACTGTATAATTAAGTCATTCTTTCCACGTTTTGTGGCTTGCTAAATCACTGTGATTTGTTTGGTATGCTCACTACTTGTGGCAACACGACGTTTATGATTAATAATTGTACACTATTTATTGCTACTGCAGTATTATTTGTCCATATGAAACGTTGGAGTCGTGGTTGTCACGCTCTTATTCATAATTACAATGAAATAATCAATGAAATATGAGGCAATGACGTTTAGGCATTGACTATACAAAATTGAATACCATACATTTATGCGATGTGTTCAAATTTGGGTGAAATGACGTGAGATTATTTACCGTGCAAAACAGTCATCGGGTGACGGCTTGTATTTTGACACCCTTTGTCTTAGTAACACAAGAAACAACCCAGTGCAGGAACATTTATCGCTTTCTTTGGATTTTATACAAGGCTACAGTAGCCTAGCGGTTAATTACTGCATTTACTTGAAAGGGATATTGAGAATCTAGGAAGGAAAACAAAGACTTGGGAGCGTGAAAGTGTAGTAATTCTGATGACAATAGTCCCGTCTTTCTTCTGGGAGCCAATCACGTCCAGTGTAACACGTTTCCTGTTTGTGGTCGGGGTCCAACCAGCGGAGCGGTTGCATGTGCGCTAATCAACACACGGAGAAGAAGCTTGGTAGAGTTAAGATGGCGGCGTGTGGGTGAGGAGGCTGGGATCGGAACGCGAGGTTTTTCGCCATTAAACGATTCTTATGAGTTCATATATTCACTAATCGAACGAATATTAATTCCCACGTCTTTCGCACATTTGTGTGTGATTTTGGATTGAGCCCATGACGTCTATACACTTCGTTGTTCACCCGTTGCCCGGGACCGAGGATCAGCTCAATGACAGGTATTTTGTTGCGGGCCGTGGAAAAAGAAGTATTAAAATCAATATTGATGTGCAGGACTTGCATTCGGTCTTTGAGGTTTTGTGTATGAACGACGTTGACAGTGTCATCGGTGTACGTTCGGGTTTTAACTATTTAAATGACCCCCCCCCAGGGTTGAAACGAGGCCCGGCATCTCCCAACGATTCTCGTTAGCATTCTGCTACCTAAACATTCGGTCCAATGCTAAATGCTAGCCCGTCGTACGTCTAGCTAACGTTATCATTAGCAGGCTGTTTCCTTGGTTGTCTGGAAGGATTGGCTCACAGTCAAAGTTGAGATAGACAATGCGGGTTGGGGGATGGGTAAAAGAGAGGGAAATAAAGGTCATAAAGCACAACTCTGGCGAAGATGCACACGCTAGTTTGCACACATTCTCCTATACGGCGCGTTGACGTGTGTCAGTGTGTGTTTTGTGTGCGTCTCGCTGATTATTACGATCAATGAAGTAACCTAGCTAACGTCAGCTAACTGAGTGCTAGTTGCTAATGCTAACATGCTAAGGCGCTACCACGCTCTTTGCGAAGCCAAATATTTGTTTGTTTTTTGTGACATGTTTTATTTTTTGGAATGTTTAATGGGGCATTATTCTTCCTGAAATGCTACCGTGTATTCCCGCTTTAACATTGCGAACCGAGGCGAATGCCTAAATATGCAGCGAGGCACAGTTAGCAACATTGCATTCACATCAATGCTGTTATCGACTTTCAAGACGAGCTTCGCCGGGCCTTTAAAAGTGTGTATAATGAATTCGGAATTTTCCAGGATTAACATGATCCCATGCCATTAAAATCAACCTCAGCCTTACCCAAATGGCTACACGTACACTACACACACGCACAGTTTATGATTTCACATCACACTTGTGTGTGTCGTCTGACGTGCTGCTGGCACGTATCACATTGCGTTTAATTGGGTTTCGTAGACTGTAGTTTGAAGAAACGTCCACGTAGATGTGTGTGCGACCTGTGTTTTAGCAGAACACGTGATTGATGCGAAACCTATTTATATCATCCATGGAGATCGAACTGATTAATGAGCTGTTCTACTTAAAGACAAAGAGGTTGAGAAGTCAGTGTGTTTTTAGAATGACCTTGTGGTTAAGAACTGCATATAGGCTCGTAGTACTTTTCTGGAGGCAGGCTAACGTCTAAACGGGACAGCCTGTTTGGTTGGTTTTACATTTAGGTATAACTTAATAAACTTTTATTTTTTGAAAATGTCACCCAACAATTTCAGTTCTTGTTGTTATTGACGAACAAATGAGAGCTAATTTTTGTCCCTCCCCATGCAAGCATGCTATTGCAAGCGGTAGTCACCATGTGCTGCTGAGAGGCCCCAACCTTTCTGTTACCCATGAAGGAACTTGCAGTTGTCAAAGCACATAAGTGCTTCTGTTTAGTTTGGTCCAGCTTGGCTTATTAGAAGTGGTTGCCTGGCATGAACATCCAGTCAGATTTCTTCAACCACATGCCAGTGGGTTGTTTGACCTAACTGCTGTCTGTGTAGGCACATTAGGTTAGCACAGTGGAACTGCAAAAGTCCTTCCCTGCAGTGAATTGTAAATGTTTTGTTTTTGCCGTGCTTCACTTGGACTGTTTGACAAATTTGGGTTTGTATCTGTACGAGACTGGTACCGAATGAATGACCTGGATGCTTTGTGCGTTGTTGTTTTTTTCTCATGTCGCTACACTAATTGGACTGATGCATTTCTAAGAATCTTATAATTTAAATCTTGAATTTGATCAGTTTCTAAGTGGTGTTATCTTTGTTGGTGTGACAGCATGTTTTATCCAGCTGTGCAACGAAACGAAACAGATATTGAAATGCACATTCACTGTATTTGTACGTAGTTTCCTCATATGAAAGAACCTGATTGTTCTAATTATGAAAACAACATAGGTCAGTGTCACATGGGGAGCAGTGGAATGTTGAAGGATGTGTCTTGATAAGACACAAAACAGACCAGGAGCCAATACATCGCAGAGCACATGTTAACAAGGTTGGGTCAGTGCAGTCCTTCAAGATCCAAAGAGGATACGTATTGTAAATATTATTAGGTATATTGTCTGCCTTTAGAGTGACAGTGGGACATTGTTTCCCCTCATGAGCAAATTAATTTAGGTCTACTGGGTTGCTTAAATGATTAGATTAGGGTATTTTATACATATATTCATAGCAGTACTTGCATGTGTGTATGCTTATGTCAACACTTTCAATGCAGATACCTTAACAAGGCAATGTTTACTACTGCTAGCAAGCAGTAGACATGTCTTTGGGAATGCTGGGTGCAGAAAGATGCATTTTGTTTGTCTTCTCTATGGCCAAAGTTTACTTTATGGGAGTTTGACTAGATGAAACACTAATTTAAATGGTTGCACATGTTCTTCTGAAACACGTGGTGGTTGCATGGTGCAGGAACTGAATATTCTATTTCATGGACTCTTTATCCATAGCTGCATATTTTGGTACTTGAAACTATTTAACATGAGTGTTAGTTTTTATTATATTGATTATTCCTGTAAATTACCATGATTCTTCTTCCATAGTCTTTCTGTCAAGAACAAGGTTTTTAAATAACACGCATCATCACGTTAACTTGATGATGCGCTCTTACTTGCATTAATGTGATTTTTGTCTTTTTGTTAGGCTCCGGGAGGTCTCAGAGAAACTCAACAAATACAGTTATAACAGGTGAGTCTGTGAAGATTGTAGTTGCAAACAGCTTTGCACAGCTCATCAGTTGTTCATCCAAATTGTCTCACCTGTCGTTTTGCTTGTTTTTGTTTTGCAGTCATCCACATCTTAGTTTGCTTGAGCAGGCAACCTTGAAACAGTGTGTTGTCGGTCCAAACCATGCTGGATTTCTTCTTGAGGTAATGTTGTAATACTAGTATCATCTTTAGTGTATATGTATCTGCTAAAACTATAAATTAATTGGTTTCTCTTCCTGGTTTATATAAAATAAGCTGACATAGAGTTGAAAACACCTGACAGACACTTAATTTAGTGGATATAGATGTCGGCATCTTGAAATGAGTATACATTTGTTATTGTACTGCAATTTGCAATAATACTCAAACACAATAGTGCATGTCTGTGCTTAATGTTTAGTATATCTTTCAACACAAAGCAATTGTATGCCAAATTAGTTGGTTCTCATTAATTGGCAATTATAATCAAAATAGATTTTCTATGTGTTTATACAGGCTTAACTGTCAATCATTTTGTGAACTGTGTGACATGCAAATCTTCAATGCATCTTTCCCAGGATGGACGTGTGTGTAGAATCAGCTTTGCTGTACAGCCTGATCGCCTGGAGCTCAGCAAACCGGATGGCAGCGATGGGTGAGAGACTTCTCTGTGATGGGATCTGTCCTGGAAACTGCTTTAGCTTTGGCTCCAAGTTGGAAAACAGATGGCTTTTGGAGATGTCCAGTTGAAGATGCATGAAACATGCTTAGGCTTATTGATGGTGTTTGCTGTGATTTGAAATGAATGGGACCTTTGTGTCTGTGAAAAGAGCATTTTGTCATGGTTTTAGTTCAAGAATGATTCTTACTTTGCACCTTGAGGATTTCCATTGACCAAGAGTGAAAAGTGAGAACACATTTGAATGCATCGCAGGTCTAGTCCCCTAAATATCCTCTGTTAGGCAGCTTCTATGTGTGACCGATGCCTCATTATGCTTTAGCCGCTTCCTAGTGTTTTTCAGCGATTTCTTTCTAAGGAAATTTTTTTAGTTGTGCTACATTGCTATTGTTTTTACACTAGATTTTATTTTGGGACAACAAATCTTGACACAAAAATACAAACGCAGTCCCCAAATTGTTTGCACGAGCTGTTGAAAGCCAGTAACTCAGTGTTTCTTTTTGTTTTTTTTATTTTTATTTCCAGTGGGAAGACCTTTTTTTTTTCTTTTTTTTTGAATTGTTCATTGATTGCTTGTTGTCTTTGCCAGCAGAACAACATCCAACAGTGCTTTCAGAGAGTTTTCAAGGCCCCTAGCTGTTAAATACGCATGTGAAATGGCTTTTAAATTGCAGAGTTCCCTGCTCCAAAGATTACTGCAGAACACAAGTATTTTTCCATGCCACAGACTTGCAAAAGAAGATGAAATGTTTCAAGTGCGTAGCTTTTCAGTCAGCACCTTTTGTGGGTTTCTGAATTTGTCGGCTTATTGAACATGGTTTCATATTCTATTTCTAAATTGTTAGAAAAGTTGTATGGAGTTTTTTCGCTAATGAGTTCCTTCTTTTTGTAGCATTTAATGTGCATGCTTGCTTCTGTATGTCTTCAATGTGCTCTGTTACACTATTCTAAATGTGAAACTGCCTAAATTGATTGTCAGTGTAGTCTCTCAATTGTTTGCAAAATTCTCATTAGCTGTGGCAAATAAACCAAATAAACACCATTCACACGAATGGCTAACTTTAAAAAGCACAGTTTGACATTACTGTAGTAAAGTATTCTGACATATTTAGAAGGCATTACAAGAAAAGAAATGTTGAAATAGGAGAAAGCAGTTGCAGCCCCAAAACCCCAAGAACCTTTAAAAGGAAAGTCTTGAAGGAGGAATGAGTTGCAGCCAATTCTGATTCCCAAGGGTGTTGCCATGCTAGTCTCCAAACTCTGTCCTGTTTCACAGTGTACTATTAAAATAAATAGAATCCCAAACTAACCTACCTGGGATAAATTTAGTTTCTGTTAACCCAGGTAATCTAAAAGTATTTTGGTCCTTCTTGGACTTGTGTAGTTTTATAACTGATCTCCCATCTTTTGTTTCCAGTTCAAAGTTGAGCAGTGGTTCAGGGACAGGAAGGAGCTCCAGGCCAGGCAGGACTAGTGATCCGCCCTGGTTCCTGTCTGGTTCTGACACACTGGGCAGACTGGCAGGCAACACCCTTGGGTAAGTTCTGGCAGGGTTGACCAAAACAAATGGTTCTGTGAAAGTCAGTGTTATCAGCATTGTACTGATGCCACAGACGGGTAAATTCCCCACAAGGTTCAGTGCTGCACCTTATATAAAAAAAGTAGAACTGTAGGGCGCTGTAAAATGTAATGAGTATGTAAGTCAACAAAATGGCACACACAATCATTCCTTTTAAGTTTCAGTGTTTTCATAATGTTTCAGCTATTGGTGACCACTGGAGATTTTATTTCCTCCTCAAAATACTCAACTCGCCCACAAAATTAAAACCACCCAGTGATGTTAATGCTGTGGTGGACAGCGATCAGCTTTGACGATGTGACTGGTCTATGGTTGTGCAGCCTCATATTTGGCAAACTGCTACAACCACCAGGTGGTATTAATATTATGGTTGTTTACTGTTAGTGTCATGGGTCCTGATGTTGAAGTTGTTTAGAACTAAGACATCTCCACAATATCCCTGTGAAACTGCACCCTTGCATTTTAGTCAGTTCTAATGAAAAGATGTTTTGAACAATAATCATATATTTATTAATCCTATTTGTAAACTGTTTAGATGCATCCCAAGTATTTATTCCTAAATTTGGCAAAGGCCATTAAATATTAATGCTAATGATCTTTTTTGAAATGTAGCTGATTTAAAACCCTCTCACTCTGTGTGGTCACGAAAGCTGAATCCCCAGAATGTATGTGTTGAGTCTGCTCTTTTAGTCAAGTGGTGTTTCAGCAGTTGTGTCTCACCATGGCATTGCACTGTACGTAACAGGAGTCGCTGGAGTTCTGGTGTAAACGGAGGCAGTGGAGGAGGTGGAAGTGGAGGAGGAGCTGGCGGAGGTGGAGCAGGAGGTGGCAGCAGCGGGGGAGGAGGAGGTGGAAGCGGAGGCACGTCGGGAAGGTCGTCAACAGCAGCACGTGATTCTCGCCGACAAACCAGGGTGATTCGTACAGGAAGAGATCGTGGCTCAGGCCTTCTTGGTAGCCAGCCACAACCAGTCATACCAGCTTCAGTCATCCCTGAAGAACTTATTACTCAGGTACAAAATTCAGAACATACATATTTTGTTACTGAAAGCAATTTACATTTGCAGATTATGTGTGCACTATGAATACAAAATCAAAAAATATTGTAGATGTATTCCTGTTCTTTTTTTATTCTTATGTACCTGTGTTGACCTTGACACTTAATCCCAGGCCCAGGTAGTCCTGCAAGGGAAGTCCAGAAGTGTGATCATTAGGGAGCTGCAGAGGACCAACCTTGACGTAAACCTTGCAGTAAATAATCTGCTGAGCCGAGATGATGAAGATGGAGATGACGGTGATGACACAGCTAGCGAGTCCTACCTCCCTGGAGGTGTGTGTGGAAGATAAAACATCTTTCATGCAATTTAAAATTTAGGCTTTTATTACTTTTTTTTTTTTTTTAAAACAGTAGTACAGTATTCAAATGATTTATGAACGCTGCATTTCCCCCCCCTAAATCTTGAGTTCATTTGTCCATTTGTTTCACGCAGAAGACTTAATGTCCCTGTTGGATGCAGACATTCACTCAGCCCATCCCAGTGTGATCATTGATGCTGATGCCATGTTCTCTGAGGACATAAGCTACTTTGGCTACCCATCATTCAGACGCTCATCACTGTCTCGCCTGGGATCCTCTAGAGGTAACTCGATAACACTAGTGTTAGGGAAGGCAGGTTGTTACACTGTTACACTAGCACTGGTGAAAGTTTTCCTTTTCTAGGGCTCAAGCTTTAATAGCACTGAAGTAAAACAGAACAGATGTTTATACTTTTTCTCAAGCCAAAGACCACAACAATTCCATTAACATTTCAAAAGATGACTTTTTTTTTCTCTTTAGTTAAATGGACACTAAAAGCTAAACAGCCTGTTTCCTTGGGACATTTTCACTTTAGTCTGCTCAGCTAGTTATGTAATGGGAATCTTTGGTGTCACAGGCTACACATGTTTGATGTTATATGGTGCATGGCTGTAGTGCATATTGTGAGCTCTCTGAGAAAGGCCCGGTAGGCCCATGAGTCTTAATAGGGACCCTCTAAGGCAGTCTATTCTGAAACTCTATCTAACTTGTAGACCATATGCATGCTTTCTTCTTTCTGTCTATCCACTTTCCTCTTCTACTTCGTTTTTAATTTGTGAGCGTGCAAACTGACTTACCCATCAGTATAATTTACTCCCACTTGAACTCACTATTGCAATTTTGATTTGCATAACAACAGTTCTAAAGATTATCTCTCTCTGTCTATTCTTAAAATTATGTTGACGGGTCTTTCCCAGAGAGTGGCTTACTTCTATCCCACTGGTGTGACCTTATTGCATACCAGTTCTCCTTCTCCCCTTAGAGCGCGACTCAGAGTTGTTGCGTGAGCGCGAATCAGTGTTGCGGTTGCGCGAGCGCCGGTGGCTGGATGGAGCCTCTTTCGATACAGAGCGAGGCTCTACCAGTCGTGAGGGTGAGCCTAGCCTGGACAAGAAGAGCATCCCTGTTCAAAGCCCTGTCTCCCTGGGCGAGGAGCTCCAGTGGTGGCCTGAAAAGGTAGGATCGTAGACAGAGTTAGTTGATTTATTCTTTTTAGAGCATAGAAATACTCAAACCCTCTCATGTGACATTGCAAGTGGTGATTTTTAATTGTCCCTGGCACTTGATCGGATTCTGACTGGTCCACTAGAAGCAAAATTAATTCAACGTCTACATTTAAATGGGTCTTTGCCTGAATACAAATCTCATCCTTTTAGGATGGGATAAAGTTTGTGAGTATTGGAGCCATGTTCTCAGAACTTGTGGCTGTCAGCTCCAAAGGAGAGCTTTATCAGTGGAAGTGGAATGAACCTGAACCCTACAGGAATGCACAGGTAAAAATGTCAATTGATTTACCAAAAAAGCATTTATATTGAAATAAGTGTATCCATGTTGTATTGTAGGAAAGAATGGTGCATATTGGTTTAGATACTGGTGGTTTATTATATTTAGTACTGTTAATATTGTTGTTTTTCTGCCTTCAGAATCCTTCCATTCATCACCCACGTGTATCCTTCTTGGGCTTGGCCAATGAGAAAATCACCTTATTGTCTGCCAATAGCATCAGAGCTACCGTAGCTACAGAGACCAATAAGGTAAATTGTGGTTGCTCTTCTTGGCATATGTATGCTATGGCTTCTGCTTTTTAATGGAACACATTTTGTTTGCAAGATCACTTGTTTAGCCACAATTCAGTGGACAAAATTACCCAAATATAATAAGTTAAAATTAATAGATTTGATGTTTGTGTCTGTTGGATATAGGTGGCAACCTGGGTGGATGACACACTGAGCACAGTGGCTTCTAAACTAGAGCATAGTGCTCAGGCCTTCCCTGAGCTGCAGGGTGAACGTATGGTGTCACTGCACTGTTGTGCACTCTACACATGTGCACAGCTAGAGAATAGCCTCTACTGGTGGTGAGAAGTGTTTTTTTTTTTTTTTTTTTTTTTGGAACACTCACATTTTCTCCTAAATGTCATCATGGCAGATCATATATTACTAAGATTTAGAAATTAGTAATGTACAACATTTTATTTAACTTCTAGCCTATAAACTGGTTATGTTTAGCTTTTTTATTTTTTAAATATTCCCGCTTTTGTAAATATCATGACATGGATGACGGGGCAATGCATGAAAGCCAGTGATGTTTGACACTTTGCTTTCATTTGTCTGCAGGGGTGTTGTGCCTTTTAGTCAACGAAAGAAGATGCTTGAAAAGGCCAGAGCTAAGAACAAAAAGCCAAAGTCTAGTGCTGGCATCTCCTCTATACCCAACATCACTGTGGGGACACAGGTAAAATGGGTTACTTCTAGTGAGATTTGTCAGGGACTTGTCTTATCTCTTGTAGATTTTGAAAATGTCTTTTTTTTTTTTTCTGGTTCCTTTCCTTCCCTTAGGTATGTTTAAGGAATAACCCCCTCTACCATGCTGGTGCTGTGGCCTTTTCCGTCAGTGCTGGGATTCCCAAAGTGGGTGTCCTGTTAGAATCTGTCTGGAACATGAACGATAGCTGCAGGTTCCAGCTACGCTCTCCAGAGAGTCTTAAGAACATGGAGAAGACAACTAAGACGCAGGAAATCAAGTCTGTATAATTTTTTGAGCACTATTTGCATGTCTGTAGTAAAATTAATTTTGCTATCTTGGTCTTGCCCCGTAGAACTGAAAGCAAGCCAGAGCTGGTGAAGACTGAGATGGGTCCTCCTCCCTCCCCAGCATCTACCTGCAGTGATACCTCTTCAATTGCTAGCAGTGCCTCCCTGCCCTACAGTATGTCAGCTTTTCTCTTGCTCTCTCTCCCTCTTCAACATCTCGCTCTCTCAGCAGCCTCTCCTTCTCTATCTTCCTGGCGCAGAACCAATTTCTTTCTCATTATGTGCTCTCATTAGGTCTTTGACTTTGAAACAGATGGTGCATAGGCTTTTATCAGCAACTATTTCTACTCCTGCTTTCCTGTGAAGAAAGTGTGACCAGCTCATAGTGTGGTGGTTCAGGTTGACGTGTACTCCCTCTTATAAAATGAACCATGCAGTTAAAGCTGCCAGTAATTTTCTTTAATACACACACAAGCTCAGTATATTTTATGCCTCTAAACAATGGCAAAGCAATAATAATAATAATAATAATGGTTAGTGTAATAGGAGTATACTATACTGTCAAAGGACTAACTTTGAAATATGCTGTTCTTCTTGCAGAGCGAAGACGTTCTACTCCAGCTCCCAAAGAAGAGGAGAAGGTGAACGAGGAGCAGTGGCCTCTTAGGGAGGTGGTGTTTGTAGAAGATGTTAAAAATGTTCCAGTGGGCAAGGTGGGTTTATCTGAAATGATGGAGTACACATTAAACTTTGTACAATCATAAAATGTCTGTGTGAGTCTTTTGTTTTTGTGTACTGACAAGTTCTGTTTCACAGTTTATTACCTTCATGTTTCATCCTAGGTGCTCAAAGTGGATGGTGCATATGTGGCTGTGAAATTTCCAGGAGCATCAAGCAGCATGAGCAACCAGAGCACAGCTGCTCCCACCGACTCAGACCCGTCATCACTGTTGCAAGACTGTAGACTTCTTAGAATAGATGAGCTGCAGGTAAAGGCTTACATTGAAAGACCTAACTTGATCCACTATTGTTTGTATTAGACTCATATTTTAACTATGGCCAAATCTGTAGGTTTTCATTATATTTTGGTACTTTTGTTTCTGGCAGGTGGTCAAAACTGGTGGGACTCCTAAAGTCCCAGATTGTTTTCAGAGAACACCCAAAAAGCTTTGGATCCCAGAAAAGGCAGAGATTCTGGCTGTCAATGTTGACTCCAAAGGTGGGTATTTTTTATGTTCTTCTGTATGTATATTGTTTTTGTGTGTTATTTATTTTTTATATATATATATATATATATATAATATAATTTTTTTTTTTACATAATGTGGTCATCTCTGTACCTTCCAGGAGTCCACGCAGTGCTGAAAACCGGTAGCTGGGTAAGATACTGTATCTTTGACCTGGCCACGGGCAAAGCAGAGCAGGAGAATAACTTCCCTACTAGTAATCTGGCCTTCTTGGGGCAAAGTGAGCGCAATGTGGCTATCTTTACTGCCGGACAGGTGAGGGGAATATCATAATAGGCAGCAAGTAACACATGTTAGCTATTCACAGGATTTTATACAGTTCCTCCGTTTCTGAAACACATTTTCTTCTCTAGGAATCTCCCATCATCCTCAGAGATGGGAACGGCACAATCTACCCTATGGCTAAAGACTGCATGGGTGGGATCCGGGATCCCGATTGGCTGGACCTGCCACCAATAAACAGTCTGGGAATGGGGGTGCACTCCCTGGCTAATCTTCCCTCCAACTCCACCATTAAAAAGAAAGCCGCTATTATTATAATGGCTGTTGAGGTAAAATACTAATATCATATCTCAGGCTGTAGTTGGGTACACATATCCTGAAAATGACCACTGACCATCTGTTTTTCCAATTTACTTTTTGAATAATGACAGTATTCTGTAAATTGATTCTGAAACAGTCTACTGGGGGCTGGTAGGCAAAGAATATGACCTCTGTGCCAGCTTTGGGTCTTTCTCAAAGTGAAGTGGTCGTCATCAACGGTAACCATTCAACCCTCTTCCTTTGTTTCAGAAACAGACACTGATGCAGCACGTCCTACGTTGTGACTATGAGGCCTGTCGCCAGTATTTGGTGAACCTTGAGCAGGCATTTCTGTTGGATCAAGGCAGCCAGGCCCTTGGAGCACTTCTGGGCCACCGTTGCGATGGAAACCGCAATATTCTTCATGCTGCTGTCTCTGTGTGCTTTCCTGTTAGTAACAAGGAGACCAAAGAGGAGGAAGGTAAGCTGGCGTGTTAAGCAGTCGAGATGCCCGGTTTGCCTATTTTTCTCTGATACAAACTAAGTCACCATGCTGTTGTTTTTCAGAAGCAGAGAGGTCTGAGAGAAATACATTTGCAGAGCGGCTGTCTGCTGTGGAGGCGATTGCCAATGCCATCTCTGTGGTTTCAAGTAATAGCTCTGGGAATAGGACAGGCTCTTCCAGCAGTAGAGGGTATATAACAGCTCATTTTACATATTTCACTAGACATGGTTTGCTGTTGGAAAGAAGCATGTCATTTTGCATTTCAACAGCCTGTTGGACAATATTTTAAAATGTTCTTTTTGATAGATGGCACCCGTGTTAATTTTACTAAAAACATTTAATTGGGCTTCAAAACCTGTATAAATCCTTGGTCTCTGTGGTTCAGTGTAGAAAGGCTGCAATCAGCATGAGAATGAATTCTTGGCCAGTGCGTGTGAGAACTTTTGGTAGCAGGGGATGTGGGCAAAAATAGGACGCTCAGCTGTGTGGTTGACCAGAAATCGGCAAAGGGCCGATCTAGGACACAGAAATAGAGCAAGTGAGGACAAGGGGTGTACTGTAGCGCTTGGGTTAAGGCGGGCACATGGAGAAGGACTAGAAGGAGGTTGTGAATGTTAGGTTGGTTTTACTACAGTGTTTAAGAAATGTATTACCATGAAGTTTTAACTTAGCAATGTTTAGCTATGTAAGTACAAAGGCTGAGGAAAAATGGTAACAAAAGGAATCAAATAAGAAAATGTAACTCCATGTAGGAAGGGAGGAGGTGAAGATGCAGTCAGAGCCATCCTACCCTAGACGCAGTGCCAAGTGCTCTGCTGAGCAAGCAGTTTTGTCAAAGAGGCAGGCACAGCGAGTTGGCAGGCTCATGAAGGGTAATAGATGTGTATGGTTTCCTTGTATTATTGGTTAAATTGGAAATATGTGTCAGAAAAGTTTGTTTGAGGATTCAAATATATCAAAGGAACAAGGAACTGCCATAGGAGGGGTTAAAATCAGGAACTTGTTGCCACAAGTTTTACACCACACACTTTTGCTGTATCAAACAATCATGTGTTGGTGATCTTAATTCTAGTTTCATGTTTTACTTTGTCATCCAAAGTCTTCGTCTGAGAGAGATGATGCGAAGGTCTCTACGTGCAGCAGGCCTTGGTCGTCATGAGTCTGGCCCATCATCCAGTGACCACCAGGATCCTGTGTCACCTCCTATTGCCCCACCAAGTTGGGTCCCTGACCCTCCACCTATGGACCCTGGTGAGTACATTGTCCAGACTAGAGAATTAGTATTTGGAAGCCTTGTAGCCTCACTGGGGTTAGAACAAAAAATAAGACAAAACGCTAACACTGTATTCCATTAGATCCTGAAATAAAAATGTCTTTCTTTTCGTAGAAGATGACTTTGCACTGTTAAGCTAGAGAATTTTACACTTTTTTGTTTTTTAATCAACAGATGGTGACATTGACTTCATTCTAGCACCAGCTGTGGGCTCACTCACCACTGCCTCCACGGGGACCAGTCAAGGACCCAGCACCTCCACTATACCAGGTATAAACCATCTTCACTGTATGGAGGATACACTTTTTAGAACTTTTTCTGGTGAGCAGAAGTTGGTGTATTTTAGTGCGTTGGATTTGCTTTTACATCTCGCCTCAGTATTTCTTTCAGAAATAATTATTGTAGTTATCTGTGATATCATTGGTGTTTTTCCACCTGTACAGGGCCATCCACTGAGCCATCTGTGGTTGAATCTAAAGACAGGAAGGCCAACGCCCATCTTATTCTAAAGCTGATGTGTGATAGTGTTGTTCTGAGGCCACACTTACGGGAACTGCTCTCTGCAAAGTACTTGATTAATACACATCATGCTGGCAAATACTCTGCACATGTTCCTCAATGTTTATTTCACTTGTAAATACAAATTGTTACTTTTTCTCAGGGATGCACGTGGGATGACTCCATTCATGCTGGCTGTCAGTGGGAGAGCCTACCCAGCAGCCATCACTGTTTTAGAGGCTGCTCAGAAAATGGCCAAGGGTCAGTCAACAAGTAAATTCTTTGTCATTTGAAGAAACTCAAGCCTGTCCATTTTTTTTTACCAGTGTTATAGCTGTACTTGATACATTTGTAGATGAAATGGAGGTGAAAGGGGAATAGTGATGCATTTCATTTATAGGTGCCTTTCATGACACTTCAGGTTACTATACAGATAATAAATGTTCAGCCCTGCCATACATGTTTATTATGACTATGAATTTTACTGCCTGGGTAACAGCTGGAACATTTGAGGTTATGTGAATCGTGACCTATTTTGCCGCCCTGCTTACAAAAGCGAAGTATTATTTTGTAACTGGCGCTCCTTCCTCAAATGTTTTAAACACAGTGGGAGACCCAGGCATTGCAGAGAAGGATGATGCAGATTCTGTGTTCATGGAAATGATTTGCCCCTCCGGGACCAATCCAGATGACTCGCCTCTGTATGTTCTCTGCTGCAATGACACCTGCAGCTTTACTTGGACCGGAGCAGAGCACATTAACCAGGTCAGCCCTAGAGGACATCATTACACCATAATTTATAACAAATGCCTGTGTGAATTTAAAAGGTCAACTGTGTTAGACTTTGTTCACTATGCACATAGGTGTGATCGAGGAATGGGATTACATTTCATAGGTTATTGTTGGACTAATTACACATTGAGTTTTCAGTTAGCATTTACATTCATTCGCATTAGTTTCAGACAACCAACTGGTTTTAACAAGCCGGTTTTGCACATTTTAAAGATTTGCTTTGATGGCAATTCATTAAAATATTCGAGGAAACCATTTGTTCAGTTGAGAGCTTTTACATTAACTTTATATTTAGGATATCTTTGAGTGCCGCACCTGTGGTTTGCTGGAGTCCCTCTGCTGCTGTACTGAGTGTGCTAGGGTGTGTCACAAAGGACATGACTGCAAGTAAGTCCTGCATATGGTCATTACCTTATTTATTCTGGGGGTTCCAGTTTTCTTTGATTACATTTGATTGCCAGTATTTTAAAAAGGGTTATTGTCTGATCAGAATTTTACCTCCTGCTTAATTTCAGACTGAAGAGAACCTCTCCCACAGCATACTGTGACTGTTGGGAAAAATGTAAATGCAAGACACTGATTGCTGGCCAAAAGGCAGCACGTCTCGACCTGCTGTACAGGTTACTCACAACAACCAACCTGGTCACAACACCAAACAGCAGGTAAACGTTTGTGCTGCTTCACACGGTTACATATCCTGTGTTGTCTTGGCATGCTGCTGTATACAGAGCTTACACATTTTATTAAAAGTGATGTTTCCTAACTTTGTCTCTTTCTGCAGAGGGGAGCATATATTACTGTTTTTGGTGCAGACTGTTGCAAGACAGAGTGTTGAGCATTGTCAGTACAGACCACCACGCATCAGAGAAGACCGGAACCGCAAGGCTGCTAATGCAGAAGGTAGTTTTATTTCCATCCACTGTCTGTGCAAAAGTTTACACATTTTCCTTAAATGTGACATGTTTTGCTGTCATTTTCATCTTAATACTGCGCCTAGTGTAATAAAACTAATACTCTTTCAGATTCTGACATGCCAGACCACGACTTAGAACCTCCACGCTTTGCTCAGCTAGCTCTCGAGAGGGTTCTGCAGGACTGGAATGCCTTGAAATCTATGATAATGTTTGGTTCTCAGGAGAATAAAGACCCGTGAGTATCACTGTAAAGCAGCACTCCCTGAATCTGAAAATTTTATTGCAAAAAAGACCCAACAACAGTATCCCAGTTATGCTAGACTAGCCACACATGCGCCCACAAATCATGCCATGCACAAATGCAGACTTATTGTGACAATTAGAAATTAATGAATAAGCGCCAGTCAAATTTGTTCAAGTCTAGCCTTATGTATCACCTGTACATACATGAACAGATTTAACGCTTTAGATGGAGATGCTGAGATTTGTTTTTGGTGTATTTCCCAGACTCAGTGCCAGCAGTAGAATCGCCCACCTCCTGCCTGAGGAGCAGGTCTACTTGAACCAGCAGAGTGGCACCATTCGCCTTGACTGTTTTACTCACTGTCTCATTGTAAAATGTGCTCCTGACATCACTGTAAGTCTGTCCTTTGATTGGTTTTTCATATGGTATGGTTTGTTTCTGAGAATTGCACATGCTAGACAATAGTATACAACAATTAAATTCTGTTTTCTTGTTAGTTCATAGACACTTTATTGGGCACACTGGTAAAGGAGCTGCAGAACAAGTATACTCCAGGTCGAAGGGAAGAGGCAGTCAATGTCACCAGGAGGTTCCTGCGCTCTGTTGCCCGAGTGTTTGTTATCCTCAGTGTAGAGATGGCTTCTTCCAAGAAGAAAAAGTAAGAAGAGTTTTGAGCATAATTTGTATTTTGATTTTTAAATTTGCTTCAAAATCTGATTCTGTCATCTTTTGGTTTCCTTCCCGAAGCAACTTCATCCCTCAGCCAATAGGAAAATGTCGTCGAGTTTTCCAGGCCCTGTTGCCCTATGCTGTGGAGGAGCTCTGTAATGTAGCAGAGTCACTGATCGTTCCTGTGCGAATGGGTATTGCAAGGCCGACGGCTCCTTTTACTTTGGCCAGTACCAGCATTGATGCCGTTCAGGGCAGTGAGGAGTTGTTCTCCGTTGAACCTCTACCTCCAAGACCTTCACCTGACCAGTCCAACAGGTGCGTTTACTTTTGTCTATTTTATTCTCAGGTGGATGCTTAGAGAACCTAATTATGTACCAAAATGGGCATGTATTTTAATTTGCTGAAACAAAGAAATGACAAGTCAGCAATTCTATATAAGCTGCCAGAATTTTCTCATTCTCTTCATATAAAGACTTCTGGCATAAATTTCTTTCAGCTCCAGCCAAACAGCAGCTTCCTATATTATCAGGAACCCCCAGCCTCGACGCAGCAGCCAATCTCAGCCTGTCAGGGGAAGAGATGAGGAGCAAGATGACATTGTATCAGCAGATGTAGAGGAGGTGGGGAACCTAATTATAAAACCATGAAGGACATAATGAATGTTTCAGTGCATGCTGGTGACTGGGATAGTTTGATTCATCACACAGTCACAATGTCATTCTGTTAATAACGTACATGTGTCAAAATGACCTGTTTTCGTGTGCAATGTATTTATGTTCCTAACTGAGACATGACAAATTAGTCTTGGTTTAATGTTGCCAGGTTAACTCCTGTCACAATAAATGTAAACATGTTGGAACACGCTGGCAAAATTAATGGTTTCCAAGTACAGTTAATCTTGAGGCTTTTACTCAAAGTTTATTGCTTACACCACCACAGTGTTGGACAGAATCTGCTGCATTCTACTGTCAACATTTGGGGATCTGATCATTCTTGTCTGCTAGGTTGAGGTTGTAGAAGGAGTAGCAGGAGAGGAAGACCATCATGATGACCAAGAGGAACCGGGAGAAGAAAATGCTGAAGCAGAAGGACAACATGATGAACATGATGAAGATGGTGAGTCTCAGAACTTCTTCATTCAGTTTAACAAATGATGTCAGTCTGTAACCGAGCTAAAGTTGCATCTGTTTCTGCTTTTAGGGAGTGACATGGAACTTGATCTGCTGGCAGCAGCTGAAACAGAGAGCGACAGCGAAAGCAACCACAGCAATCAGGATAATGCTAGTGGGCGAAGGAGTGTCGTCACAGCAGCTACTGCTGGCTCTGAAGCAGGTTTGTCAACAGCTGTTTATAATCTCTTGGCTTTCTTTTAGTTTTACATTTTCCTTGAAGCCCTCATAAAAACATTTTCATCAGTTTCAAAGTGTTGACCTCCTTCTAAATGTTTTATGGCTCCAACTACTTACTAAATAGAAATTGCATTATTGACTTGCTGCGCTGTGGTGTATTTTCCTTGGGTTACGGACTAATTCAATCCATACAGAATCACTGGTGCTTTTCCAGTCAGCATTTTGGAATTTGGGGATTTTTGTTTGGAGAGCAAATAAAAGAGCAGACAAAATTGACCCTGGCTGAATACCCAATGTATTTCATTTGCAGGCAGTAGGGTGTCCTTGGCATTTCCTATTTTTGGTATGAGTTCCTCTTTACTTCAATGCATATACAGATGTTAGGGCAAGAGTGAATTTGCTAAGTGCATACACAGTTTACTGCTCAGAGTTCCTTCAGTCCGTCCCCTTCCTCACCTTTCACTATTATCGTCTTGTTTATAACTAATACAGTTCCTCATCACAAGTGTAACCTTGTTGTTGTTGTTTCACCCAAATAACAAACTAATCAACTTGTAGCTTTTCCACATTGTGTGGTATTTTTTTTTTAGTTTCCATTATTTCATTTTTTTTGAATGCGTAGTATAATTGAGATTTCAACAATCGATTCAGAGTTTGATCTCTCTAAATAGTTTCCAAATACCTTTTTAAAATGCATAAACGGAAAAATGAATAAACTTTAGCACAAGTTGATCAACGGAGTGCAGCTGTTGTACGCTTAAGTGTTCTCACTGTCATATTAGTGTTGTTTGGCCTTGTAGTGGTGTGATTCACTAACCTGCACTCCTGCCTGGAAAAATCTGATGTGAAATTCAGAGGAGAAGGAGATGGTGGATACTGAAGCCATTAAACACATCTCCTTTTGTCTTTGTCCTTATCACTTGTCATCTTCTTTCTCTTTTAAAGGTGCGAGCAGTGTCCCTGCCTTCTTTTCAGAGGATGACTCTCAGTCTAACGACTCCAGTGACTCAGAGAGCAGCAGTAGTCAGAGCGATGATGTCGACCAGGAAACATTCCTTTTGGACGAGCCCCTGGAAAGAACAACTAGCACTTCCCAGGCCAACAGTGCAGCTCAGGCTCCTCGCTCAATGCAGTGGGCTGTAAGAAACACCCCGAGCCAGCGGGCCACTGGAACTGCCCCCTCTAGCTCTTCAGCACCAGCTGGTCAGTAACACTTGTATGTGTTGCACAAAATGTGTACAACAAGATTAGGGCTAAAACGATTCAATTAACTGAGCGATCAATGGAGTAATCAATACAATACTATTACTAAAATAACAGATAGCTGCAGCCCTAATGGTAATGGTACCATATCTTCTTCACAGCAAGCTCCACAGGCCTGATATATATTGACCCTACCAACCTGCGTCGCTCCAGTGCAATCAGCTCAAGTGCCGCTGCGGCGGCGGCAGCACTGGAGGCAAGCAACTCCAGTAGCTACCTGACATCTGCTAGCAGTCTGGCCCGGGCCTACAGCATTGTCATCAGGCAGATCTCAGACCTGATGAGTTTGATTCCGAAGTACAACCATCTAGTCTACTCGCAGTACCCTGCCGCTGTAAAGCTCACCTACCAAGATGCAGTCAACCTGCAGGTAAGGAGCAGTGCCATCATGGGTTTATCAAATAATACGCCATCATTCCTTTACTCTTAATATTGGAATAGCTTTCTGTTGAGAAATGGCAACCGTATTCCTATCTTTAGACAAAATGAATCACAGTAGTGTCAATTAATTTTCATTTGTTTAAAACTTATTGTTAATTTGTTGAACTAGAACTATGTTGAAGAAAAGCTTATTCCCACTTGGAACTGGATGGTATCAATCATGGATTCCACTGAGGCCCAGTTGCGTTATGGCTCAGCCCTGTCCTCTGCTGGAGACCCTGGTCACCCTAGTCACCCACTCCACGCCTCTCAGCATTCAGCACGGAGGGAACGTATGACTGCCCGGGAAGAAGCTAGTCTCCGCACTCTGGAAGGACGCAGGTAGGAAAATAAACTTAACATTGAGATCCGAGGTACAATTGCAGAAGAACTGCTTTAAAACAGACATGTCCCCAAGTTTGAGTCTGATTTGTTCTGTATTTGTGTCAGGAGGGCAGCCACCCTGCTGACAGCTCGCCAAGGCATGATGTCGGCACGAGGCGATTTCTTGAACTACGCCCTATCGTTGATGCGCTCCCACAACGATGAGCATTCCGACGTGCTTCCTGTGCTGGATGTGTGCTCACTGAAGCACGTGGCCTATGTCTTTCAAGCTCTGATCTACTGGATTAAGGCCATGAACCAGCAGACCACACTGGATACACCACAGATGGATAGAAAAAGGTTACTTGAGAAAACAAGGGAAAGGGAAATGCCTTTAGATTTGGGGAAAAAATAAGATGTTGCTGTTACTTTGATTTTTTATAAATAAAATGACAGTTTCTCTATTTTATATGTGCTGTTTAAAATATTTAATGAATGATTACATGTGATTATCCCACCCCAAACACACGTTTGTAGGAATCGGGAGATTTTAGAACTTGGTTTGGACAATGAAGATTCTGAGCATGAGAATGACGAAGACACCAATCAAAGTGAGTCTAAATTGTCTTTTCGTCAGCAGTTTATCATAATTTGAAAATGTTTCTGTGTGGACTGACGGCTTTTTTGTTTGCTTCACACTAGGCTCAACTCTGCAGGACAAGGATGAGGACCCAGTTCCAGCAGAAACTGGTCAGAACCACCCCTTCTTCCGACGCTCTGATTCAATGACCTTCCTGGGTTGCATCCCACCCAATCCTTTTGATGTTCCCTTGGCTGAAGCGATTCCATTGGCAGACCAGCCCCACCTTTTGCAGGTCAGGTTTTCAATCTGCTCCAAGGCATCCTATTTGGAAAATGGAAAGAGTAGAATTAATATCTCCTAAATACTGATAACTAAAGATTAAACTGGTGCTTTGGTTTTAGATTAGCTTTGAAGGGTCCAGGCTGTTTTCAATTTACTGAGCTGCTTTCTGTTATCTTAAGTTTATTTCCATATGTGAAATCTACACGACTTTTACTTCTATAGCTTAAAAGCACAACCTTAGTTAGTAATTTAACAATTTAAAACAAAACTGGGATGTTTAAAGAAGTCAAAATTGCCTCATAGCTGTTTGCACAGGGAGGAGTCTTTAAATAAAGCAGCAACACTTTCATGCCAAATTAAAAAAACACTCACTGGCTTAATGAGAACTGGCACATTGTTGGTTATGTGTAACACAGTCTCCCATAAGAACAAGGTTTTTAGTATGATCACTGAGTAAAAATGACTTTACCTTTGTGTAGAATTAGTGGGTGTGCACTGAGGAGGCTGAGCACAGCAAATAACAGAAAGGGAGAGTTTAAATAATGGCCAAACGTTGGGCTTTAAATCCCTCTGTACTTCTCCATGTCTCTCAGCCTAATGCTAGGAAGGAGGATCTGTTCGGTCGTCCCTCCCAGGGCTTGTATTCCTCCTCATACATGGCAACCAAGGGCCTGGCTGAGGCAAGCATGGACAGGAATTGCCTGGAGGTAAACATGGGCTCCTCTCTACCCTCTCCCTCTCAGGTATACCACCCCTCTTCACTAGACTAACGTGATGGCAGCTGTGTTTTACTGTCTACATATAAACACAATAAAAATGTCAAGTGACTACCTTACAACGTGTAAAAACTATCCATAATCCACAATTTCCTATTCATGATTTCCGCCGCATTCTAAAAGCTTTGGTAATAGTAGACGCAGATTATAATGAAAATCTTTTTGGGCTGCTGGTCAGTTAGTTATGGATATGACCATAGCCTGTGTTTTAACTCGTTTCAACATTTCTATACTTCTATCATCTCACTGCCATCTTTTCAAAATGCACCTCTGTTCATATTACTAAAAACCCGCTCCATTGTGAACCCTACTAAAACAGATCCTGCCCACTAAGATGTCTTATTCGGCCAATCTGAAGAACGTCATGAGTATGGAAACTGGCCAGCGGAGCACAGATAACCAGTCACTGTCAGAGCAGGAGCTGGAGGGTTCAAAGCCAGGGCCTTCACCCCATGACCTTGCTGCCCAGCTGAAGAGTAGCCTTCTTGCTGAGATTGGCCTTACTGAGAGCGATGGACCTCCTCTCCCATCATTTCGGTAAGCACCTGGTCTATTTTAATACTGAGCTTGGGTTCTAGCTGAAGTTACTCCAGAATATGAGTAAGTGTAAAGGCATAGAATACTGTCTCATCCTGTTTTAAAGGAAATTAGCCTTATTTTACACAGATTTTAGGTTGTTTCTAGAGGCTGCTTTGTGTACAATAAGGTAATAAATTAATTATCTAGAAAGCCTAAAATCTCTGAGTTTTATCATTAGCTATCATTGTAAGATAATGTTAAAATGGTTCAAACATATTTACCCTGCGTCTTCCCCCCTGTGCAGACCTCACTGTAGTTTCATGGGCATGATGATCTCACATGACATGCTACTAGGCCGCTGGCGTCTGTCGTTGGAGCTCTTTGGTCGCGTCTTCATGGAGGATGTGGGAGCTGAGCCTGGATCGGTGCGTTTCCATCTCAATATTCATTCAGCACTTATTTTTCTAGCATTTATAGTCTTTTTACACTGATTTTTTTTCTTGTGAGTAAAATAAGGAAGTCTTTGTGATGGTAGTTCCATCTACATAAGAGTATGAAGCAAAGCATTTTTTATTTTATTTATGTTGGCCAATGGAAGCAACTAACCTGAAGTTAAATATTGGTTCACCAGAGGAGCTAAAACATGTCAATGGCCATTTGCCAGCATTGTGTTGCAAAATTAAACCATAGACATGTTTTAGTGACTGGTTGTGGTTTTGATGTACACAAGGATTTGGAACCAGGCTCACTTTGTTTGCTTTTTTGTTTTTCATCCCAGATCCTCACAGAATTGGGTGGCTTTGAGGTCAAGGAATCCAAGTTCCGTCGAGAGATGGAAAAGCTAAGGAACCTTCAGTCCCGTGACCTAGCCCTTGAAGTAGACAGAGATCGGGACCAGCTAATACAGCAGACTATGCGCCAGCTCAACACGCACTTTGGCAGGCGTTGCACAACCACACCCATGGCTGTACACCGGGTGAAGGTTACCTTTAAAGATGAGCCAGGCGAGGGCAGTGGTGTGGCTCGCAGCTTCTATACAGCGATCGCCCTGGCCCTCCTTTCCAACGACAAGCTGCCCAACCTGGACTGTGTTCAGAGTGTTAGCAAGGGCATGCAGGCCAGCAGTACGTGTCATCACGATTACAATTCAAGTATGACAATACATAGAAACTATACTGTTGATTTTATTATTTTCAATAGTACTTTTATGATGCCAAAAGCATTATTTCAGATGAAAAAACATTTTATTTTCAATTAACACTAAAGAGAACATGTTTTGTGTTTCTTTGTTTCGTGTAGATCTAATGCAGCGATTGAGGAACCGAGACCGGGAAAGAGAGAGGAGAAGTGGTGGGCTTCGAGCGGGCTCTCGGAGAGATCGAGACAGGTAAAATACATTTTAATGCATTATCATTTTATGAACACATAGGAGTTTTGTTTGTTGCTCAAACAAGTGTTTGTAATCTGCAGGGACTCAAGGAGGCAGCTGTCGATAGACACCAGGCCTTTCAGGCCTTCATCAGAGGGTAACCCCAGCGATGAGCCAGACCCGTTGCCTGCACACAGACAAGCCCTCGGAGAAAGGCTCTACCCACGTGTACACGCAATGCAACCGGTATTTTAAAAAATGGCTTTAAGATCAATTCAAGCTCTGTTAGAAAAACTGTTTTTTTTTTTTCTGTGTTTTTTTTTAAACTGTCTTCTTGTCTCCTCAGGCATTTGCCAGTAAAATCACAGGCATGTTGCTGGAGTTGTCCCCTGCACAACTGCTTCTGCTGCTGGCCAGTGAAGATTCTCTCAGAGCCAGAGTAGAAGAGGCTATGGAGCTGCTTATTGCACATGGAAGGTAAAATATAGCTAGTCAAATAGCCGTGGATGTGAACTGTAAAAGACACAGTTAACCTGAAAGCTAAATGATCCTAAATGTAACTTTGTTAGATCTTATTCATAGTTTGAAATGTATCGGCACAAAAATGTGGACACATTATTGATGTTCCTTGACTGAAGTTTGAGATTTAACAGTGTGCCTCTGTCGGTGTTCTTGCCAGGGAAAATGGTGCCGACAGCATATTGGACCTTGGTCTACTCGAAGCCCCAGAGAAAGCACAAGTAAATATGTTTCTGTTTCAACTTTTTACTGTGACGCTATGTAATAACTCATTTAGCTTCATTAATGGGGAGCCTGGGGGACACACACAGGGTTTAGCATAGAGATTTTTTTTTTAACCTAAAATCTAATTAGATGGTTCTGCACATCCAGCCTTTGCCTTGGTTAGCACAGCCCTCTCCTACACATTTTTCTTTGTGCTTGTAGCAGCAGGAGACCCGAAAGCGTCATGGTACAACCCGCAGTGTAGTGGACATGGAGCTGGACGATCAGGATGATGGCGATGACAACGCTCCTCTCTTCTACCAACCAGGCAAACGAGGCTTCTACTCTCCTCGGCCTGGCAAGAACACAGAGGCCAGACTGAACTGTTTCCGTAACATTGGGAGGTAATGAATCTTTTTGTTGGCTGTGTTGCACAAAAATAATATTTTGCTTGGAAAATTAGATAACTATATATTATAATATTCTCTATTAGGGTAGAATGTTATTTTTACTGTAACAATCATATAATATTATGGTAAGGCGTACCAGAAAAGAAAACAAAACCAATGTTTTCTTTCCAGAATACTGGGGTTGTGTCTTCTTCAGAATGAGCTCTGTCCAATCACGTTAAACAGACATGTCATCAAAGTGCTGCTTGGAAGAAAGGTATGAGCCCATGTCTTATAACATATTTATAGACCCTGCTCCATAATTTGGTTTCTCTTTAAACGGAGACTGAAGTGTTCTGTTATTTGTTGCTGCAGGTGAACTGGCACGACTTTGCATTTTTTGACCCAGTCATGTATGAAAGCCTGCGCCAGCTGATCCGCCATTCACAAGCAGGTGAAGCTGATGCCGTTTTCGCTGCCATGGACCTGGCTTTCGCCATTGACCTCTGCAAAGAGGAAGGGGCTGGACAGGTAACAGAGCTGTCATGAATTTGTTATATTAGTTAAAGATTAAAATTTTAAAAACTTAATTCAGACAGTTGCTCCTCATCAAAGAACTTTGTCATTCCACAGAAAAAGGAAATGTCATAGGATACCTAAAGCTCATCTGTTGCTATAAAGAATCGTAATAGAACCATAGAATTAGTCACAGTGTGAGTCAAACATCTCTATATAAATATATTTTTGTGATTTGTTGTTTCAGGTGGAGCTTCTGTCTGGTGGAGTAAACATGCCAGTGACTCCCCTTAACGTATATGAGTATGTGAGGAAGTATGCCGAGTACAGAATGTTGGTGGTGGCTGAGCAGCCTCTCCATGTAAGTAAAATACTATAAAATGTAAATAAGACTGTTTTTTTTTTTTTTTTTTTTTTTTTTTGTTTTAATATCGCCAACAAATCTCATAGTCTGAACAAAGTGAATCAAGGACCTGGTTCGGCTTATTTTGTCTTTGCTGCAGAGCTTTGTCCTAAATTTTTAAGAACAGATCAATGATCACTGTTACCATGTTACTTAAAATTTGTATTCTTGAGTTTATCGATGGTCAGTAGAGCTTTTTAAACACTTTCACAATCTACAGACATCACTGTACTAGTACATGCTAGTTTTGCTCCAGATCACCCCTATTTATTGTAACTTCTCACATATGCATCTACCCTTGGACGCTGCATGTATGGTTCAGTTAATTCATCAAGTCAACAATCCCCTCTTGTGCATCAGAATTAGTCCCATAAATTCTAGTCAGGAGGTTGTGACTTATAGCACAACAGGCTATTTTATAGTGTAATGCAATTGGGATTTATTAGCTGTAGAGAAAATCACTGGTGTACAAAGCATGTCTGCTTTTTTGGTAAATAATCAGTCACCAAATGCTTCTTTGGTCTAATTATGGGCTCTGTATGTGTTAGGCAATGAGGAAGGGTTTGCTAGATGTTCTTCCTAAGAACGCCCTGGAGGACCTAACTGCTGAGGACTTCAGACTGCTGGTCAATGGCTGTGGAGAAGTCAACGTTCAGATGCTCATCAGCTTCACCTCCTTCAATGATGAATCTGGTATGGCTGCTCTGTCTTCTGTTTTCTGTATTTACTTAGTGCGCAACATGTATTGCTGTAAAGCTTTGTTCCAGTTTATTGAGCAAAGACTTGATTTTAATCTTTCAACAGGGGAAAATGCGGACAAACTACTGCAATTTAAACGCTGGTTCTGGTCCATAGTGGAGAAGATGAGCATGACTGAGAGGCAAGATCTGGTAAGTCTGTGTTTTTATTGTAATCATAATTGTTTGCATGCTTAATGGCTCTGCATTTTGATATCCATTTTTTTACTGATGGCTAGGCCTTTTCTCTTTGTCAGGTGTATTTCTGGACTTCTAGCCCATCTCTTCCAGCCAGCGAGGAGGGCTTCCAGCCGATGCCCTCAATCACCATACGGCCTCCAGATGACCAGCACCTCCCCACAGCCAATACTTGCATTTCACGTCTCTACGTGCCACTTTACTCTTCAAAACAAATACTCAAACAAAAACTCCTGCTAGCCATCAAGACCAAGAATTTTGGTTTTGTGTAGAGGTTTGACAAGAGTAAAAAAAAAAAAAGGAAAAAATAAGACATGTTTACTGTTGTGTAATATTTACTTAGCTTCATTTTTGTAGATTTATTTTTTGTCTATACAATTTTATGAAATTCAACATACTGTCGCTATCTCCCCAGGTGGTAATATTTGTTTGTGTTCATAACACAAACAGCTTATTTTTATTTCAGTATTTAGTGTTTTTTTTCTCCTTTGTGTTAATGAAGAGGTATACAGTCCAGAACATTCCTGCATTGGCACTGTAAAATGTCTGCAGCCCACAGCTCCGCTCTATTGGCTTCAATTTTGCTTTCCAGGATTTTGGTTTGACAGAAAGCTGTCTGCCGTAACCCAGCCAAAGATGACAGCAGTAGAAGTATTTAAACGAAAAAATACACTGTGATTATGTTTTTTTTTTTTTTTTCCTTCCCTAGAAAAGTACTTGTCACTGACAGTTCACTGCTGCCTTTGTGGAAAGTCCTTTTTTTTCTTGTACAGGGGGAGTAGGGAATTTCAAAATAAACTTGGATGCAAAAGAGTTATGTGATTTATTTTCTCTGCTTTGTGTTCGTTCATAAGTTAAATGACTGCAACCTCAGTCAACGCATTTACCAAATTACACATTTTGAACCAATCAATTTAATCAACGTTGACCAATAGGCGTAAGTGAAATTCTGGCCCCGCCCATTACACGTCAGCGGTTACAACTCTTTAATGTCGTATTGATAACTTGAGTTAAATTGGGAAGTTTTTCTACCTCACCAATTAATTTTAGTCTTATCAATCAGTATGAGAATCAAACATTCTACCATGTTGTTACCCGATAATTAATAAAATATCACAACACGCAGCATTCCCGCTTCAACCTACAAATAAAGGAGGATAAGTTGTTTTCGGCAACTCCGAACCATTTGTCAGCACGCGGTTGAGATTTACAACCGGGAAACTCCAGTTTACAAGCTTCATTGAAGGCAGCATTCTCCTCCAGTGAAGGCTGAGCCATATGAGGTGAACCTGCTCCACTCGCGGTCTCAGTCCGTTCGCTGTAATGATCAGCTAACGGTAGCACGTTATCCGGACATGATAGCGGCCAGTTTGCTGGCTAGTCAGCGCAATCAGTTCAAAACCGCAGCTCTACGGGATTCGCTAGCTAGCTAGCTAGCTGTCTGGCTGGCAGACAGGTCGGTGCTGCTGGCGGAAGTGCTGATGATTTAATTTTTTCCCCCTGTCATGTCGAGCTAATAGCGGCAAGCAAAGCGTGACTAATCGGTCTTTTCTTTTGACAGACAATACAGATGGAGCAGTGGCAGGACGCGGCCTCTCAGCAGGTCAAGCTTATTTCCAATCGCCTCAATGAGCTCTTGTCCAAAGGCCTGGAGCTGGTGCGCTCCGAGCTCGGCGTGGATTTGGGACTGAAGCCGGAGCTTATTCCGCCATGGATGATCCTGTTTGCGGCATGTACCGGGTTGGTGCTGATGGTCGCCCTCTGGGCCTCAGTCTGCCGGGCTCTATTCAAGAAAGGACCCGCTTTGCGTCAAGACGACGAAAGCGCCGAAATAAAGCGAGAAGTCGTTAAAACAACCAAACCAGAGGAACCGAAGAAAAAGAAGAAGAAAGCAGAGAAGGTACGTAAATGAAACGGTTCCACCCATTCCTAGCTTGATCGCCGTACCATTAGCACGGCTAACGCTAGCTGACATGCTAACACGTCATTGCCAGTTAACCACAGCTAATCTCAGGCTAGTGACCGACCTGACTGCATTTATGGACGACATACTAGCTCATCAGGGGATTATTATTCAGCCTCCTAGACTTTATGTTCGTGCACTCTTTTCAGAAAGCGCAGCCCAATGGAAGAGCTGTCGCTGAAGCCCAGGATGAAGCCATGGTGTCCGAAGAGATGGTGCCACATCACCATCCGCCCCCACCAGAAGTCAAGGCTGACAAGGTTGAAGAGGTATTGTGTCAGGACGTTGGCCCTAGCTCGAACACTTTGAATTACAGTCGCCTTTTAAATAAAAAAGAATCAAAATCACCCTTTTCTCACTGACGTACCCAGTGTTGGGTTACAATCTGTTACTTTGCAAGTCCAGCAGAATCTTTCTAGATGGCTCCTGGCTTTGGACAGCCTTCATCTACTACTACACAATTCCCCCAATCTGTGTCAGAAGGTGCTGGAGTGAGAATATGTCATTGAGTAGATGCCACAAGACAAGAATAGCACCTCCAAAAAACGTGTAACAGATTTAGGGCAGTGGATGAGTTTCACTTATAAATAGCCGTAGCGGTAGCGTGCACCTCTGATGGACTGTCCGTAGTTCGCTCAGCGTGGAGGCTCTTTCCCAGCTGCTGTTCTCTGACGTGAGATCGTAAGGTCTTCCTAGAATCCCCTGTTTGGCTAATCCCAGGTTTTCTGTACGAGCCCCGACTTTCGTTTTAACGCTTTGCTCGGTTTGTCTTCTTTTAGACAAAGAAGCCCAAGAAGAAGGCCAAGCAGGCTTCAAAGGAGAGCAAGACGGTGACTACAGTTGGCAAAGAGCCAGAAGAAGGTGAGAGATTTTTAATTGCATTTTAATGAACTTGGTTTGGTTAAAGTGATGTCTTTGTATGACCCATGTGACTTGAGGAGATTTATGGTTTTATCGTATTCTATAATTTGCTGCTGTTCTCATTCATTGCACAGGAAAACACCTGTACTGATTCGATATATAATGACGTAAAGTTTAACATGATTTTTATACCTTGACATATTGTTGTAGAGCATTCCACAGTCTTTGGTCCATTTATTCCTTCATCCTGACTAAGCCATAACATATTTCTTCTCTAATCCCACAGTGAACCCAGTGTTACGCAAGTAACTCTACATAATACACTCACTCACTTTTTCAGGCACATGGGAGACCAAGGTCAGCAACAAGGAGAAACGCGAGCAACGCAAGAAGGACAAAGGGTCCAGTGACGGCTCAGCCAGTCCTGGTGGCGGGGACACGCCTGTGAGCTCGCCCCAAGAGAAGCCCAATGCTTCTGTGGCACCTATTGCACCTGCAGCACCTACAGCCCAGAAGAAGAAAAAAGGTGCACATTTTCATTGTTTTTCTTTTTGATAAGGTTTTAATTTGATGAGTGGGAAATGAGTTGGCAAACGTTCAAGCACATGAGACCCAAGACAATGTTGGGTAAACAGTCTGATCCGAGAGAGCCGAGAGAGAGATTTCAGTTGTTGTCTGGCTTTGCTTGGTCTCTTGTTAACCAACCATACCATAAATACAGTAATGGGAACTTATTTTTGTTGTAGGATTCTTACTGAAATGCTTGTATGTGCTCTCAAAAACAGACACTCTGGGTTGGTTTCCTTGCCATTTATCAAACCTTTTGTAATCTATGCTTCAGGAGAATCCACAAAGGTGAAGGCTGAGAAGGTGGAAGCTGTGGTTTCACAAGGTAACGATCACCCCTAACAATTATCTCATCTTTGTGTAATGGTAATCCAGTAGTTGCATGCGCCACTGGAATGGACGTGTAACCGAGCTGATCCGTGTTTATTCTAGCAGAGTTTCCCTTTTGGTTTTAGTGAACAGCCGTGAGGTGACAGCGGTGGCTGCAGCTGTGACTAATGTGCCTGCAGCTGTGACTAATGTGCCTGCTAAGGTTCCTGCTCACGGTGCTGCTAAGAAGACAGCGTCCTGGACCACCAGTAGAGAACCAGCGACCGTGTGGAGGCCAGAGCTCGATGGTATAAGTGTTTTCTCTCTACTACTAACACGCAGTCGTTAACCCCAGCAAGTATTAATGTTATTATGGAAAGCTTTATGGCATTCTGTAAAGAGGTCCCTGCCTGATGATGATGTCAAGTATACATCAGTTATCAGTTAAATCGTAATCTCAGTCTGTTCTTTAACACTTGTATGAGTGTTTTGTGGATATGCAGGTTTCTGTTTTGCCAGTCATGCTTATCTTTAGTGCATTCAGACAGACTAAAGTACAGTAGTTCATCTATTTTACCTGATGTTAATGGAAAATCTGCAGCAATTACTGCATTGCATTTTTTTCCCATATCCATTGAATTTACTGCACACTCTTTCAATCATAAAAACACATGTGGAAAGTATATATTGGCCTTCAAGGCTGATAAAGTGACGTCCAAGTCAAAACGATTTGACAGAGTGAAGGGAAGTAAAGGTGTTGCTGCACATATGACTTAAATAAGAAGACCTGGGATGTTACTGTTTGCCATGTGGAAGTACAGCCGTCGGGTTGATTGGACTTCCTGGAAAGCCCCGGCCTGTAAAAATATGCATGTCAATCTCTCGATGGACAGCGCGTGCTTGGTGCTCGTCTGTCATATAATTCCGGTGTCTGTTCAGCTTGTGTCTTGTCAAAAGCTTTAAGGCTAGAGGAGAAAAGTACACAATTATTTTCATCTATATATCCTATGCCACTCGCCCTATTTAGCGATATGAAGCTGAACGATGAAATGAATATTTTTATCAGATTAATTAACTTTTTTTTTTTTTTATGTCAACCTATAGATCATTCTCGTGGAACAGCTGCATCACGGCATTTGTGAAATGTGTGTCTTTCAGATTCGTGGACTGTAATTGAGAAGGGAACGGAGTTAAATCTGTCTTTCGCCGGAGTTGGTGCTGCTGGTATGTATGAGATGAAACGTGAAAAGCCACTCGTGCCACTAGGTGGCAGTCAGGTTTCATGACTGCCTCTCGTCTGTTGTAGAGCCCAAGGCTGTGAGCGAGCTGTCTTGGCTCAGTCAGCCCAGAGTCGATGATGAGTGGTCTGGACTCAGTAAGAAAAATATTTAGTATTTATTACGCTCATCACATTGATTAGAAAACTTGTCAATTTCTAGTCTAGTCTAGGTCTTATTTTAAAACCATGTTCAGTAGGAGGCACGAGTGACAAAGAAACAGTAGTAAATAAATACCAGGTGTATCGGCTGATTGCTCAGACTGAAGATGTCAAGGTTTTTACAGCTACAGTTGGTGATCAGAACAACTTTTCCATTTTAAAGCTGCTGCTCCCTCACTGTTTTACAGATGGTGGTTCCGCCGATCCCAGCTCTGATTGGAACGCTCCTTCCGAAGCCTGGGGCAACTATGAAGAACCCAGTCCTCAACCTAGTCCCACTCAGGAGCACCTCCTCCCTGAGCCTGCCAAAGTTAATCTGCTGACCGGAGCCACTGTAAGCACACTTGAAACAAAGCATTATGAGAATTATCTCAGAGTTTTAGCAACCAACACCTCTGCAAATGCTTTCCCTGGGCTCAGGACCCAGTGCATGTGGCCTAGTTCTCCCAGATTATGGCCCTGTAGAAACACCCTTAGTTGTCCCTCACTTCTTTCTTGGCCATTTTTTGTTTGTTCTTCAGGAGGAGGAGGAAGAGAAGGACAAGGCAGAGACAAATGCTGATGGGGTGGCTAAAACTAAAAAGAAGAAAAAGAAGAAGAAGAAAGTTGCAGAGGAAGGAGGCGCAGGGCAGGTAGTTGTCAAGAAAATAGCGGGTCCACGTCTTTACATATTTTATATGTATATTTCAGTCTTGCCTTGAATTTGTGATTTTACATCAAAGTGTACATAAACTCTGCTTGTTTCCTTGTATCCTGTGTCTGTGAAGGGTGAGGAGCCAGAGAAGGAGGCAGCTCCAACAGCTCCAGTGAAGAAGCAGCCCGCTGCCGTCCAACCTGTCAAAGCAGCTGCTGTCGAGGTCAGCAGAGCTGCTTTCTCGTGCAACATGCCTTTTCCCCTCACAACCCATAGAACATTTCCGTTTCTGCTTTATTGATCTTTGATTTAATGCCTTTTATGTTCCTTTTTCATTTGTTATTGCTTTTCCTGTAGGTGAGGGTCGAGCGATCAATGAAGGACAACCCATCCCAGAAACTCCCTGTCACACAAGTGCCACAGAAGCCAGTGGACGTCGAGCCCGCTGCCAAGCAGAACAACCTTCCTCCTCCAACACAACAAAGTAAGCACATTAATGCCTGATGCCAGTAGCCCTCAAGTCTCCTTTTCTACGCCACTCAAGACTTTAGCTCGTTTATTTTTAGGCCAACTACGTTCGCCTTTGTTGTTGTCAAACTGCTTGTTTCATATTACAAATTCATAAATAACTATACAGATAATGACTTGACGCACCTTTTTTTTTCTACAGAAAAGCCTGAGGATAGCCAAGCACCCAAACCAGCCAAGAAGAAGAAGGCAAGAAGAGAGACATGAGACCGAGACCACCCTACAGACCACTGTATGCAAAAGACTTGATATCCTGTTTATGCAACACCTTTTGTGACAAGATCTTTGAATGAAAGTCATCATGATGGACTTACCTTAAATCCTGTATGGAAAATGAAAACAAGTTTTTATACATGTCGTGTGTCAGATGGTGGCTCATTGAAAACTAGATGCAGTGCAATCTTAAAGTAATGCGGCGTTAATGATTGATATATTTTTTTTTTTTTTTTTTTTTAAGTATGCATTTGCTACTCTGATTCTCTCTAATTCCACTGAAGTGAATAACCAATTGAAGGAGCTGTGTTGTAGGACGTAGACCTGTAGAAACGCTGATCGTGTTTAGCACATTTTGATGTTGTGATGGGTGTTTTAGTGCGTTGAGAATGAAAACGGTCAACTCGCGGGTCGAACAACACTGAGCCATAACGCTGATCCTGCCTTCGCGGTTTGCTTTTATTTTTGCCCTGATGTTTGTGAGCACTGTAAGATGAAAAGAGCAGAGATAAAATTGAATCATTTCTTTTGTTTGTCTGCATTTTTTTCCCTCTCAAGGTGTAAACATGGTGTGAACTAAATGTAACAAGTGGCAGTAAAGGGAGTCTTGACTGCTCTGTGTTGTCGATGTGTGGTTACAACACTTGATTGACTCGGCCCATCTGGTTCGTCCTTTGTCTAATGTTGTACTGCAGAGTGTTGAGACAACTGTGGGTGTTTTTACTATGTGTGACTGCTTTGTGGCCGGAGCTGTACGGGACCCTCTGATTGTAGATGTACCATTGCAGTGTCATCGACCTCTTAATAATTTTCCAACCATTGTTAAGTCTTCAGACCCTTTTGTAAAAGCTGTTTGTAATAAAAGAAAAGCTTAAGCCATATGTAAAAAGACTAAATAAAGGCCAGTTTTTCTATATTTGGCTTGTTACCGTTTCTAGGTCAACATAATGAAACAGGCTGGCAGCGAACAGTAGTTTAACCAGGAAGAGCTGAGAACAATCTAGTTCAGCATCTCCGAAGCGGAAGCGTGTAATTTAAACCGTCTCTCTGTAACTTTCTGGAAAATGTTGACTTACATCATCGGATTTGATCCAACCTTGTCTGACACATGCTCAGTGTTTATCATCGGCACAGCGACTAAATGCGCCTTTCGTCAAGTCAAGTTCTCTGTTAGCGACGACAAGGCCGGAAGTAAGACGTTAGTCGTCAAACTAAGAGCGTAGCAGCAGGTTCTGTTTAAATTAAGGCAGCGTAAATCAAATCCGTTATAAAAGCGTTTAATCGATGTTGCATTTGTTTTAAATGTACACCTTTCCTATACCGTTACATATCATTCTCGTTTAAACTATACATACAGTACATTACTTTGCGAAACCGGAAGTTGGTCGTTCTTTACCGGGCGTCGACTTGACGCTGGTTCGCTCCGTTCCGCTAAGCTGCTCACGGTGATAAGTAGCGGACGGGTCGGAGGCGGTCGCATCCTGCTCCGCGGACCTGTCGCTCTCCATGCTGCGGGCGTAACAAAGCAGAGGACGATGATGATCTCTCCGTGGGACCGCTGGTACTCCACCAGCTGCTGCCTGTGCTGCCATGTCCGCACGGGAACCATCATCCTGGGGGTCTGGTACATGGTGAGCGCCGCTTGTTGTTCTGTCACTCACCGCATCAGAGAGGATTCCCAGCGTATGTAGGAATGTTGGAGTCAGCTCAGGTTTCATAACAGCTTTTCAAAGACGCAGAACGGATTGATTTTCCTTAAATACACTTTATGTTTCTGTTTTTTGTGACGTATACCTTTAGTCCAGGTCCACTTATTTACAAAGGGAGCGTTTAGGTAGAAGAGATAATAATGTCAAATGTTATAGTAAAGGAAACGTGAAAACACTTAATAAGCTCAATTTGCCACATTGTGACTGAACCAGATCTGTGTCATTGCATCAGTCCAGGATGGGGTTAAGCAAACCAAACACCCCATGTGGAAACATCCTCCTTCTGATTCAAATGAATAAATCAGCAGCGGGCCTCCTCAGGTAGCAGCTCATTGTGTCACAGGGTGACGAGGGCCTGTTGAGTGCAACGAATTTTCCATTACCTTCGCCTGATCAGTGGCGATGTATGAGTCATCTGCATAATGAGCTGCGCTAGCCGCACCAAAAACAAAGGCCTGTGCACGCGCCCGGCCGCAGATGGGTAATTGATTGTTCCCACAGTATTTGTGAGACCAGATTGAATTGATCATTTTAACTTCCTACAGTCGCCGTTTGGTGTTTATTTGTTTCTCGTCAACATGTTGATTCTGGATAGTTCACTGTGCATCCTGTGACAGATTTAAAGAGACTTAAGTGTCCGAATCCATTTAACATGGGCTCTTTTTCATTCTCCTCTTCCACATTGTTTCCTTTATCTGCCCATATGTCCTCTGTCCCTAAGCTCATCAATGCCGTGGTGTTACTCATCCTGCTCACAGCACTCACCGATCCTGAGCAGTACCACCTGACCAGCGCTGAGTTGGCTAATGACCTGGATGTCATGGATGATGCCAGTAAGTAGCCCAGCAGGGCTGGCGCGTCACACTGAATGCCCCACGGCTTTGAGGTGAAACTGTTTGGATAGATAGATTTCATGATGGGCTCACAGATTTGTCTGGACATCAGTTGCTGTTAGCCTCAGGCTGAGAGGGGACAAACTGATGACACTGTGTGTACTGCGCCAGCTCATTCGGCGGAGAACAAAATATCCCAGATAGTGTAAACCAGTCAGCAGGTAAACACAATCTGTCTAGAAAATATGGCTCGTCAGCGTCATGAAGCCTTGTACAGCAGCCAGTTAGGCTGGCATCAAATCTCCAAAACAGGCCAGGGAGCAGTGAGACACGCACGATGACAGAAAGAAGCCCATGAGGCTGCTGCTCTGCTCTGTGCCACTGACAGTGAAGGAACACAGTCACTCACACAGAAAAAAAGCTAATTAGCAGTGTCAGGAAATTCATTCCTCTACATGCAGATGTGTGTTTGAGTGTTGTATGTTTGCTGTCACTGCAAGGTTTAGGTTTATGCTGCTGTTAGATTGTTTTGCATCATGGCGGGACCAGTAAACTCCCCGTTTCCTCCCATGTGTTTAGATTTTGCCTGGTACTGCTCTTACGTAACAGAATGAGTAGTTGTGTTATGTGGAGTTGATGGGAGGTCAGGCCGACGCAGCGAATCACAGAGCAGAGGTTAAACCCTTGTCTGGTTGGCAGACGCACAGAATGGCCGGGATGCTGTCAACATTTTCAGAAATGTGATTTTGAATGGAACGTGAACTAACTGAAGCAACGTTAAAAACAAGAGCGTGACTTTTCTTTGCAGACATGTGCATCGCCTCAGCGATCTCTCTGCTGATGATTCTCATCTGTGGGATGGCAACCTACGGTGCATACAAGGTAACGCATCGCATCATAGTTGCGCAACGTTGCTCATAATCACTGAACAGTTACATAAATGAGATGCCGACAACTTGAAAGCGCTGATTTCTGTACCACATAGTAGATGAGTTCTCGCCAGGCTGCTCCACTACATCTGTGAAAACCTAGGCCTCCTCTTTTCATTATTTAAAATGCCTCTTCATCTCCTTGAGGAAGATGTTATGTCCACGGTGTGAAAGGGACGAGTTTGAGATAAATTTACCAGCCTTTCCTCCTCTTCAGCTGCGTGCTGCCTGGATCATCCCATTTTTCAGCTACCAGATATTTGACTTTGCTCTCAACACCCTGGTGGCCGTCAGCATCGTGGTTTACCCGAACACGATACAGGACTACCTGCAGCAGCTGGTAGGACACCGCAAGTGACGTCACGCTCAGAGCAAGATTAGCAAGATTATGCATTCATCTTTTCATTTAAATGTAATTCATGTTTTGCTTCTTCTGACTGTGCAGCCTGATAACTTCCCCTATAAGGAGGAGATTTCAGCTCTCAGCAACGTGTGCTTGGTCCTCATCGTGCTGATCTTCATCAGCTGTATCCTTGGCTTCAAGGTAACTCTGGCAGTTTATACATACATACATACGTTTGGTTTAGTTCTTAGCAGCCCCGTGATGAGATAAACTGTAACACCGGCTGAATCATCAAAAGTTATTAGTGGTAGTAATTACAACAACGCACCACAATTTGTAATTTCTGATTGTTGTTATTAGAATGGCATCTGTGTTTCTAGAGGTGACCATGATCTATTAAGTCACCACTTGGCAACAAACTGAAATATCTTGATATGTCTTGTAATAGTAGGTCTCCAAACACAGCAGCATGGTTGTGTCAGTGTTGCTGTGGAAGGACAGTTCCTGCATCTCTGCACAATCCTGAAGGCAGTGAACATAAGAGACCTGTCAGAGCTTTAAAGCAGCTTCTTAATTGGGTTACTATAAAGGTTAGAGAGCTCAGTCCGGCCTTAGTGTGCGCTGGTGGATGAACGTAGCAGATGGCCATGTGTTCGGCAGAGAGCCCGGTGATTCCTGGTCAACAGAAACCGGATTTCTACTGCTCTCTCAGACACTCAGACGGAGCCTGATGACCTGACGCTCCTGTTGAGAGTTTCTCTGAATAATATGCAGCTGAGTTATTGGATTGTTCGTCTTCTTCTTGCTCTCCTCCTACCTGATGCCAGGCCTACCTCATAGCGTGCGTGTGGAACTGCTACAAATACGTGAGCGGCCAGGGAACTTCAGAAATCCTGCTCTATGTTACCACCAACGACACCACGGTAAGTCGGGTAAAATATTTTTGTCCTTGGTATATTTAATGGAACCTCTTTTTTCCTTTTTGGACACCCTGTCACAAGAAGAAGTACACTGTAAAACAGATTTTTGCTACAGGACACAGATAACATATCAACACTGTCACGATGGCCAGTCTCTGCTCCATTAATACAAGATAAGTAATAACTAATGAAAATAACTAAATATCTACACTGTCATCTAGAAATCCAACATAAAACCCACATGGTCTGATCTTTATTTTTGCTTGGAAAATTGAGTCCCACACACAAACCTGCTTAGGTTTTAGGTTTTCTCTGCACAGGTCGGTCTGGAAACTTAAGTTTACCGTGTTGACCTAGTTGGACTGTTGCTGCAGATTTTACACTGCTGCGGATGAACAGACTGGGATGGAGAGACAAGACTCTCTAAGAATTACAGTTGATCTGTTCTGTTGGGGTTTCGCAGGTACTTTGAGAACCTGCTCTCATCTAACTGCTCTCAACATCTTTACAAACTGTGTCTTATTGAAAACAGAAATGTCCATAAGCTCTTGTAAAACAGTCAAAGTAACTATATTCTCCAACTCACTGGTGTCATCAGTAAAACCTGCCAGATAAAACAGGCATCTCTCCTCTGGACGTGTGTTTTTTCAAGTAGAACCAGACATGTTTGTGTCCAACAGACTCAGGCCGGGTCAGTTTCCTAGTGTTAACCATCTGAGCCATGCTGTCGCTCACATCATCACCTGATCTAGAAAAGACAAAAGTTTTTTACAAGGTTGATTTTCTGACCTTTCAGTGTTTCCACATGATTTGTTTTTAAATTGAAAAAGCTCGACATGCTATGAGTGATTGTATCATCCACACTAATAGCTAACACACTTTTGGTGCGTCCAGTAGATGTGAAAGTATCAACTGCCAAGAAGTAAAGGTTATTCCAGTAGTTTGAATTGATTTCTAATGAACCTCACTAGATGTTTTTGTTGGCTCATTGGCTTCAGCAGTGATTTTATTGGCGCATGGTAATTTACAAAGCCATCCCAGTCCACGGAGACATTGATCCATGTAGTGGCCAGTAGAGGCTGTTGGGTTATTGATTCAGTGTCACTGTCCTCGTCTCTTCAAACACCGGAGACGCACGGTTTTGTTTTCTATGAGCTCATTTATTTGCCCAGCTTTCTGCTCGTCACCTCAGTTGTTCGTTACACAATCGTATGTGGCCGACAGCCTGCACTTTATTAGGAAAAGCGTTTCTGTGCCATTTGTTCCTTGGGCTTATACATACTTCACTTAATCCAAATTTCTGCTTTACAGTGTACTTCTTCTTGTGACACTCCTCCAAAGCTGGTTTTCCTGTAATGCGACTCAGGCATAATTTTCGTTTTAGATGCTATGGATTTTCACTTCTTTCCTTTTTACCCCCAGGTGCTGCTACCTCCATACGACAACAGTGTCAACGTTCCTCCCAAGCAGGGTCCCCCACCCTACACCACCGCTACAGCATGAAACCATTCCCAGGATCCTTCTGACTGGAGCCAGATATAAAGGAATCCCCAGCAGAACTAATGCACCACACTGCCTCTCCAGTTTACAGCATAATCATGAGTATATAGTCGCTGCACACTCATTACCCATGCACTGCCCACACACACACACACACACACACACACACACACACCCTACTACCACCACCACCGTGACCTCTCATTGCTTCCTGCCATGTATTTCTGAAGTTAATTCTTACTGTAACTCTTCTATTTCTGTTGTCTCTTAGTTGAATTCCTGAACTCATGTTTGTTTTTATTCATTTTAATCTGGGTAAAGCACCATATGAAAGCATTAGACAGCCTGATAGCTCATAGATATACAGTACTGTGCAAAAGTTTTAGGCAGGTGTGGAAAAAATGCTGTAAACAAAGAAAGCTTTCAGAAATATAAATAATGATTGTTTATTTTTGTCAATTTATCAAATGCAAAGTGAGCGAACAAAAGAAAAATCTAAATCAAATCAATATGTGGTGTTACTACGTCAGTACTGGAAGTGATGACATGGCCCCCACAGAGCCCTGATCTCAACATCATGGAGTGTGTCTGGGATCAGATGAAGAGACAGAAGGATGTGAGAAACCCTACATCCACAGAAGATCTGTGGTTAGTTCTCCACAATGTTTAGCAACCTACCAGCCCAGTTCCTTCAACAACTGTGTAAGTGGACCTAGAAGAACTGCTGCTGTTTGAAGGCAAAGGGTGGTTGCACCAAATATTGATGTGATTTAGGTTTCTCTGTTGTTCATTCACTGCATTTTGTTTACAGCATTTTTTTCACACCTGCCTAAAACTTTTGCACAGTACTGTATATATATATATATATATATATATATATATATATATACAGTATTTTGTAAAATTCTATTCATGCTAGTTTGTGACAGTGTTTTGTTGTGAGTCCTTGCTTTGATAATTGTATTCAACTTGTGCACAACTGCAAGAATGGCCATCGTATTGCCCACAGCAGTGAGTGATCCCATGTTGGATGATGGCCTTCAATCAAGATGTTTTCTGTGAGGGGAGCCATGTGTGAAGTGTCAGCTGGACAGGACGTTCTCCTGCCGGATAAAAAGAGCAACCTAATGTACATTGAACATATCACCTTCTTTTATTGTTACCCCGTGAAATTGATTGGGGTGACTGATGCGCACTTTTCAATGAGATGTGTCTTTAGCTGCTGATTTATCTATTTTGACAGCACAAAAGTAGCGCTGATCTGGAATCAGTTTGCTCTTTGAAGTCGCTCCGAATGATTTGCCAGAGGGAAGCTGGTGCGACGTCTCTAGACAGAAGCTTTAGGAGGTCGCTAAATATGGACCCAGGTTGTGGTTTCTCAGCGTTGAGTCTGTGTAAACACACGAGTCTGTTCCACCAGATGTAGTTGTTGGCAAGCTGCTCCCTGCAAGGACGCAACGTCAAACTCGAGGACTGCTGCTGTATGAGAAATAAAGATGTGACATGTGTTTGTCAAAATAAAATCGAATTTTACTGACTGGTGTTTGTGTCGTTCTTTGAAGGTAAAGTTTGGGGACGTTTGTGTTTCAGGGAACAGATTTAGCTGAACTGTATTACATTCATTCAAATATACCTCACATGTATTTCATATTATTTGTACTATTCACACGCACTCTGTCCTGTAAATGTAAGATGCCTCCTGGAAACTATGATTTAAACAGGTCTTCACTGTGTGGTAGGCAGCTTCCCCTGCAGTGGGTGGTATTATGATGTCTCCACTCATGTCTTTCCATAAACCTACTGCTCGGTGTCTTCAGTAGTTATGACTGGCTGATGTTATAAATTGTTTCATCTCGTTTTGCACTACATGATGTCTGACGTTCCTGAATTTAATACTTCAGTTACTTAGTTAAGTTAAGTTAGTTAATCATTCTTTAATGTCAGACTAAACTGGGGAGTCTAAGTAAAGTTTAGGGTTTTGGAAGCAGCTGCATGTTGGTAAAAACATCTGCCAGAAATCAGACTGAGCTGAGCAAGAGGTGGAGTAAACAGAGAAACAGAGTGGATGGAGTAAGGGGCAGAGCAATGACAGAGAAGACGGGGCTGGGACATACGCGTGTTACAGTCTGGAGCTTTGTTTCTGTACTGAGCCTTTTTCCTGAGAAACCTTGATCACAAGACACAAAGAGACTTCGGTCTTAATAACAAGGTAAGTAGCTTGATTTGTTTTATTGCGAGGATAAATCTGTTTGTTTTGTGGATCACTGTAGAATTTATTTATACATTTGCAGTATATTCATCATATACTGTATATCTTGTAGAACCTATATTTATAGAGCATAATATCATACGTTTTTGTAATAATATACTAATCGTGTTTTGTAAGTAAGAGAAGAAGTTCAATATTTACCTAAGCTCTGAGTTTGGCAGCGGCTCAGTTTTCTTCACCTGCATCCTGAAAAGCCATCATGTTAATGCACAGAGCAGATGAGGTCCCACGAAACACTCTCATCTACACAGTGTTATTGTATTTCATAGTAAACATACTTCTCCTATAATTCATTCATTCTCAGAGGGGTTAGAAAATGAAATACTGTCATTACTCAGTCAATCCGTTTGCTTGTAAAAATCATCCTACAGCACAGAAAATGTTTCATAAAAGGAAAGGTTTGCAGTTTGGAAAATTAATCATCTGAGTTGTAGTGTGATTTAGCCACATATGTGTCTTGTTTTTTTTTTGTTGACCTGTTATTAAGAAAACATTGTAAGTCCTGTTGGAGAAACGAACAGAGAAAAGCGAGAAAAGGTCAGAGGTCAACAGCTTTGTGTGGGATGCAAAAGGAATATGAGTATGTGAACTGGCAGGTCTCAGCTCAGTTCTGTGTAGGATGGTTCATGTAGCAGAGCTGCAGACAGAGTGAGGTCTGAGTCGGTGTCATCACCCCGAGTCAAGCTGATAGAACTGTTCAGAACTTCACTTCCACCAGCACAACGTGTTTTGGTTTCCGGTAAATACACAAAGAGCAACTGTTGAATGAATGAATGTTTTTTTTCCTTCATTCTCTGCATTGCTGTAGTCCTCCCTCTCCTGTGTGAAGGTTCTTCTACGGCTCTTGTTTTTGTTCCTCCATCTTGCCTCGTGTCACAATGAGGTCCCTGACCCTCGGCCTGTTCTGCCTGACGTTGTGCTGTGATGCAGTTAAAGCGGACGAGCGCCGTCCCAGGCCCATCGTAGCCCGGAGGCAGAATGACACTACTGTTCAAAACAGAACAGTGGGTACGTGATTATATGGCGACGCGAAAGCATCTTTTTGAAGCTGTTTGACTGTGGCTAATTATAAACTATATCCATGTCATTGATCACAGAGAACCCTTGCAAAGCCATCCCGCTGGATTTTGTCTTTGTCATCGACAGCTCTCGTAGCATCCGCCCCAATGACTATGAGAAGGTCAAGACCTTCATCATAAACATCCTTCAGTTCCTCACTATTGGCCCCAATGACACAAGGGTTGGCCTCCTCCAGTACGGAAGTGTGGTCCAGCCTGAGTTCTCCCTCAACACCTACACCCATAAAGCTGAGGTGGAGCAGGCGGTGAGGAACATGGAGCACCTTGCCACAGGGACCATGACCGGCCTGGCCATCCAGTACACCATGGAGACTGCCTTCACCGAGGAACAGGGCGCACGACCAGCGAGTCTGCACGTCCCACGAATTGCCATGATCGTGACCGATGGGCGGCCTCAGGACTCTGTGGAGGAGATCGCGGCTCAGGCGAGAGAGGCCGGCATCCAGATCTTCGCTATCGGAGTGGGCAGGGTAGACATGAACACTCTCAAGGCCATAGGCAGCGAGCCGCATTCTGAGCACGTGCACCTTGTGGCCAATTTCAGCCAAATAGAAACCCTCATCTCCGTGTTCCAGTCCAAACTATGCGGAGGTGACCAAATCTGAATGTGTTTTCCAAACGTATTCTTATCTTCCCCGCCTCTGTCTCCATTAATATGTCACTGCATGAAACAGTTGCAGAGATGTGTGAGGTTGTGGATCATCGGTGCCAACACATCTGTGTGAGCAGCCCTGCTTCGTACAGGTGCAAGTGCAGGAAAGGCTTCACCCTTAACCCCGATGGCAAGACATGTGAAGGTGAAGCAACAGTTTTATTAAACTTACTGTACGCTGCCTGTCAGAACAACAACAAGACAAGACAGTTCAGACAGGAGAATGATCTCAAGTCCTAAAACCATCTGTTTTTTCCAATGCCACCCAGAGATCGATTACTGTGCAGCCGACACCCATGGGTGCGAACAGGAGTTTATGAACGCTGATGGCTCCTGTGTATGTAAATGCAGGAAAGGCTACACACTCAGACCTGATGGCAAAACTTGCAAGAGTAAGTGTCAACCATTTTTTTTTTGTACTTGGTGATATTTCAGAAAGGAACTCAACACGGTAGCTTTAATATTGTAGACTTCATAACAGATAACAGGTGGGGGGGTGGGGGGTCTGTCCGTCTTGTCCCTTTTTAGCTGAGGATGCGTGTGCTGTGATTGACCATGACTGTGAACACATCTGTGCCAACCTGCCCGATGGCTACGAGTGCCGTTGCCGTCCAGGGTATCAGCTCAACCGAGACCTCAAGACATGCAGCAGTAAAAAGTTTCCCTTTCTTCTCTGTCGCCAGTTTACTTCCTCTACATTTGAATAGAACTGATTGATCTGCCAGAATCCCTCCTACCTCCTGCAGCTATGACGCTCACTATTACTGAGGGTTTCTTATTTGGATGTCACACACAAAGCGGAATGCAGACCATGGGAGAACGAATGCAAGCCAATGTCAAACACGTTGGCCTGTATTAGCTTAGTGGCTGAGATTGCTTGGCGCTGTATGATGCCGAAGCAGTGTTTACGCAACTTGTGTCCGTTTGACGGGCTTCCACGTCTTCGGTGATGTGCTTCCACCCACAGCTGGAAACCGCGGCTCTGCTTCTCTTCAGAAATGAAGTGGGGGAGACTTCCTGATGGAAGTGTGCTTTTGCAATCATCAGAGGAGTTGGTGAAGCGTTTCCTGCCCTTGGCTTCACAGCTCTGCGCTTCAGCGAGCATTTTGACTTTGAGGAAAACCTGCTGGTTCTTAATCATTCAAAGACGAGCGCTGGTGATAGATATTGCAGCAGTGGTGCTAGAACAGACGATTACTTAATAAGATGATCGTGAAATCACGCCGGGACGGATTTGGCTGCCACAGACAGTGAAGATAATAAAAATTAACCAAGCGGTGTTCTGCCTCATTTTGTCCCAACCAGAGATTGATTACTGCGCTGACGGCACCCACGGCTGTGAACAGGAGTTTATGAATACTGATGACGCATGTGTGTGTAAATGCAGGAAAGGCTACACACTCAGACCTGATGGGAAAACGTGTAAGAGTAAGTATGTATGAAATCATATTGTCTCTGAGGTGGAGCAACGATGCAACATGAATGAAACTGTGATGTTGATGCATGTGCAGTACTGTACATAGACCGGGCCCTAAATTGCATCAGTAAAAGGCAGCAGGTCATACGTTCAAAGTGAGCAGCGGTACGGGGTTATTGTCTCAGTAATTCTACCCTGAGATGACTGATCTCTGCAGAGGTTGATCACTGTGCGGATGGGAAACATGGCTGTGAACAGGATTTCATGAGCACAGATGACGTGTGCGTGTGTAAATGCAGAAAAGGATACACACTCAGACCTGATGGCAAAACCTGTCAGAGTGCGTATGTGTGAAATCATTTCAGATTACACTACTTGTCTGGTCCGGTATTTGCATGTTACATAATTTGGAGAGAATTCTGAACCTGTGGAAGGTCACAGTTAATCTCACTGCTAACACACAATAAGTCTATTTTTGCCTCCCCACGGATTAAGGGAACATCCCATGTGTACCATCGCAGAACAGCCGAGTCCTCAGATAGTTTTTATCCATTTTACTGGGGATTGTCAACAGCCAACAGTTGTGAAAATTGACTTTAAAAATGACCTCAGCTCAGTCATCCTTGTCTCTCTGCAATGAATCTCCCAGGTCTGGATCCGTGTCAGACAGTGGTCCATGGCTGTGAGCACCAGTGTGTCAGTGCCGGTGACTCCTACGTCTGCAGATGCTTTGAAGGATTTGTGTTGGCTGACGATCTGAAGAGCTGCAACAGTACGACGCCAGAGTTTAGATGAACTATACACAACTGCTTTTGAAGTTTTTACTCACACCTAAAAATGCATGAAAACATGTTATTGATGTTTCCAACAGAACCAGAGTGTGGCGATGGAATAATGGATTTGGTTTTTGTCATCGATGGCTCTAAAAGCGTCAGCGCTGCCAACTTTGAGTTGGTCAAACGGTTCGTAAACAGCATCGTGGACTCGCTGGATGTCTCCAAGGCAGGCACACACGTTGGCCTCGTTCAGTTCTCCACCAAGGTTCGCACAGAGTTCACCCTTGGCCAGTACACGGCAGCGCAGGACATCCGACAGGCTGTGGCTAGGATGCAGTACATGGGCAGAGGTTCCATGACAGGCTCGGCCCTACGGCACATGTTCGAGTCCAGCTTCTCAGCCAAAGAAGGCGCCAGGCCAAACACCCCACGCGTCAGCGTTGTGTTCACAGACGGAAGATCACAGGATGATGTTTCTCAATGGGCAACTAAAGCTAAGAACTCAGGTATTTCTACTTTTGTGACAAGCTACGTGACCGTGATTGCAGCTTGACCGTTTGTTGCACCAGACTTTAACTGCTCCTTTTTACTTTCAGGCATCACAGTATATGCCTTAGGTGTGGGCAAAGCTATTGAGCAGGAGCTGAAAGAAATCGCCTCAGAGCCCGTAGACAACCACTTTTATTATGCTGAGGATTTTGAAAAAATGGGAGAAATGACTAAGAATCTCAAATCCAGGATGTGTAAAGGTAAACCTGCTAGTCTCCATTTCGTACCATTGTATGTACTGTCCCACACACACATATTACATTCTCTCCAGCCAAAGACAGGAAGGGAAACACGCAGGGACAGATTTCACAACCCAGGGGGAGAGAGAGAAGATGAGAAAAGATCAACACGTCCAAGGTCAAGGAGGTTTTATCACTTTTACGCATTCTTCCCTCACAGACAAACCAGCTGATGAAAACATGTGCAAGTGTGAGGACTTGATCATGTTTCAAACCCAGGTCACAGAAAAGCTGAAGAACCTGGTGCAGACAAATATCCTTTCCTGAATAACTGTTACAGAAGTCATTTATTACATAACGTTCTGAAATATTGTAAAGCAAAACTTCATTTAAAAGGATTGTAATTTTCCTTAACACGCCTACTCGAAGCCATGTCGAAGAAACTGGAGACACTTGAGAGTCAGATTGTGAACAAATAAAAAGCGGCGACTAGTTCATCGCTCCTCAACAATGCGGCGTAGAAATCACAGCATCACCTTAATCCTGCACCAGAAGCTACACTGAAACATAGTCCAACGCAAAACTTTACTCTACTGACAATATTTATGTACGTTTGTATACAGAACATATTTTCTTGTGTATTACTCCTCTTATTATGTAATTCTATGTCGAATAAATTACTCTTTGTACAGAAACCCTTGATGAGGTTTGACGGCTTCTTTTGTGCGTGACATGCTGAACACGTGCTACCCTCAGCTTTACCACAAGGTGGTGGATCTCCTCCACAGGGGACACTCCTTTAAAGGGGAGGACGCACTCCTCCTCCTCCTCCAGCGTGAATAGTGTGGCTGTGAGCATGAGGCAGTCAGGGAACATGAAGCTGTAGAGCTGCTGCTGCTGCTGCTGCATGCTCACAACAGATCGTTGTCTAGGGTGAGAGGGCAGCAGGCCATGCATGAACACACACACGCAGACAAGTGGAGATAATGGTGCCCGGCTTCTCTTAGGAGCTACACACAGTTTATCTGCCTGGGTCCTCGCTCGCCGAACAGCGTCTGTCTCGACACAAGAGACACTCGTGGGACTCGTGTTTACTTCTTTAATAGGTTCAAAGTGCCACAGCTCTTTTGTCAAACATGGGCTGCTCATCATCCAGTGCACAGACAGTTGATCAAGAGAAGAGACCAGGTACAAAGCCAGAGGAGAGCAGCGGAGATTCACTAGGTAAGTGCTCTGTATATTTCATTTCATATTATAACTAAATCAATAACTTGCTCGAGGGATGTGTGAATAGACCTGAATACCGGCAGGTCTGGGACACAGCAGGCGGTAACGGTGGTAACTCACAGAGAAAGTTACACTTTTTTCATTTTGCATTTATTATTAATCATCTCATGAAAGACAACCTGAGAAAGAGTTTCCTCGTATGATCCTTTGTGAGAGCGAATCATCTGCAGCCTCGGGCAGGAGATGCGACCCAACCTGTTTGCAGCAGTCTGACTTGTTGGAGAATGATCCTGTTTCCCTGAAAACCCAGTGCTAACGCTGATGTGTGTTTGTTTGGGTCACACTTCCAAAAATGTCTTTGCGAGAAAACACAGAGTTTCTTATATTATCGCGTGCATACGTCTGATAAGCTGAGATTTGCTCCAGGAATTTACTGCGATCACGCATGACAGATTAATATTTGTGACGAGAGAAATCTGCATGTTTGTGGCATCTCGCGTACCGAGGACAGGCTGTAGCTTTATACTGGCACACATACAGTGACACAGCAGTTCCACTACATATGTCACCATATTATGCATTATTGTTCTCTCCAGCCAGACGTCTCCAGACCTTTACGTCAACCCAACAAGAGAAGTGATGATTGTCTTCCTTGGTTAAGCAGGCTTCTCTAAATGTGTCTGATTTGGTGGGGGGCTAAATCACACAGTACACAGTCTGTCTGTCAAACCAGTCAAGCCATGGCCGGTCCCGTCCCCTGTTCAGGCCCCTTGTCCCGTCCACCCCTCCTCTCCTCCTTCTGGCCAACCATGCCACTGTTTTGACTGGGATCTCTGTCATATTTGGCTGCAAAATCGTGTTGACACACAAGTCATCCATGCTTGGAAAGACTGTCTCTGTCTGAAACCCAAACACAGGCAGTTGTCAGGCCACAGTTCTGGTGTAATAGTCGGTGGTATGTGCAGCGGCGCTCTAGATAAGGGGAGGGGGGACAAATGGGAAACATGATGGAAGTCTGTCAAACAATAAGGACTGAAAAGCACTGTCTAAAAAAAATAAATAAAAAACATGCTGCTGCTCTTCCTCTGGTTCAGTTCATCGCATTCCCTTCCACCCATCACTCTCAGCTCCCCTCACCTCGTCTGACAGACCAGTTAAATCAGGAAGTTGCAGCGTCCAATAATCCCACACGTTTAGCCAAGACAAGCCCCTAGTTTGTCTCATTCAAATGCAGCCACTTAGCCATAAAATGAAAATACTGTACATTCAAGTTTGCAGATTGTCGTCATTCTCGTGGGTGTGACTGTGGGATCCTGACATTTGAGCCCCTCTACTGTTCCTCATCTACTATAGTTTCTCTCGAGGAAAAAAATGGGCAGCACGTGTATTTCATTTCCCCTGAGAGTGATTGTCATCTCCTCTGGGCTTTAGACGGAAATGAAAAGATGTGTTCCTCAGCAGACTCCATGTGTCCCATTCTGCTTCTTGCCTTTTTTTCCCCATATGCTTTCTGTCTTCCTAATCCTAACCAAGTCTCACTTTTTTGACAGCAGTGAAAAATGGTATCATCACAGAAGATGCACAAACCATTGAGGACCAGCTGCAGCTTCCTGTGCAGACTGCCCTACCAGAGGATCTTCAACCAGGACCTGATGATGATGAGGCAGGAACTGTGTTAGTGGCCCAGGAGGCCCAGGAGGACCTTGGCTCTGGAGAAGATCTTCTGGCTGCTCCAGAAGCTGAAGAAGCTAAAGAACCAGCTCCAGAGGCTACAGCAGAAGACTCTTCTGAAGCTGCTCCATATGAGGACGAGGCAGCATCCCCTGCAGAGGATGATGCCCATGTCGAAAATGAGGCCCCTGTTCCGGCTACAGGGAAGACTGTTGATGTGGAGGTGCAGGAAACGCTACCTGCTGTTGTTGAGGATGTACCTGGTGAGGAAGCGGAGGTCAGCCCTGTGGTGTCTGAACCAGCAGAGGCTGCAGTGGTTGTTGAAGAGGCAGCAACTCTGGCCACAGAGGCGCCTGAAGTAGTTACTGCTTCTACGGAGGCTCCAATTGATAATGTGGCACAAGAGGCTTTACCAACACCATCTGAATCTGTTCAACCAGCTGACACTGTAGCACCAACAGCTAATGAAACAGCAGCATCAAATGAAGCTTCAGCATCAGGTGAAGCTCCAAGATCAGGTGAAACGCCAGGACCAGGTGAAGCTCCAAGATCAGGTGAAGCGCCAGGACCAGGTGAAGCTCCAGCACCAACTGAAGCGCCAGGACCAACTGAAGCGCCAGGACCAGTTGAAACTGCAGGACCAGCTGAAACTGCAGGACCAGGTGAAACTGCAGGACCAGGTGAAGCTCCAGCATCAACTGAAGCGCCAGGACCAGCTGAAGCGCCAGGACCAGCTGAAGCGCCAGGACCAGCTGAAGCGCCAGGACCAGGTGAAACTGCAGGACCAGGTGAAGCTCCAGTATCAAGTGAAGCTACAGCATCAGGTGACGCTCCAGAACCAGGTGACGCTCCAGTACCCACTGAAGCCTCAGCATCTGTAGCAGCTGCAAAGCCTGTGATAGATCCTGTGATTGCTGTGTCAACTATCCCAGAGATGCCGCCATTAGCTCCAGTCACAGTTGAGGTTCAAGCCGAGCCTCAACCTGCCGCTGAAGCGCCCGTAGAAAACGCTGCTGCCCCCGCTGAGATTGCCCCACCAGCGGAGGCACCGCGCACCACAGAAGCTGAACATGCTGCTGCTGAGCCGACCCAGCCTGCAGATGCTCCACCATCCACATCAGAGGCCTCTGCAGAAGTAGGCCCAGAAACATCACCAGCGAATACGGCCACGGAGCCAGCGGAGTCCGAAGCACCCTCGGCAGCCGATCCAGTGCTCGAACCATCACTGAAAGGTATGAAACGTAACAACAGTTGACAAACACGCTCCGAGCTTGTTTCGTGCTCATTATGGCATGAATGACAAACTCTGACAGTTTTAAGGGTGGAGGTCAGTCAGTAAAGCCAGTCTTTTCAAAAGCAAGCATGCATGATGCGCTGAACATGTGGAAACAGGCAGAAAGGATGAGAAGATGAACACTGATGCAGGGATAATAAAACATTTACATGCACGTAAACCATTAGCGGCCATTCACGTGGCCTTGAAGCCAATATGTTGTTCACAGACACATGAACAAGGGAGGACGAAAGTTTAACAACAGATGTGCTGACATACTGTAGGTTCACACATACACACACTCACACGGTTAACACCAAACTCTCCGTAAACCATCTTCTGCGACTAAACACTCCCTCACATCAGCTCCTGTGCATCCTCCTGTGGTTGTCTGGAGCTGACAGGATGAACAGGCTACTGTTGGGCCTGTGAGGCCGAACAGATAACGCTGTGTGACACACAAACAGCGGCCACGCACATCTGGGTAGCTCGTCTCCAGTTCGCCGGTTAGAGCAGGAACGCGCTGTCAGCACAACAGCTCCAGTCACGCACCTCTCACTCTTTGCGCTCTATTGTCTGCGGCGTGCAGAATAATTATGGCCTGACGCTTGAAATCACATAAGACAACAACTCATCCTCTACGGGACCGACTTGTTTCCCGTCAGCCTGTAAAACTTTCAGTCGAATTCATCTAATGCACAACACTGACTTGGTTTTGAAAATAATGAGCTTTATTACAGATACACATACATGTAATAGTTTAATATTTATTTTCACAACAGAGTACAGCTACTAAAATACGTAACATTACACAAAACCCGTCTGTGTGTTAGTCAGCTGCCCAGTGGAAAGCCTGCACCCCACTCCTGACTCTCAGAGAACATGTTGTACTTTCAGGGCAGAGACTTCCCTCCAGGCAAGCACATGTACATTACTGGTCTGGTGTGGAAGACGTTGCGTAACTTTTATGAGACTTTCTCTCCGGAGGCTATGCTGCGTGCCGGCCAGCCTGATTACCATGCAGCATACTGCGTGCGAGCGTGTTCAGGGGGGCAGGTAACCGGCGAGTCAGCCAGTTCAGCAGACCCAGGTGGGATTTTAAGAGTCAAACGTTAGCTTTCTGTGGGGCTGATGTGGCAGCAGTTGCTTCTTCACCCGATAGGATGAAACCATACGGCAAATCATTTTAACGCACCCCAACCGTGACGGCCTAGGACACGGATGTCACTACTCTAAACTATGCATGTGTGTGCACAGTGGTGTCCACAGCAGGAGCCTCCCAAGACACAGAGAGAGATGAAATCAAAAAGGAGGCCTGAAAGGGTAAGAACGCAACTCACACTAATCCCTGTGCAAATACATCGGTTACTTAGTTTTGATGGAGAATCATAAGAAGTTATGTTGTATGTCAAATGTTTTATGTTGTTTTTATGGGTGTGTGTTGTTCCTCGTCTTTCAGGTGGAAGAAATCTACCGAGATAATGAAAACTCCCTAAACTACAAACATGGGCTCTATGTAGCAATAAACCATCACATTTACAGCCTTTACAGAATTCATCCAACAAAATGACACCTGCTCTATTAATGTTCAGTGTGCCTTAATGTCAGCATTTTATATATAACATAAAACCTTTATGATGATGCTCGTGGAGGATTTTAACTCTAAATGCTATGAAAACAGGTCACTTGAAATTAGACACTAGTGCAATACTCAGAAACCTGGGAACTCTTGAGTGGGATACTTTTAACCCCTCGGTGACGGGAGCGTGAGCCATGAGAGTGATGCTCACTTCTGCTTTCTGGTGGCTGCTGCTGCGGGATGCAAACCACAACTGTGAATAAAATGACGCCAAGAGATGTCAAGCGACAGAAGCTTAGCACTGGACAACGTCTAAGAACAAAGCTGGAGGAGTTAGTGATGACTTACTATCGCTGCCAGATGAAGAAGTACTGACGTGCCGTCTGGCTGCTCTTGAATCCACGTTGTGCAGCTGCTCTAGCTGGGAGATGTTTATAAAACCATATTCCTGAATATTTCCCATTTCCATCTGCATTTAAAGGCATCTTGGTATCCGTGTCAATGATCAGTGGCCTCAAAAACCTTCTCCTTGCTTTTGGGATTTTTACTGAAGTTTTCTTCAAAGATAATGTTTTGATGTCTTTGCTTTACTCTTTATATCTAAGAACATAATCTCTGGTCCATCATCTATTATTCATTTTCAAAAGCACTTATTTCTTTGAAGTGTGACATATTTAACATGGGGCCTCTCCTCTTTATTTTTTAATAGATTACGGTGTGATTAACGTTGTGGGAGCAAAAGAAATGTGTTGATCTATGATATTTTTGTTTCTTTCTTTGTAACGTATTCACTCTGAGCCTTGTTCGTGACCCTGCTAACATTTTTAGTGTACAGAATAAAGTTTTACTCACTAATACATGTGCTTTTCTTTTAACTGATTGAGACTGTGGCTTTGTGTTTGGCAACCACTCTTTTCAATACCGCAATATTTAGTTTATAACTCAAAGAACATGTATAGATACAGTACGACAGACACAAAAATTCAGGGCGGGCCTTTAGGTTTTAACAGGTATACGTTTTTTCAGTATTGAACTACAAAATAAACATATTCTCCAGAGAAACTTGGATATTAGTCTCTACAATTAAAGTTAGTTAAGAAATGATATTACATGAACCAGCTAAACCATGTGCCATTTACAGTCAAATGAATTCATACTTAGCAGACATTTGCCTCATCTCCTCCTTTTCCCTTCTTTTCACAAACCTATGTTTTATTGGGAAAATTACATTTTACATTTTCATCCTATGGTTGTAGTTTGATTTTCTATGTACTACACTATCCCTGTGTGGCATATTCTACAAATATAAATCTTCTATAATGCATCATAATTTAACTAAATCTAAAATTATTATCACATTTCTCTTTATTAACAGGATCAGTAGGAGCTAATGTTCAGTTCTGCTTCCAGTGGCCTAAACAAGTCATGCAAACTTTAGAAAAGTTTTTTATAAATATATTTCATCTCTAGGCTGAGAAATTATTATTGAATTGAAACTCATCCTTCATGTGGTAGGACACATTATCATGGCTGCAGTTTGTGACAATACAGGGTGGTAAGATAATCCGGTGCAGCAACCAGGCGTCAATACTTTTCAACTATCGTTAAGTGAAATGTGAGCAGAGGAGATTTAAAACTCTGTGTTGTCTTTAACAACACAGTTTGCACACAGCCCCCCACAGTTTGTGCTGAAGCCCTTTGCGTTTTTAAAGTTTGTTAGATGCATTGCTCAAAGGCCCCAAAATGGCAACTGCTTCAATCTCAACCAGTCCACCCTGAACAAAAGACAGAAAGAGAGAGAGAGGGAGAGATCAGCTTTGGTTTGGCCACTAAAACCTATGCAAAACAGCACAGTTTTTCAAAACACACTCACTCTGGGAAGAGCAGCAACTTGATAGGCAGCTCTGGCTGGATAGTTGGTTCTGAAGACTAGAGAATGACGGCAACATTAGGATGGGACAATTTACGACACTGTCATTGTGCTTTGTTCGTAACGTGTGGTGATCCATGTAATTTGAGCATCTTTCAACCTACTTGAATGAAAAGAATTTAAAGGTGTGTGACTATTACACCCCGCACTTTGTCCACCTAATGAGCCCTTCCAGGTCAGATAACTATACAGCTGCTGATCCTCAATCACGACCATAACCTAATGAAAGTAAACATTATCATTTTGACAACATAAGAAAATAAATAGATTCTACGAGGAAAATTACATCTAAGCACCTTGCTCCGAGTTAAAATACGGGACGAGGATTATGCACGGTTTGTGTTTCTGTGCAAAAATCAACCAAGTGAAACGTCACCTCCTCTAACCAATCCAGCGGGTCCACGTGGATAATGCTGGTTGTCAGGAGTCTGCTGACACCCAGTGGCACAACCTGGACTGCTCAGTTCACATGTGACGGCACATGAGAACTATCATGACACGGCGGCACTGAAAATGAACGAACCCCATCGTACTCACACTGTTTGTAAACGTCGTTGACATTAGTGAAGTCATTCATGTCAGCCAAGAGCACAGTGGTTTTCACAACTGCAACGAGCAAGGGCAGGATAAGTGTATGTGTAATAAAAATAAAAAAAAACATTTTCCTATGGGTGACAATGTTCGCTCACCGTTCTCATAACTGCATCCAGCAGCTTTAAGGATTTCACCCATATTCACAAGGGCCTGGGAAAAGGTTTTAATATAGTAAATTAAACAAATTTGATTTGTTAATAACTGTGGTTGCTCTATGAAGGCATCATAAAGAAAGACAAACATTTCTACTGCATTCAGTCAATTTAAACATCACACGAAATGTTTCAAATAAAAACACTTTAAGCTCAGTATGATAAGATCTGGTAATAACTCAGATGGTGGGTCCCACCTGTCTCGTCTGAGCCTGAACGCCTCCCTGCACCAGCTGTCCACTGGAGGGATCCATGCCCAGCTGTCCTGAGACGTACACGGTGCGATCTACCACCACTGCCTGGCTGGGAGACAAGCATCTGGTTCAAATTAAAACACGGCCCATGTACAAACTGAGAGCTTGGTCAGTTTGATTCCTCCAACTATTCAGAGCAATGAACTCTCAGCCACCACCTGCTGTTAGAACGCGTTATCTTGACTGAGCTGCATCTGGACCGACTCTGGACCTTCCCTCACCTGTACGGGCCGATAGCGGCTGGAGCTGTCGCGGTGTTGATGATCCTCCTGATCAGTGCAGCCATTTCGCACAGTATCTGACAACCCGGTGAATGAAAACACGTGTTGTTCAAGTAGAACCTGCGATTACAAAAAACAACAACAAAAAAAACCCCCAACAACGTCAGAGCTGACCTACCGTAAATGACGGTTTAGACGTGCAAAAGGCTCCCTCCTGCTTTCGGTCATTACCGTGACCCGAGAGTTAAAGGTTGTCGGATACAAGTAGGATTAAGAAACCAGTCATAAGTGAAACACGCTGGCTTATTCCGTTGCACGTTTGAATTTTAGAATGACGACCACAACAAAAAATAATATTGACTAGACCAAGTCAGTAACCAGAAGGGTTTTTTAAATTACAGTGTACTGTCAATGATTAGTTACTTTAGATAAACACCAACCAAACCCAGTTAACCAGCGTCCCAGCCTTCGGGTTAACTCGGCTGTCTTCGTACAATCACGTGACTTAGGCCCTGCTTCTACAGTGTCCACAGTCCACATGAGGTAAACTCACATGGTAGCTAACTGCGAGACGCTGAAACGAGCTTCTGACATACACTCGTACTGACGAATGCAAAGGTAAATATTATTTTAATAAATATATGCACTGCGTTGTAGATGTGCGCGATTCTTGCTGCTGGTAGTTAACGTTAAGTCAACACGTGAACGCTGTGGCGATGTAGTCAGCTAGCTAGCGTTAGCTAACAGGTAGGCACGTCATGCAGCTGCTCTGACTGACAGTGCTGTGCGTCAGCTGGCGTCTTAAACGCCTTTTTTTTTTTTACTTGTGCTGCAGAAAATGTCTGGTGCTAAAGTGAAGATGCGGGAGAAAAAGATGAGGAACCAGCCTCTCAGTGTGCAGTATCCATCTGTTTCTATGGATGCTGGGAGCAGCACCCAGAACGGACGGGGCACCCCGGGCCCCGGTAAGTTACTCTGGCTCCTCTGTCGCCGTCAGTGTGATGGTGTTGTCATTCTGTTTTTGACATCAACTCCACGTCAGTTTGCATCCTGTCTGCCACTGCTGTTTATCACTTTATCACACACTCCTGTTATGCCTATGATGATGTTCTGACTGGTGTCTGTCTATTTACAGGAAGACAGATGCCTCCTCATCACAGGGGTGGATGGGTGCGTGGACACCAGAAAGATGGGGGAGGCTATGCTAAGGAAATGCCCAAATACCTCACCGGTAACAACAACAAACAAATTCCTGACGTGGAGCATCACTCTATTCAAGTAAACAAATCACAGTTAAGTTAATCACATCATCCATTTTTACCAAGGTGGTTATTTTGCCAAGGCCAGGGCTGCAGAAGTAGGCGCTATGTTGAAAGCTGTTACCAAGACAACAGGCAGCTGCCACGTGTTCGGAGCTCTGCCCAAACACATGAGGAGACGGTCTATGAGCCACAATGTCAAGCGGCTTCCTCACAGACTGAGAGATGTGGCCAATAGAATGGTAAAACTCAGTATATGTGAATTTCCTTTCAACAGTTGATGCATCTTGTTTTCCTCTTGGAGAGTCTTTGTCACGGCAGCAGATGTTTCTCTTTCCTTCCTCTCGTAGCGGCAGAAGAGCCTCCAAGCTGGCTCGAAGAAGAAGGAACAGGCAAAGAGCAAGAGCCGCAAAGCACGCCGTCGGCACGGAAACCTGCTGCTGGAGTTTAACCGGCGTCAGAGGAAGAACAAGTGGCTGGAGACGCACATTTGGCACGCCAAGCGCTTCCACATGGTGAAAAAGTGGGGTTACTGCCTGGGGGACAGACCCACGTGCAAATGTTACCGCCCCTGCTACAGAGCCATGAGCAGCCACTGTTTGCTTCAGGTAGCTAAACAGAATTGAAATGTGTACTGTACTATGATGTCTATAGCAGGTTTAGGGTCATTGAAGCAATAAAATAAGCTTATGCCCTCTGGCTTGGTCTTCTCAGGATCTTTCGTACTACTGCTGCATCGAGATACAAGGAGAGGAGGACGTGTTACTGGCCTCTCTGTCACAACTAACCAGCAAGGAGACTGGTATGAAAACTCCACAAACTACGTATACAAACAACAAATGCATACGTTTTTGTTTTTATCTTAACCGTAATTTTAAATTAAATTGCTTCGATTTTGATTTCTTCCTCAAATCCGGGCTCAGTCTTTGTTGCTCTGTGCTTTCAGGTCCTACATTTTCGGCAGCACTGTGCATGTCAGGGCGTAGACAGGGCAGTGTGGTGGTGTACAGAGCGGAACATTACCCCTCACAGCCCCTGGGCCCTGTCAGCTTTCTCTGGAGACCCCGAACGCAAGGCTCTACTCACAGACAGCTGTGGATCTGGGCTCATCCCACTATTAAACAGGTCTGAGATGCTGGACGCTTGAATTGGTTGAATAATGGAAAAAGGATGTGTGTGTAGTTAAATTTTAGTAATGTGAGTCATTAAATTTCTTAACTCCAGATTATTTTCCTTTCAGGATCTTCTCTCTGAATTGCAAACTGTGTGCCGGTGTTATGAGGCTGTGGTCGCACCAGTTGTGCCTGTGGTGATGCCTGCAGAGGTTGTTTCCACCCTGGAACTGGAACTTAAATCTGATGAGACCCCTGAGACCACACAGGGACCCAGGACTAAAAGAAAGCGGAACCGTAAGGATGTTGGTGAACCTCCTGCCAAGAAAATCCTGGGAGATGGAACCAGGTCTCCCTCTACCCCGATCACCTGGAAGTCCAGCTCAACGGGAATAGTCATAAAGTTAGTGTAGTTCAACTGATTCAGATGCAAACTGGGTAAATGTGTGATGGTTTTCTGTGCAGACGGTGGTGATTGTTTTATTCCCAATGTTTGTATTTGACTCGTGTGACCTGTTGCAGTGATCTCACCATGGAGATTGTGCGCTATCGTCTGGTTGGTCCACAATCCCATTCTGTGCTGGCTGAAACTCTGGAAGCTGCTACAGATTGCGATGTAAGGACTTCAGTGTTATCGATAAGGAAAGTACAAAAGCTCTCGAATAGGTCTACCTTTCAATCTAAAGACAAGTTTTTCCTTTTTAAAGGAAATCACCAAATCCAAGCCCTCCTCCTTCTGGTGGCCTGAACACTGCAAAGATGAGAGCAGGATGACTCTGCATCAACAACAAGCAGAGGTCTTTCACACACTGAAAGGTCAATTGTTTATTTCTTCTCAGCGTGGATTGTTTTTGCCTTTTGTCACATACTGCTTTATCTAACCACAGGTTTTGACTTTATCCAGGCATCTATTCATCTGCAGAGCTCCCCTCAGGCACTGTGCTGGGTCTGACTGTAGATGACCCCAGGCTGACTTTACCCACAAAGAAGGTTAAAGCTTTGCCCCATGTGAAGAAGGCACAAGGTAAAATCTGACCTACCACACAGACAGATGGAGTGAGTAGTTTGTTTACAGGTACATATTGTTAAAAGGGAAGGGCAGTGATTAATTGTTAACCCCTAGACTTAGACCAATCAGCAACGGTTGTGTTATCATCCCTTTGTTTCTTAATATGAAGTTGTGTAGTAGATTTGGAACCAGTCTGGTTTTGTTTTGCCTGGACCTTGGGTTGTGTAAGTGAGTGCACATCTGGTTCTGTGCTCCGGGGGGGCCTCTGCCTGGCCATGCAGATGTTCCAGGTTCGAATCCTGGCAGGACCCTGTATTCCATACACACCCTCTGTCACTGGCAATGGCTGATTCACCGGCTGTGAGGTTATGTGTCAAAGATCCTCTGGGTTATTTTTTTCAACATGGTTTTTGTTGTTCTTTATTATAATATTTTTTCCATCCTGTCACTGCAAAGTATTTCACACTGTTAGTTTACGGTAACAATTAGTTAAAAAAAACCTGTTAAACTTATAGGGCAAGAAAAATTACAGCCCAGGCAGAGTTGTTTAATGCCGACCCTCTGCACACAAAAATCGCTAATAAATATTGCATTATGGTTTCTCTTAGCTGACTATGATATGAATTTGTACTGTAGTGTAGCATGCCATGTGTTTTGTGCTGTGTTTGTTACAGAGGTAGATGAAGAGAAGAGGAGGGAGCTGATGTTGCGAGGAGCACCAGAACATTGCTGTCAGAGTTTCCTGTGGGAGCAGTCTGTGCGGGACAACGTCACTGAAAACAAGATATCAGAGCAGGTAGCGAATTTTTTTTATTTAGCAGAGAAGTGGAATTTAAGTTTTTGTAGTCATGCCTTTTTGTTATTTCTACACTGTTTCACATCGTGTACCAACAGCTCTTATTAGCTTGAAGCATTTTATGTGTGTGGTCGCAGGAGTTGAACCGCATGAGGAGCGAGGTGCTGGTGCCGGGCACCAGGCTGCGCCCTACTCCGCTGCAGGGCCGAGTCCCCATCCTACTGGTTCACCAGCCTGGCAAACAAGTGGGACATGAGATGAACTCTTGGGGTGCTGGATGGGATCTGCTGCTACCTAAAGGCTGGGGCATGGCCTTCTGGGTCCCACTGGTACATAGCATGGATTGTTCAGAAGAATTTTGTTTTGTTGTCATAGTGAAAAACACCATAAAATTATTCAGCATGCCTTGGATATTCAAACTAAACTCGAGGTCCTCAGGCTTGTTTACTGTGAAGTACCTAAAATTTGGATGTTTACTTATTTCTCCCTCTGGCAGGTATACAGAGGAGTTCGCATCGGTGGCCTGAACATGAGCCTGAAACACTCTCAGAATAAAGGAGCCCCTCACTTCCCTCATGATTACCCAGACTGCCAGGCAGGCATGCGTTTTCAGGAAGAACAGGAGGCTGAGCTCCTGAACAAGTTCAAAAGGTCAGTCAGAACTTGTGAAAATCCAGTCAGAACTGTTGCACTGTAGGTATCTTGGGTTGTGTATTGAATATAATGTTAGTCTGCTGATGTAGGGCAGAAACACTAGAACTTAAAATCCATTTAACTGATTAAGATGTCTAAAATATATTTAAATGAAATAAACTTAAGTTTAAGTGAGGCTTTGTTGTCTTGTCACGTGGCAATGTGCAGTCGTCTGCAACGAAAAGACTATATATTGGCTAACCTAGAGTCTGAGTGGAGAGGTTGTCTGTGAATTAGATTTTGTTTCAGAAAAGCAATTCAAAGCGCTGACCCTGATGATTTTCATTATGCAGATGAGATGGTAATAAAACCGTGCTCATCCCCTGCTATCTGCAGCTCCGCGCTCATGATTTGTTACACAAATTGGCAGAGTTGCCCCAGCAGTTTGACAAAGAATTGACCTTCTGACCTGTTTTGCAGGCGTCCGCCCGCCAAAAGGACCAATTATATTAAACATGGCTGTCTGGCTCCATTTCGTTGCCCATGGCAACAGCTGGCTGAGGAGTGGGAGCTTATCACAAAGGAAGGAAGAGAGGAGAGGGAAGGAGACAGCCAGACCCAAAACATAACAGATGCTGACACAGTTACAGAGGAGATGACATCACCTCCAGATATCGGTGTAACAAAACCTCAGAGCCACTTCACTGTACTGAGGTAAATGATTTGTTTTACCTCTTGTGTAATCTTGTTTGTGATTTATCCTGAAAATTCTTTTTTTTTTTTTTTTCTGTTTTGTGGGACAAAAACCAAACACGTTTAAATTATACACCCACTACATCTTTACGCCTGACTCTGCAAAACTAAACCACACGTCTAACAATATTAAATGCAGTTGGTCCCCTGAGCAGAAGTATGCACTGTTTTTTGGAGGTTTTAATCATCACTTGTCTTTCCCCATTTTTCTAATAAGCACAAGAGTGCAGCTTTTGACAGTCCTAATGCATGGTGCTTTCTCCATCAGCCTCCCTTTCACCATAATGTCTCTGCTGAGAATACCCAAAGTACACTGAGCTTTAAATTGCTGCAATACATCACTGAGATTACCAGTTGGGAAGAGTTCGATCTATCCTCATAAAAGTATCACACAAGCTTTGAGTAATGACTGACTTTATGAGGAAAAAATTGGATTGAGTTAGGAAGTCTGAGACCAAATTGGCGGCCTTTTGTTTTGTTTTCAGTGGTAGGGTGTGGAGAAATGTTCAACAAAATGAAATGTCTCACGGGGCACCTAATAGGGTCAATGAAAATGCAGCATTTCCTTGTTATAAATGTGTTTTCGCCTCTTGTCTGTGTTCCTAGGAACCAAAGATCTCTGAGGATACTCTCCTGCTGGTGCAGACCCACCACGTCTAAAGGACAGATGCTGTGCCGCGTCCGAGATGTTACGCCGCTAGACCCCTCAGCTGTGACGCCATTTCTCTCAGCACACGCTATGAGTCTAGTATGGGTCCGTCTGTCGCTGCTGTCAAAGGGGAAACCAGAGCTCCACGCCATGGTCTGCGCGCCAGTCGCAGAAGACCTGAAGCTGCTGAGCAAAAAGTCAGACGTCCATGGCCCCCAGGAGCCACCACACAAAAACCACTTTAAAAGCATAATGAAACTCCGAAAGAAAGGCTCCAAGAAAGCAGCTACGTCCTCTGATAAGACTGAGGGTAAAGGATCAGACGATCGCTCTGAACCAGACCTCACTGCTGCAGCTCCAGGCCCCAGAACATCCCCTCAGTCTTCCACGGATCGTACCTTTGGGCTGTGGCCGGACCCTCTGCCCAGCATCACTTCTCACTGCTCTCGTGTGACTCTAGGCTGGGTCACACAGGGTGACTTCTCCCTGTCCGCAGGCTGTGGGGAGGCGCTCGGGTTTGTCAGTGTTGCCGGGCTCCTCCACACCCTCCTCAGCCAGCCAAAGGAACACAGAGGAATGTTGCTGTTGCGCAACCCCACCTCCCTCCATTACCGCTTTGTTAAAATAAACATAGAGGTCTGATGCATATAACCATTGACTTCTGCATGAACGGAGAAAGATCAACACAACTTAAGTCCTACATAGACTAGAGAGAGGCTATATGCAATTATTACACATTATTCTTCAACTAAATGGTTTGATGGTGATGCTGTGCCTTGATTATCATTTACTGTACAGGTTTTGGGTGCCTACAATCTAGCTGGTATTAGTGTGGAACAGTTTCTAGGTGTGTAAATTATTTTTGGGAGGTTGAGGAAGTTGAATTAGGTTGGTTGGTCCTGTATATTTCTTTCCCTAAGATCAGTTCAATGCTGGGTCCTCAATGAAAGCTCTGTTTTTTTCCAGTTTGAATTATTGGGACCTTATTTCAGGAATGAGTTTGTTGAAAATTCCACAGAAATAAAATGCTTTGTTTTGAATGTCAGCTAATAAAATACCCATCATGCACTTGACAGAAACTCCCCTGTGTGGTTAAAGACTCTCACTTTCATCTGTCACACCATTTAACATTCAGTGTCAAAACACTGAGCCCTTAAAAGTAAAATTGCACTGAACTGAGACTCTAACACGTATTCTTTTTATAGTTACACTGGATTGAGCAGTGGTTTCCCACACATCCCATAATGTGTAGGTGGTAGATAAGAGTTTGGTTGCTTGGCAACACTAAAGTTTGGTAGCAGTTGAGCATTTAATCTGAGGTTTATTTGAGGTAAAGTTGGGTGAGTGGGCTGAGTATTTGTGATGCATCAAGTGTTTCACACACACAGAAAACCTCCTGAAATACAAATGTATGAGCAAAGGAGCATCTGTAACTGAGAAGAAGGAAGGTTTACAGAAAACAAATTCACATCACCGCATTTAACGTGACATGTATAATGACATAATCTTTGAGACTCACACAGTAGAGGGCAGTAGTGCACTTATATTCATATGGGACACAAAAGCCTGACATAAACTAGACTTTGCCTTGTTTACTGACAAGTGATCACATGTAGACCACACAATAACATTATTCATCTTTTATTAGAAGACCTTAGCACAACACTGCTAGTAATTCATCTCATTTTATCTTGTTCAGCCATGTTTTCTTATGTACAATACTACTGACTACCCTGCTGAAAATCCTCTTAAGCCAACTCATATTCGACTTTAAATTAGGTTTGTACTGCTGCCTGCCATTCAGTTCTATAGATAAATACTAGTGAAGAACTTGGGAAGATGCAGACACACACAAATCCACAAGAAGCACAGTCCCAACAGATGGAGCTGGTCCTATGAATCGTCTGCTTGGCCAGCTCTGTTGCACATGAGTTTGGCTGCCAGCGATCCATATGTCTGAGTCTTTGCCTCAGGCTGCACTTTGTCTGTGTGCCTTCTCCCTGTGAACACAGACAACACGGCTCATTAGATGAACCCTGCTGCGAGAGCTGCAGACATTAGCGGTCAAATAAATCTAGGGTCACCTCCTGCCGATTCGTACCGTCACCGCCGGCTAGTCAATGCACTGTTCCCAGTATAAATAGGTCATCACCAGCCCACTTTGTTGCGAAGCTAATTAAAACTTGTTGGAGAACGTACCAGGGATCCTGTCCATCGCAATGAAATTTCGGTCTTGTTGCTTTATTTTTGGCCTGTTTCGTGCTATCAGGAAAACTCCAAGGAAAGACAGAAGACAACTGGGCAGAAAAAAAAAACAGTTAAACACAACACATTACAGCTTGCATCACTTTTCAACAACAAGCAATTAATGTATGTTCTTGACCACTTACCCAAACAGGAACATAAAAATGTTAAGTAAAGCCAAGCCTTCAAATTCCTGGTAAAACACAATCCCTGCAAAGGGGTAAAAAATAAGACTAATTTTAAACAAAGCAAGAGAGTATGCAGAATTTAAATGATACGATTTACTGGCTAAACGTACTGTAGGGACAATCAACACGGAAAAACTGATCCAGAAATTACGAAACATTTTCAAATGTAGCTGTTTCAGTTGGTAAGTTGAACAGTACAACCACCACTGGGATAAAAACAATGACAATGTTAAAGGATGAGTCTGACCCCAAGTGCTCTTATGCTAACAAATATAATACTCGAGTAATATATGGTCAGTTTGATAATAAGCCAATATTAGCACGTTGCATAACATCGGTCTTTTCATACATTGCATCACTGATGTCATGGTTCCGGTTCTTACTGGGAACCAGAATTCTAGGTTCTGAACGGCCTATTTTGGTCTAAATGCACAGAACTTGTTTTAAATATGAGATTTTTTGTGTTGACATACCAGCAACAACGGCACTTGTAGTGAAGAACACAAAGTTTATAGGAACCACCTCTGTTGCGTCAAACATTTTCATCGCCTGATTAAGAAATCTGTAAAAAGACATTAAAAACAAACAACTTTAGTGAAGTGACAGAGGCATGGAGCAGCCTGTGTATTCATTATGATAGTATGGCATGATACAGGCTGCGGGTGTGATGCCCCCCATCTATAATGTTATTTACTTGAGTTTATTCAAGAGCAGGAAAGACTAAATTAAATGTAGCCTGTAGTTTTTAGCAAGTCAGAAAGGGAGAAAACAGATGTAACTTGATCTGGAAGGCGCAGGAGGCGACCATGACAACGACCATGACGTAGAAGATGGGGTAGATGAGCTGTAGCTGGCCCTTAATGGTTTCTGTGATCATCCCCGACACAGCTTTGACCGAGATCACCGTCAAAGACGCTGCAGCGGCACAGAAACAAAGAACAAAAAAAAAAAGATCCTTTTAAGTCGCGGTGGTAGAGGTAGCCAGGCAACAACTACCTCTGACTACCTAGAGCGGCTGAATCCTTAACCTCTAGCCTCAGTAAGATGGCGCCAGCGTGTTCGTACCGAGCAGGGCCACCAGCAGCATCACGACAACAATGTGCTTCACGTTCCTCATCTTGTACAGGTAGAGCAGGATGCAAAAGATGACGACCTCTACAAACTGTTGGAGGATGAGAGAATAGAGTTGATCAGTAACGCAGGCTCCAGTTACTTAAACTTTGCACCAAAAGTCCTGACAAAATTTGCTCCGACCATTTTATCCACACAACAAAGTGGTGCACACAGACAACCCAAGCGAGCGCCACACTTTAATTGAAACGAAAGAGCGTGGCCGAAAAATGAAATGAATTTCTGGTCTTTAATGAGAAGGGCCTGGGGCCGTCCTTGGGAGTTCAGCATCATTCAGCTGTTCAGGGATCTCTCATATAAAAGCAGAGAGCGCTAACGGCTGAAGAACAGAAGGGGGCAAAGCTGACCTCTAAATGTCTCGCGAATAATCACCCCTGCGTCTCTTTAAAGCGCACTGAACAGAGCGTTTATTTCAAGGCTTCATTCATCTGTTTAGAAGTGGATTTAGAAAGACCTGAGTCACTGGCGATGCTCGTCGATGCGCGTTAAATGAGACAGAGCGTGTTCCTTTGATAACAGCGTGACCTCTAGAAATGATGACTAGACAGCGATGGATGATTCATTTTCCTGTGATTAATCACAACCTATAGCTAAAACTCCCATTTGTTCCTCCGCAAACCGGGAAGTGTCTACTAAACCCCAAATAAAAAAAAAATTAAAAAAACAGCACAAATGACCTGAGTCTGAGTATCTGAGTATTTTTGTTTTTAATGCAGTACCCCCCCCCCCCCCCCCCCATTTGCATCTGTTCAGACTGAGGAGTGGAATGTAAAATGTGGAGGAGAGTGCTGCTGTGCCCTGAATAATGATGGTACTGTTACCCATCACGCTGTTTACAGCACTGGCTAGCACCCCCAGCGAGCAGCTAGCAGCTGTTATGCTCTTCCATTCAGCTCTGCTTGGTCGGTTGGGTGGATTGCGTGCAGATAACAATAAGATTCATTCCCAACACACACTGTGGCATAGGAGTATCAGACATTTTCACAGGTGACGTTCCCCCTTCAGAATCGTTCCATCTACTGGGGATGGCAGGTTTTTCCCACTAGGACCCGTTTCCACACTCTGAGCTAACATTTACATTTTTCGTGATAAGTAGCTTTTGTGAAAATCACTTTGTTGCTGCTCTGCACTTTGCTCTGAATCCATCACTATGGTAACAGCTATGTTTATGCCATCCCTGCCTGAGGCTAAAAAGGAGTAGGAGAACACACGGGTAAGTGTTAATGCACTCGCAGACCAATAGGTGGGGGCAGTGGTTATTTATTTTATTATGCTGAGTGCGTAAACATACAAATCACGGGTCATACGAATAACGATTCCACTTTCTGCTCTTCTAGACGAGCTGCTGAATAAAGGTGGCGATACGTTAACCGACGTGTTGACGGACATTTTACTGGCATGCTGTTAAAAGCCTCCGAGCAGCTCCATGGTTACATTCACTGCACGGTTCTGCTCTGTGCATTATTATTATTAGTAAACTGTGCCGTGTTTTTAGAGCGAGACTCAAACAAGAGCGTTCGTAAAGAGTTACGTACGAGGTAAAGCAGGAAGTGCCAGCTGATGACGTAATACTGCACCAGATGGGCCGTGATGTGTGTGGTTGTGTGCGGGGCAAAGGTCACCAGCAGGTAGGTTCCGGTTATTGCCAGGGAGCCACCTGTTAAAGAAAGACAAGACCATCATGCAGAGTTGTTATTGGTATGAGGCTCGAGTCTAACGGCTGTCTTTCTCCAGGTCTCGCTGAGGCTGCGCTTTAGTGGAGAAAATGTTCGATTTCAGCCTCAGTCCAGCTAAAACCATTTGTCTGAGCCACAGGGCTTTTGACACGCTGACATTATCTGTGAAGTCAGTTTGATGCATCTGAACTGAAAGCGAGATTCGCTAAGTCACAGCAACAACCTGAGAGGAACGTATTAGATCTTTAAATAGCGTGGACGCAACTGGGCCGTTACTTACCAACGATGTTAGAGGCCTGCACCGTCTCCTTGAGGAAAACCACAGATATGACGGCGCTGGCTGGGAACAAAACATATATTCCTGTTAGTTTATTCCAGTCTGTCAATAAGGTGACATAAGACAAGATAAACCTTTATTCATCCCGCAGTGGGGAAATTTCCTATCCTAATATCAGAGCTCTAGGACACTGTGCGCAGTTAAAAACGAATCAAACAAAACCCATAAAATAAACAAAAGCGCTTATGATTTAACTGTTTTCAAAGACTGCACAGAAACAGAAATGATTCATCGTCATTATGACTCACTGCTGACAGTAATTGCTTCTAGTAGTTTATAACGAGGTTAATACACGTGTCTCGAGGAATCCTAACCCAGTTCTCTGTGGCACATCATTCCAACTCATCCTAGCCTGGGCGTTAACCTCGACCCACCATAAATAACCATTAGGTTTGAGATTTGGGCTCTGGCCCCCTCGAGATTTGAATGTGCTGTAATTTTGGATGAATTTGTGTGTGCAGCACCAGCAGCAACTCAAAGTTGGACCGACCGGCACCAGATGTTTTTCCATTACCCAATAGAATCCTACTTCTTCGTTATTGCACGCACCCTTTGATGTGCTGCTGCGTGAGCAAGAGTTTCTCTTTGATGATGAAGGCCGCCATGACGATGAGCCGGAAGAAGCCAGTTCAGCAACAGTCAGCTTGGCAGACGTCTGAGGATTCTTGTCGACGTTTTTCTGATTGATTTCTTCACTTTTTGACATGATGATGAAATGACTTCTCACCACTAATTCCAGAGCAGTGCCTCTAAATCGGCTGGAGGACTGCACAGTGGAGTCCCTTAAGTAAAGTTAAATGCTAATCGACTATTCAAGTGTGTTGAAACAAAAAAAAGTGAGGGCTAATAATTATGAGCCTTTACAGTAGTGATTATTTTACTGATGATGCAAAGACTTAGATTAACATGGGTTAGACACAGTATAACTCCAACCGACTCACTCCGTTTGTCTCCGTTCTTATCTCCTGATAATTAAAAATATGAATGATGTGCAGGCATTTACACTAACCTCATATTATGCATCGATTTACTTTTTGATGCACAACTCAGTTTAATCAAGGTACTTGACTAGATATTGACTCGATAAAAGATAATGACATCAGCAGTGTTGCCAACAGAACTGCTGGCTATAAACATGTTTACTGCAATTGAATGAGGAGTAATTAAATTTTACCAGGTGGCACGCAATGTGAGAACATCTAGAACTTCTCCCATGTACACACAACAAACACACAACCTTTATCCAATATCAGCGATGCTATAAATGCATATACAGTTCATTCATTCATTCATCTTCTACCGCGGGCGCCTATCCCAGCTGGATATGGGCGAGGGGCAGGGTACACCCTGGACAGATCGCCAGTCCATTGCAGGGCCACAAGTCACAGTCACACACACACACACACTCAGTACAGGCAATTTACGCAGTTTACCCAATTGACCTATCGGCATGTCTTTGGACTGCGGGAGGAAACCGGAGATCCCGGAGTAAACCCACGCAGACACGGGAGAACATACAAACTTCTCAAACTCCGGGAATCGAACCTGGGACCTTCTTGCTGTGAGTTTTGTTGTATATACGTATATACACACATAAACATCCACACACACACACCCCAGGGGCTTGACACGATTTCTACTGATCAGTGCGATTAAATCTGTCTGCATGCCAAGATGAATGGGACTCATTAGAACTTCATAACACCAGCATGAAATTACAGCATGACCGTATCCCATGCCACATTTTTCATGAATACATTAATCAGCATCACTGTCAAAAGCTCTGACTATGAAAAGAAATCAGTTTCCCATGAGCTAGGCCTTAGACTCGTCCTCTTAATGGACACATGCCGGCCTGAAAGATGAATAAACGCCACTGAGACAGGTAGAGGATGTGTGTGAGTGATGCTATGTATTCCCAGCCGTATGGCGTGTTTGCTGAAGATTCTGGACTCAGCTGAGGTGAGCCGCTGCCAGCCAGGCGGGCGAACAGGCCATGGCACTCAGACAGAGACAGGGAGATTGAATGGGGGAAAAAAAAACCAAACACAACGCTGGAAAACAGTGAAAACCAGAGAGAGACAGACAGACGCTCTGCCAGCGTCATAAACAGATTAGTTACAGAGCGTAAACAGCTCAATACAGCATGTCACAGGCAGCGATACTGTGGTGTGGCGGCGTGACACGGGTTTCCAGGATGTTACACGCCGACGGCAAAGCACTGCGGCTTGGTTTTGAGTGTCATTAAAAGTTTGCTTCTTTAAGTGTGGTTCTATCGACGCCTACATCTCTCTACAGTAGGATGGATGTGCACTGTGCCACGGGGACATTACTGTCAAATTGGAAGTTTATAAAGACTCTCGTTGGTATTCTGACGATCAGTCAGTTGCTAAATATTTCATACTGCGAGCATGTTCTCACACACATTTAGGACTCCGCCGTTGCCTCTGGGACCAGCTGGATCCAACGGGTAACCATAGCAACGCCACACAAAGCGAGATTCTTGCGGCTTGATAAAATGAGAAATGTGGCAACGGGAACCTCTGGGGTACGCGGCGCTACCGCTGCCCCTGCCTGTTTACGGAGGGGTGGGAGTGTGTCAGATTAGCGCTGCCCTCTGCGTGCTGGGTCTCAGGCACGTCCCTGGGGGAAAACACGCCGTGTCAAACACTCTCCCATCACGCGGCTCTGACAGATGAAAGCGGCGAAAGTCCGGCAGTGGAGCTTAAACGGAACACATCAGGATGGAAAAACAGCATTTGAGCAATAGTCTAAACTAAACTTTATGAAACGCCCTAACAACCATAGTCTCACATCTCTTATCACGCCGTTGTAATTATTTCCCCAATACATCTCTATTCCAACCAAACAGCTGTGGGAACATCTGCCAGGGACGCTGATGCAGCATAAGAATCAGATTTCCACCATGCCAGCCTCCCACCCCTCCTATGTCCATCCAACAAAGAGAGCTGATGCTCTGCTCCATACAGCTGCATTTGAGATGATGCTGTCATGTCTAATAGAGACCAGTGAGCTCTGTGTACGGGGACAGTGGTAATTGCTCTCCACGGGCCGTCAGAGTGACAAGTGGATGACAGCGGCATCATCAGCTCTCCTGTCCTGTGCTGTGCTGTCCTTTCCCACTTCTGTTACCCTATAGCCGCCTGTTGTCGCATTCCATTCACATCTTCTCTCCCCTCTCTTAGCTACCAAGCCACTTGTCTCCACGTTGTTTACTCACCCACTGCCTCCCGCCGTGAGCCTACACACAGCTCCTGGAAAACGGGCCCACCAGGAGGGCTGCGTGTGGGGTGTGTGGGGTTACTGCGCCGTTGTGCGTGCGTCTTCTAATGTGTGCGTGAGGAGGAGTCACGATGACAGCCAGTAACCCGCACCCCCCCCAGCTCCACTTGTTCCACAGCTGGAAACGTCTTCCTTCACCTTCCCTTCCCATCTTCATCTACGCCTTCACGGGCTGAAGACTTGTCTTCGTGGCATCTTTCCACAGCGCATCGCTACTGCACATTTTCCAGCAATCAGTGACGGTAAAATGACAACAGTAACTGTTAATGGAGTTAAGCTGCTGCTTCCAGAATCGTAGAAGGTTCTGCTTTAGTGGTAGCACTTTATAATGTAATTGCTTTCAGATACATGCAAAACTGCAATGAGCAGGAGGTGCAGCCTTATAAACAAGATTTATGGTTATGCTCAGGGCTTTATTCAAACCATTCCTCCCCCTGTGAGGCGTGACCATAGGAAAACAGTTGGAATCGTTGGGGTAATAACTGTCATTAATATCCATGACTCGCCACCACCTCCAGCACAGCGGGCGATGAGTGGTGGGAGGTAAGACGTGAACCAGTTCAATATTTAACCTGTATTTAGAGTGTTTGCACGGAGCAGCTGCCAGCTGTAGCGAGCAGACAGGCATCGTTCTGATTGGCTAATGAATCCAGTCCAGTTCAGCTTTACTTCACAGTCTGTAAAAATCATCATTTCTGGATGAGGGTGTGGTGTTTACTGCGAGTTGTTCCTTCAAATTACTTCCTTCTTTCCAGCATTTTTGTCATTCAAATTATTTTTCCAATTCATTTAATGATATTAGCACAGTTGTTATTATTCTTATTGTTATGGACATTGTTGTGTAGTGGTTAGGACCCATGTCTGAATGTTAGCAAGAAGGTTCCAGGGTTGCCCAGGGGCCTTTCTGTTCTCCGTGTGTCTGCGTGGGCCCAAAACATGTAGAGAACAAAGCAAACATGTCCCCAGGCTGCCTGTGTATACATGTGGCCCTGTGATGGACTGACACCCGCCTCTAGTTTGACTGCAGGCTGTGATAGGCCTTGCGAGGACTAAGCGGCCAAGATAGACCAATTATTATTATTATTATTATTATGATGAATTAACATCAGAATAGACTGTTGGGCTTAAATATGAATACATCTGCTATTTACTTACTTACAACAATGTCTTTTTATGTAACCCTACCTAATATAACCCTGCAGTAGCTCCCACTGGTTTTCAGTAGTAGTAAATGCTTGGCTTGAAACAGAACAGATGGAAAAGAACAAACTTCACATGACAGTCCTGCCTGTTGTTCCCCCGAGGATCCGACCTTTCCTCCAGCCTTCACGCATGGATAGTGTAATATGGGGGAGTGGTTGCACTTACCTATGACAGACACACAGCCCAGTGGAGCTATGAGGGACGCTGGGGCGAAGCCGTAGGCCGCGAAATTCCCCAGTTCCCCAACACCCATGAGCAGCACGCCGCACCACCACATCACGGACGTGTAGTAGGGCTTAGAGCCGCGCTGGGACTGGCGGACGTGGGCATATTTCTGTCAGACAGAGAGGAAACAGGAGCCTGAGGCGTCACTCGGATTAAGTGGATCCAATTACTAAAGAGCTGCTGGACTCACACACACACACACACTCCACATAGATACGAATGACTTATACAGCCAAATTCACAATGTGCGGACAGTATAATAAGAGCTAATAGAGCGTTACAGTGGCTGTTGTTGCAACTCTAAAAATAACGCGCTGCTGATTCGCATCGCCTCTCAGAAGAGACATGATGCCAATTAAGGCAAATCAATGAGGTGGGAAGCTGTACAAGGATATGCAAATGTATAGTTCATAATCATTACCAGGTCTATCTGCTGCATGTGAGCTCACGCTGCCTAATGTTTATGTAAGTGAAGCAGCCTGTGCCTCTCGGTCTGTCTGCACAGTGCAGGACCGTGTCACCATATCTCCAATGGCAGCAGCTGCATCAGGAGAGTTTCTGCACTGGTTGGGAAGACGTAATTGAGCAATCTAAACCTGAAAAACACATTCCAGTTGGGAGGCGTTTAAAGCCCACAGTCTCCGAGGCCTCTCAGCGTAATAAATGTTACATGTTTTATGCCTGCAGCCAGTGACTTGTAGTGTAGCTTTGACATGCCTTGGACTAGCAGCTCCAGCGATTCCTCGCACATGAAACAATGCTTGGAGTCATCAGGAGCGCATTATGAACACGCTCACAGCACAATTACTTTCAAAAATGGGCTGAAGCGGTGTTGTTCGATTGTGTCACATGGAAAACGCATGCGAGGCTCAAACGGTAACTTCTACTCATTTCAGTTTAAAACAGCTTTAACGTCGTTAAATGGTCGTTTTCCGTTGCGCAAAGTCTGCTGCGAGCATGTCAGCAGATTCATTAATGAGCGACAGTTCTACGACGAGCGCATCACAGTTTGCTAAAGAGAGAAAAGACTGTCAGGAGACAGGCAGTAGAACAAATGAGTCTATACAGCCGTTAAGTGGCTGCTGAGCGTCAGCTGGATTCAAGCGTTTCCCCACCTGGATGTTGAGTGAAACGCTGATGAGGACATTCCCGCATATAGAGATGACGATTCCCAGGAGATAGGTCTGCGGAAACAAGCAGCAAACACACAGAGGATTAGGTGATGCTCTACTTGTCACACAACAGTTCTAAACAACTCGCTGGATGCCTTCCACACAGCTGCCACATCTGTCATTGCCATGACAACCACCGAGAGCATGGTTCCATTATTGCTCCGTTCATTGCGCGTGTGTGTGTTCCTGTGTACGTCTTTATGTAGCTGTGTGGACAAATTGTGTTTTGCTGGCAGTTTCAGGGAAACGATAGTAATTTAGTTGAGATGGTTGAGTGTGTGTGTGTGTGTGTGTGTGTGTGTGTGTGTTCTCTGTAGAACTCTGTATATATATATAAAACTTTGAAGTCTCACACACACATGCAGAAAAACAACAAAAGAACATGGACATGTAATATATGCGAGTGTTGCTTGGGTGCTCGCCTCAGTGTGTGCGTGTGCTGGTGGCTCACAACTTGCTTTTAAGGTCACATTTAGAATAGATATAGAATAGAATAGAATAGAATTTAGGTTTGTGGTTCTCTTCTTGGTGCTGCAGATGGCTTCTTTCTTTTTTTTCCTACGGCTTGTTTCTAGCTGCGCTTGAGCCTACAGTGACGCAAGCGGCAGATAAAACACAGGCAATCTATGCGACGGCTGTTAAAACACTTCATCTGGGCCAAATTGTGTGCGGTGCCTTGTATCACAAGATTATTATCCTTTGAGTTTTGAAAAGGTTATGAAAGTGTGCATCTGTATTGACAGCAGCAATGCACGATTGGTGTTCAAGCGATGTAAGGAAAGAAAGATGTGATCTAAATTACTCTTTCTTCAAGTGTTGTGATATGCTGAGCTCCCCCCCCCCCCACCACCACATGCTTGGAAAATTATTGCCAAGAAGAAATTTAATTTTAGGCCATAAACATACCGGTGGCTGTGGGCGGACAAAGTTTACAAAGAAATGAAAGCTCACAGTGGGGGTGGAACATGAATGATGAAACCCTAAAGAAAGAAATTCAATCACCGTAGAATAAGTGAGGGCTGAGCACATGCAAGAGTTTATCCCTTGAAAGAACATTACGAGAGAGAGTGGTGAGAGGCAAAACAAAAGGAGGAGGTGAGGAGAGGGAGGGGGGGGGGGTGGATTAGGGTCAATAACATCCATCTGGTCAAGTTGACAGTGAGATCACATCGTTGTGGACGCCCGACACCAAAATCGACCAAGTGTAAATGAATTCCTCTGGCCTGCTAATCGCTATCACGCAGAGCAAAGGCCACGAGTCGCTCTGCGTGATTATTACACATCATCAGTGGAAATAACAAAGGGCATCTCTTGACGACGCTAAGAAAAGGTACATCTGCAATTACAGTGTGTTCCTGAAGTCATCGAGCACCGAGGCCCATTTTTCTGGGTAAGAAAAACATCAATAAACCGACCAATAAACCAATCCTCACGGACTGAAATGCACAGATGAGCACCTAAAAAGAAGGAACAGCAGCAGCAGGTACAGCATCTCATACCACAGGGGCAACCTGTGACATTAGAACAACTTACTTTAGACATGCAAAAGGTAATAATGGTTAACAATCCTTTGCTTTCACTGCTGCCTGCCAAGCGTGTTGACACGCCCTGAATAACCGCAGTTACATTCGCTCCCGGTCTGATGTCACCTGAATCAACATTTGCACTTGCTCGAAGACCTTAAACGTCTGTTTATGTGTAATATATATTAGTTATTTAATATCCAATAATACTGTAGCAATAAAATATCAGTTCACTGCATTCTCCCTTCCACATAATCAGTGTAACCACAAACAACAGGAATCCTCTAAAAACACAGCGATGGGGCTCATACAGCGCAATATTAGGTGGAACAAAGGGGGTAAGGTGCTAAATTCATTAATATAGAAAATGACTGACATGTCAAATTTCCAGTGATGTGGCTTGAGTTGGGGTTTGGAGCTACATCATGACCTCAGCATCCTGTTATTTTTATCTTAGACTGTGAATGTGTTTTACGCGATGCAGATGTAACTTTACTTTCTATAATTCAGATTGTGAGACGTCACTCCACCTTTTAAATCCCACGCGTCAGCTTCACGGTGGCACGACAGGAGAGTGTACGGTGGCAACGCTATTCCTAGAACCACCATCCTGTGACTGTGATGTGCTGTGTCTAAAAATAGCAAAATGGCAGAAAAAAAAATGAGTAGTACAACAAAAAAATGTGTTGAAAGACTATTTTGGTCTTCAGCTGGAATAAATATTGAAAATCTAAACTGAAATTCCAAACTCACCTACATTCCCATGTGGCCTGATGCAATATGCACAATGCCAGTAGGTTAGAAAAACCCTCAGCAGCACCAAACCAATTAGTTTGAACCTAACCAGCCATCACACATAATGAAATCCTCCAGCCACCTTTAAATAAAGCCCCTGCTCTGTGTTGCATCACAGCCTCATCATTTCCTGAACAACCTGGTAAGGAATTTAAGCCACGCGAGTCTTTTTCGACCCAGTGTGCATCCATCTCGTCTTCATCCTCTGCTCCGCATTCTCCTTGACACGTCTGATGGGCGCACTGACCTGCGAGGGATGACGCCGTACCAGCGGTAAACAGGATTTGAGCCGACTGTGGGCGGTGATTGCAGTCTGTCAAAGGTAAACAGGACTTAGGACGTGCTGGGGAGCAGATGGGATCGTTGATGAGATTCCTAGGGGACTTGATATTATAGTAAAAAGTAAAAAAAAAAAAGGTATCAAGGTACAAAGTGCGTGCTGGTGTGTGTGGGCGTGCAGTGATAGACTCCATCCTCAAACGATGAAGCACACAGACAGAGTGGTGGGATGACTGCATAATAGATGACCACTGCTCTGGTGGTAATTCATGATCAGACAGGCTGCGTCTTCCTCCAGGCCAGGTGTGCGCGGTTCACTAAAGCTGGATCAATAATCCCGTCAGGCTTTACAGGACAGAGTGTAAGTGATCTGCTGCTTCGGCCGATTAACACTGAGGGAGAGAGAAAGAGGCACCGAGGAGAGTTTCGTCTCACCTGTTATTGGAGTTGGGGACAGATTAAGCAGGAAATGAACTCAGCAAAGTTACAGGTAATTGTTCTTCTTCTGAGTTTTTGTTTGTTTGTTTTGCTTGTTGGCTAAATTGGGGCGAAAAGACAAGCGCACGTGCATTTGCCGCAGTCGGAGTCAAGTACCTCACTCAGACAGCAGGAGCCTAATGCTTTGCTCACAGAGGGAGACAAATCCACAGAGCCTGAGAGGAAACAGGAGGGAGAAGGAGAGAGAGAGAGTTTTCCTGTTAGAGGGAGAGCAAACAAAGGCCACTACACTGGGAGTGCCTTTGGCTTGTTGGCTTACTTAGCAAACATCACACACTACAAATATTATGTGAAGGAAAGCAGGACTTCACAACACGACGCTCCCCAAGTTGCACTGGTCCGGTGCTTTTAATGGCTTCCTGTGGCATCAATAAGAAAGCAACACAACGCTGATTTCACCCGCAGCTAATTAGGAAACAGACCCAAGCTCTGTTGGTGCTTGATCCAACTCTGCATTTTGTTTGTTGATCATTGGTGGTTATTTACATACAGTAAGTAAACCTATAGTAGCAACAGTACACAGTGGCCAAAGTACAAAAGTTCTACCTGGCAGAAACGTACCACAACCAAAAGCAGCCCTTACTCATTTAAAACGATCAATTATTGACTGTGTGTATTGATGCATTCACGTCTTTATGATGCAGCCTCTTACTGTCATTCAGGATCTAATCGTTATAATATGAGCAACGGGTTGTGAATTTCACACCACGCATAAATAAAGTCTTAGGATTATGCTGCACTACTCCTGTTCACTGAAACAATTAAATATAGAAAAATCAAGCAATCAATCAATGCAATTTGAAGAAACAGTCAGAACCAACAGAAACATTTTATCTCCCTAAATTCATTGTTTCCAAATGGAACGGCTGTCACCAAATGTTGAATTCTGAGACCCGCACCTGCAACAATGAGCTTTTTAATGAACCTCTATCTCTATACGTTGTAACCATAAAATAACAGACATTTAGGCAAGCCTACTTCTACTAGACCTTCTATTGATCTGACTGATCACCTGGCTGGATCAGTCAAAACGGTAGGACCATAGAACTGATGGAGATACTGACGGCTCTGACGCTCCTCGTCCTCCCTGCTAAGACGCTGACCCACAGGCAGACAGCGCAGCCCTTTGTGTCCCTGGACAATGGAGATCTGTCTCTCTCTTGGATGGGCTGACCTCTGGGAGAAGCCCTTCAGTTTCTACTCAAAGGTGGTGGGCAGAGATAAGGCATGGGTATCAGGTCAGCTTAGACACGCCACTGGATGAAGACAGAAAGCTGGACATGTCTTGCTTTACAACATGAAATAATAATCAGCAAACCAAGCGACAACGTTCTGTTGTGATCATGTCTCCTTCAACTACGGACTGATCAAGACCAAACAGCTGGCTTTAGAACTTCTGATTTTGGTTTATTGTCTCAGTCTAGGATAAACTTCCTTCCTGCAACATCCACATTTGCAGTCACACCAATGGAAAGTCTGAAAGGCAGTAAACTGCGAGACAGACCGACATTGTCCCCCTGGAAGTACGGATGTTCTCTGGGACAGTGAGTAACAGGACAGAGGAGGAGCTGGGACCATTAGCCAGTTGTTCGGGACTCTTACAGTAGAACTATTCTCTCGCAGCCCACCCATGAGCCATTGCTCATTACTCACGCCTCTGATTCCTCCTCTGTTACTTTCTCTCTCTCTCCGTCTTTCCCTCTCTGCCTCCCTCACTGGTAATGAAACATGGCATAATGAGAGAACTACGCTGACATGGGAAGAAGGGCACGAGGGATATCTGCATAACAGTGGGAGAGCAGACGACTTACACGCACACAGCTGGACATTGGTGATGGCAGCAACACAAACAAAGAGAGGCTTCACATGATCAGACACGAACAGACAAATCCAGAGAGTCCACTTCACAAACTCACAAACCCAAAAGAAAGACATCGCTTCCAACACAGCGATTTAGCCACGATCACTTTGGAAAACAGTTCTGACAGGTGCCAACAGCGATAGATCTCTGGGCTGCCTGTTCTTCCTCATCTACACTGAGTGCTCATTAGCCAGAGAGCTTTCCAGGCTCAAGTCTTACTTTAAGAATCTAACTCTCCTCCTGGGGGGTGAGTGTGTGTGACTTCCTGTTCCAGATGGAGTTTAGCGAGGAAAGTTAGTAAAGAAGTAGAACCTATCTCCTCTCTGCGGCTCAGCCTTGCAGCGAAGCTTGAGCAGCTGTCACAGGCAAAAGCTGATCTCTGCATTAGGACGCGTCACTCCAGCTAACAAAATAAAACACTCACAAGTTTCACAAGTAAAACACCAGTTTACTACCTGAATAGATAGTTCAGCGCATGAGTTATAAACAGCTATGGCTTTAAGACTTTTTTTTGTTTGTTTGTCAGCTGACGTGAGAGTTAAACAAACTTACTTGCAGTGGACTTTCCAGGATCTCGGCCCGGTGAGCCGCCTGTGGAGAGCTTGAATTCGCCATGTTTTCCCAGGGAGTTAGAAGTTCTTCTGGGACAGACCTCCCACTCTATTCACATCTTTGTCCGATGTTGTTTAACCTCAGCCCATGCGACCCACGCTCCCGCAGCGTCGGAGGAAAAGTTCCTCATTGTCGCCAAGCGCATCCGGAGCTCGTGAGGGTTTCAAGCGCGCGCGGGGAAAGCTGGGAAAACGGAGTTTGCCAAGTTAAAGACGCATGGGCGCGAGGGTGAGTTCATAGACTTGGTGGTTTATTTTAATAACTGGGTTACACTTAATTGTTTAAAATGCCATTGGTTTGGTTGATAGAAACACATGTTCAATAACTCTCCGCCAGCTCCTGTGATGCACGGCTTTACAAGATGCACTTTAACGCAGCACTTGGGGACAGGTGTAGCGCCTACAGGTGAAGCGGTGCCTTTAGCGGAGCCTTAGCAAAAGCACCACCACCAGGCAACAGGTGTCTGAGGTGAATGAATGTGCAAATGCATTTAATGCATCACAGCCTTTGGAAGCTTCATCAGAAGCCGAGAGGAGAACAGAAAAGATGGATCATCATTATTATTATTATTAAGCAATGCCAAACAAAGATGACCGCATGCGGGAAACCGTATCTGATGGGCTCAGCTGTGGCGATGTCCCCTATCAAAGAGATGATGGGGAAATAGATGATGGCGCCGTCCTTTATGGGATCTCACTGATCCAGCTTTCATTTGATGAATACATGAATAATGAATGCTTATTTGTTGTAGTGTTCTCAACATGAACTAAATCATCTTCTGCAGATGGGACCGCTGCTCTCATTCAAATATAGACAGCCTTTCCTGACACGCTCTTAACGTACACACACACACACACACTGGTGTGAGAGGACAGCTAGTGCGATTGGATGTTCTGTCTATGAAAATGTCAGACATATATTGATTGATACGTCAATGTTTATGGGAAACAATCGGTAATTTATCAAATATTATTGATTAAGTGTTAGTGGCTGGAAGGACATGATTGATGATGATGATGATGATGACATTGATGTAGTTTTGAGTCCTAATATCAGGAATGTCTGGTTCACAGATCCCCAGATCAGTTCAACTTGTGTTGAACAATACAATTGTTCAAACATTTCAACAAGAGTGTGTGTGTGTGTGTGTGTGTGTGTGTGTGTGTGTGTGTGTGTGTGTGTGTTTCACCACTCCAGGAAATTATTTGAGCAATAACTTACCGAGGTTCTGAGACTAACCAAGCTTCTGTTCACTCTCTAGCTGCCCTTCTCACCCACCAAGGGTGCAGCATTTTATTGCTGCGGTACACAACATCAGCTCAAGTTAGAAAGGAAGGAGGTAAAAAGAGAGATCAACAGTGTCTCGAGCCCTCTCGGCCCCGGGCAGCGAGCGACAGCCAGTCAGACCACAGTTCTGTGCGCTAACACTAACTAGTTGAATCTGAAGGACACAGCGGTCCAGCTATCTACAGTACAGGCTGTCAAAACTATAAGACGCCAAAGCCCAGAAATAACCTGCAGCCTTGCAATGCAGCGCTGCAGTCGTTCTTCGTGTGGGTCGCCTCTACCTTTAGCACAGAATGGGATTGTTCTAATTATTGCCACAGAGCAGGCTGTATTTAGGTCGCCCTGTTGCTGCTGTTGCACATCGCTGCCTGACATCAAAGCCAATTAGTGCTCATCACCATGAGCATAGATTCCAGTCACACGGACAGTGGAGTAATGATTTGTTAATGTGTCGCATGTATGATTACCCTACTGAAGCTGACTTTAGCTATGACAGCTGGGCTTCAGACAGTCAGCATCCTCCGCTCGCCATCAGTATTCTGACTGCTGCTGCTGCTGCGTCTGCACTCTGTCCTATGTCAGGCCGAGTCCGCTTCCATTATAATCAGAGCTCATTTGATGCGATTAATGTGGCATGAAGGGGAAAAGGGAAGATGAATGAAATGCCATTTTATTTCGTATGTCAAAATATCATGAACGAACGGATTCCCTTTTCTTTTTTTCTCTTCAAAGGCTGCTGGTTTATCCAACCAAAGTGCTGGCAGCCGTTTGCAGAGGCTGCTTTGAGTGACAGCTTTGCTCATGGATAGAGGGCTGTGGCATTTTTCTGAGGTCATGGAGCCTTCTCACCAGGGATTCTTCAGATGCCACACAGATGTTTTCAGTCAAGGATAAAGATGTTGACCCTTGACCTCTAGGGGGGAGAGATGCTGGATGATTGTGGAAAAAAGACAGAGTGAGCATAAAAGACGCAGGAGATGTGTGAGCAGTAGTGTATAAAATATTAAGAGACCCTGGATTGAGAAATGTTCTTTTTCAACTAAGTGACAATTCTCACACAGATTTGGCACAGAGTGGGGAACCACCACCCATCATTGCTTGCCAAGCCTCGCACAGGCTTTTTCTCCAACACTTAGACTGAGCAAATTGAGCAGCAACCTGGCAGTGGGGGGGGGGGGACCGAAACAGATGATCTGCTTATTTAGACGTCTGTGTGACATGCGCTTGACTGTTTGTTGGTAAGAAATTATGTGTAACCACGGGGACTTCCAAAACGTATTCTCTTTCAGTTTATCCATCAGGTGACATGAGATGTGATGCTGGTCAATCTGTGTGTGTGTGTGTGTGTGTGTGTGCATGATAATGGCCAACCCAACCTCAAAGTGATCTGACTGAACTGGAGCAATGTTCAAGCGTAACCAGAGAACTGCATTTGTTGTATTTCTGTATGAAATTGATTCATTTTTAGGAAGTTTAGTAGCCTCCCATATGTTAAACACTGGATAATTCAGCATTTGAGCTCTTGACAGAAAAGCAGGGATCAGCTACCCTAACTCTAACTCTTCCTTAAAAAAGTCTGGAAACACTGACGGCACTGATCCCCCAATCACAATAACCTTCCCACCACAGTGAGACGTCCCTGCCAACCACTGTCAAACTAAGCACAGAATGAATATAGAGTCTCTGTAATCTAATTATTAACTATTATTATATAGCAAAAATACTGTAGTATTGTGGTACATTCAAATAAGTTTATGCAATTCCAGTCTATGCAAAGATGTGTAGAATATAAGCAACAGTTTAAGTTGGCACAAAAATCTCCTACACACATGCAGTTCTGTAACTTGAGCCTGCACCTCAGGGTTTGAAGGAGAGATATTTGCATCGTCTTCTCTCTTTTTCTTGTCGTGTCCTCCTCATCCAGTCTTTATCTGCTGCTTCCTCTATCTGTCCCTTTGGTCTCTCACTCACAGAATGTCTGAAGAAAGTCATCTTGACTCTTTAAAGGAGATAAAGAAGTTGATTGAATGTCTCGTCTCGCCTGGGTGGATATGATTATAGATATTACAGATTAAAGTAAAAATCTTTTAACATTTCTGCAACCGTTGGTTTGTTGGTTTTCACTGTTCGCTCCAGCCTCAATTCACCCAATATGATTGCCTTTCAAGTTCATTAAAATCTATTTCACTCATAGTCTTATAGCTTTAGTTTCCGACTGTGCTCTAAAACTATGCCGTAAGCGTAAAATTCACAGTGTTTTATATGAAATGATTTATTGTATTCCCTAGGCAAACACAATAACTTGTTTCCTATGAGGCCCGAGCTTAAAATTGATGCCACAGAGCATTTCGGTGCTGTTACCAACATTTATTATCCGGTCTTCAGCTGTCAGCGCTGAGACGCTGTAATAAAGCTGTCCATTATTTTATTATTACGTTTATACTGCAGTTGTGCAGGTTCAACATCAAAAGATACGAGATGTCAGGAACAGACAAAATATAAAACAGGGTGGTGCGACTTGCAGGAAGGCTGTGGAGCAGTTTTTGCCGGAATTATAATAAAGTGTAGCTTAGCAGAAGATAATGATGGTTTGAGATTATACATTTATGAATAAATATCTAATTCTGTGTTTATAATAGGGACAAAAATGTCACAAACACCTGCACTGTAACAATATAAACCATCAGCAGTAGAGGTACTAGTATATTTATGTATTTTGACTTAACCATGAATTTTAATTCTGCGATTTCTTAGTTAAATAAAGTAGGTTTATGTACTTTTAGACCACTGTTGCGTGTGAGACTTTCAAACACATTCATTTACTGTAGGTGAGTTAGGTTTCAAAAACATTTTTAAAATCTCCTGCTGTAAGTCTCTCTGACTTGCTTCTCTTTCTTTCTCCCACTATCTCTGTGAGCCAAGCCTCAAAATGAAAAGGACCACACTATGTTATTATTAATTTAACTGTATGTTGCTTAAATACAAGTGCGATTGACAGGGAGTTATACTGACTCCTTTATTTATCCTGAACACCCATTTGTCTTTTCAGTTCACGAGCTGTGAGTCATAATATTTTATACATTTTATGTTAATGAAATCCTTGTTAAAAGTTTGTAAAATACAAACCGTGAGTGTAGATTAAGCTGGTATTGTAGAAATATTAGAGACGTGGGGCACTGTGCAGCAACTCTTAAAATAAGGATATGGATACGAAGAGAAGATCCTCCTCCACATTATACTTAAGCATGTGGGAGAAAAAGAAATCAATACCAACCCAACCAAGTTCGGCTTAAATTAAGGCAGTGAATAATCTGCAGGTGATTTGAAAGGCACCACCTCAGTAATCCTGAACAGTGTCACGATGACATTCTCCATTATAAACATCAAGCGTCTTCACCTACGCTAATGAAATCCTGTCTGAAGCCATTCAGCGCTGATGGAGCTTGCACAGCGAGAAGACGCTCATTATTTTCACCTAAATCAGACAGCCTGTCTGGGAAATGAGCTTTTCCCTGCAGGGGAAGCATAAACATTGATCTCTGCCATTTGAACACCGTGCTAATATTCAAGGCTTGAAGTTTATTATAAGACCACACTGACCATCAGCCACAGCTTTAAAATGTTGAGGAGTTTATGGGGTGCAGATGAGGGGACTGTGATCTGTAGTCCTGTCATGGTGGGACTATCTGAAGACCATGGTTTCAGTTCTGGAAGCTGGAAAGACTTGCATTAAATGCATCATTGGGAGAAAGACAGAAGATGAAATGTTAATGTGCACATTGTCAGGAAGAGTCTGTTTCCTCTTCATGTTCTATTTAGGAGTAAATGGTGACTCGTTATATTTTCCAAACAAATATTGTAGTACAGTCTAGCTAGTGTCAAATTACTTCCAGCGATCCCAATTGTATTTCAGAAATCCAGCATGGTCACAGTGGCCATGCTGTCAGTGAGAACAGAGAGTGAATCATCACTATAGTGCAGCCTCAGGGAGCAATAGCTGCTATTAAAGCCTCGACTCTGGGTCGTCTCATTCAACAGGAATCGTATCACAATTTTCCAAGATTTGTTAAAACCAAGCCTTCAGTGCTTAATCAATATGAGCGAGGCTGCAGCTTCATGTTGTGCCAGACGTGGGTGATAATGACGTTGCTGTTGAATTGATAGAAGGAGGTTCAGGTGCTGGGGATGATGCTGGCTGTCAATGGTGAAAGCTCGTACTCACTTTCTCTATCCCACAGTAAGGATGAGTGAATTTAACATTTGGACTGAGGAAACGCTGGCGCAGGTTGAGTGTCACGCTGCTATTGATGGAAACTGCATCACGGCGAATCTGTTAGATCAATAAACGTGGAGCAAAAAAATCAATTGTGACATTTGCATGAAAAGTGTAACAAGCTTTATGCAAGAAATAACAACATTTTTACTACAGCTGAAGCATCCTCCAAAGGGCCTTCTATCGCTTCTGGTACCAGAAAAGCCACGTTTCACAAAATAAACCCTTTTGATGGCTCTGGGTTTATTTACACTAGGCTTCTGGGGAGCAATTTCAAGTTATAACAGTGAGTCTGACCCATACCAAGGATTAAAAGCCTAGCTATCTTAATGTGTATAGATTTTTAAAACCCGTCTCCTGTGAGTCGTTCAGTTTTATGGAGGCACACCACTGAATGACTGAAGTGCACTTTAACAGCTGCTATAAACTATTCTAGTTAGTCCGCTTTCTTAAATTGTGTTGTTTTAATTATATAAAACATGTTTGTGGTTTTATTGGTGGCTCTTAAGCAAACCTCTTCTGTCACTGACAATGGACACGCGCTTTTCCAACACTCTCTAGAAATGTATCATCGTTTATTTCCCCTTGGTAAAGGGCCCTTCCAGCCCGTCTCCCTCTGCGCGGACGCTTCCCGTGTGTTGGCTGCTTGGTGACTCCCTCTCCTTCCCGGAGCTGCGCCTCGCCCCTCTGAGCACCAGTGATGCTGAGATCACTTTGGGAGGGCGTTGCAGAGGATAAGCTACGTGTTGCTGCGCAGCAACAGATAGAAATGGGAGAGAGAGAGAGAGAGAGAGAGAGAGAGACACGCACGCACGCAGGAGGGAGAGGAATTCCCTCGCACAAACAAAAGCGGCAACCAGGGCGTGTATGTGGCTTCCAGAATTCATTGCATTCGTAGCCGATACCTGTAGCTGAAAGAGGTGCACGACACGGTGGACGCGCCACGTAAGGACTAACATCGTCTACCAGCCTTCGGTACGTCTGTTTCATTTTTACCATCATATCTGACAACGCGCCGATTCCCTTCGGCAGACGCTGTTTTCCTTCCACGCAAGCTGTGAAAACCACCTGGACAAAGACGCACCTTTGCACCCCAGGGTCGCTTCTCTGAGACAGCGCCGCAACTTGCACACGAACGGCAGTATGTCACCCCTGGAGTTGAAGTGTTCCTGTAGGAGGACTCGGTGAACTGACTGCGCTTTAAAGTAAGTTCGTACTTGTGTCCTTCTTTCATTCTTTCAACTGCTTGTAATTTTAATAGTAGGTTGATTTTGTTTTGTAACGTCTTTCACTTTTGAAATCCCGAGGATTAAAACCTTTTCTTTGGCTCTTCTCTCTCAACGTGCGTCTTCTCTTTGTGCTGGCTGTCTCGGTCTTTCCATGTGCGTCAACGTGATTCGTTCTGTCACCATGTGTGTCCCTCTCTGCAGGCATGACAGGTCAAGTCCTGGGGGAACCGGGCGGCGGGACTCACATGGATGACAACGCCGCCATCCGCATCAACGTGGGTGGCTTCAAGAAGCGTCTCCAGTCCGACACACTATCCCGGTTCCCTGAAACCAGGCTTGCGCGTCTGCTCCAGTGCCAATCCAAAGAGTCCATACTGGAGCTGTGCGACGACTACGACGACGCAGAGAAAGAGTTTTACTTCGACAGAAACCCGACACTCTTCCCATACGTGCTGAATTTCTACAACACGGGGCGACTACATGTCATGGCGGAACTGTGCATCTTTTCCTTCAGCCAGGAGATCGAGTACTGGGGCATCAACGAGTTCTTCATTGACTCCTGCTGCAGCAGCGCCTACCACTGTAGGAAAATGGACCAGGGACGGGAGGACTGGGATGACCGGAGCGATGAAGGGAGCACCACCTCTTCTTTTGACGAGCTGTTGGAGTTTTATAACGACGCCTCCAAGTTCGACAAGCAGCTATTTGGTAGCGCCCGGAGGCGCATTTGGCTGATGTTAGATAACCCCGGCTACTCCGTGGCCAGCCGCATCATCAGCATCTTATCTATCCTGGTGGTGCTGGGCTCCATAGCGACTATGTGCATGAACAGCATGAGTGAATTCAGCCTGATGGACAATGAAGGCCATCCCTCAGAAGACCCGCGATTTGAGACCGTGGAACACTTTGGCATCGGTTGGTTCACTCTGGAGCTGGTCGCCAGATTTGTAGTGGCGCCAGATCTTCTGCATTTCTTCGAGCACCCATTAAACGTAATAGATCTGGTGTCCATACTTCCGTTTTACCTGACACTCGTTATAAATCTGGTGGTGGAGAGCAGCCCAGCGCTGGCCAACCTGGGACGTGTTGCACAAGTGCTGAGGCTGATGAGAATTTTCCGCATTCTGAAGCTGGCCCGTCACTCCACGGGGCTGCGCTCCCTGGGGGCCACCCTCAGAAACAGCTACAAAGAAGTGGGCCTCCTGCTTCTCTACCTGGCCGTCGGGGTGTCGTTTTTCTCCGTCATGGCCTACACGGTGGAGAAGGAAGACAGCGAGGATCTCTCCACTATCCCGGCGTGCTGGTGGTGGGCCACGGTCAGCATGACCACAGTTGGATACGGAGACGTGGTGCCGGTGTCCATAGCGGGCAAACTGACCGCGTCGGCGTGTATCCTGGCTGGGATCCTAGTGGTTGTGCTTCCGATTACGCTCATTTTTAATAAATTTTCCTTGTTCTACAAGAGACAAAAACAACTAGAGATCGCAATGAGAAGCTGTGACTTCGACGAGGGAATAAAAGAGGTGCCCTCGGTAAACCTTAGAAACTATTACGCACACAAAGTCAAATCTCTCATGGCGAGCTTATCAAACATGAGTCGGAGTTCACCCAGTGAGCACAGTCTGAACGAATCGATACACTGAGAGAGTTTTATTAAGCTCACCCAGTTGAGATGGGGCGACGCTGCTCGTTCATTGTGGCTGCATGAGGAGCTGTCCAGCGTGCTGAAGCCTCTGGCCCAAAAGCCCGCTTCCTTCCTGTGATGTCTAACTGCCTCTCTGTAGCTCAGTGCAATAACGTGTTAATATGTGTGTCACTCACGACGAGAAAGTAAGCAAATGTACAGGGCAGCCCGAGTATAGTATCTCATATTGGGTTTTTTTGTTCACCAAATATGCCAAACAAATTTTGACCTCGTCTTACCGAAAAGACAGACAACGCTCTTGCTGTTTCCAGTCGGTGTCACAGTGTAGTCCACTCCTCAGCCCCGTGTTGTGACCAAATATGTCTGAAAGTATAGCTTCAGAGGTACATCTGTTTGAAAGAGTGTTGATGTATAGTTGTGGTGTTGCAACAATGTGGTTAAAAGCAAACTGCATTAAATGACAAATGCATAACACACGTCCTGGTTTTTCATGTACAGAGCGAAGCTGTCCTCCCGTGTTTGGCTGACACGTCAGCCTGAAGGGGGAGAGAAGGATTTCAACTATGACAGGCGCAATGTCTAAAACAGTTTGACAGACTAAGCAACAACTACTCACAGCTGACATATTAACTACATTGAAGCTCAGAGGATGCAATTTTCAGTTTTTGACATAAACAGGTGCGTGTTATTCATAAATACACTATTCTAATAAAATGTGAGGCATTTCAAACTTAATTGACAGACCCAAACGTGGTTGTAGTTGAACATAGCAGCAGCTTCAACAGACACACAGCTACTAAATTCACAGAAGTTATATTTTTGCATTCCTTTCCCCTTTTCTCTCTAAGTTTGCCAGCTGTTGCTGTCTAAGCAGATATGCTCCCACATCTTATTCCCTCAGCGGGATGTTTTCATCATTCAAAAGATTTAACTCCACAGGCAATGTGTCTTGTGCTGTGACAAGAGGAATGTCAGACAAAACCAGCGTAGCTCCCTTGTTTTCCACAACGTCTCCCTGCTTTTGGTCAGCGTGGCAATAAACAGCTCTCTCAGTCAGTGCAGCAGCCATTGCAGGAGCTCAACAGAGAGCACTCACTTAGTGGCATTGATTTCAGTTTAAAGGACCAAGTGCTATTCGAAACAAGTAGGCCCCCAGCTCTAAAAAGGCAATTATTTTGGCATCTCGTCTTTCACTGGAATTATTATTTTTTAATTCAAAGAGCATTTTATTTTGAAATTGGCTGTTACAAAAAACAAGCAGTCTTTGTAGAACAGCGTGAATGCAGCATCGTGATCGCTGTGAGCATTTAGTTTTGTTAAAGTTATGGATAATTTTATGCACATTTAAATGGTCAGCAATCAGTCTGCCTCAGTAGTCAAGTGCCAGTTTGGAACTGATTGTCTCCAGGTTAATATGTAAAGAAAAGCAAATGCATTCTTCACATTGCTGCTCATAATTAATTAGTCTGTGCACAGAATCCCACATGTGACGTAAGATGTTTGAAGACTCGCACACACAAAAATTGAGTAGTGGACGTTTTCAGCAATAAGATCATGGACAATGAATGGAAATGAAACCTCTACTCTATGTATTTGTTTTCCAGTTTTTCACTTCCAATGAGCTGATTTGTAAATTTTCCACACTCCAACCAATTATATCTCTGTCTAAACTAAATCTTCTAAACCTTTTAAGGCTTTTCTCCCTGCGGCTAATCCAAAATCCCTCACTAGTGCCAAACTAGGATGAAAAAAATCGGTGCAGGAGTTTAAAGCGACAGTGTGTGACATCTTAGCATGATGTCAACGCTAGTCAGTCTTTTCCTTCTTACGTCATATATGACAGATTCAGGAGATGATCTACATATAATTTAAGACTCTAGGCAAAGAAGAAGCAGTAGCAAGATTAGTCGATGTACTAATGTCTTCCAAGTCCAAAAGTCAGGGCTTTATCTGTGTGTGTACAGTAGGTTGGTGTGACAATTTGGGAGGAAGATGGAGATGTTTGGCCCCTCTGCTGGCTGGCTTCTGCCATTTCCCCTTCACTGCAGAGATAGATGTAAAGAAAGCTCGGGGTCGGCACACAGCTGAGGACAGATGGTAGCTCAGGCCATTAGAGGAAGGCCATAAAGGAACGTGTGCTTACCTCCTCACTAGTAATAAGCAGAGCATGAACCCAGTCCAACCATTTTCTTATGATCATCATCAAGTTGTGACTCATCACGTAGAAAGAAAAAGGCATATTCAGATGTTAGTCTTTAATTAGTCTCACGTAATCATCAAAGCTTTCAGAGGTGTACTACATAATCAACAATCTAATTTTATTTTTTGGAATAATTAAATGAAAAGACGGCCTATAGATCAAATGTTTTCTGATGTAAAATCCGCTTCCTCTTGAGTAAAAGAGGACCGGGCCTGTTTGGTTCCTTCCACATTTCCTGTGAATAAAAAAGCCAAGAGACGGAGCTGAGGATTAACAAGTTCATTAATGCAGAGCTGACAGGAAGTAAGAACTGAACGATGTGTGAGCGTGTCGCAACGTACACAAACACACCAGACAGCGCGTCTAATGGGGAACTTATTGAAGCTGGCAGCGCAAGCGTCATCTGCAGTCTGCCTTGTATTGGTGATATAAAAACTCTGTTACTAAGCAGGCAGCCCGTGTTGTTGCACATTACCATCTGCAACTATCCCTTTGCTTTAAACAGCGTGGGAAGACTTGAAGTGCTTGTTTCTTTCTCTCACCCCCACTTTTCTGCCTCTGCCCACGGCGTCTGATCTGCGAACATCTCCCAAAATAATCGCTCATTACACAGACCGTGGCCTCGCTAATTATCACCTACAGATCTGATGCAAATGCAGAATGCAGGTAGCGCTGAGCATGGGTGGCTGATCAGATTACTGTACAGTACGCCATCATTAGAGAAACTAAAACCTGTTGTTTTGTAGCTGGCTTGCGGAAGAAAATCCAACCATATGTTATTTTGTACGATTGACCGTTCTCACTTGTTTCACTTTTGTTTTTAATGTTTATTTTGGAATTTGTTAGTAGATTTTTGAACAGAGCTGCCATAACTGACTTTCAAGCAGAGTCTAAAACAATCCCGGTGGCTTAATGAACCTGAGGCACATTGGGGGGTTTGAGTTGCATGGTAACATCAGCATGTTGACATGACTACCCGGAAAATGCTCATATGTTAATGTTCACCAGATAAAATGCATTTTCCTAGCAACCAGGCCACGGTTTCTAGATCATTGTAATGAAACTGTGTCATCAGTAAAGAGCTTCACGCACACACACCAAGATCATCTTTCTACTGCATGAAACCTTCCTTTCTGGGAAATTGTGTGAAGAAAGACACACACACACACACACAGAATTACCTCTCAGGGCTCATTTACACCCATGATTCACGGCACCGTACTCCTCGGTTTCCGAAACGTGACTCTGTGTATTTCAGCAGCGCTGCAGTGCTGTGCTGTTCTGGTGCAAACATAATGGTTCCCTCTTGAGCTGGCTACTGACAAAACAGATATAGGACATTTTCAACCACAATGTCATATTGCCCATGTCAGTAGAGTGCGAGTCTATGCTGACATACACAACGCCACGTCCACTGGTGATTGTGAGAGTCAGACAGACTCAGACTGGATCAGGTAATACGCCTGGATGAGTATTTGGGTGTCGAGTCGTGAGGATAGACTCAATCAGACTTTAACTTTAAAGTGAGATGAGAAATAGTTGGGAAATGCGTCGATCACTTAACTGTCAGGCCAAGCTAGTGGCTCTGCCTTTTCGTCTACGTAAACGCAGTATGTACGTACCCCTGTTTGTGTGTGCATGTGTGTGTCGTTGCTTCTCTCCAGAATCAATTTTCTCTCGGATGTGCCAAGGACAGCGGTGCAGACAGTTTGATGTGTAAAGCCAGAACCACAGTGTGTCTGAGAGCCTTGGTGGCGGAGACACCTGAGCCCAGAGAAATGACGTCAACAGTACCTTGAAACCCCCTGATATATAGACAGGAACAGGGAAGTGCAGCTGTGGGGAGAAGACACTTGTATGAGAAGCTCAGGGAAACAGAGGCTGTAATAACATATTGTGAACATAATGAGTCTAATTTTGTTTCTTATGACTTTGTTTCTTTTCTGTCCCACATTTACTTTGATCTTCCTGGATCATCAGCCTATTGAATACCACAGGCTACCTTCCACTTAGTTGTGGGCGAGATGGTGGTAATTGCCTGATTTGTTATAATTGCAGGGCTGTACCTTGTCTGGTGTAGTTAACTGATTTTGAAATCCACCTGGTGTTAGAATTATACTGTGCCAAGTGCTGCAGTCACTCATGGGAGACCACTCTGTCTAGATGACACTGGATACACAAACAAACAAAGCTCTGATAAATGGCAGAAGCCTGTTGCTTTTGCTGTTTAGAAAGAAAGCTGCAAAATTTGATACTTTACTGCACTGTACAAGTGCAGAGTAGAGTAAGATAACGACAGGATGGACATAAAGGCCAAAGTCAAAGAGACAGTAGATGATGTGTAAGATAACAATTGTGCTGATTGTGATTGAAGGTAAAAACTCCCTTTTTGCATAAGTACTAAGATTCTCCGACCGGGAGCATTGAGAAAGGGGTTGTGGGTGATTTCAGTAGCCCGAGATGAAAGCGAGACCAGCTGGGAGACGCTGCCTCTTGTTCATCATTATCCCACTCGAGGCAACAGGGGTGTGAAGACAACTGAAGTATACAGATGGATAGTTTCCCATTATGGATCATTACAGCTTCCTGTGGGGCCAAACATCTCCTAATGCGAGTGTGTAACAGCGCTGAGTGTTTTAATGGAGCTTAATGTATTTTTATGAGGTTATAACACGTGCTTAAGTGTTTGTGGCCGCTCATAAACATCATGTCTGTTTGATACTAAGCTGAAGATGCTCCGCAAATCATCCTCAACTGGTGAAGGTGCGGTGAAATCACAACAATCGCATCATTTGACTGTTTCAATTCTGTGCCAGGCAGAGAAGAGACAAACACGTCTGAGTTTCAAATCCCACATTTCCAAGCTCTGTCACATCAAATAGAATATGCAAAACAGACGCGACGAAGAGAAGAGAGCAGACGCTTCTAATCTATTAGTCTGGACTACACGTCAAGTCCCATTTCGTAAACACACCTAAGCTAGACTGCATTGTGTCCCGTTGAGATCAGCGCCGCTTGGCTGGCGTGTCCATGCGCACATTTGAATGTGCATGTTCTGCGTTTTGATGAGGTGTCTCCCCTAACAACCTACTGTATCTGGATTCCAGACACGTGTGCGCAGCGATGCGCCGAATGTGCACCTATACCCTAGGCTGTGCTGAGGCCTGCGCAAAGTGCAGTGGAGCGAGGACACAACAACGGGACCTTTGCAATCCTTTGAGCAAGTGACCTTCAGGGGGGACCCCCATGATGTTCTCGCCTACGCTCCTGGGACCAGAGGAGGAAGCAACACTGATCCTGTAAAGCAGATGGCGCTGATTGCTTTATGGTGAAAGGTCGCACCAACAGTCCTCGTGTAAAAGGCTGGATCCCCTTGTATCTCTTGGAGCCACTGGGGACTGATGCCTCATTGGACGAGCTCATTACTCTTTCATGGGCACAAACACCCACACACACACACACATCGTTTCTTAGTGGGGGGGGGGGGTACAAATGTACTCGTAAGGTCACCATTAATTAAGCTTCTCTCAGTTGTGCAGATGGTGATGGATGGTTGATATTTCGTTAGAAAGCCCACTATGTTGTGGGTGCCAGGAAAGGGCTTTACTACATCACTCAGACAGGAATCAGATTTTTTTTAATCTAGAGGCACAAATCTGTTTGCCTCTGTCTGGCGGCGCCTCGCACTCCTAAGACAACAAAGGAGACGGTGACTGAGCGGGAGGGGAAAGATAGATGAGATTAATCTGCCTTTTCCCTGTACTTGCAGATATATGTAGATATATAAAAAGATTCTTTTATTCTCATAATGAAAGTGAATTATTGTATCATGTGTTGGTTGTGCATAAGTGAGAATACAGCTGTAAACACCGTGTGAATGCACATGACCCCATAGTTTCGCCGAACTACACCAGCGAGTTTTCTACAGTTTCTCCTATAAAGACAGGATTCACATCTATTAGAACCAGTTCATGTCAGTTCAACGTAACACTGATGTATTGTTTCAGGAAATGACGCTGCCAAGCAACTAATCATCCACTGTTTTCGGGTTGTTTTTTTCTTTTTCTTTGAAAGATTTATGTGCTCCCTGTGGCAGCAAAGAGGCAAAAACAATGTCAGGCAGAGTGAGAATCCCTGTAGAGACATGCAGTGATCTCTGTCACATTCATTTTAGGCAAAGCAGAAAAGCTTCTCAAATCAAGGTAACTATAAACACTACTACCACGATTCTGGAGAGAGATGGTGTAAAACCTACGTAGGGAAACTGTAAATCAAGTCTTTTCTCCAACTAATTTCTCCAGCTTATCTGTACATGAAGAAACTTTTTATTCTAAGGGTGCTCAACTTTTCTTTGATTTAATTTTCTGGAGTCCTTAAAATTATTTATGCTGTTTAAGTGTATTATGTAATAATTAAAAAAAAAAATTTAAACCTTGATAAATGAAATAATTTTGGCTCTGTACGCTCAGATTAAAATGAGCTACTATTAGTAAGAAACTGTGACGTTCTGAAAACTTTAACATTTGCTCACAGCATACTTAACCATCACTGTTTCCAGTTTAAATTGACAACTCTGCTGCAGCATAATTAAACGGACTGATGGAACGATACAAAGACTGCCGGCTTTTCCTACTGGTGCTGAAAATTCTCCACTTTCCTAAGACATCGGTTGAAAATCGTTCTCCTTCTGCTCTTCTGCTGAGGTGATTACTGTACGGCGACGGCTCTCCTCCACTACCTCAGTATAACTCTGATTGCACTGATAAAGGACGTTTTGGGCCATACAATCTGTCAAAGTTGGCTGCGTGACATCGTCTCCACCATCACTGATTAAACAGGAAATTAACTACGGCGATGATTTGTAATAATTAAACACAAAGTCAGCTTGGAAGCTCGGAAAAGCGCTTTGAGTAGAAGTTCTGTTCCATGAATCCACAGATTATATGCCTTGGATACCAGCGTGTAAAGTTACTGAATGACTGTAGGACGAAACAAGTCTTTTATCAGCTGAGTACGTCGTGTAAATAAACAACCTGTACAGTCTCTCCTGGCGATAGAGTCATTAGCAGGGTGAGGCGCACTGGCAGAGCTTATTATCAGCTGAAGGGCACTGGGAATAATTGGATTCCCATCACACAGGACAGAAACAATATCCACACGCTATAATCAGTGTAGACAGTCGCTCCACCTGCCCTCTATGCATGTAAAGAAAGAGAAAGAGAGAAAACAGGACATCTACAGTAGGTCACCCAGGGTCAAACGTGTCAAAGCACTAAAGCGCGACGTGAATGACAATGACTGACAGAACGTCTCCTTAATCTTTGATGCTGTTTTCGGATGTATACACAGTCACTGAAAATATCCTAAAGTATGATTTAATGAGATCTTTTTTGCTGTCCTTTAATTCTCTGAACTAAAGAATACACAGCTTGACAACTCATTAATTGCCGGGGTCCAGAAATAATTGTGAACTTGGTTGGGGGGGGGGGGGGGGGGGGTGTCACGTGTCAGAGAAGTTTATTAACTACTGCAGTCCCTAAAGGCTACATAATCAAGAATTTGTATAAGCAGGGCTGTTAGACACGCGCGGCTGATCAGATCACACAGAGTTAGTCGTCACACACCCTCACACAAAGACACACACTCTCATTAAGAGAGAAATGTCGAGCAGCTGATCACAGGAAGCCCGTACAGATCTAAAGCCTTATCGACCCAAAGTGGCACAGTGTCTGTCATGGCTATCGACACGCTGTCTGCAGCTGGATGGATGTCTGCTCCCTGACTTTAATTGGCTGCTCTAACATCCACAGAAAAGGCCTTTTGGAGATTGATATGTGGTTTCAGCTGCCCGCCGGCTTGGGTGAAGCGCAGAGGAAGCCGTGGGATCAGTGGCTTGTTGTCCAACCTGTTCTTTGCAAACTCTGATCACGCTAAGCCTCGCTGGGCAAAGCTCCACCCCTGAGGCTTCTCCATCGGATTAAGTCCCAACTGTTGTAGTTTTCATGGAACTAACTTTTGTTTGTTGTGGAAATTAAATTGAGGAGAGGGATCATTTTAACAGCAGTACATTTGTTTAGCTGTGTCTTACACAACATTCAGTGATTATTAAACTCAGTCTGTGTGTATTAGTGAACATACTCCATCTGTGTTGCAGGATACATTTGACAAGTACTAGAAAGACTGAAATATTTTACACTCTGTCTTTACATTTCCGCTTTTACAACACTGCACATACCTGGCCGCTGTTTACTGGCCGCATTATTACTGTAGGTACACCTGTACAGTCTAATCTTTTATTTAAAAATGTGATTATAAGAATTATTAAACTGGTTATTTGGAGGTAAAGACTGGTTGTTAAAACATTTCATAAATGATGACACCATGCTGTGGAAACTCCCGCTATATGATATGATTTACGCAGATAGACAGTATGTGCCCATATCTTGTTGAGACAGTTTCATTTCCCATTACTATTCACATCGTATCATGCTTTCTTTTCAGCTTTGAGCTTTGCATTCAAAACCGCTGCAAACGCAGGAAACGTGAAAAAACATCTATTTTGTTGTCACTTCAGTCAGAAACACCGACCCTCAGGTGACAGAGACCTCTACAGGCTGCCAAAACACACTAAAGTCTATAATGCAATGGGAGTCGTTTGTATGAGGGGAGGAACACTGGGAAGAGACGGAGTTGCTCAGATGTTCCTAAATCAGTCCTAAACGGAAAAAAGCAAACAAGATTAGTAATAAAAAGAGACGCTGCACACTGAGTAGATGAAGGAACCCTGTGTTAAAGCTGTGAAAGCCTTATATTACAAAGGGTTTACACTAAAACACATAAAACTAAACTATGAATATGACTAGGACAGACAAATACTTGCAATTGCTGAACTTATTCTGTAAGGACTAATTAATCAGGACATGGGAGGCAGGTGGTGTCCAAGACAGTTACTGAGTTTGACATCAGATGTGTAGGTGAAAACGGTGCTAAATATATTTTGTTTCACTCAGTGTTTTGATAAGCATCACTTCTGGGGGCTGATCCCTCTGACAAGCTGTTCCGTTGAAGTACAGCGCACTGGCCCCTGGAAGCTGTCAGACTCTACGAGAGCAGGACCTTTAAGAACCACACGTCAGAAATAACCACTGACAGCCTGCTCTCTGACTGGAGGCTACACCGTCCGTGAGCATACGCGGGTTTTACTGTTTATACTTCTTGTCGGCGTGTCGGAACCTAGAATCACACCCTGAGAAACACCTGCCACAGGAGAAAGCGTTGACTGAGACCTTTTCATTTTCATTTTGTGTCAAAACTGAGTAAAAATAATGTAGTTGAAGCATGAACTGAAATGAAAAAGAAAAAAGCTCTTCAACACAATGTACTGTAGTCATGATATTTGTAAAATGTCTTGATTTAAATTGACTTGCCTTCAATATTATTTAGCTAAAATACTCATTGATCAGGTATCAGACCCAGGCTACTCTGACTAACAGCACATTTATAGCTTGGGGTGTATTGCCTATAGCTATAGCTATATTTGATTCTGCAGCGTGTCGCTCTGTACACAAACACTGTGCGCGCGCTTGAAATGTGCGTTGACGTGTGCTGAGCTGAAGGAGTCACTCAGGGCAGAGCGGCAGTTAATCAGCCACCCCACTCCTCCAAAGGGATGTGCCAAAAGGCAACCGCCGAGCGCGAGAGACAGCATCTTGATTACGTTTTTCATCAGAACAATAGGCTCTATCCAGGAAGAGCAGCCGGCAGCAGCCCAACCATATAATTGAGAAGATTTAATACTGCCAGGTAGAGAAACCTCTTTGTCTGGGAGCTACAGAAGCGTGAAGATGATAGGAATCTGAGCATGCAAGGTCAATTCTCCAGCATGAAGGACCTGGGCTTATTAATTGACCTATTCTTAGCGCAAATAAAATGACAACGAGTGTTGGTCTTAACAGAACCATTGCGAGTTTCAGCCTTTGAAGAAACGAGGGAACGTCTGGATGAAGGGTTGACACGACTGCGAAGTGATGGGGAGGGGGGAAGGGCGGGGAGGGGGCTAAAGGCCTGGCTGTTCTCTGCTGCCTGGATGAGTCACTCTCTGATCCCTCATTTCCAAATAAATCAGTGTGAAAACAAGCACCAGAGGAGAGCAGCTTGATGAGGTCTGTGGAATCAATATGCTATTTAAACTGTCTTTGTCTGCTCATGTCCACCTGCCCCCGGCTCAACCTCGCACCCACTACGACCTACTGTACGTCTCTTGTGTGCAGTCACACGTTACTCTTCTGCATCGGGCCGGTGCTGCATCTGCTGCTGTTGAAGTGGTCTTATTACTGCTATATGGCGGCACAAACAAAATAGGATTATTGCATAATTTTTCCCTTGTGATTGGCTCTTCAAATGGTATAACATGGGTGAGAGGACTGACTCCTCAGATAAGGCATAATTTACCCTGGTATACATGCATCTGCACGAGTTTGGAATCAGTGTTGAGGACTTGAAGCTGACTAAAAAATATATCCTAAAGGCCTCATTTACAATTAAGCAATATTGGAATATAATAATGAAAATCAGTAAATTACTCTTATATACAATATTTATTGTATAATATCAATAGTGATATATTATATTTATGCTGTCTTATTTTGTAAATATATAAAATGACACTTATGAAAGTAACTTGTGTTTAGACTACAGTACATTATTACAGTTTCCACACAGATCAATCAATTCCTTCCATCCTAGTTCTAAACATACTGTAAATTACACTGTCATGTGATTTCCAGCCTAACCCAAACATTTCACAGTAGGATTTAACAGACATGTGAGGTTCTGTGGGAGTTGGGGTAATATACTTATAAGGATTCATCTGGAAAGAAAGGGTCGATCTATAGGAGAGAGGTGAAGCCAGTGAAGTTAACGCTGGAGGAAGACAACACACAGCAGCGGATAAGGAACATCACAGGGGAACCGGCAGAGTCCAATGTATAATCTGTAACTTAAATACTTTGTCCAAATAATGCGGACTCCAAAAAGAAGAAACTCCAGTCTAACACCAAGCCAGGCCTGTGCGAGCAACAGAGTAATCACAGCCCAGGTACAAAAATATCAGAAGAACAATCAAAGATTTCATCTTCTAGACGCCAGAGAGCAGAGATTTCCAATGAAAGGGCCAGAGGTAGAGAGAGAGCCAGTACCAGAGTTTCCACTTCAGTGAAATCAGAAAGTAAACTCACAGCACCAGAGGAAAGCAGCAGGGCAGACGGGTCAGCGAGGAGATCAGGCACACCAACGTAAATAAGCGTGTCTGGAAGATGCACAGCCAACCTGGCAGGCATGTGTAGTAACATGCTTCCTCTGACGGGACAGGTGAGCACACGCAGATACAACCAGGTTGATTAGCGAGGATAAAACGACGTGACTGTGACACTGGATGAATGACAACCGGAGAGGGATCTCAAAATACTGGTCAGACTGAAGAGCCTTCACGGCCATAGGTCTCACACGCCACATCATGAAGACTGTTGATTTACATCCAGCTTGAATTTCACGTTGCTGCAGGAGTCAGTGACTCAGACAGGGAGACCGTCAGAGGGGGAAGACATACAGTGTGAACTTTACAGTTAGAGGAAGTTCCGTGATGACATGTTAAATCTCTGACCGTCCCCCAGAGAAATTTAACTTCGCAGAATAAATTCTAAATATAGATTCTAAGATACACATGAATGGCCCAGTAATAATTATATATACCATATTATAACACCAAAAAATGAGCAAGAAAGTCTCACAGTCATTCACACAGACTTTTTGGACCTGTGGGGACTTTCCCTCTAACCCCCCCCCACACACACCAACACACACACGCTCAGGCAGGCAGAAACCAGAGCTTCTTCATGCTTCACGAGCATGCAGACCATATCCAAAATAATTTAAGTCACATTTCTCTTGAGTTTTCTTCACCATTTTATGAACTCTTGGTTGATTTACTTCCAATTTCGTATGATTCAGCACTCAAATGAAGCATGACAAGCACAGGTTTTGGATTCAAGAGAAGGGCAGGGGCTGAGGACGAGGCAGCCAATCAGGCTTAGATTACAAATTAGTGAGACTAAAACATTAAAAACGTCACTGTGCTGCTAATGGACATAAACCATAAAAACGAAGACTTCTCTCGCCCACACATCTTGCAACAGCAGCGTGATGTTCTGTTTGAATAAGTCACTGAACCCTAAATAATTGTTATTGTACTGTTCACATAACTCCAGTTTTTATTATATGCTATTCACTCAGCTGTTGTGTTGTACTTTAAGTGAGACTGGTCCACATTATTATAACACTGTCCCCTCGTTGTTTCATCCTCTGAACCACAATTAATTATGCTGTTAACACAAACCCGCAATTCTCTCAAAATGCATCACATAGAGCAACATTGCTAAACACCAATTAAATTTCCATCTTCCCACATTAAGGCTCAGAACACACTGGGGACTACAACAAGTGTGGTACAGTAGAGGAACAATCTGAAATCACTGCAGCTCAGGCAGCCTGCTCTTGCGTGTCCACCCACAGTGTTGTTTTTTTTTTTTTATGCTTGACAGTGAACCGTGGGTCACCCACACCACACTCCAACACTCGAAATCACAAGGAAGTAGCGACAATGTCCTCGGTCCGTTCTGCGGCATAAGACAGGTCACAGTGTTCGCTGAAGGCAGAGAGCAGCTGCACAGAGTAGATTACAGGATTCTACCGTTGGGAGTCCATCAGGTGTCACGCGGCTTCAAAACGATCAGTGGGATTCAGTCAACGTCCCTCTAAAGTTCAACATTATCACCTTGATGGATGCAGGATAGACTGGATTGCTGTGCAAACCAAACGGAACCGAAGACTAAAATATGGCCAAATATAAGAAATTGTCTTTAAAAAGCAAAACCTCTTTATAAATGACAGGATCAATTGTCAGCTGCCTCACTAAGTGACTTTCATGCCTTTTACTTCCTTTCATATACTCTTCCTCACACTCACTTCTCAACAACCTTTTGACGTTTTTTCCTCAGGTGCTCGCCAATTTCTACCCACCCCATTGGTGCTTTGTGGTAGAAGCCGTAAAGAGCCAACTCATAAAGCCCCCACAGGACACAACTATCTCAGAAAGTCCACGACGAGACAAGTGTTACTGGGCTGGCAAGCAATCGTCCACAGAGAAACAGAAGTCTGGGCTCAGAACATGAGGAGTAACGTGGAACACTGTAGATATCAGTAAGATTAACACGCCTGTGATGCTAATCAGTCCAAAATCACAATATATAAAAGCACCGCAGTAGGTGGAAAGTGTCCATTTTAATGGGAAGGAACAGTTTCTGCTTGTGTGAGTGCAGAATTAGCTGTTAGCTATTTTACGAGGCCTTGGGGGGGGGGGGGGGGGGGGGGGGGGGGGGGGGGGTTCGTGCAACAGCAGCAGAGATAAACACCACTTTTAATGTCAGACAGATCACACTGTGTGTTTAAAGCGAGTTAATGAACATTGCCTTGATACACTTTTAGTAGAATATATGTAGGGATTGAATAATTTACAGAGTCAAATGAAAAATACTGATGTTATCTATTTTTCTACATGCACATACAGTGTGTATTTGGATAAAAAGTCCAGATGTTTTATACATGCAAATGTTCATACTCAAAGAGGAGAATATGAGCATCAATGCTTCTTGATGTGTAAATATGTAAAATACTATTGATCCTATCGATTTCTGTTCTGTTCATTTATGTACAGCTGCTGTAAATGTGCAAATTTCCCCTTGTGCGATTAATAAAGTATTATATTAACTTCTGCAGCAGTGAGCATCAATTTTTTCCAGTATCGACTGAGGAGCCGTCTGTGATTTCTGTGAAGTGTGACCCACACACAGACATGTGACGGCAAACGTAGTGTTTCTGTCCACTTATAGGGTCAAAATCAACGCTGAATTGCCTCTTTACAAAAATCTATCAAATCTAAAAATGATTTAAAAGGTGCAAAATGCACTAGATGACACATTTTGTACATTACAGAGGATAGACACAGACTGGAGTGCAACCAAAGTTGGTATGGTCCAAATTCTTTTAGCAACTTCCAACAAACATGTTTAGTTTTTTTTATTTTTTGCAGCTTTACAGCATCTTCTCCTCACTGCCGTCAAAATGACCTTCACCATCAGTGGCAGCAACTTGGTTTTCAGACTTGACTTTGTTTTGTTTGACCTTGTATTGATTTATTTATGCTTTGACTCTTTCATCTGAGTTAACCAACCTTTTACCTTTTACCTGCTTTGGCTTCGAGACTCCTCTTCTCCTCCCTGTTGCCACTCTCTTCCCATCCTCTTCATTTCTCTTTGCCACTCTCTTAAAGAATGAGATGATAGTCTTGGTAATTAGCTTGTGAGAGGTGTGAGAGGCCCGATGCAGGCTGGGGGAAGGCGAGAGTGTGCTCCACTACAGGCCGGAGATAATGAAGAGCTGTAGGGTGAGAACCCCTGGGCGCTGGTAACAGTGTGGAGATGAGATGGCTGGTCTGCTGCGGCGAGGAGAGAAGAGGACATGCTTTAATAACAAGCCACCTACTGTACCTGCCACTTCACGGTTGTTCACAGTCTGAGATTTCCCTATACACACACACGCCGTTCCTCCTCATTTCCCAAGTAATCAAGCAGCTTTCATCCAGAGCACAAAAGTCACACGTGCACTTGGTTTGTTTATTTGGCTGCCAAAGCCTGTGACCATCCTATTACATTTCTGTGAAATGCATCATGAAATCTCAGCTACCAGAGAGAATAAGGTTAGGGAAATGAGATTATGGCTTGATTTGGGGTCTATTATGAAGCCACTTTATTAGGTACACCTGTCCTTTTTATCTATTACAGCAGCTCAGCCACAAATTATAATCTTATACGACTACAATTTGGAGCCGCTTTTAAAATTGTGGAAAAAGGTGATTTTTCTAATTCATGGTGGGTAGTGGAGTCATGGTCGAGTTTACAGGTAGGTTGTTCATTCAAAGAATCCTTTCAGCTGCATGATTCAGTGCTGCAGAGAGGTTTCTGTTCACTCAGTCTAGCCCAAGTTCAAATATTGGGGTTTGGCACAAACAGGACTTAAAACCCAAATGTGGTTTTTCATTTTGCTTGCTGTGATGTAAAGCATCTTAAATCAGCTCTAGTTAATTCAGTTAGAGGCTGGTTGGGCAGATTGGGCAGAAGAAGAGGGTCTAGGCATGTGTTGTGTCATGTTTCAGCTGTCAGTTAAAGAAACTGCATCTGTTTTGACTCAAACTATCACGCAAGTCATTATAACATAACAAAATGATTGTTAAAATTACGCCCCCAGCTTGTTTAAAGTAACAGAAGCAACGCTGTTTACTGGTAGATGTTAGGATTGGCTAATCTAACAAATCTAAACATGGTGCAACATTCAAACATGGTAAATCAATCACAAACTTTCACACAGACAGGAATCTAAACAAGAACAAAGCAACTGCACTACAACAAACCTGAACACAAAGCGAGAGCCACACATTAAGCACTGGACAAACCTGAACGTAACATTAATATAATGTTATCATCAGACAGCAAAAGACAAAGGCACAGGGAGGAACTTAAATACAAACTAAACAGGAAATAACCAACAGGTGAAATCAATAACGGACACAAAGGAAGTGAACAAACCAACGAAGAAGAATGGAGAACAAGAGCACCCTCCAGGGGTTGGAGGACCGAACTGTTACAGGAGGATGTTGCGCCACATTAAAATAAGAGCGTGTGCAACATAAATCCTTCCTGGCCTAAAGGACACATGGAATAGTCTACAACCCAAACAACACACAACCACAAGCTTCAAAGATAATCATTTAGAATGACTTATTATCTTGAAAGCATCACGATGAGATGCAACATTAGCTGGAGGTCGTTTTATTACGCCTTCAGTCAACCTTTGTGTACGGTAGCAAAATACCCACTCACACTCCCCCTGCTGCACACCACCCACTCACTGCCAGCATTCAAGACAAGACAATGGCAGCTGCACGAGGCCACTTAAACAGACATAAGCAAACATGACTGTAGCTCCTTCATACTCAGCAAATAAGATCATTAAAACGTCATTTTAATTGAGGAATGATCAGTATGACTACTGGAATATCTGGAGACGATAATACTTCCAATAATAATTTGTTGCATCACAAATGCTGATTAATCTACAGCGAGCAAGCATTTAAGCACAGCAAAGGTTAAAGTTAGATAAAACAGCAGGAGAAGCAGGACGTCAACACCATGTCAACATGTTCCAGACCGAAAAAAAACCCAACCAACTGCAACAGCACCGCAGCAGACCAGACAACTGGGTCTGCAAGCGCGAACATAATGAGCAGAAGTAACAATTCGCTGTCGGCTGCAGCATCACACATAAAAAGGACTACAGTTTGTATTCAGCAGATACTACGTCCCTCCTAACAATGAGTCACTTACTCATCAAGAGCCAAGCCTGCAGAGCGGGTTAAGAGGTTGAGGTTCTGTTTGACTAAACAATTTCACACGTTTGATCTCGGCTGATATCTGGCATTTTCAAACGCCAGATTAAGGATTTCACCACACAGTAGATGATAGCAGCAGACCTGTGAGAGGTCAGGACGAACCATCGCTGTAATGATGCACATCACAGCGTAGAGATGGTTCGATCTGGGCCTGTAATAAAACAGGTTTAATATAGTATAATACTACAATAAAAAGAGACAATAGAAAGTGTATTTTAGATATGAGCTGAATGGAAATAGATGGTCAGTGCTGCGGTCAGATCAGTGGTAAGAACTCAGCCCTACTCTCTGCGCCTCAGAGCACGGCTGCATATCGTTCGAGGAGCAGCTCGGATCTTTTCAAGGAAATATACAGTATATAATAATCTTCTGCAGTACCTCCCTCCCACAAGCTGCCTACTGTTTGACCTGATTTATAGAATATTTGTTTTTGTTTTGCGTGAAGTAATTTGAGCTGCACTGAGCTGAGCTGCTGCATCAGAGGCAGCAGTGAGCACTTTTCAACAGAGGAGGCTGCAGTGACTCACCTGGTTCCACCTCAGTCCTTCCACCACTCTGGCCCACTTTTGTTCCTATTCCTCACCTATTCCTCTGCTTCTTCTCTCACATTGTCGCACACACACCCCTGTCCCCGAATCTCGGTCCCTCCACCTCAATCCTCCACCACTTTCTCTTTATTTGACTTGATTTGTCTGGAGTCTTGTTTTCCTCCAGTCAGAAACATTTTGCATCACTCGCCACAAGGCCTCCCGAGGGAACTTAAAGCAAAATGTTGAAGCAGCCTGTTTGCGCGTGTGCATGTGTGTCCAAACAGGATATAGAGGCACGTGTTGAGTTAAAAAAAAAGTGTATTTTTCATTCTCTGGGCAGTAAAATAACTCATAATGCCCTGGCCTGCAAACAAAGTCACAAACAGAATGGTTCAGAAGCTTAAAACAAAGCAATTTCTTTTTCTGGAAAGCTGACATTTTGGTGATACATGCAGGGTTTTCACTCAGCCTTTTACTGTATGACTAAGATGGAAAATGGAGCTGAATGTCACACTTTCCATCTCCTCCCAACCATGACAGCCATTGTTTCATTGTATTACAATCGATCGCACAGTTGGGGGGCTTCTTCTTTTATTCTCACACTAAGGTCATGAAAGGGCAAATGCAGCCGATGAGAAGATGCACATGAGAAGTTTTTCTACATTAAGCTGCAGGAATCTCAGTAACACTTCTGTGTCACCGACAGGAGCAGGAGGCTTTTCAGTTAGTGCTTTTACTGCCTTTGGTTGCCATTGTCTAAAAAACAAACGCAGCAAATTAATCAGCAGCAGTTCACTTTTCTTTTATGCACAGCAGGATAAACAACGGTTCTTTGCCTTTGCATGTGACCTGGGCTTGGAGAGCCACTCAGGAAGTGCTTGTCCCCATCTGTTCTACTTTGGTAGAATAGATGGTGGAAAGAGAGTAAAAATCACTCCTTGCTATTTTTAGCATTGACCTTTCACTCTAGCTTGAGTTGAATCTATAAAGACGAGGAAGGAGAGACATAAACTAATGTGTGTGTCTTTACAAAATGTGTCAAATGTGCATATCTATGATATCTGCGCTGGACTTTGGGCACTAACCAAATCCGTCTCCGATCCTCCCTCTGCTTCTACGCTCTTCTTTTTATACTTCCCCAGCCCTCCGTCCATCCGTCTCTGCCTCTGAGTCATGTTCCTGGGTTTATACCAAACTGATGGAGGTAACATGAATTTCAACTCCCAACTTCACATGATCTCCAAAGGTAACTCACGCCCACTGAGGCAGCACCACTGACTCCTTGCATATATAGACCTGTGCACAGTCCACAGATTTCTGTCTTGTTCACCGTTGTGTGCTCACTAAAAATTTCACTCGCTCCCAAATGTCCTTAGGGCTGCTTATAAATAAGAACCTGGCTCCTCAAGTGTTAAAAATCCCAAACAGACATATTTGCAGTGTGGTCATGTGTGACTTTTCACTCTCAGTTCGGTGTGATCTAATTCTACCCCCTATAAATAAACCTTCTCTTCCAGTAACTAACAAACTATTAAAATGCACTTTACATTGCTGGAACATAAACACTGAGACCCCACATAAAACCAAGGAATACAGTTCCGACGATGCAGCTCTGCCACAAGGCAAACTATCTGCCATAAAACAGGATCTTCATTCTTATAGGGGCCTGCGTGTCATAACCATAAACAGTCCAGCTGGTTATCCATTCAGAGACTGTGGAACTTTAGTATGGGCTCGGCGCAGCGTGCAGCCAAGTGACTTTAACAGGGCCGGCGATGCCTGGGAGCCCGTCACCTGGATGTGATTGCCTAAGAACCAGGAGACTACCCCCAGTCCCCACGGATGGATTCAGGCGCAGGGAAGGATTGGATGGATTCAAGCTGACATGTGTCGGGCAGATATAGCTGATTTAAGCGACTGAGGAACATTGCAGGTACATCAGTCTCCTGTGATGTTACTCATGAGCGATTCATCTTTTCTTTCAAAGGGTATTTCTAGTGACAGTGGACTTATAATGAAATGCGGTTCAGTCTTTTAGTAAAATAGCTTTTTTGGCTTTTGTGTCATTCGAGTCCAGCTCTTACTCTCTGTATTTTCGGTGCAGACAGCTGATCGACTAATGAAAGGGTAACATAACGAACGACTCAAGCCGCACCGAATGATTTACAGTGACTTTCTGATTTCTTGAACTTTCTCATGGTATTAAGAGCAGGTGACGTTTTTGATCTATTTTAAGGTGTAAAGTTTTATACTTAAGTATATGATAAGTTATGTATCAAGGTCAAGTCTTTGTAGCAAAAACACAAGGTTGATGGCAAATGCTTTAGAAACTACTGACCATCAACTTTATGTTTTGTGTTAATTGGCAAATGTTGACATGTTAACAAGCTAAGATGCTACACAAGCTTTAGCATCATAAACACTAGTGTGTTATTGTTTAGCTCAAAGTATATTCTCACAAAACATGACATTGTCATCTGTGCTTGATTGTAGCCCAGATGGGGGGAGGCCTGTGATGATTAATGCATCTGTCCCACTTGGTATCATACTCCTCCACATGCTACAAGAGTCTGCAGGAGGTTTTCTCGCTGGTTGCCACAGATCCCATCTTGCATGTAGAATAGCTCTGCCATCCCAGATTCTCTGACATTTCTTTTCCTAAAGCTCTAAGCGCATGATTAATTTTTTGCACGGTTGCCAAGATACAAAGAGAGGAGCACCATACAGATGATCTCTTTGTAGCGTAATCTGCCTCTCTTGACCTTGATCAGCCCAGGTGAGTAGCTACTGTGGAGCTGAAAAGTACTGATTCACACTTTTAGAAGCCACAAGCGGAAACAACGTGGCAGGTGAGGAAAGTAAAAAAAAAAAAAACGAAGCTTGGTTTTCCTCTAAAAGTGAAGGATGGGGATGAAGGCAGAGCAGTTCTGGGCGAAACCCAGTTATACTGTCAACCCCCAGCAGTTTGTCACTGTCCGTTTCCCACCAATTGATACAGTGTCTGCAGAGGGCACCTTCTTATCAGAGCCCAACCCTCCCAAGGCTTTCACACAAGCCTTTCAGCTCTTCTATTGCTTGTCATGCTGCCGCTTATCATCCGACATTAATTCATTTCTCAATCACAGAGGACAATTGAAGCATTGTCCTCCAAACTAAACAGTTTTGTTACGTGGGCCAGTTTGCTTGACAGTGTAGATGTGGGTGGTATTTTTGAAATATGCTGTAACTTTGTTTTCTGAAATGAGAGGTTGTGAGAGAAGCGGTCGTGTTTTCTCAGTTATCTAATTCTTATGAGAACACACTGATTGCCTCAATGGCTCATTTGCACCTGCAAATAAACAGCCTCTATTTAAGAATAAGAAAACCTTCATTAGTCCCACAGTGGGGAAACTGCAATGTTTACTTAACATTCTGTATGATAAAAGCTCTTAACACTTAGCCGTCGGGAAACACCTGAGTACAGTAGCACTGATTTGAAGACTCTGTGACAAACGTCCCTGATAACTAGTGGCATCGCTACACACTTTTGAATCTACTGCGTTCTACTGACATCCCTCATCCACAAAACGTAAACAACAGCATAATATGATGCACAGCGAGAGTTTCATTTATGCAGCTATAAGCCAAGTCATTGTGAATCACTTCCACAACTTCAAGGGACTCGCACACAAAACAACCATCAACTGATTCAGCTCAGTCAGGACAGTACAGTGAAACCATGTATAGTATAATGAGTATATATAACTGAATGTGCTGCCTTGTAACAGGTTCATCTCAGTTAAGTCTACGTTGCCATTCTTTCATTTTCTATAAATAAAATATTTATATATTCATATTTGAATCTGTGTTTGGATAGTATTTTACTTTAAGTGACAAAGCTATACTACATTATCCTACTAATGAAACTCAGAGATGCTCCCTACTTTATTCTGCAGGACTAAGCACATGTTCAGGAACACAGACATGAAGGAGGTGACGGTCACACAGAACCACAGTGGGGCTGAGCTTGACACACGGCCCAAAAAAATGTAAAAATAAACAAATAAAAGCTCGAGCCTGAAGCGGAACCAGACTTTGAGATATTTCAACGGGTCTGTCTGCGTTGTCCTTAAAACGTTTGCACATATCAGGTACTTTTACCAAAGGTACCTGTCAACTGAAGGTTTCTGTGAGAAGAATCTGTCTCTTCGGCTCCAGGCAGCTTCCACTCAAAAATATCAGAGGCCGTGCACAAACAGAGTTTAAGTAAGCATGTGTGCTGATCAGTGTGTCACCATGTGTTAATAGATGCCACCATGTTGGGCTGGAGCTTGACCTTTAAGTCCTTTGTAGGTAAAGAGAAGAACTTTTCATTCTTTCCTAGATTTTACTGTATGAGGAGCCAGTGCAGAGAATTTAATATAGGAGTTGAACATAGCTGTTGATAATTCCAGCTTTGACTGCTGCATTGAATTAACTGGAGTCTCAACTCCAACTTAAATACAAGGGGCAGAGAGAAATCCAGCTGATGCAACACTTACACCTAGTGGCAAAGAGGTAAAATGCAACTGAAAAGCCATCAGACCATTGTGTTTCTCTGTCGTGCCTGCACCGTCTGAGCTGCTGCGAGCACCATCTGTCTAGATCAGAATGATGAGTTACACAGGAGCAAGCTGCTGTTTAGCGTCACGTCATCTTTAGCCCCACGGGCAGTGGAAACGGACCAGTGACGCCATCACTGCGCGAACATTCCTGAAGGTTCCTTTTCCTCTAAGTCATCCTTTTTTGACCACAGTCGCCAAACACCAGCTCTGACTAACAACCGCGCCATGTGTTCAATTCAGCTCCACGGTTTTGTATGTTTGCGAGACCTCTCCCCAGAGAAATTAGGGCCGGATCCTTACTTCTAACAACTCTCTTAGTTCTCTCTTCCAGTCCCTGCCGCATCAGCCATTATACATCACTCAGCGTTCAAAACAGCCAAAAGCCTCCGTCACAATGTCTCGTCTCAGCAGGGGTGTTTTTCCTGTCCTGATTACTGACGAGGTTCTGCCGACAGCTGTTTGAAGTTGCTCTGAGGCGAGGACTACTGCTGCTGTGTTTAGGAAAAAACATTTAAAGGACATTAGGCGGCTTGGATCTGACTTCAAGTGGAAACTCAATCAGGGTGTGAAAATGCCGTGCAGCGGAGAAAGACGGGCAGGCGAGCTGTGAGAATCACACTTGTAAATATAATTTGTGGTTGAGGCCGTTGGTGGGAGACGTTTGTTGTTGGCCGGGTTTGCTGAGTCTCAAGTTTAAGATTGTAAACCATCAGCTGAAATATGACAAATATTATGGATACGTTCAGATAAAACAGTCTGGAGCTAACAAACAGGTATTTCTTGATTGGATGAGTTAAGCTGACCGCATTTGTTTTGGACTGAGCTGAGTTGAGCTGAGATAATCTGGCTGGGCCAGAGAAGGACAGACCGGTCTCAAAATGGCTGAGCTGAGTTAAACTGGTACTGGATGAGCCAAAGCCTCTCTGGCCAATGGAACGGAGTCGCTAATGCTAGTTGGCCTGCACGCAGCTGAGATGATGAGATTCACAAAGTGGAGCTCTTTTCACCTCTTCGGCAGGGATGAGCGCACAGGCCAGATGATGTCATTGTCATGGCAACAGTTCTGTTTGAGGTTATAGAATCAAACCTTGTGCTGGTTACAGGAAGCTGCAGCAATCTATCAAAAGTCTAAATTCTTTTTTATAACACCTCAGGGGATGATAAAATCCCACACCTCCCATTTACCCCCACTTTTAAAGCAGGTAACGCTACTCCACAGCCCTCTGATGTGCGTGTGTGTGTGTGTATACTGTATGAACAGTGTGGTGCCTGTGCGAAACCATGCGTGCATTAGCGTGCGTGTCACGACTGTGTGTGTAAGTGTAACAGAGGTGGAGGTAGGAGATTCGGCTCATTACCTTCGCCACCAGCCGGATTCCCCCAGAGCTGGGCTCAAGGCCAGGTGTTGGGGGCCTGGGGGCCGAGGTCCTGGCTGGACAGCTGTCTGAACAAATGCCTGACACATTCATGAGGACTGGTGGCAGATGATAAATCCACATTTCTTCTGCCTCTATTTCCCCTTACATACACAGACACACACATCATTGTCCACACAAAGCTAAGCGCACGCAGACATGCTGTAGCGCACCTGCAAAAGTTGTCCAGTGTCATCGGAACAAAATGTTTTTACAACACGATTCATCACAGACATCGACGTTGTAGTCTTTCGACTCGATTCAGCAGAACGCAACTCAATCTTTCGTTCTTTTTGGTCTTAGTCTTTTGCACAAATTGTGATTGAGCATTACTTGGACACGAAGTCACAGCATCTGCTGCGTTGTAGCTAAACTAAACGGAGAAACAAAGGTACTGAAATTACATCCAAAGCAGATCAGCGCAGCCTAAACTGGATGTGTGGTCACTAAAGATTTGTTCAGACAGGGAATCTGCTGCCAATGGCCAAAGGGGAGCAGTAATCAATTAGGCTCACATGGTATTGTAGTAATTATGTACTCGAATTTACTCCTGCAGGGTGGAGGTGAGGGTCTGGGGGAGGGAGGAAAAGGCAGAGAGGGCAGGAGGAATCATTTCATGCTACTCCAAACCACTTCCATCCATGTATCTCTCAGATCGTATCACATTGTAGCGCCAGCACGCCGATTCAAACTGGCACGAAGGAAACCAGGTCCATATTTCCCCCTAATTGGTCATTTCCAGGGGTAAGCCTTGGTTTAAAAAACCAACTTCCAGGACAAGGCTTTCTTAAACAAGCAGGGGCTTAAGACAGAGGCTACATCTGGGAGGCAGGCGAGCAAGTCGGCAGGCTTTGATTGGGTTTGTCCCAGCAGTAAGTGGACTGATTGCTGGGTAAGCGGCGAGTTACATCAGCTTTTTAGTTTCCTATTTACCTTATGTTAGAAGAGAAAGGTGCATATAGTAGGAGCTTAAAGTAAATGAGGAGACAGACAGCCTGAATACATTTCAACAGCGTCCTTGACTGTGAAACTACATGATTCACTGATGCTACTGATTATAGAGCCAGGGCCCCTTAATGTATAGTCTCATCTGAATAACTCAACATTGTGGAGTATTTTGTAATGGGAAAAACTATGTGTAACTCTTGGCTCGCCACAGTTTACTTCCCTGTCTAAGTATCTGTTGATTACAGATATATATACAACAGGTAGTGTACACGAAGAGTCCGTGCCTTCTCTGGTGCATACCAAGGAAATGGAGGAACCTGGAAATACTTTATCCACACCACGAGAGGGAATCTCAACTATAACCTTGATCCGTACATTTCTGGAGGCCTGATTAAAATCGCAGCTTTGTGTTCACACCTTTTGGTCGGTTTTGCCTGAGGACGCACACACACACACCCACACACACACACACAGACACACATCTCTGCTAGGGCAGCTTGGATCAGCCTGCTAAGCACTGCCAGGATTCAATCATATAACTGGCTATTGGATTTCTCGCTGCAGGTTACTGGTGATGAGCAGATCCACATTTAATAGATTCTAATGTGTAATTCCTGTGTGACCCCTCAGCGCAGGCAAACGTGTGTGTGTCTCTCTCTCTCTCCGGTGAGCGTTTCTGTGTGAACTTTGAGAAGTAGCAGCTTGTGTGTGTGTGTGGTATAATATGAGGCTGCACAGATTTCTGGTAAACCTCAGTGAATTCATGAGCAACAGGTGAATGTGATTTCAGTCTGGTTTCTTGGCACGGGGACACGTTGAGCACTGGGGGGCAGTGTGCTGTAGGGTTGGAGCAGCCCACGCGGCCCATCGCGCTCTGCATGGGTGAGCGGGCCCAACAATAGGCCGACTGTTACAGCGTCAGAGCCGCAGCTCTCCTCACCTCCACCAGCGGAAATCACTGACGGAATTTCTAAGTGCTGAGTGAAGCAGCCTCAGTGCTGTAACACTAAAAATCCATCCACTTCACAGAGTCAAAGCATCGCGCGAAGAAACGAAAGGTTAACCAAACAGGCGTGAGTGTGGAAGTCACACAGGATGAATATCTGCCATTAGTTCTGCGCTAAAGGCCCAACTCGAGCACATAACAAGGCCATCTCTGGTAGCTTAGTGTAATAAAGACAATAAAATGTAGAACTGTGTACATGTCAAGCTTGTACGTGTGCTCATGTGGCTTCTTCTGGGTGCTGCTCTACTGTAATAACATCGGCAGGTGGCCCAGCTGGCCTTTTACCCACCCCGTCCCTTCTGCCTTCCTCCCACGGCTCCACCGCAATGGAAAGCAGGTGTCCGACCCTGGTCTGGGGACAGAATTGAATTAATGTGCAAAAACAAATTACTCCATCAGCAGCGTCTAGAGCGGCCGCAGTGACAGGCCTGCAGTCTCGTACAGCCCACAGCCGAACGCACTGTCACCCGAAACTTGGCCGACCGGCCTCGTACCCACACCTATTACGGGAGGATCCATGGGAAAACAACAGCCGGGGCCAAAGGTGACAACGAGAAAGGAAGAAAAAGAGGAGAGCAGGAAGGTTACAGAGGACAAAGCCATATTCTTGGAATTACCTAGAGATCTCATTTAGCCCGTAACTGCCTGTTTGTCTGTGGTGCACATCCAAAAAAAGAGTGTGCTAGTCCCCTCGATCTGCGAGGCTTTGAGGAAATGTTTTGTCTAATTGGAAGCGACAGTAGTCAATACAGTCGGAATCCCACCCTTAAATGACATGCCCAACTCTAATACTGTCTCCAATTTCAGGATTACCCTGATAATAACCGAGGCAGCCATTTCCAACATACACACGTGCACGCATAGACAGGCTCGCAATACACACACGCAGCTCTGGCGTTGACTTGCAGCAGGGCACAGAGACTAAATGTCTGAAACCATTAAGTGCATTGCTTCCAATGAGGCTATCTTGGCAGGGCGTTCATGAGAACCATCTAGAGGAGCTGTAAAAATGACAAAGTCAATATCAAAGATGACTGCAATTACTGGCTTTCAGGGCCCCGAGGAGTCATTGGCCTCTCGGAGAAGTTTTTCTCTGCGTGTCCTGTGAACATCTCTTTATCAGGCTGTTTATCGGGGGGGGTCTTCCAGTGCTTTGTGATTGAACTTCAACTTTGCGCAAAGTCCTTTTAATCAGAACTTATCAAAATAAAATGTCGGCCACATTTTGGCATTTTTGTAATCCTGTGTCATCATCCTTTAAGCACGCAGCCGAAGTCTGCGCTCCCCCACGCTCAGTCCCATTCACATAAATAGGGTGCTATCAGCAGCAGCATCTAGAATGCAGGATGGCTATATTTACAAATGTTTCCCGCTGGTTTCCAGGCAACTAAGGGCTTTCCCCCCATGACGAAAGCCAAGCTTCCATCAGTGCCCCGCTGCTATCCTTTCTTGCTCTAATTCACCCCCACCATCACCGCAGCTACTACTAACCCCTGGTAATCATATCATCATTGTACATTTCCCAATAAACAGAGCAGCTGACCAGAGCTGACATCCCTGAGACTCCATTGTCTCCGCGTGTCCCCTGACACTTTTCTACCATTTGCTTTGTAACAACCCCACAGCCTTTGCTGCTAGAACACAGTCTCAACTTTCTGTCACATCAAATTCCAGCCAGGGGTGGATAGGAGTTGGTGGGGGGGGGGGCTGGGGTGGTTGATGGGTTCAGACGGAGGTCACTATATCCCATAGTGCTCAAGCCAGCAGCCAAACTTTGATATTAGAGATTAAGCTCCCGTCGGGCTGGCACAACATGGTGAGGCGAGGCGGCCCCGTAATTTCAGGCTCCTAATTTGTGAAAAAATGTGAGGAATGACATCAGCAGCTATCAAAACAAGAAAGGGAGCAGGGAGGGGGTGTCCTGGGGATTCTCTCCAGCCAACAGTGGCTGATTAAGTCAGGGTGCGGTGGTGATGATCTTTAATGGTGTGGCCTATCTGTGCTGCAGTCTGGCACGGGGGTTAGAGGGGATCAGATGAAGGACGAACACGCATCTGATGTTGGAAAAGTGGGCCCTACATGTGGGGGACACCAGCCAGGTGAAGTGAGGAGCAAGGCGTTATCAGCGCTGATAGCACTATCTGGGAGGAAGCCAGGAGCACGCTGACTTTGTGATGTATAGGTGCTGGGAAGGTTGGAGGGTTATGAGGAGAGGGCCGACCACTGTGTTACGTACAGGCCTGGCTGCATTACAGCATCTAAACGAATCCGGATTTTAAAATACACGACGGGCCGGGCGATCGTTCATAACGCCTGCTCGGCTGAGTTGAGACGAGGAAAGGCTCCGTCTGGATGAGTTGACATCAACAAGGAGAGGACATGAAGTGTGGAGGTGACTTTCCTTTAAGTAAAACACACACGGCTTTACTTTACAACCTACATGGATTTATTAAAGCCTGTTTTTTTCCAGATACAGCAGCATTTATCACCGTACAGAAGGACAAACTCTAAATCACTCCTGCAGAAGCTGCCAGCATTTGTTTCCATGAATACCTCACCTTTTCAGATGTGTCACTGAAATTGGCAGTTGCTTTCCTAACGCGAGCTTAGACTTGATATACCACCACGCTACCATCTCGCTCTATCGGTGGCGCTCCTACTTTCTCTGATCGCTAAATTTATAACCTCCCCGCGAGGTCGTTGCGGGGTTAAACGTTTGGCATTCCCTGCAGTGATGAAGTGGCAGGAATGAAAGAGAGGGGGTGGTGAAGGCAGAGAAAAAGGATTGAGTTGTAGGTTGGGGGAGTGGGGAAGAAGAAAGCAGCGTGAAGGAGAAGGAGAGATAACAAGTGGGAGAGAAGTGCTGATGGCTGGAGGTCAAATGCCTGAAAGTGGGAGTCAATAAAATGGAGGCCCACCTTAAAAATGTGATAAGAAATTGCCTTAAGTGTGGGTTATATATCAAAACACTAGCACTCGTCGTAGCTGACAGTGTTTTGACCATTGATGGAAGTTTTACCCTCTCATGGCAGGTGTTCGCTGCTCGAGCAAGTGCAGAGTTTATTTAATCCCCAAAAATGTGGCTAATGTTCAGCTTCTGCAACTAAGTGCCTCGTATCCTCGCAGGCTCTGAAGAACGAGCGCGCGTCTGCTAAACAAGGCAACGCAACATTAGAACTGCACGGCCCATTTTTCACATTTTGCATTTATTGTTTGTTAATGACGTTCTCAACTTCAGCGCGACTCTGCCAATCTGCGAGCTGCGCCTTATCTGGAGCCGGACTAAAAGTCAACACACGTCTACTGTGCAGAGGGGAACGGGGGCGCAAGTGTTTGCCTTTCATTTCGAAACCCCTCTGAAATCACTCTAATCACTGACTTACATCAAAACATTCAGGGGTCTGGCTTAATTAGCCAAAATCAACAGGGGCTAAACTGCATTTCTGCGCTGCGCACAGTGGAATTCACATTCCTCGTCAGGCAGAGAAATTCAAACATCAACAAAACATCACACAAACTGTCGGAGCAAATCAGCGTCCCCCGCTCGCTCTTTTGCTTGGATTCGTTCCCTTTATTTCATATTCGTCAAAAAAAAACACCACAATTAATTTCTTGGGTTTAATCATCCTCATCAGCAAATGCTCAGAGCTGGATTCTGTTGGCGGAGCCGTTCCCACAGTATAAACAAAGGCTTTACAGTAGTTGGGGAGCTGCACCGTGCTTATCATCACCGTGACTTACACAAGCCCCCTTCAGCACACTCATTTGCATGTGACTTTATTAAAAGGCAACTTTTTCCAATGACAGCATTGATTTGGTTTTCCGCTTCTGGCACAGGGACTGAAAAGCTACGCTGAAGGAATTAGGCACCTTTGCAGTGAGATCGCTAGCTTTTCTGTGGCCTGCATACGTCACTCTTTGACAGATGTCCACTACTAGTTAGCTGTATTTGCTCAGGATGCATCAGGCGGAGGAACAATAGGGTCTCTGTCATGTGTCATCCGAACACATCATCAATAAAGGTGACTGACGGTGCTATCAGACTGTATTTATTACTGTCACCTCTTTCAATCCTTACGTGCACCACCCACATGCAGCCAGCTCGGGCATACTCTCACACATCCTCCCACACACGCAGAAGAACAAGACAGATTACACGTCTGCAACGCTCTGCTCCATTCACACACGGATACGTGACCTGGTTCACGTTCGTGCCCCCCCCCCCCCCCCCCCCCCCCCGCCGCCCCCCTCACATTCCAGAAGCGTTCGCCAAGTTATCAAACGCGTCAACCTGCAGCTAGGGTGCGAGGATGACACGCTAAATGGCTAAAAAGAAAAATAGAAGAAAAGTTGGGACCCACACACACTCTCAAAATAGAGAATATGGACTCTCAGTGCCTGAGGATCCAGACAAATAAACACCTCTCATCGCTCCGTCTCTATCGCACTGTAAGTCTGGTGAGCAAAATTTAACGGGGGGTTTGTGTTTAAGGTTGTGCATGTGTGTAATGAGGGGGGGAGGGGTTAGTCTAATATTTCCACTGTGACTTAGATCCAGGAAACTGCTCCATCTGCTACCAATGTAGCCACTTCCATGAAATTTCCTCCCACAAAACGGCATCACAGAAACCCCATAACTTCTGAGTCTTTATCTTCGGCCTGCTTAAAGCCGCTCTGGACGCAGGAGGCATGTCCCCCTCCACAGCGCTGTTCCGACATCAGTCTGATCAGTCTGCTCACTGTATCCTAACATGGACTGTGTAAAAGAAGTCATTTGACAGGGCATGACCTTGACTTTAGTCTAGACAGCCTCTACATGACCCATTTCTCAAGTTCTGGGTGAAAAGCAGTTCACTCATTTCGAGGATAGTTTCTCATCCCGAGGCTCTGAGACCAATCTGCCCACTCTGTCGCAAAACGTTTTTGGTTCCGCTGCATAGAAGGGTAAAAGGGGAAAGATGAGATGAAGACTGACAAATAAACACAAATTCGCAGACGCCACACAAACGCCACACAAACGCCAGACAAACCCCACCCCTTGCCCTTCTAATATTTGTACACCACCCCAGTGGAAAGAAAAACAGGCCGAGGGTGAGGTCCAGTTGGTGTAGATGGCTTCGGGAGGGTTACGCAGCTTGGTAACTGTAGAGCACCAGCACCACCTCCTCACATCTGCAGACTGTTAGAACAGAAAGGAAATTGAGAGGAAGTGGAGACAAGGAGACAAGGCAGAGGACAAGACAAAGTGAGCGCTTATAAAGCACACCTAGGATTGACCACTGTGCCGCTTGAGCTTCTAGCACTGAGCATTTAGGAGAAAAAAAATATGTGATTGCATCTAACTCACATTTTCACTTGCTGCATGAAATACAAGATATATGTATCACATGTTGAACTTGATCTCCTTGACTGCTGCCTTTGACCCAGTAGTAGCCTCTAACTCCGACCCAGACAACTCCAAAGAATGTCACCAATGTGTGTGTGTGTGTGTGTGTGTGTGTGTGTGAGGGTGGTGGTGCTGGATCTTGGATAGATGGATGACTGCATGCTTGAGACCAAAATAGCAGAGCCGTTTAAACAAGTTAACTAATCAGCGCTCATTATAGATGATGTCTAGCCAGAACACAAACAGAGGCTCAGTGAAGGCTCAGGGTGAACTGACCCTGTGCCACAGCACAGTGTCGGAGGCTGTGGGCTGAGTCAAACTTACTGCAGGCTGTCGTTTTAAAATGTGTAAAATAATAGCTCAATAATACAGTAAGGAAACACTGGAGGTGCAAGTGTAACAACAGATGCTCACTGATGTCATCCACAAAGACATCTCTCATATTGTCACGCTCTTAAAATAATGATCGTATCTTCTAGTTTTTCGAAAAACTGAAAAAATGAATCAGATGTACAGAAAATACTGTCAAAAAATGACTTATTTTAAGAACGTGGTGATATGTAACGTTTGTGTATTAACTTTGGGGCAGTTTATGACCAAACATGTCGATTTTTTATGCTAAGCTGAATTCATATACTCAATATTACAGTATGAAGGCCATAAATGCTAAGATCTGAACCAAAGCCTTGAATCTAACACGAGACTAGTTGCGCATGTCCTATGGAGTAATTTAGCTTGTGATTTTTTTTTTTTATTCAACAGAATAGTTTTGTTTTGCATTTAACAAACAGTGAGCTTTTTTGAGGGGCAGTGGCAGCTCTGCATGTACTACCCTTTGAGCCCCATAGCACTGTTCATCTTATCTTCAAAGATAATAAGAGCTTTCCAAACAAAGTTGGAAGCCAGCTATCACGACCCTGGGAAAGATTAAAAGAAAAAAATCATAACTAATGCCTTCATTATGAAGCAGACTGCGGCTTCCAGAAGGCTAAGAATGGCACCAATAAACGTCACCTTTGTCCTGGGCAGTCACGGCAGTGTCCCTGATGACACGGGCGGAGATGAGCGAGGGAAGGGGAGAGCGTACGACATACAGCAGCAGCACATGCATCTGTACAGCAACGAATGCAGCATGAAAGTCATTTTCAAAGTTCAGTTTTTATTTATGGTTGGTTTTGGAGTAATAAATGCAGGATGGGTGATGATGAGCGCAGCAGAAATGAATAACTGTCTCCTGTTATAACAGTCATTGACATTCAAGGGATTAGCGAGCGGCTGTTTATTGACGTGACAACCCGTCCTTATCACAATCGCAATCACTATTATACAGCTTCAGCAGCATCGCAGAGTAGTTCAGCAGGTGCATTTTATATTCAGAGCCGTGTTTGTCCACCACTCCATTTGCTTGCAGACTTAATGCATCTCTAATGGACCTGTTTGCTGTTCTGTCATCAGTAACGGGCCATCGGGTCCAGAGGCTGCGTACTAGATGGTGACAGTGATAGGCCACGGTCAACACTCTGATATCACTATCTTATCACACTCATCTGCTCATGCTGAGGATCTGCTGCACTGATCTACCAAACAATCAGGTCATCTTTATGCGTCCAACCGGTGCCCTTTGAAAAGTCCTTACGACAGTCATCTTGCCATGAGCTGATGAGGTCATTGCACCCTTGTCTGAAGCAAAAAAAAAAAAAAAAATGAAAGTCCATATTCATCACGGTCTCATATCCAGTGAAAACACGAATACATCAACCACCCGTGTGTATACATGCGCATGTACGAGCGGATATAAGCGGACGTACAGGAGATCCACAAACACATGCAGGGAAGTATATGATGGTACAGGACGCATATGGTGCGTGAGTGGAGAAGAGTCAACAGAGTGCAGACAGGGAAGGTAAACGCTTGGCTCCAGTCTGGAGGAGAAGCTGTTTGGATGTTATAAACTTCACCAACATAAAAGTATACACACAGAGCCACTCTCTGGCAGGAAGGACGCATACATTATGTCTCTGATGACACAGTGCAGCAACAAAAACATCTGTGATAGAATAACAAGGTTAAGTGCATGTATTTTTAATCAAACATATGAAACAACTGAATAGGTTATTATGTACTTTTTAAAATATGGGGTTGTTGAAGAAATGCCCTCATCACAACATTAATTTAAAAATTAAATAAATATGGCAGTAATTCTGCTCATGGGTATCAGTGCAGTGCTGTGTGTGTGTATCTGGGAGCATTACGATCCTTTCAATTAGGGTTCAGCACTAATAAAGCAATAAACCAGGGAGGGGAACCAGATAAGGACTCGACTTCATAAGATAATAAGACTAATGTGAGAGGCTCTCAATCAGGAAGCCGGGCTGAAAAACGAGGTTCGAAGAGGTAAACCGACAGTAGCTCTGATAGCGGCACCCTTTTGCAGGTTTGTTTGTTTTTAGGCGCGCTCACCATTAGAGGGCACCACTGGCATTGTTTGTAGACAGTAGGTGTCAATAACAAAGAGTGATACGCAGCAGTAAACACTGAGAACAGGGGACAAAGTCTGTCCGGTTGGTTTTCCCGTGTTGCCAAAACAAAATGAAGCCGCGGCAGAAAACCCCACACAGCTGACTGACAACACCGACGCCCATGCGTTGCCTCATGCTGCTCCTCAACCTGCACAGGCCGCACAGTTATTATCTGAATGAACTGTGCTTGTGGAGAACTAAAGCCAATGTGTGATAAAATGATGCTGACACACTGAAGGTGTTCAGGATCTTTTTTTCTGCATTTGTTCACAGCTGATCTTGATAAAATGCCTCTATTGTTTTCTTTCTGGTGCCTCCAAGCTGTTTGTGTAGCCACAGAATTTCTGGGGTTGCCTGAGGTTAATAAAACGTTTTTTGGGGAAGTGTTTTTCACATATTGTAGTAATTTTGACTGCAAGGCCCAGATGGTGCTCTAGTTTATTATTAAACCAAATTAATTTTCCACTCGTGAGCTAACAGGCTAGGAGGCCATTCCCAGTCCAGCCATGACAGGTTGCGGTATGTTCAACGGGATTAGTCCTGGCATTTCATCATGCAGACTTATGCCTTACATAAAGAGACACTGACGTGGATTCACTCTGACAAATGTGCACATATAAAATAAAAATATTCACAATGTGTCCAGCTTCGTGTCCAAACCTATAATCAAATATCCTGTCTTAAAAAAGGTAGCACAGACATCTGGTTTAATGATGTTTACTGTCACTGTAAATATCTATAACCAGCGAAAAATGCAAAGCATCGGAGCTGAATTGCTCTTTAAATGTCCTGTGGTTGGCTTGAACATACACTGCAAATTATCCTACAGATGTCTCACTAAATATATGGTCAAATGTGCACATGTCTCCTGAACTGGCAAACAGGTGAGGGCTGGCAGCACTTACGTATGATGTAACAGCACAAATATGCTCTCGCCCTGACAACATCATCAGCTCAGTGTTGAAATACGCAGTCTCTGCCCTTGTGTGTGCGCTTCAAACAAAAACCTTGAGTACGAGAGGAAGCGAAGTCACAACATTTTAAGATAAGAGTCAGTGTATAATGTACAGAGCCAAGGAGAAGCGAAAGGCGTCCAGCTTCCCCGCACGTAGCCTTTCGCCGAAAGGCTTAGCTCTGCCTGAAACTCATCTTGGGCTTTATTATGAGCAAAGGTCTGCTGCAGCTGGCACTGAGATGTTAAATAATTTTATCTACCATCAGCTATAAATATTTGACAGAACAGGGAGGGAGCAGGAGATGAAGAGAGAGGAAGAGGCAGGAAGGAGGAGGACAGGCAGGGGGGAAAGGGGGGGGGGCAGTGACAACTGCGCTTTCGAGATTTCCAACAAATTAAAAGTCAGAGCGGAGGATTTGCTGGTCTCGACAAAGCAGGAACTGATTAAGAAGCACTTTATAGACACGTTGCTGGCTCTTGCCTGTCCAGTCGAACTTGCAGCATGGCACGGATTGCACTTCCTATACACCCTATGTTCCTCATCACGAGCTCATTCTTCTGTATGGAAACACAGGTGGTACCACAAATAAACACTATAAAACCATCTGGACGGCTTTTATATTTGTACGGCGCTCTCATAACACTCTTAATCAAAGGAAACATCCTCCAAAACACATTTCAGGTGGTCCATGTGAACGTGTGTGTGTGGGTGGTGAGGGGGTTGGAGGGGGTCAGTCCGTCCTTTCATCCCGCTACGTGACTTGGTTTTTCTTCGTTGTACATTACCTACTGACTGTCCACCTCACGGACCAGCCTGTCACACAAAAGGGGAAGATTATAGGAAGAGTGGAAAAACAAAACTAATTACTGAAGGTATTTCAGCCAGCCAACGCTGCTTAAAATGTAATTACATGGGTTTAGAGATCTGGCTGAGGCTGGGGTGGCTGCAAAGCTCACACTGGCAGACTTGTTCCCGGTGTAAACTCCGAGCGCTTCTAAAAATGAGAGCACGACATACACTAAAGGTTAGCGCCATGTCAGACAGAGCACAAAAGAAGTCAAGGCTCCCTGAGCTTGAGCGCTGAAGTTAGACTTTTTCTTTCAACGAGAACCATAACTCCACATAAAACTGTTGATACGACCCCCTCCAATAAACAAGTAACAGCTGTTAAACGTAGCTTAGCGTGGAAAGTGCAAACAGGGAAATCATCCTGGCCCCAATCAACAAGCAACATCTTCTTACCAATGTTATTAACATTTTGTTTGTTCTGCAAAAGACACAGATCCCCGGGTCTTAGAGGTTTACAGGTTTTTGCATCATTACTGTCGGAACTATAAAAGCCCTTAAACCAACAAATGTTCTTGATGAAGGCTAATGAAATTCTTCACATCTTTAAAATCTTTTTGCAACACCACAACACAGGTAGCGACATTTTACAAGGACATCTTGTCGTTTAATTACCAATTAACTACTGTAAACTGTTATCTTTGGGTGGATGCACCTTTGAACGCTATCGTAGGTGAAGAGACGCACACAAAGGGTGGTAAAGCCATAAAATAAGGGTAGCTATTTGGCAAAAGGAAGATAGCAGTTTGCACAAGGCAGAGGTGAAGGCTGCGCAGAGAAAGAGCTGATAAGCGCAGCTCATCTCTCCCCAGATCCACTGGCAGTTAGAAAAGACCACATAGTTATGTGTGGCAGCGTATTGTATTTGTAACGGATAAAATGTAGCGGGTGGTGAGAATCAGCGCTTTAAATCATAGGCGCCATCATTTTTGCCCTGTCAACTGGTGAAAAGTTATGTTGAATTAAGGGAACTGGAGTGGACTAATCCCCATTTTTCTTCGTTATCTATTGGAAAATATGCAAGGAGAAAAAAAAGAAAATCAACAAACGAATGAGGGAGTTTGGAACAAACTAATCCTTGTTGATCAGTGCTTCCAAACACCTGTATCCTACTTTAATTTATTCATGTGTAGGAGTAAAAGAGCCAAACATTTCACAAGAGCATCCAACTCAGCCAAAGCCTTAACCTCCTTTTCGAGAGGAGGCCCTGCTTATGCAATATGACAGTAAAATTCCAACCATAAACTACTGTTTATGCCCCTGCTATAAAATAAAGGTGTGTTTCCTCTGCCCAGTTTACTGCCTGTCCTCTGTAGTCCTTCCATCTTCTTATAAATCACTGTCTGTAAAACCAATCGAACGCAAATGTTTGGGAATTAAAAGCAAACACGAGCCACTGTGCTTTCTGCAAATGCCAACTTAATTGCACTGTTAAACTGAGGAACAACTGTATGAGCTATTGTAAATTCCTCTAAATCACAGGTGGGTTGAATATGAATCAGTTTCAAAACATTATACTCTTACGCACAATAAAAATATCTTTCTGTCAGTGTGCGTCAAGAGTGTCAATCAGCAGCTCGTCCGCAGAACCTCTGCATCTCCTCCAACTTGGCAACCTGTGTTTCGCCTCAGATTCAACAGGAGACTAGAAGAAGAAAGGATGCTGGCAGTTATTAGAAGTGACAAAGAAGCGAGTCATTCTCTCAGTCAGCCCGTGTCTCCAGTGTGATGACAATGTGCTTAGAGAAGCTGCTCCAACAGCAACAGAAATGAGCACTAAAAGTGTCCCGGTGCTGTTAGAAAAGCATTCAGAACCTGTGTAAATATGCCAAGTCTCCGCTGACTACCTCAGCAGAGCAGAACGGGACTTCCTCCTGGAGAAAGTAGATGCCGTTTAAACGAACATGAAACATACAGGCTGGGGACTGGGAGGTGATTTAATACAGCTAACATTTAGAACAACAAAGCACAGACAAAGCAGCCACTTGGACCGTGCTTCAAAGACCAGTGTGTTAAACACTTGCAGAAAGACATTCTTTGGACTCGTGATCATTCGACAAAGCGGGAAAGAAGAATTAGGGAGGAAGCCGAGGAGGAGGCGGGCAGGGAAAGACGAAGAGGAAGCTTAACACACAAAACTGTCAACTTGGAGATACCGCAGCAACATGAAAGGGACGGAGGACCCGCTGTCCGGCTTCACTCTAATCTGCCAGGTTCATCTCCTCGGCCTGTCGTCCTCGCGTCTTCCTCTCGGTTGAGTCGCCCGCAGATACGTTTTGCCGTTCGAATTAGGGCTAATTCAACGCAGGTCATCTGGTGTCTTGTGGCTCTGAGTGACCTGATGCGCGGAGCAGAAGTGCTGACTCAGCAGTGGGACAGGGCTTATCTGCAGCCAGAAGTCCACTCTGTCTCCAATCAGGTGGATCAATTCAGTTCCTGCATTAAATCTAAAACTCTGGCAGCCCGTTTGTGGGCCTGCTGGATCAGGGCTACTGGCACCGAGATCTAAGAGCCTGTACACAATATAATTTGAAATAATAAACTTCCTCTAAAGTATCAGTTCTGTAAGTCGGAGCCAGTTTAGCATGTGGTTTAAGGAGGCTTTTGTTTAAGAAATTAATGGCAGATTGTTAGGGACACGTCATTATTAAAAGCAGATCAAACATATCTGCCGTTGTGTTTGGATTGTGCTCGATTACAGTCGCACCTTGCACAACAGAGGGCACCGGCTGGATTTTCTCTGATTGCGTTACACATAGAAGGGGAATCACCGCGTTAAAAAAACAAAAACCTCACCGTGACTGGAGGTTGGACATTATCCTCTGGGGTCAACAACAAGGATATAAAAAAAACAACACAAAAATAAGGCAAGATTTAAAAAAAAAAAAGAGTCGCAACATCCAGTTTGTGTGTTTGTGTGTGTGTGTGTGTGTGGAGGGGACGTGGAGGCGTTGTTTGATCTTTTTTTGATGGAAGCTTTATTTGGACTTAAGGGCAGAACACAAGACATTTTGTCCTATCTTCCAGTAATCAACCTTTGTTAAACGCTACTGCGGCAAGAACAGTGTGTTTTCCCTTCTAATTATTTTACCAGCCCCACTTGCTTACTCTCCGAGTGATTAATCAAAGTTAAGAAAAGCCAACCATCAAGTGGGGCATGTTTCACATTTCCTCCCGCTGGTGGAGGATCTGTCTAGGGCCTGGCTGCCTGGCCTTATTACAAGTTAATTGAAACCTTGTTTAGAAATACCAAGGTCAACATTTTCAGCCATGTTATCCCAATTAGTCTGCAATGAATCTCTTTAAACAGGGGGTATTGAGTGGCCGACCTGATGTGCTACTTGAATTCCCGGCGGGACACCCACATGTAGGGCCTGGGAATGCGAGAGGGTGACTGGAGGGGAGAGAGGGGAGAGAGGGGAAGGGGGGGAGAGAGAGAGAGTGCTGGGTACTATCATTGGCCTGTGTCTCCATTTCCACTCTGACTAATTATTACACGAATTATAATCAGGCTTTCCTTTACATCTTGAACCAATATCGGACAGTTACCACGCTGCAACTGTGTTTATGTTAATTGCGGTGTTAATTGTCATATCAGTTAAATCCCATTATACAGTAGGGACACATTAAAACCACATCATCTCCCTGTCAGTGCAGTGTTTTGATGGATTCGGCCGAAACTGGCAAACAAATTTAAAAAAGCCCAACAATCAATAACCACTGCAATCAATGTTCCCATGAAAAGGAACATTTTAGTTACCCAGGACATTTGTTTAAGTAACCGCAGCGCAAGAAAGGCAAACATGTGCCAGCGAGGCTGTCATGCAAGATTTCATTCTAACCATAGGCATTATCAGCTGATTTCACTGATTAGAGCGAACCAAAGAAGAGAAGCAAATTATTGAGATCAGCTGGTCGAAATGAAAACCAGCACACTCGCATCCTTCATGGCACTTGGCACAGGCTCGTGCATCCTTGTAAAAATGGTTTCCATGTTGTTGTGACGAGCGGCGCGTTACTTGCGTCGATGGTTGCTAGCGTATGGCTAAATGATCCTGCATATTAATCACGCACGACTTTTGACGATCATGTACGAAAAAAGAGATTTATCTGACATATGTAACATTAAATAGAGAAAGAATAAAGTATTTTTTTCACTAAGCACAACTGAGGCGATAAGTATGGTGTTTGCTTTTAAACAAAGTATTTTAGCTGATGAAGGCATAAGATGAAAACAAACCTGCCATTAATTTCTCCTAAGAGGCCATAAATGTCAGAAACAAATTTTAGGACAAGTCATTTCAAACATGTCAAGACACAGAGCTGAAAACCACTAATGTCAACATTGTGGTGGCAGTAAAGTCAGTCACGTTGAACCAGTCGTGAACTGACCAATTGATCCTGCCACAGGTGCATGTTTAATGTAAAGTTATCTGAATTCAGCGTGATCTGATAACTCAGCACGAGTTGCCAATGTTTGCATTGCTGAACAGTTAAATGAAGGAAAGAGGCCTCGATGTCAACAAATTAAGGCAGATGGCCAGGGAATAAACAGCAGATGTCTCGATGACATTATTGCTATGTGTTACTAAAGTGTTGAAGTATAAAACAAAGTATTTGTTTCTTGTGAAGTCTTATGAAGTCAGTCACATTCCTGCATTGATGAATCCTAGCAGGGCCTGTGCTCGTATGCTGTAAGGACATGGAGCGCACACACTGGATGATTACAGCCCTCAGAACAAGTTGCTGCATCTGGAAAGAAACGATGCAGTCATTTCTTAAAAATATCAAGCAGATTCCTTTAGACATTTTCATCTGATTGTACTCCAAGCAAGAGATGCTGTTTGATTTCTATTTACAGTCACGTACCATGTTACTGGTGCTGGAGTATCTAGGAAAGGAGAAAAAAAAAAAAGCTCTGCTGTACACGTTGCACAGCGGAGATATAAAAACCTCTTCGGTGTTTATTTCTGTTTTGATGCTTTTGTACGTCAAGAATTCACAAATTAAAACGTGTAACCACAGTGAAACGTTATTTAGACTTTTCACCCGAAACCTACACCAATTTTTTTTTTTAAATTAAACAAATCATTACCCTTGATGTGCAGATGACTTAATTTGTTCGAGCTATAATAAATGGATTATATAGGGTGGTGTTGTGAAGACAAATGGCTATGAGCGCAGTGAACTATACCACTTCTATATTATTGATGTTAACTTTCTGAGAGAAAATATTTTTCCTGTAATTCTCCTTCAATTGAGCGAAGCCAGAAGCTTCCATCACAGATGAGAGAGTGCAGATTGAACCAGAGCCCTGCATGAAGGCTGCTTATGTAAATACGGCGCAGGGTGTAGGATGGACCATTCCAGGAGCAATCAATATCAATAACTCTGTGATGTGAGTGATCGCATGGAGCTAAAACGAAGCGTCGATGGGAAGATCCCTGCTGTGGATTCACGGCTTTCAACAGCACGAGCAGACAGCGCCATTACGATGCATTTAACTCAGCTATGTTGAGCTCCGCGGCTTTTCCTTTTCACTGAATTTCCACTCCAAATACACAGATCACCGAGCAAGGTTAAGAAAGCAGGGCCTGTGTATTTTGGCAGGTGGAATATATTCTGAAAGAGCAACAAATCTGCTATATTTAGTTTTTGATGGCCGATGGAACAGTGGAACAGAAGGAAGCAAGGCCTGTGTCATAAACTCCGGGACCTAAGGAGGGAAGGACAAAGTAAAACATGACAGAGATGATACAGGAGATCCAAGCCATATGTTTGCATCAATGCCAGCAGAGATAACGGCTAAGCTCATCTTACAAATAAATTATAACGCTGCACGAATGAAAGTTTCAACATGAAGTCGCTGGAGTAGAGTCTCAGAGGGCTGAAGCCCTTCAGATGCAGTATATCATTCATATCGCCACTGAGGGCCATGCGGCCCGTCCCAGCCTCCAGCCAGACAGTGACAGAATCAGGGTTGACATCTCACTTTCCAGCACGCGGCGCAGGCCGTTCGGCAGATTTACGGCCGAGCATCGAAGCAGCAGCTGGCCGTGCCGCACAAGAGGGAAGCTAATCTTGTTTACATTCAATCTGCTATTTCCTCCCCTCTGAAACCTTGAGAGAGCAAAGTCATGTAATAGTTGTATTAAATAAGTGTAACAGAAATGGGCCTACTGGCAGCATGCAGCGAGAGGCTTTCATGGCCCGGCCAACACGGCCTGTGGCAAAAAAATGCAATCGATACGCCCGATATTCTAGCACATACTCTTGAATAACAATAACCCACACTTAGACCTACACCACAAGTCCTCCAGCTGCTCCAGAGAAAATACGGGAGCCTACTTTATGTGTCCGTGTCGATTGGAGTCTGGGTGGCGAATATGATGAAATGTAACATTTGTTTATGTGCGCATGCCTGTAAATGTCAGCATGTCTATCCTAATATTAGGTGAAGAAAGCATAATACCATAATCATGTCACCTTTCACGGCACGAGCAGGATACAAGGAGACCCCTGGTGAGTGACAACGTGTGATTCTAGTAATACGAAGATGAGGGGCACTCAACTCCAAGAGCATGAGTACTGTCAGAATAAAGCCTCACGAGTAATATTACCATGAATACATATATATTTATGTAAATATATTCATTTAACCTTATTAGAAAATTTGAATTTGATTCGGTTTGGGAGATGTTGCAGTAGAAACATAATCTTACCTGAAGCCTTACAAAATAAACCAATTAGCTTAAGCCAAACTTCTTATGGTTATAGATGCATCAATGACCGAACGGTAACAATTTGCACAACATTAGGGGTTGAACTCAATTAAATCACCTTTCTGTCACTATAAACAGTGAACACGTGTTGTTTAAATACACGTAAAACTGCACAAGTGATAAGTGCATTAAACTGAAGCCTGCCTCAGCTCAGAAAGCTGAATTAGCTGTCAGCTCCAGGTGTCTGCTCAGGGCTCTGAATACTAATACAAACATAGTGCAAAGACAGTTCACACTGTTATTGTACGTCCAAAGCAAAGGCCAAATAGTACTAGTTGGCAACAGACATGTCTTTCAAAAGTATTATTCTTTTAAGAATATAATACAAAGATGTGGTTTGGCTTTTACATAAATGGGTAGAATAATTTGAGAACAATAAAACTGAATACAAGGTTACAGACATAATAAAAATAATAGCGTCCTTGCACTGTGATCCTCACAGTAACATTTGCTGCAAATACACTTCTAAGCCGTCATTTAATGGGTTCCTTTTATTTCTAAGTGAAAATGTGGACATGTATGACTAGTATGACTTTGTGGAAATTTGCTTTCTGCCCCATGATTGTAAGCAGGACACTCATCTTTAATCAGAGCCACATGAGACAGAAGCCATTTTGGCTGATTATAGACACGTGAAACTATGACAAAACAAGCACGTAAAACAACACATTAAAACGCAAAAGCTGTATTTTTCACGGGCAACGTGACATTTAGGCAAATTTTCAGTAGCGTTTAAGCTACTTGGAGACATTTTGGGAGATGTTTTGCAGAGACGTTATGCACCTTGGCCACCTGCTGGTCATAACAGGCAAGTCTGAATCACAAGTGTTAGTGTGTTAGGTGAGATAGGATGTTTCAGTCTTACGATCGAAATGATAAAATTATGTTTTTTCATAGTTTAGCAACTTCACCAATTTTACCATGAATAGAAGAAAGAAAAACACACATGACAATGACTCCACGAGCAGGAAGGATGTTTCTTTTCAGGTCTTTGAATTGAAAATGTGAGAATGAATACAAATATTTAGGTAGAAATATCCCACAGTGATTAAGAAAGTTTCCTTTAAGTTTTAAGTTTCCTTTACAAACTAAAAGAAAGTTTCAAACAAAGCCTTGTATTTTAGTAGTAGTAGTAGTAGTAACACCAGCGTCAGACGCGGCTCCTAACCGGCAGTGAAACCTGCAGCTGGGAGTAAACCTCCCTCAGGTGCCACATGCCTTTGATTTGTCCAGATTTACTTACATGTGCCCTGCAAAAAAAACCCCGACTCCCTCTCTTCAGGGGGATTTATGGAAGTGCTGGTACCTTAGCAGCGCATTCGCAGTGTGTGCATGTGTACAGATGGACACACACACACACACACACACACACACACACATACTTCAAATCATCTGACTATGCAATGAAACCAGCTGCACCCACTAGGGTTACGAGCTGGAGTTCTCCCTGTTGTCCAAGAGGGGAACTATTGAATGGCAAACGGAGGAAGATTTCATAGCACATTAGTGGTGACGTTGTGAAAAAACGCCGAGCTAATAACGTGAGCAACAAATGAAAGGAGATAGGGATGAAATGAGAAAAAAAAAACGCAACGGAAAAGTGTGTTCTTTTTACGGAAACTCAACTTTAAACTGAAACCATGCAATCACCACATTAAAGGGCTCCCATTCTTTAGACAACCACTGGTATGCAGTGTGGATGCCAGGGCAGTGTTTTTCATTAGCTCTTTTTTTTCAGTTGATCTGGTAAATTAACTTACAACAGGCTGAACACAAGATGCAGCCTGGAAAGAAGCATAGCAGCAAATTGTATTTATCAAAAACACTCACTGGGACTGTTTACTTTATGTGATCTAATAAAAAAAAAAAAAAAAAAAAAAAGCTCATGCTGAGAGTGTTTCAGTGATTGCTTATGGATATAAGAGAACAGTAAGCCCCGAGTACAACCGCCCAGACCACATGAAGAAGGGCCACATTTAAACTCCATCACCATCATTTGTTTATCACTTCAGCTTATTCGTGCTATCTTTGTGAGTCTTTCCCATGCTGCCTTGCCCGATGGAGCCGGGATTGCTCACGCTCATTGTTGCATTCCTCGAGGATAACGAGGCTTATAAAAACTGTAGGTCACATCCGCGCTGACCACTTAACACGCCTAAATTAACACACGTCCCACTATTGTTACCAGAGTAAAAAAATGTCATAATCTACTGACGGCACAAACATCTTTTTGTTGCCTACCGCAGATTTTATAAAAGCACGTTGTGGGTTCCACTACAGAGGCAGTGATGTGTATGGCTGGAGATTAGTAGTAACTCTACTTTAACGGTCTTTCAGCTTGACTATGGAAGATTCCTGAGGACAGGAAAGTTCTGGGAGGCATCTCTCACAAACGGGAGCAGATACACAACATATTAGAAGATAAAACAGGAATTTCAGTGTTTCAGAAAGACTTAAAGGCCTCTGGACACAGATGACCCTGTTAAACACATCACTATTACCCCATTATCCAGTGCTTCTCTTCTCCGTCACAGTCTTGATGCATTTTGCAGATTTGCTGGCTGAAAAAAAATAATAAAAATCAAGGTCCCGGTTGCTTTTTCTTTTTCAAATTATTTCAGTTATATGTGCTAAACGTGGGATTTAAGCGCTTTATTGCAAATGGAACCACCCTCCCTTTAGCTCCACCTTGTTCCTAATGTCTCCAGTCCAGCTCAGCCTCAGCCAACATGGGTCCTTGAGGGTCACGGTCCTGCAGTTTTTATGGATCCCTTTAAATCATCAAGTGCTTAGCAAGAATGGATAAAGGGCCAAAAAAGAGAAACAATGCAGTCAGGTAAGCAAGGGGTTACAGGTGGTCAGAGCATGGGACAGTTGTCATGAATGTTTGGAGAAACATCTGAAGAAGACAGCACGGGATAGACTTTAAAGAAAAATGATTACAAGGATTCTTTATTTCCTTTCTCTCTTATTTTGTCTCTCATTATTCTTGTCTCTAAAAATAATTATTTGCTACTTTTACGGCTCCCTTAGGGGTAATTCCCTTATCTCCTGACCTCCTCCACAGGGAGGTCAAAACTCTGGATCAACCACAGAGACGAGCTCTTCGGGAACTGGTGGGGATTCTGGCTCAAGGACGAGGACGGTGCAGAGCAAGAGGCTTGAAGGGTTGCTGGTCTCCATGCTGCTTTGTGGGCATGTGTGTGTCCAGTGATTTTGCCATTTGCAAAGTTTCCTTCTTGAGCTTGTTGGGCCACCAGGCTGCGCATGTCCTGCCCTCACAGCACAATTTATCGCCTTCAAAGAGTTCCCCGACAGCAAACCACCCACTGGGAGCAGAGCGTTGCTCTCTGACCCCCCTCAGAGGAACACTGACTATTTACTACAGCATTTCAAGAGGAATAAGACCAGCGCAGTGAAGATATAGCAGTGTGGGAACAGTGAAGCGTTAGCAACGAGCACACTATAAACCTCCGCTGGAAACATAACAGTGGCCCGTGATGGGAATGAATTGCACAACCTGATTCTAGCTTTTTGTCTTCCATCCCCTCCACTCTGTCTGTTTGGCAGCTCTGGAGCACAGAGGCCTCGATTGTAAGGAGATGAAAGCTTACAAGACGCTGTAAAAATGCCACAAAAACAGTCTGACCAACAACATTCTTTGGATATAAAACGTAAGTATAGTCAGTGTGGAAATAAACACTTCAAAACTCTGCTGCTTTGAGTCATTTTGCACCCGAAGGTTGAATTAATAGCGGGGAAACCGCTGCGGCGAGCAATGATTATCATGTGCCATATTCTCCAAGGGAGACCTGCTTTTATTATGTTGACTTTTAGAGAGCAAAAGGCCCAGTGGAATCAGAGCTTACCGTCGATGTCCAGCCCGGCCAGAATCGGCCCGTTTCGCATGACCTTCTCTCCGAGTGAGTATATTCCCAGCTTTCATCTCCCGATGGATTTTCCTCATAAAGTGCAGATAGCGCAGAATCTTCAAGGTTGATTTGAGGATGCAGACCATCTTATCCTCACTCAGCTGTGCAACAAAAACATGCAAGGATTACATTTCCAGTGATTAAGATGCTCCAAAACATCAGATGCGCCGAGGGGCCTCCTCGTGAAATGAAATGGCAGCACTGGTGCAGTGTTTGCTCTGCTGTTATGGAGCAACAGGTGTTGTCACTGGTGGTCTGTCTTAATTTTAGAAGCTGTAAAACATGTGGAAGCAAGCGGTCATGTTTGGAATCATTTCATCTGTCAAGACTGTTTTTATTTTCAGAATGAAAAGATTGAGTTTGGAAAATGCTGTGGCAGCTTGTCTGTAGCTTCCACGTCAGTACCTGACTCTCCTGAACATGTCTTCTTGATTTAAACCTCACAGTAAGTTGACTGCACAGTTTTTCCCCTCACAGCCTACTGCTCAATGTCAGTCAGTGTCTCAGCCTCTAAAACTTTATCCCATTTTAAGCCACCTACTCCTGCAATAAGTCAGCCCTTTAACAAGTCAGGCAGTTGCCCACAAAGTCGTCCAACCAGTCCAAGAGTGGCAAACAAGTGTAAGAAGGTTTATGAATCAAACATCCCCTGGCTGACGGCTGGCTGTGCAGGACATGAGTCACTCACACCAGAGTGGCAGTGGCAGGGAGCGAGGCAGGCAGGGATGCATGGAAGAAGGGGAAGTTCCCATTAAGGGATGGCCAAAGAGTCGGACCCGGCCAAGCGCTTCGGTAGAATATGCACTTCATTAGTGGGAAAGTGCTGGGGAGAACCAGGCCGGGCCAAGTTCTTTGAGGCTCAGGAAAAGCTAATAAAATCCCAAGCCAAAGAACCATACAAGTACACTTGAACCAAGCGATGACAAGAGAGGCAGCAGAACAGCAAAGGCCCTCATCAGGAACATGGCCAGAGAGGCACAAAGACTAGCTCCATCATTCGAAGTCAACATTGTATGTGACAACATCATGTGTCTGAGTGAACAGTAAGCTGAGGTTGCAGCGATAGAGACTAGCGCAACACGAGCAGCTGCTTTAAAGCCGACTCCCAACAGTAAATCTTACAGAAGGCCCTGAGAGGCTACACCATCTAGATATCCAGAGGGTGTTTGCTGTTTGGTTCTGGGATGCATGCTGGGATCAAAAGGTTAACACAGCTCCAGCTGTCAGAGCCAGAAGAGCTGTCTCCCTGCTACACTTCAACTATGCGCTGCTGCTTTAATGTGCAGGATGTAAAGAGAATTTGGGCCCAGTGGCTCTGATGAGGGGCGGAACCATACAGTGGAACAAGGTGAGCCATGGGAGCGGAAGCAGAAGCCAAACATTTAAGGAATTCCAAAGAGTCTGAAATGAGACGTGTTTTCCGAGGAAGCTGAAGCTGAGGATGTGATTCACTCCATCCTCGATTTTCAGAGAGGAAGCCCACACTATAGTTAGCAGAACAGTCTCGCCGCACAGCGCACACAAAACACCAGGACGGCTGGATATTTACAGGCAGGATCTCCCTCTTCAACAGAGAGCAGGGTTTGGCCCGGCAGAGGCTGGGCCCAAGTTCACAGCACCTGGACAGTTACGGATCCCCACAGCCTACTTCAGCTGCTTGGACTCACCATGAACCACAGGAGCCCATTTTCCCCCTGCCCCGCAGCCGCAGAGTCGTCCGCTTGTTTCCATGCTCCCGGCGTTCTCTCCGTGTACTTAGGCCATGTTTATCCTCTCGAATAGTAACAAAAGGAGAGGCCGCTGAGAACTGTATCCTTTTACAACGTGGTGACATCACTTGTAAAAGCAGCGAGGTAAACACACAGAGCTCGGGCTCCTGGTCTTTCAGTTTTTACAGATCCCTGCCTGTCCATCCAAAGGGGCCCACCAAAGCCCCCGGTGACCCTGGTGACCCCGGTACCGCAGTCTGACACCTGACTGGGGTCAGGAATATTGCTCACATTGGTTTCACAGCCGGGCGGCACGGTGGTGTGGTGGTTAGCGCTGTCGCCTCACAGCAAGAAGGTCCCGGGTTTGATTCCCGGAGGCGACCGAGGGCCTTTCTGTGTGGAGTTTGCATGTTCTTCCCGTGTCTGCGTGGGTTTTCTCCGGGGTCTCCGGTTTCCTCCCACAGTCAAAAGACATGCAGTTAGGTCAATTGGTTGGATGCGTAAATTGCCCATAGGTGTGAGTGTGTGTATGACTGTGATTGTGTGTCTATATATGTGGCCCTGCGATGGACTGGCGATCTGTCCAGGGTGTACCCTGCCTCTCGCCCAAAGCCAGCTGGGATAGGCTCCAGCACGCCCGCGACCCCTTCGGGGAAAAGCGGAAGAAGATGGATGGATGGATGGTTTCACAGCCCGGTGAAATCACCCCAATGGACATGCTTTCTCTGTACTGTTAATCCAGTCAGGGAGTGGTTTTTGCTAGGTTTTAGATTAGTGTGCTTGAGTATTAGTACACAGTGTACCTTCTAGTGTAAACTGCAGCTAAGATTTGCTTCTAGTTGTCAACAATTAAATTTGAATCTGGCAAACTTAAGTTTGTTTCATGTTAACACTGAACTGGTGATAGGGTCCTGTGACATAAATCAACTGAAACCTGGAGAGTACTTGTACTATGGGAACTGCAGTGCTTGTGCTGCGTGTAATTATGTAATATGTTTTTTGGGGTATAAAGTTCCAAAGTACATAATGAGCAGATCTCTACGATCAGAGGACAAGTCATTCAAATGAAAACTGAAAAACATATTAATATCTCAGTCATTTTAGTCGAAGCCAGCAGTTACACTTGTCATTTCAATATGTTTTGGATATTTGATCATGAAGCTCAGATATCAAGGAAATTACTGGTTACCCACTCTTGCCCTGAAAACGTCAGTTATGGACCCCATGTGGTTGCATTTAATTTTATTAGCTCATATTTTCCCCCATCTCTATATCTCCTCAGTCGAACAATGCGACTGGACATCCACCTCTGATGTGGTCTAGCCTTTCAGCCTGCAGTTTGGGGCTGTCTGGAACTGGCTGTCAGTGTGTCCAGGCCTGACTGGAGGTTTGCGTGCTTTAAACTGGACACGGTCATCGAAGCACGAGTGGAGCTTGAGCAGCGTTGGTCAACAGCTGCCGCGGTGGACGCCTGGCCTATGCTGCGTTTGATTTGAGAATCCCCCTGCGTTGGTACAACAGTGGCTGCCACAGCTCATCCTTGTTGATCTGAGGCTGTGCAGAAGCGACTGGGCCCTGACTTTAAGCGAAGTCGATGAAGATCAGCTGAGCTCCAGCTGTACGGTCATGGACGTGGAGCGGCTTTCTGCCAGTTACTGGCCCACTGGGCTGCAGTCGGCGCTGTAATGAGGAGCATTTGTCTCCGCTTCCTCCCTGCGGTCACTTTGACAGCATCTGTTGACTGTTGCTGCACCCCCTAAGCCCCCCACCCAGACCCAGGCATACAACAACTAAATAAAATCACACAAATTAGCCATGTGAACTACCCATGCTAAACACTACCAGCCTCACGGCCCAGGCCAGCTGCACCTTGACAGAACAGAATCTGTACTGAACTCCACAGCCAGGCCTCCTGGACGAGGTGTGTTCCTCTAAGCAGAACTTCGGCCGCCAGTCAGTCGACATATCCGCAGCATGTAGAGTGAACCGCTGCGAATGAGCGACGCACGTAATCACCCTAAGACTGTGAAAGCTCACAGCTTCATTAGAGATCAGCTGCAGTGGAACTAGTCTCCTCGTCGCTCAGTTTTGGCCTCCTCCGACCCAGCAGCAGTTTAAATCCATGATACAATCACCATGAGCATTAGTTGATATTTATACATCTAAGACATGTGAATAATTATGGTTATGGAACTTTTATAATATGTTTCACAGCTCCCAGGGCTGTAGACGCAGCTCCTGGGCCCTTAGTGCCTCCAACAAGCGCTACGTGAACATCCTGAAAAGTGCGTTCCCTCGTCCCTTCTCCTTATTGAGCCCTGTTAGTCCGACACATGTGAAATCAATACCACATAATTTATGTCCAATTCTCACTTGTGCCATCACATTTGGAACATGTTGCCAAAGGTATTACAGTTTTTAATACTCTCCCCTCAAAGATAAAATGTGCTGCATGGAAAGAATCGAAAAACTGTAAAGATAGCACAAGGGAATGATATTACAGCACATTTAAAGGGTGTCAAAGATCATCGTTTCCAAATGGATCTGTCAATAATAATGCACTTTCACTTTCATGCTTATGGCGAAGTGGTTCCTGAGAAGCATTTTAATTTCATGGCCAAATGGTAAGGACGTGTGATGAGAGCCGCCAGAGAGTGTTAAGTTGGATGTGCGAAGGGCTCCTCCAGCCCTCGGCCCTCTCATAGGTGTTTAATAATAATGCCTTGGTTCATTCAGCCTAGCAATTTGACTGAGATTATGTGCTTCACAGACCAACCCCAGGGCCCTTTAACTTTCATAAACCATAATCCTGGAACACACTTACACCATCCATCACTCGGGCGTACGCTACACATGCAGAGTCACTTTTCTGTTACAATGACAGGTAATATTCCAGGTTTAGAGGAGTCCACAGAAAAGCTGTTCCTCGCTGATTGTTTGCTCCACCTGTCTGCTTCAGCGCAATGCGACGCAATGCGATGTGCGAGCGGCTTTAAGACTGCATCACACCTTTCTGTGCAAGCCCCCGAATGTCCGATTACAGCATTCGAACACAGGTGACAGGAGACGGTTTCCTTCCAAAATAGGAGTATTTTACCAGAACCTGGGAACCAATCTAGAGTCCACGTACTGAGTCAAAGCAGCCTCTTATTCTCTGCGTTTCCACTTTTTCCACCCGCTTCAAACAAATAGTCGAGTGGTGACTCGACTTCCCACCCCCTGGCTTTACGACAAAGCGCCAGTGTTGGTGTAAAACAGGTCATTGGGACCTCCCCAGGACCGGTTTGGTGGAGCCATGCGACCTGCCAACATCCACAGGAGCACCCTCTTGACCAATAACTCCACTCTCACCCATACGTCGTAAACAGCTTAAAACCCTATTAAAAGTACAAATACATTGCACAAACTAAGTCGACATTTATTAAACTATATTTCCTGTCTGTGGGTTGACTGCATGGCTGTATTGATTGTGTAACTGTATAGATGCAGGAGCTAGTAATGTATTCCTGGTGGTGGTCACTTTTTTTTTCCCTGGCTACAAGTTGTGAACATGCATCCTATAAATGCATCAGTAAAAAGCGGTGATTTACTGGGCTGGAAGGAAAGTGATTACGAGTGACTGATGAGAGAGCAAAAGCAACCTCCCTAAAGACTGCACCTGTGTACATTAACTCTGGCTGCGTGTGTGTGTGTGTCGTTGTAGTAATGTCTGAAAGCATTGGGACGCACGCACGTGTGTGTTCAGCGCTAAATGCAACCATACAGGCATCCGAGCCATTAAATCAAACCACGGTGGAGGGGAAATCCATCAATAACGCGAGAATCCGTTCAAAAAAAAAAAAAAAAGTTGGTGTTTTAGTTCAAAGAGCGCGAGGGAGAGGGAAGAGGGAAGAGGGGAGAGGAGCAACAAGGCTGGACTCTGGCCAACGGGGATATTTTTAGCGTGGAGGAAAAACAACTTCAGCCTCTCTGTCTTTTTATGACAGTGACTCATTTGCAGAGGAACGATAACACGCTGAAGAAATATTGCCCTTTGTGGGTGCGTTTAATTGCATTGTTCTAAGCTCATATGAGGAGTGAAGAAAAGCGTCTGCCTACAGAGTAGCGCTCCCAGAGGTCCTTCACAGCCAAAGGTCTTTCTTGTAACAGTGTCAAGATCTGCTCTCATTTTTTAAAGTGGAAAGCCATTTCCTGGCTCTCTTTGTAATGTGCATATGTCTGGCACATCACAAAGGGAGAGAAAAGGCAGGGGAATAGAGAAATTATATGAAATCACACAGGATGAATGTTATTGTTGTTGCTGTTGATGTGGGAAAACGACTGGGTCCATTGCATTATTCATTCCTCATCTAACAGAAATGTTTTCAAGGATGCCTGATTGCCCTACATCATGACTGGTAGTCTGGATCAGCAGGTTCTTAGAGGACGTTCGCTCACGTCTCCGTTCCACATTCCCATCAAATGCTCCTTCAGTCTGTTAAATCTCTCCATCCCTCGCTCTGTTTACATCTTTCCGTCTCTCCCCAGGTACGGGACGGATGCAGCAGTCGGCGGGACCTTTTAAAAACGTCACTTCTGATGGATTGGATGAGACACTCTACACTCTGGTGATTTATCTTTCCAGTGTGCTGCCCGTCACTTTGTTAATGTCTCTCATCAGCCTATTAACGACGCTCAAGCGTGGCCAGGAAACAGGTGCTGAGAGAGTATTACTGTCCGTCACCTCACCAGCAGGAGCCGAGCAGCAGCGCGGAGCGTCGGCCACAGAGTGTGAGTCGCAGAGTCCACAGGGACGTAGTGGCTGCATGTGGTAAATACTAACTTACTGTTTGGTTCTTAGGAACTACTTCTCAGGCAAACCAGCTCTGAAGTGAACACATCAGACTGGTCCTAGGGAAATAACACAAAATAACCACGACCACTAGCAGATCTAAATTCTTGTTTAGTTCATCTGCAGAAAAATCTTTTTTTTTTTTTTTTTTGGCTTTTGCATAGTTTGGAGGTGCTCTCTGCTGGTTTGTGTTGTAACTGACGCATTATCCACAACATGTAGAAACAGCTTAAAAGTTTGGATTGGCACAGGACTCAAACTGAGGTAAGCCAGTAAAGTGAAATGCCCAGTCAGCCAGAGTTCTGTGAGAAAGGAGGCGAAACAGTCATGGAGTTGTGTGTGGAGGGCAACAAGACATGAGGCACCTTTTAAAAAAGCACCACAACCCTCACACCATCGAAACAGCTGACTCCAGAGAATCCCCGCCCGCCCGGCAGCAAAAAAAAAAAAAAAAAAGGTCACGCCTGTCACAGCTGTGCCTTCAACAGAGTCAGAGGAAAAGAACTTTTTCGTGACAAACGCATTACAATGTGCACATGCGGTGACCTTATAGGAGAGAGGACATGCTTGAGACCGTTTGATACGACCCTCTCTGCCTGTATAGTTTAGCTGCAGAGGAAGTGGACACACACTGATACTCCATTACCACACACACTTGCACAGACACACACAGCCACGCGAGTCTTGCGATATATATTCATCTTTATCTTCTCACTTTCCCGCTACTCGTTTTTCTTTATCCTGTCCACCCGCTACAGCAGGTTTATTATGTTCCCCAGCAGAAAGTGGCAAAAACATTCGTCCCGTCCTCACATTTTTTCAGCCTGCTCGCATCAGTCCTACTTTTGATACCCCTCGTCTTAGAGCGAGGCTTTTGTTCCCAGCTTTTAAGTCCTATAATTGGTTTTGCCACTTTCCCAGAGTTAGATTAACGCCGTTGAACTGAATTTACATAAAAGCTGACAAGATGTTGATTTGTATCCCATCAGTTGAACTAGCTGATGATTTAACAAAGATCAGATGTCTGTGACATTTTTCTAAGCGCACGTATGATCATGCACAGATCCCTCTCTTTGCTTCTTCTCTTCACTGCTTCTTCATTGTGCTTTCCATCAGACCAGACAAGAAATAACTAAATATGTCATGTTAATGACAGGGAGCTCTACAGAAGCGCGTGACCAGCACAGACAACTGACAGGAAGCTATTTGCTGACAAATGGGATTCAGTGCTGGGCTTGAGCAGCATTAACTGTTGGGCTTTATTGGTTGAAGGAGCACAAAATCATAGCGGTTTTCTTCTCTGTGTGTCTCTCTGGCAAAGCGGATGACGTTGCAGGGAGCAAAGGCATTCGGTCACGCAAAAGCGCCCAGCATTGTTAAACAGATGGCAGGAGACCAGTGAAACGAGTGGCAATGGGCAGCAGATGGAGAAGAGATCGCGCAGGAGTCCAGAGGAATGCAGAGTAACTGCTGTTACTGCTCACAACGCGTTTTTAATTTTCATAAAACGTTTCACGGGAATGCACAGGCATCAAGCTGACTTTACTAGAAAGTGGCGTGGAGTCCTTTTTCCTCACACAAACGTCCGTTTTCACGCAAAAACAACCTGAATTACACGCAGTAGAGCGATCAGACAGTTGCGTTAAGTTTAAAAGGTCACTTTTTAATTCAACCTTCCACAATCAGCACAGACGAAAAAGTACAATATTTGTTTAAACACAAAGTTTAATAACAGGAACGTCCCGTGTTTCTGTAAATGCTATTTAATGTCCCATTATAGTCATTCACTCTACATTTACACATACGTTACTTAATAAAAGCTGATGGTGATGCGTCATACAAAGCAGCCTTTCTAATGTGAGTGTAAACCAACAGGGGGCGCTGTTGTACAATAAAGTCGGCAGACAGTTGAGTGAACTGCTCTGTTCTCTGCTCTGTCCAGGAAAGAGACGTCTTGATGTGTCACAGTGTCATCGTCGTGTCTTTTTCTCCCATCACTTTGTGGCAGCGATGTCATTAATCAATTAATTATGTGTCCAGTTTACATCAGTTGCTGGAATGAGTTGTTTTCAATCAACTGACACATTTAACCATTAAACGGGCTTGAAAACATGAATGAGCTTTAGACTTTCCACACTTCTTCTCAGATGTGTGACTCAGGTCCACCTTGTTTTATGTTTTTGTTGCTTAGCTTTCTCGGTATATTTCAAGAATATTCCTTTTTAAGCCTGCGTGGAAAACTTGTTACAGTCACCATGGAGTAGCTAATGCGCCCAAACTTATCAGGTTCATAATAGAAAGAAGCTTTTCTGAAGAAGGATTTGTTGGGTTTAATTGTGTAAGGTCTTAAACTTTATTTGTAAAGAGCCTTGAGATAACTGCTGTTAATGTGAATTGGTGCTATATAAATAAAGTTGAATTGAATGAAATTGAAGCTATTTTAGCCAATGACTAAAAATAAGTAGTAGGACAAAATACATATCATAACAGCAGAAGTGTTTGTCGAGCCCCAGCAGAGGCAAATACATTTATATCTATTATTTTCTCTTGTTCTTCTTAATTGTAAATTAATTTCTGACTATTAGTTTAAAACTGTTGTACGATATTCAGTGCAAAAAGGAAAATGACATGTCTCTGTCAACAACCCGTGAGTCAAGGCAGACATAACCCCTTTTTCTAGAAATGCACAACTTCAGGTAAAAGAGAGCGATGTGGGGGAAATTCTGACTAGAGGGTCTTTGAATGTAAAACACCCATCCTGAGAGCTGCCGCTGGGACAGGATGAGTGAAGCTGTAGGTGGGGATGTGGGGGCTTGGAAACCACAACAGGTAGGTAAGAGTGACAGGTTTGCCTCCCCCTGCTCTTAGAGTATGGACCTGACATCCTGTCTGCCAACATTCACAGAGAAACAGCGACAGAGAGAGAGACAAACAGAGCCAGTCAGACTCTGCTGTTCCTGCTGAGGACACTTCATGTAAGTAAAGCTTAGGTAAGGGCCAGCTTTTCACAATAAGATGACACAGCACCGGATGAAAGAATATAAACGAATGTTAGGAAACGTTGTGTCTTTAATACTGAAAGGAAAGAAACCTCTGGGGCTCTGCTTACATTTAATTTAACCAGATCACGGGAAGCACATTACTGTGTGATAAATGCTGGGAGAAAATGACCTTTTTGAGTTGCATTTATTAGTTTTACTTTTCTAACCTGAATGAGACTCACATCTAAGGGTGTGGACTCTATAACCTATATCTAATGTCTCGTATTACATGTTTGTCACAAAATCATAATCAGGAAATATTGCACATGATGCACGTCTGTACTTTATTTCTGTGTTTTCATCTTTAGTGCAAACGTGTGAGAGCTCTGTGGTTCTTTAGTAATAATATCCGCCAGTCTTCTCGTCTGTCACTGGGTGTTATTGGAAGAGGAGTGTCGGCCATTACAGGCTTGGCAGCTGCGCTGAGCCACAAACACTGATACTCTGTGGGAGTCAGATTATCATAGAGAACGATGGCGGCTTCAGTGGACTCAGGGGCAAGGCCAAAGGGCAAGGCACTAACTCTCTGGCTCTGACATCACACCAGCTAGAAAGAACACAGAACCACTGCAGTGGCTGCAGAATGAAAAGCAGAGGCCACATGCAGATGAGCATTTCAAAACATAGAGTCCACACCAGATACAAATCCACAATTTTGCTCAGGGGCCTCAAAATGAAAGTCTGCCACACAGATACTTGAATAACGGAAGTGTCAGAACAAAATATAAGGGCGCAGGGAATATTTAGCTCATCACTGAGTTACCGACTACTGTTAGAAATACCACGAGATTAAATAATTTCCATTAAGTTAAAAAAAAACATCTACATCACAGCTCAAAAAAGTACGTTTGACTTCTTGGACTGGGACTTGAATGCGTCACTGTAATTGTTAACCTCACAAAACAGCTCGTTTCTCAAAGGAAGTAGATAATTTCCTTGCAGAAAATATTTTACTTTCGTAGTGATGATTTTCGACAAGATAAATTGAAGTGTAGTTGATTATACTTTGAACAAGCTCGGGAGGTGTTTAATACAAAAAAAATAAAACACTGGCTGTTCAATGGCCTTTTTCGAAGGATCCGAAATAATGATAATTTGATCAAATGATATGAAACCTCGCCATCGCGTGGGCTACAGTGTGAGACTGTGAAGCCTGGGTGTCTTCTAATCTCCCGGCAATTGTTCTGTGTTTTGACAGTGAAGCTAGAGGCCTGATGATACGAAACCCGAACGAAAACCACAAGCACGTTGTGTGCAGAGAATGTTCTGCAGCTCGAAGAAAACGAAAATTAGGCGACGCGAGCTCTTGGATCGACTCAACGTCTTAGTGCCGCGGTTGTTATCTGTCACATGACGCTTGGCCCTTTGCACTCATTCGATTATTAACCCGCACAAACGGGCCTAAAACCTCCAGTAACTTGTCGCATATTTTATTTATTTTTTAGCAGAACTCCATAAAATAAAAAAAGGGGAAAGTGTTCGATACTTTAAAAGCAAACCTTCCGGCTGTGATGTCGTCATTTTTCTGAATTAAAACAATTTTTTCGGCCGTGTCAACTGACAATAAGTCGCGTTCCGTGAAAGCCTGCAAACACATGGGAGCAAGATGAGGCAGCTTTGTCGTTTCGTTGAACAACCAATAGGCGGCGCTGCAGACTTGCGTTCTGCACCCGGTCTCCCCACAGCACAGAACCGCTGCAGCTTCACACGCTGCTGTCACTTCGGCTGCACCGGACGTCTATGATCGCATATTAACGTTAAAAACTTTTAAACTTCAATATACTTTTCCTCCAGTCGCTAGGACACATCGACGTCACAAAGCTGTTGGCAAAATAGGATCAAATAACAAATCTTAACCAACCGTCCATTTCCAAGACAGGGGCAGAATATTAGAACTTTCTAATCATAAATTCATGTACGTTGACATCGTTTCGCTACATTAATATTCAACGTGTTTTTCGGTAATGTCCGTTTGGCTGCAGCTTCATTCAACACCCGTGAGGTGAAACAACTTTCTTGTGTGCGCAAAGTCAAGTCTCAGTGGCTCCGAGGACGCACTTTAACTTGTGATGGTCGTTGTCACAACTTTTAGTTACGCATGTATGATTAATTTCTTATCGCCTGTGATTATTCACATTCAAAGCCGAAGAAGTAGAAGAAGAGGCTTGACAAAAACAACCCGGTTGACATAGGTAATCAGCCAAATTGGCTGCACACAAAAACAAATATAAAAGCACTTTTGCGAGGAGCAATGGGTTTAGTTAAACAAAACAGGTAACTTCTCCTGGCAACCCGTGTGACGTGAGCTTTGTAATTCGTGTGCTTTTATACAATAAAAATAGCAACCTGTTAAAGTAAAACAATGACATGTGAAAGCGTTTGCGTTGTATTTACCGGTGATGTCAGGAGGATTTTTTTTCTGTCACCAGCCTGTTTCTCTCTCTCTCTCTCTCTCTCTTTTTTTTTTATCTCACCGCAATGAAATAATGTGATTTAATGTGTTGGTTTTGCAAGTGCCCTCTATTTTCCTAAATGGGGTCTATGGTTTCATAAAAAAAAATCTTGTAAGCTGTTCAACTATCCAAAAGCACGTTTTCGAAAGCGTGGAGTCTGAGGGGGAAAAAAATGATCAGGTTTTCCCCCTAAGCTTCCAATCTTGTTTCCAAAAGAAGGTATCAGCCTTGGCTATATGGTATATGAGAGGTGTCAGAAGAGGCAGGTTGAGCTGAACACGCATCTCTGCTATGGTCTGGGGCCCTAGTTGCTATCCAAACACAAATAAACAGAGGAGGAACATTGGAGTTAATGATAGAGGACGGGGGGTGGAGGCGTGTCGGAGGGCGGGCTGAGCGCTCCAGAGCCCCGGAGCTTGAAAAGTGAAGGACCGGTGCGCATTACGCACACTTCGAGCTCTAAGTCCGAACGAGAATTCCACGCTGTTGCCTGTCTTTCCGTCCAAACTTCTTCGCCTCTTTCCACAACTTGTCACATCTCTGCAAACGCCCAAGACATGAAAGCTGGCTGCTTGGCTACATAAAAGTTTCATGGACTTGGAACTTGGGAAACTTTTAGCGGCGTTTTATTGGAGCTCGTCGCTTCTATAGTTACTGTGGATTACTGACATACAGCAGGACCTTTGGCAGCTTTTTATTGGGGTAAGATTGTGCTTGTCAGGGTATGTCATTCGTCTCAGGCGGGGGCACCAACCTCACTCAGCGCAATTTATTTGTATGTAACTTTGATGTGGCGAGAAAATGTTAACTTTTACGCTTGGAGCGAAAGACAAGAGGCTTAAATTATTAGTTAAAAAGTCAACTCTCCAAGGAGCGATGCTAAATCATGTTTCTATGGGTGATTATTGCTTCGTGATGATCACCAGCTTGAGGTCATAGTTCATCCACGTTTTGACATCTCTGGTCTCTGTCCACTGCACAGCGTAAGGACTGAAACTGAGACTGGCCTTTGTGGCAACTGTTGCGTTTGCGTTACGACTTAAAGAAATTTAAAACCTTCGGCCAAAAAAAGAAACCGACAGGAATTCGAACAGCAGGACAATGCTCGCATGCTGCTGTCAAAGTGTAAATTGCAAAGCGGAAAGTCCAAAGGTTATTAAGAGAAGAACAGGTTGAACGAAGCTGTGTACGCACTTGCATGGGCGAAGAACAAGTGCCTGCACGGTTACTTATGCTGCACCTGTGCAAAATTATATTTAACCCCGCAGTGTCTGTGAAAAGGGGGAAAGCGCAGCAGGGAGAATGGAAAGATCCATTAAAGAAGTGTAACGACCTGACTGAAACAAGCGAGCAGACCTCCGGCTACCATGTGAGCAGGGCTCTCCCTCTGCAAGCCCCCATCTCCAAGTGTGAATAATGCCTTAATCACCACCACGTTTAAGGTGCCAGCGACTTTTTTTCCCCCCACAAATGCTGCGTAAAAGGGGCCAAACAATGCGACAAAACGGGGCTGTTTATTATTTCATCCCTTGTGAAACACAAAACGCATTTTTTTGTTGTTTTTCTGCCTCGGTCAGATCTAAAGGTCAGCTCGCCGTTGCTCCACTGGCTCACCGCCAGGCTTGAACTTCGACGGTGAACTTTTTCTGTGTGGGAAAACACAACTTGTCATCCGCGCAACTCCACGGAGCCGGGCCCTCTGTCAGCTCGCCTTATTTGTCCCACATTGTGGAAATAGGTGGAGGTCTGCTTTTATTTAACGCGTGTGTGAAAGTAAGTTAGAGTTGCCTTTAGGTTATTTACTGCCAGGTTCCCTTACCGGCTGAAACCCGTCCTGTACAAAAAAAAAAAACGCGTAGCTTGAAATAAAATAGACCTAAAAGCAAAAAAAAAAAAATATTAGTAGCCTATAAACTGTACTGGCGACTGTCTACGACCATAAAAAAAAAGCACATGCATTTCCAGCGAAGATTAAAGCACCTTTCTCGTGCTTAATAGCCAGCATTTTGTGTTTTGCTCTGACTCATGTTCGCGCACAATAACATACGCTATTTGATCTCTGCTGGCAAAAAATCAAACGTCTCCAAATCTACACGGAGAGCACTTGTTTTGTATTGTGGAACACAACTACAACCGTCAAAAACAACGTGTCTTCTCTAATTACCCTGTAGGCCTGTGAGATTTAGTGCCTCACATACTCAACTGAATATGTAATTTGAAGTGTTAATCGGTGCCATATGAGTTGTTTTACACCCACTTAATTTCATAACAGTTTCGACGGTTGAGTGTATTGTACTTTACTTTGAAGATCATTTGCGCTTTTAAATGATTCTTTTGGCCTCGTGTAAAGTATTGGTATGCACACTGTCAGTGGTGTTGCTTATAAGAAACGTTGTATCATTATCAGTTCACCGCTGCGCCTTCACAGGTTGGTGAGTTTATTAGCTCCATGGTTTTGTGCAATTTTTCAAAATGCAACAACATTTTTTTTCTACCTTTCGCGTCTGATAACTGAAGGTATAGAGCTAATTACTTTTGTTTCCGCGAGCCAAAAACTATCATGTCAAACTACAAAAATATACACATATGGCTGCTAACAGTGGGTCGTTCTTTGTCTGTTTTTGCAACCACATAATTACTGACTAACGTGGCATTTACACTCATCGTTTTGGATTTTCTCCCCTCAGGATTTTCACCGTGTGTCCTGCAGAGGTCTGAGTCGACATGGGGAGCAAAGCCCTGCACGCTCCGATCCCACTGCACCCGGCCCTCCAGCTCACAAACTACTCCTTCCTGCAGGCCGTCAACACTTTCCCCGCTGACCAGCTCCAGGGACTGTACGGTCTCAGCGCGGTGCAAACCATGCACATGAACCACTGGACTCTTGGTTATCCGCACATCCAGGGACTTAGATCGACAATCACAGAGATGGCAGCCGCACAAGGTCTGGTGGACCCCCGGATTCCCTTCCCGGCGATACCCTTTACTACAGCACAGCTTTTCCACCAAAAACAAGCCATTGCGCACGGCGTTCCCTCGCTACACAAGGATAGACCGAGGTTTGACTTCGCCAACCTGGCCCTCGCCGCTACTCAGGAGGATCCGCCGAAAGCTGCGGACCTGGCGAAGTTGGCATCGGGACTAGGGGGAACCATCACCGAGCTGAGCAAGCTGTCCCCGGACAGAAAACCTACCCGGGGCAGGCTCCCATCCAAGACTAAAAAGGAATTTATTTGCAAGTTCTGCGGGAGGCATTTCACCAAGTCCTACAACCTCCTCATCCACGAGAGGACCCACACAGACGAGAGGCCGTACACCTGTGATATTTGCCACAAGGCTTTCAGAAGACAGGATCATCTCAGAGACCACAGGTAAGATACATTTACGCATAATGTAACCACTGGGTTAGAGGAGGGGGGCAGCGTGTATTTCCCTAAGTGACCTCATCAAATCGGCCAGTTAAAGACATTTTTATTTTAAACTCACAGGCAGGTCTTTCCCTCTTTCCCAGAGGTTTAATTATGAGGGCGCTAAAGCACTTTTACGCACAAAGCTGGATACATGCACAGCTGAGCTGTTTCACCCTGTGACTCTGGCCTTTGTAACAGCCACAAACAAATTCATGCACGGGCAGTCATTTCATTAAGTGTTATTTCTGTTTTACAGATACATCCACTCGAAGGAAAAACCATTCAAATGTCAAGAATGTGGGAAAGGATTCTGTCAGTCACGAACTCTAGCCGTCCATAAAACCTTACATATGCAGGTAAGCTGGAAAAATAATAATCAGCATGACGCTGCATATCCTCTCTAAAGTATCTGATGCCTTATGATCATAATTCACCTGTTACACACGCTGTATTGAATGCATGGGGTTACAAAGCGGCCAATTATCAAATTCAAACAAACTGTTCATAAAGGTTTTAGAATATTAACTGTGAATCGGTGAGAGTTAAAGCTCACACAAGTAGATTTATTGAAATAGGTCAAATGTAATTGATAGACTTTCTATACAATTAAAGAGAATAATCCTTTGCTTGCTTTAAATCTAAACAGGAGTCTCCCCACAAATGCCCCACATGCGGAAGAACCTTTAATCAAAGAAGTAACCTGAAAACTCACCTTCTCACCCATACAGACATCAAGCCCTACAGCTGTGGCCGCTGCGGAAAGGTGTTTCGGCGCAACTGTGACTTGCGACGGCACAGTTTGACACACAGCCCACATCAGGACTACTAGCCTGGACAGAATAACAGACTAACAATGGACAAAGGGCAGAAAGACTGTATTACCCCTTGAAATCAAAGAGGACACGTTTACTGCAGCACATTTTAGAGTGGGATTTTTGTTGCGCCTCAAGTGGGACACCAGCGGAGCCAAGGCTGCGTCCGGCTTTCAAACCACCTGTAAATATCCACGACCATGTACATAATGTTGTTTTTTATTTTCTCTTCTGACATTGAAAATATAAAGCTGTCCAAAAAAACATTCATCAGTTTAAAGTATGTTAAATTGTATTTTAGAAATAATAAATACTTCCATGATACATTTGCGTTCCTTCTCTTTTTATTCCATGTTCCCCACAGCTTAAAAATACATATACTTGTTTGCCCAAAAAGCAATATTTGATGAAAGCATTTACCACGATCATCAAGTTAATAGGCTGCACAGGCAGCCGGCAGCGAGAGCGTAGTGTGGCTGAACTGCTGGGCTTTTATAGTGGAGGACTAGAAATGAGTTGGCAGGGAACAAGAGAAAACAGGACGTCATTCATCTGTTAAAAGTCTTAGTAAAATATGTGAATGTAGAGTCGTGTGTGTTATTGTGAGTGATGACTGATTATCATACATTTGCTTAGTAAACTGATTATCATGAAATTATTAGCTTATCTATGCAGGACTGTCTGCCAGCGCCTCAGATGTATTAAGCTCCATTATTATCTACAAAATCTAGAGCCTAGAAGCTGATCAGTAATATATTATCCGCATTAGCAGCCATAACACGCCTTTATCTGCGGTACCTCTGATATCACGGTTGACCAACAACGCAGCAGAAGCAGCCACCAAGCGTCAAGTAAGCAACGGAACCCACCACAATTAAGTCATCTCCGCAAATCTTTCATGTGTGTGTTGGTTAAGGTCTTATTTACGCAGACCTGTATCACCCTGACCAACCCACTCACAGCTTCAACGTTTTACCCATCGCGCCCGCTTTACCTGACGAGACGCAGGTATTCAAATCTGTGCATGTTTTGGTTTTTTTTAGAAAAACATAACAATATAAATCACTTAAGCCACACTTTAAAGGCATCGTGTTTATTGGGTAATTCAAAGCACTGGGCGTCAGGTCTAAGCAACTTCACACGGGTTTAAGTAAATATGCAAATCCTAACATTTGGGTTTATTTATCTAACTACATTTTTCAACCTCTAATCGGGAAAAAAGACCAGAGATTATTTATTATAAGGGCGAAGACGGAAGACACAGGTTCTCCGCCTGTGACGCGCTCTTGATCTCCCTGTCTCAGTCTGTCTGTAGGCCTTCGGGCCTGTTGTGTCATGATTTTACCAGCTATTTTTGTCTACTGAGGACTCTTGATATTCACCTCGCAGGTCAATAAATCGCTTAAAAACAGCCTTTATTTTTAATAGGCTCGAAAATTGAGTCTGGAGTAAGTGGATACAGCAACAACAACGCGCTCAGTAGCTCATTTTATTACTCACGGCAGGCTTGTATTCTTGTAATGAGTCAAATGGAAAGGCACTAGAAGGCAATAATAATAATAGTAATAATAACAATAATAATAATAGTAATAATAATATATGTGTATGTTAAATTCAAGTTGCGTTTATTCAATAATTTTTATTTTAAAAAACTAAGTTGGAATCTACATGATTTTAATCACACTATGACCAGTGTACAGGTGTACAGCAGCAAACAAAAATTCTCTAGGAAATGATGTTGAGTAGGAGAGCTGTTCGTGGAACACACATCTTGTCCGGCAGGGTAGATTTTATTTTTCAACGCAGATCTGGTCTAATAGCAAAGCAGATGGAATCATATAAGATTGAACGATTATTGTGTATCGTTTACAATATCTAGATAACAGGAACGCCACAGGAATTACTGCGTTAGTTTCTACACAGTGACACTGATTAAGCAGGTTATGTACAGGCTTATGAGCAAATTTCATTTTATAGACACAAGACTGAGAGAACGCGTGACAACATAATATCAAAGACCTACTACACGGAACTGCTTTCTGAATAATGATGGTTATTGGGCGCTTGGACACTGACGCACGCACGCCCACACTTGGCAACGAGTGGACAATCGCACGGTGAACTTGATCGGCCTGTGCGGACTGTGTCCTCAGCTTTATCTACCTGGTGAGGGAGAGGCTACACTAGGCTGCTTGTGTTGTAAATATTACATTACAGCCCTGAGGAAGAAGTTCAGAGATAACTGCAAAGGTTGAGGTCAGGGTGATCGGCGTGGGACACACAGCTGAGACGTTGAGTGCAGGTTAAGGTGAGGGCCAAACACGTACAACAGACTCCACTTTCCCCACCATCCCACTTCCAAATGTTGGGACCCAACACCAGTCACAGACGTACTGTGATCTTCATGTGACCTTCACTTCTCATTTCACCTCCACTGCTTTTATGGCCATAAGCATATTAAGAACCCAGAAACATTTGACTAAAAATGTGCACTGGAATTTAAGTTTTAGGTTTGTCATAGTTTTATCGTGCTCAACCATTATCATATAACAACAACTGCTTTTTAATGCGACCTACCTCCGCATTTTTCAGCCTCTCTATTTAAGTTATAGCCTATTTAGTTATTGCAACCAGCCTAAAGATTCACACAACCGAGTCTGCATCTGGCTGCTCCGCTAAACACGATAAGGAGATTTCAGTTTACAACCAGATTAACGCAAATATCGTTTTTAGAAATCAGACGGCATCATTTGCATTTTACTGATTATGTATTTACGACGCAATCTGGTTTATTATTGAAATGCAGTTATTGCATTGGAAGTGTAGGACAAAGTCTATGTAGACTATTTGGGTACAGTTAATTTCTAACAAAAGCATCGCATTAACTATTGGTATTAAGTGCTGTTTCATGCCCAGCAAAACTGAGCTTCCACTGCCATATAAGGCACAGGGGCGTGTGAATATCACGTGATATGATGCCTTTCCAGGCTCCTCGTAATATTTAATCGTATTTTTATTGACTATAAGCAGCGTTTTTATGTGAAAGTTGATGAACATGAAAATCACACGCAATGTCCTTTTACGGATCATATTTTTAACCAGCGTGTTTTTGACTGGGATGCTTGTCGTGGCAGTAACCGATTTAAAACGAGATAATGCTCGAGATGTTCTTTTGACGTTTGCACGGGATTACCTTTATTGATCTCTCACAAATGTTCCTCTGAATACCACATAAACATGCATATCAGAAAATGTCTAGTGCCTCGTTAACTTGTCTATTTTTGATCGCAGAGTGCATGCACTAGATTCTTTCTCGTAACACGTATGTTTCGCATGATTGAAATGTGAAACTCAAAGTTCCTATGAACGCAAAGGCACCAACAGGCATACGGAAGCCGCATCGGTGTTTACTGATGACGTTGGTACTGAAGCGGATGAGAGATATGGCTAATATTAGCCGAAGAGATGTGTAGGGGTATTAAAACGTCGAATTCAAGAAGTCACTGAGGGATACGAGCGGGAGGAAGGTGAGGGGAAGCCTGTTATCAGTTGCCACGCGTTTATGCCAGCTGAAGCGAAGTTAGTATCACATTATTCGTAGTTAGCTTAGCATCTGGGCTCTGCTGCAGTTCGAATGACTGGAGAGTGTAACGTTAGCTAAGTTTACTATTTACTCCGCATTAGCTATAGTTACTAAATACACAACATTGCAGTGTTTTCAGGATATCATTGTATTTAGTTACCCTGGCGTCCAGTGTCTTCTGTTGGCGTTGCTTTAAAAAGTTACATTAGCAATGCGGCTAATTCTGGTACCACAGCGAATTACTCACTGAAACTAGGGAGCGAAAGCCTAAAGTGAAAACCCAAGCGAACGTCTTTCGTTCAATGTAAATAGTAGTGAACTATTTTTGACCTTTACGTCTGCATAGACGAGTCTCACTAGTCTTTAACAGTTAATGTTGCCCTCAAGCCAACCAGGAATAGTTCTCATCCACAACAATTGGCACTTTCACGTAGCTTACATTTACACATCTGTGGGGCATTAAAGTGTTAATAATAATAGTTTTAACACATCACATCTTCAGTATGACCCAGTCCCTTTTAAGACACATTTCCATCAGAACAGAAACACCTGAACTGAGTGCAGCGTTGCTTTGCTTAATGAATTACACTTTCAAGCATCAAGATTCAAGATTCAAAAAGCTTTATTGTCATTTAACCACTTATTGCTGACACAGTATATAGTGAAGTGAGATAACGTTTCTCCAGGACCTGGTGCTACATAAACAAACTAGAGAATTAAATTAAAAAAACAACAACAACATAGACAACGCACAGCTAGGACAGGAGTTTGTCTTAGCCTCATACAGTGCAGTGTGCCGTAAGGTGCACACATAGTATAGACGAATCAAACAAGATACAACCAAGGCAAGAACAGGACACTTGGCGCCGAGTATACTGCAAGAATGTAGGATGGCAGTAATGGGTCGGAGTTTGGGTCATGGTCCAATCCTGAGTGTTTAGAAGCCTGATAGCTTGAGGGTAGATACTGTTCAACAGTCTGGTTCTGAGGGCCACAATGCTCTGGTACCCCTTTAAACAAAACTAAGATGTACTGTACAGATGTGCAAAATAAATTGTAATATATTACATGCATGATAAACATGGGACGCAGTGACTTCACATTATGTTGTTCAATGGCGCATATTTCTTTAGGACAGGGACAACATGTTGGAGTCCTATGTCACCCCGCTCCTCATGAGCTATGTGAACAAGTATATCAAGAATTTGAAACCAACTGACCTGCAGCTGTCGCTCTGGGGAGGAGATGTGGTCCTCAGCAAGTTGGACCTGAAGCTTGATGTGCTTGAACAGGTAAAGAAGATTGTCTTTACCTGTCCAACTTGTATTTTATTTCCCAAACCAAGGCAGAAATATGTTCGAGAACAGAAGAGATATATTATTTAGAGTAGGATATATATTGTAGAGCTGTGTGCTACCATGAATATGATGAAATGATATGTATCACGCTACAGTGGTTATCTCTACTTGGATCTGTCCAACTGAAAGGAGAGCTGCTAATGTTTTGTTACACAGCAAAATCCTAACACGCTTCTCATTTCTGTTTTCTTTCTTTTGGGTTAGGTGGTGTTTTGGTGTGGTTTTCAGAAGCAGTCAGAACCAGCTCAAGGGAATAAAAAAATGTTTAACTTGTGGCAGATTGATCCACTCCAGAATGATAAAATGGTAGTTTCAATACAATGTTTATGCCTAGTTGAAAGCACTGCTGCAGTTTTTCTGATTCTAGCCAAAGGCAATAGACCATGAGCATACTGTCTACACTCTGGCTAAGATGTAGACACGAGTGAGTGATATGCTACTGGAACACATGCTTATACTTCATTTATTAATCAATTACCAAGCACTTTTCTTTATTTTTTATACAATTAGGTCCAGTTATTTTGTATAATAATTTTTGACTCAGCATAGGGACGTTTAAATGAAACGTTTGTGTGCTTTAAGTGTTGACTACCCGCTTTCATTAGAAGGTTTTCTAAAATATTGTATAAACTGTTTAACAATTACAACCTTTTTTATACATCGACCCACAAATGTTGGGATCTCATAAGTAACAGATGGCTGCTCAGTTGCTGAACGACCCGATGTAAGTGTAAATTATTATTCTAGCTATAATTAGCTCATTGTTTCATTTTCAAGAAAACATTTCTATTATCTGAAGTTGATTTCAGTGTGACATTTGTAATCTGTAGTGTATGAAGAAGGGGAGGGACTTCTCAAGCTCTGAAGTATATCTGAAGTATATATTTGAAGCGGCGGAGGGAGTTGTTTGATGTAGACACGTATGACTGCCAGAAAGTTGGTTCCCTTCTATTCATTCATAATGTGATAGCATTCAAATACAGCAGAATGAATTCTCATTATGTGCGACTTCCAAACATTTGGCAGTCGTTATTAGTAAAGGACTGGCAAGCTCATTTAGCTTGACAATTTTATTTATGTTTATGTTCTGAGTGCCTAAATCAGAGGTCTGGGTATAGAAATGGTTGTCGTTTCTTGATGGATTGTTTAATATTATGCCAAAACGCCGCTACATATTGATTGTTTTATGTCTTATGCGTATTGGTGGTGCCATAGCCGAAATAATAACCGTTGTATTATGGTACGTATAGTTATGGACCTCGCTGTATATTAACTACAGTAAAATGCTTGTTCAGGAAAATTGTGTACGTACATTTTATTCCAAAGTATTATTTCATCACAGTATCTCATTTTACTTTTCATATCTCGATTAGATCAGCCTGCCATATGTTAAAAGACTTTTTTCTTTTCTCTCGAGTGGTTTCTGACTGCTTCTGAAGACCAGACCTAAACACTACTAACCCAGTAGATTGTGTTGAAAGTTCTTACTGAAAGCAGCTTGAAGCCAACTGACTGAAATTGTGTCTGGATTTTGCTATGTAACAAAGTCTTGGCAGTTATTCTGTATTTTCATTTGTTTAATTGATTTTTAGTTGGACAACCCCTCTTATAAAAATGCTATTGGAGATCATCTATTTAATATACTGTATATAGTAATTTTACTGGAACTTTGTGTGCGTAATCGGACAAACTCATTGCAAGACTATGACAGCTTTACTTCTGAAATGTTTGGTTACTGTTTCTTGGCTTAAACATACTGAGAAGGCATGTGAAGCCTTTGTGAAGGAAGTCTGTTTCCTGGGACTCATTCTCACACAGCAGTTCAAAATGCGGAACAGTGATTTGTCTGCCTGAGAAAATCTCAATGTGTGATCTGTAACTCTTGTTTTCACTATCCTTTTATCTTCAAATATTATTTTCAGAGAGCTGTTCATGCAAGAGAGTTCCAAAAAGTTCTTCAATAGCTAAATTGTTTGTTCTTACACTATTGTACCCATAATGGACGTAAAACTGTTGCGCAGTTTATATTTTTGTTTTTAAATTTCAACAGGAGTTGAAGCTTCCCTTTACATTTCTGAGTGGCCATATCCATGAGCTGCGCATCCATGTACCGTGGACCAAGTTGGGCTCAGAGCCTGTAGTCATCACCATCAACACCATGGAATGCATCCTCAAGCTGAGGGATGGAGCTCAGGTTTGTTCTTAATTTGTATGAAACACATTTACACACTATTGCTATTAAACTAAAATTAGCAAGATCATCTTGTTATTAAATATTTTTATGGCAAAATTAAAGCTTTGCATTGCTTCCTCAAAAATGTTATTACGAAGTCGCAACCTTTTTTAAAAAAGCTAGTTGGATTGTTATCTGCTTTTTCCAATGGAGAAAAATCACATTGGCACAGGCTGTAATTAGCAGCATATTGTTGAATCTGAGGACATTGTGTTGCTGTTTTTTACCTTTTGCTATCTAAAATGGTTGGGTGTTATTTTTTCAAATTTGTTTTTTATAAAGAATACAATAGAACCTCACATAGCACCAATGTTTAGTATGAAAACGAACTTTAAGCCTTATCATGCATCATTCGGACAATAATTTGTGAAGAGCTTGACAAAGGAAAAGACATGTTGTTTCACTTTTTTCTTACATGATTAATTTAATTTGACTATGCAATATCTCTAGGCTTCCTTTGAATAGCTTAGCCCAAACTTTGCCACCCATGCAGTTTGCAAAATTGAGAGTGTAGCTCGGCACTGAGCCTTTATGGGAAGGTTGAAGTTTCAAGGCCAGATGTCCCAAAAGAAACACATTTCAGGGGGAGTCAATTACAGCTAATTATATAGACTGCACCAGAAAGATTTGTAACACATGAGCCTGAGCTGCCCTGAACTAATGGTAACTATACTTTGCAGGTGGCTGCAATGGAAATCTTTTTTTTTCCATAAACCTAAAGCTAATAGAACAGTGTTACAGTTATAGCAGTGCACATAGAGCAATCATTTGCTACAGGTGCTTTCTAAAGTCAAACCAGTATTCATGGGGAATTGGCAAAAATGCGAGGTAAAGCCAGACTTTTTTGCATCTGGAGCTTCTGCACGTCTCAGTTAGGTTCTTGAGAGACGGGAAGCTAGTCACCTTGAGGACACAAGCCAAAAAAATACAGTCTGTTTTAAAAGTGTTTAGTTTGTTAACTTGTATGACCTTTATTTCATCCTAATGATACTTTTCAACCTAGTTAGATCATTAAAAGTGTTTACCATGTCATAAATGTAGTGCTTTAGTCATCCTAGAGAAAACTGGCCTGATTGAGTAAAAAGGTCTGCAGGCCTTTGTCACACTAGTTATACACAAACATGATTATATTTCTCTGGAGGGTAGATATCTGGTTCATGCACATGTCAGGCCCTCCAGTTTTAATTTGATTCTTAGAGGATTTAGAGACTGTGGCATATACACACACATTCGCTATAGTGTATAGTGGGGGGCCCCATGTGGCCAAAGTGTGGAAATGATAAATGATATCATTAATATGGTTTGTTTTCATAATTGCTGTTAAAGCCTGAACGCTGGCCCATAAAAACATCCGTATGTCTTTTGAAGTTCATTAAGGGTTGTGTAATTTGACCGGAATTATTTGGACCTTTTTAATGTTCGCGTTTCCCCCGAGAGGAACTGGGTAATATTAGGGATATTCAGATTGCTCAACAGGGTCCATCTGCAAAGCACACAATTATAGTTTCCAGCGAATGTGGAAATTTGGGTGTTTAGCAGGAGTCGGAGATTACAGCTCCTGCTGACAGTGTAATTGCTTAAAATAAGCTGTAATGAGGACTTGTAGTACAGAAGGTATGGCCATAGAAAAAATTTCAGCTTGTTTTTGACATTTCTAAACAAAATGCATGGTTTTACATAACTGTTACTGTAACCTGATGTCACGTGGTGCTTTAAATCGCTGTCATGATAATGCTTACATTAGAAGTGTAGAATATAATGCGTTACTTTGTGTGTGTGTGTGTGTGTTTAATGCACTGCAGCCTGTGTTTATCTTTCAGATTTTTTTGTATATGTAAATGATCCAGTCTTTTATTTCCTGTTCATGTATCCGTTTGGTTATTAATATGGACAGCTCTATGTTAAATTAAAGTAAGCCCTGGCCTATGCTTAAAAGCTTAATGTATGTAACAGGAGATTGGTCATGGGGATGAAAGGGTTTTGTACTTGTCAACTCTAAGGTTTTTTCTTCTTGTGCAAAGACACACTCAGTTTGGCCCCTTCTGAATTACAGTACTTGATATCAATGTGCTGTGTCCATTATAAATTAGAAAGCAATCTGGATTTGTATACTTCACAGGATAAAACTATGATTTTAAGACATGCTACTCTCTATAAAGCCTATGTAACTTGCACTAGTATCTGAACATCTTAATTAGAAGCACTTCAAACAGTTTACAAATGGGACTTCAATGTTTTTCTTGCGTTTTTTTTATTAGTTCTTACTTTTTAATTGGTAATCTGGTGGACTGAAGTTGGTATATGATGCTTTTAATCGCAAGAGCAGCACCTTTCTTTGTACTTTGTTGTAGCATAGATATTTACCAGATTGAAGTCACGACTTAATGAAAAACCTAATGGCTAACATTGATGTAATGCTGCTAAATTATGGGAGCATTTTTTTTCTTGCCATCTGGGTAAACTGCTACAGATGTTAAAGATGAGGTGTGATCAGCAAAGACAGAGAGGAACTGGCTGGATAGCTGTTACAGTGGATCATAATACTCTCAGACACCCTTTATTTTTACGAGACAAAGATAAGAGCTTGGGTTTACTGAAAGGAGTCTTTCTGGTTTTGGCTCCGCTTGCTGCTTGATCTGGGAGTTTATGGCCACTGAGTGCATTTGCCACTGATGTAGAGTTTCGGATTGATGAATTGCCTCAAGATGATTTGAGGAGTCTTGAGACTTGTTGTTTTGGCAAATGATCCAACTAGTCCCTTTCTTCTGTTAGATTCCTTCCAAAGTGTTTTTAGGTCTTTACACCACAAAAACTCATGGCTTCTAAACAATATGTACTGCATTTGAATTAGGAAACCCCTGCTGGATAATCTAATAATTATTCCATTGCTAATTCTATAGAAGACTATAGACAAAGAATTATTGTTTAGCTCTGGGTAACACAAATCTCTATACGTGATACAGGCATATGAGAATTAGTCAAATACTGGCTGTCAGGTGCATACAGTATGCGTCTGTGCAGTGGAACACTGTAGATGGTGCTGCTTTTATTTCTGTTTTTGCCACCTACTGGTTTTCTCCACAAGCGTTTTATAAACTGTCACCTGATTCTGTTTGTTCCTTAGGTTTAAATTGAGGCATTGAATACTGATGGGGTGTCAATGTTTTGTAGTGACGATGGATAAATGAGGACTGCATTGTTGTAGTGTCAGTTAGCTAAACATTTAACACACAAAACCAATGTACCTTCACTGTCTGAATTCATGAAAGGCAAAGAGTTAATCAAGTAAGAGAAATAGCCTGTGGCACTATGCAATCAGATAGCACAAACTGGATAATCTCTGTCCCTGTGCCATCTGGAAATCTTGCCTTTGATTCTCTGGCTTACAGGGAGCAAATGGCTTATATAGATTGCTGCATAAATCTGTCTGATCATCAGCTCAGCGGTGCCTTGTCTTCAGGACTGAGGACACAGAGGATGAAGACGCAGAGCTTTAGCCCCCCCCCCTTGAATCCAGCCCTCGTAGCGAACGAAACTCATCTTTGACCGTAAATAATAAGATGATGGAGTGAAGTTCGCACAGGGTGCATTCCTGAGGCAGGTTGGAGGCCTGGCATGTGTTCTCATTAGAGACAAAGAGAACTACATATATCAACACAGCATCTGAATGTATGTCCCCATGCTTGAGAGTGGTTAGGATGCTATGAATATGACGCCTTCAGTACTTCAACTGAGCTCTGAACCTCTACTAAATGCACACATTAATTGTTGGTTATACTCTCAACTGGTTGTGTATAGATAACAGTGAGAAGCTGTCTACAGGCAGACATGAAGATAACCATGCTGTATTTGTCTTTTTCATCATTCCACTCAACGTAGATTGACCTATTACACTGCTCCCTGTTTAGCATTCCAAGCTGATTTAAAGCATCTGCATGAAAGCAGATGCAGAAGTGTGTCATTCCAGCAGAGGGGCATGCACCCAGGCATCACTGTCAACCTACAGTGTTTCATCGCTGTGTCTTTTGGGGTTAGTTTTCTGGTGGGTCGAGCTTAAACCAGCTCATCAGACAGTCCTTAGTCACAGGAAAGCATTTAGGGATATTTGTATGCAGTGACTTCCTGCATACAGTGAGTCAAGTGGTGATCAATACATTCTGGGCAGGATGCTGCCACTCCACAGTCTAATCCATGCTTTCAGGCCATCCGGTCTACAGCAATCCCTCAGTGGAACCTATTACTTGCTTGGTTGTTGTAGTGATATGCAGGAATAATGTCTGCAGGAAAACGATTACCTTGCAATTAAGCCTGATGGTTAATTTAGTAGTCTCTATTTTTTTTGACAAAAACCTTTCAGATGTGTGTGCGTGTCAATGTACATAGGTTGCTACACAGATTGTGGGTGGTCTGCGTTTTCTGTGTAAGGGTGAGAATGTGCGTCATTTAGCAGACCCTCAATTCTTTGACCTATGAATTATTCTGCTGAAATTATAAAAATACTATTATTTTAACATATTGACATTCCTAAAGCCAGAGAAATATCCTGACGTGTTCCAGAAGTAACTCTCTTGGTCTACTAAGTGTTATTTGTACATGAGTTAGATTCCACTTGCTCCAGAGTGTGCCGGAATTGGTGGTGTTCGCTTTTATCTTTGTTGGCCTGGGCCCCCGCAACGTGTGTGTAAGAGATGAAGAATGTAATATGAATAACCGAATAACACGTCACGTCACATAGTGGGGGAGAGAAGGAAAGGAGATTGTGTAGAGAAGGCATATGGTTAGCTGAAAAGATAATAAACATGCAGATGTTGGAAGGTGTCTTATCTGCCTGGCTTGACATTTAACACACACTTCTTCCAAATGAAATTTAATTATTTTAAGCTTTTATTCTGTGTCTGATCACTGTGTTTGTCAGTAGTCTCTGCATTGTTGTTGGTATATATTGTTCTTTATTAAATTTTAACAGCTGTTTTAGCTTTCTTTGTTCACTCTGTTACATTTCCCAGAATGATTATGAATGCACAATGATTTGCTCCCTATCTAAACCACCTTTGAAATAGTAGAGCTAATGAAATAAAATAATTTAATGATAAATAGTAAGCAAAGCCATTTTCACGTTTTATGAATAAAACGAACATAAGATTTTAGACTATGGGATAAGAGTAGAAAAGGAATGTAGAGCAGGCTTGAGCATGTCTTAAAGACATGTAACATGTCACTTAAAAAAATTTAGTTTCAGCTTTACATTTGGCATTTGTAGAAAATGGCTTTAAATTTACAGGACTGCTTTTGACTGATTCATCAGAGGCAGGTGTCTTGTAACATTTAGGTTAATACCCCCTCTATTTAAACTGAATTTAAAGCACTAGCTTACTTCTATCAGATTTTGTAGAATTATCTATTTCCAATGTTGACAGTGATGCTTTTATACTCTATCACCTTTAGTTCCTCTGTTAGTGTCTGTTCTCCAATTTGGTTCCAGCTGAATGTTATGTTTAATATGTTGTCAGGGCGTGAGCCATCACTTTCACTGGATCAATTCTCTTAGAAATTACCAGGTCAGCTTGAAAGATGATGTCTGTGTTTGGGAATTCCCCACGTGTGGCATATGTAACTGTCTGTCTTCTTGCAACTGTGTGTGTGTGTGTGTGTGCGTGCGTGCGTGCGTGCGTGCGTGCGTGCGTGTGTGTGTGTGTGTGTGTGTGTGTGTGTGTGTGTGTGTTTGTGTGTGTGTAGAGAGAGAGTTTTATTGTAGCTAACACATTGCAGTTATTAGCATTAGGGGGTAGCTGTGCCAGCATAAGCAGCATGCCTCACATGCTCAGCCTGGGTTTGTGGTTAGCTGATGGAGACATCTGAAGGACCAGAGCCTCTCAGATCTAAATAAGGAATAATTTTTCCTTCTTACCCATTCTCTTGCTGTGCCTCCTGTACTTTAGATTTTTTCCATTTTCCTTGCTGTTTTTTTTAAAAAAAAAAGCATTTCTATATTGCCTTTTTGTGCTGTTGTTCTTTATATTGGGTCTCTTAACTTGTTTTCCTCTTTCTTTTTTGCTTAATCATCTCCACCAATGAAAAACAAATGTAAAATAAATAAGTGAGGCAGGAGCAGAAATAAGTGAGAATCTATAATGAAGGTCTCATATTGCGGAAAACGAGAAATATTGATACAGATCATGGTAGAATTTTAAGTTTTTAAAGAATTCAGTGGAGGGATAAACACACAGCACCTATATCAGAATATGTCACTAATGTGTGTGTAAATTAAAAGTACTTGGTTCCCATCTAATTTTAAGATGGGTTTCACTATGACATGAACAGTAGAAGCATAGTTTAAAATTGCTATGAATATGAATAACTAGGAAAACGAGTAGTTTGCTAACTATACTGTAAAATGACTTTGACATATTCTACTGATGGAGAAGGATGCACGTTTTAAGATGTCCTCCTCTTCTTCTCTATAGGTTTTTGTCTTTAACTGGGTTCCTTGTCTGTCTTTGCTGTTATTCTAGGCATTTTGAAGGCAGATATTAAGCATAGCTAGTTTGACTTGGGCAGCGTGGTGGCACTCTTGGCAGAGACCACCAGCATGACATCACCAGTGCTGTCATTCTGATTCCTTCTTAAAGTGAATTATTTTTGTTATTGTCCACTCCCTTTTTGGCATCTGTTTTGGAATTTTGTCCTCGCTCTTCTATCTATAATGAACATGTTATAGTTTTGTGCTTTTGAAAGCAAGAAGATGTGAAGCTAGTACTTGCAGTGTAAGAATGTACCAGGATGAAATGTGTAACGCTTAAAAGTGATACATAGCTCTTCAGTAGCCCCTTCCTTTTAAAACGTTTCCAACAATCTCAATCTATTGTATTTGGAGTAAAAATACTATACAGGCTTCTGTTTGACAGCACTTTAAGCCCAATCTTTAAAAAAACACTGAAGGTGCACTTCCTCACTTACACTGTCAGGCATTTTCACACAGTTTGCTCAGAACAATGAGGCTAAGAAATACACTGGGTGAACCTGCATAACACAGTTATGTTTACATTTCAGGATCATTTCATAAGTGGAGCACATCAGTTGTTAATGGGAATTCTCTTTCCCAGTTGTGGATTTAATTTCTTGAGAAGGCGAGTGAAGGACCACATTTTTGTAATGAGCTGTTTTCATTTAGATAATCATTCAGAATGTCACCCGATGTGATATTTATCTGGGTTCATTTCGGGCTCTAATCCCTCCAGTCTGCCACGGATTCCAGCTGCCCAGCTCCACTGTGTGTTTTGTGGGTCTTCAGATTTAGATTGATTAGTTGTATATGTATGCAAGTGTCTTTAGTGTAATTATATTTGGTATCCATATGTAAAATGCACAACATAATGGTAATATTAGCAACCTCATTTATGACTGTTTTTAAATATAGCTCTAACTGGCAGTGGCCTTTAAGCCTTTTTTTGGTATGAGGGGAAAATGAAACCTGTCTTTAATCATGGTGTAATGGCTTTCTGCATTTGTTACAGTTTCATTAAAACCCCATTAGCAGCTAATTTTTAGTTGAGCTGATGGATGTGTTCGAAGCCAAGGAATGTTAAAGAAAAGGTAATTTGAGTCAGCTGTGATGATCTCTGTTTTCTTCAGCTTACATTCCAGTGGGGTCGTCATCAATGGATTGAGCAGTGTAAAAAGTGTAAAAGGGGTGGCTGCGTACCATTTGACATTACTGGAACCATCCCAAACTGTGACTGTATGTTTGAAACACTGAACCACTTTTCATGTGTCATTTCTTTTAGTGCCAGATGGAAACAATTCTAATGAGAACCAGGGTCATCACTGTGAAAAACAAGCTTCTGATTAGTGAGTTATGGATGGGATGAGAAGTTTTAGAATAAACATGGGGCGGAAGATGATGATAATGGCAACAAAGCAGGAGGAACTTTAGAAAAGGAATGATATGGTGAAAGGAACTGTGACAGGTGAAGGGACATAAGTAAGAACAAGCTGGCATGAGGAGGAGAAAGAAAACTACACTGAGCAGTGTGCTCTGATGTGAATGTGGGGGTGTCACGTTAGAGTGCGTTCAGTAATGTTCTAGAAAGACCAACCTGAAACCCATCATATCTGCAGCATGTCATACCATTCCTTGGCCTGGCAGCCAGCATGAGAGGGATTTTCTGTTGGGTTTGGAGAACGTTAAATGGCAAAAATGGGCTGTGCTTTTGTTGGAGAGAGGAGGTCTGATTGCTGGATCCTCCCCAGGAATGGTCCTCTGTGGGCCCTGACATGGCGGACAGGGCCTCCACTTGTCAGACCCAGTGTGTGTGTGTGTGTGCGCCTGTGTTTGTATGTATATATGAGTGATTTGGAGAAGGAGGGGGTTTGTTGGAGATAAGGAGCTATTGGGTTTCCCTCATTTATTTTCTCACTCCATAGGCGTTCACCCTCCACTGCCTGGCCTCCAATCTCCAGGCCTGCTGCTTTGATGTCAGCATGAGTTTGCCAGTAACCTGCAGAGGCAAGAAAAACAAAAACAAAATGTGTTTATCCAGCAATGGTCTTCTGCGTAGTGCCATTAATTTGCTGAACTATGTGAAATTGACCAGTTTAAAGAATGTTTTGGGATTGCAATCGACAGCCAGGGTGTCTTGCTGCAAATCAACGTTTTATTTTCATCTTGCACTACTGAACATGAGAATATACAATGGAATATAAAAGAAAATGTGTTGCATCGGGGGGTTTCTTTTCTGGCAAACAGAATCGGCACAAAGCTCAAAATGACGAGAAAGTTTTGTAGGACACGCTTTACACTAAGTAACACATATATATTTCTCTCTGCATGTTCGGTTACTGTGCCCCTATTGGCTATTCTCCCATCACACAGTTAACGTTTCTGCTTGCCGTGACCTGGAATGATCCACTTACTAAAAGGTATTTTTACTTTTTTTATCACATCTCCCGGTTTACATATAAGTTACACTGCCAGCGGCCCTTATGACTTTCTTGGTTACTGTGAGTTACAGCTAGTTTGTTTGTTCTTGGAAAACTGACAGTATTTTGATAGGTGCCGTTTCTAATAGCTGGAGGTGGTAATGGGGTACAGCTAATGAGTTGAGTAGCTCAGATGAGGGTCGATAAACAACCCCCCCCCACACACCCTCCACCCCTAGACATGATCAACACACTAACTCCTGGTCCCTGACTGAGCCAGACGTCTGCAAGGGGACAGAGGTCAGGTCTGGCTTTCCTGTACCCTAACCCTCCATGGGTGCCCACTTACCCTCTGAGTAGGAGGTCCCCCTCGCCTGTCACTCACACTGCCTGAACTACTACTACTTTTTGTCTGTGCCTCTGATATAGTTTTATTAATCACAGGTTATATTCACTTCTATTATCTCTTAACTTCACCCTTTCTCCCACTCTGTTGATTATTTGGCCAATTGTCTCTAGTATTGCATTTTTGTTTTTGTTAAAACTCTGGTCAGCAGCTGAGCCTAGATTCATGCAAGGGAAGCAACCCCCACTTTTTTCCTCCCATCTTCCCCTCCTTCTCTGTCCCTTCATTCATTCCTCCCTGTCCTGTTCCCTGCTGTGGCATTGCAAGTATCGGTTTACTCAGCAGCAGCTGAGGCAGGCTTCATTTGTCCCAAGGCTTCGTTCAGAAAAGACATTTTGCCTCTAGAGAACCGCTTGCTGCCCACAGTGACGTTGAACACTTAATTGCGCTACTTCCAAATCTGACAGTTTTGTGTTTAGTGGCAGTTCGAGGTGATGAACTCATTGTACCCTTGGCCTGCAGGGCTATGCAATCCTCTAGGTGTAGCCTGATGTGTTCAAATAGCATATAGTGATGTCAACTAAACACGTCAATATGTGAGCCTGTCTCATTATAAACATACCTCTTCTGAAAATCTGCCTTATTATGTTGTAATTTAATATATCTAAATATTGTAGCAGAAACTTTTAATGTGATGACAAGTTAACAAATGACCTACGAATAATGAGCAAATTTACATCTTATTATTTACCAAACTCTATTCTTTGAAACCTTGATGAAGTATTTATTATTTCTCCCCTTCTGTTTATCAGATCCCACCATTCACTGATGTGGGGTGGGGGGGGGGCTGCTTACGTAATGCAACTCTACTGCAAAGGTCCTTATTAAAGTAATGTGTAAATATTTCTGCTTTCTCTTCTGGCAATTTCATATTGACTTTACTGCACAGGGGGCAAGCTCCTTCTCTGTCAGCGTGTGCACAACTTGCAAAATATGCTGAAACATATTCACTACTCGGCTACTGTGAGAGAAATGCATTCTTTGTCATTACTGTACATAGCATCAGAAGCAGGTAATATGTTGCTTTATAATAGGTGTTATATGTTGAATATATAACGCAAGTGAGGCGTGGATTTCTACTTTCCCTCTTGAGCATGTGTGAATAAAGTGTGTATTAAACAAATACATTTGGTTTTGACACCTTTTAATGTTTACGTTGTGAGGTGTGGATTCAAAAGCTGTGAACATGCAAGTCTCTGTTATACAATGGAAACCAGATAACAGGTCAGTGCCAAATCGTGGAATCACCATGGCCAATAGCCTCCTTAGACGGTGACAGTCTGCTAGTAGAAGTTTTACAAGCTTCTTTAGAGTTCGTGACTTGATGGCATCAGATAGAAGAGCTTTGGTTTCCTGCTTTAAACTTCAGGAGAATATCAATTACTACAAATATGAAAGATGAAAACGAACGACATGAGAACTCTGGTTCTGCTTTTGTGGATTTTGCTTAACCTGAGCTTCTCAATTTTGTACGTGTGCATTCCTTGGCTTAACTTGCTGTTGGTCCTAAGCGCAGATGTGCGGTTGTGGAGGAGAGACCTTCACTGTTCTATTTCAAGGACCAGAGTTTATTTGTAGAGGCCACGGTGATGGGAGGAAGGTTACTGAAGAGATAGATGTGAAGGGGCCCTCAAAACAGTAGTATATATTATATGCTCCCCATATGACTCTTCTGCTGATTGCACTTCGCAAACGCAGACACCTCCACCCTATACTGAGCAGCTGCAGCAGTTTTGTATAGCTCAATTTAGAACTTTACTGACTATTGTTTTTGACGTTGTTGTTTGTTTGTTTTAAGGATGACCATGAGAGCGGCTCTAGTTCCACCAGTCGTAGCGTCTCAGACAGCTCAAAGGCCGTAGCCAAGCCTCGCCGCCTCCAGCAGGCTGCCCCCAGTGACCCGGACCTGCCCCCAGGTGAGTGATGGCCCTGGGGCCACTAAGGCTATTTTACCTCCCTGCCCAGAGAATGACCACCAGAGTGGGCTCACCATCAGTGGGGGAGGAGAGGGCAACAGAGTGAGAAAAGATTAGGACCAATAAACTCTAATGAGTCCTGGTCTTCTAGCCTTTATCACATTGATTTATATGCACTTTGTTAGTAGCTCAGTGTCTGCAGCACAAACCGCCACCTATGTAAATTACTGTGTTGGATTTTATTGTACAGTAGTTGATCTCTTTTGCACTGGTAGAAATATTCTTTGCTGGATGAGCTGCGTAACACTGCATTTTTACTAGTGTAAATCAGCCAGATAGAGTGTGGGGGATGTGTCTGTGATAAATCATAGTGATGGCTCTTATCAACAAGGCCACTTGACCACATGCCTCCTGCAGGGCCATGAATTCCTTGGCTGCATCGCTCCACTTTATAGAACCTCACAAAGGAAGGCCTTGTTTGATTAGGGCTGCATAATGGACTTTTAAAAATATTTATGGCTTTCTTTTTGTAATCAGTCAACTTGTAACTAACATACACACATACCTCATACTGGCTAGTAAAATAATTTGTTTATTTTGGCTAAGGTAGGGCAATGTAGCAACGTTGTATAGTATTAATGTGTTGACGGTCTAATTTCAGTTGAACTGTAGACATCATGTCATTTTATGTTGTTTTACTGCTGTGAGTAAAGTTGAGTGATATCATGGATCTGCATTACATCTGAGGTAGGGATGCACTTTTGTCACCTCTTTCACTTGTGGCAGTAGTAATTATTGCAAGCGTTCTATGCATTTTTTCTAAAGGTGCATGTTTAAAGCCTGCCAGTGAAATACACTGATAAAATATATGAGATGAATATAAATTATTTAGGCACATTAGCGAGTAAGAAGTGAGTTATATTAATTGCTGACACTGTTTAAGTGTGTTGCAGAAATCATTTACTGTAGATAATGTTAACAACTCTTAATTGTGGCTATTCTTGGTTTATAGCTTGCCTATTCTTTACATAAAATTAAAAAATTGGAGAAATAAAATGGGAATCAGAAGGATCCTGATTCTACTAAAAGAACATTTAGTAGAAAAAACCTTAAAAGTTAAAAGAGAAGACATTCCAAGGAAAACTATTCTTTTCAAAATGATAAAAAATAGAGGTAGGGTCTTGCACCTTCAGATTCAGACCAACACCACTGCCATAAGGCTAATTTCCAGACCATATCCATGGCTATATAAACCTACACTGACTCGTTGTACCTGGGGACGATTCATTTCCAGGACTGATGTTATGAGATAATATCTCTCCCCAGCTGTTAAAGCAGGGTGCGTACCTCCAACAGATCTTCCAGGTGTGTGTCTGTGTCATCACATGCTTTTGTGTAACATTGTCTGTGTGTTCATTTAGTGTATATGGGCTCATTTGTCCGCACACCTCACGGTGCTCCAGATGTGGAGCTTGCTTCAACCTATTGCAGGCTGTATAGACAACTTTGGGGTCAGAGGTTGAAGGACCTGACTAACCTTAAGGAAGCAGATGCATGCTGTAATTCCAGCTTCCTACTTATTAAAAGGTATAGGCTGAAAGTTAGATGAGCCAAAACTAACCTGCTATGACTCAAGTTATTTTCTTAAGAATACGATACCAAACGAACCAATCTGGGTTAATTTGATGTAGGGAAGGTTGATTTACATAGACATTTATTTATTGGTCTCACAAATACCTTATTTTGAACGTGTATTCGTTCAGTTCACTTAAATGTAGTTATTGTAAGAAAATATTAGAAAACTTGGATTTGAAGTGTAGAAATAAGGTGTTCTTTAGTAACCACTTCTATTTCCTTCCTTATGCCGATATTTGATGTTAGCTAGACTGTGATTCAGCTTCAGAAGGTATTGACTAACATCAGCAGATGCGTTGCGTGTGTATAGCTCTGCACTGTGTATGTTGAGTAGAGGACCTGTGAGACCTGTCACAGTCTGAATAGGCTGTTTTGCCTCTATACCCCAGCCTCTTTGTTGACAAACTATCATTTATGCCTGTTTCGTTCCCCTTCAAAACAACCTAAACAAAGCATGCCTGACACTAAAAAGCAGTCGCCAACAATTATCCAGTCAAGCTCTCGCATACTGAATGAATTTATCCTTCCTGATTCAAAGTAAGTGCCCATGCAACGGATTGCTTTTAGCAAACAGAATATGAAATTAATGTTTTAAGCTGTTCTCTAAATTCAACAAAACCTCAGTCTCAGGCTGGATTTAAAAGCCTCTTTAAGCAGGACTTAAAGTTTGTAGTGTTGTAGTGCAGCCCTAATATGGCAGGGAAGATTTTTCCATGGTCAAGGGGCTGCTACTGCAAAGACATGGTCGTCTGGAGACATGGAGCGTCAGTCTCCAACCTTAGCACCACCAAGCTCGAGAGCACTTGGACGAAGCTTCTGGACGAAGCTCAGAGAGGCAAAGAAGTAACCGTGAAAATGGACAATAAAACACATGACAGTCCCGCCATGGTCAAGATACATGGCAGATTCATGCTGTTGCAAACATGCTTTGGTTGACTTCAATTCTTCAATTTACTCCAAGACATACTACCTCTAAAACTGCAGGTACCCTAGTTAGGTGGCTTCTAAAACTGGCTACTAAGACGCTTGGGGTGTTTGTACAGTCCTGCTGGAAGTTCACATTACTTATATATTTTACAAGTTGACAATTAAATGGGAATGATAGACTTTTGTACTTTACTCAATACTTTTAAATGTGTTATGTCACACATTGGGTATTGCAGGTATTGTTTCGATTATATTGCCAACTGTACTAAATAACACCTGACAGCTGACTTAATACATTCATTGTCTGTTTGGACTAATACTTTCCATATTCATGACAAATTGTGAGCATGGACAGTTTAGTGTTCCTTTCCTGTATTACACAGAAGAGTACTTGGTCTGTTCTGCGATCACATAAAGGAGCTGAGTTTTCCATTCATTTTATGGTTGAGCAGTTTTAAGTGGGTTCTTTCCCTGTGGGCCGCAGCACAGGTGCTGGTTGTGTCAATTGTTTACAGAAGTTCATAGCAGTGCGCTGACTCGCAGAGAGACAGATTTGGGCCCCTGGACTTGGTGCAAGGCAAAAAAGAGGTATAGTGTAAAACTATGAAAGAGAGAGACACCCTGACATGGGTAAATTAAACACAGAGGGGACAGCAGCAGGGGGTAAAGTGCTGGTTTTACTGCTCAGGCTGCAGGTGCGAAAGCAGCATTCTGACTGACCCCAGCACCGCACACACACGCACACACACTGCCACATAAGAGAGCAACCAGGGACCCACTGAAATTCAAACGAGCACACACAGAAAGGCCATGAACACACATAGCATTTAGTTTATATCATGTCATCCTCTCTTACTGCTACTCTGTTCGGTCAGGCAGCTAATTTACAAGAATTTTGTCAATTGGATTATGCTAATCGATAGTCAGCCCCACGTTCAAGAGGCAGAACATTTAACCAATTCATATAAATTATATTTTCATCAACAGCACCATTTACTGCTCCCTAATTATCATTTCTGTTATACCCCAGACAAACCATGTAGATGTAGGAAGACAAACATTTGGTTTGGAAAATAAGGGAAAAGCATTCAAAGTTTATACAAAGTTTTAACTTGTAGTGACTAGTTTAATGGTACATGGGAGAAATGAATAATGCCATTGGTTGTGTGGTTAGGTGGATTTATTGCTGTATGTTTTCATACTTTATGGTTGAAACTCCCCTGTCTGTAATATATTAAGTTCTCTCTTACTTTGTTGAGTAATGACCTTAGCAAGTATGTTTTTCCTGCAAAGCTTCTGTTTGTAGGCTTGACGGCGGTGGCCATTTAGAGGTACTAGCAAACAGCGCAGGCGCCCTCAGCTCTGCTGAAACCCAATCTTTCAGAGTGCTTTTTCTTTCCTGCTTGTTCTAGCCTACTACACCCTGCTGTCTGTTCACCACAAAAGCCATTGGGCCCCAAATTTTAATGCTCCGTCTTATAAAATCTGTTTATTTTTGCTATTTCCGTTATATTAATGGAATTTCTTCTGTCCTTCCTCTTACATTTCTATGAAAGTGATATCCCAACCATTTATTGTATTACAAAAAAAATGTGTATTGTACTTTTTGTTCTCTGTCAAATAATGTCCCTTATTTTGTGGTATTATTGAGTCACATTGTTTGATTCTTTTCAGGAAAGGAGAGGAATGTACTATAGCAATAAATCACAAAATGGACTGGACTAGTTTAAAGGCCCACCAGGATGGCACAGCTCAGCTTTTTGATTAGGTCTTTTTTGTGTGTAATTTCTTTGCATTTAACACATTAGTCATGTGCTTACTCCTGTCTGTGTAGGTTACGTGCAGAGTCTGATCAGGCGTGTGGTAAACAATGTCAATATTGTGGTAAACAACCTCATCCTTAAGTATGTGGAGGATGACATCGTGCTGTCAGTCAACATTACATCAGCGGAGTGCTACACGGTGGACGATATGTGGGAGAGGGCGTTCATGGACATCGCTGGTGAGTAATGTCTGTTTACGTTACCTGGTTGGGGGGGGTTAACAAATAAATCCAGTGAGACAACAACCTACATACAGGTGTTTAACTTGTGGCTTCAAACTAAAGGTGTATCTCCGTACTAAACTGTGAATTGTGGATTAGAGGCATTTCGTGTTTGGTGATAAATGATTTCAAGAAGAGTTAAGAACATACTACATAACCACAGACTATATGGATCCTACATAAAATCAAAAAATCCCTGCAACAATAATTTCCCCCTCTTTATTTCTGTTTCTAAATATTTCCCCAACTGGCTTTCATTTAGTACAAACCCATGCATTTACTGCCAGAGAATTGCAATGCAATTATTTAAAACTTTAACTACCACCATAACTTAGAAGAAAGAACTGCTTCCACATACTGTATGTTTACTTACAGTACTTCATATCAACATAGAGTCATGAGGGGGTCAGTTTCAGTTTGTGTTATCACTGTGGAATTTTTGTTAAGGCTCATTTCAACATGTGAAGCAAGTAAGAGTTACAAATGTGGTTACTGGTTCTGTAAGAGAGTGAAATAATTCTGGGAATGATGAGTTAGATTAGTCTGTCAGGAATATTATCTCTGCGTGTTTACATGTTGGCTTTGTGGTAAGCTTAATGGTTCAACCTCATGAATACAAAACCATCTGAAATCCTTTTTTTTTTTTTATCTCCACCTTCTCTGCGCAGCCCCAGAGCTGGTCCTAAGGAAAGTGATCAACTTTGCTGACTGTACTGTGTGCTTGGACAAGCGGAATGCTAGTGGCAAGATCGAGTTTTACCAGGACCCACTGTTGTACAAATGCTCTTTCAGAACACGCCTCCATTTTACCTACGACAACATGAATGCCAAAATCCCATCTGTCATCAAGGTGAGCAGCTCCAAACATTAGCAACAGCTGCCATTATGTTCAGAAAGAAAGAAAGTTGTGCTGCTATGTTTTAATTTCTTATGATTTTGCTACTAAAAGTTCACGGTTTTTATAGCAGCTTAAATCAATAACAGGATACACACAGAAACATGAACAGTCAATTTTCAGTAACAGGATAATAACTAATTTCAGTCCATTGTTATAATGCAGCCATATTCTGGGATGAACTGGAATGTTTTGGTCGGATTTTTACATCCAATACAATAATATAACATAGTTCTACAAATCGTGATATATCACTTTTCTCCTGCTGGTATTTGGTTTACGGTCAAGTCTTCTCTGAAGATTTAACTTTCATTAGCATCTTAGATTTGATCTGTCTGAAAATACAGTAGATGTCTGTTTTTAGACAATGTGGTAAATTTAAAAAAACCCAGAGAACTTTATCACATTCCACACGATTGAATCAATGTTTGTTCTACAAGTGAAGGCTGTGGATGTAGAACACCAAAGCAATTGCACCACTGATGTTAAGAATCAATCTCAAAGTCTAATTTCATAATAATAGCAACACTTTTGTTTAGAAAAAAGTACTCCTCACTAGCAAATCATCACACAGTCCTCCTTTTAATCTTTGTCAGTGGGGCAGCAGAAGATTAGAGTGTTGGCTGTGTTGTTTCATAATGTGGTAGAAATTTGTTTGTGTAGTCAGAATTAAACATCTGGTTAAAAGAAGGAGATTTTTATAAACACTTTCAGTCTGAAAATTGACTGTTAATGTTTCTGTTTGTAGCAGTTCTCTTCTGTTCAAATTAAACCATGGTAAATTAAGTCTCATGTACTGTATCTGTTCAACTAATTTTTCTAAATAATTATTAATAATCTGTATTGTAGTAGAAGTCACTGAGTACCATCTACATGTCATCACTAAAACCTGTAATGTAGAAATATTTCTCTTTTTTTCATTAAGATTTGATCAAAAACCTTTCTATTCCAATATGTGGGAGCCCAGCAGAAAGCCTGTAGCCTAAGCACATTTCACTCCAAAGTTTAAGCCATCTGGCTAATGCTTTTTTTTCATATACTTTCTCAGATCCAAACCATGGTTGAGAGCCTGAAGTTGTCCATTACCGATCAACAGCTGCCCATGTTTATTCGCATTTTACAACTGATTATTGCCCTTTACTATGGGGAAATCGGGGGACACAAGGACGGTGACGGAGAAGAGGGCAGTAGTTATGTCAGAGAGGCTGGAGCAAATCTACCTGGTGAGCATGTTTCTTTCATAGGACAACAATATGACCTGTGTTTCTGAAGATTCAAACCCGAGTTGCTTTTGGAAAAATGTGACCATTGCAGGCATTGGCGGCTTTAGTTTGAACATGAAGTTATGGTATCGTAAGCATATTGGCCTGTAAATATCTGCCTGTATTTTTACAGTAGGATCACCTACAAAGTTATTAACTAACTAGCCATCTTCATTTTAGGACTGAGAACCCTAATTTGTGCTATATATAAACTTTATATATAAATGTGCACCAAGTAAGTGTATATAAAATAGTAATTGAAGACAGCATTTGAGTTGGTTATAGCACTCGCATTGTTTTTGTGTAGGACATAACTCGTGGTTCATGAGACTTCAGGCCATGAGGAAAGCATTCTTTTCACTTAACTCGCTATGCTCTGCACACTGCCTTGTCCTGTTCAGTGCCTATTTCTGTCCATATGCTACTTTTCCTGCTAAACGGGAAATTTAACATCACTTTGTGCATGGTGTGCGCTCCTCCTGCTTTTTCCACAAACAAAAGCCAAAGCGTGTAACTCAACAGACACTTGTCGTTTGGTCTGATCCCCTTCTTCTGGATAGAGCAGGACAGGGTAGGAATAAAGATGCATCAAAACACAGAATCATCCTCTTTTTTTTCTCATTGGGAGCATGATGGGAAATCACACTTCCTACATTCAAGAATAAAATACATCCGTGCATTCAGCTTGCCTCCAATTATGCATATTGTTATGCGTGTAGTATGTATATGTATGTTTGCCGAGTTTTATCTGTCAGTACTTGCTACTGTATGTGGCTTTGGTTTTTTGTGTTCGTAGGATTCTCCGTTAATAAAACGCACTCATAGCTGTTTGGTAAGGTACACTTGCATGTCACATGCTGACAATTCTGGCAGCTGAAAGCATGGATGAGTGCGTATTTGGGAGAAATGGTAACACGAGATAAGTGTGATGCTAATGTTCAGCTGTAGCGTTACAGTGGAACTATATGTGCCCCATTCTTTTAAATCAAGATGCGTTTGCTTGTTCACCGTGTGATTGTACTGCTATGCCTGTGAGGGACAGGCTTGATAAAAGCAGTGACAGGTTCAACTGTGACACGTTGCACCTTTTTAAAAACTTTAATCTGTAATTTAGCACCTGTAGGGTTCTGAATTTATATAGGCTTAGTTGAACATGTGCATGTGTGTATGCATGCCCAAACACGGACGCACAGTCAGCACATGCATCGGATGATGAGCAGAGTACCCTGTGCTCATTAATCAGGTAACCAGGTCACCTTTCCCTCTATAAACATGGAGGGACATCTGCTGGCCTCTGGCGGCACTGCCTTCTCTCGCTCCTTGTCCCTCAACTGTTCACTAACTTACACACAGGTTTCCTCCCTTGCTTAGACATAAACTGCTGCCTTAAGACTTTAGACTGGTGGAAATACTTCTTGGTTAGGACTTCAAAGTTACCATTAGCAAATGTATTTTTGATAGATTTATTAATAGTTGATTTTCTGTGCTGTGTCAAGTTGTGACATGTAGCACGTAGCTTAACTTGTTGACTTGACACCTTAAAGATTGATTGGGGTAAAAAACAAAACGACGAGTGAAGAGAAGGATACACAGTCCCATCAGGGGGAACAAGAGTTGAAAAGCCACAACCTGGGATTTCCAACTGAAACATCTAATTAAAATATGTCATCATTCGCACAGCTTCAGCCTCTGGGAGTCCTAAGCTGGGACCTGATGGGCACTATTGTTTTCTCACAGAGAACGTGAAGCCGCAAGGAATGGGATTACACATTCTTGCATATTGACATCAGCTTCCTCTCTCGTGACATGTGTGGAAACAGACATGATGAGATGAGCTCAGAGGTGGGGGATCAGTAACTGGGACAGTGTGTGTGGCGTGAGGAGCGTTTGAATGCTGAGAAAGTGATTTGGTAGATGACCTTTTCTAACTTCTCCTTGTTTACGTATGCACACAACCAGTGCAGCAGTTTACTGACTTAACATCTCACCCGTCCTCCGTGTACTTACTTTCCCTATTTCCTCCGGATTAAATTCTGTAGTTCCACAGTTGACAATTTCTTGTCTTCACCTCCACCCCTGGTCAAGCTCAGCTTATGCTGATGGCTCACAGCTGCCTGGCCTGTCTTCTATTTCACTCTGTTGGCTTGAAATGAATATGTGACCCAACCCCTAAGTGCAGTATGTGAATTTGTGGATGCAGGCTTTGTTGTTTGGTCCAGCTTAGACAGGTCTAGTTATCCACTAGGCCCAGTCCAGGATGCTGGCTGACAGCCTGTGCCCTCCGGTCTGCGGGAATGGACTTCCCCTCTGTAGAATTCATTCAGCAATGAGTTCATGCAGCATACAAATAATCACACACCTGCATGATAGAGCATTGGCAGCAACTACTGTAAAACTGACTGGTCTGTTTGTGTGTTCACTTGACAGCTGAAACAACCCCAAAGGCATGGACAGATTAATTTAGTGTGCTGAACTGGGCACAAACACAGCCATTAGCAACACTTTCTGCCTTTTTGACTAGTGTTTTTGATCTGAACTGATTTAAATGTGATAATGTGAAACACCCTTCCTTGCATGTGGAACACTTTTTGCCTAATACAAAAAGTTATTAAATTTTTAAAATCTGTCTTGTCTTAGCTGTTACAGACATGTATTGTATTCTCTACAGGTTGTAATGTTTGGAAATGTGGATGGTAACTGGCCTTTGTCCCATCACTATTTCAGCTACAGTAAATAATCTTGTTACGTTTCTATTGTAGGTAATTAAAACTCTCTCGTCTCTCCTTCAGGGCTGGACGTGGATATGGAAACTGATGGGACTAGCCAGTACTCAAGCACAGACCTCTATATGCAGTCTGTGAGTGGCGAAGAGGCAGATGAGGGCTGGATGTCCTGGGCTTGGTCCTTCGTCCCAGCCATTGTAGGAACAGAGGAGAAAAGTGAGGATGAGTTTTATCAGCATAGAGAGACGGGAGGCAACGCCAACAGCCCACAACAGCACACACCCAAAGACCCAATTGTGTCCATAGGCTTCTACTGCACCAAAGCCTCTGTTACCTTCAAGGTAAATATATGTGGTTAAAAAACATCTGAATTATTATTATTTAATTTAGCTGCATCGTCTTTATCATCAATAAATGTCATCTGGGGGGCTGAAATTTACAATAGCATACATTGGGTAAATAATAATGTTTCCATGTGTACAGCTGTGAAACCTAAATACAGTGACACAAAATAAATATGGTGTAAATTGAATTTATCTGTGTATTGTTAGATGGTAAAATAAGAATGTGAATGTCATTAACCACGTGTGCCCACCTACTCTTGACTTTTTATATTTTATTGTTATTTCAAGCTTGATTTTTTTTTTAAAGGACAGTTTGATCTGATAGGTTTCTCTGCTCTTTGTTCTTTGAGGTTACTGGGCCAGATGTTTCTTCTCACTTTCAAGCGAATACAATCACCTTATTTCTTTTGTGTGTGTGTGTGTGTGTGTGTGTGTGAAGGTTGAATGGGATTTATGTCTCATATCCACAGACGTTGGTTATTTTCTAATAATGCTTAATTTGTTCCTGTAGAGTTTGAGTTCTTTTAATCAATTAATTGCCTCACTTCTGGTGTAATTGCAGACAGCTGACGTATTTTGTATTAGGGAATTGTATGTCTTTGAACTGCCATTGCATGAACTTGACATGCACGGAATTAGGAGGTATTTTTATCCTGCATCTGTTTGATCAGAGGAATTGGCAGTAAACCTTTACTTCTTGTACTGCACTTTCACACACTGCATAATTTAGTACTGACAATTTGTTTTCCTTTTTGCACACCTGTCAATCTTTATACCACATGTTTTTTTTTTGATACTTCATTTAATTGTGGACACCAAGATGAAGTAATCCAGTATTAACGTCCAACATTAAGACATTTCCAAGATGCCTTGTGACGAATAATTTGAAGGTATTGAAGGTAGCTCTAGGTAAAGAATCTGACACCATTTTGTATAAGTTGGCCAGTTTGTGATTGTGTTAATAGTCTGCTGTGCTATTTGGTGTCATCGTAGGTGGCGCGCTGGTGTAGTGGTTAGCACTGTTGGCTCACAGCTGCAAGGACTGCTTGGCCAGGTCTTTTCTGCTGGGAGTTCGCATGTGCATTGGGTGGGGTTTCCTCTGTCCAAAGATGCAGTTATATGAGTTGGTGCCCCCAAAATTGCACCTAAAATACGGTTGGTTTGAATGTGAAAGTCCAGGGTTTACTCTCCTTCTGGCCCAGTGACCTCTGGGAATGCGTTCAGCGCGGCCCTGACCCTTAAGCGGAAAAGCGGTTAGGATAACGGAAGAATAGATGGTGTTGGTGCCACTGTTAACTAGTGTTGTCAGCCAGAGCATTTCTACTTAAGTAATTTAACATTCTTGCTCACTACTGCTTCCAGGAACACACTGGTTGGGGTGGGGTGCTCCCTGCACGTGATTAAACCATCAGAATAGAAGGAGGGGAAGGTAGTGAGGGTGAAAGAGTCTGCTTCATCACTTGGGATAATAAGGCACAGCTGCGTCTTGTGGTGCACCTGCTTCCTGTGTTAAAGTTGAGTGGGTTGGGGCCAACACCGTTTTGCTTTACACTCACACTTTTCAGACTGACAAACCTAAAAACGTGTCATAGCTATGCAGCCTTACCCTATACCAGCTACGTTTACCTCTCCGCCTCTGGCTGCATATACATACTGTACAGTTTATAGAATCAACACACCACAGCGTTATAATATCATTGTTGGAATTGTAATCTGAAATGCTTTAGTCAAGTTCTGATTGTCTTCCCCACTAAAGCCAGAGAAGGCATCTTCTAAAATCTAAGAGGAGTGGTTGTCATGTGGTTTCATGAATGTCTTTGGCCCAAGTCCAGATTTGGAAAAGAAAATGACTAAAAAGGCTGGCATCCAGTGTCTGATCTAAGAACATGTCATCTGTCCCATGTTGTTATGTTATTGTTTCTGGTTTCAAGCATTATTTCCTGGGCCCTTCATATACAAAGGCTTGCATTGATTTTGTCTATCAGATTCTCTTTCTCTCTGTTTCTCTTTCTCTGTTGCTCTCGCTTTCTCTCTCTGTCGCTCTTTGATTCTCTCTCATTCTGTCTCTCTGTTTCTCTGTCGCTCTTTGATTCTCTCTCATTCTGTCTCTCTGTTTCTCTGTCTCTCTCGGTTTCTCTCTCTCTCACACACGCACAATAACAATCAGTAGTGTTGAACTTTACTGTACTTATTTGTTTAATAATTGCAGTACTGCAACCCTTGATGGTAGCATTGTTGTAAAGTATAAAGCTTCAGTTTTTCGCGTCTCATGTATTTGACGTGATCATTTAGATCATTTGGTCTACCTTTCTTCTTTTTAGCTGACAGAGACACAGTCCGAGAGCAGCTACTACAGTCCTCAGAAGGTCAAGTCTAAGGAAGTCATGTGCCTGGAACAGCAGGGAATCACTATAGAGGTAACACTGTATATTATTCCTGTGCGTGCGGTGATCCTGACTTTCTCTGCCAGGTCTTTAGGGCAGCCTTCTTCAGCTCATGCTGGTTTCAGGAGCAAATCCCCTTACGTTTTTCTCTCGGTGATTGACTTGGCCTCTTAAACATGGTTCACTGTTTTAGCTTTGTTGCTTTAGAAGGATGTTTGTAATGACCGTGTAATGATTCACGGACCCATGAGTTTTAAGGCATTTGTTGGAATGTTAGCAGAAAGGATATATTTGTACTCTCTCTCTATATAATTTTACTGCTAATATCAGCACTTTTATAATAAAAGCACAACGACAAATTAGTCACTTCCTGCAGCTGCTGTTCATGCCCAAGCTATAACACCCTCTCACCTTGCTCTTCCAATTAATTAACCTTTCATTTGCCCCCAAAACCTTTTTTACTTCACTCTGTTGCGCGTTTAATTAAATCTTGGCAAACTAACCTGTAACTGGTGGCTAACCAGATGTTTGAATATTGCCCCGTAACTGCTTTATGCTGTATTTGTGTTTACGATGCCTTATTTTAAATACAATGTAATGACCAAAGCATGAACCTTTCAACAACAGTAACCGATCCTCCTAGTGATGTACAAACTATCCATCAGTGTGAACCATCTGTAAAGCACCCTTGTTAAACAGAGCATCATTATTGTCTTCTTGTTCACCAATGGGCAGAGGTTCCTTGTAACTCCCTGATTACTTTCATAAAGCCCCTGCAGGTCACTAATGTGGCCTGTTGTGAACACAGTGGAATTTGTGTTTGAGTTGAGCCCAAGTGTAATCATTTCCGCATTTCCCCCATGGTGTAAAAAATATTTTTAAACCTTTTTCTCTGATTACCTGGTTGGACAAGGAAAGGGGTTTTCTGCTGCTAAGCTTTCTGCCAGATGTGAGAGTTCTGAGAGGTTTCCAATTCCAATTTTTGTAACTTATGCTCTTGCTGGAAGAAGGAGAGCGTAGTCTGAACCAGGACCAAGAGTGAGAGCGTTGAAAGGCAAAGAGATGGCCAGTAAAACAGGGAAACTAGGCCTTGTAATTACTGTGTGGTGAAACATAAAGGTTTATTGGATTGCTCTCTGTTTAGCTGTCTGCTGGGTGAAGCAAAGGCACAGTGAGTAAGGGACAACCACAGCTTGCTTTACAGGGGCTTCTGGACTGCTACTACAAATACATGCTCACACCACTCTTAAGGGAAAGTGCGAGCTGCATGACCCCTTCTTTTATCACAGGTCCACAACCTCAACAGCTCCACAAACCAACACCATGTGAAGGACTTTGTTTGTGATGCAAGCACTATAAATTGAACTGAATGTCATTCATTTTGAATTTCGTCTTGTATTGAGGTGAAACTAAAATGTTTCATCAAAAAAACATAGAAAAGCGAAGTTGCATTTTGAGATTCCACGTTGTTCTTTGTGCCCAGTGGACACATTCTGAGATACAAAAAATATTTAAAGCCTCTGACTGGTCTTTATTTCAGGTGCTTATGATGGGTGAGCCCTTCTTCAACTGCCAGATTGGTTTTGTAGGCTGCCGAGCACTGTGCCTTAAAGGCATAATGGGGGTACAGGATTTTGAAGAAAACATGAACCGAAGTGAGGAGGTAAATACTAAAGAAAGAAAGGGCAGAATAAAATTTTAGTTTGTGACTTTTTGAGATTGTAAACCAGCAAAACGTAACTAATAACTGATGCATTAAAATGGATGTGGTTAAGTTAAAGGAGAGTAGTTTGCTGTAGAAATTGAGATAATACTGAGGATGCTCTGTTTTACCAGCCCTGTAATACTTTTCTTCTTTTATGTGTATCTTTTTAGGATGCAGTGTTCTTCATCTGTGGGGACACCCTCAACAGTAAAGGAATGACATATCTTACCAACTCTCTCTTTGACTACCGCAGTCCAGAGAACAACGGAGTCAGGGCAGAGTTCATCCTCGATGCCACTAATCACAAGGTTTCAGTGAAATCAGATGCGTTGTGCTACATACTGTACTGAAGTATTCTCAAAGGAATTTGTTAACAGACAAACAGGATTTGTTTTAGAAATGTCTTTAATTGTGTGGTTTAAAAACAATAATAAGCCAGTAACATGTTAAATCAGTAACTCAAATTTTTACTACTAACGCTTAGTTTCTCAGTCACTCATCTGTGCCTATACCGTGATTCGCTGCTAATATTTAAGTAGTGGTGTTAAAGCCATTATTCCTGATAACTCTTCGCTCCTTTCATCAGCTATCGTGGCTCTAGTGTTGACTCAGCTAAGAAATGTTCATGACCCTCTGTGAAGCAATTGTTTGGACACCCATTCATCCGTAATTGAGAGTCTTGGAGTCAAAGGTTTTGGTGTCAGTTCATCAGAGGGTTTAAAACCGTCCAATGGCTGCAGTCCAAAAGCATGCCAGCGCCATTAGAGATCCCCTAATAAATATTACTCATTTACTTGCTCCTCTGATAAGACTCCATTGAAACTTCTGTTTAGAGTGCTAGTGGCTAAATCTTGAGTGCATCTGTCATTGTCGTCGTCTTGTGCGTCAAGGTGCTTAGTGTTGCCAACCTTTCCAACTCGGATTTCGATTGTTCTCTCTGGCCTGTGTGATTTGGCATTTGCTTCAACTTTAAAGTTGCTGTAGATGTTAAATAGTTTTAAATATGGATGCGATCGCTACATAATAAAGGCTCTTTGCTGGAAATGCCAGATGAGAAAAAAAAAACTTTTCCAACACTGTCTTTTGTATGTTAGGAAGCCTGGGTTACACAGTGCTATGATAATAGTAATAATAAATTCCAACTAATGTGCTAATTGTGTATGTAAGCCACTTCTTGCGAGGTCAGGTTTAGTCATTTGTATTTCACAATTTTCGAAAGGAAAGGATTTTTTTTGTAGTCAGCGTGTATTTATAATAAAAATCTTATCTTTTAGTAGATAAGATGCATATTTCTAATGGCATGTTTCCAAGCACCAATTGAAGGAGGAAACTTTCACTTCTTTTATCAGTAGTTAATTATTCAGTAAAGAGCAGACTTGCTGTTTTGTCAGCTCCTTCCCTGTGCTCTGTAAAGTATTGCAAGTTTAACCAATGCACTTGTAATTCTGTCCTCCTGCTTTGATAAACTCATGCAGATCTCTTTTTTTTGATCTCTCTCTGGTAGATGTCATTAACATGTCAAATCAGGTGTCAGTTGTTGAATTTCTTTTTTTTCTTTTAGAACCGGCTAATAATCTCACTAAGTAGATCAACCCCTTAATAACTCTACTTTATTGCTGAGTTGACACTGCATCCTCTAGGACCCCAGGCATTGCCTCTCTTGAAAGCTATCAGCTTGTTTGCTCCCTCACTGCTCAATGTTTACTTAACGCTACTTTTGTTTGACAGGAGACCTACACAGAGATAGCTGGCATGCAGCGCTTTGGTGCTTTTTACATGGATTATCTCTACACAATGGAGAACAGAAGTGGCCAAGGTATTGTTTCACTCATTTCTCCTTACAGGGCTTGCTGTTTGCTCACATTGCTACCCCTTTCTTTTTTGTGTCTGTCATGTTTTGTTGTTCTGTGCCTTGTTAACCTTTGTTTCTTTCTATCTCATAGTCTCTGTCTTTTTTCTTTTCTCTCCTCTTTTTTTCTGCCCTCTGTCAAACAAGCTCCTTCGAGACTTAAATAAAGAACTTGTCTTCTTTGAGTCACAGCCACCTGGTTCTTGACCCTTCTTGTCCTCACTCTCACCTCAAACTTACCTGGAGGGCAACTGTCAGAAGTGTTTAGTCTGTGCTGACACGTGTTTGATTTTCTTTCTCCCCATTGCTTTTTGAAACTCGGTTTTCCTCTCTTTACCTGTAAGCGCTTGAGAAAGTGAATAGACTCCTCTTGCCTAATTAGGTGTCACTCTTCCAGGTAGAAACTTTTAAGATGGGCAGGATTTTTCATTCCTCAGCTGTGGCACTGAATAATGTTTATTCATGTTTGAAAGATCTGAAGTCACATTAAGAGATAAAGTGTTCTCCTTTCAGTTTGAAATGTTATGCTTGGCCCACAAATGTCTTTGTGCTCAAGTGTGTGATTGTTTCATTTAAACCCTGACGTATGACAGCGAGACATGAATGACATTCAGGCGTTCTAAGATTAAAAAAATTTTAAGCATGCTTAACACTTATTGAAAAAAACAATGCTGCATTATGTCTAATGGCATAATAATGTAGCTTTATTGAAGTAAGGTGACCATGCGAAATAGGCAGTTACAGTTTGCAAACTTCCAATTTATTGTGTTGTGTGAATTTACAGTAGGTAAAAATGCCATGTTGCACGTCGGTCTATCAAAAGGTTGTTACAAACGTTTCCAATCTAGAAATACAAATCCCATTTATGAAAATGTTCAAACCTTTAAGTAAGCCACGGAAACAAAAGCTTGGGCAAGTCTGTCAAAGTTTACTGCTCTCAGACTTTGGCATTTTGTTCTAGTCTCCTCGGCAGGTACCCGAGGGTTAAGACAGATTAGGTAGGAGGTGTCTGAACTGCCTTTTTCAGGCCTCAGGGACAGACTGAGGCTGTTTTTTTTTTTTTTCAACAGCTCATCTCATTTGTGTAGACAACTTTTTTTGGTTTCTGAATCACAGCTCCTGGAAGGCTAGGGAGTGACTACAGATCAGAATTTGCCCTGAATAAAGCCATACAGGAAGGTGTAGTAAAGTAAAGTTATGGATCTGCGGTACAGTTTCAATCTTAAAATAATGATGCTATAAAAAGTGCAAGAAAAGGGTCAAGAAGTGACTGCTCCTTAAACAAAGATTTGTTAATAAATAAATGAATGAGTTTCTTGCTATTTCTGGTTCCACTGCCACGCTGTGTTTTGCTTTCAATTAGCTCCTCTTGATTGTCTTGATTTCTGACTGGGCAATTGTTTCCTCTTGCTGTCAGCTATAGATAATAATCTAAATTAAAAAAAAACAGTGATACCGTCATCCTGAGCTGTCAGAGTCATTTCTGACGGCAGGATAAGTGTCAGTCTCTTCTCCTGTGGGACGCCTGTTGTTACCCTTTACAGTTGGAATGCTTCTCATCGTGGTTCTCTTCTTCTCAGACACGGACCAGATCCAGTGTCAACCAAACAAATTAGCCTCCATTGCCACGGGACGAATATAAACTCTGAGCCAACCGAAATGTTAACCAATACAGGTCGCTCTCACCATTGACTTCACATTAAAGCAAATCTGTACACTTAAACCTTTTTTAAATCTTGGAAAATGGAGACACTTTGAATCATCTAAATCCTGGCTAATTTCAGTCCCCTCATCAGTCCACTGATCGTTGTAACTGCAGCCATATGGTTGATATTAGGCCTAATTCATTGCAGCCAAATCTCACTGAAGAAGGGAAGGGGAAGTGGCATTGCCCATTGCCCTTTATAAATCTCCAAAATTCAGCAGGAGTTTGACCCCATCCCTAAGCCCTTCCAGCAAAAAAAAAAAAAAAAAAAAGTAAAAATCATGGTGTGGCAGTGGTCTAAGCTGTAAGAATGTTCAGTGCAGTGGAGGAATGTAATGGGAATAAAGTAAGTTGTGACCCTTTGTCCTCTTCCTCCCTCACTGCCATTCATCCACCCCCTTCTTTATTTTTAATTTCTCCCTTTTTATTGCCTGGACGGGGAGTCTTTTAAGCGGACCTCTGGAACAGGGGCCTGCGATGAATGAAGGGACAGCTGTGTGAGAGAACTGGACATTTGGAATATTCATCATTCCAGTGGTTCATGGCTATGTGAGCTGTTCCCTGCCGCGGCGTTACTCCACCATCATCTTTGTTGTACTTGGAGATACATAAGGCTATAGGGAAAATGTTGTTACCCTAATGTAATAATGTAATAATGTCAAAAATGAGGAAATCTGTTAAATGTGCCCCCTGACAAGCAGAAAAACACTATTGTGAAATGTCAAAGGCATTTTAAGTATGTTTATGTTTCTTTTTGTAGACTGCCAGGACTTGAGTATGGAGGACGCAGTGCCCGCTGTTCAAGAGACGTCCATTAAGAAGTTGGTGGTGGGACCCCTGGACATCAGGTTGCACAGCAGCGCTGTTCATCGCATCTTCAAGATGATCACTTGTGCAATGGACCATGAATATGAGCCGTATTGCAAACCTCAACGAGGTTAGACATCCCAAATTTACTGGAGTGACTTCAACAGCTAAAAACGAATAGTTCACACTCTTTTAAATGCTTCTCTCTGGTTCTCCGTGTTCCTAGGTTTTCCAACTGTTTGCACATTAGAGCATCATCATCACATTGTTATTTCCTTCCACAGTCCCTCTTTCAACACACAGCTGTACATGAAAGTAGTGACCTTTTGGAACACATGAGGGAGGTTAAACTAAACACCTTTGTTAGTGATCATCCCTGCACGACCATTGATGAGCTCATCTCTGGGATGTTGTGAAAGAACATGGAATGTGTGTCTGTGTGTAATATCTCTAGCAATAACTCGCATTTTTGTGAAACGATAACATCCGTAGGTTTTGGTTGTTTCAGCATCTGTGATAGATAATGGATGATAGGAGTAATTACTGTAGAGTATCTGACTAAAGCTTGGAGGTCAGTGTGCTTTTATAAGTGTCTATGTTCTCTTGCATTTTTTGGAGAAGGGCTGATATGGACCCCTGGGGGGCGATTGAGAAACTGAGAGAGATAGAAGAGGAAACCAAAGTAGCTATTACAGAGGGAGTGATAAAATAATACATGCCTTACATCCTTTCCTAAGTCCTCTCCGCTCAACTTTGAGAAGTATGGTCATACAAAAGAAGTAGAAACGATATTCCCACTACCATGAATGCCACGGCCCATTTATACTGTACAACTTCTTCACTTGTAGCAGCAGCAGGATGAACTGTACACAAAATATTATTTAATTTTTTTCCTCAAACTGATTTTTTTGGTCCTCCATTAGTCTCGCCTTATGGGGTTTGCCAGGAGAGAAGCAGAGGTTAGGAGATTAAATTGTCTACATGAAGCTCTTCGATCCATCCAACTACACGCCATCAAGAAACAGCCTGGTGGTCCCTACACTAAACAGAACTAGAGCTTAAACTAACCTCTTCAGTTTAGTGGGGAGGGCACTTTACCTTTATTCACCAGCTTTTAGGTTCAGACATTTCTTCTTAAATACTGTCAAAAACAGTCATTCAGACAAATTGGTAAATGAGACCCAATGTTTTCCCATGAAACTATCTGTTTTGTAGGTCATGTTGAATGAAGGCATTAAATGTGGAATGACCAAATAAAATATTAAGAGTTGGATCTGCTGTAGGACTGTAAAATATAAAATATGTTTAGAGCATAATATTTTTATGGGTAAGATCAAACATGTTATTATTTTGTCTGTGTGGTTTAAGTTGTGTTCACATAATTGTGTCCCTTGAGTACCATGTAAGTTGCTTGCTGGTTGTAATTTAAATGCCGGGGTGCTTGGTACTGACTTGACCCTGCAATATAATTAGGTGAGATGTGGCAGTTCTGCACGAACCCAATGTACGCTGAAGCAGTAGGCAAAAAAGCAAAACAGCTCTGAGATCAGGTTCTGGGAAAGGGGCCTAACAAAACCTATACCGAACTGAAACATGCTTTGTCCTGGGACCTGCAGTATGTGCTTAAGGGCCTTTTGGACCACCTTTGACTCTAGACATGTCTAACCCTTCATTGTTCCAGTACTTCTTACTTTGGTGAGCACTGACCTCTAGTCCATGTTGACTTGTTATCTTCAATTTGTGCTAGTTATATACTAATATGCCATTTCATAAAGAAGCCCACTGGGGAACAACCACTGGAATAAATATATATTGAGGATGTACCTGTACTGTTATAGTGCATGTTTGTTTTATTTAGTATATGAGTGGAGGGGGTTTGTTGGAAAAGACCATTTCAAGGTTTTAACACTGCAGGCAAAAATAATCGAACTTGAGACATCCTTTGGCTAGCTTTATTTTAAACAACGCGTCCCAGGTTGCATAGTCTGGAATAGATTTGCTCCTTTAGAAAAGGGAAACTTGTACTCTACTTGTTGCAGAGCTACATTTTTTTGTTGTGTAATTGTCTCTGTAGACATTTTGGAGGAGATCCATGGTCCAGCTACCCCAGAAGTAATATCAAGCTTTGAAGAATTCATCCCCACCAGGCTCACTTGTCTCACTCTACTTCAAGTCACAGTCACTCTCTCAATGGCAGAATTCAACCTCCTTCACACATTAATGCCTGTTATCATGGGACACAAGGTGATGCACCCACTCCTTTGATGTACTGTAAAAGCAAAAGAAACAAATAAATGTAAATCATATGTTAATATACTGAAAGTATATTAACATCTGAAATTATATTAGCCATCACAATAAATTCTGTTCTGTTGTGCGTGTTAAATGTTCCAGGCTGCTCCAAGACCAGTCCATGTGCAGGCGTTTCAACCAGTTCGCCCTCTACCTTCTGTGCAGTTCCAGGTAGAGAGGGTGAATGTAGAACACTCGGTTCCAATGTATGCTCCAGAGCTGGTCAGCGCTATCAGCAATCTGAGCCAGCCCTCTGACAACCTGCTACACCACTGCTATGCGCACGTCTACCTCAAGGTGAACAGGATGATATTCCACTCGGTGTTAGAAATGGAGATTATGAGACTTCCTTTCTCCCATTTTTAAATTCTAGCTGTACTGATTTAGCTTTATAATTTTGTCCTGCTAAGAGAGTAATTTCTAACCAGCTGTATCCTACATCTGTACGTGGCTTTTCCACAAACATCGCTAAGAGCATTTGATGTGTAACAAGATCCCATATATTTTTGAATGATTTGCTTTATTTATCCTTGCTACCAGCTTATTTCTAAGTTGATATATTTGACCCCATATAGATGCATATAGAACTATAAAAGATATATTTTCATTTATTTATGAAAATATATAATTCACAAGATACACATACTAATTTGCGGCATGTTTTTTGCACCTATGTGTCTAACATCAGTGTGTCAGCCAAATGTCCACACTGCCTGAATACAGGATCTCCTCCTTATTTATACTTTGCACGCACTAAAGAACTATTGAGCAGCTTCAGCTAATCCACTTTAGTCTAAAAAGCGTGGATAACAGATGAGGAGTAATTTGGGGCCTGGTCTGGTATGATCTGGATGTCTTTGCTTTGTTTTAAGGCAGGATGTTTGTAGGACATCATGCTGGTAGTCCTTATCACAGGGTCACGCCAGGGTTAACGGTCAACTGGTCAATTGCAAAGAATCATTCTGACCAATCACCTAAGCGTCTGTATCTGCCAAGGCACTAATTCTACCACTGGATTTTAGCAAAGGAATTGTGACAGGGTGAAGGTCATTCTAGCCACAGTTCACCCAATTCAGGAAGTAATTTGAAACAGGTATAAACCGAGGCTTATCTTAATCTGTGTTTTATTGACACTGGCTGTCAGAGCTAAGTTGTCTATCTTGTGGTTAGCACCCATTGTCTCACTTTTGTGGCTTCGGACCAGAACTCTGGGAAAACCGTTTGCTCAACAAGCGGCCAGAGAAGTAAACAGACCTATTGCAGTTGAAAACTTGGTCTATCTACATAATTAGTCAGGCAGCCGAAAGGAAATAATTTGAGGTGAATAAGTATGTGTCCCTCTGACCCCAACCGTTTCTTTAATGATTTGTTATTGTTTTTGCACTCAAATGGCAGTTCTACGATTTCATTTGATGTTTTGTGGTGTGATCATCCATCTTCTCATTTTAAGTATGTCCAATTTTTGGCACAAAGCATAGCCAAGAGGTTTGGTAAGCCTTCATTTTCAGGAAATGAGGGACTACTACTCTGTACAGATATACTGTACAGCAGCTGCAGGTGGGATACCTAGGTCCAGTCATACTACTACCTACCGCCAACATTATTAAATATTGTTTATCAAATATATTTAGTTAGCTGTACACATCAAAGTTTTGCTGCATGTATGTATATGGTGTGTATATATATATACGTTCATTTATACAAAATATTAGTATTATCTCTGGTCTCTATAAAGCTTGCAACTTATTTTAGGCAGACAAGGAAATAATATTGATGGCTGAAAAAACATCTAGTTTAACTAATTTACATAGATAGAGCTTCTTCAAGGCAACATAGCAACATAAAGAAGGACAGGAACCAGAGTCTGTAAGAGCACAGGCATAAGCCTGAAACTAGACAGTAGGGTTAATAGCATGCTTCTGTGTTTTAGGATATGAAGTCAGTAGGTGTTTTATTTGTTAATTAGTTGATTTAAATAATGCTGAATTCATTTCCCCATATGTGTCTTTCTTTACAGGTGTTTGGGTTTCAAGCTGGCCTGACATGCCATGACACTCTTGGGAGTTTCCTGCCTCTCATCCCTATTATTCCTTCCTTCAGCACTGCACTCTATGGGAAGCTGATCCAAATGCCTTCATACTGGTGAGTTTGTACTGTGGCACATGTTCTAAAATGTGTGTAGAGACAAGTAGTGCATCTTGTGAAATGAACACTGCATATCCTTTAGGTTAATTACTGATGGTGCTTTATTCCATATTGGTTAGTAAGGCCTAGTCCAGATAAAATGGTTTATTAGGTTCAAGTAAAACATGATCTACTGTATTTTAAGGCGGCCTCTAAAACTGATTTTAATGTACAAGGTAAACAGAAATTGAAATGCTGTGCAGAAGGAAATTAGTGAAATACTATGTAATATGAGGGCCTGTATAAATATTGCCTATATTTAACCTAATCTTTGAAGAAACGTCTCACTTGTAATATTAGGGCAACTCTTTCAGCTGTAAGACGGCTAAATAAGTGGGAGCTGTTTATTTCATTTTATGGAAAGGTTAAGGTGTGTGCCACCTTTTTTGCACATGTGTATCTGTGCTTGAAGGTGTTTATATTCATGCTTGGCTGCCTGTATACCAATGGTTTGAGTATGGGTGTGTTTATGTACGCTCTCACGCACATGTTTGTACTTTGCGAAGATGATTGTAGCTCCTTGTAGGCAACATTTAAAATGATAAATGAGACACTTCGGTGCGATCGGTGGGGGAAACAGCCATTGGATATCAACTGCAACAATGTCTGTGCAGTGCTCAGATGAATGATGAAGCAGGCAAATAAGCCAAAACTGTCTAAGATATAAATATATTCTATAAGTGTATTGCTATATCCCTGTCATAGTAGCAGACAGAGGGTGAGTCACTGGGCACCTGCAGGAGTAAAGAAGGGAAAAGAATCAGATGGAGAAGCTGGAGATGATACAGTTGTGAGGATTTAAACAGAAAGGAAACCACTATAGATGGTAAAAATGATAAAATGGCAAAAACTGGCACCATCTGACAAATTCAACTTTTAAATACCCTAAACCAAACTGTGAAGTTCATAGGAAAGAACAATGGAAGTGGGGAAAAGAACTACACAACAGAAAATTAGTCTCTTACATCCCAGCTCAATTGTATACCCATTGAGGCACCAAGCCAAGAAAAGGTGACATGGGGGTATGTAGAAGATGGGAAAACTTTAAATGAATAGAGCTCGTTTTATTGTGACTTAAATATAAACCCTGATTTAACACCGTACATAACCTGTAATTGTTGCTACATATTTGGTCATGGTAATTAGGCCATAAACTGTTTCTTTGTATTCTCAGTTTCTAATCCCCAGCTTCCCAACTCCACTCCTGCGCCCACGTCTAACAGTGGATTCAGATGTCAAACTGATGTTATTTTTTGACGATCACTAAATGTTTCTTATCTCCAGAGAACATTGCAGATCAATGCCCTCCTGTAGCTACTCTTTCAGCATGGACTAGCCTTTAGAAATAACAGACAGCCTCTCTCCTTGACACATTAGCACAGTGCTGGTTTTCTTGGTTTTATGCAGGCCTTTGATGAAGTATAGTATGCACATGCCAAGTAACCTGCACCAGGAGCCTCTCTCTTCGTGTGACATGAGCAGATGATGGATCCATGAGGGCACTGTGTTCTTTCCTCAACACCCGTCATATTAAAGAGGACTTGTTTGTTCTCCTCATTTCTAGTTTAACTTGCTTGTTATAGATATTTAGACAGGTTCGACTCACCTCAAATGACTTCTAATCGCTGCCAATTCAAGTGGCATTGATGAGATTTGCCCTTAAAATTGTCTGAAATTCTAATTACACTTTATTGTTTAGAGTTGAGTTTACATGAAGAACCTGCACCATTTATACAAGCACAAATGCATTGCAGTTCACATTGCACTTGACGGCGTACGTATGACGGACAGTCTGTCTCCCAGAGTTGTAAGCTGAGACCTAGAGTGATACGTGGGGTTACTGGAGCTGCCAAAAGATGGACTCCACCAGGTGGTAGCATTTAATTTCACTGTATTGATGTTTGTTTTGGAACTGCTCTTTTGTGCTGATGTAACTTCAAAAACACCTCTTTCCAAGATGAGCTGTTCTCTCAGCAGGCACTGAACACAGCTGTACAAGCTTTTGAAGTTTCGAATAAATATGAATGAAGTGGGAAGCGCTAGACTTTAGAAAAGGTACAGGAGGGACACAGGAGGAGAGACTTTGAATAAGTGGTATGTTGTTTAGTTAGTCTAGTAGTTTTGCTATGCAAATGTAAAAGGTACTGTAGTGTTGGACTTGTGTCTCTCTGGATTGTGTACTCTTTCGTACTGTATATGCACCCTAGACTTTGTCCGTTGGACTTGGTCGAGGTTCCTGATCACACATGCATCTTCAGGATTCCAGTGCATGTGTGAGAGTGGCATTAGATAGGCGAACACCTCCTGTTGAGCTGGCGCACAGTATATATTGTAGCTTGTGTTTTCTTCAGTCTTAACACAGAGATTCCCACTTCCCTCAGTTGGCAGTAATGGGCCACTGGCCTTGATCCTCTCCCTGCCAGGCTTGGCTTTTACTGTGCATTTGATAATGTGTATAAGACCTTGGATGCGATTAGAATGAAATGTCTTTGTTTCCTCTGTTTTTAGGCAAAATAAAACTTTACGACAAGGTAATTGCCTCAGAGCAATTGCAGACACTGACCTTGTGGTTTCCATATTGCATTTTGGAAAAACTATCATCCTACAACAGAAAAGTCAAACCAATGTGTGTTGTAGAGTTTCCATGTTTGAGTGATCTTGAGTGACTTTTGTCACTACCAACATTCCCCAGAATGCCCATATGCAGCCACATTAGCCCAGTGTTCACAACCTTAATAAAAACAACTACCTCAAATGTTATTCAACCTTTAAAAGTTTTATCTGTGAAAATTACATGCAGTAAAACTTTAGGATACTAAAATGCACCATTGGCTAAGAAGTTGGGAAAGAGGCGTGAAGCTATTTCCAAACAATCTGAGTTCAGTGTTCTACAGTGATTAGTCACAAGTGCAAACTTGCCAAACGTACAGTACCAGGAGTGGATGTCCGAGCACATTTACTCCAAGAACAGACTGTGCAATGCCAGAAAGGGTAAGAATGCGAATTCCCCCATCTACAATGTGGGAGATAAAGCAATACAGGATGGACTACTTATTATTTGTTATTGCTGCTAACGATACATGTGCATGTATGATATATTCATGCACACAAAAACAAAACAAATTTAAGGGGCTGCTATTTGCTATTATGGTATATATATATATCCACACTAACCAGTCAGTCATTTGGTTAGCAAAAAGCCCAAATCCTCAGAAATGAGCTTTCATTCCCAGTGAATTAAAGTGCAGCTGAGCAGCATCAGGCTGTACTTATCCCTAATGAAAGGCAATATATATGGGGCCACAACTTGACATGGAACCTCAATTGGTCTGACTGTTAAACTTTTTATCCCAGATAAAATCATTGCCTGAAGGGGGTAAAAAGAGTGGGAAGGTGGAGGCACTAAGGAGGGGATGTTAGCAGCGGCACCTGCATTGATCTCCCCACAACCTAACCTCACTCAGACACAACACGTATACCCAGACCGTATAATATCCCTTTTGCTGCCACGTGACAGCAGCAGCGTTTGGGGGAAAGCCAAGGCCCGGGCCCACCAACCAACAAACCAGCAGCAGCCTAGTGTGGCTGGTTGCGTTGCAGGCCATAATTCAGCCCCACGCCAGCCTTTATGTGGCATTTTTAGCAGCCCCTGTTCCGCACTTAGCTGTTTCTGAGGGGAGGATTTCTTAAAGCATGTGGCATTACAGGTGCATGTTACATAGCCACAAAAACTGACTTGACTTGCAGATGTTTCTGAATAGAGGAGAATGTTAGTTTTCCCTTGATATCTAATTACTGGTCCAACTCTATTACATTATCAATGCTTAGTTCAGTTTTTAGCACTACCTGTAAGATTTTTATGTGAAGTTGGGAAGTCCATTACTATGTCTGGACCAGTAGGCTTAGACCCTTGTGATTTATTAATGCTGCTTTAAGCATCAGAGGATCGACGCTTCTGGTGAGATTATAATACCTCATTACTCCAGTTCATAGTTAGTCATAGCAAGGTGCTTCTGGTCTACGTCTCCGAGCGCAGCTAAAAACAGGAGGGCAAATGCTTTCTGTGTTCTTCAGTAGTGAGCCGTAGGGATCCAAATTAAGTTTACCGAATGTGCATGAACTGTTGGCACGCACACCCACACACAGTCTGTATCCATTGGTTGGTTTTGATGAATGATGATTTTATAACTGAATGATCACTAGTATTGGTCATCAAGGTCTTATCTGACAGGTCTGTCCATGCAGGGTGCGAGGTACACAGGGCTTTTACACTGAAGGGTAAATGAATGGCCTCAAATCAGTGTGTGGCTGCTGTGGTTATGCTCAGTCGTGAGTTGTGGTTCAGAGGCCATGAGAGCAGTGAAGAATTTTCTTAAACAAGGCAGAACATGACCACGGTCTTCCCCCTGGTCTTAAAGAAACATGGATATATTCCAGAAGGAAATGTTTTCATACGATGAAACTGAATGGATGTACTGTACGTACACAGTAGGTGTTTTTATTTTAATTTATATATATATATATATATATATATATATATATATATATATACACACACACACACACACACACAGGCACACATTGAGGTGCTTCATATTAAGGACATGCGAAGCTTGGGCTCTCAGCCAATAAGCTCTCAGGTTTCATGGAAGCATGTATGCATTTCCTTCAGTCTTGCTATTTTTAACTGGAGAAGAAAGAGTGACTTAGTCGTCTCAGTTATCAATTACAGTAATAGTACAGTAGTGGTATGGGTTGTGATTCTGCTCTGAAGTTGTACAGTGTAATAAAAAGCTGCTTTCAAGAGGCAATGTCTTGCAATTGTGACCACACCATAATATGTACTGGATAGTTTTCTCCTATTCAGGGATCCTGTAGATGTTTGTGGTTGACTGAAGGTCTTTGTAGCCATTAGCCATTTAAGACAACTGAAGCCTGAGGGAAGGAAAACAGTGGAAAATGGGGAAGAGTAGCTGGATTATCAGCTCCAAGTGGATTATCATCTACTGTTGTGTACGTTCCACTGTCTTGTCCTCCTGTACTGTACTGATTTTATCTGTACTCCGCTGCTTCCTTCAAACCATTTTAAATTTCAAAGGCCATCTGCATAAAAGTCAAAGGCCTTGGGAGAATACAAATGGTGCTTCTGTTGTTTTGCTGTTGTCACTACAGGGTTTATATGAATCTTAGAAATGGTGGCATTGGGCCTGTAGTCTTCGGACAGAAGTCTCCTGTGTCTGTTTGTCCTTATAAGGAGCCACATGTCATCCACAGCTCTACATGTCGGGTGTCGGGCAGGAAGCAGCATGCGCGCCCAAATGCACTATTACACGTGCACACACGCAAGTGCACGCTTTTTGATGGGTTAGTTTTTAACCCTGATGAACCACACCATTGCCATTTTCTCGCTTGGCGCTGTGCAGCTGTCTGCACAACTTGATTAAAACATTTTTTTTAGTAATCCTTGTGTAATGAAAACCTCTCCTGAGAATGTGTGTGTGTGTCCGTTTTTGTACTTACACGTATGTGTGTCAGGAGTTGTCCAGATGGGAAGAGGAGGAGGGCTGTGGGGTGTGTGTGTGTGTGTGTGTGTGTGTGTGAAGTGAGAGAGAGATTCTCGTTTCTTTCTATGAACAGTTTGGGCTGTCCAGAATGATGATTGATTGAGAAATGCACACATGGAACACCTTTGAGCCTGGGGAACCGCAAAACACTGAGCTGTGGCCACGAATACAGTCCCTGCCTCCCTGAAAGTAGTGCACATTCTCCACTGTATATTACTGTCACTTGTCAGTGGTCATGTATAATCTGTGTGGGCTGGAAAGATTGCTTTAATACAACTTAAACCACATTTGGGAAATCCACTTTATTTATCACTTTTCTTCTTTACCTGCTCAAGTGGCGTTTTCCGAGTTCAGTTGGATTGAGAGCACTAGAGACAAGCCGTAATGATTGCAGTGAGTCATTTATGGCTGCTGTCGGAAAAAAGCATCTGCTAACTTTTCTATACCAGAGACCCAAGTGCAGCTCCGGTTACATTTCCCATCAAACCAATGACATAGACCATTTACAGTCAATGAATCAAATGACTTAAATGAATATTATGAGAACATATAATAAATGAGTTAAACTTGTATTTGCTTATTCTCTGTGATTTTTTGTTTTTGGTTTCTTTTTTGACATTCAGGTGGTAAAATACTTAGTTATTGTCCAGTATGAAGTGCCTGCCTGATTTATAATGTTAATTTAGACACTTCGTGAGACACCGTAGTGAGTGTTTTGTAGTGAGATAAAAGAGGGGACCTGACAGAAGCCCATAATTCACTCTGGTCATTTTCAAGAGGGGGTCAGTGACTTTGGCTTGGAGGGACGGGAATTCGGCAGCACTTCCAATCAGACCAACACCATAAGATGCAAGCTGTCAATCTTCCCAAGCTTCCATGCTCGCAATGAGTCCTTCAAAAGACGCTCCAAACATTGGAAAACAATAGCAGTCTTTTATTTTTTTTTACTTTTTCATTTGTGGAATGTTTGTATTTGTGACAGTAAATGATTTGTAGAAACTTGGATAACTTATCACTGGTCAGTAGACGGTGGGTATCTGTTGCATCTATCAGACAAATATGTCAGCGCGTAACGAATTGCAGTGGTGGTTATGTGGGCTTTGCAAACAGTTTTAGATAAGTTAAAAGAAAGTAGTACATTGTGAGGACTGTCAAAATTGATTGACTGTCTTGTTGACTTTTTGTTTCTTCTATTGCCTTGAGTCTTGTCTGTGTTATCTTTTTAGTGCTTCAACTTAACTTTAACAGTTCAGTAGAGTAGTGTATTCACAGTCGTGTTTTTTTTTTTTTTTTTTTATTTATTAACTGGACAACATGCACCTGTGTAAAAGAATGCGTTTTCGTGAGCGCCTTCCTCTGTTTTGTGGTGCATCGATAGAGCAGACACAACAAAGTGAAGGAGTTTTTGGTACTGTACAGGACATGAATAATTACCAAAATTATCATTTTGGAAACTACGAGCGGGTTCCATGCTTGTACTGTGTTTTGGGACACTGTGTACACCATGTGCAAACACATTTGGCTCTGCAACTCCGCAATTAAAGTTTTCTTTCCACTTGCTTTTTCTGTAATGTCATCTCTTGGATGATGTCATATCCAAGTTTCAACAAAATGCTGGATATCTGCATATGTCCGAGTCACAGAACGCCTCAGCCAGCCTTCTTTAATTACGTTACATTTATATTTGTCGGTAAAAATACAAAGCAACAACCTATTAATTCTGCAAATCCAGAGTTTGTATTGGAGCTTTTCCAAATGACTTTTTAAATGAGAATTGCCATGCTAGGTCTTATTTTACCTGGAGGATAACACATGATTATTCTTCTCCTGCCTATTTTCCCTCATTCTTGTTCATGTCGTCTGCAATTTTTTAGGAAAATTGCTGAATACAAAAATACCCAAAACAAAAACGTAATGACACAATATCGCCAGAGCCCAACTCTGTAAGACTTGCTGGGGTTCTCCTCCTTCTCTATGAGGTGAGAACCTACCAATAGAGGACTCTTCAGAGCTTTTTGTCACCGTGCTGCATATTAGGCAGTTGGACAATGTGTCCTGTACAGTGTCTTGTTTAGGTGCATATGTGTCTGTACAGGGAGGTTGCTTCATATGCTTTTGTGGCCTCTGTAAAGCTACGTTAACTTCCTGTTGCCTGTAATTGTCTAATTATAGTCACAGTGCACAGATTAGACTTGGCTCTAGTCTATTCTTTTATATATATTTTTTTACTCACTCATTATAACGCTGCATATAATTTCCTGTCTGTTGATGGAGGCCTCTGTCTTTTATTTAAAAAACAAAAAGCTTATGACTTGCTGAATGAACTTCAATCTTACTTAGTGTGCACCTACAAATATCCATGCAACTTGGATTCTGTTCTATAATGCAGTAATGTGTTCTAGTGTAGTAATCCAACACCTTTGTTAATGCTGCAGGTATTAGTACGGCAATTTTTACCTCTTGTTTTCTTCACAGCCAGTGGTAACAGTAAAGTGCTGTCTGCCAAAAACCTGTTTACCATGTTGCAGCAATAAAGACAGACCGTGCCAGCTGCTTAATGAAAACCGATGAGTATCTGGCTGTCTTCACGTTCAGCATTCTCTAAACACCCTAATGAGTCTTTCTGCTTCTCATTTAGCGCCAAGATTCAAGTTGCTGCTTGCAAAGAATTGGGCATAATATAATAAAAACAGGTGCATAATTAAAGTTTTAGACGACCACATGCACATGACAGCACCCCTGAAATGCTATAAACACTCGAATAGGCCAACAAACTTTGATCTTTTGCCAGTCGCCCCATTAAAGTGGCTTTGCAGGCACATTTGCTTTGCATGTGGGGACATTACTGCTGCTGGGTCCCCTTTACTTTCTATTGTACAGTGATCTACGTACACACGACACACACACAATGCATTTAAACACATAAAAAAAACACTAACGAAAATGAATTTGATTGACGTGTTACTGCATCCTATGGAACTTTTAATGGGAGAGAAATGTGACATTGCATGGTTAACCAAGATGCCAAAGGCACCACATCTTGCCAGGGAATTTAAACTCTTTGACCTTGTCAGGTTTGAAATTTCTTTTTCTCTTTTTCTCTGCCTTTGTTTTTCATTTAGTCTAAAGCTATATTCATGAGACCTGCTGTCGCCTTCTCATAGTAGTTCCCCCTGAGACAGCAGGCGGTTAAAAACGTTTGGGCCTGCCTGTCTGTAGCTAACAGGTTCTGTCACCCTGCTGAACCACCCAGGAGCAAAAGAAAGGTAAAGAAGACAGAGCGAGCGAGAGCGAGTGAAGGAAGCCGAGGAGTTAAACGATTGCAGAGCTGCCGTTTGATGGGAGAGACCTTGTTACAGATCCCACACTCTTAAGAGCTGGGAGCAGTCCAGAGTTTATATGTAATTAAATAAATTGTGATTCTTGATCCTGATGCGATGCAGCCATCCCTGGAATCGTGGGTGCTTATCTAGTGAATGGTGGTCCTGAAGATGCAAGACCCTCTCTGCATTTGAATGTGTGTCTATGTGCTGTGTGGGTAATTAGACAGCCAGTATTGGAGGCAGTGAGGCAAACTTTTCAAAGGAGAATTAAAGACAAATGAAAAATTCTGAGTGTGTGTGTTAGATGATAGATGAGAGCGCTGCACTGAGGTTCTGATGGACAGGGGCCGAGACGACTGACTGCGATGTTACCTCATCCCTCTGAACGCTCAACTCATCAGCTTGTCATACACGTACACTTGGGCAAACACTCTCTCCCTCCACACTCTTAAAGACAGATGAAATGTTAAATGTGCAGAGATTTCTTTCAGGGTAGGATTTCTGGGCTGTACATCTCTTCACATAAATCATCATCACAGTTTTGACGGAGGGGAGAGAAGGGTTGGCGGCAAAGTGTACCTACCTGCCAAGTAACTAAGGAAAGCTTGGCCTTCACATAGTATTTCTTCAATTTGATGTTGGAATGTAGTTCTACCTATTTGGCTCTTTATACTATCAATGAACTGTTTTATATTGTGATATTGATGGATTTGTGGAAGTTGTGAATCATTTGTTTCCACTGTATTCATTTCATTCAGTGAATGTCAGCACCTATGTGTAACTCTCCATTCTTTCATTTCTTATTGTCGTTATATCCTGACACACTCTGTTTCTTCTTCATTTTGTGTGCTTTACTTCATGCAACTCCTTTTCTTTTTCTTTCTTTGTTTTGTTACAGGAGCAAAAGGTCTTCGGTCCCCACCACAGAGTTTATTTTTGAGCTTCCCCACTTCACGGTACAGTCCACGAGGGCCCAGACACTTTTGCTCCAAGTGATTTTTCAGAGCTGGACCCACAGCATGATCAATGGAGCCCCAGTGACACTCAGCGAAAGTCTGCTCAATGACGTGTACAAAGCTCGAGGTAAATTACGCTCCACCGTAGAATATGTTAAATATCCCAAGCTTTTCTGTTCTTTCACAGCTAATTCTTACTCTATAATCCATCAGTTTCAACAATGGACAAACTTAATGCATGTATATATGTGTGTGTGTGTGTCCAAGTACGTGTCCACACACTGTGCTACCTGGTTGTGCCTTAAATTCCCTTCCAGCAAACTTGTCGTTACTGTAGTGAAGGTATGTAAAGAAACAAGGATTCGGTTCATTAAAGCGGAGCAGAGGTCGGTTTAACAGTGCATGTGTTTGTAATTGCTTAGGCTTTCTGTTTTTTCAGTTGCTTTCATAACACGGTTGTTATTGTAGGGTAGCAATTATATTTCTGCAATGGCAAGTTAGTCAATTGGCAAAAAAAACAACCCACACAGAAGATTGATGCATCCTTTAGTAGGTCATACAGTGTTTGAATCATGACTTGTTAAGATTTAAATGAGACAAAGAACAAACTACATTGTTTTGATGTTGACGCATTAGTTGCTCACTTAGTGAAATCCTTTTTCTCTAAAGTTTAGCTGTGTTTTATATAGACTAAAGCTCGTTTCTCAGTGCTAGTAAATATTCGAGCGATCTATGATCAGTATGTAACTGGCAACAACATGAAGTGATTAGGCTCTGTCATGAGAAGCTTTACACTCATTTTACTCAGGGCTCATCCAACCCTGCTATACCACCATTCACCTAAAGCAAGTCAACCTGACATCCTTAACCAGGAGTGCAAGCGCATACCCGAACACATAGACGCTCAAAGAAATACTTCAATGTAAAGTGTGTAAAGGAATAAAGGGACATTTGTTTTGTGTCAGTTGTCAGGTAATGCAACTGCATCCGAGGGCAAATCAGTTTTTCAAAACCAATTTTACACCTCATGTTGCCTACAGTAGGATGTCTTAATATTCAAATAGGAATCTTTGCCCCTCGTTAAAGAAAGGGAGGGGAGCCTCAGTTCAATAAAACAGTAGCGTTTCTCATGACGGTAGCATCTGGACAGTCCTCTGGAGGGCCTGGGATTTTCCAACTCATTAGGATCACATTGTTTGGTATGCCGTCAACATTCTCCCTCGACCAAGCCGGCCAAGCTACCTTCTTCAATGTTGTAGAGCTGCCAAAATTTATGAAACTGGTCTCCCGTGGAGTGAAGTCACATATTCCTCTCCACTTTCTGCCTTTCTCTTGGAACGGAGCTTGAGTAGCAACACAGAGAAACATTTGCACATCTGGTTTGTGTGCTGGCAGGTTAGAAAAGGAGCAGTGGGAGAGAGTTTTTAAGGCATGAAAGTGAAGAGGAATAGGTGATTTGTTTTTGAATCCCTGTGATATACCCAAATATGTTTAGTGCGGGAATTGAAGTGACACTCACAGGCTTTAGCAGTCCAACCGCTTGCAGTTTTTGGTGTGACAGCTCACAAAAGAAGACGTGTAAAAGAGGTAAAGTTGGCATAGTAGAGTAGAATACTGTACAACTGAATAAAGTGTGTAAGCTTCAATGTGTCAGCCTTCTGTTTAGTGGAGTCTGGCAGAATAGGTTTGGTTTCTGTGAGTGCTGTGGTTGTGTACACTTTGTGTCATGTAGGGACCATAGACAATAAAGTGGATGTACTGTAACAAGGTGTGAGATTAGCCATTGGTTTGCACCAATGGAGCCAGGAACATTAAAAAAAAAATTAGCATTAGTAGTACAATCATTTCTTCAATTATCTTAATTATGGAGCATTAATACTGAAGGCTCTAAAGTAAATGATTAAGACCCTAATCTATGAAATATATTATTGGCTTTCTACAGAGAATTTGACATCAATTATAACTGACTGAATCTGATCAGTATCTTTATGGTTCCAGCATCCAGTCGTCACTGATGCAGATACTTCTCCATTTGCGACGATTGTTAGGATTAGTTACTACAAAGACCTCACTATCATAACTCTTGACGGAAAGCTCAATGGAGGCAGTGCTCTTAGTTCTGCTTTCTTTAGATCTAATAGCATAGGTTGATAATAGATACGTGTGCTGTGAAAGTGCTGACGGTGTTGGCCCTCTTTGTATGAAAGTGTTTGCAGAACTAGCAGTGACTGCGCCGAGTTATTCGCCAGCTGGCTGGCTGCTCTAATGCATACAAGTGTCAGATGTGTGTCCAGGTTTAAGTCTCGTGGTTGTTCTTATATCACCAAGTAGAAGTCATCAGGCCATTGGCAGCACAGAGCTGACACATGCTCACAGGCTGAGGCCAAACACTGAACATGAACATAGCAAACAAAAGCTGGGTTTTTTTTATGCCTTAAGAAATTCCTCCTCTATTTACTCGTTTGATGTTACAGGATTTTTCAATAGTGGAAGGTGTTTCATATCGAAAGCTAGCCGATAACACAGGTGGTCACTGTCCTTAGCAGAGGAGCTATTTATCTAATTTTTGAAATTTTTGATCCTGTCCAGAGACAATTGTGCAGTTTAGCAAGGGGAAAAGAGAACATATTTAAAGGCAGATTTGAAATCATGATAGCTATCTGGAGCACAGCTAGTAGTCTTTGTAGTACTGAGCTGCCTGGTGAAAGCAGCAGTGCGTTCAATTACACAAGTGGCATTTAGAGGCGAGTCTAAAAACAAACAGTGAAGTCTTATTTTTCCCAAGTCCCATGTCGGTAAGCTTTTAAATGAGGGTAACAACTTTTTGTCAGCCCTGTCCTGCTGTTTTCCCACCATTGCTCTTATTTTATCTCACTTACTGTTGTCTGGGTTTTTTTAAATTTTTTATTATTATATACAGTTACAGTTTTATTATTTCTTATCGCTATTCTTTCATTTTGAACAACTTTTGCACTCCTCTGTTTCAGCTTTTTATTATTTCAATCCTCTTTTGTTATTATCAGAGGCCTGTCTGTGTTGTGTTTTCTTTTATTCCACGATGCCTCTGCGTTTTGCAGTACCAACTGAGAGAGTAGCACTTATAGCAGTAGAGGCAAGCCAGTAATTCTAGTCGTTTATCACAGTGACCATAGGGACTTTATGAGACTGCTGTGTGTCTGTGTTGTGCAGCAGAGTGTGGTGATTTGATGATCCTTATGTATTTGCTGACTCATTTTGCTTAGAATAGGGCAGAGGCAGAAGTTGGCATTAGCATAAAGGTAATTGTGAAAAAGATGAGGTGTGGGATCACCAGGTTTTTTAGAGGTGACCGTCTGGCAAAGCTGAATAAGTGAAGGAAGAAGCCCGTGGTCAAGGAGTTGACTATAAATCTGACAGTCACTTCAGAGATTTAGAAGAGAGGAGACTGAGCATGACCATCTCAGCAGCACTGAGAAGCAACTCTAGCAATATAAACCCATAGATGTTATGGTTCTTTGTTAAGTTGAGAGGGTCCCTCTTGAGGATAAAAACAGGTAAACGTTATATTTGGACATAGAGCTTGTATCGTTGCATTTGTGAGATAGCAGTAAAGCCACAATGCAACACAAGGTGGATGTCACATCTACGTTTTAACCAGGTAGAAATGCTTCGCTATCATTTTAACCGTGATTTTTGCCTGAGCGTGAGCACTTGATAGGCATAAAACTGGCATTTTACCACTGATGGATTCAGCTTTGATGCAGTTACCACAGCTGGTTTTCTGGCCACAGAGCTCTGCGGTGGTCTGGCCTAGGACAAGAAGGGGGTCTGGTAGAAACTGGTTGGTGGTGGTCACCAGACGTGCTCTAGATGATTGCTGGGTGATATATGAGCTGTGACATAACTTCAGCATGACAGATATAGGGGGAAGAGAACAGAGGAAGAGAGAGTGAACCATATAATGAGCAGAATGAAAAATGAAAGAGAAGGAAAATAAAGTGCGAAGGGAAAAGTGACAGAAAAAAGGAAATAAAGACTCTGAATGTGGGGTGGACCTCAATGTCCAGACATAACTGACCATTGGCTCTCTTTATTAAACCCAGCTTTGACACCTAATTGAGTGTAACACATGTAAAGAGGTGTGCGTATGCACAGATGCGTGCCCAACTCCATCACCAGCACATTCTGCTCCTGAACTCGCAGCGAACACTTCCATTTTGGCTGAAGAAGGTTTGGATACATTGAGTTTCTGCTGTCATTGCAGTGGGGGATGAAGTGTTAAATAAAGAACCAAGTGAAATAAACTAAAGACGCCCAAAACCTTGTCCATTTCCTATTTAGAAACAAATGCACAGCCTTAAGACACCATCTCAGCAACAGTGTTTGTGCTTCTGTCACAACCAACAGTTTACATCTTTGTCATGGGAAGCACAGGTATGACGCAAATTCCCTTGTACACTAAATATTGTTATTGGAGGGGGACAACTTTCCAGTCTCACATCCATTAGATATTTTGTACACTGAATGTTTGCAGGTTTCACCTGTCAAGTTTAAGATTTTGGGCCCAAAATGTAAGTGAAATTGATTTATTTCTCCTTTTACTGTTCCACCATGAAATGAGGAAAGGAAGGACATTATTGTCGTTCGTAGTCTGTGATTTGGTACAAATGTCAGTGAACTAATGGGAAGCTGAATGAAAACCCTGAGATGTCTGTTTTAGCGTGGCCTGGATCCTTACTCAAGTAGCCAAAGCTCTTTGAAGAGGTAACTTTTTGGTTTGAGAAGGATTTTTGCCTGTCTACTTGTCTGCTTCACAGATTGACATCAGGGCAGGAAGAAAGCAGGAGAGAACGGAACGAAGCGAGGCCTTTTCATCCATACACAACCTTACTTCTGGCATTAAAAACACATTGTGTCAGCATCAGAGAACCGATAAATAAATCTTGGATGGAACTTGAGACGGTTCTTGTCAATGAAAACTTCAATGAGCTACAGACGGTCCTTGCTTCACTCCTGGCAGATTGTGATGATGTTTTAAATCAATCCAGACTCAGGCCTTCCTCTTTTCTTTTGTCTTCCTGAAGCGCTCTGTTCTTTCTCTGTCACTCTCTTCAGTCCAAAGCTAATAAGAGTGGAGTCGATGCAGAACAGGACTGGAGTGCTGTCCCACAACGTGTTCTGAGCCAATCCTGAAGACCGGCACATGTGCCAATTCATGTTTACTTTAAAAGATCAGCATGTGCTAAAATTAAAATCATTAAATAGAAGTGCAATAAGGCAAATTGACAAATTCATTAAAGTTGAGCAAATCCATGGGTTTTCCTAACTCTGACATAATTTATTAATGGCAGGTGGTGCACAAAATATTAACAGAGGGAGGTGTCACTGATGTCCAACGTCCAAGTTATTCTGTTTAAGTTTTCAAACACCCACTGCTTAACCTGCTCTGACATTATATATATCCGTGTTACAATTTACCGCTGTGCGTTGGGCACTGGTCTGGCAGGACCAAAGTAACACTGTCTATTTGGAAGGCATTGCGTGAGGTGTTGGAGTTCTCCCAGCAGGTCTGGTGCATTCTTTGGGAAGTGTTTAAGCCCACTAAAGTTGCACACAGGGTTGTCTGCTGCTGAGCATCTGCTGACTCGCCATCAGCAGAAACTAAGAAGCGAAGGACGAAGTTTGGGGCTCACGATGAACCTTTGCTAAGAAATTCACAGCAGCACTGAGAATGTGTTCTTTAGTCTTTTTTAAGCCCACATGGCAGACTGAACTGAATGTTCAGACTGAACTGAGTGTTGCTAAGCCTCAAATCAACGACGGTTCCAAATAAATCTGTTTGTATTTATGTTGTGGTAGTGTCTGCAGTCTCATCTAAAGGTAGCAAGTAGTAGAGACTGAGCACATAGCTCCATGTCACAAGGTCATAAATTTTTACTGTAACTCCCATTGAAGTGCCTCAGCCGCACCAAAATCCCGCTGACGTCTTGGCTACCACCACACGCAGACACGTTGAGGCTCGGCAAAGCTGACACATAAATATTGATCTCAGTGGATTATTGATAAACAGGAAGGCTCTGCTCGGTTTCTCTTTAATTCTCTTCCATGAGGCAAGTGGGGAGAGGGAAGGAAAGCATGAGAAAAGGCGCACGTGTTACACGGAGACGGATCTCGAGAGTCACAGACGGAGAGCAGTAATCCAGAGTTGCATTTCAGTGATGGAGGAGCTGGTTTAGCATCATTAGCTGCGGTCTGTAGTTTCAAGCATCTCTCTCATGGTGGAACCACACTTACGCATTCCGCACTGGCTGCTATTTCAAAGCTAGTATGCCCTTGCTTCTTATGCTAACCAAATTTGTCAGGGCAGCATTAGGCTGGGGATATATGGGCTTTGAGAGGCAGGCCAGTTCATCCAGAACTCTGTGTTAATGGCCTCTCTCACCACTGGGTAATTGTCTCCTTACAAGCGGCAATGCGGGAATCCTCAGCATGTTTCACTATCAGTCTTTGCACATGTGTCGCTCACTCTTCGGTTATACTCTCATCTTTCTCACTTACTCTGTAACTATTTCAATCAACCCCCCCCTCGTACCACTGTCTTCTGAACACTGCTGCCTGGATCCATTAGCGTTGGCAAAATTGCTTCCGCATGAAAACTCCTTAATTGCGGTAGTTCGGTGGCACAGAGAGCCACGGTTTGAATGTACAGAGAACATGTGTCACTGCTTTAGTGGGCAGACAGAAAGACAGGCGGCACCTGGAGGGGATGGTAATCATGAAAATTAGACCCCCAGCCTCCACCACTCCACCAGCACTTTCACCTCAGCACTGTCCTTATACCATGACCATTACAGGCAGCCGACACAAATTGCACATTCAAGCGATCTGATTTGACTTTGCATGTGTGTTTGCGTTTAGACACCTTTCCGCATGTTTTTCCGAGCGTTTGTCTCAAAATGACCTCTCTGCATAAGTATGTGTAGAAGAACTGACAGTTGAGACTGCGTGTTCGTTTGCACGTGTAAGCTGACAAGTCTCCACGGCATCGACATGAACACGGCTGTGTCTACTACCTGGAATGAGAACTGCGTAGCATTCTGTGTTGAAGGGAACTTGTCCTGCCGTTGCAATAACTCATACCGAGTGTTCCAACACCAATTCTCATGCTGCTTCCATTCAGTCGCTGTAGGCTGTTGTGAGTTACTGGTAGAGATGTCTATGTAGATGTCACAAGCGTTTTATAAAAGATTTAACAATTAGTAAAGTTAGCCTTATGTTGTGTTTCTTTCTTTCTTCCCATCATTAACGTTTCCCGTGCTGCTCTGTCGGTGTGTGTGTGTGTCTGTCTTTTTGCTGTGTGTTAGCATCGGGCACCATGCCAGCAGACCTCCTGCTCCTACTTACTGTTCCTACTTCAGCCCCTCCTGACTTAGGGGAGACAGTTATTGTTTCTGCATCAGCACTTAAAGGCTCAGCTGGCTGCTTTCTCTCTGCCCAACTTGTCTATGTCTACCCCTTTTTCTGTCAGCCCCTTGCTGCTGTGGGCCCATTGCCAGAGTTTGGGCTTTTAGTACTTTACGTCTGTTTATAGCTGCCTACTGGTCCCTTACATCTTGGCAATAGCATACATCTCTTTGTCTACCAATAATCATCGTATTGAAAACTGACCTGCTTTAAATGCATTGATTATTTCCTTTACAGTATAGTGGTGGATTCACTTCTTCACAGCTATTGTGAGGGGTAATAGGGTGAATGGAAAAGTAGTTAATGGCTCATTTGGCAGAAGTTAGAAACATAAAATAAGAATATGCATTAGCTGTGTGGACAGTACATGTTCTGGACCCAGAGAGGCCTTTCTTCATCTCATAATAATTTAGTGTTCCCTTGTGAGGGTGTTTGCTAATTTGCGACATATTTTCCCTTAGTAACACAAGTCAAATTTATAGTGGATTTTTTTTGTGAGGTGTCTTGTCCTGTAAATGTAAGGCGGATCTGGTTTAGCATTATAGACGGACTGCTTTCCCAACTTATTTGTTTAAGCGGTGAGAACAGGACATGTCAGAATGTGTCAAGCATGGTTTTCAAATCTGCTGCCAGCCCCTGCACACACACACACACACACACACATACTGTGTGTATGATATGTAGTAAGTATGCTAAACACAGCGTCCACGTCACGTTTTGCTACATACTCTAAGCGTGTTTCATGCTTTTTCCACTTATCTTCTGTGTCTTTGTTATTCCGGAGTTTTTCTTTACTGAATCTACACCGCTCCTTTCTTTTGTATTTTCACTCTCCCAAGTGTTCACAATTGCAAATCCAGCTGCCTGTGGTTGTCCTCACAGTGTTTGATGGTGTGCTGTAGCCTCTGGCCTCTAGCTGTGTGTTTATGTACTCCTTGCACCTGCCCTTCCTTGACGAGTAACAGCACCACACACATTCACTCAGTCAGCCACTCAGTCACACACAAAAATGCCCAAACACACACATGCCTGGCTGTAATACACACACTAATGTGTCTCACACATAAACCAAACTGAATACCACCATTCAGGCCAAACAAATTACTAACCCTTGTGTTTTTCCTCTTCCTGTGTACCCCGCTTTTTTATAGTCTTAACAGCTGGGCAAAACATTGTCCAGAGCCCACCCCCACGAAACAGCCACTACCCCAGCAGGTGCACTGTGCCCTTTAGGATATCTGTGTGGGCAAGGGGATATGTTACTGTTCCACCCCTATTGCCATTTATCAAAGCGCAACCAGAGTCGGGGGGGGGGGAGGCCCTTGTCATGTTTCACATCAGCTTGCATTTAACATGTCTATCTTCTCCACAATGAACGAAGGAATTGACAGAACCACAGGGGGTCTGAACATTCACACCATGGTGATCTAGTCGATCATGTTAGCCTTACCTAAAGAGATCCGTTCTGTTTGGCTGGTTGGATTGAGTTGAGTTCACTAGGTTGCACTAGGTTATGACACAGCATTGTGTTGACAATTGTTTGGTGACAATTTTCTGACAAAGCCCTTAGAGTTTTGTGTACAAAGCATTTGTCTTTTCGACAAAGATGGACGCTAGAGGATATCCATGTTAGCAAAGCTATGGAAAGACATGCAGCCTTTCTGTTTTTTACCTGCAGATATATTAAGTGGCAGGCAAGGAGACAGGAGGAGAATTATAAACGTTCCCATCTTGCATCTGGGCTGATGGTGGGCCTCTCAGAGAGCAGGTGAAGAGGTTGCTGGTAATTTGTCCAGGGGAGGGAGAGGAGGGAAGTCAGTGGTTAGGGATTTCAGCAATTGCCAGTAATTCCCTTGGTTAAACGTGCAGTGTGTATGTAGCTACTTGAATGCAGGTCTTTTCCATATGGCTGCTGCTTTTCATTAAACAACCTTCAAATTAGTGGATTGGGATTAACAACTATAACTATAACAACAAAAATTGGATTACCTAAGTAAGTAAACTTTGAAGAGTTGTAATTTGCCTTTCGAAAAGGGAAGGAGACATTTAGCAGGGAGAAACTAAAGATTCCGGGAGAAAAATTGTTTAAATACCACGAAATGTAAATTAAAAATGGCTTAGAGGAAACTGAAAAGCTCATGTCTTTAGCTGCTTGTTATCTGATAGCCAGATATTCAGTCAGTGAAACAGTTCAAATTGGTCTTCATCCATTCTGTGCATGTGTTTTATATGTGACATTGTTTCTTTGAAGTTTTTCTTTGCTATTCATTGTTAGGAGTCAGTTAAGAGGTTCTGTGGACACTACACTATAAGAGGGGGCTTATGCTGAGAAATAAAGCCTCATTGGAACAGGTGGAACAGTATTTAATGTGATTCCCTCAGACAGTTCCAAGCCACTGGAAGAATGTACCATGTGATGGACGGATCCTCCTCTTCTCCCAACAGACAGTTTAGCGCTGAACTCCCTTAACACTACTATATCTTTTAGCCATCGAGATGATTCACCCTGTGTGTCTCACTCTAGAGATAACATTACCATATTATTATGGCGAGTATGTAATCCAGTTTCCCCCATTTTGGAAAGATGGCAGATGGATAGTTGTTCCACACTGTGGCTTATGTGATGTAATGCTGATGTTAGATGAGTTGCACAAGCTAAGATTTTAGTAATATAGCTTAGTAATATTTAGTTTTCTATATTAAAGTCATAGTTACCCTTGTATGGTAACACAACAGCAAGTTGAACGTGGAAACAGAGGGCACCAAAAACATTCTTGTCAGAGATCAGAGAAGCCCAACACATATCTTAAGTTGGTGGTGTCTACACTTAAGAGCACCTGTGAAAGAAAGCACAACTGAAAGATAAGGATGAAAAATTATTAGAGGTCAGTCGAGTCAAATGAAGCAACAACAGCAGTGCTCAAACCTGCCAGGCTGGACTTTATTTTCACTTTGTGTTGAAAAGATTTTTTTTTTTTTTTTATTAGGTGTGAAATCTCTGGGTCCGTCCCCGACTCTTGAGGGCTCAGTCCAAAACCTTGAGCTGAAGTTCTGCAGCCGTGCGACGGTGAAATGTGCCTCGGGAACCGTGGGAGCTGTAAAAGTGTGCGCCAGGACTCCAGGTGTGTGCAGCTGTGCCCTGTTAAAACTTTTACTGCCTGTGTAGGAGGGAGAGAGTGAGACCCACTCGACTCTTCTTTTACTTTTTTTTTTTTTTTTCAAACTTGTTCTTTAAAATGCTCCTTTTTGTATTTTATCCCTCGTGCTCAATTTTTGTCTTGAATTTTCTCGCAGCTGCTGTTTTTTCCTAAGGTGTTCTCGTTGCGTTTTGGTCTCCTCTTTGATGACTATGATGTTATTGGAGCTAGTGTCATAGCTAGTTCAAAGGTCAAACTTCACACATGAAGTCTGGCAGAGAAAACGATCTATTGCAGCTGTCTGTACAGAAATGCTATATAAACGTTATTAACATATATATGAGGTACTGTACACTAAATTAAGTACACTTATGGAAACAGTGGTGGTTTTGTGATGTAATTTACTGTAAACTGCCCTTCATATTCCTGTTTGTTTCCTGTTTCCAAAACACACTCTCAAATTCCACAGATTTTTGGGAACCTGTGGTCAACAAACACTTGCTTTAATATGAATTATATCTGCTTGTCCACAATCTTGAATTGAAAATGTGATGTTTTTTGTCATTTCATAAATTGCTTAGCCTTTCACTCTTGTGCCTCAGGTACAGGAGATGGAATGAAGGAGAAGCTGGTTCCTCTCATTCAGGGCCCATCGGACACCAAAGAGCTCCATATCAGCCGGTGGCTTAGTGAGATCCGCAAGCCTGAATCTTTGCTGGCTCCTGATCTTCTGGCATTTTCTATTCTGGTCCCTCAGCAAGGCGACGACTGCAGGAACTCAGGTAGAGAACTCCTAGATCCTATGCTCCATTTATTTATCTTTTCAATTTCAAGCCATTCTCCGTATTTCACTTAGTCGATCCACACTCTGGTGTGATCAATAATCATTCACATGCCACTGCAATACCGCCAAGACGTGTCCATCAGCACTAAACTGAGCTGCCTAACAACAGCTAACTAGTTTCATCTAGTTAAAGGCTGAACTTGGCTGACAGTTACTTTAGTATTTAAACACTGCGTCTACCATCACACCACCTTAATCAAATCACATCAATAGTTTCATGATTAAGAAACCAAAGAATACCACACAGAAGCTTTTAAACGTGATTAGGATCAAATAGGCCAGGACCCCTAAGGGCTAATGACCATTAGCCAGGCTTCTTTAAAGGTGAAATTGTTGTTTCTTTTGTGAATAAGTCCTGATTTGTATGTCATCCTCACCCTCGGTTTGTCCTGTTGGGATTCTAGGAAAGACCGATACCTCTGGAAGTACATGTATTTGTCATGGGCCTCAGTTGCTCCCAAGTCTCTCACAAAAGAGCAGTTTCTCAAAGCATAATCTGGCTGCTGTCCTGCTCAATAGCAGATACAAGAGGAGCCTAGGGTGATAATGTAAACCAATACGCACCTGGGATGTACAGATGCAACTGTACTGTACATAATTTTTAATACAAAGCTGCAGAGATTCATTGTGTGTTGCTTACATAAACTGCCTAAAAACGCCCTGAATCAGGCCCCTGCAAACGTTAGTACTGACAGGAAAGTGGTGTCATGGATTAAACTCCCTTAAACCACGATTAAACTGCTGTAGTATAGAGTGTGGTGCAATAATCGGTTACACTCAGTATTCACCCAGTCAGTCAGTGAACAGAGCTCTGAAATACTGCTATACATTTGAAATGACAGGGAAGAAACATACAAGACTAACTTTCAAAAGCAACGCGTTTCTGACATGGGCTTGTTCCACTCATAGACTAATTACTTTACCTTTATTTTAAACGTACCCAACCAAAGAAGCATGCTGTTAAAAACCATAAAATATCTGTTTGTTGCTTTGTGATTTTACTGTAAATGATACATGGTCTTAATTTAGACTTAACAGTTCTTTAAAAGAGTGTTTGGTGCTTTTTAGTAGTGATTTGATTTTAATCGCCCACTGAATTTTAGTTACACTATCACAGACGAGCTGCAAATAATGTAGTCCAGTAAAAAATACACATGCGTTTTAAGCAGGGAATGTGAAAACAGAGCTGGTCTTTTCATCAAATGTGATGCTTGTCTGAACATAGAATGTGTCAGGTGTAACTTTCATTCCGCCAAATGAATCAAACACTGTGGACGATGGTCAGTGGTAAATTATTGGGGTGATAGTGGACAATGCCTAGTCGACCAACCAAAAGCGTGTCAGCTATTGTGATGACCAATTCAGAACAACACAACTGTACCGTGAAGTACACGACACACTACTACTCACTACACTACCACTACTAATACAATCAGCATTGGCTGTAAGGTACAGGCCACTAAGAAGCACCTACTGTATAACACCTAAAACTTTTTCTTTAAATGGCTTTAACAATATAGCCACACACACACACACACACACATAATGCCAGACACCATTTGTCTGCACAATGTATGTGTCAGTAGGCTTAACGGTAGGGACAACATTGTGACTTGACAGTAACAGACTAGCACACACAGAAAGAAAGCAGAAAAGTTCCAAAGCAAAAGCTCGCAGGTATGTATGTTTGCACACAGACATTCTGGGTGTCTACGCACAGGTCTGTGTTCTGTATGGCGCTCAGGCTTACATCAAAGCTTTCGGTCTGTCCACATGTCCTGTGTCCCGCTGTTGTCCAGAGGGTGACTGAGAGCCTGTTAGAGCAGTGTTAATGGAATGATGGATGCGACGCCCCATTCATCTAGAGATGAAAAGTGGAGTGAGACCACTCCAAATGGGCTGCACCCTGTGTTCCAAAGCACTGACTTGGATGTTCAGCATTTTGTTATCATGACATTTTTGAACTGTTGGAACACACGACCTTGGCATCAAAGACATTTTGTCCGGCCATGGGGCTCTTTTGATTCCACTTAGTAAATTCTTAGACTGTGGTCGTTTCACTTTGCGGGTAGTACCAGGGTAGGGGAGTAAAAGAGAAGCAAACTCACGAGAACATGATCACACTGAAAAACACTACGATATTATGAGAAGCAGTCAATCTTTACTTTCTGCTTTACATTTGCTTAGTCACTTCTGGTTCTTACAAGGAGGTGACATGAAGCACAGCATTGCTGTGAGATATGCCAGGCCAATTGGTAAATATTTATTTCAAGAATAAGGGGAGGCTTATTTGTAATTGACATCAGTCTGACTTTGTGTAATTAGTGTTTGAATATATACATGTAGTCATATTTGACTACACATGACATATATTTTTTTCAAATGTATACAGCATGGGTTAATTAGCATTTTCACGGTTTGGTTTGGTGTGATTGACTGCAGTTGATTGTAAGTCGAGAGAAGCCTTGTCGTAAGTGTTTCCCCACTAGTCATGTATGTGTGATCTCTGTATTGTCTCATTTCTTATAGGACGTGACAGGCTCTGGAAATTACCAGCACTTTCCTTATGGATCCTTTAATTCGTCCCAGAAGCCGTTTCCTCCATGTCTTACTTTTTCTCTCTTTAGAGCTCAGAAAGGCATAACTCTAATCTCAAATATACAGCATTAGATAACTTGTAATGCTACATATTTGGACTAATAGACAGTAAGTCCTTTACTAACGACTTCTTTGTGTCATGGCCTCTGTTTGACATATTAGTTTATTTTTTATAAACCTTGCGGGACATATATATATTTTTCAGTGTGCTGGTGGTAAATAATTGAATGCATTTTAATAACTTTTTTTTTTTTTTTTTTTCATTTTAAATCTTTCACAATCTTTCTCAAGGAGAAGACCTCCTTTAAACCATGGCCAGTGACATCTGTTTTCGGTCTAATTGTTTACCAGTGAATTAAAAAGAAATTCCTGCTTGCGAGCACGCGGTGGATTGGGTGGCACTTGGAGGCAGCCTCTATACACTTGTAGGACTCCCGCAGATCCTCACTAATGTGTTTTCGTTTAACAGAGCTGAGCGTGGAACATTCTAATAAATTAGTTTTGGGTTTTAAAGCAGAAGAGCATTTTACAAGAACCAAAAATTGTTCAAGTGTGTGCTTTCTTATGACACAATGACTAATTAGAAATGAGCGTTATTATTAAAGAACGACTTTAAAAACAATAAGGCACGGAGCAAAAAACACCAAAGCAGCTATAATCAGTGCAATTTGTAGACCTCAGGAGGTGAAAGTCAGGCTGGGAGGCTTTATCATTAGGGCAGCCAGGGACGTCAGCCTTCATTACCACATGCTGCGACTGATGCTTTGACTGGTATTAGATGCACTGTACAAATTATCTGTAAAGCGTATCAAGGTAGTTCTGTGCCATAAAGATCACCACAACTAGAAATCCTCAGCCGTGTCATTCTCAATGACCTCCGGTGCTATACTGAGCGTAAATTATCAGTGTTACTCCAGAGACAGCTTGATCATTTTGATCCCTGGACAGTGGCTGGCTGGCGGACTATTCTACTTGGCTTGGACTTGTGTCTGTCACAGCTGATGGATGGGAAAGACTAAGGAGGCCAGTGTGAGGGAGTAGAAGGCTAGAGAGTGTGTGAAGAGCTGTGGTTTATGCCGAACTTCAGGGCGAGCGGCAGCCTGCAGGTGTTCCCCCGACCACTCTTCACCAGCATAACTTGCACCGAAGGAGGAGGGACCAGTGGGTTCGTGTGGGCTTTATGATCATAGAGAAGACAAAGAGAGAGAGAGAGTGAGAGAATGAGGGATAGCATATGTTTTCCCCAGACACGCCAGCAGCTGTGAGACAATGATTTATGCTTTTCTCAGAACTCTGGGATCTCAAAATGTTACATTTAATCAAGCACTCTGAGAGCAGAGCAAATGTTAAAGATGTTCCCTATAAAGCCCTCCAGTTTTGATCTCTTTACCATGCCGTGGGAGCTGTGGGAATAGGGGAACAAAGTGATCTTTAATCTTAATTTAAACATATTGGAGGGTATTATGAAAGCTACATGGAATTAATCCTTAGAGAATTTCCTGGGTTCTGTAATACTGAACATATTTAGTTCCCTAATAGATATTAAAGCTGTTTTCTCCTCAATTACTGTTTTCATATTAGACAGATGGTGAGTGTAATTGAATGCAGAATTAACTCCACTCTTTGTCACAGATCTACTCCGTTTGTTCTGTAATACATTGAAAATGAATTTTTCTTCCACTTGTACAGCATGTATTGAGTTGGGAACTCTTTGGGTACTTTTTTAACATCAACACAGAAGTGTATCATGATTACCTACCGAATGACCAAGAACCTGTCCACTGACGCACACGTTTGGCCGCAATGATTTGGCCTTTTCGAGGCATTCAGGTCTACCTACTGCCCTGTTATTAAATAATCCTTATTTACTTGCTCTCTCTGCGGTCATGCTCAGTATAAATGTATTAGCATTTGTGTGCATGCATGTGTCTGTGTGTCCCAAGAGGGTTCCCAGCAGTCAAGAACAGGTGGGATCCTACGTACCCAGGCCTCTGCACCCAAAGACTAATGAGAGCAGGTGGGAATGAAGTGCCACCTGCCTTTGATCTGAGCACTTCACACAAACGCACCACACTACTACTACACTTATTTCTATGCACAGACTCAACCACGCATAGAAGCATTTGCAGCGCACGTTCTTCCATCTTTCTTACAGCGCAGCCATTGAATGAGTTGTACTGATACCGTAGATGGGGTGTAAATTTCGGGATCCCCCTTGGTAGCCTCCTCCATTACAGTCTTTCAAAGGCCTGCTGCACTTTCATGCATCCATCTATCATGGTCGTTTTCACTCTTTTGTATATGTTCACTCACTTCATTGAGTGTTAAATCAACAGTCTGGCTTTGTCACAGACAGCAGCCTGATAATTTTAAGCTGCTGAACTGAACTTTTTCTGGCTAGTGATTTTACCACATACAGCACAATACTAAAAATGTGTTCATTGTACATGTTTGTGAGACACTAAGCTATTGGTTCACCCAGTCTTATAACTGAAGTAACTTGATTCATACTGTAGTCCAGAGAGTGTCTGAAAATACACAGGAAGCTGTAACACGCGCCTGCTATTGTTACAGCACACGCTCAAGGCAAATTAAATTCGGTCCTCACTTGCTTAAATGAAGATCATCATGTTTGTTTGTTTAAGCAGCTTGTAGCTGTAACTTCCCAAACAACAACCTCTCTTCTCGTGTCTTGTCAGTCAGTATTTGTGAAGCGGAGCAGGTAATATGGAGATTAGACCCGAGGGAACCCACTCGGAGCTGGCTATTGAGGTCAATCACAGCCCATTACTGGAGCTGTTCATGTGTGAAGTGTTGGACTACTTAGGCCACTCTCACAGTGCTTAAAGGCTGGCTGGAGTGTGAGTCTGAGGGACGGGGGGCAGACTTTGGATTCAAGGGGATAAAGGCTAAGGCTAGAGATGGGGTTGGGTTTGGAGTGTGACTTGGGTTAAAGCGGTGGTTCAGGCTATCCTTCACTCTTACATGATATCAAAGCTCCCATGTGGCTTTTACCTACGTTCTGAGTATTATTCCAAACAGAGGTTCACGTTTGTGCTTAGACAGAAGAATAGATGAAAGCAGATGAAAACGTAATGATCCCCCGTGGGGAGGTTGGTCACAGGAGCAGGAAAGTAACATAATACCCCAAACTGGCTGGGCTGTCAGGAAGTATGATCATTTTTTCAAGACAAATAGCACCAGAGGAAATAATTAAAATACCAATTAATGAATAATGCTGAGGTTTACTATAGTTCAATGCACATACATTGTAGTTTTATCTAAAGTAGCCTGAGGGTCCATAGGTATGTCAGATAGCGATGAAGATTTCAGCTGGGAGTGTGAAGAGAGGTCATTCAGGGTCACTGCTGTTCACTTCTAACAGTTGTTGTCTCAGTAGGGCAGTGTCAGAGGGGGACAGGGAGGTCATTAAAGTTTTACACAGTGTGACTGGAGCTCATCAGTTTCATTAAGGTGACGGTCAGTAAAGACCCAATGACTGGCTTTAATGGCTTTAGAAGGGCCACTGGTATCACATTTAGAGTGCAGTGGGTTGTTGATGCACTAAACGTTAAGATTCGTATACGTGTGTGTTGTCAGTGCATGTTTGTTGAGTAGTAGTTTCGATACTTATCACCTTACAGCACAGTGGCATCTAAAGTTTTTAAGTATTCCAAGCCAGATAACAACTGATTGAAGTCTCTTTCTACTGCTTTCTCAGATTTTCTGGTTTGCCCTGTTTCAGTGGGTGGTACCTGCCCGTGGCTACTCAGCAGCTGGGAAGCAGTGATCTAGCTTGTCAGCTACTGTGTGCACTGTAACTCCCAGGGCACCCTGATTCATTTCCCACGAAGGTGCAGTTCATTTTTAACGTTACTCAGTGAAACATTCAGCGGAGACCGTGACACAACTATACCCTCACCCCCTACCCAGCGTTATATACCCATCATTTCCAGTTCTCTTGAGACAACAGTGCTATTACAATGAATAATTACAGGTTAGGCTCCTTAGTAAGACTTAACTCTGAGCACTTTGCCAGCTGTGTCCTTTAGGTTCTTTAGTCATCATTAGGAACTAAAGCGCAGAGGGAAAGGTAGTGTGTAGTTTCCGACGTGTTTTTAAACATATCGTGCATGTGTGCTGGCTCGGTGGCTGTTTGCTGAAGTGAACAACAGTAATCCCTGTTCACGGACTAGCATACAAAGCTGTGTACACTTCATCCAGCTCTAGACTGAGTAGCAGGGGTGGAGGAGGTCAATTTAGTTAACCTTATCTAATTGAATGTTGTCACTGGATCAAAGGTCGCCACATTCCACACAGTCAGATCAAACATCACCCGGCACAATCAAAACAATTGGCTTCCCCGGATCATCTAATCAGTTGGGTTTTTAAGTTTTAAGTTAAGTTTTTTAAGATTAAAATAGCAAGTTAAGTTTACATGTATTGATATTCATTTTTACTCTTACCGATTATGTTTCTGATCTAAATGGTGCAGATGTGCGGGTGTGACGGTCTGTGGTTTTGCAGTTGCCCTAGGATTGAGAACTTCCCTGTCTAAAGCTTTCCCATCTTTGCTGACAGAGACAAACATTAATTTGTTGTGGCTCCCTGTTCATCACTCCACTTAGTTTATCAGTGTCACTTTGTGTCTGTGAGCCATGCTCATGTCTTTCATGTCTTATTAATCCTGTTCCAGCTGAGTGAGATCAACAACCACCTCCATATATTATTAGAGGTTGGTTACTGATTCATACTCTGCCAGTCGCATACAGACTAACCAGAGTTCAGACAGATGCCGAATTTGGCCTAGCAAAGCAGTATTGAAACAAGCTGGGTGGAGATTTCTGTGCCGGTAGCCAAAGCAATATGTGTCTCGCCGCTTGAGTGCCCATCAGAAAACACGCTGTGGGCGTGGGAAGGGGATGAGAGCCCATTAGCTTCTTCACAGCTCAGCTGCTGTGGGGTACTCCCTCCTTTGTACCATTTCCTCCCCACGTCTCTTCTCCCATTCCCCATAGAGTGCACTCCTCCACCTCCACTCCCTGTTCGGCGCTCTATACACACTTTCCCATACTAAACAGTTGCTGAAAATGAGTGTGTGCACAGTGGGCAAGACAAAAAGGGACATATTAAAAGTTAGTGGGCTAAACGCAGTCCCACATAAAGCAGCAGTGGTGAGGATGAAAAGGTGGAAAAAGGTTTGTGGGAAAAGAGAAGCTGAGCTTCAGCGTAAGGGTGTGGGGTGGTGGGGGGTGTTAAGGCTTATATTCTAGGAAATGTGTTTTGATGCTGATGTGGAGATTATTACTGGAGCACTGTGTTAAACATGCAATTAATTAAGCTAATTAATGTGGTGGGTATGGGGGTTGCGGTGTACGTTTAGGCAGGCCAGCGGTGGCGGTGAAAGAGATTTCTCACGACTCTCACAGAATATAAAAGGCAAAGTAATTAACAGAATCAGCCGGTAGGAACCAGACTTGGGGGGTGGGGGCTTTACTGAGGCTCAGTCAAGAATGGAATGTGACACAACCCACTCTAATGTTGAAGTCTCCCATATAACTGGCTTATTCTTACACACACACACACACACACACACAATTAAAAGGTCTTTGGCCGTTTCAGGTTTGTCCTGTGTTCAGAAACACACCCGTGAGCTTTAGTATAGTGGAAGAGATCATCCAGTGCTGCTGTTAGTGGTCCTAATGACAGACAGAGTGAAGGATGGTTCATTCTGTCATCGCGTACACTATTCCTCCCCTAAATTTGAAGCACTCTCCCCCTCCTTCGATTTCTGTAATTTTCCTCTGTACTTGTACGCTAAGCTCTCATTTTTTCTTTAGTGTCAATGTTGGACCACACAAGAAAGGCTTTAGTGTCATTTTCCATTTCAAAGTTTCAGTCCGTCTCTTTCCTTTGAATAAGTGATGCGAGTTAACCATCAGAGACTGACACAGTGACACTGTCATGTTTTCCCCAACTTTTTTTCCTGGGGAGAAAAAGCTGGGTGGAGTTCAACTTTTTATGCAACACAATTTATTTTCCCAACTTACTCTTGTTTTTTTCCCCCCCAGAAACATTCAAGTGTTGAAGGCACATCATAAAACATGAGAAACTGTGACACTGCGATACTCAGCTTTCCTTCTGTTTTGTCAAATACCTTCACCTGGAATTCTGATAAATATGGAGCAGCTTTTACGTTTTAAGCATTACACACATTCAAATATCTTAAATGGATTTCACTTCCCACAATATTCCACTGTTTAGTTAGTTTCCTTAGACTTAATAACTGTACCATATTTTACCTCCTAATGTCTTTGACATTTCCTCTGTGCAGCATACTGTCAGACTAACATCACAAGTATTAAGCTAAGATGTTTCAGTGGACTTTCAATTGTTCGAAATGACACGATTTGACCCTGCTCCTTAAATGTAGTGCTAATAACGCATGCTTTGCTTTTAGTAGAAGTCCCAGCAGTATTAATCACTCCGCAGTTAGTGATCCTCTTCATCACAAGTCAAAGCCCCGGGAGTTTTTCTAGCTCTTATTTTCAATTCATCAAGGTTCAGTACCACAATATAAGCATGCCTTAGATCAGTAAGGTGCCTCTGGTAGGTTTCAAATTGTTAACCTCATTTATAGAGCACTACATTAACCTTAGTGTTGCAGTGTCACCGTAGTGGTTTTGCTCAGCCCTGATCAATAATGGCTTGTGCTCAGTAACCTGGTTTATGTCACCCTGCTCATTGCTGACCTGGGAGCACAGGGTCTCGTCCTGTTTTTTCTTTGAGCTTCTTAGAGCGGTTGTGGTTTTATGTTCTTCTCTGTCTCTCTCTCTCACACAATTGCTCCCTCTCTCTCTGTCTCATATACACACACACACACACACACACACACACACACGCTTTTGAACAGACAGACTTGAGAGTGAAGACCTTTAAGTGGTATGATTTGTGGGTGATTTAGTGTGTCTGTCTGCTCTTAGTGGAGTGTACAGACTAGATCTATATCCTTTTCTCACTCTCTCTTCTCTTCACTTGGGTCATCACACCCTTTAACCTCTATGGACTCTCGCCCCTTTTCTCATATGCAGATAATTGTCTCTGTCTGTAGTTGAAGACACCTTGAGGTTGAGGATTATTTATTACATTACGTCCATTACACGTTACAACTAAACTCCTTTTAAACTTCTCAAAATGGTCTTCCATACTAAATAATGCCATAATCAGTTTTAACAAAAATATGTCTATTGTGACAAAGATGAGCACGTGCAGTACACTAGTTAACTTCATTCATTCTGTTTCCAGTTTGGGCAGGAATGTCAATGGAAGTTGTTACTGAGAACAGATTTAAAATGTGAAGCCAGTGCGATCTCTTGTGACAGAGGTTTTGGCCCAGAGAGAGTTATGGTCTCTTGGGTGAGAGCATCCCACAAACTTGGGCCGCCGCTGGTAACCTGACCTCGATTGTTTCTGAAGCCCACACAAGGCCTTGTGACTGGTCATTTTCAACTCTGCTAAAGTTTTATGGTCAGTTGTCATTCTCAGACGCTAAGCTCACCATATATTTGCCACCTGTGTCTTTTATTTTAATTACCTTTCTTCCTATCAATTTAGAGGTATCCCTTCTTTTCACCCAGTGTTTCAAATGCAGTGTATCATCTACTTACCTCATTAGCTCTGTTACTATTCTAGGATTACTGATGCCTTTTTCCTTTCTTGTGATTTTCCTCATATGCGTCCTGCTTCTGTGAGACTGATCTCCATAGGAAAGTTACAGACCATGCTTGCTCAGGGGCCACGTCTGGCAGCACCATTAGGGATTCCTGTCGAAGCTAAGACCTTTTATCTTAAATATGTATTGAGCAGGAGCTGTTCTGGCATCCACTGATACAGTTCCTATCACTTACTGTCATGCTGAGGAAGCAAAAGGCATTTTCCCTCTAAATTAGGAGGCACACCAACCGGTAACCGGCAGGCAGTTAATTTACCTGATTAAGGGGGAGATGAAAGCACTGGGGCGCACTAAATGCCCCCTGCTGTTGTCTGTGTGTGAGCAAGAATGAGAAATATGTGTGTGCTGTGGACATGTGTTTCTGCTACAGCAGGTATGATTGCTGCTGTGCTCCTGTTAGGCAGCTGCAGTGCTGAATGATCACTCATGTTTTATCATTTGAATCAAATTCAAGAGCTTTGGCAGTTCCTAGACGCATGGTAAATTTAGGCCAAAAAAACACCAAAACACAATTTTTGTCACTTCGTAGACTTTTTATAAGAAAAATATTATCTTGTAGATGCAGGACATTATGATATTTGACACATTAGACGTGTGTAGCAATGAGAAGAATCTGATTCCTAACGGATGGCTGTTCAGGCAGAGAAGGTAGCTTGTGACAGATACCATGAGGGGAGGAAGTGAACGCTGCTGATTGACTGCTGAATGAGCCTGCTCTGTTTTAAAGTGTCACTGTGAGGCCTGGTTTTTGGACAGGCCGAAGATCTCTGTCCAGGTGCACACACTAAATCCACTCTGCTTCTTCACACGGGAAGATAAATGACTTGTCTACATGTGTGGTGCGTGCAGCAGGCCAGAATATACAGGGGCAGGGGATAACAGGCCTGTTATCTCATATAGAAAATTGGATATGACTGTGTGGTTATTCTGTAAATAATATCTTTGAGATATTGTCAGAGAAATACAGTAAGTAGACACCATATTTGTAAACTAAACTACATTAAAACACCACTTTAAACTGATTAAAACAATCTATTTGAATACAAAACTAGTTGAACTTCAAGTGACTTAGTACTACAGTACACTTGAGCATGAGGTCATTCTCATTTTTCTTTGATTAAACCCCAAGTTTTTGTCAGCATGCGTTTTTTCATATGCTATCATTTTATGGCTAGTTACAAATAACCACAATAAAAAAAAAAACAAGTCTTTTATCTGTGCAGACGTGTGCTAATGCAAAATTATTGAACCAGTTACAAAAGCCACTTTGCATGGATGCATGTGTGCGTTTTGTGACGCAAGTGGGTGTCTGCGTTTATCTTCACTTTGCTGAGCTTGGCGGCTCTTGTTAAGGTTTCTCACATTACAGCATCATTGAATCACTCTCCCCTTTTTCTCCTCCATCTGTGTCTGACAGACAGAGACCCTGCCTGTATGAGACAGGACCTAAGCGAGCGCTGCAGCAAAGCAATGTGTGACAATTCTGACGTGGTGGGTGATCATTATACTTATAAGCCAGGCTAATCTCTAAGCCCTGTCATAGCCAACACTCTCCCACCACTACTGCCACCTCCAATGTGTTGGCAACAGCATTTCAGCACTGCTGCTCCTGGATCCCTCTTAGCCTCTAGGCCCGCCAGTCAGTCGCCCTGTCAGCCCAATCTGTGCTTATTTCATCAGTTTTCATCAGTAAGAGGATTTTTAATGTCTGTTAAAGACATTAAAAGAGGTGTCAGAGGTCATACGGTCGTGCTTGTCCAGATTTTGTAGGGGGTATAAGGTGGGATGGTGGAGAGGAGGGGGTGGTGCAGCACTGATAAGTTGCAGACCGGGGAGGCTTAGTAAAGGCACCTTATCACAAAGTCACATGGTAGATTTATGAATAAGTAAAAGTTTACTTTGATGAAATCCTTTCATTTTCTAGCAGTACATTTACTAGTGTGGGTCTAGGGGATGCTTGAATCTAAAGTAAGTCTATATTATACTACCCTCTCCAAAATGCGTAATAGCAAGCTGTTCTTCAAATGCTCAATGTGCTTAATTCTAACCAGTTTCACCGTTAAGGGGTATGGAGGTGCCTGAGTTGATCTCAGCAGCGATAGACACCCTGGACAGTTTTACAGCCTATCACTTAACCGAGCTCTATAAAATCGAAGGTAACAGTGGAAACTGTTTTACCGTTGTGCCACATTTTTATTTCCTAAAACACCATTACCTGTTTAGGCCTTAAGTCAATCTAAGACCATGTAGTGGGTAGAAAGGCACAGGGAGTGAGTGTGAGTGAGCTGAAACCGGATCTAACTAGTCACGTAACTAAACGGTGATGCACAAACATGGTCACTTTACCTGTGATCTCAAAAAGGCTAAATCTGAACATGAGTAATTAACAGCTGCTATGGACAGGTCAAGCTAATATTGAGCTGTATGGTGTCTTTTAGAAATAAATGAAGCAGCATTTAATAAAAGGACCAAATGTACTGTAAAGCACTGGGTTGTTTTGGAGCCTATAACATGTCAGACCCTTATGTTATAGACAGGAAGAATTGAAGTTAGACGTCAAGATAAGTTAAAAGTCTCTTGGGATTATAGTAGTGAATGTACCAGACCATCATTCGGCAGGTTATGTCCCAACTATGCATTTTTTTGTGTAGTTGAACATACTATATTATAAGGGCTCGCCAAAATTCTAATCATTAAACACAAAAGGAAGTCATCTTTAGAGTTAAACCAAGTTGCCTATGGCCCATATAGTTTAGGGCGCGTTTGATCTTGTAGTTATGACGAACAGATCTCTATGAAACCCACCACTCTTAAGAACCCAGTACTAATATGAAAAACTTGATGATAAAACAACTATGATGCCCACTTTTATCACCTTGTAACCCTCTAACCTCTGACGGTCTGTCATTCTAGCCCCCCACAGTGACAAGCTTACACCGCTGTTCACACCTCTCTTATCAGCCACCAATCATTCTCTGCTATCAGAAATGTTCACAGGAGCTTCCTCTGTAGCCACAGAGCCCAGAAGCCAGGGTCACACCCTATACGAAGCACAGCCACTGCTGCCAGTAATGGGCTCAACTACATTTATCCATATTTCCTTATAATTTTGTAATTGGATCTTTACCATAATCCGTTGTGTATGCTTAAACCTAGCGTAATCTAGTGTAATCCAGAGATCCGAGCTAAGCAGATCTTGTTAAAAGAAGATGCCTTATCATGACATCCAGCAGATCCCTTCATCTGGTGCCCACACAGTAGGTGGTAGGACGAATGTGTGGAAGCAGAGCAGCCTGACAGGCTGGGTTATCATGGATAGAGAGGGACATTTCAGAGACAGCACCCCTGCCATTATTGCAGGTGTGAACAAGGGGTCACCCATGCCAAGGGAGGGAAAGAAAAGCACAGAGCAGCAGGGTGCTGGAGACGGTTGTCCGACAGACAGACAGACAATGGTGAGGTGGTCTCACTCCATTGACTGGTTGACACTCTGGATAATGGACCACAGCTTCACACTTCAGTTGCCCCTAGTAGTTTAATTTGTTGTAAACTCCTGCCCATTCTGTATTTAACATAAATTGTAATAATAATAATGATGTTCATGAGTCAGCATTTGATCAAATTAAGAAGTAGTCTGATCTAACGTGAACTCGTTAAATGTATGTATTTTCTAGTATTATTGCTCTGGGACTGCAGGATAAATGAAACTGATTTGAAGATGTACTAAGGTTCTACATTGTACAGGTACAATGAACACACAGCAAAGTGAAACGTGAAAGCGTTGCAGCAGGCTGTCACTTAGTTAAAATGATCCGCTTTTAATGGACACTCAGTATTTGGTCTTGAACAGAGGCTTAATAAACAACATTTGGATCTTGAAACGCGCGAGGCATTACGGCTGTCTGTGGTCTCCGCTTTAATGCTTGTGAGTAATTACTGGAACGGTTTAAAGTGGGCACACAAAAATGTTCAGAAAGCCAAATAACTGTGAGGATCAGGGAAAGACATACAGAGCAATACTCAACACACACCCGGAAACGAGGACTAGGACTGTATGCGACACAGATGTTAAAGAGTGCTGTTTAAAAAGCATTAAGCGGTAATGGACCTTTATTGTGAAATGTGAGATAATAAGATAAAGTGTCTCTTCATCATTTCTGTGTTGATTATTGTGATTTATGAGTAGTATTAGCTTCCTTTTATGCTATGGCCAAAAAGGCGAAGTTGACAGGGGTGTAAGCAAGAACAGACTTTGATTATATTTCCTAATCAAGGATTCTAAGGTAGGAGGCAAAACAACAAACCTCCACACGACGGCCACAGATGTGACCAGAGTGGGACTGTCCTGGAGGTCATGCAAACATTTCTTTTGCAAAGCATTCGTAAGGCAGCAGCTTTCTGGAATAGGCCTGGTTAAAGAACTGGTCACTACAGAGACATTAGGGCACCTCCCTCTGAGACCCGAGGCTTCACTGGAGCAATTCTCTGGGAGTCGGGTAGTTTTTGTTTATGTTGCACAGACATCGGTGTTGCTGTGCAGCGCGCGGGCAGATAGGCTTCAATACATTTCGTACCCTGTCCTAAGGAATCTTTGCTTGTTTGGTTTGGGTGGCTAGGATTTTAGGCTATATTCAAGAAGTGGAAAGGTCAGAGCAGTTATTTGAAAACTATGCGTCAGTTTACGTTTTAAATTACTCTTACATTCTTTAGCTTATAGGAGAGTTAGTAAGCTGGCCTTTCAACTGACTTGTGATATTTAAGCATGTTGGATTTGTTTGACACTACACGACCTTAATCTCCAGTGTTATTTCCTGCTCTCTACAGTTTCATGTATGCTGTAACCATCCTAAATTCTTTTCAGACATCTCTTTTTCTACCTTACTCATTTTTTCGCTCCCCCTTTCCCCCGTCCTCATTATCTTCTGACACTTTGACTTTGCTCTCCCCTTATCTCTTTCTGCTGTCCTTCTCCTCCCTCTTTCTCCAACTAAATTCCCTTATCCTTTAGCCACCACCCGCATTTCATTCTCAGTCCGCAGGTTTGAATGAGTGGGCCTCTATGACCTTTCCCAGGTCCTTATAACATCACTGCCCCCTTGTGGTGTGCATTTCATAAACGCTCCCCACCCCCAACTCTATCCCCAAATCAATTATACAGGGATGCAAGGTTATCATCTACGATTGCCCTATTAATACATGTCTCCCAGGTCTTAGTGTGGTCGCACTGGTTAGACACACTGTCCTGAACACAACCTTGGTTATTGCCGGTGTTTGAGGTGATTTACAGAAAAATGTTTAGATCATGTTTGATGATGAAGGCTTGAGCTGAAATGGCGTCAAAGGGAGCTCAACAGTAAAGTACACAGCTTTTTCTCTGCGGGAAATAGTCGTTATAAATGTGTTACGGAATACTGCAGCCACAAACTGAGTACAAACACGCATTTCATAAATATGCACGAAGGTCTAATAAACGCATCCAACTGTGTGTGTGTGTGTGTGTGGCGGGGGATGCAGAAATTTGTGTAAATGCTGCAAAGCAGAAGGAATGTGGCCCTCTGCTCTACAAATAAATATTTGGTGATGACAATATAGGAGATATGTTAAACATGTGGAGGGTAATTTTCTAGCCAAATAAACCTCAGCTCCGGTGGCTGTTGGGGGGGGGGGGGGGGTGATGGTGGTCTGTATATTTGACAAACTGGTACGAAAGAGAGAATGATGAAGACAGAGTGATGGAGGAAGTGACAATGGATGGGAGATGGAGAGTGGAGGTGCTTTTGGTAATACCACATTTGTCTGTGGTCACGTTCGGCTGCATTGAAGGATGAGAGGTAGATGGAGGGTGAGGGCGCTGGGAACGTGAATGTATGATAACTGAAAAATGTGTTTAGTGCAAAATAACTGGGTGTTAAAATGGGCGAGGCTTTCCCACTCAGACCAGGTGTAACTTTATGAACTCAGATCTCCCTCCAGTATGTTTCTCAACCATTAGATTAAGAAAAGATTGCTTTCTGAACTCTGCCTTGTAACGCTATAAATTTGTGCCTGTGAACGATGGCTCATTTGCGAGTGTTTACCTTTGTTTTATCAAACCGGTATTGCTCATGAGAGAGTAAAGATTAAAAGACGTCTATTTTTCCAATAAATGTCATCACAATAGCCGCATTAAGTGAAATTCGATAGTGTCTCTCCTTCATTACACATCTTTTGTTGGTTTTTGGATCATTATTATGATAATAAGTCTTGAAAATGATTTTATTTACTGCGACATGTTTTTTTTAAAACCCATAAATATTACACCGAAATGATCATAACCTGAAATCGCAGTTCAAAGTGAAGTTACAACAATTTATAAAATCTGAACCAGACATGACTCAAATGTGTGGTCCTTAAATGAGTTTCAGGGTATTTTCCTAGTCGCGACCATATATAAACAGTTATGTTTTCTGATGTCAGGCATATTTTGTCATACTTCTTCCTAACTTTCTTTAGGACCCTTATGCCCTTAGACACTTAGGTCTATTTGCTTTTAAGAAACATGATCCTAGAGTCCAGCTTTCTATCACGAAGTAATGCCATTTGTGTTTAACTGAACATTAATATATTTAGTATATTTACAAAGCTTTTTCACAATATGTTATGCTGATATCTTGGGTTACATTTTATTGAAGTCTGGGTCATGGTCACATAGTGACAAGCATGATCCACCTCTTTCTAGGGGGTTTCCAAGCATTTTAGAGCAGCTATGCTTTTCCTCTAGCCTAACCTTAAACGGGTTTTAACTAAATAGCTTCACCTGGCTCAGCACGAAGAAACAACTCCTCCATGAATGGACTCCATGAACTGGAGTTGTGTTGCTTAGCCTGCTTCCTTTCACCATTACAGTGCTTTACAAGCTATGGTTTTACATAGGATGTTCCCCGACCACAGCAGATTTTTCAGGGGTACTGGGGGCTCCAGTGACCTTTTTCTAGGAGCTCCTTTGTGGTTGACAGCAATAGATGTAATCAGACATAGTAAAGCATTTGAGGCAGGTCATAGTGAGGTGAGCCAGCAGCTCCACAGATTATGTCCACACTCCCTTAAGTTTATGGTGGTTTGGGATGAGAGAGCCACAGAGAGGTCAGGACCAGAGGACAGCCTTGGTATAAATGCATCCTAAACGTGGAAAGGGCAGCAAATAATAGTAGCCCTGAAGACGTGGCTAAACATATGACCAATTTAATAGCAATATACAAGGGGTTCATTTTTGCTGGAAACCCTAATTTAACCGTGACCCCAGTGTGTTGTTACCTGTTAAGTCTATCGTCTCATCAGAACGGTAACGTTTTCCTCACACTCAAAGCTTTAGAAATAGTTTTTATGTCTAGAGGTTGCAACAGGGACACGCCTGATCTACAGTGCTACAGCAAAGAGTCTGAATACTTTAAGTTTCTGATTTTTGTTCATCTATTTATTTATTCAAAAAATTAACTACACGTGTGAAAAGACAAGGAGTCTGAATACTTTCTGTACGTACAGTGTGTGTCCACCCAAGAGCACGTCAGAGCCAGACCCTGCATTATTAATGGGTGTATGCAGCTGTAATACACTGTAATGAAGCATTTTTGAAAATGTTTAGCTCATTTTACCCGAAGGCTCATAAAGTAATCAGGTTTGTAATGCAAACTCCTACCCTCCTAATGTCCATTGGTTATGACTCAATGGCGAGTGAGTAAAACATTTAAGTGTTTTAGAATCGCTTTTTTTTCCCCAATGAATGAGCACCTCTCGTGCCCTGTCCAGATGTTCTCTGGACCAGCGGCAGCCTTGCAGAAGGGTGGATCGACAATACAGTGACGCTGTTTGGTTCCAGTGTTGGGTTCTGACAACTGGCTGTGGCAGGACTAGGAAATGTGCCTGATGGCCTGTGCTCCTCAGGGGCTTATTTGAACAGCAACTCTACTTCACAGTTTTGGAAGTTGTATTTGCAATTTATTGTTTATCGGTGAGACAAATGATGGTTCCAAGAAAAATAAAGACACACCGGAGCTGGGTTTATGTAGTAGGTGCGGCGTCATGCGCGTCAGGTCCATGTCTTGACGGCTTTGCTGTGGCAGAGCTCGCTACTTTGGTTCTAACCTTAAAGCAGCTAAAAGTGAAAAGTGTGACTTGGCAGACCTGTAGCTACAGCACTATAAATGTTGTGATGGAACAGAAAAACAAAAAAACAGAGGGAGGACGTGTAGGCTCATAGGATAACGCTGGGTAATTTTGTTTTACCAGTGTAGGTCCTTTGATGTGTGTGGAGCTTTACAGGTTCCTGCTGCATTTCTGTCCCACTGTCCACTCACTACATTCCATCTTAGTGTTCAAAGTAGACCTGTGGTGTTTCTCGGGCACCAACACGTCGTAGCTGTGTTGGTTGTGTTGTAGAAACTCCCATACAGAATCGGAACACCCTCAGGCATTCAGATGAACCACCTCAGACTGTTTTGTATTGATTTGTAGCTGGTATTTATGGTGATTCTGTGTTTATTTTCACAGGTTCCTGACAGGTTTGTGCCAATACTCACACATTTACCCTGGTGGTCACCCAAACCTTACCAAACATGTACTTATAAGGAAATACTGTCTGTGTTATGCAATACAGCAAATGAAACCTAATCATTTTGGTCTAGTTTTTGCTGTAGTTCACTTGGCATTTGAAGGATACTCAATAAATAATCAGACTGGATCATTTAATGTTTTAGGTTACATGCTGTAATGATCTAGAGGAATAATATGTGCTTGCATACCTTTCTGCCAGCCACTTATTTCCTGTGGGCACATAAACTTATGCACATTAGTGCAGCAGTATAAGATTCCGATGCCTCCCAGCACCAGTGAGTAGTGACGTTGGGATATGCAGCTCCCTGTGAGATAGTTTTCATAGGTGAAAGCAGTTTTTAAAGAGACAGTGACCTTACTGGGCACTGCAGTATTTAAAAAAACAAAAACAAAATGGAAATAATTCGCCTCATCTTCCATGCTGGTTTGGTTCATGTGCTAATATTAATGTCTGGTAATGTTTCCAGACGTAGTTTGTAAACGCCAACATGAATGTCACTCAGCGTTTATGGACACCTCTCCATGTGCCACCACCCATTTGCTTCAACAATTTCTTTAAGTAGGCCCATTCTGTGTTTTCTAACCCACTACCACCACTATTACCACGGCCACCCTCTCCTCTGCAGCTCCCTGTGCCTCAGGCAGTTATGTTCATTAACCCTGGGTATGACTACTTTTGTTTTAGTCTCATACTGCTGACGTACAACTCAGGGCCTCCTCAGTGTGGATTAACCAAACCACAACAAATCACACTTCATAGCATTTTTTACAGCAGCGCTGTAAAGCTCTGCGTTTTTTCAACCCGTGCCTTGTACTGTGAGAAAACAAACACGATTGTTTGCCTTTGATTTGCTGGTTGCTTGTGGCTTTTCCAGTAGTTCCTTGTCTCGCCGAAAGTAGTCCTCAGCGCTGATCCTGGTACTATAGATCATCGTCATAGTTGGCAGCAGTGTGACCATCCACTGCTAAGGAATATCCCCTTAGTAGCCTATGCTTAATGAGTGATATAGACCAACACTTTTAAAGCTTTTAGGATGTAATTATGTATATCCAAGGGTGATGTAAACAAAGCTGATTTAAAGTAGTCTGCTGTAAATATAATTTGCCTCAGAGCCATGTTTCTATCTCTTTTCCTTGAGGGCCTTAAGGTCCACAGGAATCCTTACCTTGTCTTTCTGTCCCAGTGGCTGTTAATCTTAACACTGTAGTAATAAACTCTATTAGTCCCGGGTGTGTGAGCGTGTCAGTCAGTGTGTGTGTGTGTGTGTGTGTGTGTGCATGCAGTAGCAGTAGTCATAGTCCATGCAGTAGTTGTAAAATCTCATCACTTTGAGTGCTCCTCTGGGGATCCTGGACTCCTCTCGCTGTGTGTGGTTTGACCTCCTGTGGCCTTCAGCCCCCCACATGCCCACTTAGATAAACAGGCAGTAAACACAGGCCGTCTTAGCGCCACTCTCTTCCACTCGCAGCATATACAAGACCTGCAGATGAAAGGACTACTTCCCGACACTAATAGCCACTAGAGATTAGCATCCACAAGCCTGCTCTGGCTCTTAATTAAAAGTTCAGCCACCACCTTCGTAACGTTTCTAACAATAGCTGGATACGCATCTTAAATCATCTTTTCTATCTACCAGCACTTTTAGATTTTTCCGCTTGTCACCATCATGAATTGTGCTTTTCTATGTACAGTTCGACCTTCCATGGCCTTTCTATCTCCATTTGACCTGTTCATAGTAGGCCTTGTAAATAACATTAATATATAATAAATAGTACCAAAGTGTCAAATTTACATATGTCTCATCCTCACGTTACATGACATGTTAATTCTCAAAGGTAGAAAAACACTTTGGTTGGTTGAATCTCATAATAAAATAAAAATCTCCTTTAGATAAGATATTAATTTGGGATTTATTGGCTGACAGATGTCCAGATGACAGAGATGATGAACAGTCCAGTGCTGCACTGTCCTGACTTCTGCCAGGCAGCGGCATATGTGTCCTGCCTGTACTGGCAGAATGTGTTTGTCTGCATAAAGACATTTTTATGAGACCTAAATGATTTTTAGTAGGAAGTAGACAGCAGGAGAGAGAAATAACTAAGACGAGGTCCCTCTAGATGTAGACAGTGTCCTGATTGTAACACTCAGATTAGAAGTTCAAAGAATACCTACAAAACATTGCCCTCCCTCCCCACCCATATATATATCTCTGGCTTTCCCTCCCTCTTTTCCCTTCCTTTCCATAAATTCTTTTTCTGTCCCTTCCCCCTACCTTCTCTTCATTACTGTTGCCCCCACTATCTCCCCCTCCTGCCTATCTGTCTTGTTTGTCTGCATTGCACTAGTCTGGGGAGCTTTTCAAGTGTGTTTAGAGTAGCTGACTCATCACTGCTTTTGTGGCACGGTTTGTTAACGTAGGGCAGCTGATGGCAGTAGTTTGGATGTTTTACATTAGGCCTCAGATGGGCTGAGCTTTCTGCACTTGTGTGTGCATGCACAACTACATGACTGTATTAACTACAGCTCTGATGGGTATAAACATGTCGTCCTTTTCATTAGTGTGTGCAGACAGAAGTGACATCCTCCAACAACAAGACCCACGCTCGGCATTTACTGTGCTTTCAGTGAGGAGTGTTCAGACCGCAACGTCTTTTATCGGTGGCTAATAACAGGCCGACAATACAAAAGGGTTCTTCTCCTAAAATTTCTAGACACAAACACGCAAATATGCATGTCCGTCTTCTATCCCTCAGTTACATAATGAATTCCATAGCTCATTAACGTGACTATAATCCGAGTAGAAGACAATCTTTTCCACTATTCGTGAAATTGTAGAGATTTTAGTGGAGTCACTCAACACCAGTTTGTGCAAGATCCCTGTCTAACCCTAACACATTCATAAAAATCATTAGCCGTGGCTTATACTGTATGTCATGGAATACTTTCTGCAATCTGCTAATGTCTAATTGCTTAGCTTTAATCATCTTATTGCTATTTGAGCTCCTCTCACACAGGGCTGACACCCACCACTGTGAAGTCCAGCCAATCAGAACTAGTGTTGTCATCTTACTGTACAACGCTTTGTCCCTCTATCCTTTAGTCTCTTCATTGCAGCTAAAATAGCTCATCCTGAAGCTATTAGACTAAATTGCCAAATGGTTCAAATGTGCAACCACTTAAAGCTACATTTTTAAGAGGAATAATCTTCAATCTACTGTGGCAAACAAGATGAGAATGAGGTGGATAGTGTGGACAGGAACGTACAGAGACTGAAACGGAGAGAGAGAGAGAGCTACAGAGACAGCATGAGAAAGGCGTAAGAGATATCTCTCAGCATTCTTGTGTTTTTCTTCATATCCAAGTCGTGTATTTATTATTCTGCTGTCAGTTTGGAGAGCAAGTGCAAAATCACATTCATGGGACTACGGGAAGCTGACAGTGATAGTTATTGAGGTTAATAGAGAGCAAAAACACACATGCTCAGTCTTATTTTCTCTTACACATGCACACTGCACCTACTCAAACAGTTCTGGGTAAGTAGTTCACACCTGTAGGTAAATATTTCAGTATTCTTTTATAGAGTTTTAGGTATTTAGAAACGGTAATGCTATGGTAATAATAACATGATAATTGACTTCATACTGGAAGTCTTTATAAGCCTATTAACATTTCCTCAGTGGATCTTCACCATTGTTTGATGAAAAAGTGATCACTGATTTCTTAGAGATGCTGCCAGTGTTTGAAATAAATCTGACGTCTGTCATGAACCACAAAGGCAAATGTCTCGATGAAGATACTTTGGACAGATGCCTGCATGGTGGCCATACTGGCAGACAGATACAGTGCATAGAGACGCAGATCAAAGGGGAATGTCCTCGCTGCATATTGGCGTGCAAGCATCAGACTGCTTAGTGCAGCATTCCCAACTTCCTGACTGACCTCAAATCTCAGCCAGAAGACTTTGATCTGTCACTGAGATACTTGTGAAGTCTGCTGAAACTGATTCTGCAAAGACTTGGTGGTAACTGTATACAGGATATTATCCACGATTGTCTGGCTTGTTTTTTTGTTGTTTTTTTCCCCAATTTTTAGTGCAATGATGAGATACAAATGTCATGTTATGAAGAATAAATAAAATACTGTTCAAAAGTTTGGGGTCTCACCCAACATGCAGTGGTTACGAGCAATAACCACGACCTGCTTTTTCGTATAACCAATAATCAGTAAATCATTTTATCAGATAACCAGAAACAAGTACATGTCTTCTGTTAAACTACTGTACATTAAATCTCATTTTGGCTTCACGTCACCCAGAGAAGTAACGTAATAAAGGAAAATGCAAGTTCTCAGTCAAAATGTTTCAATGCACTGTATTGTATTTGAAAAATGGCATGTAGATAGGCAAGCAGTAGATTTAAAGCTTGTCTCTCATGTCCCACACCATCTGTACAGTATGTTGCATTTTCATTTTCAGTTTTGTATGTATATTGTTCTTCAGGCTGTTAGTACATTTCTGAAGGTATAAATGCATCATTATTTATTTGACGAAGCTATTTGCTCAGCTTTTTATGGCATAACTTTGTCATGGACATTAGCCTCAAGAGTGTAAGAAACATTACTACAGAATCAAGTAAACTTCAGATGTTGCCATTTGCAATAAGCAGTTGTAGTTGTTACAATAAAATTCATAATAAAATCCTTGGAGGCAATCCCAGCTAATGACAGACATTAGATTTCTCGACTCCCTCGCTCCTCATGACAAAATGAGAGAACTCGGCTTGAACTGTGGAGAAAGCCCATGAGCCAGCTGAACGATAGCAGCGATAAGGAGTTTTCAAGGTAACTATGCAAACGTGAGAGTGTCTGTGGGAAAGCAGCAGCAGAAGCAGAAGTCTGTTTATTTTAATGAGCTCAGAAGTGTCTCTTCTATTCCCCTTACGTTACACTGGGGCTCATTTAGAGTTCACACAGTGCACTGTATGTTCATGATGGATACGGTAATGATACATTAATGCAATCAGGGCCGAGTCTGTTTTGGCTCTCATTAAGAAGGCTAGCTATCTTGCTGACAAGGGCCAGGTCACATTTGGTTGTGACTTTAATCGTTTTCCTTTAGTGTAAATGGAAGTGAGTGAGACAGTAATAGAGTGTTTCTTGTAGGCATGTCTGAGAAATGGTGTAGGAGAGAGGGGATAGGACATGAGATAACAGCTGGAATATTCCAAATTGGGGTTTCTTGGGTTTCAGCAGGGGCACAGGCAGCAAATGTGCAGTATCTGGCTGTCTTTTCAACACCATGGGAGTTGATGGGAATTTATGAAGGCTAGGAATCAGCTAAAAGGGAGGTATGTATGACTATAGAGTCTCTTATCAGCATCTGGAGCTCAGCAAGCTCCTGTTCTGCTGCTTTAAGCTCCACATATGGCTTTACCGCTGGTCCACAGGACATGTAGGTCTGTGCACAGGCGCGTTCTCCCATGCAGGCTTTGTTGAATTCAGAACAACAGTAGTTTGTTACAAATGTGCAAGACTTAGTCGTCCTGTAGAAGTGTTGTCCACTACAGTATGTGCATATTAACGTAGTGACGTGTACACCCGTGTGTGTGTGTGTGTGCGTACAGAACAGCACACAAGGCTGTTGCTACTGTTGAGACACGCACCACTAAACGCTGTGCAGACATCGGTGCTGCAGCATGGCCAATGTTGTTTCAAAATGATGGATCTCTGCTGGGCATAAGATGCAGCCCCATAGCTAACTGCAGTGCACATGGTGATAAGCGTGCAGTCACTCCTGTTCACACTTATTTGATGTGTGCACAACATACATGTACATACAGTATACAAACGTTTTTCGTGTGTACATGCATTTATCACACCTTTGCATGTTTTTATGCTTGTGCAAGTGTGAATGACAAAAGCGTTACTTATAGGTTAGGGACAGTCGTCCACATCTTCCATGTGTTTACTGTATATCAGTATAATGTCTTTCTCTCATTCTGAATGTGCGTTTCTGATTTTGTTTTGCACAGAATCTCTCTGCGGCATTGTTTTTTTTTTTCTTTCTCGTTACTGTACCCATGTTCACCTATGCAGCCATAGTCGACCTTTATGAGGTGGGCCTGGCCTGACAGCTGTAGAGTACCTCAGTTGAGCTGTGTTGCACGCGCATTCCGTAGATCGTGGTCTGTTTCCAGTCAAACCTGCCCACGTCCTTCCTGAGCCACTGGAATCCAGCGGTGGCATTGCCCCGGGCTGCTGTGTTGCAGCGCGGCAGGGGGGGCAGCAGAGTAGTGAATTGTGTCAAAATTGTGGTTTGCGTTTGAGAGGGGCGTGTGATTTCATGATTCAGTGTCTGTTCACTGTCCTACAACACATGTACAAATGGATGTAAATAGACACACTTCCTGATATTACTCACACACACATAATATATACTGCACACAGTGTTCCTTACCCCCACCCACCCACAGCTCCCTTTTCAGTGGTGTCATCAGCTCCAGCTCTGTCTCTCTCTCTCTTTAACACGTGCACACACACAGACACAGACAGACCCACAAACTAAAACACGCACCAGTAGAACACCTGTCGGGCTGTATGGCTCACTCCAGGACACCTTTGAGTCATGAGCTCATCGGAAAAGCAATTAAAGGCAGCGTAGGCCCCGCAAGCTGGCGTAATGTTTTGTTTTGCTACTTGGCTTCGAAATTAACCAAACCTGTCAGAAGTCATCTGGCTGACGTGGGCTGGGCTATATTTATTTATTTTCTGTTAGAGAAGCTGGACGCAGGGTCCCAGTGCTGCCTCACATCCAACAATGAAGTGATTCTGAGGGGGTGATTAGTTGGCTAGGTCACGATACCCTCTTTCCCCTCCCGCAGCCTACCTGGGGGTGTGGGGGGGGGGGGCGGGGTCTCTCACCTCTTTTAGCCTGTCTGTTACTCTGATGGTGAGGTCGTGGCCCTGTAGTAGAGAGGTTGTGCCCTCTGTAACCCCAATCAGGGCTTTGGTCTCCACTATGGGACTTGAATTTGAACTTCCATTGACCTAACCACTCCCAGTTTATTGAATTTCATGCTTGCAGTGACTAAACAAAAGCAGATTTTGCATTCAAAAATGGCCATGCATAAACATTGTAACCTGATCTAAAGGCAACATGGAGACGGAAAGATGTATGGCTTCTAGATAGTAAGACTGTTGAACCAGACAAGAAGAGACAGAAGAACGTATGCAGAGTTTGAAGGTTAAAGGCCTTCTCCGAGTCTGGTATGATGTTCAAGCTCTGTAGCCTGAGGCCATGTAGCAGCCTGATGTCAGACAGCCGTAAAACAACACCATCAGCCCTGTGCACTCTTTTAACCCTACTGGTCTTGAGCCACTGAAAAAATAACACCTTTGACATTAATAGACCCACTGTGGTTTAGTCAAGATAAGTGTCTCTTCACAGGTACCTGCACATACAGTAAAACACATTTTGCTGATGTGTGTATTTAGAGTCTAGACCAATGAGCATTTTTCTGGTGTTTTGTTGGGGAGTCATTTAGGAAGTAAGAAAAACACCCTTGTTATCGTTGTCATCACCTTATGCCACCTTGTTAGAGCAGAGAAAAACAGCAGTTAGGCCGCTGCCGAGGTCAGCCTCAGACCCGCTTCACTACTTCACGGGGCTGCCTGCTTCAAAGGAGGTGTCAGCCTGGCAGTTGTGTCAACACAGCGATGAAACGAGAACACACAGCGCGGTTGGCAAAGGCTTGTTCTTCAAAGGCTCAAAAGTCAGGTCAACACTTCCTTTGTTTCTGTGTCACTGTCAGACTGGCAGCGAGAGAGGGAAGAAGAAATGTTTGTTCTAATCTTAGCAGTCAAGCTTTTTGAAATGGTGTTGTCATGTACCAACATTGTGCAGCTACGGTAAGATGACAGCTGCTGACAACATTGTTGTTCCAACTTCATTATCCATCTATCTATATAACTTTAAATGAGTTTAAATCATATTATTTGCTCATTTATATCTGTAATTACTGTTAAACAATCAATCCATCTACCGACTTTCATGATTTATTGAAGCATGACTCATTTCTGCTGAATGTGGTTTGTCATGCTCAGTATATCCCATAGACCACAGTTTAGGCCGAAATCTGTGAATACATCTTCACTACACTGACACTACTCAACCCGTTCCCAGACTTTCGGGTCCTGCGCTGCTCATGCGATGATGCTATGCTGGGCTATGATGAAACCACTTGAAGTCAGGCCCAAGCGCTACAGCCACAGCCAAAGCCTATTAAGCAGCCGCACTGTGGTGCACGAGTTCAAGCCACAGGGCTGAGGTTACGATTTCGTTTAAGTAGAAGAGAGAGGTGGATGTAGGATGACAAGGATGTTATTACTGTAGATAGGAAAGGACAAACACAGGGAGAGTGGAAGAAAGTACGAAATTAGAAAGATAGACGCAGCAACAGCTACGGTAAACACCTTTCATACATACCCAGGTATTTTTTGGTACTGACACACATATTTTATTCTTAATGCATTCAAACACATGCACTTTGCAAAGCGATTGTACCCACATGGGCCACAAATCACTGAAAAGTTGTAAAAGTGGAGCAAATTAAACCTGTTTTATTTGCATTGTTCAGAGAGAATAATGGGGCTGGAGTAAGAAAAATATGAGTTTGTCTTTCTGTGAGTGTGTGTGTGTGTGTTGAAGGAGAGTTTATGATTGTGCTTTAGAGGCACTTAAATGTTAAACAAAGCAACAAGCAATGAGGCTTTGTCGGAGGTGAAACGCATACAGACATTTACACATTCACACTTATACACACACTCCGCTTCGCCTCAGGGCCTGAAACAGAAGACGGGGTTCTTGTCCAAAGCTCCATTAAACTCCTGAAAGTCCTCCTAGAGCTGAAACATCCTCCCATCGTCATGCTGGGACATTCCACAGCACGCCAGAGACCCTGTGCTAATCCTGCCGGCATGGGAATCATTATTGTTAGGATCCTAATGCATTACCTCAGGGCCCACTTATTGTTGGTAAAGATTATTATTTAAGAGTAAACTAAAACCCAGAGAAACGCTCGAGTTTCATAGAAATTTATCAAAAGAAAATGTTATTCTTGGCTTAGTGTAATACCACTTTGAACAGCACAAGTGAAAACTGTGCCCCTTGTCGCTCTTCAACAAGCAACAAGGTAGTCACCAACAGGTCGTTAGGATGCAGTGTATGCAGGAATGTGATTCTGGGTCTTGACTAGCTCAAGTCACCTCTGCCCCAACCAACATACTGATGTGCCTACTACAGTACAATCTGCATTTTGTAGATGTGCGTCGACGTCGTTCGGTCACTCTGTGCATTTTAATCTGAATCTTGTCAACACTGTTTTTTTTTTTTGAGAAGCATCCTTAATGGGGATGCTTTAGAATGCATAAACAACTTTGCGACAAAGTTATGATGTCACGCATCAGAGGGCTGGAGGGTCGATTCACAGGGCATGTTGAGGTTTATTTCTACTTGTATTTTACGCTGTCTATTTCGATTGTCTGAAGGAAAAACAGAATACAGTATTATTCCCTAAAAGTCTTTCTAAAAGAAATACTTACCCAGGCTTGAATTGTCTGTGCCTTCTAGGTGCAGTGCTGCTGGTGAGCGTCCAGGGCATAGCTGTCAACGCGGACCCAGTCTTTTGCACATGGCTGTTGTACCAACCTCACAGAGGCAGCACCAGGCAGCAGCAACAGGTATTTCTTGTCTAGTGTGTCCCAACGCCGCATTTTTGGCCGCTACCTTTTTCCATCTCGTACTTTGCTCCCTGTCTTCCATCCAGTCTCTCTCCTTTTACTGTATATGACTCAGGTCATGGTGATGGGTATGGATGTTGAATGCACTATAACTATTTATGATGCTTTTAGTACTTTTTTTTATTATTGTTTTGTTTTTCTTTTTGTTTTTTTTCCAGGTTGCTTTCTTTCATGCTTCTTGCCGTTCTAGTTTGAAACAGCTGTCAGCTTGTGTGTGTGTGTGTGTGTGCAAGACAGAGTGGAAGTTAATTGTTGCCGGAACTAGAGATTGTTGCTGTATGTGTGTAAACACATGTTCTGAGTAGAACTGCAGCCAGGATATACAACAGTGGCTGTTGTGTGTGTTCACGCTGCAGCAAACTTGTGGTTTTGCATATTTACTGTATGTCTGTGTTTGTTTCTGCAAGGCCACCTACCTCAGCTGCTTGTCAAGGGTTTCACAAGGCCTGACTGTGTAGACAAGGACAGGTTGAAGGACAGTTAACGGCGTGTGAAGGACAGATGAGAGGACAGTGACTTGTTATGGTCAGGGTGGCAGGAAATTATTAGAAAAGTCATACTTGGAGCAGAAAACAGGATGAAGGAGGGGACATTTAATGGGATGGTGAAGAGGGAAGTATGTGTGGCATGAGGATTTGAATAGTACAGAGGAAAGAGATTTAGGAAAAACACAAGGGAGGAAAAGAAGACTAGAAACATCAGATTAGATAAAGGTGTGGTGAAAAAGAGAGGATAGGCAACGACGAATACAGTGGGGTAGAAAAAAAGCAGAAAGAAGTGAGGATGAAACAAACTACCGAAAAACCAGCGAATGGGTAAAGGCAAGAGTATGGAAAAGAGAGGAGACATCAGAAAACGGTTAGACAGTATAAGAAAGTGAAGGGTAGTGAGAGCAAAGCAGGAAACAGGAGAGATTGAAGTGCTACAGAGGGAGATTGTAGGAGAAGCAAGTAATGAAGAGAAACACACACACACTGCCCTCTACCCCAACCCACCCTGGGGTGTGTGGTAGAACGAGTTAGCTCATATTATGTCATCCCCCAAGAATGAGCAATGGTCAGTGGGTAAGGTACCTGCTTTTAGCACAGACTATTAAAATGCGGCTAAGCACATTTTTTCCGCGTAGTGTACAAACTGAATTATATAATAATTTTAACCATTTAACATTTTTAACCACATGAACGTGGTTGCATGGATTGTCTTTAGTGAAGAGCTACTATACAGTTTCTGTTTGTGTGCTCTGAGTTTGCTGGGAAGGGGAGTATAGGATTTGAAACCTGACTTTGGGCCATTAACCCACTGGCCCACAGTGTTTTATTCACCTCACGTTAAGTTGCAACTGCTTTTTGGCATTATACCTTAGTCAGTAGCTTCACATACTAATGTATGGGGGGGGGGGGGGATTTTTAATCTTTCCACAACCAGCAACTGGGTCCTGACCCAGTCACTAAAAAAGGCAGCATCAACGTTGTGTGTGTGTTTACACAGGCTGCAGTATGTTGTTGGCCTGCGGCCTTGTCCAGCTGCATCATAGTCTAGTGGTGCTGCTGGCTGATGAGGTTTCCTTATTTTATACCAGCCCTCCACTCCTCTGTCTTCCAGCCCTTTCACTGCCAGCCAGGATGTGTATGTGTGCATTTGGCCTGCCACCGGCATGGGAGAGTGCTCAGAAAAACAGGGAGCTGTCACTAGTCGTTGTTGATTTTGGAGGCCACACTTGTGTTAGACTGCGTTTTTCTTTTCTCTTTCTCTCCCAGTCTTCCTTTCTGCTTTGCATTGCGTTATGCACTACACCTTCTGATTAACCCACATTAAAGTTGCCTCATCTCTTTTCAAGGGTTACATTTTGTGATATCGTTGCAGAATCAAGCTTCAGTCCCTCTGGCTAAGAGGAGAGAGGATGACATTTCAATAGGGAGCACTCCGCTGGCTAAACAGACCTCCAACCAGGCCTCAGACTATGCCAGCAGCCCGGTCAAAACAAAGACAGTCACAGGTAGGTCCACCAAGAGCTCACAGTGACTTGTACATTTTGTACAGAAACATGACTTTAAATATGTCCTGCAGGGAGGTTAACACATAAAAGAAACAGGACCTGGTTGAGATGTAGTTTCAAGATTTGCTTTCAGATGTGATTTGTGTAGATTAACATGCAAATGAAAACTGCAGTGACATTTATTTTTCCCATGATATCCGCTATAACTGCCACTGTTACGTTGAGGTACATGGTCTTTCAGTAATAATAATAATTTACTGTGTTTAATCTTGTTTCTATGCAATGAAACCATGTTACTATGTTGTTACATAACATACGACAGCTCACTGACTACTGCGTGAACCTGGTTCTCAGGGGACACCACATACCCAGGCATATCCTCCACTACTCTCCCCCACCGGTAGTATTACTGTGTCTCCATCAGCTCAGGATGCCCAGAATGGCTTGGCTGCATGGAGCCCTCCTCTGTGCCAGTTTTCCACTTTCTGGTCCCCCCGTTCAGAGCAAACATTTTCAGTGCTCAGACGCGCATACACAGAATTTAAAGTACAGTACATATACAGTACTGTGCAAAAGTTTTAGGCAGGTGTGAAAGAATGCTGTAAACAAAGAACGCTTCCAGAAATATAAACAACGATAGTTTGCATTCTGTAAATTGACAAAAATAAAGTGAGCGAACAAAAGAAAAAATCTAAAATCAATATTTCCATTTTTGAAAAGCATCCTTTGTTTACAGCATTTTATCCCACCTGCCTGTACTGTATATGCTAAGAGCATCCTGGAATAGCACTGAAGCTACCTAAAGCACCAGTATGTGCACACATATTACCTGGGAGGATGGCTGGCTGGCTCGCTGTCCATGACACAACGCAGAGCCTTGCTGACTGCAAAAATGCCTTTCATTTAATATTCCTATGGCTATTTATAAACATAATAGTCCACCTCCCCACTATGTGTTCTCCTATAGATCTTTAATCGGTGTGATCGTGTGGAAGGTATTTGCTAGCCTTATTTAGCTGAATTAGTACCTCGGCTTAAAAAATGAATAAATAAATAAAGAAATATGTTAAAAGGCCCTTTCTCGACTCTACTGTTTGACTCTCGCAGTGTTTAGGCTCCAGGTCCTCTAAACACTTAAACAGTTGAAGCGATTTCTGCCAAAACATTGCAGTGACAAGTCAGGGGAAATAAGCAAGTGGTTGTTTGTACTTTTTTCTTCTTTTTAAGTCCCTGGGAAATATGTTCCCGACAGGAGTGATAATGGGTGAAGTCATCCTGTAGCTGTAAATAACATTGCATGTGTATGACGTTCCCCCATGTGTTTTGAAAAATGCTCCTTTGACATTTTGGAGTCTAAAAAAGGGCCGTTAGGGTTCTTTGCCTGCTCGCTTTAAAAGCTCACAGCTGAAAGGTCACGCTGCCTTCTCCTCCTGGCTTTCCCTCTGTTTCTTGTTTCATCCAGCGTTCACTAATGGCTTTTCCATACAACAGGATCTTTGCTTACTCACATCTCAACAGTATATTCTCTCATAAGGAGTTGTCAGTAAACAGTCACCTTGGCTCCAACAATACACACAAAGCTACAACAGGCTGTAGCTTGTCAGCAGCACTCAACTGAATAAAGTAGCGTACGATGGCTATCAACGTGGACGGCCTCCTATACACCAGCTGTCGATCTCCAGGATGGGACTGCTCCTCTGTCTTGCCACGTAGCTTTTTGTTTTTCTATCTGTGAAGGTTAAAATGACCACAAAGAGACAGTCACGCTGAATTGTCGAATTAATCACACAACCGCATTCATTCCCACACTCTGCGGGCTGTCAAACATCAGGTGAATGCATCTTTTCTGGAAAATGCTGCAGTGTGATGATGAAAAAACTCGTTTCTGTGGGCAGTCAGAATAAGAAATGAACAGAGCCATTTAGCCCTTGTGTTTTTAATCATGCTGAAACAGTCAGAAGAACTTGATAGACTACAGATCAGTTCTACTGTGCAGCTCACAGCCCTGCAGGTACGCTGTCTTCTTTATTTCACCGTGTCCTTGTCAGGTAATAATACATCGATGCTGCCAGTAACCATTTCTCTGCATGCAAACATGACTTCATGTCATTAGCCGATAAAGAAAAATAGAAACTTCTTAAGTCTTCCAGTTGTTGGGTTGTGGTGAAACTTGATACGCTACACATCCCTATATTGGACAATCTCTTTCAGCTCAATTCTGCCCATAGTCTTTTGTCCCTGTGATTAATTGGAGGATCGTAAATGCAAAGTTACTTTTTCATAATGCCAAGGGTTGGCATATCGTGGTGGAGGAGATGCATGATACACATGCACAAATATGTGGACCGGTCACAATATTCACTCCTACAGTTCGTTGGGTAACAGTTGAATTTATCTGAACGTACTGTTTGCTGAGGCAGAATTCACATATGTTAACACCATAAACTGTACACAGTTTAACTCAAGTGAGAAACTTTAGAGCCATGGTCAGCCAGAGCTCCTAAATGGCTCAAGGTCATGGGAATAACATATGTGGATTGTGTCGTTAGGGTGGATTTTCCCTTGTAAAGCTACCCCCCAGTCACTTATGAGCAGAGTTGCTGACATCTAACATGTTGTGATTGGAATTAGGCTCTCTAAAGATGATTTATTAATTGCTTTACCATGTGTGGAACACACTGTGAGTAAGGCAGTGGATGTTTAAACAGGAGGCAGATGAAGGGACCTCACTCTGTCCTAACACTGGCCAGGACCAGCTCTTTAGTCCAGCTTGGTTATTGGTTTATCATGCTTGCCTGTGGTGTTTATACTTTGCTGACTGTTCGCTGAACATAAAACTGTCTACTGCTTTTACTTGTCAGCAGGAGGCATCTCGTCTATAAAGTCATTTAGCCATGGCGAGTCATCTGATGGATTTTTCAAAATCAAAATAAATTGTGTTGTCGTTAGAATCAATTAAAATGGCCCAAATTGTTATCCTCTGCTGTAGTGTTTACACAGAAAGACATTTCTTTTTTCTATTGTTTGTCTATTCTTTATTTGGCATTTTTCTCAATAGCGCTAATGTTCTCGTTTTAATGCAGCTTCGAATAAGCGTTTGGATATGTTTTGGTTGATTTTAGTTGCGGGTTTGCTGGCGTGTAACTACTTGAGGACGTCAGGGGGGTTTGTAATCACTGCAGGAGACGTTTTATTTTTCAGTCCTCAGTCATCTATTTAGGTAAACAGCGGAGAGATGTGCAGGTTGTTTGCCAGCTGGAGTCAGCGTGTGTTTGAACTGCCATTCACAGGGATGCATGGGAATAAACACATACGACTGGCTCAGGGTCAACAGGGGCAGATTGCCAACTGGACTGCAACTGGTGCTGGTGTATTAGGGTGGTGACAGGGTCCTGTAGCCCTGTAAATGTAGTGTTTTACTAAATGTACTGCCTTTTTCCAGATATGAATGTTTTTTGTGTGTCTTGTCTAGAATGTGAGTGCTGATCAGTTGAGGAATAATCAATGCGTGCTTTACATGCTAACGGTACCTTGAAAACAACATCTTTCTTTCTGATACTGAAATAGGAAAAATGTCCGTGCTAAAGCGACATGTCAACTTGTGTATGGAATGTTTGGGATCACGCCTCGCAGTGTTGGTCGTGACTAAAGTTGAGATGCTCTAAATAAATTTACATTGGACATTAGTCTTTATTTCCATTATCTAGTAATGAAATGTGATGCCACAGAAATTATGAACTATGCAAATGGGATTCAAAGCTTCTGGCCTGCTGGGTTATTTGAGTAAGGTGAATTCAGCAATCTTGACTTTAATGTTGCAGGTGACATAACTATGCTCTCTCTCAGTTTCACCTGCTTCAGTAACGTGGTTACTCCTTTGCCAGCAATAATTGAAAACTTGGACTATAGTGTTTGAACTGATGTCTTTTTGAGTCCACTACACCAACATGTTGTTCTCCTGAACACATACTGTGCTGGCCCGTCCACCCAAGGCACCGTATACTCCAATCATGCATTAAAGTGATGATTTAATGGAGTTACATTAGCAGCTTACACTGTTGTTTGACGCACTGTTATAAGAGTAAATGACCCCATATGCTGCATGTATGGAACATTGATATAGAGTTCTGTTTTGTTCAGCCTGATTATAAATTGGCAAGAGCAGTCTTTCTTCGTGCCTATTGATTACCATAGTTTTCCACTGGAGCTATTGATTTCCGCACAGAGATTACCTTTGGGAATTAAGTGAATAAATCATAATCCCCTGGAAGAAAATCATTTTCAGCGTTTTCAGCAATTCAAAGCCTCCTCAGAACAATTGCAATAGTTTGATGTCCCTACTTCAAAATTGGCTATTTGAACACACGCCTGGCACTTTTATGATGTAAGAAGAGTGTTATGATGTTTTGTTACTACATTCAGCCTAGCTACAGTTTCATAGTAATCAAGGGGGACTTTCCTGCAGGCTTTTGGAAGGTGCCTGCTAATATGTAGGCAAATGTACAGAGACACACAGAACCAGTGCACTGCAGATCATTTCCCCAGAAAGCACTGAGCACAAGGTGATATCATACCGGGGCTGCTCAGCTCGGATCTCAAGGTCCATAGTCACTCGGCTCTGTTTGGCAACAAAATATTTCACTCTGTCTCTCTTCCTCTCTGGTTTTGGTCATTGCACACGTTAAATAAACACAGTGCATATTACAAGACACCGCAGACTTTCAGAACCAGCATTAGCGGAATTGGACCGAAGCCAGTTCCAGTGGCTGACATATACGTTGACTTTTAACACTGCACATGGTTAAATATATTAAAGATTTTGCTTGTTACTAAATGCAAACACGTCTGCAATTAAGATTACATGTTCAGTATGGGAGCTTTATGTATTTTTAAGTGGTTGTTATGCTGTTCGTGTCCCATTTCATCCTCGTCCTGGTGCAAGTCTCCCTTTTTCATACTGTAGCTGCATGGTTCTAGTTTGCTCTTGGATCCCCCGTATTTTTGATAATTTCATTAGGGCTTTTATTACCGGTCAAAATATATAGTCCAATTAAGTACTCTGGTGGATAAACTTTAGAGGCTGAGGTTTTTGACTTTATCTAGAAAAAAACACCATACAAGACGGGGCATTTGCTCACATCATGGATGTGTTTGAATGTTGCTTAGTAACATCATCACAGAAGTGTTAGCAGTTGTTTTTGTCTAATTATCTTTTACAGGAACGGCTGTGGAACGACGACTTTGAAAACAATTCGTTTCTCCTCAGTTAAAGGTCCATTTCTGTCTGCCCGCACAATTACACCACAAATTGGTTCACATAAAACTAGCCTATAAGTATTTTCTTTATTTGTCCCTAATGAATGTTCTTGTTGGCAGCAGCACTGCGTTTCTGATGGAGAGCTTTCCCGAGCTTCTCATTGTTCTCTTACATCTACCAGAGTAATGATCTCACTGGCTATTCTTTTCAATCCTAAAATTAGCTGTTGGCTCTCTGCGAACATACTTCTTTCGCTGAGAAACCTATCCTCCAGCCATGGCTCTCGAAGGCTGGAATGAGAACTGTTGTCTTTGTGCGTTTGTACCAGTGGTCTAGCTGATGAGATTAGATGTAATTTGCCCGTTTACCGGGAGGACCAGAGTAATGGAAGTATTTACATGGTTCATACTTTGAAACTGCGGAAAGGTAGCGGACAGAATTCAGTGGACATGCTCTGCTGCTCACTAAAACATTCCTGAACTGATGGCTTTTCTGTGATCTCAGCCATAGTGTGTCAGCAGAATTAAGTGGGGTAGTGCGTTGGGAAATTAATCCAGCTTTCATGCTTGAGAGACATTTAGCTTTGTCTTGTCCAAAGTATAATAATTTGGAGAAAAATACGGCAGAGAGAAATAAATATATGCTGCACATGCATATCCATATACTGTATATAAAAGAGAGAGGACTGATGAGAGGATCTCAGGCAGAACCACACAGTCATACATTACTATAGTCCAAACCCAAGTAGCCTGATGGAAGTCAGGCAGGTTTTTATTGGCTGCTGTGCACTTTTCAGAAGGGGATAATATTTTCATTGTGGAGTTATTTATATAGTTTAATTTTTCTGGTAAAGTCAATAATTTATCAAAGTAATGATGGTTAGAGTGGGGAAAGAAAACAAGAACAAGGAGAAATAATGAGATAGTAGGCCTCCCCTGAGAAGAAGGGTTGTAGTCTGCGAGGCTGTATTAGTGCGTCTTGGCCTCTACGCACCGACACCCAGCACGGACTGAGGTGACTCTGAGGAACACAGTTGCCCCTGTGCATGCGCTTTCTGCTTCCATCTGTTCTGTAGGCTCGCAGCCCTTCTGGGTTAGGGCTGTGGTTTTTGAGGCGAGGCGAGAGCAGCACGGAGGGACGTTGAGGTCGAGCTGTGGGTACATCAGGCATAGCGGGGATTACGGCACTGGCTGGAGGCCATTTATTTCAGATGATAAAGGAACAGGGGTTACAGGAATCTGGGTTGACGTGATTTCACATGGGAAATTAAAAATGCCTGTTGTCATTCTTCAGGTCTTCAGTTTCGCATCACCTATACAACCGTCAATTTGCGCTTTCCTCAAAGTGTTTGTCCCACAATCACGGCTAAGGGACAAGAAGACAATATGCAGATTATATAGTGTAGACATTAATGGACTTTTTTTTACACCTTACCTATTCCAATTACTCTGGCCACAGCCATCACTTTTTCGTGATGGCTTCAGAAACACCGTAACAAATGAAGTTACGTAAATATTTAAATAAACAGTGACTTGCATCCAAAACAAATAGGCAGGCAGGTTTACTAAGAAGCCCAATTACTGCCTCTGCACGCAGCTGTAACAGAATATACAACACTTCATCTCACTGTAAACCATTTGTAATGGGGAACATACCAGAAAGATAGCAGACGGCATGGGGAAAAGCCAAGTTCCCTCAGTGAGGCTGTTTTTATGGTCGAGTTGCTCAACCACTCGAAGGACATATGGATACTGTGTGCCATTGTTGTGGTGGAGTCTGTTAAATACACTGCAGCGGAAAGTTCACTGGCACTTTTATAATGTTAGTCTTCTGTGACTGTGGGTGTATCGGAACGAGTTAGCGTGTGTTCAGCCACACGTGTGTAATGTGCGATTTACACTGACCACGCCACACACAGCCTTGCACATGTAACATGTTTCCTCCGCCGTGTCGGTACCAGCTCCACGGAATTAGGCAACACACACACTGTTGCTCACGGTGAAGAGGGCGCGTCGTCTCTGATCACCTGTCGCAGGCTGAGAGGCCTTTAGAGGCTCACTGTGAGGTGAGATGGATATCCTGCACTGGGCTGGTGGCTCCACACAGCAGCTGAACACTAAGAGGGAGAAACAGAGGGAGTGGTTCAGGAAAGCGTAGACTACACGGTCAAGGAAAGCAGAGTGAAAGGGTGTATGGCCAGAGTTTGTCCAGTAAGATATTACCCTAATGGGCTGACAGAGGGTGAATATGAGGACATGGCTGAGATGGCACGAGACAGGGGGAATAACCCCACTTTAAGAGGACTCTCAGGACTTGTTAGGCCCAGGCAGGTTTAAGAGCTTCAGGCGCCCCTGTCATATTTCTCTTTCATTTGAATTTAGACCTCTTGCTTTCCCTCTGTCTTTCTCATTCTGTGTCCCTGTCTGCCTTTTCTCTGCTCTCCCTGCAGAAATAAGTGGTGCCAAGTCACTCTAACAAGATATGGCAGTTTCACTCCAAATAATGACCCCAGGATTAACAAACAGTCCTGCTGTGGTGTTTATAACAAAGTTCAGAGCTGCATGCGTTGTTATTTCCCATACTGTGTTTTAGCACACTCTCTGATTGCCCTAACAGACTTTGCCTTAGGTAAGGCCTTTCACTCCTAGTACCACCTTTTGAGATTTGGCCAAAAAGTAGCATCTCAAAAATGTCCAAGCCAATGATGCATGTAGTAGTAAGACTGTGGTATTGTCACTAATAGATGCAGACGCAGTTAAAAACAAAATTGGGATAATGTGGCAACAGCCTAATGAACAGAATTCATTCGGTTACACACAGAGCATGCTCAGTCCTAAGGTCCTGGTCTAGACAGCTGGGCCACATGACAGAGAGCAGCAGCCTCAGAGCTCCATTACGTCTGTATGGACCCCCTGCATAGCTCCACAGCAAACACGTCTGTAGTACAGTGTGACAGAAATGCTCTAATACATACACGGCTTTTCGCGAGCAAATTGTATTGACACAAAATGATATCACTGCCGTTTGTGCAGCACTGTGACAGTCTGTGAAACACGATCTATGCTGTCAAAGTGAATTTCACCATCTGTGATTGTGTGGTTATTTACTGTAACAGAGGAACACTAGGATTGTAGCATAGGAACAGTGGAGTCGCCTGTCTACACGGTGCACGGCCGACAAACAAGAGTGAGGGAGTAGGTATACTGGAAAATACGGGTTGTCAAGTGTACCACAGTGCGGTCACAGCGCTGTGCGTAACACGTAATGATGCAGCACTGATTGTAGGCATCATGACAAATACAGTCTATTTCAAAGTCCCCAAGTACCAGAGGCACCTGGACGCGGAGTGTGAGAAAACTCTGCAAGAGAGTCCAGACACGGTGATCTCTGCCTTCAGTCTTCTTCCACTTCCACACACACACGCACAAACTTCACAGTCATGCACCTGTGACCTTAGTCACTCAGCCGAACACGCGCACTCGCATGGGTTTTTGGCAGGTTGCCACAGTGAGCACAAACCAGGGCAGTTGATCTTCTAGTCTACTGGCCCAGCAATACATTCTTGTTGCCACGCCAGCCCATGTGGCCGTTTAAGCGATGTTTGGGAGTGTGTCATCTGTGGATGCACGGTGATGCTGTGACATCACCGCGGTTTCATGACAACTGTGGGATAGAGCTGCTGAGCAAGGCAGGCCTTTAAATCATGGAATATGTCTTAATGTGTCTTCAGAGAGAACCCCGTGCCTCACCTCTGACACCATGATGGCTTTAACATCCACAGTCCTCAGGCTAATCTGTTAGAATGTGCGTTCTGTCTGTACACCTCTGTCTCTGGCCGTCTATTTCTCCTTCTGTGCCTGGATCACAAACTTTAGTTCTCATTTTTTCCTCCTCTGTCTGTCCTTTTCTCTCACAGGAACAGTCCCTTGAACACTAAAAGAGTGTGTTGACCCTCAGGATCCTGTAGTCAGTGCTCAGTCAAGACTGAGACCCCCTGTGTCAGCTTTAGCTGTTTCTGTGTGATTTGTGTGCTTGGCTGTTGCCACGAGTGTCAACACTGACAGTCGACCTGTGTCTGGACCACAGCCTAGGATGTGTCATGTTTTGTGTGTGTGTGTGTGTGTGTGTGCTTTCATTTCTCAGAGTTCCCTCTCTCACTGTTGGAGACAAGAAACCTGCATGCCAGCATTACATCACCCTCAAGCATCATATAACACGATACTGTACAGCAAATGAAAATAGCAGTGAATTATGAAGCAAGTTAAATAAGGGATGAATGTAGAACACATTTTCTCCTGTACCATATATTCATTTTATTTAGTACTTCTGTGGAAAAGAGATTTTTCAGCACAAGACCCCAATTCGACTGGGTGCACAGTACTGAAAACCGATGCAGAGCCTGAGTATGACTGACTTGTGGAAGACAGAAAGGTGCAAATCCAGCGTCTGCTGACTTTATGACTCTTGTTTTCGTGCCAGAATCACGTCCGCTGTCCGTCCCCATGAAGGTGATGCCAGACACCACCCCAGCAGAGTCGTGGACAACCTCGGATGAAAGAATGAAGGAGCTTATTGCCCAAGCTTGGGATGCAGTAAAGCGCCTCACACTACAGGTACTGTACCGAACTATACTTTCTACTGTGTGTATGGGTGGCTATGAATCACACTCATTTATTTTAGTGAGCTGACTGTGGATAGTATAGTAGTATGACAGACTGAGCTCTGCAAGATTTTATAATCCAGCAGTGAGTCCCTTTGAACTCAGTTTGATTTTCTTTTCTTTTTTTTTAATTTGGCTCCTATAGATCTAACAAAACGTGACTTCTTGGTCTCCTAATATACGCCAGGATTTACTGCATTTATCCCTAGGCTTTAGGAATCTGTATCAGTGCCACCTTTTTTAAATTGGCCTCAAACAGTAGTTACTGGCTATCTATCACATCCCATTACATTTCTAATCCCCAGTCCTAAATCTCCTTTTAAGACCAGGAAACCTCCTGCCAACTGCCTAACTAGCCAAATGGCTAAACTGGTCTTTATTTGGAATATGGCTGGTGTCCATGGACAGTAACTGACTCGTGTACAAACCCAGCAGGCTTTCTTCATTCATCTTAATTTCCATTTCTAGGACCACTCAAACTGGTGTAACCCAAACGTAAAGGAGAGGATCGCACATGTGAATTGAAATGATTGTCCAGAGCCCAGGTTCCATGTCAGCTGTTTGCGGCGCTTCCACAAGAGTTAACTCAACTCTCTAATAGTTTGCTGAGCCTGTCATTGCCTCGACTTTCCTCTGTCCCCTTCGGCTGCAGAGCTGGGATCACACCACATAGTGCAGTAGTAATTAGGAAACAGTCTGTCCTGTTGACATGGGAGTGGAAGCGGACCAAACAGAACGACCCAACAGCTGGTACCCCAGGCCTTGGATATCCCCAAACCTAAACCACTCCATTTATTTTAGTGTGGTGTAAACAGAATACCTAATGGCTCACACTTCTGCTGCACATGTGCCCAGTTTGGCGCACAGGGCTTTCATCTTGTCTTTTACAGAAGGGAGAGGAGCAGGATAGAGGGATCTGCATTATAGTTATACAACTATGTGTTAGTCTGTGGTCACAAAATATGTACAGTACACATAAGAGATCAGATGCAGTCATGATGCATCGTCACTGTGACATGAATACTTTTCTTTAGATTTACAGGTAAATATGCAGAGGTCTTCTTCATATTAATATGAGCAAGTAAAGAAATGGAAATAGAGCATGTAATGTTTGCAGCTTGCTTGTTTATATGTTGTTGTATTATCATACTGTACATTCAGATCCACATTTAAGTCTTTCAAGGTCTAATGCACTTTGCTGGGTCATCCAGTCTGTGTAAGCGCTTCACTGCACTGTGAATTACATTACTGTGTGACTGTGTGACTTTATACTTGTCTGCAGCGCATGTAATGTCTTAGACACATATCCTCCTAAGCATTAAGTCTAAAACGAACACAGCAGCTGGACAAAGCAGGACATTTCTGTTCTGCAGCAGGTTTGCTGACTTTTCAGACAGACATAGTCAAGTCAGGTTGGATTGTTTAAATAGTACTTTTCATTCACAATGGCAATTCAACATCAGTTTGTGAAGGTTCTATACAGTGGCAACTGGATCATACAACACCATCCAAAAAGGTCAATACTAAAGATAGATGGGCAGCTACTGTTCATTTTTCTTGGACAGCAGCTTTGGTTTTTGAAACTATTGAGAGACATATATAATAATACAGAAATATATTCCTATGCAGCAAAATGTTGTGTGTTTCAAGCTTAGAATTATGCAAGTAAAAGTAGTTAACCAGCATTTATTAAAGAGAAAAGGAAAATGGAAAAAAAACAGGCAGTATTTAGTTGTGGGACGTGGTGTAGTCGCACGGTGGTGTAGTGGTTAACGCTCTTGGCCCACAGCAAGAAGGCTGTAGGTTTGAGCCAGGTTCCTTTCTGTGTGAGTTTCAGGCTCTCCTGTCTGGATGGGATTTCTCTGACTTCCAGGTTAATTGGAGGCTCCAAATTGCCCTTAGAAGTGAGTGTGAAAGAGTGTCTGTCTGTATATGTCCTGTCCAGGGTGTATCCTGCCTCTCGTCCAGTGACAGCTGGGATAGGCTTTCAGCACCCCTGGGACCCACAGGGGATCAGGATCCGGCGCATATAGCCCATGACGTTACATGGTTTTGAGTTGTAACTAATTCAAATTCATTGCGTGTCAACAAACAATCAAATGTACTTTTGGAAAAAGTGACAGCCCTAATACATGTGGGTGGCGTTGTTTCAGTAGTCACTTTACATTAGGACAGAAAGGCAGTGTTGCAATTGTCACCCTGGCCAGAGTGGCCTAACACGTCTTAAAATGGCCACTTTTCCCAGCCTTGGAGCGCTGACCCTCACTTTTATGTCTTTTTTCTGTGCCAGCTCACTGCTGTGTTGCTTTTGGTGTGTAGTGCTCCTCTCGTAGTCTCTGCTCTGCAGTACCTCGTGTGGTCTTTGCTCTCATGTTCTTTCCTGTCCCCTGCTTGTTTCCTGCCAAGCCCTCTCCCCTACTGCTTACTCCTTTTATCCCTCTGCCACATTTTTCCTTGAGGACACCCATGTTCTCTCTGGGCCTTAAGTGATCAGGATGGTGATTCTATTTCAGGAATTTTGCAATAATTTCTTCTACTTAACACATGAATGTGTTCAGTGCTGGAAAAGAAGCACGTTGCTACCAAAACTGAAATGGGATCTGGTGAAACAGAGAGACCGTTGCCATGGAAAAAGTGAAGTAACACTGCTCCCTGCAGCTGCCATGCATTAATGAGTAGGATATTTTTGAGAGAAAAAAAAGAGGAGAAAAAGCAGTGGGGGGAGAAAAGATAAAGTGATGGACTGGAGCGGGAGGTAAGGACACAGGAAAGAAGGAGAGAAAATAGGCAGAAGGTGCGTTTATAAGCATTAGTGAGAGAGAAAGACACAAAGCAGGATCACGTGTACTGGGTCTTTGGTGTGGCTCACATAGACCTGGCCAAATGATTTCCATGAACAGAATTTGACCCCCAACTGAAGCACATTCTGCAGACACATTATTTCATTCTCTACCCCCCTCCCTTTATCCTATCACCTCATCTTCCCTGTCTGTCCGACCCCACCAGCGATTTGTAAACACGGTCATGTTTTTTGGCACCTGAAATGCTTTCAGGTGTTTCAAAGACAAATGGAAAGAGAAAGAGACTTTGTTTATTCACTTAATTATGTATTTAATTAAAACTACCGATCATGATTTCTCTGAAAGAAATGCTTTGAAGTTTGTTGCACCATGTAGCAACAGCTTACAGTAACTGAAATGATTGCGCCTTGTATCTATTATGTACTGTATGCTGATGGTATACCTCGCTGCGTGCTCAGTCAGACTAAAAACATGACCCCCAACTGGAGCGCACTGTGTTTAGAACTGTTCACACAGAGGAAAACGCAGAGCCAACTGGCAGAATGGACAGAAGGACGATGGGAGAAGAGGAGGAAGAACAGAGAGAGCTACTCAGGCAATCCTCTGAGGAGACAGTGATCCAGAAAGGGTGTACATTCTCTGCTGATTACACACTCACCCATATGCATGCTCATATTCATGGGTGCGTTAATGTGTCTGCATATGTGTCTATAGTGACCTCACAGACAGCTCTTTTACCAGGCTGTACTGAAAACGCTGGATTCTCTTGTTTGTAACCTCTTGAACCTGGAGTTGATTTTCATTAGGACCAAAACTACCGCATTTCAAGTACAACATTGTAACAGCAGCTAAAATTTCAAGATTAAGATGTTTTAAAGAAAAAAATAGTTAGGGGAAAATGATGTGCGGTTTTTACCCTGAGTATGTTTTGTAAAGCAAGTTTGGAGGTGATTCCTGGATAAATTGTTAGGGCATGTATCCACCCTGTGTCTCGGGACAGAGGAGGGAAGCCAAACACAGGTCAAATCAGATCAGCTGAGATTCAGTACAACCCAGTTCGGCCTACTTGATTGAGTCACACCATATAAATCAGTAGTGGTGAAAATTTGCCAGCGTTAGCCAGTAAAAGCTGTTTTCATCTGTTGTCCATCACCATCTGATCCGACTTGGCCTAGAAATACATAGTGCAGAACATGGAGCACACAGCCACCTCTACTCCTGCTCTACTATTGTAGTTACAGCAGGCCAAGCCTATTTCATCTGTCTGAACGAACTACAGTCCAACTGGCTCTGTATGTCAGTGCTTTTGTCAGCTGTCAGCTGTATCATGAATCCTGAATGACCTATATCATCAACCTTAACCCTATTAGTTCACCCTTCCCAAATTACCAAGCAGCCTTTCCCCCTAAGCTAATCCCCATAATGACCAGTGCACCCTAAACTCTAGCTTCTCCTGGCTACCTGCTAGAGCCATCTGTGGTGGCTCACCGTGCCAGGCTGGTTGAATGGTGATTGCTTGAGATCACGGGTGCAAACAGGCCAGCCTCACTCCTAAGGGCCAGTGTTGGATCAATAAACGCAGTGATCAAAGTCGCAATTAACCCAGCACGCTAACACAAACAGCCAGGCCAGCAGAAACAAACAAAGCCTTCATGTCACCTAAAGCGTTTATTTTTGCAGATTTCCACCTCGGCCAGGGAGACCTCCAGCGCTTGTCAGCTTCTGTAAGCACTGTTATAGGAGGAATGCAGGGCCTCAGGGATGGCTGGCTGCCTGGCTGTTTTGCTGTGCCAGTCCACAAGCTTATTGCTTGTGGTGGCATGTGGGTGAGACCTAGCCCATCTGTTGTCAGGAGGCATCATGCTTAGATGCCTCTCTCATAGACCTCAGCGAGGACAGACGCTTTTCCCGTTGCAGGAAATGCTTAAGTTGTGTACATCCATGCACCACGACACACATCTGCACGGTGTCATCTTCAAATGCAGTCATTAGTCACGTTAATTTACACGGAGACGCTATTTACATGATTACACCCATTATTTTCAATGTGCTTTTGGACAGAGCAGAAAATACAGAGGGATATGCAGAAGAAGGGGGAGAAGGAGGTCAACAGTGGGTGGGGTATCCAGAGAGACTGGAAGGGGAGCTGCTCTGTGGACCTTTTGTTCATTTGACCAGTCACTTAGGAAACGCAGTGTCCTGCCTGATGCAGGCACAGGAAGATTACATTTGGAGAGGTATCGGGTTCTTAAAAACAAAGGGATGTGCTTTCCGTTTGCTGCCGATCCCTCCGCTGACATTTTTTAGCTCCAGAGTTGCAAATGTTTTCACTGGGGATGCTGTGAGGGTGTTTCTAATTTCCTCTCCTCTATCTCTGGGTGATTTCCTGTGTGTCATGGTGCGAACTGTGTGACGAGAGAATGAGGGAAAAATGTGTCAGTAACAGCGTGCTTGCATGTGCAAGTGTGTGTGTGCGCACTTCACATGTTGTGGGGTCGCTCCATAGCGAGGTGATCTTGGCCTGGGTTTGTGCTGTTCTGTGCAGACCCAGGGCCTCCAAGTTTCTCTTTCCTGCAGAGATATGAAAACAATAAGCCTAACAGCGGATCTGACCACAGTACAACAGTCAGACATATATTTCCCAAGTTAGATGATGGTGTCAGAGCTAAACTGCAATAAAAAATAACGACTGAACCCAGATTGTTAGGTTTTCCGGTTTTGGGCAGGTTCACTGCACAGGAAAAAGATGCCTTATATAGCTCAAGCACATACACAGAAGCATATTCAAATTAAACGATGGATTACGCTGTACAGTGTGGATAAACTGCAATCATCTGCTTTAAGCACGACATCTCCAACGCTTTTACTTTTTAAAATATTTTATGACTATTTTGGAATAATATACTTCGGCCAGTATCTCTAGCGCTTCTGCGCAGAAAGTCTGTCCTCAATTTAACTGTTCTGTCATGTCCTGCTGAGTACTTACTGATCCTAAGAGCCTCCTGTAGTTATATAGGCCGTTTCCACATGGCCCCTGTCTTTCAAAGTGTGTTTGGCCCTCAGCTTCCTCTGTATTAGAACCTGCTCTGCTGGAACAAGATAAACCGTCTCGCAAAGAAACAAGGGAGAAATGACAGATCATACACTGCACTGCGGCTCCGAACAGCAGGAAGTAACGGCCCCTTTCTCGAGGGCTCCGAGAATAAAACAACACTTCAAATAGGATCCATACATGTGGCTGGATTCTGCAGCCGTTCCAACGGTGCAAAGAAGTGATTGGTAATAAAACTAAGCAGAACTTTCCACAAAAGAATTTACCAGTGTCATGCTGTGTTTAGAACTGTGACACCACCATCAATAAAAACATAACACCGACACTGGAAAAAATGTCTTAACTTGTCGTACGGTGAAGTACCCTCCTGTCTTTGTTGTTCTGTTCTTCTTTTCTGCTTATTTATTTAATTCCGACAGGCTATAACGCAGAATCCAGACTGAATTAGAACCTGATTCTAGAACAAAGTGTAAGAAGATCCCTGTTCATTTAGAAGCCTAAGAAGAAGGGATCAAGGCCTAAATCTCAGGATAAGCAACGGTCACCTTCTAAATAACACGCTGTCATTCAAAAACCGCTGGCACGCTCAGCTTCTGGAGGCCATAAGCTTCTGCCTGAATCCTGTGTTTGACAGTGTGCATACTGAGACTTACACAGCTGAAGAGGACCGGCCTGTTATACGACATGACGTACTGATCCCTATATTCATCCCAGTTAGTCTCTGTCTTCTGACGGCTGTGTGCTGCCAGTTTTCTCTTTGCCATCTCTGAATAAACAACAATATTCTTTGAAGGGGAAACTCCCATCTGCCCAGCTTTTGAGCAACCCTTTCTCTAAATTTTACCATCTGTGCAAGCAAAAAATGTCTACGAGCAAGAACGCAGCAGTTTGTTGCTAGTGGAACAACAAGCGCTCCTATAGCGTGATATAACTTTATTACTCCAGCAGAAGCCTGCGTTCGTTTTTATATATAGTATAATTGCTGTTGCAGGTGCCATCCTTCAGACAAAGTGGTAGACTCAGAGCCAAGTTTCAGCAAAAAGGGGCCTCTCACAGAACAGAACGTGTTGCATGAAAATCAATAGGGGCAATGTTAATTCAGGTGTTTGGTGTTGAAGCCAGAGGGTTGTTGTTTTAAGCTTTCATATTTTGGAAAATCTCATTCTAAAACCAAGTGTGATTTGTGTTCATGTTCTTGTACTGGTGGCATAGCATGAACCAAACAGAAGTAACTAAAGACATTTTTGGAAAGTGAGGACATCTTGGCTAATGGTCACAGTTCCAACATGCAAGTACTGTACGTACTGTATACGCGTGTGCCTCCTAAGTTTGTAAGTATGTCATCTAAGCGTGTTTTCACAGTTAAAGCCTGACACGTGCAGCCTCATAAGGAGCTGATTGACTTCAGCCTTTTCTCCCCCCCCCCCCCCCCCCCCCACAGAGATTTCCTGGTCAAAATTGAAAGTGAGTGATACACCATACTCCCTGAACACACACTCTCACACACACACACATTGTTCTGCTGTGTTTTTTTTTTCCTGTATGAGTCTGTCATTAGAGGCAGTGGGCAAGTGAAATGCAGTCGCAGGCTGCTGACAGTTAACTCCAATTGTTATGTTAAAAGATTTGGTTTCACTTTGTCAGGACATGATGTCATTGGTCCAAAGGAATAAGGAATTAGAACTCTTTGACTCTGATGATCTTTAATAATGACACACTATACTGTATAAGGACACACCTGGCATTCTACATTTCTACTCACCAGCGTGCTTGAAAACAGAGATGTCACATACTGTGACATATAAGTTATACTACACTATCATGTATTTATTGTCAGCTGTGCTTGTGTCATTTCCAAAGATGCTGTCGTCCGTCTTTCACAGCAGTTGTATTCTACTTTACCCCAAACCCCGAGAGGGTGAAGTTGTGTAACAGTTCTTCCACACTGCAATTATAGTTTTTGGCTTTAAAATATTATTTGTGCCCATTTCTATTTTAAAGTCATCCCCAAAGTTTCCTTTTGCTATGCTTGGAAAAGCTGCCTTAGCATGGGTCTACCCTAACAGAAAATAAATTTCCACTATCCTATTATGGATAAAATTATAATTGCGCTCACTGAGCCGTGTGAGTTGCTTGTGAGTCCAGTAACATGCTGCAAATGTGGCCCTTTGCCTCCCAAGCATGTGACGGAACAAACTCTCTTTCGTTCTTCTGGCACACTTGTTAATTTCCTGTTCAGTGCTGCCACTGGACAGTGTGCATGTTTCCCCTCACATATACATAAAAATATACAGTACACGGACCTGGGCCATCAGTATGCAGTAGGAGGCCATGGTCCCCCGGGCAAACCACTTCCAGTGCAGTGTTTATTGGCCTGTAACAAGGCTGTTAAACATAATTGTGTAAAAAAAAAAAAAACCCAAACACGATTCTGCACAACCTCAACTGAACTTTTACACCTGAAGCTGTGACACGACTTTCCATTTGCAAATCTAAGCATAGAGAACCGCTCTGTGTGTGTGTGTGTGTGTACATGTGTGGATGCAGCTGATTACCTCTGCTTCCTCATCTCGGGTTTCCTGTCCTCCCGTTGCTTCGATGACAGAGTCAGGTTATGGCAGGGAATAAAAAGATAGTCAAGGGTAGAGATGATCTCCGCCTGGCAGTGATATATATTGTTATGGACATTCTGATTTTTTGGAGCTGCCAGTGCTCCCCTTTCTCACCCTCTGTTTCCCCTGTAGTTTTTGATTGGCTAGGGATATTAACTGAGGTAAAATGGTTAGAAGAGACCAGACAGTTGACCTGGCCAGAGAACCAGGTGATGGGCATTTATGGCCCGTTTGATAGTTTAAATGTCATTTACATAATTGCTCTGCATTCATTTTCACAGCAGCACATTCTCAAAAGATGTATAGCTCATTATTATTCCAAATGTTTTCTGTTATTAAAATGCCTGTTGTACATATATTTTGGTTTGGTTATTTTGGAAAATAACTTTGTAACTGGACGAGTCAATAGAGAAAGCCAGACTTTAGGATGATTCAGTCCAGACCCTGGCAAGAAATCTGATGACCAATACACTTATTCATCTGTTTGGTATCGTGCTATTTTTCTTGTCCCTCTGTGCCGTCAACCCCGTTCTAGAAACAGTGTGATTTGGAGTCAGATTGTCATCAGCGGCTGCAGCCTCTGGTCCCCAGTGTGTGGGAGATCCAGTTCACTGTTGTTCTTATCTACCCTTCTGACCTTAACTCCCTCATTCAACAGAAAAGCAAATGTTGGTTTATTGACTGCCTTCACCCTCAGATGGACTCGCATTTTTTTCCTCAAGGGCTGCAGCATGTTTGCGGGTTTTACTTGCTGTCACCAAAAATGGAGAGAGGAAGAAATGATGCCTGCTACAGTCATTTTGTAACAGGTTTTGGACTGACATCCCATTTTATTTTCCACTACATACAGTACTTTGCACCCTTTGAAGCCTTTGTGCCACAGTGTAAACATCTAGATGTGGTTGCTTTACCAACTGAGGCTTTCCTCCTTCGTTTTCTACATTACACACATTTGCATTTCTTAGTACACATATTTGTGCGCATATTTGATTTTGTGTTGCCTACAGTAAATAAACACGGTTTATGGCTTAATGTATGAGGTGAAGAATGCGCTAGGATTCGTCAGTAACCAGAAGGTTATTCCGGCAAAGCTTTACTAAGAACTGACCACACTTTGAATAATCGACAGCCTGCAGTACTCACTAAACGTTGCATTTTTTCTTTAATTCTGTGTAACTGCTTAATTCTGTGTAACACAATTCCTTGTGATTTTGCTAAAGAATGTCGCACAAATGTAGGTTCATGTAAAATGAAATATGAATACTTCGCACCAGTTTCCTCCAGGGTGGCCTTTCATCAGAGAGCATTTATTTCAGTGTTTTTCCTATAATTATGTATCAAAGTTTCCTTCCTAACTTCCTAAGTTTGATATATGATGACAGATTTAGTCAACCATCAGACCATGTATGGGAGCTAAAATAATTTGGGTAACTGTAGTTGACCTTTTAGACTTGGTGTCTATGGTAGACAGCTATGTTGTGAAAAGTATAAAATTACTCTATGTGTTTGTTGTGACTTTATCTCTGACAGAAATAGGCTTTTAGCAATGGGGCAATGATTTATTTATTACATTTTTTTGAACATGATTTAACTGCACGTGTCCTATTTTTCTGTCTTCTCTCCAGTTGGAGGTGCAGTCATGTTGTGTGTTCCTGCCTAATGACAGCCTCCCCTCCCCAAGCACCATTATTTGTGGCGACATCCCTGGTACCGTGCGCAGCTGGTACCACAACCAGGCTTCCATGCCCGGGACGGTGGTAGTCTGCCTGCCCCAGATCAGTGTACTCAGCGCCGGCCATAAGTACATGGAACCGCTGCAGGAGCTCCCCTTTGCGGTGTCCAAGCCCATCTTGGAGGAAGGCAAGTTTTCACACTATATCTAATAAAATTTCAAATTAGAATGATTTAAATACTTGGAGAAGAGCACACACCCAGACAGAGTGACTCCAACAGATCTGGTGTCGGAACGATTTATGTGAAAGTTTAAATGAGAAAACATAATGTTGCCCTTTGGAGAACAATGATGGTGAGAGGTTCATAGGTTAAACATGGGAGTCTTGGAATATAAATTTCATTCCTTGGGGAAAATGTACTTAAGGTATATTACAAATGAATTCGCTTTTATTAATAATTGAAATGAATGGTTTCATAATAGTTATAGGCTACATAATGTGAATACATCATTATGTCCTTTTCATCACTAAGCAAACCTTTGACCCACTACCACTCATTTGCTATGACAAAAGACAAACAAACTGAAGTAGAGCGAACTTGAGAAATAGACTGCGCACATGTGGTCCGCACACCTGGTAGAGTTGACATAAGCAACATACAGACGGTTGAGTAGTGTTTTCTCTTTACAAGAAGAAAGAAGGGGCCACCCTTTTTTTTTCCTCTCAGGCTTTCAATTACATCAGCTTGGGCATAGAGATCTCAAAAACGGAGAAAGAAGAAAAAAAAAACGACAGCAAAAACAGTGACATCAGCTGCTTTGTCAATGCTGCCATCAAAATTAACAACCCATGCTTTTAGTAACTCATTTCTACTCTTTGAAAAGCTCTTCATCTCTCGTTTTCAATGCCCTGGATCAAAGTGTCCTACCCACCGTGCATGGGAAATGTGTTCTTCATGGCCCTGTGCTAGAGAACAAGTTCCCCTTTTCTGTAGGAAGGATTGACCAGGACCAGGACACGTTCAGCCTCTCAGTGTGTTTCAGACCCATAGATATATAATAACACCATCACCTGTCTGCTTAGTGTGTGTATAATCTATTGGTTAATAGCTTCCCTGAGTCTTTCCAGTCCTTTCAAATCCATATACTTTTACCATCTTTTGCCAGGTGATGCCTTTCCATGGACAATAAGCCTGAGTCAGTTCAGCGTGTACACGTTGCTGGGTCAGCAGCAAAGCCTGAGTCTCCTGGAACCTATGGGCTGTACTTCAACACTGGCCGTCACATCCCATAAGCTGCAGAGCGGTTCTGAAGGAAGGCACTCGTTTGTAGTGTGCCTCCATGTTGATCTGCAGCCTGTCCACATTAAGTGCTCCAACCCTCAGGTCAGTCAGACACGCCCAAGTCTCACAAAGTAGTCATTAGAATCACATGTATATTTATACAAATCATCTCCTTGTAAACTTTTCTTGAATATAAACACATGGGCCCTGGCAGGAAGATCCTGCCTGTCTGCCATCATTTTCTGATATAGATTGACTTCAATAATCAAACTGCCTCATCCTCTTACCTTGTATAGTTTTCATGAAAATGGAAGTGTAAACAAGAGAGTGTTGGGTTGTTTGTTTTGGTCAAACTTCTTGAGGTCTGAGTGAAGGAGAGCGGTGATTTGTGAGACTTATCATCATTGTTTTACATTGTGTTATTTTGTTTTGGTAAGAGCATAATGAATACAGACAGATTGGAAATGGAACATGTTTGTCTCCCCGTTGAGCTCGGTGTGGTTTTTCAGTGTGCTGTTGCAGCACTGTAATCACATCTACATGTACCATTACACATGTTTTGTTTTTTCTCAATTGAATTAGCTGTATTGAATTAGGTTTCTCTGTAAATACTTAATTGGGACGACCTTTTGAGTGGTCACACTGTTAAATGTGTCTGACCACAGTGATGAGCCATGGCGAGATTGAGGGGAATTGGTACCAGAAACAAATGAAAGGTCTTAATCTGTTAGTGGTGAAAACTTTCCCAGCGATGAGGAAAGCTGGTCGTTTGAGGGGAGGTTTTTTTTCTTCTTCTTCTTCTTCTTCTTCTTCTTCTTCTTCAGTGTTCTCCCTTTCAAATGGAGTAATGGAGTGCCTGTGTCTGGCAAAGCTAGGTCATAATTGGTCTCTTCTCTTCTCTTCTCTTTCCATCTTTTTTTTTTCTCCCCCTCTTCTGTGTAAATTTCTGACTCGAGGGGGGTTATAAGCTAATGCCATTTCAAGTCATGCAGCAGCTTTTTAAGAACTGCTGCCAGCTCAACCCCACCCTCTGCAGAACAAAAGAGACCTCACACTACTTAGTCCTCTTTCTAATTAGCATTCCCATTTTTGGGACTGTATAGAGGCAGGTCAAAGCGCTGCATAGTTCCTACACAAATACCACCAGCACAGTCATTGTTGTACTTACACAATCAATAAATTATTCTCTTAAATCCCATTCTATCAACACATTTAAAGTAAAGAAAACCATTTACATGTATGCTGTCTTACTGTACTCTTTTGCATTTGTGACGTAAATCAGATTTTCCCTAATATGTGTTGATTACTTCAAAAACTGGGACGAGATTTATGTGTTGTGCAGGTAGCAATGGACGTTGTACAGTATGTGGTTTCAGTATGACTTGCTCATTTCAGTTATCTATTAAAAGTGACTTCATATATGAATATGCATACGGGCAATGCGGCAGCTAAGATGGGAAATGAGTTAAGTGTGTTTGAAAGGGTGAGGAGTACATTGAGAGTAAAACCGGGGATGAGTAGAGAAAAAGAGAGTCAGCAAAAGCGGAGGACAGGGCCCTGCAGACACGTTTGTGTGCACGCACATGCACGCCATATTCCCGGAAATCAAGGGGCAAACATGGATTCGTCAGGTTTGTTTCTCTCCAACACATGTTCAAGTCATTTTAATGGAGAACACCCAAGGTGAACTGTCACGTCCTGGAACACACACGATCACACTCAAATCATTAGACGTCTACTGACAGTGTGGAGAATGAGTTCACATGTGGCAGCAACTGTACATGTACTTCCCTTATTTCTGCTCTTCATATCAAATACGATAAGGTAGGACTTTATTAATCCCACACTGGCAGCAGTAGATACAACGTACAGAATCTGATAATCGTTGTAAAAACTAAGTACTGAGAACAGTCGGAACAATCAAGCCAGCGGACAATGGGCCATTTGAAATATTGCACTGACTTTCAAAATTCGAAACATATTGCACCAATAAAAATAGCCAGATTTAGTTTACACTGTATACTACACAATATACATCACTGCAGTTTTGTATTGTACAGTCTGATGGCTGTGGGGGGGGTGAAGCTACTGAAGGTGGTGCTCAGCCTCTACGGTGGGAGGGATTATCCATGATGGAAGACAGTTTTACCAGCGATCAATCAAATAATCTATACTGTTCACATATAGTGCTTTTCATACAATAAAATGTAAAGTACTGTAATATACAGTAATTGTACTTCATGCATCGGTGGCTTTAGGTTGTGTGTCTGTGTGAATGATTTACAGTGTAGGATAACAGAAGGATGGCGATGGGGTTAGAAGCTGCAGTTTGGCTTTATCATGCTGTACAGTACCAGCATGAAATCAGCAGGTGGACACACACTGCAGTAGTTTACTTTGATCTGTGACACACGCTGTGCTGTGCACACGTTCGCTGAATTACCACGCACTCCACGCGTTTCTATATAAACTATCCTCCGATAAAGGCGCAGCAACGCTCCGCATCTGCGTTGTCGCCCATACTGTATGGTGTGTATTTCTGAATGAGCGTGGAAGCCTCTGTTCAGCCTCCAGCTTGGACTACTGCATTCTAGCAGACCTCCTGATTTGCAGCTGACAGGCCTTTGGAGAACCTAGCCCTCCGAATGCTCTACGCACTAACCCAACTCATGAAATGTGGCCTGTGTACTGTGAGCTCATCTTAGCTTATGCAGTGCGTCAGACGCAGAACCGACTGACTTTCCACAAAGCATGTAAGAAGTACATTGACAGTAGGATGGCGCACTTAGAGAGAGGATAATAAGAGATAAACGGAATGTAAGGGATAATCGAAAGGGTGGGTAAAAGGGTTTTAAAAAGACATAATGCAACATCTCTGACATTCTCTTTTAATCTGACCCTCGGCGTGCTCACCCCTTCATTTTTCTTTTCCATACCACATTCGTTAATCACTTCCTCCACATCTGCAGCTGAGTGCAGTAGGCCTTGTTGTGCTTGGTTGAGCTTCCAGGCCCCAGTATCTCAGAGAAGGGAGCTTGGAGTCCTACCTCTCCTGCCGGCGGTGCTTTTCGTTGGGTATGGCAGACAGCTGTTGGCCCCGTCCCTGGACGGCTGCTGGATCAGCGTTAGCAGCTCTTCCTGGACATGTTTGAAATGGCCCAGCTGTAATGTATTGTGCTGCGTTTCATTTGATTTATGCTTATTTATGGAAGGCCTCCCTGTAATGTGTGTGCTAACAGGCGCGTGTGCGTGTGTGTGAGTGAGCAATAAAGTACAAAAATGTGTTTAGAGTAGAGCGCTCAGATGTCTGTGCACCTTTACTTTTCGGGGACCATCAGCGGTGGGGGATTGAGGGCTACTTGGACACAGAAGTAAGGCATTTGAAATCCAGAAATTAGCTCACTGTGAAAGAGCGCTGTGTTTCTCTCATTCTGTCCCCATTTCTGTTCTGTGAAGAACAGTGCGTAAATGCATGAATAACCAAAAGCATCACATTCCCCTGCCTTCTCCTCATGTTTTCCACTCTTGTTTTTTGGCTTTGTTGTTCTTTCAAGCTAATGCCTCTTTTCATGTGAACACATGATAAATGGTTGAGAACACTTGACACCAAGCCTTCAGTTTTTCCTAACCGTGGTGAGTTTTTCTGGGGAAATTGATGACACAACTTTCCTCTGTGGGTGTTTCTTTGGGAGTTTTGTTGTTATGGATAACAATTTGTACAGTGGAGCACGTGTACGAGCATGCTGCGCCGTTCAAATGATCACCCATCCAATACAAACGGGAACACATAGGTTTTGCTTTACTTGTGTGACATAAGGCCTCTGTGAAAATCTAAAGTAATGTAAGTTGGAGGATGGAAGAAAACAAAATGGATAGTGGTCCATTTCTGGCTAATATTTCCTTCTTCTCGCTTTCCTTCTCTCTCAACTTTAACTAGATTTAGTGTCACATAACTACAAAGCTGCCAAGCCAAATCATGGTAATGGCCTCAGAAGTCAGCACTACATGAGATCTCCCCAGTGCAGCTGTTTGAGTCAGACCTTGGCAAAAATACATTTGAATCTGGTTTCAAATACAGTATTAAGACTACTTGTGGTGTGTTAGCTTTATCTTCTAAGGCACTCTTTTGGCACAGGAGACCTTATATATTGAAAGCACGTTTAACTGCATTATTTTGTGCATCACATCTGTGCTTACTTGTGTCCACCATGTCTATGTAATTGCTTTAAACATACTATTTTTTGTATAAGTATTGTAACTCAATCTTTTTTTCTCTCCCACTTTCATTCTCCAGGTGCAACTGCTTTACGAACTCCTTCTTAGCTGGAGCTCAACCTGGGCACGTCTCCAGAGGCATGGTATCTTGCGTCAGACCTCCACCATCCCAGAACCTCCTGCTGGTGCTGCTCCATCCTCCCCAGTGCGCAGCAGTGCTGGCACCGCCCTGCCAGACACCAGCACCTGCAGCCCCTCTGCAGATTTTGGCTCCCCCACAGAGGTTTGTTTTTCTCCCACAGCTACACTGTTCAATTTGTCAGTTTAGTGCTTTTATCGCTGTGTTTTTATTGTTGTTTTTTACTAGTGTTTTTAATGAAAATCATCTGCACGGCTAAATTGGATTTTTTTTACATATCGCTCATAACCAAAAAGAAGCCGAGGGAATGATGGAAATGGATTTAAAATTACAATATCTAACTTCTGTCAAGTATTTGTTTTGGAAATAACATCCAAAACATATTATGGTGTGGAGATGTGCTGTTAAAGGCAGCGATTGATGTAGACTAAGCGCTAGTTGGAAAACGTTTGAATATATGTAGAGCCACCTTTCAGCTATTCCGTTTTATAATAATCTGTATTTAAATTCTTTTGTGCAGCATGTGAGGTTGGGTAGCTTTGCAGGCTGCCATGTGAAAAGCCAATGGAAATATCACAGTCGTAGATTTTAGTGGACAACTACAAATGTGTTATTTTTCCTTTTCACCCTAGGTGATGATACTTATCCCAGGCTTAGGAAACAGGGCAGTTTTTTTCTTCCTGTTGTACAGTAGCAGCAGCAATGACAGGCTTTGGGGTTCATGGTCTCAGGGCTTTGGCCATTAACTACACTGCGTGGACCACATGTATTTTGGTGTGAAGTAGAATGTAGTGTACATAAAAATAATGGAGTTGATGAGTGTTTATGTTAGTAAGCAGTGGAAACTTGCCCGGGGCGTAATGATGTTTGACCACCAGCACCCTCACTACAGCGTGGGGCTTCTGGGATCACAGCACGATCGTACCGCCGTGAGAGGCAGTAAAGTGTGTCTCTGTGAGTACATACTCGCGAAAAAAAGTGTTTCATGTGTCAGTGTACATCTGTGGACTTACAGAAGTGGCAGCAGTTTAGTGTGGCAGCAGAGGCCCTGTGGTATAGTCCGTCTATAACAAGGCCACAGCGGCCTCTGACAGCCCACTTGTCACTGTTTAACAAAGTACAAACACTGGTAGAAGTGTTTAGTCCTCTGGGAGGCTGGGTGATTGAGAAAGAATGTAGGAGCTGTTTTGATAAGTCTCAGCAGTAGTGGCAGCAGTCTCTCCCCACTCCCCCCCAAGCCCTCCATCCTCTTTATCGTCAAATACATCCACATCACACCCACCAAATCCTCCACCTACAGTATGGCCCCTTTCCTACCCTATCTTCTGTTCAGTCAAACGTGTTATGGGACGTTTTCATGCACAGATGTGCTCACACTTGAGACCCGAGTTGATTTTTTTTAGTGTTCTTCCCGCTATCTCGTCCTCAATTAGTTTTTCCTCTATACGTCATTGTTTTATTTCTTTTTTCCTCTCACGTTGATCCTGGCCAGACGAGGTCTCCCATACTGTAACTCTGAGCCTAATCTCTGAGTTTGAATCTTTAGACATCACCGTAGGTATAAAGGTCTTACCACCAACCACAACTGGACTACATCCTGACTACCACTACCACTGCAAGCCAAACGTCCTTTACAAGCCTCATTGCCTGTTCTCAATAAAAGCCACACAAAAATAGATTTCACCACAGTGTTCTCATAAACACGTTATTGGCAATTAATTTCAGTATCTGATGGTAACGGTTCTAGCATTGGTCTAGATCTAGTTCTATTGCTTGTTTATCTTTCTACTGTGCCGTTTTCTCTATTTTCCTTCCATCTGCATTCTATTCTTTTTTGTCTAATATCCCCTACTTGCTTGCAGGTTTATTCCACCCCTCAGATCCATTGTTTCCTTCTTGATGCTTCTGCTCTTTGAGTTTCTTCTTTCCTCCATCCTACCACCTGTGTGTAACTCGTTCTTTCTTAAAACTCCCGTTCTACCTTTTGGTCCATTTTTCTTTGACACTTTCCAGCCTGATGTTGTCTTCCAATGTTTGAGTCTCTCTGATGAGCAAAGACAAACTCTGCAGAGAAAATAAACCCGGATCCTCAGCCCGTTTATAGCGCAGAGGCCCAGGAATTATATTGTATACTTTACAGCTTGGCCTGTGGAGGTGTGGGAAAATAGCTCTCTCTTCGAGTGTGTGTGTGTGTGTGTGTGTGTTGGGTGGGTAATCTAGCAGCTCCAGACCCCACCTCTAACACCACATCTGTTCTTCAAGGTCTTACCTTGATAAGATGAGGGGGGGATTTTCTTACACTGATAAAAACATTTAGTCTGTGTTTTGGAAGTAATTACTTACTTAAAAGACTATGTTGGGCTTTCTGAGCTGTACCCACAGCGGCCTCTCATCATAAAATTCCTATTTCAGACCTTGAGCTTTAGTTGTGATCAGAGCACACTTGTATCTTGCAGCTTACTGTGCATGGACGTGTGTAGCTACAGAGCAGTCAGGCTGTCACACTAGGTGATAATAAGTCTGTGCCCCACTGGTACTTACTGGTCACATCAATATGCTAATCTGGTATGTGCATGTAACTGGAACTGTGACTATAAAGTTAAAACCACTGTTTGTGTGTTTCCTATCACAAATTACACTCTGCTGTTAATATGCAGGATAGTTTAGCTCTGGTGCTACTTCAGTACTTTATAAAGCAGTTACAATACTGGTCCAGTATATCGCATGCCATCTTGTGTAATTACAATGTGAGGGTGTCAGTAAGTTGTCTTTGTTCTGTCAGTGGTAAAGTCAGCTCGTGTGTGTCTAGGAGCTGAGCGTGACAGCAGTGGTTCTGGCTACGGAAGCAGGAGCAGTGGGGTGTCCAATACTCAAGAGTAACCACGCTACAGTACACAGTGGTCTGAGCTTCCCACAGCGCCAGCGCCTGGCTCCTGTTTCCACACATGACATTACGGAGCCTAATCCTCCCGAGTGGCCAGAACTGTAAACTAAACAGGCCTAACCACACACACACACATACACACACATACACACACACACTGTGGTGTGTTTTGACTTCAGCTCAACAATAATTAGTCCCCAAATGGCAGTTGACACTAGGATATCTCTCACTGAGACTGACTGAACACCATTACTGCTCAACTCATATTACACACTGCCATTCACACGCACCCATGTCATGAAATGTGATTACGCTCCTTTGCTCATATCCCTTTTATTTTTAATTTTGTCTTAAATAAGAATATTGAAAAATATGCAAAAAGTCTCTTTTTTTCCCTCTTCGGTACATCTGAAAGACACAAAGGCTGAAACTACTGTTGAATTGGCATGAAGCTTAATTTATTTATATCCCTGTCATTCATTGTTATTAAACTCTGCTGTCAGCCACCCTTAGCTACGAAACTAAAGAAACTTTGCGAATTAGTGTGAGCCCCTCATCCCTCCCCCACAGCTGTGGAAAGGGCTTTTAATTCCCTCATCTGGATTCTCTTTAAGACGCTGCAATCAGCCCAGCAGCTGTGTGCTTTCTAATTGAGATGGTTGATAACCTTCTTACCAACCACAGCCAGGCTCAATAACTATGACTCAATCTGTCATTACCACACTGCGATGGGAGAAGCTGTGGAAAAAGTCATATCCAACTATGGCAGAGCTAGAAACCTTCTCATTGTTTGCTTGGAGACTTTTCACTTAATGAACTAAGCTTGATAATATGGCTTTAGAATCTTTTTGAATTTTTGACACACATTCACTTGATAGAATTTAAATCGACACACACCTGCATATAAAAGGTCCCATGTAAGGACCATAACCAAGCCAGGAAGTCTCTGTAGACTGTGGAGTGGGGTAAGTGTATGAAACCATTTTTGGGGCTTTGAGCGTTCCCAGGAGCTCAGTGGCCTGTTTTCACTTTGGTATAATAGGTTATTTAGTAGACTGAAGGGCAAAATGGTAATTGTATCTGTTAAAAATTTGATGTACAACACTAAGTCTGCAAAAAGTGAAGGGTTCTAAATCGTTTCTGAAGCCGCTGCACATGTTCGCAAAACGGATTTACTAGGAAGAGCGAGAAATAAAAAATGTCCCGTGTTGTCATCCTCGGTGCGGTGCCAAACCCCTGTTGATGAGACGAGAGCCCACAGAAGGCAGCCTCCTCTGCCGCATCCTGCTTGCGTCTTCACCTCGCCCCCACCTCTGCTCTCCATTTCCCATTCTCTCCCAGGCTGCAATATGTGTGTGTCCTGGCACACTTGAGTGAAAGCAGGCAGCGTGGGTGTTGGTGGCTTAGTTTGGGGTTAACACCAGTGACAGCACCAGACAATGGCCCTTTCCTCCCATATTGCTCAGCTCTGAGTAGAGTTCTGCTCACCAGACACGGACGTCATCCGCAAACTAAAAGCCTCTGTGCATGTGGTTGCTTTCTTATGACTCCATGCACAGCAAAACAGATGCACAAAAAAAATCTTTCTATTTAAAGCTACATTTTGTAACGTAGACATGTTTGTATGCACGTATGCGTTTAATCAATCTGTTGTTCTGTATGAATGAAAAAGCAAAACCAGGATTGTTTAGGTTCAAACCTGAGCTTGTGCTGTAGCTGTCTGACCACGTTCTGTTTTGGCTCTACAGGGTGACTCGGTGCCTGCTGCCGATGACGGCCCATTTGCTGACACAGTAACGTTGGAACAGAAAACGAACAGCATTGGAGGCACCAGTGGGAAGATCAGCCTTTGGATGCAGTGGATGTTACCTAAGGTCACAGTTAAACTGTATGCTCCTGACCCAACAGCCAAAACAACAGGTGCACTATTAAAGAGAAAGGCTCTTTTATTTTGTATGAATACAGTCAGTTTTATTCATTTCTGAATGCAGTGTCTTTTCCCAAACTGATAATATGCTGTGGCTCTCAAGCGTAGGATTTCACACTTCAGAGGGAAAGCAGGACTGGTTTAATACAAATTTCTGTGCAGTGCGAAAGACCCACGTAAAAAACATAAACTGCAGTGAGTTGGTTCTGTCAGTGTTGTTAACAACGCAAAACATAAAAGCTGGACCATTTTGGGCGGTTTGCTTTCAGCTAATGTGACTCAGTTCTCTTGAGGGGAGATGAAGTTAGCTGGGGCCAGGCGAGAGGTTACATCTTTACATAAGGACACAGGGACGTCGCTTCAGCTCTCTCTCTCTCAGTCACATTGATCACGTGGATGATAAAAACAGCTGGAGAGAAGGAAGAATAGACGGAGAGATAAATAAATAGAAGTGTAATGAATCTCAAGCAACCTGCCTCTTGTACCCTTTAGATTAACTGGGGGTGACGACAGGCTAGATTTACCTTTATCTGGTGGCTCTATTATTAAGCATCTGCCAACCAGATCGTCCAGCTTAATGTCTTTATTGGTAGAAACGGAATGCTTTGGAGGGCCTCCCTGGGATTATTTGACTTAGAGTCATTCTAAATAGGCATTACTCTGGATTTGAGTGTAATGTCTGAGTTGCAAAATGAACCACATGCAGAATGTTATTGAAAACTCGTGTGAATGCACAGTAACACAAATGTACACTCGGACGCGAGTGATGCACCGATAGCACTGCAGACAGTCTGCTGTGATGTAATATGTTTCTCAGCGGCAACGGAACTAGGATTCTTGTCTCTCAAGAAAATGGAAAATTATTCATTCCAAACTTATTGGTTCTCGGGCAAAGGGTTCTGCTGTTATGCATTGGAATATTGAGGACAGAAATTCAAGACGGATTCTGAGTCTCTGCTAAAGTCACAATTTAGAGATGGACTTTCCTTCTTTCAAGATGAGCCATTTAAGACGAAGGGACTAAAGGTTTCCAGTGCATCGTACATCAATATCAGCACTATGTTCGGAGACTGTGCCTGGTTACTTAACAACTTGGGAGAGTTCTTTCCACACGATATCCGCAAGAAAGCTGACAAGCCTTGTTTCAATATTAATAAGCCAACGGGAACCTCTGTGTTTCTCAGAATCACCACAAGGCAACAGTACAACAATAACCATAGTTTCACATGCATGAAGTCCATTTTCCCATGCTAGCCTGCAAATGTGGGACTTTCTCAGTGGAAACAATGAGAGAGAAACAGCAGTTAAGCTCATAGGCTTGGTTCAATTCAAACGTAATCAGTTCTTCTAAACTGTTCGTCTTACTCATGTTGGCTGCAGTGGGTGAATTTGTTTGCACACAGGGTGGGCAGAGGCACGCACATACATTTTTATGCATTTTACTGTGTAAATACACAACGCTGGCACGTACACACAGTCCTTAATACGAAGGACTGAGGGCTGTGAGTTCAGTTTATTTATCAGGCAAGATGCTTTGCCCTGCTGCATGTTTCAGTTTGAGTGCTTGGCAGCCTGCGGTACCTATAGGTTTGTGTGTGTGACGGAATGCACACGCACACGCACACACTGTGCAGTGCTGCTAAAGAATTCATATAGTGTACAAGTAAGTCTGTTTAAAGTGATTCATTTCATGAACTTTGTCTTTTTTCCTGTGTTTCTGTCAGAGATCTGTGTCATCACCGAGCTAGAAGACCTGAGTGCCTCTGTAGACGTCCAGGATGTTTACACAAAAATCAAATGCAAAGTTGGTAGCTTCAACATCGACCACTACAGATGCAGGTAGAGTACATCTAGTGCACGTACTGCACACGCATGCGCAAGTTAAGCAGGAGGTACAGTATTAAGTGTCATGTCCAAATGATATGACGCAGTCGCCCTGTCCATCAGGCCACTGTGCACACAATCTGACATGCACCTCACCATCGTATTTTCTCGACAGCTGGAGGGAAGGTGGCCACAGACAGATGAACAGAGAGACAAACAGACCAATAGACTATACAGCGGTTAAATGGGCTTTGGGTTGGACCAGGTCTGACTCACAGCGCAGAGGAGTTCGGTCCGTCAGTCACCCTCCGTCATTCTGTCTCAGCCTGTGGTGTCTGAAACGGTTCACAGAAACATTAATGCGTTCTTAGAACCGGAAAACCACTGGGTGACGTTCCCCTGCATCCCATGGTAATCTATCCCCACGTCACACTCTAGTCAGAATGGGCTCATTTTGTTCTGGGTCCTAAAATTATGAAAACACTGCAAGTGTGGTGAAACTGAAGCTGTGACTAAAGATTTCAATTTTTTATGCCCCACATACACATTCTTCCCGTTAATGAGTGTGGCCTCATTTTCAATATCTAAATCCCTGTGTATTTCTTTTTTCCTGCTTTGATCGCATACATGTGTGATGGAGTCAGCAGCTCTACGTGCGTGCCTGAGGTCATGTTCTGTTGGGAAGAGACCACTTAGTAGGAGGCAATTCCCCTTGTCTCAGTCTGAGAAGATAATGAAACTGCAATCTAACAATCCACCATGTTGCGTCCAGCAGACCAGAGTTGGTCTGTGTCTCTCTTCTCAGGTCTTTGCCTACATGCCTTCATAGACATATTCCCATAAGTGCCTCCTCCTCTGATTGAGCCAGACAGTGAAAAGGGAGATGGACCTTACGGGGGCCCTGCGCCCGTACTGAACGCCAGCCTTAGCAATCAATGCTCTCACCACATGATTTGCCAGATATTAAAATCACCTTAGCTGGCTGCTATGCATTTCAGCACAAGAGAGGGACTGAGGCAATTGTCTTGGCTTTGAACCTGGCTGTCTTGCAAACTTTTCACAGACCTCCCTGCTTTGCTGTAGTCAGTTGATTTATATACTGTCAGGCCACATGCATTTCTGACAGTATGGAGCATCAGTCTAAGCCAGGACAGTGTCAGTGTTTAGCTTTAGGGCATGGAGGTGTCGTGGGTCATTATGTCAAGCTACTCTGCTCTCACAGGTGTGTGTCCAATTGCATCTGAGACAGCGCCAACCTCAATCTTTGTAGTAGACCTCTATGCCCTCCTAAGTGTATAATAGGTCAATTTTCTCATTTCTAGGTTATTTCAGTTTAATGTGCATTTAATAATGCATTCTCGTACCAATTTTGCTCAACCAAAGTTCTGGCAGTGAAGAACACGGCATCATTCAAGCTAGGTTACAGTCATGACTGTTCAGGACACAGTGGAGGACCTCTGGGCTCCTGGCCCACTATAATCTGTATCATCTACGCACACAAGGGAGCTCACAGGCATTGGAGTTCATATTAATCATTCTGAACAGATAATTGGTAAGCATTTCATCACCCAGCCCAGGTTATATGTGTGCGGCAGGTCAGGTTAAATCACAGTTGACAGAGAAAACGTTTCAACTGACCTCAGCTATCTCACCGCTACAAAATGGATATACTGTACAGCTGGATACAGCGGGCTATCGTGTCAAAACAGGAGGATGACAAAGGGCATAAGGGGTGTGACCGAAAGGAGCGTGAAATAGGTGGTTGTTGAACCCTGTCGATAAGGGGCTCACTCATCATGGAGCAGATGGGGAGATTAGGAAACTTCTCTTTACTTTAGGCAGGTCTCCCCTTTGGAAACATTGCTTTGAACTATTGCAATATGCATATGTGTTTATTATGAAGAGGATTTTATGTAATGTGTGTCATTTGTTTTTTCATTATTTTTAGTATGAGTAGTAAAATAATGTGGTGTAATGAAAGACGATCTTTACTTACAGTTAATTGTGTTTTATTTCTGATTCCTAAAATACTATCAGTCAATTTTCAGTGCTGATGAACCATCACCACAAACAATACGGTATATTTATGTAGCCATAATCATTGCTCATTTATAATACAATTTCTTGTCCTTTATTATTATTATTATCATCAGTTAATTAAGTGTTTTGTGTTTTTTTTCCTTATCTTTTAACTAAATGTGTGTGTTCCTTTGTTTTATATATGGTCTCTTGCCCTCTGTTGTTTACTGTCACTCACCACCATTAAAAAAAATGTACAGAAATGCAGAAACGCCCCCTGAGCAAGGACAGCCTGTGACAGTTTACCCTATTTCGCTCCAAGGAGGAGCTCACACAAATTGAAGCTGATGTCTTCCAGCTGCTTTTGCAAATGCCTGGAAGCAAAGGATGATTGGATAGGAGCAGGGAGAGAAAAGCGAGGGATGATGAGAGAGATGAAGGGCTGTGGGGGGTCCGTATGTATTAGTCACTCCTAAAACTGAGAGGGGAAATTACAAAGATATTCACAAACACACACACACACGCCTCTTATGCACATACACAAGATAATGATGCATGAAACACACGTTATTGAGTATGTACACACTTATAGAACCTCCATTTGTACTCCTGTTGGGAGGACTGTAGGGTGAAGCACAAGAAAATTAAGATTATGCTTAATTTCTATCTGTGGAATATTTGTATAGTACATGGTTTTGCATCCTACAGTGTATGTGTGTGTATTATAGTGAGTGTGATGTAATGTTGTCTTCTTGCTAACTTCTTTTGGTTTTTGCTTTACAGAAACCTTCTACTGTCTATGGATGGTCACGCGTTAAATTCTGTATCTAAGCAAAGTATAATTTACAGAAATGAATACAGATATGTGTATTATCTGAAACCTAAAGTTCATTGGGAACATTACGTTTACAGTACTTTCACAGTACAGCATGCCTCCAGGCTGTGAAACTTTGATTCAAAGTGTTATTAGTTTATATGCAATTTTCTAGGTACTGTACAGTATCAGGCCCTCCACAGTGTTAAGAGTGATCCCAGATGAGCCATTTATGCGTAGCCTTGTGTGTCTCCTCAGACCAGGGCAGGGCCTGCACTCTGACCACTATGAAGGACTCATTCTGCAGTGCAAGGAGACGGCCGTGGTGAGGCTTCTGGCTGTCCCACGGCAGCCATACCAGCCTTGGGACACTTTATACTGTGCCATTCTGCTCCTAATCAAAGTCCCTTATCTCTGCTGACGCTGGACAGGCAGGAAAAAAGGAAGTTATGAGGAAAAAGCCTTAGTTTTCATTGGGATTTTGATAAGCTACAAGTTCATATCAATACGGCAGAAAAAGCTGATGACTTTCCTTTCTCCTGTCTCTCCGCTGGCTCTTATTGGCTAAATAATGAATCAACTCAAATCTGGTGGCGACTGCTCCTCTGTGTGTGTATAGGAGGGAGTGGGGGACATGGACCTTCTTTGTTTGGTTCTAATCAGAATGCTCTATGGATTTTTTTTTTCTTTCTGTCTTTTCTCCACTCCTTTCTCACTCTCTGTCACCTTCCTATCAATTCTTTCTTCCAACTGTGCCTTCCCCATACCTCTTGGCATCTCTTTCGCTTTCCTGACCTCCAGTATGGAGGAGGGTCTTCGGAGCTCGGGCGGCTGTGGAGGAGTGATACTCTCTTGCACTGACAAGCTGAACAGACGCACTGTGTTGGTTCGACCCGTCAGCAAGCAAGACACTTTCAGCCACTTCTCTGGCTTTTTCCCTCCTGTAAGAAATTGACTCCTTTTAATTGACACTGCTTAACTTCCTTCAACAGTGGAAAAGCAACGTTTATTCCTCAGAGACACCCCGGCAACCAGTGTCAATGTTGCTTTGAGCTAAATTTGCATGACAATTGAATCAGTTTTGCTGAATCTGTTTTCCTTAAGCATTAATAATAATTAAGCATATTTATGTCCACTGTTACTGGGTGTTCTTGTAAATTTCAGCTTAGTGTTTAGAAAAGAACTGCTGTTGTTGGTCGTTTTCTTTTATTTACTGGCTATTGATTTGATTTTATAAAAGCAAATCAATTATTAAAACGTAGACGTGGCTTTTCTGATGAAGACCTTTTGTATTATTCTAATAGAGAAAAGAGTGATTTGACAGTGAAAATGGATGTTTCTTAATTCAGATTTTTTTGGCCGAGGGCAGGCTTTCACTAGTGTGAACCTGTCTAAGCATATCTGTTTTATAGGTACTGTAAATGCTGGCTTTTCAGCTGGGAAATCCAACCAAAATATACTAAACGCTTCAAGGTTTAGTCCTGTGCTATGATACCCTTTTTATTACTGCCCAGACAGCAGCTAAGGTCCTGGAGGGCTCTCACCAGCAGCACGGCTTCCTGTCCATCACCTACACTCAGGCCGTCACCAAAAACGTCCGTCACAAACTCACCAGTCGGCCCGAGCGGCCTACACGCAGCAGTGCTTCTGTTGCTGGCCAGCGCGTGACCGCTGATCCTCTGGCAGACAGTTCCCCTCAGTACCTGAGAGAGATTCTGCTGACAGCCCAGCCGTTTGATGTGGTGCTGTCCTGTCCCTTGCTGGCAACGGTAGCGGGGATATTCCAGGTACAGATAAAACTGCAGACTTAAAACTGTTCAGTATTTCAGAGTAAAAGTTACAGCATGCGTTATTGATGTATTATTAAAGAGTAAATGTATTTTTTGTATTCCCCATTAAAGACATGTTTATTTTATTCTTGTTTTTACTGGCCATTAAAAGAACAAAGCAAAGCAAGCAGGCTCCTATAACTTTTGATCGTTTATATTTTTGGCTGGATGCCTTACAGGCTAAGGTGCCACGGCGATACAGAGAGCGTGGGAAGTCATCTGGTCAGCCAATGAGGAGCCACACGCTGACTTCACGATGTTTGCCTCTTATCTACATCAACACGAGTGTGATCAGAGTCTTCTGTCCGGGAGCACAAGACAAGCACTCCGCATCAGGTTCAAGAATCCCTCATGTGTTCATATGAATTAACTGCATCATCAGTCACACAGTGTATTACAAATAAGTCATGTAAATAGGTGAATAAATGTGATTAGAGATGTAGTACAGTATAGTCACATTATGGATGAAGGAAGTGTTTGTTTGATTGTGAGTGTCTCCTCGCAGATGTCCATGTAAAGCAGGAGGACACTCTGGTTTTAAAGATGGGTTCCCTCAGCATGGCTCCTCAGGCTGATAACCCCCTCACCCGCACCGTGCTGAGAAAGGACATCTACCAGTAAGACAACTCGCTTATTCTGCAACTCTGCAAAATTCATGTTTGGGTTTGTGTGTGTGAAGCAATGCATGTTCACTCTGCATTACTCCTACTCCTAATATTTAAATTTAAGTTAAATTTTAATTCAGTTCTGTAAGTTTCAAACAAGCCAATAATACGGTATGTTTTTTATCAATTTATATTTATTATTATTAAAGTGTACTAATGAATACACAGATAAAGCATTAGAGTTGCACACGTTTATCAGATTCCTTTATCAAATACACACACACACTCACTCCTTGTAGTATAAGCCACCAATGTAGTCACCTGCTGCAGTAGGTGACCACAGTTCATTAAAGCTGCCGTTCAGTGTATTTGTCCTCAAGTCACAGTCCATAAAAGCTGCAATGAGGCAAGTGCTTTCTGTAGACGGGTACACATCTTTTAGGATACAGCAAAATCACAATGCTTCACAGCGGTTAAGCTGCCCCCGTCATGACAGAGTGCAACGAATGACACCGTGGGGATCTGCTGGGCCTTTCCGCTGAAGTAGAAGCCCACCCCACCCCCCGTCCGTGTCATTTGGATCAAAGCTGCTAGGCAGGGAAAATCTGGACTTCTGAGGGAAGTGGCTCAGCGTAAAACACATTTCTCTGCTATAGGCAGCTAAAAGAATCTGGATTGTGTCATAACTGCCTCAAAACCACAGCCCCACACAGTTTGTGTGTGTGTGAGGGAGAGAGAGGGAGCAGTTGTATGAATGGGCAGATATGGAGCTGGCAAACACATGTAATGAGGGAGATAAAAGTAGTGCCTAATGCTTTGTACAGCTGCAAGCGAGCTGGCCTAACATGAAATGTAGAAAAGAGGAGAGCCCACTTCAGGCTTCATTGGTGCCTTTAGATGGTGAAAGTGTCATATGTACTGGGGGGGTGCATAAAGCAGACCAGCAGAGGGGTCTTGGCCTCTGGGCATGTCTGGCAATCTGTAATCAGGACAAGGTTGAGAGAAATACCTCACTTTGTCCTTATTTCCTTCAGATCACTACCTCACAGCTTCTCATTTACTCATTTGTGTCGGAGCGGAGCAAGAATGGTATTGATCAGTAACCATAGCTACTGTTTTGCAGGGACATTTGGGAGAATGTTTATTTTTGCCTTCACTAGTTTCACACAGTGTGCAGTGCTGAAGCGTTTGTTCTGCTGCCGGTCTGAGATGTAAGTACTCTGTTTCCATGGACACTCTGCTTAGATTTATTTTGTTGACATGTTGGCCATGTTGTTATCGTGTCATATGATAAATGACGATCTTGTGGGCATGGAAAATAATGCTTCTCAGACTCTTCTCAGTCTTGAAAAAAAAAATCTTTCAGCCCATACTGGCCGGTAATGTTGTGTCTCTGGTAGTTAGAGGACTGGTGGCTCTGTGGCTCTGGTGCCCACATCTGCTTATAGACATAGATTAGCATCACGTGATGCTCCACCCCAGCCTGTACACACACATACAGGCAACCTGAGTGTGTCTGGTATACAAGCACACACACACACACTCAATCACAGTACGTTCATTCTCACCCTAATGTGCAACGCGCACAACCACATACTCTATATATGCGCACAAAACTACACAGATTCACACTATGGCACAAACACTAGCACTAGACATGGCCATGTGTACAAACACACCCAGCATTCTGTGATCCTCTTAACCTTGGCACACAGAAGCAGAGAGCCACTGCTTCCCTCTGTGAAGTGAAACCCTGGCATTATGTCCAACCATACACACACGGCTGTGTCCATCCCTAAACATGCATTGGCCTCACACCTCCCCTGTTCTCATCAGCCCTTCACTTACAGTACGATCATCGTACCTCAGAGTCACGTGACTGAAAACTGTGATACTGGGTTGTTGGAACATAACAAAGCATCGCATGTGTTTTTACATGTACAGTAAAGTCTTGCTGAACCATACATTAAATAACGCCCTGACCATGTCTAAATCCAGAATTTACTGCAATGCCGCCCTTGAAGGGAAGACAAGTGATGGCTAAGAGGCTAAAACATCCTGACTCGACGTGTATTCAGCCTCCACGAGCAGTGCTTTTTCAACACACTACAGAGCTCCTTAGCTTTCGGCTTCATGTACAGGGTGCAGTGTGTATTTATCATTTAGAGTAGTTAGATTTCTTCAAAGAAGGTTAAATAAACCTGTAAAGCTGTGGCGCTACGCTGAAATCCACCACCAGCTTCATTTGGTAACAATTAACACGGTTTCATTTGATCATGTGATGCTAAATAGCGTTTCCCTCAAGAATTAAGTCCCCTTCTGCCTCTTATTTATGACACAGAGCCGCATGCTTCCACTCTTTCTCCCTCTTCATCTTAAGCTACAAGGCCGCTGTCAATTTACACAGCTGAAATCATTTTTCTGTCTTGAAGAGGCCGGCTTTTTCCAAAGTGCATGAGCGTCGGCCCGGGGAATGTCCAGCATGCGTTCAGCCCTGACTTTCTTGTGGTTTGGGCCCTCACAGATCTTTTACTCCCCACTCCTATTTCCTCTCATTATCTCCTTTTCTCTCCCCATTTTTCCTATGTGATTTAATTTTTTTATTTTTTTTTTACACTCGTGGAACACTTAATTGAAAGCTTCTTGTGTGCTGGGAGACACTCTTTCAAGTACACTGAGGGGATTAGGTATCACTTTTGAGAGCTGTGTAGGTAAGTGTCCGTGTGAAAACCATTCCATTAAACCTTGGACACTCGCCTTCACATACTGCTTGTGTGATGTGGGTGGGGTATTAAGTTTATATATTTGTACTCTTATGTCGCATTAAATCTTTAAATCGACATAATTCCTTTAGATTTAATTTCTATGTAACAGTTATTACTGAGAGTTGTGTATTGTCTACAGCATAAAATAGTTCAAAAGTAGTGCTATGTTCAGTAGATGAATACTGTATGTGAATGATTCCCTTTGGCCCATTTGCTTGTCCATGTGTTCGTCCCTCCCTTAGTGCTTACTAGCATCCACGTGTCTGCACGTGTTTCTCCATGTGTGTGTTTGCGTCTGAAAATATCCTGCCCAATTTCCCGACATCCCCACACCTAGATGACACAGCGCTGAATTCCATCACACACTGCGTTACCTCATGGTCTCTCCGAGGGAGGCTGGAGGAGCATCCCACTGCAGCAAAATATGGTTTTTGGGTTTATGTTTTGCTTGGGGCACATGCCTGTGTTCCTATGGAAACGGCAGAGAAGGCTGTTGTCTTTGGTGATGCGGAGCCAAGTCAACATGATGTGGCTTCCTGATCTCACTGTCGATTATTTGTCCGTTTCTTCCTACTTTCTTTCCTCATCCAAAGTTTGTTTCCTACTCTTAAACAGTAAACCCCATCATTTAAATGCTAGCAATTCTTCTTCTTATGTCATTCTAATCCTTCTTACCCTTCTCCCACTTTTTTTATTTTTCCCCTGTGTGTCTCCATGTGTATTTGTTATTTCCTTCCTGTCTTTCTTTTCCTTTCCGTTGCTCCACTGGTGGTTAGACTGGTCCCATTCCCAGTACACTGTGGTCTGTAAGCCAACGCTTACTGCTGAATGCTTCCCTGGGTAAGCCCACATATATGTCCTAATAAGTGGTTGTGATGGGGATCTCCCCTTCGCATATAAACAGAGCGTACTGAAGCCAGGACCCTGTCTGTTTGTAACTAAATTCTCTGGCTGTACGCGATACGCACCCTTCCTGAAGTGGTAAATGGTTTGGAGGGATTCAACTTCCCCATAAGGTGGGAAGATGTGTAATGTCTTCCCTACTCCCTGAATTGTCTGACTAACTTGTACAATAGAACATTGACTATCAAAAATCCGTTTTTAGTAGTTTGATGAAGTAAAGTATTCTGATGAAAGCAGGTCATGGGACAAAGCTTCCTATTGGCCCACAGCCCTGTTCAAACATGCGAGCCTGTCACAGCATCAGCAGTCACCTCTGTAAATTCACCAGCGGTCACTGAGGTTCATATACCACTGGAGTTGGATTAACAGACCGCGTACGTTTTTCGACATGCACAGTCTCTGGCCCTCACATTGAGCAAAAACACTGAGTGATCCGCTCAGACGTTTGTTTGACAGCTGCAGCTCCTGTACGGTCGTTTCTTTTTGGTGAGAAGTCATTGATTTTCATGTGCTCTCAGCAGGTCTCCTTCTTTCTTGTCTTCCTCCTCATCTTTCTTTCCCATATAAAACCCAGAGTTCCCAGCAAATGATTCATTAGATGCTTCAGTGCACACTTGCCTCATCACTCACTTTAGTCGGCTGCCAAGTGCCCCATTTCCCAGTTTGTTTACACCAGCGAAAAGTGCGCCGGCTTTGCTTCACTGCGGCAGCGGAGAAGGAGACGGGCTCGGGCCACACACAGTGACACACAGGACCTACACTTATATACTCTGATTTAAGAGTTGCTTTTAAAACTCCCCTGGCTGCTGAGCAGGTTTAATGATAAACTCCTTTCAGAGGCAATGATGGCAACAATCGTAATATCAGTATCACTGGGGTGAAATAACATTTTACACTTGTTTTAATTATTTTAGTTTGTTTCAGTGCAGAACAGCCTGAAAGACAAGCGCAGTGTACCACACTTAAGTTTTAAAATAATAGTAAAAGCACTGGAGGAAGCTATGTAATAAACTTAGTGAAGTTACTACCTACTAGTGAAGTACTGTACACTACTAAACAGGGCACTGAATATGCAGAGTAGCATTCTGCAGTAAAATCAGTGTCTGTGGGGATTACCCAGCCAGACATGGCCCAGTTGAAGTTTTCTTTATCTATTTTTGCCCTAAGTTTTGGGCTTCAAAAATATAATCACAGGACCTTAATTTCCTAGTCTACACTCTCACTAAATTTTGTCTTTTTATGAAAATATGCCAGTGTGTCATTAACACAGAACTGTGGGTAAAACCAAACCAACCAAGTAAATCTCTTTAATTGCCGTGGTCTTTTTTTAGCCAACTAATTGTTCTGATCTTTTAGTTGGTTCCTGTGTATATTGATGTCATTACGGCCTCACATATGACTCTGCCCTAAATACATGTTTTTACAACAATCCCCTTTGATGCTCTGTGGATGTCTTTCAATGAGTGTAGTTATGGTGCGTTAAAGGCAATTTTCCAGTGTGGCTTTGCAGTGGAAGCTCTAAGTGCAGAAGACGCTTGTTGAATCCGAGTCAGCAGATAGAGGACCTATCCCAGCAGAGGGACATTCAACTAATGGTGCAAAATATTTCATCAATAATAATGGCTCTGAGGGATCAAAAGGTTCATTCTCGGTGCGCTCCGCTTGGGCCTGCAAGTCTGGGGAATGAGACATCCCGCTGAGATGACTGGAGTTAGACCTTTCTTGGTCAACCGTAAATCATTTAGCGCCATTTGTTTCTCTCCCTTTTCTTTTTAACCCTCTCTTCTGGTCTCTTACTTTAGATGTACACCCTGTTTCTCCCTCTCTTCTCGAGGGAAAGAAGATAAAATAAGCACAGATTTAAGAGTCAGCCAGAATAAATATTGTTTTTTGTCAGTCCAGCAAATGAAACACCTGGCGCTGGTAAGCACAGAGGACATATTTTACATCGCTATGACACTCAGGATTAATGCAAGATCAGATTGTTTTAAAAATGGGGACAGCCACTACCCAGAGTAAATCATAAACCCCCTTTTATTAAAGTTTGTCCTGAAATTTATGTTTTGAATCAGACAGGAAAGCCTGCAGAGAGCCGATGGATGAGACTGGGAGTGGATTCATAATGGCTTATGTTGAAACAGCTCTTGGACAATGTGTCGTAATGTGAACAGGAAGTTTAGACTCAGCCACTGAATACTGCTGTTTAAGGTGGTTTAGCCAAAGGCATATTTGTCTTTCTTTTCTGGGAACCAGCGTAACATACGTTTCTCTGTCTTGTAAATGATACAGCGAACAAATCACATGATGTGTAAGCTGATTTTCTTTTCTTTCCTTTATTTACTGCTGTATGAAGTGGAGAAGACGTGGTTTGTGTTCATGGTTCACAGAGCTTGGTTTACAGTCTGAGTACCTGTCTTAAACAGTTCCTAGTTTTGAGGCTATAGCACTATACACTGTTCATTCTTTAGTCAGCCATCTTTCTGTCGTAGTAGAGGCCCTTAAATACATCAGTAGAAGTACCTTTCAAATACATGTTGTATACAAGTAGTGATTTGCAGTTGTAACTATTGATACATGAAATAAATACCAGAGCTCCATCATTCCTCTTTCACTGTACCTCCAAGTCATTAGAGCGCTTTGGACCACAGCTGCACACTTTGTCATCAGCCAGCCAGCAGCGTCTTCTGTTGTATATGAGTAGGGAGCTGTATACAGCGTCTCGTGTGCTGTGTTGTGGTGTCTGCTGACTTCTGTGTACAGCCTGCGGTTCATTCCATAAATATCTGTGGCCTCTGTGATGTTATTCTCAGGCCCTCTGCTGTGTGAGAAGATTGCACCACAACACTTGTATTCCTCGGCCTGCAGTTAGAGGTTTAGGGGGATTAGGAGGGAGAAAAAGTCTTTATGGTAAAATTTCTTATGCATATGATTCTGATGTGCTGTGTAGAGAAATGCTTATTAGGGCTCACCACAGGGCAATCAAACAAGTAAACCACTACTGCTTTTCCTTCTTTTCTTCTGGCACAGAGGGGAAGGACTGTTGGGATGGTGATGTGCATCCAATTGTTGTTGGTTTTCTGGTCCAACACATTTGTCCAATCTGAAACATCTTACCAGCAACTTGGCTCGATGGCCTCAACGGAATTCCCGTCATTTTGAAAATGTCCCTCTCTCTCTCTCTCCTGTCGTGATATACTGAGTGTCTTGAAACTGCCCAGTTTGTCCAACATTTGAAAAGTCGTTGCAGAAAAAAAAAACAACGTCTATTTGGATTGAAAAACAGTGATTTCATTATCAGCTTTAACCTGTGTCTGTGCAATGCGGTCACCTCCTTCACGTGCGAGTCCATTTCAGTGCAAAGCCAAAACGCCCAGAGTACGGCTTCAGCTGCGCTTTCTTTTTTTTTCCCTCCCCTCTTTAACATCTGTCTGCGTGTTGTGGTTGGAAGCACCATGTAGTTCTGCATTCCCTGTTTGGTGGCACTCAAGGTGACAGACCTTATTGGAGGGCTTCCCGGAAACTGTTCTCGTGTTTTGGCATGCCGCTGTCAGTCAGGTCAGGGTGCACGCTGACAGGGGTGAGCGGGATCACCCTTCAGCTGTCCCTCTCTAATAAAAGGGCCCGAACCAGGGGTTGACCGCCTGGCCACAGGACTCCAGCCTCGTTGAGTGCGCCTGCAGTGTGAACGCTTCATCCTGAAGCAGGATATTAGAGGTCTAAGAATACACCCAATACAGCCTGCGCTACACACGTTCTGCCGCTTTTACTCTCGCACAGTCTGATGTGCGTGTGAGACTGTGCATGTGTTTATGTGAAGCTCTTAAGAGCATATGTTGTCTGTGTGTGTGCTCTCTAACCTTAGCCTTGTGCATTGTTGTGTTTTAGTTCCTTTTCTCCCTGCTCATGACATATTGATGTCCCGGCATCCTGTGCTTGGTTTGAAGCAGTCATTGTACGGACAGAGAGACTCTGACTGGCTGGTGACACTGTGTTGTTGCCAGGTCGCCGGGCCAGGTGGGTTGTCAAAGGAAGTTCATGTGGTTTCTTTTCATGCTATTTCCTTGGAAGTAGCTGTACTGTAGTCAAGCCATGTGCAAAGCGGGAGACAATAAATTTGGCGGGAAAGTTATTGGCAACTTTTTTTATTACAATAAATTTGACATTTCTGTTACATTTGTCATCAGTTTACTTTTTGGGCAAAAACATCTGGTGGGTATTGCATAGAAATATATATTTTTTGAGGAATCTATACATTTAGTTTGACAGTGTATACAGCTCTGTAACTAAGACCTGTGTTTATTTCTGTAAGCCTGCCTTGTGTGTGTGTGTGTGTGTTTATATTTGTGTATGCATGTGTGGTCAGTAGTCCCTTGCCAAACAGCAGTTATCTGTAGGCTACACATTAGAACATCAGATGAGAGCAGAAGCAATTGGAGGATCAAGTACAAGTATGAAAGAGGGAAGAAAAAAAAAAAAAGAAGAAGTCAACCTCAAGAAAGAAGGAATGTGCAGATCCTTTCAAATGTCCATGTGTGAAACCACAAGCTCGTCTGTGGCTCTGGGAAGCCAATGAGAAAACAGTGGCGTAATTGCCTAATGCTTGTGTAATAAGAGGCACATTACAACCCCAGGAGGCCCAACCAGACTTGAAAAAACCGAGGCTGGCACTGAAGGCGGCTCAGAACTGTCTTCTGCTACTCGCCACTAGCTTTTACTGCAGCCCAGTTAATTTCAAATACTGCATTAATGTGTGTCATCATCTTTGATGCGTGTTTAAAGTGGACCCTCTACTTTCTTACTTTTTGTGAGTGTTGTGTACATAGTTAACAAAGAGGTGTGTGCTTTACATGCAGACGACAAATGCGTTGTGTGGACAATGAATAATATCAGTAGATTTTCAGATTTAATGCAGGAACAAGTACAGTATAATCCACTGTGTGTAGTTTGAGTGTCACACACCAGTGTAGTTAATTCCAACATTTTTCAAGATATTTGTGCTACAACATTTTGTACACGCGTTGGACAAGCGAGAGGTTGTATTTGGATAAACTGTGTAGCCTCCACCCATGGTCCAGCACCGATTCCCCACGAAGAGCAGCAGACTGGTAGGTACGATCCGTGTGACGCTGTAGCTGTGCGGCGGCGTGCTGTGAGAGCCTGCGTGTGTGAACGTCAGTCATCTGACTTCAGCTGCAGGTTTGAGAGAACCGCAGAGGGTAATGTGAAGCCAGTGTGTAGACAACTCTACTGCGGTGGTCCCCTTTCTTCTCTCCATAACTTGCGTTGCAGATACCCCCCCCCCCCCCCCCCCCCCCCCACACACACACACACACATGCCCACAACAGACCTTCAATCAACGCCCCACCCCTGTCACTTTATCATCAAATACATGCACAGCTTTAGTTACACACGTGTAGCTGGGGCAGCAATGATTAACTCTAGCGAGCATGCGTTGCACCATACACATTTCTGCTGCAGTGCAGTGTCCAGCTGTTGGCAGGACCCCTCTCTCCATTCCTCAGTGATGATGAGGAGCCAGTGTTTAAAACATCATTATTCGCCCTTGATATTTTTCCATCTCGTCTTTTAACAAATGCGAAGGCATTTGAAGAGCCTTCAAAGGAATTTTTTTTTAAGGCTTCACATTCACACATAGCCTGGTAATAGACTGATATTATTAGCGTTTTAAAGCCACATTCGATTTTAAGGAAAAGGAGTCTGGTTTGAAGGTTGAATGAAAGATCCAGCTGACAGACACATGTTGGAAAGGCAGCACACAAAGACGAGGGCTTCGTATGTGACAACCTGACACGTATGGACATTCTGGCACACACCGTATCACAACAGTGGATTGTACATGTGCAGAGACAAAAAAACAGCAGTGCTGTCGCATTCAAAAATAGTTTTGTTTGTTTCATGCCGCCACAATTCCTGTTACTATTTTTATGTGTTTATTTTGTTTTAAGTCAACCATGAAACAAGGTAGATATATGGTTTAGTCATAGTAATGTGTAGTTATACTCCTTCTCTTCACCCCAGGAGCCATGTTATCTCAGAGGCCTTTTGTTTTTTACATTCTCTTGTTCCCTCTATCCTCCGTTCTCTGCTTTTTTCTCCCTGGTCTAGTATTTCTTTCCACATCCTTCTCCCCTTCATCTTTCACCTAATCTTCCTCTTCTCTGCAGGATGTTGTTCAACATTTTCTGTGTTTTTCACTTCCCAGTTTGTTTGGTCTCCTCGTTGCGCCCTGTTGTCGGTCTCTCACTGGTCATCTCACAGGATGCTGTACAGCATTTCCTGCCACCAGGGCTACAGGAAAGAGGCTGGGCCTCGTTTGATGTGCCATCTCATCTAATGCTTTACACCTGGACTGTTATGTTCAGCCATACACATTTTTTTTGCTGTACAGAAGCGCTACTCAATCTTCTCCTTCCTTCCTTTTGACCTACACCATCCCTCATTCACTGCCTCAATCTCTCTTCTGTGTCTTGCCGCACAACCTGTTTTTCTATCGAGTGTACTAGATATCGGTGCGTCTAAACTTACATTGGGGCTGTCATGTTAGTGTCGTGTTTCTCATCTCTCAGTCCCTTTTAATAAAATCATGTTCATCTTTCATTATTTTGTCCCTTTTTTGTTCTCTTTCATTCTGTCTTACTCTTACTCTTCTCAGTGAACACTGTCACTGCCTGCAGCTGTTTGGATGGTGGTCAGACATTTTGGCATTGTGTTGTTTGAATGCCATATTTTCACAGTACTGCCTCTTTAGAATTGTGGTTTTCCAGAAACCTGGCCCACAAAGGCCACTTCCTCCTCACTGTTTTGGAGGGACTGCACCAAAACCCTGCCTGGCAAGGGAGGAGAGGGGAGAAATTAAAGACAGTCTGAAGACACAAGACTAGTAGGAGTGGAAAGGAAATGATAAAGATGATGTACTTTATAGACAAGCAACAACCAAAGAGAGATTTAAAAGCAAGGCACAGATGTTAGGTGTTACAGCAGGAAGTGATTTAGCAAAGTTCTCTACCACACCTCTTCATCTGTCCTGATTTCATTGGGGTTTTTATGTTTTATGTTCTGCTCCCTAATTACTAGAATTCAATCTTTCTGTTTTTCACACAGCAGTTTGCTCTTTTCCTCTATGTCACTTTCCACAAGTTGCTTTCTTCCTCCCATTTTGTGGTTCTCGCATTCTGCATGGTTCTCCCTCCTTATTGGAACAAGGTGGAGTGCCTGCAAACACACAGAAATCTCCAGGCTCAGGCTAATTCTTAGAGAACACTATCATTCCGCATACACAGCATGACCAGCTCCAGATGAGGCGCGGCCTCTTATTCCAGGTCTCGCGTGACGAAGCTCCTTAATATGGAGCCGCTTTAGCAACCTGTTGGAGGGGGGTTCAGTATGCACCATGTCCTTCAACATGACAGTTCCTACACACCTTGCATGCTCTGGAAAGCTAGTGGAGAAAGTTGCAAAGTTGCAATTTAGGCGTCGGCATCCATTTGAGGATCTGAAAGCAGTTTTATGAAAATCAGTACAATATTCATGCATTCATGTATTTTGTGATATTTCCTAGTCAATGTGTCTCTCATGGCTCTGGTTCCTCAGTTCCATCATTTCAGTTGTCAATAAGTATTATAAGTAACCGTAATAGCTTTTGAGAGAAAAATCCCCGACCGGGGCTTTTTGTAATGGCATAGTGGTAGAAATGTGGATCTATTTTTGTACCTTTTCTCTGTTCTTCTCTTTCTCCCCCCAAAATCGCCAACATCACTAGATAAGCACCGAAGTTCATGCACCCCCCTCGGAAAAAAGGGGAAAATCTCTCGTATAGACATGTCACTTTGTATACACACACTTTGTGGTTTGGACAAATGCGAGATCCGCTTCAGAATTATAAACACTGGCCCCGCAGTCATTCACAGAGGAGGAAGAATTAGTTGATGTAGGAAGCATGTGTGCCCCAGATTATTGTAATTATTTTATGCTGTTTTTCCTCGCTGACATAAAAGTATTTGGACACTGTCTCATGAGAAAGCGGTTGTAGTCCTGTAGTCTTAGGCAGCACCAGGGGCTTCTAATCTGCTCTAATATTCTCTAAAGTCCAACCAGTTTCTCCCTAAAGCTTGTGATTTAACATGAGTTTTTAATTCCATTATGTGGGAGCTTCCAGCAGCAAGTTGTTGTATTGTGTTTCATTCTGCCTTTTGTTTGCTAGAAGGAAATTAGAATTAGAATGAAATGTTGTTTGAGGTCAAGGCAAACGTCAACGAGTAGGACCTACTGTTTTAGCTATCCAGTTACATGTTTGTTCAGCCTGTCTGCTAAACCTGTAGCATAAGCTAACCTAATCAAATATGGTCATCATTTCCCTGACTTTGTTTAGGAAAATTTTCATTCTTTATCCAAAGAAGGATAAGACCTTGATATGTAATCTCGCTGTTTTAAACATTTGTCAGTATTCAATAATTGCTGTAAACACAGTGTAATCAACTTCAAAGTGCTCTGCCAAAGTCGCTCATTTTCACAGATAAAAATGAGCATCCTCAAAAATACACACAATATGCCTGCGTGTGTACTAATGTGAACCAGCTTGGCAAACACAGAACAGCATAATCAATATCAAGTGGAAAGAACAGTAGTGGGTCTCACTGTTGGATCCACAACGTGGGCCTAATTTAACAGCTCTATAAAACGCAGTCTTTGCCAGAGCACGAATTGAATAAGTTATGTGCAGAAGTAAATCATGAGTAATGCTCTGAAGATTATAGCTATCTTGGGTTTAGCCCTGTATCTTAGAAAGTAAAGTGGACATTCCTGCGTGTGTGCGTGTGCACACGCACATTACAGTATAGTTTAATGTGCAAAGTGTTTAGAGTTTGGCCATAGTTGTATATGTGTCTACATGTGTTTTTAGGCTGGTTATAAGATCCAGGAATGATAACAGGAATATGCTCTGCTACTCTGTGTATTTTCTGATAATCTGGAAAGCCTTTCTTATACAACATCTTAGGTGCAGCTGCACAATAGAACTCTTGCTGCATCGTTAATTTCTGTATCATCAATCTGCAGGGAACTGCTGGCACATTTTCTTTTTTTGATCTGAGTGATATTGATTCTTTTTGTGATTAGGTAGAAGTTTGATTCACGTCAGGTTTTGTCAGGCAGCGAGCATGTTGAGTGCTTATGCTAGAGACCAGAAACAAGCTTTAGCTCTTAACTCTTCCTCCAACGAAAGGATTATTTTCTTATAATTAGTGTAAAAGTAGCACTGAGCTACATGTAAGTGCCTGTTCTACTTAAACTTGATGAAAATGACGGCATATAAGACCAAGCCAGATCCTCGGCTTGGCCTCATGTGTACCCTACTGTAGCCAGTTACGACTAATCTGTTCCACGCATGTGTAGAGCGATTAATTAAAGATAAGGCCTCTCAAATTAAAATGGTGGTGGGATTGCATCATTGTGAAAATACTTGGTGGGGACACAAATCTGGTTTCAATCTGAGGCCTGAGGAAGTCAGTGAGGCATTCCTTTCACACCTCTGCATCAGAGACCCGCTGCTAAGACTCTGCCTGACATGTTTTATAAAAACAGCATTTCATTCATTTTCTGTATAGAGTGGAAGCATATCAAATCTGTTGCTGCACACAGAGGAAGTGATTTCACAAGCGGTGCTCCACTCAGTTTTATGGGAAAATAGTAGCTTTGTCCTGCAGTGACACACACGGAGGACTGTAGCAACTTTATGTGCATATGTTCTAGGAGAAGATCTACGACAGGCGGATGTGCATCGTATAAACCCAAAGGCAAATTTAAGAAGCAGCAACAGTTTCAGTTGCACACAAATAGAGATCCAAAGAGCCCTCTTCAGTAGATCCATTGCAGATGTACCTACTGTATATGAAGGGATCCAGTGAAAAGTAAGTACCCCCCCAAAAAAACCTGGTAAATTACTGTCCCTGTTACCCAGGAATGTTCCACGCTCAAAGCTACATGCAAGCAGAAGCAAGAGGAAGAGCACAGTTAAAGTTAAACAGACCAGGCAAAGTATGCGTATGTGTGTGTGCACGCGAGCACACATGTGTAAGACTACGCAAAACAGAAGCAGCACGGAACGACAAGTACATTTCAGTAAATGGCCCTTGCAGCACCATTAGCTGGGACACGCAGCAGAGTAGTTCAGGAAAGTTTAGAAAGTGTGCTATTCTATGCAAAGCTCTTTAATATTTTTAATATAACATGTTACGAATTGTACGTAATATCCATGTTTTCACTAGGCTTTGAATGATGACTGTGAAGAAAGATTAGCAGCAAATATCTGTCATATCAGTCTCCGCACGTGGCAGATTTGCAACATTAATGCAAGGAGCAGATTATGCATGATGAGCCGGTAAATGACTCTGGGCAGACTGACACGTTTAACAGGCCGTCGTGGCGAGCACGTTAGCCAGTGTCTTCAGAGCAACACATCCAGCGCAGGCTGTGTAACTTCTCACGTCAGTTGCACTGGAGATTAATGACTCTTGTAATTAAGACCCAGGAAACAGAGGGGCTTCTTCTTACCCCCTAACTGCCCTGTACTGCTGTGTGCTTAAGCTAAGCCCCTTTTGCAGTGTGTGTACAAGTACTGTAATCATTTCCTTCCTGAGATCTTGTGTAAATAGGATATAATTGGTTGAGCGCAGGTGTTTAAAGTGCAATCAGCCTAATGAATAACAGGCTTCTGTTGGGAGAAGCAAAGCTGCTGGGCTGGTGAGGAAAGGCTAAGTGGTACTGGAGATTTGGGAAGCAAACTTGTCAGTAGCTGTCTTCATATAGTTTTTGTATTCTTCTACTTGACTTAAAACACTGAGGTAAATACAACAGTCTACTATTATTGTGTTACTAATTGTTACAAGTCAAAAACATTGTTGCCGCTTTCTTGTCTTGCTTGTGTTGTTATTTATGTGACTTTGTTTCATCCGTGTTCAGTCATTAAGAAATAATTTTAGTAGCAGCAGCATAAAAGTCCTTGAGTGACTGGATCATATTGTGCTGACTCGCCTTATTCCATAACTTGATTTTCCTCTCTCACTCCCAAGGGCTGCTCAGCGTTCTGATTCAGAGCCTTAATTACTATAATTGGTAGATGCAAATTAACAGCAATTGGACTTGACTGGGGTCATAAATCCACATCTCAGAAGTTACCGAATTTCTGGCAATTCAGAGCGGACCACCATAGGCTGGGGTGCTTAACTTACTAAGTAATTGCAAGTTTCATGAATCTTAATGCTCGTGAATTCCCCCTCGGCACACACTCGGGCCCAGTGGGACTCCGCTTTAAGCCGCTGGGAGTCATGGCAAGCTGATGGAGGAGTCACTGTGCAGCTATGGCCTCTCCACAGCACAAATACCACAGACGCGTTGCTGGGTGCTAATGGAGTTTGGCTAATACCATGCGGAGCCACAAAGAGAGAAAATCAAAACCTCAATTGAACACTTTCATTTTAGGATTTATGGACGAAAAATACTATTTGTGCTGGATGCACAAAAACCTCTGTCTCTTGGACGTTACTCTACCAACTGAAACAGTGGTTCTGACCAAAAGAAAGGAAATAGCAAGATATGCATCATTGTGACTTTTAACTAGCCTGTGTTCTTTCATTCAACAAAGGACATGGAACACTCATGAAATATAGCATTTGTGTCCAAATCTAATTTAGCTTGACTTGGTGGAACTGTGATTAAGATCTCCATGAAACGTCTGCTCAGTATTTACAGTACGTTCCACCCGGAGAGCGGAAGCAGTGGCCACATCTCTCTTTTTCGTACAGGCGCACACATTTACATACACTCCTGCTGAAAGTGTAAGCACACATTTATTGTATGAGCACGAAATGAAGTGAAAAACACGCCTGGAGTTCCGGAATCAGGTTGCGGGTTTCAGAGTGATGAGATCCAGAAGCCAAGGGCTCCTTCCCCTCTCTGGTTTGTGGGTGCAGGGAGGTGGGGAGGTGAGAGAGAAGGGATGGGAAGGCCATTGAAAGCCAAGGGCCACGAGACAACCTGCCCCACGGGATCCCCTTGACAAGTGGCTGTAGCAGCACAGCCCGCTGCTCCCACACTCCTACCGTTGAGCCTGGAACCTCAACCAGATCCCGCTGCGGTTTGTTTTACAACCTTGAACCACTGTTAGCCTTCAAAACCTCAGCATGGTAATCAGGCTCTCCCAAGATTCCACTTTTGCTCTATTTCAACAAGCCTTCTTACTTATTTACCAATTGGCTCTGCTCAGTGTGGTTCTGTATCCGTTTGACAATCTTTGAATATATTTAACTTTATTTTCTCTATTCATTCCATTCTACCATCCAAGTTCTATATTCCAAGTCTGGATGTTATTTCATCGTTTTGTGCAGTAGCAAAGTAAATCCCTCAGTGGTTAGACCTAATACCACCATGGCATGCAGCAGCACTGTGCGTCTGCATGGGAGTGTTTGCTGTTTATCAGTCCTGTATTTGCATTTGCATAATTTAATGTGTTTGCTAACTGATGTGTGCATGTGGTTAAGGGTAGTTTATGGTGGCGTTTCACTGGAAAACACATTTCACGAAAAACATAACACTGCTGCCTTTTGATTGGACAGAACCAAAGTCTGTTGAAATTAACATCAGTCTAAGTAAAGCTTTACTAGCAGCTGCTACAGTTGCTTACGTTCCCTGCTCGGACTTTGTAAAGTCTTCAGGACATGAAATAACTCGTACAGTAGATTCAAACTCTGTTGTTACTTGCCAAAGCCATGATTGCTAGTGAGTGGCACAACCTGCGTCCTGAAATCTTATTGTTTTCTTGTTGTGTTGTTTGATGTTATATTTACAGATGATGTATAATTTGCTGTGTCTGGTCAAATATCCTGTTTTCGTTCGTCTTGTGTTTTACATGAAGTGTTGCTGTCTTTTGCGTGTGCGCTCCACTGAGTTTCTTCCTTCACTCGTTTTACCACACATCATTTGTTGCATGTTAAGCGTGCCGTCCTCCAACACGTCCACTTAAGAGCACAAATCATGACTGATGATCTTAACAGCATATGCACAGACCAGAAGAATGGTACACAGAAGACTGTAACTTGTAATTAATGCCCCCTATTAAATGAGTCGCAAGCTAAGCTTCTCTTCTGAGGAATGTCATAATTTTTCTCTTATGATGAAGTAAAACCCTATTTCCACGTTTTGCATTGTAGGTGCATATCGCTGCCATGTCTTCGATGTTTTGTCTGCTGTTTGGCTGCCGAGGGCTTGATTTGGATAAAACCTTTGCCTTTGAGGCATAATAATGTTGGATGAAAGCTGTAATACTTCAGCCCTGATGCAAAATCAGACCAGTGGCTTTTTGGACTGTAGTTGGATTTAAATTGTGTCAGAAGAGGGAGAAATGTTTTTTAACGTAATAGCCATGAATGCCATGAAACAGAGTGTTCTTGCAGCAGAGCTTTTGATCCGTCTTTATAAATAGCAGAATTTAGTCATAAAAAATAATGTTTCTGTGGTCTTTTCTTGCAATTAAAATAAGGTTGGCTCAGGAACAAGGGCAAAACTAAGTACTTGTGTTTGAGGGAAATTTCTCTCCCACTCCCACTTCTCCCCCTTCGGCTCATCTGTGAAAGCATGTCATTTATGACTTGTTATTTTCATTTTGCTCTATATTTTCCACATGGTAGTGGCAAACAGATGTCTCATAATGGCGAGAATACCCAGAGACTCAGCCCAAAGGGTGTGTTCCACCTGCCCCGCTCTCTGTTTGCAGCCAGTCCATATGAGTGATAGGTTGCAGTGAGTGACGTCCCTCCAGACACATTCTCTGACTCCTCTTGGCCTAGCAGTGTGGTCTTTACATGACCAATCAGATATGTCAAACCTCCACTGTTCTTCCCCCACATGTACAACAAGAAAATCTGGCTTCAATTATTATTGCACCCCAAGGGTAACTTCCAAAATTCCTCCCCTCCTCATTTGTCAGAAATGAAGCTCTCTTGTTTCCTGCGATTGGCTGAAATATGTCTTTTGATATTAAATCGCACCGTTTTCCACTGGCTGCATGACCAAGACAAATGTTTGTCATATTTATTTATGTCATCGGAGATGACCCTGCCGCGCAGCATTGCAGAGCCTTGGCTGCAGACTCAAATGCTATGTTGATTATGAGTAAGAGAGTCTCCTAAATAAGCTGAAGTTAAGAGATAATTTGGAAAGCATATGAGGTAACTGTGGTTTGTTTAATGTGAAAAATACAGCTTGGGGTTGAGGAGGGTGATGGAGGTACTGTTACAAAAGCACTAATGAATCTAGACTGACACATCCCACCCAAATCTCACAGGGCTCTTGGTTTGATTTATAATATTCTCTGTTGATAAATGTGGTTCCAAATGTTGATTAAGGATCTGTTTCACTTGTTTGTATGTCAACAAACCCAGTCAAATCCAGTTGTACACCTCTGATCTTCCATTGTCGTTGTTTTCGTACTTGGTGCTCATTGTCATAACATCACGCTCTGGTTAAGGGCTTTCCAGTGTGGCTAAGTAAAGGAAACACTATATGAAAATTAGCATTGACGTTGCCGAAACAAATAAAACTACTCATGCTGCCACTACATCTGCAGCCATTTTAAGCCTTTATTTATACCATTTAAGCTCTCATTTGAATTCACCAGCACAAATAAACATATCATAACGAACCAAGCCCTGATGTCATATGCAGATGTTAAATTTTGATTATTCCTTTTGCCTTGTGAATTCGTCAGGCAAAATAGATTACATCATTTTTTCTTGGCGCTGATGGGCAGTGTTTGCTCACTTGACTGTAACAGTTCGGAGACAAGGCTGCCCGCTCCTGACATATCTCCACATCTCCTCTACCATGTTACAGTTTGTGTATAATGTAGGAGTTCTGTGTTTCTGGAGACAGAAATAGAAAACGAGGGCCACTGAGCATGAAGCCAAGCTTTTAAGCAGCGTTCCCTTCCAACGATAAGCTGGCATGAATCAGAACTTTATCAAAGGTAGATTATTTCACCCAGGGCCTGTGTTTTTTATCTGAATCCCGACTGAACAAGTACCAGACACATTCATTTAGACATAAGTTAACTTTGGGTATAAAACCGACAGAAGGGCCATCATAACAGATGACCTGTGGCAGTAGTTCATCATGCGTGAAATAATAAAACAACCTCCTGCAGTAGACTTAGCACTACAGCACATGAATGTAAAGCCATCTAACCAAATGTTTTTGCTTCTCTTTCGCTTTAGACGTGCACTGAACCTTGGCATCCTACGTGACCCGGGTTCAGAGGTGGAGGACCGTCAGTACCAGGTCGACCTTCAGTCCATTACCATTGGAACAGCTCACTGGGAGCAGCTCAAGCCAGAGAAGGAGGGAGTCAAAGGAAGCATATCAGCGGAGAGCGAGCGGAGCTCCCAGAACCCGGCCTTGGAGTGGAACATGGCCAGCAGGTCAGGAGTCATTTCTGTCTTTGAGTGTTCGGTCTGGGGGGGGTGTTAGGCGATTTGTTTGTGCCTGTTCTGAACAGTATGTACTAAATGTTTGCCCAGGGGTGTTTTCTGGTGTCTGTACTGTTTATCTACTCTGAAGTATCTCAGCAACTGCTCCTTAACTTAATTACCACTTGTAATTTGTAAGAGATGTCACTTCACAAAGGTGATATGAACTACCACAACATACTCTATTGCACAGCTATGCGCAAAATACGCACATACATCTTTTTTGCAGAGACACTCATGGTGCCTGGTCAATGTATCCTAATGACTAATCGCTACGTTACATAAGTTTATGGCTCTTTTAATATTTCGTTTGGCACCGGACAATAATGGAGCGTTGCATTGCTGTTTGCTTAAATCGTTTCACCCCCTACTCAGGTGCTCTGTGTGTGATCCTCTGCGCATATCCCATGATTTATCTCATCAGTCTTAATGTGGAAGCAACACGTAGTTATTGAGCTAGCTCCCTATCATGGAGCCTCTCCATGCATAATTACAAACCCTGTCATTTTTTTATAGACGCGGGAGCTAAAACAAGCATGAGCGTAACAGCCTGTTTGGCCCCACATCCTTTTTTTTTTTCTCTCTCTCTCTCTCTCTCTCTCTCTCTTTTTTTTTTTTTTACTCCTGTTTTGAAAGGGAACAGACCCAAAACTCACAGAATCACAGGCAATGAGTCTAGATTTGTCCCCTGTCAACTAAAAATAAGCCTCTTGGAAGAACGCAGCACAAAATCAACATGGGCCTGGTTTAGATCGAGAGCTCTCAGGTCACCAGTGCTGAGGGAGAGGCTGGCTGGCTGAGACTCTCACACCTTTTACACGGAAACAGACACAATCGAGCACACTGTCTAATGGATGTGTAGAGCGCGCTCATTCATACTCGTTATGAATAATGATATTTTCTTTGCGGACACACACACACTACAGTATGAGAATTGGCAGTGATACTAATGCTGAGCCCTCAGTTCTCACTCCCATTGCTGTGATAACCGCTTTTTTTTCTCACATGGGTTTAGCTACTCTATATTATCAGTTCTACATTAGTATAATACAAAAATGAAGTCAAACCTTGCCCCCATCAAAGTGGAACAGGAATCAGTGGCACACACTAGGCTCTTGTCAATTTACAGTGACGGTTCTGACCACTTTTTTAAAACCCAGCTCTTTAGACATGCATCACAGTACAGTACAAGAAAAGGGCCACAGCTTATAAAGAGATCAAAAAGACCTGCACACATGTTACTGTAACTGTGTTGTTTGGTTAGTGCAACTAATAGCACTGTAGCGTTTAACACATACCGTACCGTAGGAATCAAGTTTCTCCAGAAAGGAACCTAATTGAAGTACCTGATCTATGACCTTGCACACATGCTATTAATTAGCTTCCCTTTTTCTGTCGCATATGCCTCCTCTTTAAGACGCTTTAAAAGTTAAACCGAAGGCTTAAAAACTGCCACAAGGCCTCTTTCATTTTTGGGACAACCTACTCTTACATGGTATTAAATCATTGTGTCCGCATCTCATTTGAGATGATGTTTTCAGCCAGAATGAGTCAGAATGAGCAAGCAAGTGGAGCTTTAGTGTTTGACATTTCAACAAAACAAAGGAGTCCACCTATGGGATTGTATCTCTAACCATTAGACCACCCAGATTACGTTTCTTTTCCCTTCTCTCTGTCTCTCCAGTAGTTTTAACCATCTATCCTCACTTGTCTTGAATTCTCCAACTGTGGCACAGTCTGTTGTAAAACAGACCTTTTAAGTAATAGACTTGGACCGATGTTAGAGTCTTACACTCTCTTAATACTGAAGATCTCAAATGAGCAAGGTGCTACTGAGGCACGCACTGCTTCCATTTTCTTCCTCGCTGTATGTCACAGTGTTGATGAAAACACGGCAGCTTGGGCTGAGTGCCAAGGCCAGATTTACTGAAAGGCCAATGAGGTGAGACTTTGGGCTCACACCTTCTCCAGGAGACATTGAATTCCTCTTAAGAAGGCTCAACTATTCTCAAGGCTCAACCTACTATACTGTAGCTACGAGTCTGGATTTTCATTCAAAACTTATAGTACTAGTTTGTTTTGTGCCGCACGGATTGACTGTTGTAGCAAAAGTTTCTCTTCTCTGTAGTTTTCTCATAGCTGTAAAGACGGACTGAGAATTCACACCAGTGTACACACGTGTCTTTGTGTGGTCATGCTGAGGAGGTCAAGCCCTGCCACCTGTTGCTGAGATTTTTGGATGTCACTTTCACTTTTACGTTCCGGGCAAACCCTTCAAGGTGGCCTTGGTTGCCTCCTCGTTCCCCCTCTCTCCCTGCCATGGCAGGAGCAGCGCTGGAGGCTCTGTTGGAAAATGGACTTTGCTGTACCACTGTGCGCTGCGCCGTGTCCACCCGAGCCTCAGACGACTAATCGTAACTGAACATGTGATTTTGAATGTTCCAACACACACACAAAAAAAAAGGGCAGTCAACTTCACAGCTTTCCCTGTCTGCTGGAATCACCCGCAAGCGTACACCTCTTTGGTTGTAACAAGCTTTGACACACACCACTTCCAAAGTTCACACCTTTCCCTCATTCCCTAAATTGATCCCTCCCCACCCACTCACCCCTCTTTCCAGGTTTGGATTTGGACTCTGCTGTATTTTCTGCTGAGTTCCAGTAGTTGCAACTCGGCAGTGGCCTCAGTCGACTTCCTGATATTTTGCAAGGAAATTCCGGCACTGTGGATCCAGTGACAGGATCTGTCCTCGTCACAGTTTGTAGTTGCCAACTAGGAAAAGACCTTGTGTCAGGGAGCTGTGAACTCTCTGCACCCCCCCCTCCCGTCCGCCACCCTGTACAGGCCTCTCTCTTATTGTTCATGTCACTGATATCTGTAGTCCCTGTTCACACAGAAAGAAAAGTCATTCTTTCCACTTTTTATTGTTTGCACCACACCCACTCAAAGGTGCTTAGCGACCCAGTCAGAAGACCCCATACTACGGGTAAGCTGAGACTCATTTTTCCGAGCCTTGATGGTGAATGATAGCACCTGTCCCATGCAACAAGACACTCGTTGTTTCAATCCATGTCTGCGAGGAGATTGGCCAACACCAATTGGCCCAATAGATCATTTGACCTCCAAATTAGGCCTCCCTCAGCCTCTCTATGCAAAGAAATGTGTCAGAAAATAATCCCTTAAGGCACTGGTAATGCACATTTGTGAAGCAGAAGTGAATATGATATTGGTTCTGGTTAAGTACTGTATTGGAGGCCACCTAGAAACGGGGCTTTTTATAATCCTGGCCAACTATAAATATTGGAAGCTGTGATGCTTGATTGTTTTAATAGCAACAGATGTGGCAATTAACACCACCTTATAAATCCTGCTTGTGTATTTGTTTTACAGTAACAAATGTTCCCACAAATATGACTTGATTGTGGGAATGAACATTAGTGAAATGGAGAAAGCTGGTGTGAGAAGGTCTCGGTTTGATCTTGTGTATACAATTAAGGGGTGTTCCCAATTGAAAACTGTCAAATAACGTCTCACTCTACGTCTCTAAAGCCATATTCAAGATTCCAGCAAGAAAAGGGACGAAAAAAAAAAGAAACCAGAAGTTTTTCACAAGTCAGATCGGCAAGAGAAAATCTAGTTTGAAGTCCTACTACTGGTCTGAACTGGGGCAATTTAATATGTGTGTCTGTCTGTCAGTTAGCATTTTGTGGTTAAATTATATAGGTGGACCTGATTTTAAGAAGCTGTGGTGCAGATATTGCCACAAGAAATGAAATTTGTGTCATAGATGCAACACATTTCCTATTTTAGAAAGGAACGTCTGTACGCGAGTAACAGATGGTGTGTGTGTTATCTCTACAGCATGAGGAGGCACCAGGAGCGCCGCGCCATCCTCACGCCAATCCTCACTGAGTTTTCTGTTCAAGTGACGGCAGCGCCAGCCATCATCTTCAGCAAGAACGTGTCTCCTGACGGTGGACAGACAGAGGTCAGTGTGACAGACACACACACATGAGAAGTGCTCTGTACTATCAAGTTAAAAAGTGGAATGTTAAAATGCTTGAGTTTGTGAGAATGAATTGGGAACAGGTCGGGAGGAGATGCCTAGACAAGAATATTCCAAGAGTTCTACACAGCTGATCCTACGTTTTTCCTTCGTCTGCTTTGTGGAAGCTTGTTCACTACACCTACATCTTGTGCCCTTTGACCATGACCTGTTATATCCATGATCCCAACTATTTCTCTCACGGTCAATCATATGAAAATAGACACTTATTATGTGAGATGTCAGAATTATTTACTTTTTGCCTCTCAACATACAGTAACATACTCATTAGGAATCCCTCAGCCAGCCAGCCGTGTAATGGAGGCTTCTGACCCTCAGAGTTCAAACCTTTCTGCTTATACAGCTGATGTTTTCTGGCGCAGCGCTCTTTGATGCCTCGTCTGTCCACGCTAACGTGCCCCTTGACAATGCGTAACAGCTAATCCATAGTTTGCGCTAGCACGCACGCACACACACACTGTGACTTGTATGGCTTCCCGACATATGGAGATTTCAGCCAGTAACACAAACACAAACAGAACAGAGCCTTGAACTTTGTGTGAATAACAATCGTGTTTTTTTTGCTGCTTTTATCATATGTATGCGAAAGTGACAAATGTCTTTATTAAGTAATCAACGTCTCTATCATACGTAATATAATTTACAGTCTGCTGTTTACACTTACATTGACCCTGCAACATATTGTAACTGGTGCCATTGTAGTTATTGTAGAGGCTGTGTGTGCAGTAGTAAGTGATATTCTGTAGCTTTACACAGGACACGGGTGACGACAGACTGAAACCCGGAAGGACAGAACAACTTGAGATGGAATCTAAATACTGTCAATTCAAAGTAGATGAAGAAGCGGCGAGGTGACAAACAACCCTGGTGTATTATTAAATGCATGTGATGTCTCCCTCCGTGGCTCTAGGAGGTGGTGGTGTGTGGCCACTCTCTGGACGTCAACGTGACCAGCAGCCTGGATTTCTACCTCAGCGTTGCCCAGGTGCAGCTCCTTCAACAGCTTGTCAGAGACAATGTGGTGGGGATAGATGCTCCTGAAGAAGCCGCTGAGGTACAGTCAAAGCAGTACATTCAAACACACACACACACAGATGACTGATAGCTAATTTAGTTATGCATGTAATTAAGCTGTACTCAGTTAGTTACTGTAGCTATAATCACAGGCTCCTCTTAGCGCTACGTTCACCCCTCTAACTAATATAATAAATGTCTTGTGCTGTTTTGCTGAAATCCATCACCAACGTTGTCCTTACGCTGTGTCCCTAACTATCACCCTCTGACTATTTTGGGTGATTCCAACACATTTAAATATTTACTCATTCAGAGAAAGGCAGTTCTCTCATGTGGCCTTAGTTTAGTGCTCGGTGCTCAGCTGCCGCTTTCAGGGCCCTTCCTATTGTTTACAGGACAGGGAGCTCCCAGGCGCCGTTTGCCCTGTCTGAACGCTTAATAAAGCTTTCTAATGGAACACAATATAAAAATATTTACCGGCTGTGGGGAGGATGGGAGTCATAGCGTAGAGAAGGAGGCGGGGGGAGGGAGAAGGGCTTCAAACTAAGTCAGTCTTTACAGGAGCATGTGTAGTGAACCGTGTCAGATGAATCAGAAAGTGTAAAGGCTTCCGAAAAGTGATGCAGTGGGCTTTTCAGGAAAACACGTTAAAGGGATTTTGGTACAGTGGTCACACTTTGTTTCTGTTACCATTACAAAAAAACTTAACAATCTATATTGACTAGTACAGCAAGTACATAATACCACTTAGAAATTGTCCTAATGTGTCACTGTTAATGCAAAACTGTCGAAACAAATATAAGAAACAGAGCGAAGTTGATGACTTCTTTTAACGATTCATTTATTGAGCTATTTTTATAATCGGTCTTAAGGAGGTGCGTTTTGTGCATCTGGTTCTGATTTGGGTGAATTCGGGGGCCTCACCTCTGACTTGTAATGATTCATGGTTCGATCATGTTAAGGGGCAGCTAACGGCGGCAGAGAGTTCATCCAGGTTTAAGGCAGGATGAGAAAGCTCACCAGCCAATCAGTAGAAACCATTAGACAATCAGAAGAGGCGGTTTGTTCTAATGTTATATGTTTCACTTTGTAGCTTTTATTATACCACATTAAATTAAAAATTTTGTTTGCAGGACTGCCACTGTTGTAGGTTTGATTTGTTTCGCTAATATTAATTATTAAAATTTTTAGAAGACTGCAAGGAAGAAATTACTTAGATTCTTCAGTATGTCCTGTCCTGTATATTGTGACTCTTCGGATAGTCCCTACTCGTTTAGTTTTATAGTAGTGACATTATACAGCATAGCAGTATCATTAACGCTGAGGTCAGTCAGTGTGTGTGTGTCTTCACCTCTGCAGCTGCACAGCACAGAGGTTACTCTGAATAAATGTGGCTTGGCTCTGGAATTTCTGGACACTCTGTAAAACTATTTGTACCTCCATCTATCTCAGTGTCGTAAGTCTTTTGGCGACCGCGTTTGTCCGGCTGCTTGGCCCAGACCGCGCAGAGCAGAGAGGTCAGTATGAGTAAGACACCGTCAGGTCTGGTGCGTTCGGGTCTGCAGAAGCTGATTCCACAAGCTGCAGAGGCCTCTAGTGGTGCATTCAATGACAGCACCGCATGCCGACTCCAGCTTCCGAGGGCTGCTTCTCCTCAGTCACAGCCTGCTCTGCCAGCAGCCTATCTACCACAAGAAAACACATTATACACACCACCCTCCAATAATATCAGTAGTATTTGCACTGACGTTGTTTGGATTATGAATCTGGAACAGGTAAAGGCTTGTAACGCACTTAAAATCCACATGTATGTGAGAATACAACAGATGTCCAACCTAGCTGCTAGCAGGTTATCAACATTCAATTCTAAACCCATAATTTAAAAAAAATCACAGCGTGGATGTGGAACATGTATCTATTTTTGTGTTCAAACCCAAATTCCATTATTTACAATATTTATTTGTGCTTTCTTGATGCAACCTGTTCAAAAAGAGTCCATTAAAAACAGGTCCTCAAGCATCTGGTGCAGACCATTTGTCTTTGTTGTTATGCCCGAACAAAGCACCACTGCTCTCACAGTCAGTGCTGTCTCCAGCTAAAATCAGCTTTAAACACAGCTTCTTCCTCACTCTCTCTAATTTCCAAAGCTTTCTGTCTCTTCGTAATTGTTTTCTAGACATTTTTTTAGAACATGTCTGTTGCTCTCCCCAGACCCGGGCACTGATTTCAAACAGTTCCCATTGCCCCTCGCAGCTGTGTTTTATTGTCTGGCTTAATGAATTTGTTTTGTAGAAGCTTTTAGGTCCCCTGGCAGTGGTGAGGCGAGACAGGCGTGTGGGCAGTGTTTGCAAGCCTTGTGTGTGACTTCAGTCATTTCTAGTCACAGTGATCTATTATAGCTCCTTCATGCACACAAGATTATTTTCTCATAATTCTGACCATTGCCCCCAGTTTCCATACTACGTTTGCACTTCAGTCATGATTAAGATTCAAAGCACATGCAAAATGATTTCTAAGCAGCCCGTATAAGCAGACTTGTTGCAGTTTAAGTCACGTCATGGTTCAAATGTTTATTGCAGCATTAGCTATAGTTCGTCACAGTTCAACTTCATCTCCGTATTTCTCAGCTCGATGTAAATGTTGATAAAGTGATGCTGGGCTTGGATCAGGCAGCTTTCAGCAGCAGGAGGTCCCACAGTCAGGGAGCTATGAATAGCTGATCACTGCTCTGTCATCAGCACTGTCACCCAGCGACATAGAAGTGTATATCGCACACACACACACACAGCCCTAAACAAAATACGTACACATGGTCCCCACATTCTCTGAATGGTAACTGCCTGCTGCCTTTTATTTGGGACGGTGACTAATGCTGCTTTATGACTGAACAGCTGACCTGTGTTTGTATTTTGTAAGTCGGCTCTGCTATGACGTTATTTGTTCTTCAAAAACAGCACTGGAGGAGCTAATGAGTTTCTGTGAACGTCTGTAGCTCTGTCATTTCTTCCTCCGTGCAAACAATACCCAGCCTCTTATTTACCACAGGTTATTAGTAGCGTTCCTTCAAAAGAGCACAGAGAAAATACGGATAGAAATGGCTTTCATAGTCATACATGGGTTCATCTCGCTCACTCGGTCTGCGACACACGCATGCACACAGAGGCAGCTCGGGTCAGCCATGTGCTTTGTACCACAGTGTGAGAGGAAAATACCCTCTGGTGCAGGGGAAGTCCCACTCGGCTTTATCCTCCACCTCATCCTGGGATGATTACACGCATGGGAAACAGGGCTTTAGACTTCCTCCAGTGCTCACACACACACACACACACACACTAATGTAGTACCCAGTTTCGGGAAAAAGTATCAGGCATCACAGGAACTTCTGAATTACTGATTTTTCAGAGTTAAATGGGGAAAAACTCGCAGTCAGCCATTACCTGACTCATCTTTGTTCTGCTTCTTTGTTTTTCTTTTCTTCTCATCCTTCTACATCACTTGTCTTGTAAGACATTGCCATTCTACCCGTCACACACTGCTTACTGTCTTTTTCTTTTCAGTGTCTAACTAAATCCTACACTTCTTTAATTCTCCTATTTGATCAATTTCCTCTTGCTTTCTAGTTTTTGTTCTTTTTCCCCTCATGGAACCGGTGCAGCTTTGGTTGGAAAAGCGTTGTTTCATCCAGAGCTGGCTCGATACGTAGCTCTCACGCTGACTGTGGAGAGAGTTTCTCCTCTAGAGAAAGATAAAATTTGATAGTCTGTAGATTATGATATTGCTGCACTATTACATCTTTGTAGTCTGCGCCGAGGACACACACAGGCTGCACCCTCATGCAAAGACCAGTGCAGCACTCAGTCAGTGGGCGAGATCACCAGCCAAAGCGAACCACTGTGAGAAGTGAATTTTACAGTAGGCACGAACACGCTGGTCGGTAGCTGGTTTGGGTTGTCAGTGGGTTTGGACCACAGTTTGAAGTTATTAGTGGGGAAGAGGTTTTTTTTTTATGCAAACCACTCTGAGCTGCAGTTTGGATACAACTGTACCGTAGACATGCCGTTCATGCATTTTAACATGTCTAATATGTGTAGAAAATTGCAGAGGCTGTCAAATATGTAGTCTCTTCATAAAAGGACAAGTTTTGTCAGTCAACAGTCGCGGGTCACGCTCAGAAAATCAAAGCTTGGTGAGCTTTTCTCTTTTCCTGTGAACAAATTGTCCACGTAGGAGTGTTAGTTAAATGCCAGGAGCACGTATGGCTGCTTATCTGAAACGCCGTATTACGGACAAACTTGGCTCAGCGACTGACCTGAGGCTTGATCTTGTCTGCATGTGTTTAAAATAAACTATTTCCTAGGACCACTCCTCTTTGTGATGAGTGTTTCATATTGTCCTATAACTTTTCATATTTGAGAACCAAGGTTTAGACCTCTGGTCTTTCTAGGACAGTGAGGTGTCAGAGGAGCCTTTTTGTGTGCTGCTGGCCAACAGAAACATGGCGATATCACATGAGAGTGAGAATCTCAAGAAGTCGACCGGACTATTAACCCTCTCTGAGGGCCAGATACCATTCACCTTCACCTCTTTCAAGCCTGTGTAGCACTATTTTCATTTGCTCTGTCGCTGCTGAAAGCAATAATAAATAAAGCTCCGTGCAACGCCATCTCCTCTTCCATTTTGGCTGCCTTACATCTCCTAAATAAGTGTCGTCATTCTAGCTTATCTTAAACATACATGTTTTCATAGCCAGTGTCCATCTCGCTGCCCTTCTTTTGTTATGAAACCATATCTTCCCCCCATTTTCTGTTCATGTCTCACTGACCCTCCTGTTTGAAGAAACTGCTAATTGACAGCCAGTCATAACAACTCACCTTCCTTGTTCAGTCCCCGCACTCCAAGCACCTTTCTTCTTAAACCATAACCGTGGCACATTCTTAAATTGGTGCCTCGGAAACTCAATCTATTTGAGATCAGTAGCAGCTGAATTTGCTCTCTCCTCAATCGGTTTTGGCAAAATTGGCGTGAAAACTTGAGATAACATCACAAGGGTTGGAATTCTATTAGAGCGGGGGAAACCAACAGCGCCTTTTAGGAGAGGGAGCGGGCCCCCTTGTGAACTTGAGGATCGGGTGTCGACTCAGGTGAGGAGGAGTCGGGAGTGCCCTCGCTCACTGCCTGCAAGGGAAACATGGTCACAGACCCAGGGGACCTATAAAGCAGGGCACACCAGGCCAACTAGTACAGGCGCATAGTTTTGTAGTAGACTTTGTTTAGTAAAAAAAAGATTTTTGTGTGAAAAAGTGAAAATCTGAAACAGGCTTTTTTTTTTTCCCCGCTCTACACCTGTAAAAGCAAAATTCCACCTGGAATAACAGGTGACTGAGAGTACTGGGTTCTCCCTCTGTGAATTAGCAATGGAGTAAAGAGTGTGTGTGTGTGTGTGCAGGCATATGCGTGCCTGTGGATGGAAATGTTTGCATTTGACTATATACCCTTGCACTCTACCCGCGTCTCTCTCGCTGAGGAAGTACCACTGAATCCACTTGGATTGCTCTCATTAAACTAAACATTTATCTTAAAGCAAAATCCACACAGCATTCCCAGATTCTGCATGGTTTTCTTTGAGTACAGGCATATTTTGTAGCTTTCCACATCCCTGCGCTACTCGTTTTGAGGTCAGGTCCTAATGGCTGGTAAGCTCAGCTGGTTAAAGCGTGGTTCTAATAATGGAGGTCGTGGGTTCACTCTCTGTATGGGCTAGTGTTGCATTTGAGGCAGCTTTTCGGTTGATTAAGGAGTCGTCTATGAACCGCAGGGTCAGCGGGTTGATTCCTTCTGGCCACAAGACACTGAACACTGAGTGCCTTAAAGGTAGCCGCCTGTCCACAGCAATTTCCCTGTAGGAGTTAATAAATGAGGTATAGATTTTAGAAATGATTGCAATCAAAACTAAAAAAAAATTCTTACTCAGCAACAGCAACTTTTATATTGAAGTTATTGTTCTGTGACTTTGAACCGTGGATCTGCTCTATTATTCAAATCTGCATACACTTATCAAAATGACACAGAAATGATGATGATGATAATGATAGACAGACAGGACGACAGACAGAGCGACAGAACAGAACAGTGTACTTCAGTCTGTAGGGCCCTTTTCAAGTAAGCTCGACTTGCTCGACTTGATTTTGATCTTTTCTGGCATCAATGTGTCCTTTAGCCTTGTCCTCTGTGTCCCCTTTTATTGAGGCCCTCTCCACTAACACAGATGAGGGGACAGGGGGTCTTGCCTCATTCTCCTTAGAGAACCTAACATGCAGCACATCAGAGCCTTGTCTCATTCAGTCCTGGGAGCCCTTCCAGAGAGAAATTAAAGGAAGATTACTTCAGTCTTCTTTTTCTAATTTCAGCTCTGTAAATAGATACTCTGCCAGAATTATGCTTGTCTTCAAGCTGTTCTTTGACTTTGTACTTGTATGTGCCTGCGCACATGCGAGTGTGTTTATGTTTGTGTGCTCAATTTTGAATGCGCTACACAGGCCATTGGGTGTTTGTAGTGTGTTCTTTTTCAACCGTGTGTGGGGTTGTTTTTCCCCCAGTGCGAGGGGTGAGTTCAGAAGCGGCAGCAGACCACCTGGGGTCCATCTGCCCTCCTCAACCCGTCACCTCCTGCACCGTCATGCTCCAAACTGCCTCATATCACCTCAGGTTGCCGTTGTTTTCCCCGCTGTTGCCGTTTCCCCCCGACCTTGTTACTAAAGTAGAGAATAGAGACGTGGCCACCAGGCAGGCGTTTCAGCAGAAGTACTCCATGACCTAATGAAAGGCGTCTCGTTGCTTTTTGAAGTCTTTCAGACGCCTGCTTTTGTGAACTGCTGAGTCCTTGCTGAAGATGATGTTTGAAGTCTCTTCTGTTGTTTTGTTGAAAATGTGATGCCAAAGCTAATGATGTTAAGTTGAAAGCTTGGATGAGTGATGTTGAGGGCCAGGCTGAAACCTGATGATTAATCCACTGCATACACTACAGTGCAGTATTGAGGGTGTGTTGCTGGTGTTACACTGCCTCGCTATACTATAGCTCCTAAACATAATAAAGTGTAACACTGAGCCATTGCTGTTTACAGTCTTTTATAACTTACTAGACATTTAAAGACCTTCTAAAACCTGCACGCTGACAAATTTATATGTTTAGTATTTCCAAATTTCTCACTACAGCTCTCTCACACACTTTCACGCCCAGAGGATTTAGTTGTCGCTGTCATCATCAAGCCCACCTCTAATAAGGACTTGTGTTATGTATAAACACAGGAGCCTGAATATTAGATTAGAACATTTCCCCCGCACCGATCTCACGACTAAATGTGGATGGTGACGGCTAATGAAAACCAGTTGTTCTCTACTCAATTCCCATGGAAAACGGAGAGTGAGTGAAGATAAAGAAAAGAAAGTGATGATGACTTGCTGCTGTGGAGGCCAGGATGCAGTAATTAACACAGACCCCTGGGTGTTTCTGTCTTTCATTCACTTTAACGTTTTCTGTAGTTTGTCTTCCAATCACACCTTTCCCCACATCTGGCCTTTGTCTTAATTTAATCAAGTGAAATGTAAAGGGTCTGATTGCAGTCGTCCGGGGATGTAAGAGAAGGAGTTAATATAGCATTTTATATTACATGTAGAAATATTCATCCAGTCACGCTCATTCTGCCAAGTTCTCCATCTAGCTTTAGCCCCATGATAACTCCATTATAAAATGTCCTGCTCTCCCTGTTTCATTTGCCATATGGCTGCTATCTTGTTTATCATTTGTCCAAGTCCATTCAGCAGCATCCTCTTCCTTCCAAGGGATTAAGTTGGATGATGAAGTGTGTGTATCATTTTTGAACACTTGCATCATGCTCAGGCCACTTTTCTCCTCTGTTTGTTTTTACTAACACGGTCATGGTGTTAATCTACAAAACTGTCTCTTGGCATTTCTGAACACTTCCTTCAGTGAGTAATCCAGCTGCATTGCATCCAAACAGATTAGTGTTTGTGTGTGTGTGTGTGTGTGTGATTATGTATGTGCATGTGTGTTGTTTTTTTTTTTTGTTTTTTTTTGGGGGGGGGGGGGGTTGCCTGCATATCCTAACCCAACTTTTGGATTTGATTGGTGGGTCTGTTTACTGATGATGTCTCCCATTGAGCTTAAAGGGTGGTGTCTGTCAGAGCTTTTAAATCATGTTTGATTGCCAGTGATTAGGAGTTGGGGGCATGGTGGTTTTGGTGAACGCTTTAGCGTCTGCAGTCATACAGGGCCTACGTATTAAACCCAATGTGTTTAGCACAACACGCAGCCTGCTCAGTGTTCCTGGGTTTTTGCATTTTATTTGTGGCAAAATATTTATAAGCAGACTAATGTGCAGCCATAGGAGAAAACGAGATTTGAAGTTCAGTCGTTTATAAAATGGAGGCTTTGGCCGCCACTTCTCCCAGAGCCAGGTTTTGGTTGCGCAGCATGCTACAGTTCCCCACATGGACCACATTAAGTCACTCTTTTCATAATTTTTCTTTTCAGTCTCCAGCCTTTATCATTTTGCATCTTTGTTTTTCAGCCAGAGCTTGTCCAAACTATGAAGCAGCTGAATTCTGAAGAACATAATTTCTGCACTCGTGTTTTCTTGCCAGTTCAACTTTTGCTTTGTTATTCCAGTTAGGTGTTTCACAGGTGTTCCTCTGTTTAGACCCACCATGACCCACTCAGTCGTCTCCCCTCGTCTCTCTCCTCTTCCAGGACTGTAGGTCTTTCTGGATGAAAAGTACTCCAACTGACCCAGCTCTTCAGGAATGTCAACATGCATAAATTATCACTGTCATCCGGATGTTTCCTTTGTTCCTTGTATGTCACGTGGCATCAAGGGAGTAAGAGACTCTCTGACATGGCAGACAAAGTATTCTCATATTGTTACTTCTCTAATCCTGTCCAGTGCACAAATAGAAGGAGAAAGGTTGTAAGGACAGATGCTTTGGGGCCTAGACTATGAGACGAGGGAACACAGTTTTTGGAAAAGCGCTTTTGCAGAACAACCTGTTAAGCCCTGGAGGAACAGACCCATCCACCAGCATTAATGGCTAAAGGAGGCTTGTTAAAATGGCCCCTCTGTACCCAGAGCTTTGCAGTACACTGTGTTTAAAGTACATTTGATAGTTACTCTGCAGCACTCAGCGTCCTTTTAAAAGCTCCAGGGTTGTGACCTTCCGTTGTTTCTTTGTTGTGGTTCAGCTGTAGTGCATAGCAGGTTTCCTTTGTTATTGAGGCAAGTTGAATATATTACATGACAGCCTTTGATGGTGCTGCAGACAAAAAGTGGTGACTTCATGTTACAAATGTCTTCCCCCCTCTGTTTTCCACAAGAAAATGAAAGAATGAATTGTGGCTTTCGTGGCGTTTTGTTAAGTACTGTTGTTATTATTTTTGATTGAGATGAGGTATTGCTGCATTGAGGTTTTCTTTCATCAGGACAAATGCACAGAGGTCTGCTAAAAGCTTTATGGTTTTGGTAAACAATAGCAGGTAGCACAGCGGGGGCCTAATGTGTAAACGCTTTCAAGATACAGCAGTCAATTTCCAACTTACTATTCAACTGAATACCTGTTTCACATAGATTTAGTGATTCCATTTAACTTGGTTCACAATAGCAATTCTGCAGGAGATGGAAAGCGTGGGAAAAATGTGATAAACCTTCAAATCGGATTTAACACGAGTCTAACACTTTAATCATCAATTGTAATGATGCCGGTTCACAACAGTGATGTTTTGTCACTCCTGAAAAACCTTTGTTACTTGCACTATATTTAAAATATTTTCTCCTGTCAACTGCCATGGATTTCTTAACAATTTTAAAACATCCAGATTTCCATGTTCACTGATCTCTGAACCTGAATTTCTACCCACTTTTCACTCATCTGGAAGCAATCAGCTGAATATGGAGTATATGGACATAAAAAGTTATGTTGTCATGTTTGACTATCCAGCCAGTGCTGTAAATGGGTGGCATTTGGATGATGTGACATTTGCTTCCACATATTAGCCTTCCTCTAGCCAAGCTGCTCTGAGTTACACTGACAGAAATAGGGGTCAGAAGCTGTACAGATGCACTCAGATATGATTGGCACTTGGGAGAGTCATGGTTTCACACTTTAGGGATTATCCTCCATTTTCCACAATGCTCTGCCTAGAGACTCTGAGGGGATGACTTCATGATTGGCCGATTTCAATTTGAGTGTGCGTGTGTGTGTATCGTTGCACGTTTGTGATCATGATCATCTAAGTCCAGAGAAAGATTGCACTGGGATCTGGAAACAACACTTCAGTAGAGCCATTATATAATATAATAGAAAGTAATGGTTGAAAAGGGGGATTTCAGCTGGGACCTGGCCTGTAGCTACAGCCCATGTTAGTATTCTGAATTTATGACGTTCTGTCAATGAATAAATTGGCGAAAGGTTAAAGCACATCATCTACAGAGTCATAGGTTTATATGTTTTCTGTGTATACCTGTTCTGGTTTTCAGCAAGTAAGCACAGTGGGGATAAAACTAAGCCTGGAAACACATGGAAGAATCCATTTGTGTGCTTTAAAGCTCTAGCTCAGATCAAACCCTGGGAAAACAAATGACTTCATGCGTATTTATGCGAACTTTTGTGGATGCGCCGCATGGATGTGTTGATTTGAACAAAGTGAAGGACTGTGGTATGTTTGCTCATTGTGTCTTTTCCCCTGCACCCTCCGTTTGTGTTCCCCATTATCTCCTATTTCATTTGTAAGCACATCTAAATATAGACCAAGAATTTGCTTAGAGGGCACTCTCTTAGTAGTGGCAGTTAAAAAGAAGATTGGGTATGTGCTGTAATTGTAAATGCATGTGTTCAGCCTAAGCTTGGGAAAAGAGAAAGAGAAGTATAAAGAGTATCTGGCAGTTTCTCCTGGCGCTTACTCTTTCCCAGCTGCTGTGCAGCTTATTTGTCCCTTGCAGTGCGGGGTGCTGCTTAGAGTGGATAGTTTGCCTTTGCTGAATACCTTTTCAAATACCTCCTTACCTCAGAATAAGGAGATAGGCTATTTTAAAGGCTTCACCCACTTGACATAACACACATGGAGACAGGTCCGGACCGCTTTCTGCCTTCTCTCCCAACCCTAATGCTTGGAAAATCTTACATTTCTACAGAAAAAGAAGTGCACACATCCTGTCCTCATTAGCTCAGGGAAAGGAGAGGGATCTGGAAGGGCCCATCCTATGGAAGCCCCACACATGAGCCTGGCTGAACAGAAGAGGCAGGCGGGCAGGCGTGCTGCTGCGTTTTATATGGCTCTTGTTCTTGGTCTTTGATGACGCTGTTTAGAATAGGAAATATCTAATAATTCAAGTATTCTGTCTAATGTGTTGCCAGTGGGTTTAGTATTTGCCTGGAGGTCTTGAAACACTATCTCCACCACCACAATAATATACATTTTACATTCTGGAGCCGGTGGGGTACAGAAAGAGAGGGGGCAGCTGAGAGCACATGGTATAATAGCAACCATGTGCAGGTTGACGCAGATGAGGATGGGGTAGAATGGAACCCACCTCAATCTACTGCACGGTGTGTCTCAACCGCCTGCAGTAGCCAAGCGAAACTGACTCCATCAGTGTGAATGAGAAACATGTCGGGGAAGGTCTTAATAATGGGGCAACAGTGTTAGACGTGGAAATGCTGATGACGAATAGGCCCAAGTCTCTTTATGATGCACCTGACCAGCCTGCAGCTATCAGAGGAGTCTCAAGCTGATGTGCTGTAATGGTTGAATAAACTGAAACAGCCTCGTACGCTCACCTGCACCCTCTTAGTGTGGTTTTTTCCATGTTTTTCTTTCTTTTGGTCTGTTGGGTCTTTTCTGTAAGAGGGGAAAAAGGAGATTTTTTTTATTATTTTATTAAATTTTTTTTACTGCACATGGCTTAAGTGGTGTTTTTCTCACAATCTTCAAATATTTTCTAGAGGTTTTTTTTTTTAAACTAAATGCTTCTGTGTGTTCCAGCTTTTATACCCACATGTGTCATAGTTCAGCAAGCCTCAAGTAATATAGTACGGTAGTTGGTAGGTACTGTAGCCGGTTCTAGTTTCTGTGCTATGGGAACAGCCGTGGCTTCTTCATACTCTTGAAGATGGCATGTTTGGGTAGTGGAGAGTAGAGATGCCTGTTTTCGTTGTTGCTTGAAACTCAGCAACGTACTCACTTTGATTTATAGTCACTGAAAGCTTTTTACTGCCACAAAGGCTCAAGCTCCCTTGATATCCATTAGTTGGAGCCAAGCATAGAATCTCAGCTGCTTTATACACAAGACCACAATCACTGCACGAAACAATTTGATTTGCCAGGGTGAGGCCCTTCTTAAAAGACATTTTCAATATTGCAAAAAGTGCAAAATGATTTTTAGACCACAGAAAAAGTCCCAGAGCATGCCTTTAATGTCTCTGCGGCTATTTGATGCTTTTCTTTGGTCAATTTGTTCATGGTTTCAATCACATGAGCTATTTGATTTCTGTCATTTTGAAAAGCCAGCGTCCAAACAAGAGACAAATTTAATAAAAAAAACAGGGCTGTTATCCATTTGTATCTGGATAGTCTTGTTCCACTCTGTAATGCTACCAAACTTGGTGATAGGCAATTGTTTTAATGCAAATTAAAATTGAATGTATGTCACGTGTGTGGTTACATTGTTACACAGACATTTCCATTTGTGCATATCACAAATAATATTTGTTGGACCTACAAATTTAACGGCCACTTGGCTGTTATTTACCATGGCCTTCCCTTTACTGCTCTCAGGTGCGTCGACGTGAGCAGAAGTGTAGCCATCGAGAGCCTGGGGCGGGTGTCGACTCCACGTCCCATCACAGTGGGACTGGGCAGGACAGCGGCTTCGGCAGCGACAGCGCCCGCATCCGCATCGTCCAAATAGAGCAGCAGTGCGGAACTAGCCACCACTGCATTGCAAGGCCCTCCCACAAGTCAACCATTACCAAGAACCTTAATTTCATTCCTTTTGACATCTTTCTCACCGCTAGTAGGCTGTCCGTCATGACCTATGCCTGCTCTAGTCCCCCAAAAGCTTTGCCTTCGTCACCCTGCACACCGGATAAGAAGGAGCCTGGGAATAAGGTAAACAAGATGTGATGTGGAGGCTCTCACAGCTCTGGAAAGTTAAAGGCAACAAATGATGTACTGTATGTGTGCTACACTGTACAAAGGGTCCAGAACTCCTCAGTTACAGTTCTAGTATCCTATTAACTGCAGTGGAGCAAAATACACTGTGCTACATTACGTCATCCTGCTGTGTCTGTTTCAGGTAGGAAAGAGTGCCCTCAACCACCCCGAGGTTCTGTCTGAGTCGCCACCAGCCCCAGGCTCCCCAACTCCAGATGCTGCTCCCGCTGCTGAGAGTTCCCTCGCTGGCCTGACGGCTGAGGACATTCTCAACAGCAACACATCCCAGCCAGCCTCACCCTTACTAAGAGGAAGCCTGCTGTCCCTGGATGGCTTACCCACTCCCAGTCGCTCCTCAGCTCGCCAGGCACTGGGCGTGACCATAATGAGGCAGCCGGGGCGACGAGGAGCTGGAGACCAAGTGTTGGAACCGCTGTTGTACCTCCAAGTGATGCAACCTTCCGCTCTACTCAGCTGCCACCATCGCAAACAGAGGATGGAGCTGTCTCTGTTCGACATGGCACTAAGAGGCGTTGCTTCTGACTACAAGTGCCTAGGTGAGTAAATCCTAAAAACAGAGGAAGGCCAGTAGGCAAATAAACACAATGTTTACACAATGTCAATACTTCACTGTGGCTCCCTTTAAATTCTTCTGCCTTTATCTGCCACTGGTCACCCAGACCCAGGAAAGACTCTGCCAGAATCCCTTGATTACAACGTGTTTTGGCTGCAGACAGTAGCAGGAGAAGTGGACAGTCAGACGGGCATCCCCCCCCCTCTGCTCTGTCTCCAAATCAAAGATTTCCTCAATGGACCAGGTGGGTCTATGCACACACGCACACACACGTTCGCTGTTTAGAGCGTTTACATTAGATTGCTAGAATTTTAGTGGCGACCTGCTGTGAAGTGAGGAAAACATCCAATGGTTTCTGCTGTGAGTGCGTTGTTTGGTTGTCTGTATGTACAGAGATATGAACTTTAAACTACACTGTGATTGTTGAATTGTTGACCTGAGGTTGTGGCTGACATCATTACCCCAAAAAAAACTTTCAGCTAATGAAAGTGTGAGTGGGTCTGTGAATGTATGAGTATGTGCAAACCCGAGAGGGTTCCCAGGATCTTGTGTGGGCGCAGGACATCCTTTAGATGTCAGCTTCCTAAACCCAGCAGGCCAGATGTTGCAGATGCATACACACTGACACTCCACTCTCAAGATACTCTGACATACAGTCTTTCTTTCTTCAGCGTCCATGCGGTCGTGCACACACACACACATACATACCAGAGGCAGCTGTAGGTGTTGTCACTGGGGTCCTCGGTGAAACTAACAGCCTCTCGCCTACACGCATCCCTTCCACCTCGAGTCACACAAGATAACACAATGCAGTTTTTAGTGCACCGCACAAAATTTACAGTTTAGGCTCACATCGCATTTACTTATTCCAGATGATGGCAATAGCCAAATTAAAGTCACCATAGTACTTACATTTTAGTGTGTATGCACAGTACTGTATATGAGAAAGCTGTCCTTCAATGTACTGTATGTAGTGATGTACAGTATCACTTTTTTTTCTGATAGACTGAAGTTTCCAAATCTTATGTGTGAATTTGCACTATAATATGACGTTATTGATTGCTACCCATCTTATATCTAACGATAATTCATATTATGAGAAGGTTAAGTCTTATTTGCTCATGCAGCTGTGGAGCAACATTGTGAAATAAAACTCGGCTACAGCAGAGTTGTCCCTGTGTCTGTCATGTGACTTCAATCATAATCATTCACATACAAATAACAACACAGTCCCAAAAGTCTCAGACTGGATCCAGGCTTAGTGTGAGTTCGCCTCCGGGTCGGGCTCTGCTGGAAATTCTGGAGCTGACCACACATGCTACTGGTTCCCCTTCACCTACCCAGTCCTAGACATACACACACACACACACACATTTCCAACTGTGTGTTTGGTTAGATGGGTCTCTGGTGGAGATTATTGTTTTCACATGTACTGGCACAATGAAAGTTACAAAGAGCAGCAGAGTCCGTGCAGAGATGCTGACTCTCGTGGAACGTAGTCATTTCTGTTGTTTAGACAAATAGGACTCATCATTTGAGTCTGAAACATTTATGAGTCTTAACTGAAGCAACACCAGCACTAATAACTACAGTAGGTTCTGTGGATGTCTCAACCTGGTCTTGATGTCCCTACTCAGTGGCTCAGTTTACTTGTTTTGGATTCACTAACTTTGAATAGATTCTTTGTTTGATTAAAGACGGAGGAATAAAGAGAAGATGGATGAAGACAGGATTAGGAGGAAAAAGCAGTGTGCTGTGATGTATGTGTGTCATGTGTGGTGGTTCTACTTTCATTCAACAATGCTTCACTTTTGATTTATTTAAACGAGGCGCAAACACAGAGCAGACATCCGTGAGTGTGTGTCTCGCTGTGTGTTTACAACAATATGCTCGCAATTTTAGCAAGGTTTTTTTTTTTGGGATCTGCGAGACCAATCAGAGCTGCCATTCCCAAGGATGATGAGTGGGAAACACTTGTAACATGTGTACGAAAAAGTGGATGGTGTTTCAACACTGACCCTCGCTCAGCAGCTGCTCATCACATACACTCACACAACACTAGCAAGATGGAGATACGAAGACGGGCTTGACCAGCAAATATGGAAATGCAAAAGTGCCTAGGTGTTGTTTTTTTTAACTAGCAGACGCACAACCACACACACACACACATATACTTTTCTTCTCTTTTCCAGTCAGAGAGAAGGTCAATGAACAAGTCCAGAGATGTAACTGCTACCACTTGTAGATGAGAGATCAGCTGTCTCTCTGTGGAGAAGCAGCAGGTGATAGATTAGCCAGAACAAATTGGAACCATTACTCTTCTGTGTTCCCTGGTTCCTGTCAAGGTGTGGGTTCAAGAAATCCTGTCAGTTACTGTATACAAGGCTGTGCCCCTCCGAACCATCCAGAACCACTCTAATTCGAGTCAGATGACATCAGAGGCACGATGCTGGCCTTACTTGGTGCGAGACTCACTTTTTTTGGTGACAGTGGGATACTACAGATACTCCTGGAACAATTACTGCCCCCTTACAAATACAGACATACAAGCATGTCCTTCACATGCAGACCCTCTGTAATTGGACACATTGCCACCTGTGTCTGACACCGGCGCTCTGCTGTCAAGAGCCGGCAGAAGGAATCAGAGGTTGAGCGGGAAAGAAAACAATGTTTGTGGTGTTCGCACACACACATTTACCCAACAGCAGGTTCAAAGTGAGGACAGCGTCATTCATGACCCTGCCAGAAGACACAGTAACCTGTGTTAAGCAGATTTGATCTACTCGGTCATTTTTCTACGTGTATGTGTATGCGCCTCTGTCAGACCTTGATCTCCCACTTTCTCCGGTGCTAATAGAGCCTGACACCTGAGAAGGGCCAGTTTCTGATTCAGACCAGCCTGTTCACATTAAAGCCCGCTCTTTTAAGGTATATATATAACACAAATGCCACCTCCCAGGCTTGATGCTTACTCCTTCCACTGGCAGTCAGCTTAAAATAGCTGTTAGTCTTACGACTGAAGCCAAGATGTTTCCAATAAAAACACTTGTGTGAGAATGCCACTGTTGGGAAAAGCTTTTGACTGATTTAAGAAGATTTCTGCTCTTTATTTTGCCCCCCTCGCCCAAAAATAAAATCATAACAGCAGTGGTAAAGAGGAAAAATGAAAATCATTTCATGATTTCATTTCACTTTCAAACACATTTACACATTTTCTGTTTTTAAGAGGTGTGAGTGCATGTTGTTAAGGGAAGCCTTTATCATTTTTCTGTGTTAAAGCTTGACCCATAAATACATGATTTTGCAGCTTAGTTATAAGTCTGTCATGGCTTGTGAATATATTTTTTTCCTTTTTCCTGTTGCGAGGCTTTAGTTTCCTCCTTTTATGCCTCCTTTGCTGGGATTAGCCACATGGAACATCACTCTAAACGCTGTCATGCACACACACACTCGCATGAAATCCAGAGAAAACCAAATTCAGGAATATGACACAGATGTATTTGACAAGTGGCCATATATTGCTGTGATGTGATTTTATTAGGGGTTCTGCAAAGATTCGTCTTTTGACTTTGCTCCAGTGCAGTAAAACTGTGCTCCACTGGTTGCTGCATAGAACCAGGGGAGAGCTGTACAGATGCTGTTGACCACTTCCTATCCAGGGTCCATCCACAGAGGGCGGTTACAACCGAAAATCCAGATGCACTTACCCAACTGTCATCTGTCAGTGTACAGTGTTACAATGATAGTAGTGTCTGACAGTTAAACCACTTTATTCTATAAAGTTTTAGTTTTGTAAATTTGCATGCACTTCTTTACTTTTACTATATTGGTTGCCCAACATGTAGTTAATAATCTTTCTGAATCACCCCTACTATACATCTTGAGTATAAAAGCAAGTGGTTGATTCTCTGCCTGGTGATACATTCACACACATGATCCAAAGAGAACAGATGTGACTAATTGCTGGTGCATAATTGAAACACAGGAGAGCCACGCAGTGTTTGGTTGCTGAATGCACACTTGGAGTATTAATGTGGAAACGTCATGCACATCACCTGTTGCGGTCTGGGCAAATTTTGATTACAGACACTACTACAAATGGATGTAGTGGAATAAAAGTCTAAAAAACTAAAGGGAAGTAAACAGTTTTGAAAATGTTACTGAAGTGCAGTGTTTCTTTTGTCTCTTGGGATGGAAGGATTTAATTTCCCTACTTTTCCTATAGATGTTCCTTCTGATTGCGGAGTTAATTATGGTATAGAGTGCGTCCATTGTTTCCTTCATGTTTCATGTAGGACACTATGCCAGACGCAGGAAAGCAGCCTCATAACTTAACTAAGCCTCCTCCGTGTCACACAGCGGGGGGGATGTTCTTTCTTTCTTTTTGAAAGCTTCAGCTTTGTTATGTGAACATAGAACTGATGTGATTTGCCAAAAAGCTCTCACTTTATTTCATCTGTCAGAATGGTAATCTCATAGAAGCACTGTGGCTTGCCAACTTGCATTTTAGCAAATTCAAGTTTGTTTTGCGTTACACTTCTCTCTTTGTTTTCCTGGATCAATTTCCCCAGAACCCTCTTCAGAACGTTTGCAGAACATGTGGTCTGCCACACATTGTTGTACAGTACTTCAATCTTGTAGCTCACTATCTATTTTCCCACAGTCAAACAACCTCCTTTTTATCTGGGTTCTACTAACAGTAGTTAGTAGCAGTAACAGTGCATGTTATTAATGTCCCTTTGTCAACTGTTGCAATATTCACACATACTCAGGCCAGGTGACTTTGTAATATGTTAAATGGGTAATAAATCCTTGATTGTCACTAGAGCTGGCTGGGTCTGGACTATGGGATGAATTTTTTAGATCTGGGGCAGAAATGGACTTTGGAAGGGCGGACAATTGCTAATGAACACCAGGTCTCTCTGTGTAGAGCGCCAGGCAAAGCCCAGGCCCCGATGCTGGCCCTGACTGGGTGATCAGAGACATCTTTATGTGATTACGGGGTGAGGGGGGGGCGGTTGATTAAGTTTGGGAACAGACAAAAAGTAAGAGATAGAAAAAAACTAAGGAAGTGAAAAGATGGGTTATGTGAAACAAAGGGACAGAGAATGGGACATGGGAGGGAAGCAGAGGGCCTGGACCTAAACAAACAGCTGGATGCAGGCCATTTATTCCACCACTGTAGACGTCCGTAGTCAAGAGGAGATGATAAGCTACATTGCACGGCAAATTCCACCGATTTCTCTTCCAACCGCTCCCTTTAGCCATTCTAACGTTCGACCAAGTGCCTCACTTTCACTGGATTAAACGAGAACAAATCCCGAGGCCAGAATTTCTGTGCACGCTCGCCTGCCTCTCTGGGCAGAATTCCCAATCATATCCTCCAGTGCTCCTACCTGGGAAGGAGACAGACAGGAGGCCTAAACCCCTCAAAAAGCCTCTAAACACTAGTGCCTTGATGAGACCATAAAAAAACAGCTGCGCTTGTTTTCGGCTGCTTCTCGCTCCCATCATCATGACCAAGTGGAAAAATGGGATAATGGAAGTGGTGTAAAATGGCATTGAGTTAATTCATGTGTCTCTGTAAATTCCACTCAAGTGTTTGAAGGCTGTGGCGCATCAGAGAGCAAGGAAGAGGTAAAATGGGAGGGAGCCGAGTCCAAGACGAGACGAAACATAGTCTTGAGTTTATGTGGCTGGCATGAAAGCACAATCCTTCTGCCTCTCCGCGTTGTCACGTTAAGATGTTGCACTGAGGCAGCCAGTAATGGTGTGTGAGTGCGCATGCAGAGAAGACAAGGAGAAACAGACTGGACCCAGCTGTTCTTTAACAGGCTCTTGCATGCAAAGCACCAGTGATGGGATGAAGACAGCGAAGTTGAGAGTTTGATTTATAAGACATAGTACAACCGCATTAGAACAGTGTTCCATCCTCAGATTTAAATGGGTGAGTTTGTGTTCAAGGTGTCCTGTGTTGGCATTGAAGCGTTCCCAAGCAATAATGTTATTTTTATTATCATCCTTTCTAGATGGGAGCAAGACAAGCTCTGAACCTAAACCTTGATTAGTCTCATGTTTGTTTTTATTATTAACGGATTCTTTTTTCTATTTTTTTTTCCACAGCTGAGCTGAACATAGAGTTGTCGCGTCCCCTAAAAATCAATCCTACGTTGGCAAAGCTGGAGCAAGCAAAATCCTACATGAAGAAGGTTCTGCCGCACTACACTTGGTATACCTCCAGTAAACCGCCCTCTGCTTCCTCCACACCTCATTCCTCCCCTTCGAAGACGACGCAGAGGCCCTTCCCATCGCGTTCAGACCACCACCATCAGGCCTCGGCTGTGGAGAAATCCAGCAGCTACAAGTCCATGGCACTGACCTTCCATAAGGTGTCGCTCCACACGGCTCAGATTGTGGTAGTCATGGAGACGGAGGCCCATCCATTGAAACCCAGTGTGACAGCATCCGTGTCCGCCATGACGGGAAGCCTGAGCATAAAGTCAGGACCTAGAATAGAAGGTAAGTCAATCAACTTACGTGATTTGTTGTTTTTTTTTTTTCATGGCGTTTTTAAACTAAAGTAGAACTGGAAGTCACTCCATAGCCAACTCTTCTTTTCTTTACACTCTGTCTTTGATTGTCAAACCATTAACATCACCAACTATATCTTATCTAAGGTCAGTAAATATCCCGTGACGCACTGTACATCCTGTTAGTCCACAGTAAGAAGAATCTGACCCTTAAATGACTCACTTAATGTAAAAAGTGAAAAAGCAGTGATGTGATCCCTCTTATCCTGCTGCATTTCAAAATATTGCCACTTGTTTCAAGGAACTTCTGGAAACAGGTGGAGCTACATTGGAAACAACTGCAATGACTTCACTGTATTTGGCAGGTTCCATCATCTTTTAAAAGAAACCGCAGTTTAAAGACTGAGTAATACACAACACTAAGTGTACATGCTCTTTCTGTGGTGTGTCATTTGTTTAGTGCCCATGCTCTCTGTATGGGCCAACAGGAACTAGTCCAGGCCCTTTGAAAATAAAGTACAAATATCCGATGCAAATGGAGGTGGTGAACAAATTGTTCTGTTTCATGTAATGATATTACATAACCACAAAAATATCCATGTGAACAAATCTGTGCGCTCCACATTTATTTTTGTTATTCGTCCAGATTAAAATTTGCCCGGAATGTGGCTGAAGTATCGCAACATGCTCAGTCAGGAATGTGTTTTAAACAGAGTGTTGGATTGAACCAATGCGCATGAATCCATCTTAATACAGCCTGCAGATTTATAGTGCGTGAAGAGATATGGGGTTTGACATTTAGTTGTGGCACCGACTGACATTAGTAAAGGTTGAAACCAAATAGCACTGTTGCTTTCAATATTATTTGGAGCATTGCTGTTTTTACACACGCTGGCAAATCTCTCATCTGCCAAAAACAAGGTTTGTCAGTAAACTGCAAAGTGACGTGTTTGTGTTACTCTTGGAGCTGAAGTTGTTGGGATATTGTGTGTGCGTGTTTGGTTGATTGCATGGGGTATGTGTGTATTAGACCCTGAGAGGGAAAGATCTTTTCATGCTTCTCGTGTACAAGGGTGTGTGGGAGATGTTTGTTTTGAACTCGGCCTTCATCGACTCTGACTGTTGTCCAGGACACATCACAGTGTTTCCATTATGACAATCGGTATTGCTAATGCTAATATAAATTAAAATGCTTCCAATTTCTCTGAGCTGTTCGGTGTGAGCCGATGTGCTGTACTATTAATAATGGTCAGCCACATTTGGGTTGTTTTTCTGCTTTTACGGTTTTTTGGGGTTTTTTTGTTGGCATGTCTTCAAAATCGGAGAGAAGATGGAAGGAGAAGGACAAAACAGGGTGACGAGCTCACCGTATATGTGTTATGTAGTAGATGAGAAGGAACCTGTTAAGCCAGTGGGTTGTTGGTTTGTACCGCAGTGCTGGTAAGCAACACTGCCCCGGTGTTGGGGGTGCAGATAAATGTGGATAGAGCCGGTTCTGGGCTTTCTAAGTGCCCGCATCTGTTTTACAGATGTTATTATATAGGGTTACTTCAGATAAAATGATTGTCGAAAATGTTAATTAAAACCTCAAACTATTTGCACTTTGTTTACTCAAATCTGCATAACTGCATAGTGACGCAATACTCAGCGCTGCTGCCCTGCTTTGATTTTCACCCGCTTTCATTCAACTTTGATGTCCTGTCTTCAGTAAACTTAGTTGTATTCTATGTGTGCAATGCAATGGAAAAGAGCAAAGAACTCCCATCTACTCACTTTCCATTTCAATGAATCCGCTAATTGTAAGTGGTCTTTCTTTGCACATATGAATATGTTTCATGAGATCTGATGATGGCAGTATGTTGATTCATTTACAGTAAACAGAGGAATTGAAGAATACTGTCCATTTTATGGATCTGACTTCCTCCAGGACCCACTGCAGCTGCTGCTTTTATGACATGAAACTTTGATTGGACACAAGTGAAAATGTTGTGATCAGGAAAACGGGTGTTTACCGGCATCTGCTGCATCATTAACCTAGTTTGGACTTGTTGTTTTTATTGTTGCGTCCTATAAAATATAGTCAGTATATGTGTGTGTATGTTTGGAGCAAGATGTTCCAATGTTATAAAACGCTTGAGTTGAGCTCCTCATATACAGTATGATGATATGATATACAGTGTGAAGTACCTGAGAGGTTGACACAGTATTGTACTTTGCTACGGAAAGGCTAGAAAGTCTGTGCATCAACTATTGTCACAAGGTATCCTGCTAAATAACATGTTTGTCTCACCCTCCATCAGTGATTTTAGCACCCTTATAGATCTTTGTCACAACACGTGCAGCCAGCGTCCCAGAGGACGTCTTCATGTGCTGTTTCCAGATTTGTTGCCATCGAAACGAGACAAACTGTCTCCAATTACGCAGACTGATCACCGGTGACAATAGATTATTTGCACTGCCTCCATCACTCACCACCACCCGGCCTCTCCGGTCCAGCTCTGTACCTCCCGAAAATGGATACTTTGGAATTTTACGAAGATAAAGTTTAGGATTCCCGTTCTGTGCGGCTGAGCATTTGAGCTGCCGCAATAAGTCAGTGAGAATGACCCCCCAGGGAGAGGCTGTACATGAGAGATGTAAGACAGCAGAATGTAGTAGTCCTACCACTACAATACACACCACTGCTGCTGTTGTTCTGCTGCTTCTCGGTGGCAAACTCAGATTGATGGACCACATCTGAAGCAGACTTGGTCCGAGATGATACCAGTATGTACTATTTATCAGCAGCATAATGGATATAAAGAATCAGAGGAAGAGAAATGTTAACAAGCCATAACTGTAGAGATGATTAAGAAGAGTCAAAGTGTAAAACAGCAGTGAGAAGAAAGAGAAAACAAAAGAAGACATTACTTTTGACCTAATGTTGGACAGAAAGGAAGATGAGGGAAAAAAAAATAGGACAAAAACGAAGAAGACAAAATCTGAGAGGTGGAGAGAGAGAAGGTTTAATACAAGACAGAAGGAGAAAACAGAAGACAGGCAGATTACTCTGTGAGCAGTAACAGGGTCTCGTCTGTATATGTTATTAAACTCACTCCACTCCACCCTGTCTTCATCAGCGTACATCCATAGCTGCAGTGGGGTGAAGACCCTGTCATCCACCAGCCCCCCTCAAATCCATGGAACATCTGGGGTTCTGTACCTGGTCATGGCAGCCCCCCCTTTGCCAAGGGACAAGATGGAGAGAGAGGGTATTAGGTTGACAGTGAGGTGTGTTACCAGATCCTGTGTTAATGAAAAGCAAGTGGAAGCCCCACATTCCTCCCTCCGTGCACGGCTCACCACTCCCCAAGGTAGGGGGGCATTTATAGTTCAGTCAAAGAAAGGAGGGAGGTGGGCAGGGGAGAGAGAGAACAGATGTCTTAAGGTCCATGAAACAAGACCCTCCCTAATCTCTCAGCTCTCTGTCAGACTGCCCATAGTGTGCCCCCGATTTCCTAAGAACACGCACACAGACCGGCATGCTCGACTTTTTCATATGCATACGAAAACATACATAAAGCTTTCTCCTGGTCTTTTGCCTCCGTGGACCTCCTGCCTCTTCACGGTGATTTACTCCAGCACACTTGTAAAGCAAAACTTCTGTTCTTGGAACAAAGTGAAAGCTACCCACTATTTATTTATATCTCTTCATTTTTTTTTTTTCCCCAATTTTTTTTTGGTTTCCCTGGCCAATCTTTGAATTATGATCTTGTCAGTGTGTTTACTCTGCTGAAAGAAAGACAGTCTTTTTTCATTTATCATATTATTTCTGTTTCAATTGTCAGCGAAAGGCCAAGCTCAGCAAAGCCAAATGGAAAGAGATTTATATTTGGAAATACACCCTGCTGTGATTTGGCACGTTAACACAAGAGATAAATAATTTTCATTGCATTAATAATAGATATATTTCACAGAAAAGGTGTATGAGAAAAACTGCCCCAGGAAGCTACAGCATTTGACAAACATGACTGCAGATAATGAAGATGCATCGCAGGTAGATGTTTGCAGGCATCATGTCTGCGTGTTCGATGTTCAAAAAAGTTCACAAACATGCATCTGGTAGCTCTGTTTTCAGTGTATGATTTGGAAATTGACATACTGAATTTGTATATTAGTCTCGTGGGGTCATTTGTGCAATATTATTCATGCTGGTTTCTCGAATTTCCAGCCCATGTATGATGTATATATGCCTTGATACAACCGGAGTTAGAGGTCAACACAGGCTTGAAACTGAGACCTGGAGCCATATTTATCAACCATCTTATAATCACTCAGAATAACGCAAAATGTTTACCTTGGGCTAAAAGTAGAACTACTATCAGAGTAGGACTTAAACATTATTTATGAAGCCGTCTGTATTTATATATGCAAAAAACAAAACAAGGATATTGGATTAAGCCAGGATATTTCCAGATATACAGAGAGGTGTTGCACAAAAGTAGAATTAAGTGAAACATGGTAACTTGACTTCTACGAAGAGTCTACTAGACTCACCCTGGCAGCTTATTATGGAGTTATATAAAAGGAAGAAACAAAACATTTGTAAATAGACAAATTCAATGTGTGTATAATATGAACAAACAATCTTCTTTAAACTAGCACCAATAGACTTGAATGTGAAAAAAATGCTATGAAAGGGTTACATACAGTTCAATCAATTTAATGCAGAGTAATTAAAATGAAAACATCAGGGGGACTGTATTCATCTAGATGGTGGTGGGCTCCTTGTTGTGGGCTCGTCATGGACCATGGACCCATCGGGTTGGATCCTTAAGGTTGGCCTCTCACATTGTCACCCCCTGCCCTCGCCGGAGTGCACTTGCTCCGGCCTCCCAGCGGCCTGACCTGACCTGACCTTGGGTGTTCTCTCTATGGCTACTGCTGCTCCCCCTGGGGGGCTGGGTGTGGTTATCTCTGTGCTTCGGGGTTGCTCCAGTTGCTTTTCTCGCCGTCTTCTGGACCTAGTATGGGATGGCGGCCATGTCTAACTCCTGCCACTGTACCCGAAGTCACTGGTGACACTTTCACCATTATGGTGCTGAGTTTGGTTAGGCTTGGACTTTTTGATGAGAGCTGTCTGTTTTTCGTTGCTTTTCAGTGGTAGAGAAATGAATGACTCTGCACATTGTTTGTGGTGCTTTGCATGACTGAAAGATTGATTTATTATGATTGTCACTTGTCACAGACCCAAATCATCACTGCTGCAAAGCTGCATCTTCCCTGTTAATAAGAAACCGTAAGTTTTAATGACTTTGGTTTCTGCGGAGAGAGCACGTGTGTGACTGGAGCGATTGCACGCACCACAAGATCTGTCACAAAAGCTTTGATTTTTGTTTTATTATTTGATTTTTCTCCAAACAGTATCTTTTAATGAGTGTTACTGAAATACCTCTCCTACCACCGAATCTGCAAGTTTGAACGTCGTCTGTCTCCTGGCAACTCCCAACCGTTAGCACACCTCTGGGATTCTCTAAGTTAGAATACTTAATTCTGAGTCATTCAGTCTGTTAGGAGTGATTTCATACTCTCCTCTATGCACAGTTTAACGCTTAAGTCCAGCTCTTTGGGCCAAATATTAGACCTAACCTAGACTGACTCAACATTACACGCTTAGTTGATTTATACAAAGGCTTTTTTGTCTGTTACTGCAGTTTGATAGAGTCTCAGCAACATCTGAGTCACATATCCTCTATTAAGGAAGGATTTATTGCAGGTCTACAGTAATAGACTTTAGCTTAGTGTATTTCTTAAGCTGGCAGCTCAGTGTACCTGCTTTTATACTGCATGGACAAAACGGGGGAATGGCCATAACATTAACTCCTGAAATAGTAATCATGAGGCAAACTGTGTACTGTATGCAGACTCAAGCGCAGGTCATTTCAGGTCTAAACGCTCTGCTCCCCATTATGCTGTTGGTCTAATGTTATGTATAACATTAAGAACATTAGGTCTCCTCCTTAGCTTATGTACTACTTGTTCATACCACACACACAGTGGAGCTGCCCGAGAGAGAGAAAGAGGCATTTCTTATTAAATTACGTCTCAAAATAATCAAAACCAAACTGAGCCTCAAGCTATATGAAATCAGATGGCCCAAACTTGACCTAAAACCCGATAATTTGTCAGAACCCATCAAGCTTAGGTTGAGTAATACAATGGCTTGAAGTGAAAATTCGAACTGCAGGAGTAACATCTATTCCTTTGTCTCTTGCGACAGTATTTTTATAGATGGCTTCCTGTAAAGGCCTGACATTTAGAGATAAATATTAGGAAATTAACGCACATCCGCCTTACCGTATGTAAGTTGCTCCTGCGTCACTGCTGTCATTGAACCCATGTGTGCTCATCAACGATCATCAGTTACTGTTTCTGTAACCGTCTGCGTGACGCAGAGGTCTCTGCACTGTGCTGTTTTGGCCCACGGTGTCCCCTGCTATGAAACCAGTTCTCTCTAGTGTCCTATAGTGGTCTTGTGGTGAGTGAATAGTGTATTTCTGTGGTGAGTAACAGTATATTACTTCTATTACCCTTACCATCCCAGACAGTCTCCAGGGGCCGCTGCTAGTTAGGTAATGACTCCTTTAGGTTTCATCTAATTGATACCAGCACGTCCTGGGGTATAAATCAGCCAGGCAGTGGTCAGATAACGGCTGCCAGGGAGAAACCAGCACAGTAAATCAGCCTCCAGCTCTATCTAATCTTACGCGAGTGTTTGCCAGAGATGTATTTCACTTTAGGAAGATTTCCATCTACCCAATTCCCCACCACCCACTTTGTTCCTTGGGTGTCATAGGTTTTACAGAGGTGATGGTGTGCACTGGATTACTTGCAGGCCTAGTGTGATGCAGTCAGATATATGCAGGTGTAGGTTAGTGCAAAGATGAATTAAGTTTGTGTTTTTTTTTTTTTTACTTTTAGACTTTATCATCAGTCAGGTCACCATTAGCTTGAATCAGATTTGATGCTGTTCGGGACTTTTTTAGCTTTTTAAACAGTGATGAACTCCAATTAGCTCTAGACGCTTCCATCCACCCATTATCATCACCCTTTTCCATGGGGCTACAGTCCGATATACACACACTTTAACAATACGAAACCGATAAAATACTGTATGTGTTGAGTGTAGATAAATGGAGTGATGACATCCTTCACTCATCACACAGGGACATTCCTGCTGCTCTGCTATTCCTATTCCACAATGTTTTTACCAACACTAGTTGTATTACATGCAATTACCATGGATGCTGTTTCAACTCCACACATTTTACTTCAGAAAGTAAACTGTGATTGAGAGGGGTGTCAGGCACCCAAGCTAACATATGACCTTTGTATTTTAGCATTTTTTTGCATTATTAACAATTAATTATTATTATACTTATAGTTCACATAAAAAGCAGTATCTGAATATTTCAATTTGTACCTATAAAAGGAACAGTTATTCTGTTATGGTGCTTTCCGGTTTTAAACATGGTAGAACATGGGTTAAAAGTAGAACCACCTCTTCAAAACACAGAAACCCTAAAGGACTAGTACAAATAGCTGCACTTCCTTAGTTTCCTTAGTTCTGGATGAGTTCATGGACATAAATACCTGGAAGTGACTTTTTTTGTTCAGCAGTTCTGATATTGCAGTCGGATCAGAGAAGCAGTTTTCCCCCAGAAAAACTACGTGAAGCATTCTCTGTGTCTTGAAAGATGAATTTCAGGCCCTGGGTTGAACAGGGCAAAATTGGCGATAGGGATGATGGAGAAATGTGCATTGGACTATTATCTAGGCGCGATTGAAGAATCAATTTAGAGAAAGGGATTCCCCCTCATCACAACTACTCCCAATTAAAGTGATTACTGAGTGCTGGCTGCTGCTGCTTCTGGCTTTAACACCAAGATGCTGTGCTCAGCTGGGCTGTAAATGATGCGTTGTGAGACTGCTGAGAAGCCTTTGATGCACATTGTGTTAGTACGTAAAAATGCACGTGGGTGTGTTCGTATCCACTTGTTCAGGTCTCTGGTCTATTTGTGTGTCTGCACGGACTGTATGAAGACATGTAGCAGCACTTTTCCGTATGTCTGTACTTAACCTAAATGTGCTCGTGTCTCCTTTTATATGTGTGTGAATGAAAGACTATCCCTTTAACAAGCCAGTTTGGGAGTTCCCCAGCGGTGTCTTATAAATCCTAGCCATGAAAATAAAGCTGATGTCCACAGTTCGGTAAGCAGTCTGTGCCGCAGTACCAGGAGATATTAGCAGGTAAACTGCCAACTTGCATCAACAACTTATTTCCTGAGAGAAATGAGTCATCCCTGTATAATATTTCATCCAAAGAGATGTGAGATCCAAAGAGACACCCTCTTTTATTGGACCCCCCTCCCTCCCCCTATTGTGTTCTTGAACTCTGATGTTGAATAAAATGTTCCTTCATCAGATTACCGAGCCTGGAAAGATGTGCCTGCTTGTGTGTCATATCCTCATCCCCTCTCTCGGTCTCTCTTCCTTTCAAGTCTTCTCATTTATCAAACTCTACATTCATATGTGTTACCATCTCTCCCCCTCTAATTCCTGTATACTGTATGCTGCTTTAGCCCAAGTAAACCTTAGGACACCTCTGGGGCTCACCTCAAAGGTTTGAGGTTTAAGCATATGAAAATGATGTATTTACTGTAACAATATCTCTGCTCCTCTGATCCGGACACCACTGACTTGCCCTGCTGTATTTGTATGGAACTGGTATGTCGGGCATACCTACCTAGTGCTCAATCGTCAGGAAATAATTTTGATATGATCTTGAGCTTTGAAAGAAGAAGACATTTTAAACCACATTTGGTTTAGTTTGGAGTAAGAGACAGTGGTATATTTCTGTTTTAATTCTCCTGTCGTTTGCAGGAGTGGGCTGTAGCTCCTTTTGGCTATTTCAGGGTCAGTGGGTGTTTGGCTTCTGTCTGTGGATTCCTTGGATCTTTTTTATTTATTTTTTTCCTAAACTAGCGTCATTTCTGTTCAAGCTTTTAGTTGAGCACATGTAAAGATTTCTTTCAAACAACAAAAACACAGAGTTTGAACTTGAAGTCTGCATACAGTAGGTTTAAATTGGTGTAAAACCATGACCCGAAGTCATGGTGATCCGTCTTATTAACTCATGGTTGTTGTGCAGTAGGCTTTTGGCATCATGTAGCTAAAACATCTGTTTCACATCCAGTGTCAGCTCTGTTAAAATACAGTAAGGAATCTTATTTATTGTTTTTAATCTGTTGTTTCAGGCAAAGACTATACAGCCAAGGGGTGTAAGCACAAATTTATTAGAGAGCAAAATTGTTTCTGATAGTAATTAATTTATGCTAATAACAAGAGAGGCAGGAAAATTATGTGACAAACATGTGCTTAGGTAGGTTTTTTGGTAGAACAGTCAGATTGAACAGTTTAAGAGTGAGATTTTTTAATATATATATATATATATATATATGGTAGACTGACTAGTATAATCAATTATTTATTGTAAAATCTAAAATGAATCTCCACTAATATTTTTGAATCGCCTATGCAAGCTGGTATTCACTCTTACTGCCTCTGTGTCTACCCAGATCCAGTTCAAGCTGCCTCCGTCCTGTTGGAGTTGCAGGATTTGGTGATGAGAACAGGGCTGAAGGATCGAAGCCGCCTCTTGTTGGGACCATTCTCCTGCAGCACATCTCTGGAGGCTCGATGGTCTCGGCACAGTGGCAGCCCTGGACCTGAAGCTGGTCTCCCTAAACTGCTGCTCGACCTTAAGGGGGGACTGCTGCAGGTTTGTCACGAGCCTTAGTTCATCCTCTTGGGATTTAAACCAGCTATGCTGATCTGACTCTGACCCAGAGGTCAAGGTCAGTAAGTCGGGATCTGGTTGGAATTGGATAAATTGCTCAGGGACACTTTCACAAGACTTGGTCGAAGATTTTCTGGTTTAAATAACAGCTTCTAATGCTGAGGCGACTCAAGTGAACTTTGTTTCATAATGTCATAGGTTGGCAACCATGGACACAGCTCATCACATTCTTCACACCCCTCCTAAGTCTTCTGTTCCCCTTCAGTTCTACCTTGGCCGTTATCCTCTTTCCAGCTGAAGTGATTACACTTGGAAATCCATGCTGTAATTCCACTAATATCTATATACTCTACAGTCTAAATATATCTCTTTGGGGGTGATCGTACGTGTGCCTTTTTTCCCTTATGCAAAGTTACATAATGTCCACTGTGAAAAGTCCCTTTTGACTGTGACTAAGTGAATGCATTATTACTAATGTGTTATTCCACATTACTTCTTCGGGGGAACCCCACTGTCCTGGCTCTCTAATGCTTTTATTGCGTGCCCATTACAAGAAACATCACTTGCAACTCAACACTAAATACGTAATCATACATTTCCCTCCACAAATATTGCCGTTTTAATCAAGTGCTGTGCAAAACCACTGGAATTCCCTCTGATTCTGTAGTCCCGTGCCTTCTTTCCAACAACTTGAAGAAAAAAAAATCCCCGAATTTTCCTGTTTTTGGAGTTTAGTCATAACCCATGCTTGCAAGCTAGTGAGTAGCGGGAAAGCAGGCAGGCAGCTCCATGTGTGAAGAGTTTTTGACTCAGAGATTCCTGGTCCTTAGGCCAAACCCCAGACAGATGCACTTTGATGGAGAAAGGGAAGGGGAATGCCATGGGTAAGTACGTAAGGAGGAAGCAAGGTTATATTAGGTAACGTTAGGACAAACGTGAAGGGTCAGTGATGACGAGGGCTAGTCTGACTGCTTTTTTGGAAAAGAGAGTTACATTAAATAATTATTGATGAAGATACTGTATTCATACATTATACATCAATGTTTTGTACTCATCGCATTTGTCCTTCTCTTCTTCCTTTACATCCCCTACTGCCTCTCTTGTGTTTCGTTAACAGGTCTTTTGGGGCCAGGAACACCTGAACTGTCTAACTCTGGTGGAGGAGCACCTTCAAGCGTACTTCCATCGCCAAAAAGAAGATGCAGTTAATACCTGCTCCAAGGCCAAGCCCTGCCACGCACACCCACCACCACCCCCAGGGTCCCCCTCTCCTCAGACAGAGCACAGCTCAGATGATTTGCGCACAGGACATTTTCAATACATCCAGGACACAGGTGAATGCGTATAGAGTAGATTTCATGCATGTGGCTTATAGTGAATATGTCCATAAATCTTGGTAAAGCGTAATGTAAAATACTTTAAAACCTGTTTACAGTAAGGTATTTGTTGAACCCAGAACAGCTTCTACGTGTTCAGTAATAGTCCCAAACTCTGATGACCGATCACCTGCCATATTTGCTTTATTACCTACCATTCATACCAGTAATTGCAAACAGACAAAGCCACAGTTATCTAAGACACAAAGTAAATTGATATTACTGTACCTGGATATAGCGTATGTTCTTCTGGATGGAACAATGGTAAGCACCAGTCAGTAAATCTATAGGATGAAAAGTAGCCATCAGTCATAAAACCCATGAAACTGACTTGGACGAACTAAAATAATAACCTTTGTGACAAAGTGAGATGTCACTTAAGATACCCATCGATTTAAATCAAAGTCAGATCAAAGCTTCTCCGTAGAAAGAAGTTTCATCGGACATGTCTGCCTGGTTCCACTCTGAGTAACATGCTGTTTATCCCCCCCCTTTGTGCTTTGTGTGTGCCGTTCCGAAGGTACACACACGCACACACACACGAACATTGTACACAGAGGATCAAAATTCTGTCTGGCTGTAGCCCAGCAGTCCACTCTGTCAGCTGTGGTTGAGCCTTTGTTTGTTGCACCATTCCAGTGGCCTTTGATGCATTTAATATGCTGACTGAAGCAGGAGAATGTACAGTAGTGAACTAGAACAGAGAGGACAATCTGTCTGCAACATGTTGTCAGCAGCCAGGGAGAGCCAGGCCGTGAAGTGCAGCAAACAGCAAGTGGCTCCTTGGGACTCAGACGCAGGGAAGCTTGAGATGGATGGTCAGATAGGCGGATGAAAGCGGGACAGTGGAAAGGAGAGAAGGACTCCTTACTTTCTCTTTGAGGCAAATAAATGGATGAGAAACCCACGGAGTGTTTTTTTTGCTTTCATCCACCTAAAAGAACAACACACTGTCCACCTTCAAGTGCACTGCTCAGTGCTTCGCTTAAAGGAAAAAAAACAGATTCTCTCTGCCCTTGAAGTGTGTTTTCTACAAATAGAGTCTCAGTGTATGAACCCCCAGGACCCTAACAAAGCAGCAGATCTGGGATCTTTTTCCTTTTTTTCTCCAAATAAACATTTTTCCAAAGGACTTGAATCGCAAACAGCAGCCACAACTTAAGTCAAACACCACTCAGGCGTTTATATTCAGCGTTCCCTCAGTGTGTGTGTGTGTGTGTGTGTGTGTGTGTGTGTGTGTGTGTGTGTCCTGCTGTTACAGGTGCAAGGCAAAGCAGGTTCAATCAGTGGTTGTTTACTGAATAGCTAAAATGTTTAGTCAACCACTCAGTTTATATGCAGCTTCTTACGCTGGTAAACATTCAAAGAGCGGAAACATCCACAAACCTCTGTTAAAGGACAGACACGCTGTAGCAGGAAAAACACACACAAAGTCCAATGCTTGCTCTACTCCTGCTAAAGGTGAAAAGGATGATACAATACCATACTCAACACATTAGAATACATGCACATTTCCATCACATTTTTCAATCTGTTCTTGTCCACAAGCATCTGAAAAAATTCCTAGCAGGCATTTTATTTTTAATTTTGCGTAGCAATGGGTTTTATCCTGCCAGATGTAAGAGTGCGGTAGTCACGTACAGGATCATTGTACTATGTATTAAATTGTTGCATCTGTCATGTTTTAATTTCCTCCGCTCCCCATGAATTACATGATGGTTGAGTTCTTATAAGGCATGTAACTGTCAGATTAAATGTATTGTTATCATTCTGATAAAGTTGTTGCTTCTTGTTTCCTTGCAGCATCCCGAAAAATGCCGGGACCTCATGAGGTGGTGTTTTACAGTGAGACAGAGGATAGCCCGGGGGTCATGCTGTGGAGATACCCTGAACCCCGTGTGCTGACCTTTGTCAGGATAACCCCTGTCCCTTTCAACACCACAGAGGACCCTGAGATCAGCACGGCTGACCTGGGGGACGTCCTGCAGGTAGAATTGTTTACGCATTCCTTTATAGCGACAAATGTTACCATGCTAGACTTCCAACACAAACCTCAGCCAGTGGTAAAGAAAAGAGCAGTAATGTGTTAGACAACCACATGTTGTAGTTCATCGCATCACTTTTGTTGGTGTGAAGTCATGAGCTAGCAGGAAGAGGTTGAACAAGATGTAACAGGAGAGGAAGATCCACAGTTCGTGCTGCTCCTGACTGAACATCACCTGCAGTGAAAGAAAAACAAACTATCTTACAGATGGGCTGTGTGCCATTATGATTCATTAGCCATGAGAATTCCCATACCTCACGTGTTATTGAATGACAGTGGACCCCTGCTGTTCCTCCAAACATGTAATGCACAGTCAGACAGCTGTAGAAGTCATCTTGCATGATTTGGTGTGAATATCCAGGTGCCTCCATCCCCTGATGAGGTTATATTTTGGCAGGCTGCAGTAGCTACTGACTCTTCAGGGCCTCACCAGGGTGGTGGTGGGGGGGGGGGGGGCAGGACATCCCACTTTTCCTCCACTTACTCATCCGTTACTATTTTGTCTCCTACCTTTCTTTCCAACATATCATCCTCTAATGCAACTGGATCCCAAATCACATTCCTTCACATCCTCCATATTATTTTACTTCTCCTGCAGCAGAAAGTTGCTGTTCTTGTAGAATCCCAGTTGCATTTTGTAACCGTGCAGTTAGGAATAAAATCTTTATTTGAGTGGAAAAATACAAAATGTGTTTTACGGTAGGTATCCTGTGGGCCAAGGCACTTAAAGCTGTTGTCCCTGACCTATTGTACACATATAGGTTTCCTTACTTTGCCATAATTATCATATCATTATCAAAATGTATTTTACTAATTGCATTGTAACATTAATCCTAAACAGTGTTTTCACAGACATTACTTAATAATTTATGATGCTTTAGGGTTAAGCTGGGGTACCTTTCCTCCTCCTCTCATAGCAGCGATGTTTCATCCTCTCATATACTCCCTTTATCTCTTAGATTCTTTCCTTGTCTCCCACAATCGTTTCACCTACAGTACAGATGTTTTCTGCAGCCTGTTTATGTGTGCTGGCCCATGTGAGGCAAGACAAGATTCTGCAGATGTCTGACTTCCCAATGAGGCCCCTCAGCTGTAAAGTCTGTAATGAGCAAAACTCTGAAGCCTCTAGCTGATTGACTGTATATTGAGTTACAGTGGAGACCAGAGAGAACTGCTGTGTGCAGGGAAGGAGGGCTGGACAGTGATGTGACAGTGATAGACAGACTTTGCAGAGAGAGAGAGAGAGAGAGAGAGAGAGCGCTATCACAGTACAAATCTATGATTCCCATCTGTGTTTCATGTCAACCTGCAAATCATCAAAAGATCTGGAGACATTTTTCTGTCTGTCAAAAGATCGCTGGCTTTACACACACACACACACAATACAAGGACACGCATACTACATACAGTACGGACATTTAGTACTTTTCAAAATATTCCAACCATTTTCTTTCGTTTTTCCACAGAACATCTTTCCAAAACTCTTCCTCTTTTACTTCCTCTAATTACTGTCAAATTGTGACCTGATTATGCTTTTTTGAGGCTTACCAGAGGTTTTCATCTAGTTTAGCCTTTTCATTTCTTCTAATGACGTAGACAAATCCACACCTGACTCCTGAGGATGGTTTCTGATCTGTCAGGCACACGTTTGGGAATCTCTCTTTGTTAGAGAAAGAATTGTTCTGTCATCACCTCGAACTTTCTTCTTTTGTCAGTTTTATAGCTATGTTTCAAAAACTTATTTTGTTTACCCCTGAGGCTTGGATGATGATTCTTATTCGTCTTTTTTATTGGTTTGCATTTGCGTCTTATGTTGATAAACAGCACCAATTGTACTTACGTATGTGTCCATAGATATGTGTATGCAGTGTATTGCTACGTGTGTGTTTGTACTGTATTGTAAAGTGTTGTGTGTGTGTACAGTGTGTTACATGGAAGGATTTGCGGGACCAGTGGCTGATGAACATGTGGTTTCCACATCTTCCTCCCCACTACTCCTGTCATCTGCCATGGTCCTGTCTCTTCTGACGAGTCTGTTAAAAGGAATCAGGTGATGAGACGTCCACGGGGGAAGTGGTGAAAAGAGGATGTGTCAACTGTTCGACTATTACTTAAACCGCTTTGTACGAGATGAGATGCTGTTCACAGAAAGAATTGCATTGTTAAAAACAGCAAGTGGCTGTGATGTGTAAAATGAATTCACATTAATTAATAACAGTAACAAAAACACCTCTTAGAAGTCTTCCAGTCCATTGGTCATAGGCCAGAGTCATTGTGATGCCAAATTTAAATTGATTTCAGCCTTCACAGGGTGATGACCAAAAGTCCCTGTTAATTATTTTTTTATTTCTCCCAAGACAAGGAAGAAAGTCCAGCTATAGAGAGTGGAAATGCAGCCATTAAAATAAAAAAAAAATCTGATTTGTTCAAAAGGAATTTCATTTACTTTACATCAAGACTGTGCAGAGAGCGAGCGAGCGAGAGAGTAGGAAAGAAAAAGAGGGCAGTCATAATTTCTCAGGCCTCTAAAATTACCATGTGGCTGTGCAGAGATGGAGGCTGATAGATTTTGAGAAATGGAAAGTGAGAGGCATAGGGGAAGAGAGGGTGATATTTAGTATGTCTTGTCATTTGTCTGTATCGTTTAGGCAGAAACGCTTCTTTGATTTAAGGCTGTTTATCAGGTGAAGGGTCTATATTTTACCCCCTCTCCTCATTGTGTTTGTTATGCACCCCCCTCCCATTCCTCTTGCTCCCTCTCTTCAGCAGGGTATGCTGAATAAATGAACATAGGGTGGAGGGGGTTGCTGCTCACTCGTCCCCAGAGCAGATCATATTAACATTTTATAAAATCAAGATTTCCTGCATTTAAATAGTTGTGGTTTCCCAACTGGTTCCAGTATCTCGAAGGGGGGATTCAAGCCTCCTTCCATTACTCAAAGTCAAATTGCTGCCCGTGCTGTTTTTACATGCATTAGAATGCGAGTATGAGAGTATGATGGGAGGCCAGCTGACAGATCCCTGATGAGGCATTCACCAGTTCCAACCTGTAGAGGGCTCAAGCGATGAAGGGAACGAAGGAGAGAGGAAGGTGACTCATTCTCACCTTCTCGCTGCCGTGTGGTCCAGTTTTGTGAATCATAAACAGGTGTCCTTGCTTCTCTTTTTCCATCGCTCTTATTCCTCTTCTCCGTCTTTTGCCTCTCTGTGGGGTTCGAAAGCCTGAGAAACAGGGAGTAAACACGGGCGTTATGACTGAACCTGACCCCAGCTCTAGGGAGCAGAAGGAAGAGATAACATATGTAAAAGCAGAGAACAACTACTTAATCTCTGCATATGCTAAAACATATCCACGGGTTCAGTTTGGTCTTGATGTCTGTGCAGATTTGCTGTTTTCACCTGCACTTTTCCCCCAACTTACAGATGTTTAAATTTGATCGGTCGCTCTCTTTTTGAGGTGGTTGCTCCGCTCCGACAAACAACACACCATCTGCTCCCCTGCTGTTACTTTGTTGCATGGCACTGTGGGATAACCTTTCATGTTCCACCATGGCCCCGCTGGCCTGCGACCGATATCATAAAAGCTCTGTGGCCTGAGATGAACCAGCAGCCAATCAGCCCCAAGCAGCGCTGCAGCTGTTGTTTCTGTTATTGTTATTATTATGAGAAACACAGGTCCACTGTCAGCTTCGCATCCACAGCATGTCCCGTTGTTGTTAATGAACACATTCTCTCCAATTAGTGGGCATGTGCAGCCTTTTGTTGGGAATGAGGACCTGAGGGGAGCCAGTGGGGGTGTTTCACTTCAGAGCGACACACTGAACCAAAAGGAGCTGGTGCGTGTTTTTCGCCAAGATAACTATTATTTTAGCAGGACGTAGCTGAAGCAGACCTGCATTAGTCACAGCTAATGCACTATAAAAATAAAAGACTGTCCATGTGGTTAATTTGATCCGGAGCGTTTACACCTCATCCACCAAAACTCCAGTCCACCTTTAAAAAGTTGGCATTGCACAGCAAATAGAAAAAAAGGTTGAACACAAAGGTCTCAGCATGGGCTTATAGTGATTTTCCACCCTGATTAATGTTAAAGTATATTAGCCCACCTGAGACAGCATAGCAGGAGTCATTTTCAGAACAATTTTCATTACATCTCCTGAGTAAACATTTTCTCAAGCCGATGTCAATTCAATTTGTCTGCTGGCTGATAAGAAGTAGCTAACAGTGGAATTTTTCGACATATAGGCATCAGTGAAATAACACAAGGCCTAATAGCAGTGTTGATGTTGTTAATAAAAGTAATGGCAGACGTGGCTGTGGGTGTCAGCGGCCGCAGCCTCAGAGGGAGCTCTGGGAGTGTTCAGTTGCAGAGACATATTTGAGCCTTGGCAGAGATTGCACCTGAGTCCATCACCAAACTCCAAATCATTTCTCTATGTTGTGTATTTGCCTTGCTGTAGTTTGCCCACCGATATGTAATATTTTTAGTGACTGTGATTTTTCAATCAGTGCGAGGAAAGTAAATGTATGCAGAATAGTAGTAGGGCAGAAACAGATGTGGGTGACAGGCATGGAAATCAGATCTGTATATACACAACGCTGCCAGCAGTCCTGAATGCAAATACTGTGTATTTGTAAATAAGCTATCCAGGCATTTGAACCACCTCCAAATTGGAGCCTTGTCTGCAGCATTAAGATAATATTTGAGATAACTCTTTGGCTGATGTTTTACCCTGGGGTCTAGCTGCCAGGCTGACTTTGCCGAGTGCTTGAGGGAAACACAGTTCGGATCCGTCCAGCCAAGAGAATGTCAGCTATTCTGAGTTACATGTTGTTTATCAGATAAGTATACACACACACAATCAAGCAAAGGAAACTGACACTGCCCAGGCTGTATTGTGCGCTCACATGCATATGCACACCTGTGTATACACGGACTATATGTATACATGCATATTGTCTTTCATATGTGCAATTACACAGTTGTCCTCTTGAACGTACAGTATATATAGAGTACATGTGACATTTATACCCAAACGGGTCCCAAAAACCAGTGTCAATCATCCAACTCCTACTTTTTTTTGTCCTTTTCATGCATCCCTCTGGCAAATCTTGAAGTGGTTATTGATTTCTCTCCTCTAAGGCCGTTACGCAAATTCAACCATGCAAATGTATTCCACTCCACCAAATATGTATGTCACATATTCAGCTCTGTATGCTGTAATGTGTATAGAATATCACAGGTTAAAAAAAAACAAAACGTGTGTGGTTCTGGGAATTGGAGATTCAGTGAGTTTCCTCTCCAGTGGCTTAGTGTTGGGGTTGCGGGTGCACAACTCTGTCAGGTGCAATTATCAAACGTTGATTCCCGGAAAACCTGTGTGGCATTTTGTGCATGATGTAAGCCACGGTGACCTCATCCATTCCTCAGAAGCGGTGCCGCCCCCAGACACATGCTCGCACTCTTTGTTCACACCACTCTCCTCGTGTATGCGAGCGCACCAACTTGTTGACAGTTACATCAGTGTGGTAATTGTCCAGGGAGCTTTGTTGCCTCCAGTTAACTGCTGTTACAGACACATGTACACAGAAAGCTGCACTCGCTCATCTGTAAAGTACTCATCACACGCACACACACACACTCGCGACATACTGCCTGATATTGTTGAGGTTTGCCCCTGAGAGTACACTGCCACTACTGATCCATCAGTGGCCGTGTTGTGCAGGTGGTCAAGGGAACCTGAGAACCAGGTTTAGTTCACACAGGAGCACCAGACACATTTATGCTAATGTGGTCCAATGTGGCAAGAACGAACGGAGCCCTACCAGCCATCACATAATGTGAGAACACTCACATAACCTAATTGTTATTCAGCCAAGAAATGGCTCCAGGACGTCCACCTTAATGGCTGCCTTGTACCATACAGCCCCGGCTGTTTAGTTATGCTGTGGTCCTGCGGTGTTGTTACAGAGAGTTGTCGTCTCGCTGCGTTGGTGGTCTGTGGTCAAACTGTTGTCGTTTTTTTTTTTCCGACTAGACACAAAATGAAGGTTTGGTTAGTCTGAAATGAGTAAAATCCAAGGTTGTAAGTCAGGCAACATTAGAATCACTTGCTCATTTCTGCTCAAAGGCAAAGATTCCCTGTGTCATCAAAGTGTCTGTGTCAATGCATGATTATTAGCAGACCAACGTGGTTTCTTATTAATCTATGTGTAACTAAGGACTGCAGTAATATATTTTGCCTAGAGTCGTATAGTATACTCTGGGCTACTTACATGTATGTTTGTTTGGCGCATGTAAGCCTCTGCTGTACAGCTGATGTACTTTTGTCATTCATCAGCATAAAGCTTTTCAGAAACGTCTTCATACAGGGTGTAACGGAAGCTTCTGACAGAAGTCTTGTCCAGGTTGGATCAGGTAGCTCCAGGCTAAATAGTCATGATTGCTGTTCCAAATGTGACGCCACTCACAATGCTCACACATGAACTACATGTTGTTTCTCTGATCGGGTTCCCACATCACAGTTTTGCACTCGACTCATACAGTATGTAAATGTTTTTTCTGTTTTTCTTTCTAGGTACCATGCAACCTAGAGTACTGGGATGAGCTGCAGCAGGCCTTTGTTCTATACCAGGAGTTCAGCCTATCAGAGAGCAGTGCATGTCAGCTGCAGCTACCCAGCCTCAGCCTCACTGACCAACAGAAGGAGCTTGTGGCCTCAGACCTTTGGAGGATAGTGCTCAACACTAATGGGGAGGGAGGCGATGAGCAGAGGTGAGGGGAAAATTCTGTATTCTATCTTGTGCTGTGGATCCAGGCGAATTTATGAGGCATCGTTATATGTAATACACATGTACAGTAGATGGAGAGTGTGTGTGGAGTCCAGTGTGAGGGAACACAGAGAGAGAGAGAGAGAGACTGAGTGCACCCGATGCCGCTGAGCACAAAGACCTAGCAATGTGTCCCTCGCCTCACATCTGGTGTGCAGAAGCAGGGAGCGGGCTTGGAAAGCGTTCAGATCGGCCTAATGAGATTTCCCAGCACACCAAGTGCCTGTCAGGGCCCATCCGGATTCCTTCCTGCTTACCTTGAGTGTATCTAATCGAGGGGAAGCTCACGGGAAACAGGAGGAGTAAAGACCCCATTGGTTTGGATCAGAAGTTCCTTGGCCTGTGCTGGGTTGGGCTGAGTTGAGTATGGATGGGATGGGTTGGACTGGGCCAGCTCTGTAACACCTCAAAGAGCATGCTTTTACTCCCTTCTTCTCACTACCACTGTTTCCTCTCTTCATCTCTCTCATGTCTCACTCGGGATTTTGTTACATCTTCTGTTCATTTTCCCCATTTTTCATTTCTCTCCCTCTTCTTTCTCATTCCTTCCTCATCTTAATTTACTCCCCCCACACACCCCCACCCCTTTTTACTTCCTCTTGGGATTTAGGAAACTTCTAGTGGAGGAGAATTGCCAAGCCCACATTCTGTGTGGCTTAGAAAGCTCCAGAGGAGCAGAAAGGGAGGAATAAGAAAACATGTAAGAGAAGAAACAGAAGAACTGAACTGGACCAGATACAGTGTATAGCAAAATATACATCTGTGTTTCATTACAATCAAACTCCAAACACTACATTTCCTTTATGTTAAATTATTTGTCTGTTGTGATCAAAATCGATTCCCCGTTCTTTACTCATTGGCTTCATCTGCCTTACTTTAATTTCCAGCAGTAAAATAACTTGGCTGCTCTGCCAACTGGAAGTAATGAAAATTGTCAACATATGATGCTTATCTTTTTTAAGGAGCACCCTGTTGCACAAGACTTTTTCAGGTCCTGAGCGTTTCCTGCTGGAGTTTTTATGGTGGATCATGGTAGCAGCAAATTACAGAGCAAATGGTCATTCACTTCAATTACCTTCTTTTCAGCATCATCAAGCATGACATGCAATTAATGTCCACGGAGAGGAAACACTTGGAAACTGTGACAGTAATAATGTAACTAAACCTCACCATCACAACCTGGGACAGACAGGAGCCTGTCTCAGCGTTGCCTCTTTTGTTCCTGTTTGTTGCCCTGGTTTGACTGTAGATCAAATATATACTGTATAAGTATATATAACATATCTGCTTTACCCCTCCAGTTCAGACAGTGAGTGTGGTTCCCAGCTGCCCTGTGACCAGTTGGTATCTCCGGTGGCATTGGTAGCATGCACCCGCGTGGACTCCTGCTTTGCACCCTGGTTTGTCCCATCCCTCGGAGTATCCCTACAACTAGCGCAGCTGGAGGTTCACCTCTGTCACCACCTAGAACAGCTGGGTACAGCTCCGTTTCGACGACTGCGTCCCTTCCTGCCGGACAGAAAGTTACCTCAAGAGCAGGAGTTCATGTTGATTGGTGCACAAGAGCCAAAGGTTTTCTTGCGTCAGTGGAGCAATGGGGGCCGTCAGTGTCAGGAGTTCAACTTTTCCACCCAGGTGGACTGCAAGTTGTTGGAATACCGGAATTTGACACACCTTCAGCTTCTCCAACCCTGCGTGCTGCAGGTACACCTGGTTATCTTAGCTTTGGGTGTGAAAAGATGCGAAAAGAGGTTTCTTTATGACTTTTTAATTATCTTGCATATTTCAGGGCCAGGCCGCAGCTTCCTGCACCCCTCAGATCACCACTTTGGACGTAAATGTGTTTGTGGACCCAGTGTTCCTTAACATCAGCCAGTACGCCATCCATACTGTGGACACTGCACTGCAGAGCTGGCAACAGGTGACACAACATTCAGATTATTGGCACAGTTTATGTCGTAGCACAGTACGCACACTGACATGTAAAGATCTGGCTAATAAGACACTATTTCAACTGGGAGCTTTGGAATAATGTGCACTGAAGACAAGACACTGAAGTTTCCCCATTACAGCTGATTACAGCTCAGTTGTACTTTTCAACTTAGGCTGTAAAGTATTAGAGGATGATAGACCATTTGAATAGTAGGAGTCATTCAGATATATATGTGAACATGAGCTCTGCACTGTTTTTGGACTGGTAGCATTTGTATCGAGCGTATTTGGAACCAGGGTCTCCTAGATCATTTGGGGAAGTCCCTGAATCTGTGGTGCATGTAGAATAATGCTGAGAGATTCTTGTCCCAGATGGTGTAGCAGTTACACAAACTCGCATGCTTTTACTTCCTCCTTTAATGAGAATTAATGAAAATAGTTTTGGTTGGGTTCTAGCGGTAATGCAATGTGGACCTGTAAACTTTGACTAAAAGGCTATAGTGTGTCTGTTTTTGGCCTGTTTTGCTCCTCGTCTCTCAGTTCTCAGCTCTCAGCGCTGCTTCTGGTAGCCAGGATATTCGTGTGTGAAGTTATGCCCATGAAAATATGGTCAAACTTGAGTGGTGACACCTGCCAAGGCTTCATCTGGCCCTAGTCTTCCACCCATTTGTCTGCAGCACACGCACACGCTGCGTGTGCACATACACAGGGAGACGAACACTGGTCTTCCTGGCTTCGTGTGCCCTATCATGGCTTTGCTCAGCTCAGCTGTGGCGGTGCTGACTCATATACTGGCCTCTGGAGACATGAGGTATTGTCATGGTTTTACATGCACGCAGGCTCTCGGTGCCAGGTAAGTGAAATAATATGTATGTTTTTGTGGGAACATCTGTGGTCTCTTACCTGTGGAAAATAAAATTAAACAAGCTGCATAAAAATCTACTATAAAATGATTGTTCTGGCAAGCGGTTTAATACCTTTGTTTTCACTCAGTGGCATCACTGACTCATCAAACCTTCTTAACTAGGCGTGTTGGATGATGGGTCATGTTTGACCCTTGGCTTCATCAATGCATGATTTAGCTGAAGCTAGCGAATGTTCCCTATTTCTGCTGGTTAATTTAGCCATAAATAAGAATTTGGAGCATCTGTGGTGTTGTAATAAAAGGTCATATTGCAGCTTTGCTAAAGTGTTTTGGACATTCTGGTTTTCGTGTTCAGTTCTACCACCATGCCAAGTATGATTAGTAAGCTTAGTTGGTCTTAGCCCCGGTTGTCTGATAGTGATTGCGTGATTTATTTGGCTTTTTATATGCCGTCTTTGCCCAGTGTCTTAAGAGCTAAGTAAACGCAAGAACAAGCCGAAAGCAATTCTTCACTCCACTCTTTTCAGATATTTTCACACTTATTCACACAGTGTGAAAGGTGCATCGCATGTGGTTGCATGTGGCGGATTGTTCATAAAATGATTACGCCTGATGTATTGTCTTGATTAGCCTAAGCAGCAGCAGCAGCAGCAGCTGCCGTGCGAAGCTCATTTATGTAGAATCTTTTATCTACCTCCAGCCTTCGCACTTCACAGAATACAAGGGAAAAACGGCATAATTACAGTAGAAGTTGCTGCATATGGATGTGGTCGTTCCAATGTAAGAGGTCGAGGAAGGGCACATACAAAAGACTTTCTTCTTAAATGTGCGGTGAATTAAAAAAGAAGTTGTGAACACAGCAGTGGAATCTCAGTTCCCTTTTGCTGAAACAAAATCCCATATGCAGTGAACCTTTTATGTCTGAGATTATGCACAAGCTGCCTGGCGGTGTATTATATTATAGGGATATATACTTGCACACACATTATCCATGCATAGAAAACCTGATACTAAATGAAACGTAATGAGAACCAGTTGCATATGGTAACAAGCTTGGTCCTTCTGCAGCAGATGGATGTCTCCGACCATGTTTAATTGTTTCATTGATTTCCATGTTTCCTGGTGTCAAAGCTGGCAGCCTGGCCTGTTGTGATGTGACCTGCACACCAGCACTTAACCATGCAGAGGAATCTTGCACTACCGCACAAGTGAAATCTCACAACCCAGCATGGTCATACCAGACCACCACAGCCAGAACAGCTGGATGACTTCCAGATGCCTAGCAATAAATAGAAATGAAAGAAAGACACATCTTGGTATATGGTTGTGATTTACATTCATATATCCCAAACACGTAGTCATGGAAACATTGCCTGTGTTTGTATCCATGATAACATCACCAACACCTGGCAGACACAAGTCATCATGTGTATGGCTTTGGAGTCTAAGCAGCCGATACTCTAGTACAAGTACATGTTCAGGTTGGGCTTCGTCTGTGCTGGTTATATGTACGTCTGGAGGAATATCAAAGTTTTTCTTTACATTATTACAGCTGAAAAAGTAACAAATACACACAATGGCGTACGTACAATGGCACTTTTGTTTTATTTCCTAGTGCTTAGCCCCTTTTTTCTTGCCCTCAATTGCCCCATATGGCTCCAACCTCAGGCCCCCACAACTGTAACCTCAGGCCCCTTGCCTCCATTTCCAATACTCAATCCCCAGCCTCACTTTCAATCTTTGCTACCCCGACCCCTCACCCCCCCACCCAAGCCCAGGGAAGTGGTTTGGTGGAAAGCCGCACAAAAGCCCAGTAGTATTTAAACACTGTGCTTTCTCACAGAGCATTCACAGGCTGTTACATGTACAACTGAGACAATAGAAATGTTGGCCTTGTTATTTTTGTCCACCGTTCTTCCCATGTTTGAATGATTCCTCCTTTTTTTGTCGAAACCGGAAAGAAAGCGTGCTCTTTGTCTCAAGTAAACACCGGTGAGATCATATTCCTGGTTGTAGCAGATGTGTTAGCTGGAGCCATCACTTCAGGGTTATATAGGTAATTTTAGATCTAATTAGAGTTACACTGTGTACGGGCTCCAGGCTTCACTGTTTCCTTCAGGGTGTCTTGTTTCGCTTGTATTTCTTTTGAGAGAGTGTCATCATTTACTGCTCTCCAGACATTTTACTGTCAGCTTGTCATTTATACGTGTGCCGCTCTGCCATACCAATCTGGGCTTTACACTGCGTAAACTGAAGTAATGGTATCTGAGTGGATTAGGAAAATAGATGCATTTTAAGGTGACGTTAATAAGAAAGATGTGTGTTAAATGTTATTGTCGCAATATAAGGAGCTGGAAGCTTTTCTTATGTGAATATCATGTTGCTTCGTGAATCGGAGCGGAAAGACAATAACATCAAAGGGTGGGATCAGCAGTGGCATCTTAAGGCGGCAGCAGGAAGTTTGTAAATCGCAGTGTCAGCTTCGACAGACAGCATAGATAGTGTTCCCCTATAAAATTGGAAAAGGATTTCAACCCACTGTCACAGCTGTCCCATCTAGGTTTTGTCCTGTACCTCTCCATCTGTCTTTCTCACACGTCTATCATCGAGTGTACATTTAATGGTGTAAACTTTCCCATCCGTTTTCAATAGCATCAACAACCCCAGGAGCTTGAACGTGCTTGGCAGTCAGACTCTTGGGTTTTTACTGCCAGCCTCTTTTTAACCGTCAACCCTCCTCACCACCCGCAGCTTCTTAAAAGCATAAAACAAGCTGGGGTCCCCTTTAGTGGTTATTGAGAAGCTGTCTGAGCCACAGTTATGTATATCAGCAGTCAGAGAGGGGTGTCCAGGAGCCATCCCACCAGGGCCCGAAAGCCTCTGAAAGGAGCTGGAGTAAAACTTGCTCATAACACCCATTCTCTGCCTGTGCAACACACAACACGAAGTTATGTGCTGTTTTGAAACAATGTGTTTGAAAAGCTGTATGTGGGAGACTTGACACCCTCCCTTGTTTTCAACACTCAGGCCAGTGAACTCTTCTCTCTTGCATGCAAGGTGACGTATTAGTGGACAGCATCTCCGCATGACTCGCCTGACTTGAGCTTTGTATAAAGCTCTCTCTTTGACCCATTGTTGTAGGTGGGCCAGACTCTACCAAGTTGTTTTTTCCCTAACAAAACCACAATATGTCAATGACTCCTACCAACAGGAATGCCTACTGAGTCTCCCACTTTGTTCCAGTCCCTTGAATGAAAAGACAGGCACACACAGGTCGGACTGCCACCTGAAATTAGTCGATACCACCAAGTCTGTTTATTGCAGCAGTCATCAAAGAACAATGTTAACAAGAGTTAACTAAAGAGAGAGGCCTCTTGGAGGTTATGTGTTGGACCAAACAGTAGATTTGCTTTTGGGGCCAAATAAGCTGCTCTGGCCTGGATATCTGTCAGACTGTGCATGATTTACTCCCCTATTGAGGTTGTGTTGCTCTCACAGATGATACCTCTTATCTCATTCCTCCTACTGGCTGACAGCTGCACTGCCAAGATTTGCCCGAACAGTCTGCACACTAAAACCTATAATGACAGGGTGACAATGATTTATTCTGTACTTTTCTGGCAAATGCATTGAAAATAGCTCATTAGTAAATGTATTCACATCCGTAATACTGTACTTTGTCTCAAGGCCAGTGTCTTGGCTCTACACTTCGTCCATGCAAAGCGGTGAACAGTAGAGATTTAACTAAATTACTTCTCAAATTCCGTAAATGAGATTCCTCCACAGAGACAGTAGGGTGAGGAGCTCTGTCACCTGGCAGGAGCTCAGGGTAGAGCCTTTGCTTCTCCATATTAATCTGAGGTGACTTTGGCGTCTCTTTCCAATGATCGCTGGTGCTACAACAACCAGGGTAGACCCAGGGCACTCTGGAGGAACTGCGTGTCTTAACTGGCTTGGCTCTTAACGTCTTGGGATTCCCCCATAAGAGCTGGAAAAAAGTCTGGGCAGAGAAAAGTCTGGGGTTCCCTGCTTAGACCGCAGGCCCTGGACAAGGTGGACAAGAACAAAATGTTCCTGCAGCAGATGTATTAACATGCTAATACATGAAATATTCTGCTTGCTCTCTCATTTGCCCCCACACACACAGCTTCCTCAACCTCGTCTGTTGATCCACTAATACATTCTACCTTGACCCCTACCTCTGTTTTGTCTCAGAATGGGAACCCGGAGGCCGAGGAGATGGTTTACAGCCACTACGTGATATGCAACGACACCCACGAGACACTGCGTTTCGGCCAGGTGGACACGGACGAGAACGTGCTGCTGGCCAGCCTCCATAGCCACCAGTACAGCTGGAGGTCACACAAGTCTCCTCAGGTAGCACACTCACTCTCCTGAAGTCTAAACCCCACAGGGCCTGGGAATGCTTGTCCTCAGCTCTTTTTACCTGAGTAGATGCATGTACAGTATATCCCCTCAGCCACTCAACTTGAACAGTATACCTAATGATAAATGCAAACATATATTTGCAGGGCATGCATGGAAATAATAACGGATGGTACCCACTGTATATACTGTAATTGTGCACATACCTATACATGTTCTAGACAATACCAATAACTTGATTTGCACATTTTAACAAAGCAGTGTGTTGAAATGGCTCATTACGTTCCACATTCAAATCATCTTACTCATTGACCCGAGGACACAGATTCAGTCCACAGCCTCGCATATACACAAACACACACACACACACACACACACACTCCAGGCACACGTTCTTTGTGTTTCTGTCAGCACTTTCACATGGTGCCGTGACAGCATTGTTAAAGAAGATTGATTATATTTAACCCTTTGTGGTTTGGAGGTGGAGGTGGAGATTTAAGGCACATGTGTGTGTGTGTGTGTGTGTGTGTGTTTGGTGCACACATGTTTCAGGACATGTGTTCCACGGCAAGTGTGAGATAGTCAAGATTGAGAAAATACATGGCCATAATTGCTCGCAGTAAGTCAGTAAGTCAAGTTGTATTAATCATCAGCCATGGTTAATCTGTGTTCTTACCTCACTCTACACTTACACACACTTGGAGAGTGGCAGTCTGGCGTATCAGCTTTATAAATACCACATCTTATTTTTGTAGTGAGTCAAAATGACCTCTGTGTTTTCAGGGATGTTTTGGAAGAAAAATTATCAAACCGGGCCAAATGTCATCATAAATGAAGAATGTGATTCCTAGCTGGTTCTGTCATGTGTTATTCCATCATGTGTTTGTGGTATATGAAATATGTGCAAGGTGACCGTGATTTGTGAAACTAGATAAATATGGAGTAGTGCAACTTTGCCAAAAACATTTAACTAACTTATTGAGCTTGATGATAAAAAGCCTGCCAATGTGTCCACTCGGCAAATTGTTGCATACACTCCTAATTGCATTTCAGGGTTATAAAAATAGTGACACTGATAAGAGAATGGCTTGTATTTCTTTAGTAGTTACGCTGTCTTGCAAGTGTGTTTTTGTAGCACTCAAATCAGAGTCCTACGTCGTTGTGCTGTTTGGTTTAAGTCCCATGATGAAACCACTCGGATCATCATGAGGCATCATATGTCACTAGCAATCCGTCCCATTTTCTTCACTTAGCATTCTCTCTGCTTCAATCCTAAGACTTTGCTCTTAACCCTTGACCTCTCACCTACCTTGCAACCAGCGTACTGTTTGCTAATGCCACATAGCTTCAAAAGGCATTATTAATTAGATAATCTGTTAATGTGACAGTACATTGCATTACATCAAGTACTTAGAGTTTTGACACTTAATTAAGATCATTTTGTGTCATAATAATTATATTAGCGTCTTCCTGCATCAGACATTGTGTTCTCTCTTTGCAAATCAGTTGAAACACATCAATCCCGTTTTTTCTGTTGCTGTTATTCTGGGCCATTTTCTAGTGTAAAGTCTTTAGTTCAAGGCACCCTAATACAAAGCCCAGCTACACTTTGATTTGCCAGATTACTCTGGCCTTTCCTAGCCTGCCAATATACTACCATTCAACCTAGATCATACTTCTCAATTTATATTTTTGGACATGGCAAACGCCCACCACCACCCGCCGAGCACAATCCTGCGTTATAGTGTTTATGGCCATACTGGCTGAGGTCATTGACTCACATCTGGCTTGTCCTGACTCTGCTGCTCTGTCTTCTGCTGTGTCTAGAAGGTATCATTGTCCTTTTAATCTGACAGCCCTGGATCACACTGAAGATCTTTTCCACATGTGGCCTGATTTGTTATTGACCAGTCGGTTTTGTTTAGATTCTTCTTTTTACATTCCTTACACTATCCATCATTTCATTTAATCTTAGCACTCCTGGTTTTGACTGTTCGCTTGATTAGAGCAAAGCCTCCTCCCTTAATTTCACTCTTTTAGCCGTCTCTACCATCAGCAGGGTTCTTCGGTGTCTGTTTTCCAACTCTCTCCCTATTCCCCACTCAAACACAAAGAAATAAGTGCTCAGTCCCCACCCCTGTTGTTCATGGTTAATTTTATCAATGTCTGAGAGTTCTGGGGCCTGTCGAAAAGTCAGGCCATCGGTCTGTCCTCATGCCTGTGGTATGATGAGCGTATCCCCGCTGACCTGTTCGCAAGCCACTCACACACACATACAAACCAGAGCTACTAAATTGCTTTTGTAAAATAATCTGTCCCCATTTCTCTCTCTACCTCCTCTGAGTACTCGATGGACATCATCATCTTGGAAATAAGAAAATAGCAGAGAAGACGAGAGAATAACGCACAGGGACAACTCAGAAGTTGTCAAGGGAGATGTTTTACAGACCTATCTGAGGAAAAACGGGTGGACATGGAAAAAGAGTAGCGGGGCAACCGATGAGCCATGCTCCTGAAGATTAGAGGACTCTGAAGCCAAAAATGTGTCTGCCTGCTTTTTTCTCTCCGTTTCCCCTACTGTCCTTATTCCTCTCTGTCCAGTTGTTCTTTATAGTTGCACATTAAACAAAAGGCACAAAAAAATAGAAAAAGCCTTTATCAAAGCTAAATTTTTAATCCTGCAATTTGCGCTGTGCGCTTTTGTGCGTCTGCGTGTGAAAGACAAAGTGCCTAATGTGCGTAATGGCGAGCAGTAACCAGTGTAGGCTTCCCATGATGTTGACATACCTCAGAATATCTGTCACTTCTCTCAGAAGAACACTCAGGCGCGGGTGTTTTTGCAGTGAAACGTGAACCTCCGCTCAGGTCACACTCCCTCTCACCGCTCTTCTGTTTCTGTCTGTCTCCCCTGTGCTCCCTCTAACCCCCATTTCTCCTGTCAATTACAACCATGAGATGCATTAAAAGGGTCGATTGAGGTGGTCACGTTCTCAGGGGCTGCTGTCATCTTGCCCTTGATCAAATTCATGCCCATGAGTGCACACTTAGACCCACATGTACACACTGTGATAAAATGTTTCTTAAGGTCTGGAGACTGTCAGGCTAGGGTCTAGTTTCTCAGCGTCAAGCCCAGCATGCCTTCACACCCCAGCAGCTACCAGCCAAGGTGAGGAAGCTTATAAACAAGTATAAACCACTCAAACCTACAGACCTTCTAAAGAGCGAAAGAAACACGGATAGAAATTTGGATGCACATAAATTGATTAATACATCTATTTTAAAATGCAAGACTCATCATGCAAATAACTGATTCAGAGTAGAATTTTTGAGTTTATATCTATATCTATGTCACACAAACACACTCAATATCCCCACCCTGCTGTTTTTCAGGGCTCTGACTTGTGGTGTGTTGTGGATGGTTGAAATATCTGGCTGCTCAGTACAGGATGCAGCCTGGCTGATGGAAATCCCTGTGGTCGGTGTGGTTAGCAGGGAGAGGGGCGTAAAAAGCCCCCTGGATTTGGGAAGGACGTTTTAAGTGCCTACAAAGAATATTCATAATTGTAATTTAGTCCAGCAACAGATTTGAGAACTCTGGCTTGCCCTTTCTGGATGTCTGTCTCTGCTGGTGTGCGTGTGGCATTGGACCAGTGTTGTGTTGATGTGCATGTGTGTGACTCCCGAGGGTAATGTGCTGGAGATAGCAGCCCAGGACTATTAGTGTGCGGTCAGATTGGCCATGTTGTTGGAAGCAGGCATGACAGGGAGGTATTTGGTACAAGTTTGTGTGAGAGAGTAGTTCACCATCAGTGTACATCAGTGTGTGTTTGCTTGGTTGCGTGTGCTTATGCACATTCTTTGTGTGTGTGTGTGTGTGTGTGTGGTTCCTTTGCTATATCAGTCTGATTATGGTTAAACCTTTACAGCGTGTTGTTTAAAATAAGCATTTTTCTTTCTTTAAAATGTTTCAAGCAGGATTTAGATTTTACCACAGTGTCCTGAAATGTAAACCCTTTCTGTCCAGTATGATCTCTGGAGAAATCCTACACTTTCCTGTTATGTATCTTCTGGACCCACCCTGTCTGACATGCAGGCATTGTCTTGCATTACAGAAATATGACAGAAACCCTTAGTAACCATTAGTACTTGACTTTAACCTTGACTATGGTTTGCTTCTAAACTCTCACACCCAACATGAGCTGTAAATGCATGAACAATTCACCCCCGCTGAGTCATTTATTTCATGTGTCTTCTCACACTATCCTCTCTGATTCCATCCTGTGAAAGAACCTCCTAATGGAATAATCTAATAAGAAATCGTCAAAAATATGAAATATACCGGCTTGTATTATTAAATTATACGTACTGATTATTTTAACATTTGTGTCTATGACAACAAGATACAAATTGTGTGTGAGTCAGTGTCATATACAGACTTCAGTCCAGTCCAGTTTTCCCTTTCTTAGGCAAAGTCTCAGCAACAGTCAGCTTTGCACAGTTCGTGTTCAACTGTAAGCGATTTATATTCCTGCTCCAACATGGCAAATGTCAGCAGAGTTGACCTTCTTAGGCAGCGCAGCCCAAATGACGCTATAGTTAGGCAACAATAAAGGACAAAGAAAGAAGGTAAAGACATTATGCAAATCAAATTATGTACAGCTCTGTCTGATGGATTAATGGAGTTTTAATTATTGTGCTGTGTCTGTAAAACCTGTGTGGATGTGTAATGTGTTGCATTTGGCTGTATTTATAATTTACCGTGCAAGATGCTGGTTAACTGGGCTTCAGAGTCACGGTTAACGACATTTCAGAATGTGCATGAGTACAGTACTTTACTGATTGTGTGATGATTTGTTTGTGAGCGTGTGTGCGGTGTTTCTGTGATTCCCTCAGCAGTGGAGCACATTCACTGTCCCTCGTCTGTCACGGCCACTCAACAATTATGCCGTCCTCTGTGGCTTTGTCAGTCTGTTAATGGGACATACACTGACACACAGAGTTACATAAAAAAAACCCTTAGGCCATAGGAAATTGCAGGCTTGCAGGATGTTTGTAAATTTGCTGCCCAGGCTGCAGACTTCACTGGTGATATATTGTAATAGACGGGGCTCTGTGCCCTTTGAAGCTAGTGGACCAGTATACAGACATCATAGGCTGTACCCTCCTACTGTCCTTTCTACCATCTGTATTAAGGCTCAAAATTAGCTAATAAAAATGTGAACTTTCTTTTTGTTAGCATTTGTTTTTATAATTTTTCTGGGAGTGATGAAACTCTCTCTCCCGGTAGTGCTCGTTGGGAGTATGCTTGATTAGTGAATGAATATTCTTGGGACACATTTTCATCTCTCTGCAATTCACAATTTGATCTCTTTCCAAACGTTTTATTAAACTTGTACAGCATTCCTCAGTACCACAGTTGCCACAGCCAAGATTTTCATGAGAAGCACAGGGAGGACAGTCATTCTTCACCTTTACCCTTTTTTTATTTTTTCTGACTATCTTCATCATTTTATTTTGATAGTGTACAGTCTGATGAGCCAAAGCTTTTGTTGTGTGCATGTGTGTGTTTATTTTCAGCGTGTGGTTTGCCCCAGAGGAAGCTCTTCCTCTGAACAATTTAGATTATTTCAATTATCCTTTGAGCTGCTAGCAGCTAGCTTCTCATAGTTTTTATGTATCTTTAAACATGCCAGTGTGTTTTAAAAGTATGTTTTTATCCTCTCCATCAAATTCTTGAAACTTACAACAAAGGGCTTTAAACCTTGAGTTGCAGTTCATTATGGGCAATGGAATTGTTTCTACTTAGTCTCCACATGACAAAAGTGTTGGTATGTTTTAATGACCCTCGTCCACATTGTGACAGCAGATTTATTCAATTCAGATCTCAGACTTAACTAACCAGCTTTATGTTTACTAAACAGACACAATGAGGTCTCACACTTTTGCAAATACATAGTTGTTTTTTTTTACAACTCACAAGGTCAACTTTGGTAAATTACATGAATGACTATATACTGTAGTAAAAACGAGACAAAAGTTCACTAACCAACATACGCTGGAATTTCACAATGTGCACATGTTTATATGTATGTTAGTCAATAAAAAAATGTAATATAGAAAATATAAAATTAGCTATAACTATTGTGCCTGTGTAGTTACCACACACTCCTGGAGTTTCATTGGCTCAATGAAATAATCAGTAGCTGTGAGTATGATTTTGGCAGATCAACAACCCAAAACATACTGTACAGCTTCCCAAAAGAGGAACTTTTAAGAACTTGTACACTTTGGTTTTGACTTGTGTGTTCTCTGAGGTCTATAAACTGATTGCAGTTCTAGTTCTATAGTGCTGCTTCAAGCTCGCTGAAGAGCTCCTCTCTCACCATATCAGGTCAGCTATCCTGAAAGAGTTTCCTTTTTCTCTCCCCAAGTGCTTAAACAGCTGAGCTGTATTGTCTGAAAGTTACAGGTGAACAGTCGGCAAACGTTGTGGTCCCATTGGTGCTGCCCTGGGTTCAGCACCACGGACAGCACCTTATAGTTGCATGACCAATCCCACAGGGATGGAACTGGGCTGCATGCATGTTGAGTAGTGCTGACAGTTATAATTACAGCTCGTGACACCCTGGCATCCTGAATGACTTCTCACCTTATACTGTATTGGCTGCTAAACCGGTTCAGAACATTTAGCTGTGAATCTCTGACAGGATTTTTTTTGTGTACAGGCCTGTATTGTTTTCATGTTGAGAAAGTTTGTCAGTTGTGTAAGGTCTTAAAACCTTACTTGTAAAGTGCCTCGAGATGACCGATGTTGTGAATTGGCGCTATATAAATAAAGTTGAATTGAATTGAAACTCAAATATACACTGAAACTGAACTGGTCTATACTCAACGTTGGATTACAGTCAGTTCAATTCAGTTTACATATATACTGTGTTGTCTGTAAATCGAACGCAAAAAGCAACAACTACAGGCAGTAAAGCAGCTCAGTTGGACCAGCAACTTCACACTGGAAACACACGGCTCAGAGTCTGACAATATCTGTAGGTGAATGCAGAGAGAGGAAGGAGCACATCTATGGGAGAAAGAAATGCTCAAAGTAACTCAAAATGTGAGGAAAACAGAGGTCTTAAGAACCGCTATAGAGAAGGTTAATGGTTATCTCTGGCTACAAGCTTTATCAGAAAGGAAACCCTGGTCTTAAAAAGTGAAGGTTGGTAGCTAGAACACTGTGAGAAGGAAGTGTTCTGTAAGGTCTGGAACTATGAAGTATATAAGAAATGGGGTTTGATCATTAAGTGCTTTGTAAGTGAAGAGATTCTAGATTTAGGGGAAGCTATTGACTAGAAGAAAGTCGGTAGACCCCGTCTTGTTCTGTACTGGCATTTCTCTCTTTGTCTAGTCAGTCTGTAATCTAGAACATGCAGTATGTGTGTGACTGGGAAAATGAGATCATGTACCCATTTGAACTTGCTAATGTTTTTTATCCTGTTTGTGGGGGTTGGTGAAGGGGTGGTGTGTTTACACTACAGTATACATTATGTTTGCATCATCGTGTATGTTTTAATTTGTTACATTTATTTAAAAGCTTTTGTTTCACCACCAATATATTAATCCACCATGCTCCTCTCAGACAGGACTCCCTTTGTCAACTCCCTGATTTGGTACAAGCACTTGTTTCATCTGTGTCTCCTGAAACCTTCGAGGGCCTGGAAGTCTTGCTTGCTTTGGTAGAAACCAGAGGGAGAACTATGAAACAATGTTAGTCAGACATAAACCTTTTAACTTCTCCTCTGTCAACCACGAACCCACACAATGCCTTCCTTCTATACCGTCTTTCAGCTCTCAAACCGCTTCTTAGACTTGCAAATCTGGGCTTTGATGTCACACTGCCTTGCTTCTTTTGTCAGAGAGAAGGATCCAAGTAGGAGAGAAGCCTTGAAGACAGCTGTTAAAGCCACCATAATTCCCTTATGCTACATGGGTTAGCCCTCACTGCCCTGGCAAGGATGCTGTTGTGTCTTTCTGTTCTCTCTTTAATTCTTTTTTTGCTTTCTTCTATTTTTGCAGTTTAACTTTGTCTACCTCTCTGTTTTTCCTTCCCCAAACTCATCCCTTCTGCCGGACAATGTAATCCATATTCTTTTGTTTCATGTCTGAGAATAAACCTGTTTCTCATTTGTTTGGTGGCTAACTCGCTCCTTAGTTCCAGCAAAACTTCACCAGACAAGACAGACCTCTGTTCCACAACCCCGATTTTCTCATCTACGCCCAGTTAACTTTAAATATGACGGGCAGGTCATAGACTTGTCAAACTATTCTTTAAACATTTGGTGTATCAAATTGAATTCATGTCATTTTCGAATTTAAATTGTCAAACGCTTTAGAAAGTTTATTTATATATAAAGAATTACCACAGGCCTGTTATGCCTGTTAGCCTGTTATGGAAACTAGTCTGCTACTGGTGTTGTTTGTACTTTTACTGTATTAGCATGTTCCCATGTCTCAAATCCCTTATTATAGTCTGAGTGACGGAACGAAGGAATGGTAGTAATGGGTAGACGACCAGCGACCACTGTGGCTTTCTCAGTATGTCTGTGCAGCATCCAGGAATGCTGATTATATCTCCTCTGCGGACAGACACTTGACTTGTGTTATGTGGGCCCAAGCACATTCCTGCAGGAGGACAATAGACGGATTGCGGTTACAGTGGCAATAGTGAGTCATTCTGTCTGTAGGGGGACAGGAGTTGAAGTGCATTTGGGGGATATGTGTGTAAAAACCAACCGCTTCCTTTGTTTTGTTATTTTCATCCACGTCCATCCATGCTTGTAGGCACGTTTCTCCAGAAACAAAACTTAATAGTAATATTAATCATTAGTGTTTGCTATTTTAATCTTGCAGTGATTCCATCCAGCGGGACGTTTACAGTCATGTCGTAAAGTTTTTCGCAGGAAACATTTTGGCTAATTATTTTCCTCCAGGGCAGCGTTAAGCACGGAGCCCGGCAGTAGACATGACATCGTACATGGAATCTGGCTTGCTTATTGACTCACTGAATATAATTTACGCTTACAGGTGGGAGGAGATGGGAATTCTCAGAAGTTAACGCCATATCCGAATGTGTCAGTTCCTTGTTTGGGTTTTGCATTCAATTGTCATAGCAACTGGGAAGTCTCAGTGGGGATTCATGAAGTTCATGTAGTATTGATCCTGTGATAAGGCCACAAATGGTCTCATCTTGATCTGTGCAGAATTAAGTGTCCTGATATTTGGTTTCTTTGACAGGTGTTCCTTGCTATGTCTGGGTTAGTCACGATGTCAGCAAAGGTTTGGATTTGAACACCTATCAAATGTGCGTTACAGACATGTGTTCATAACTGAGTAAAATGTGTAGGCCCTAAGTCACTTAAGCAACATGAGCTGTGGCAAGACCAATAAGCCTTTGGTAATATGGTAATATATAAACCATATGAGGCTGCAGCTTTCAAGTAACCACTGCAGACTCACTGTGGATTAAATGCGAAAGAGTAAAAGAGTTTATTCAGTTCAAGCTGAAATGGACAGTCCTCTTTGAAACCATAAATCATGATTCAACTCAATGGAACTGAGATGAATCATCTGTAGCTTAGCTGTATTACTGTATTTGGACAAACATGTCAGTGTAAACTTTCACGATGATATAAGGCTGGGTTGTACTGTCAAACCACAAGCCGTTTTAACAACTACTACTCCAAGAATTTGGATGAACTGTTGTGTTTTGCTAATGTGTTGTGACAATATGTCATGGTCCTGGTCGAATTCTGCTCACTAACAGACAACGTCGTCACAAAATGAAAATGTTTTGCCCAGATATAATGCTCATAATAATTCCTAAGCGGATACCAAAGCGAGGAGCGAGTAATGCGCTGGAAGCTGTGAGTGTCCACCACGAGCCAGTGATAATTACGGTTTCAGCTTGGGAAAAGGAAAAGCAAAACAAGGACAGACAGAGATTTCAATTTTACATTTTATTTAAAGTCAGTACCCAGTGTGTAATCATATTTTACAGATGGGTGCTTAGATTTTAGTTTAGCTTTGGACACAAAAAGAAAATCAAAGTTTACGGACATGACATAGATTTTACAGCTTATTAAATTTATCATGTTGATCTAACATATTTGTTAGATAATACACTCGTACTTTGACTACTATGTTTCCACATGTTTTACACCAGTTGTGTTGTTTGTCAACTTAGCAGACTGATCTTGTCAAATGCAGACACAACCAGCTTTGGACTTTCCTCCCATCTAAGGCCCTGGGCCTGGGTTATTTTATCATATGGGTTTATGAGGTCAGAGAGCTTTAATTTAGAAGGCAGATGTGATTATGGTTTTGTAACATGCTTGAGGCACTACGTGAAAACTGAAAAATTACAGTACAAGCGATGGCAAGTTATTTAACTTCATCATGTAGAATTTCTGGTTCAGTATACGCAAGATTAGAGTCATATTTAAGATGATCTGTACAGTAAATTGAATGTGTTACAATATATCTGTGGTTAATTCGATCTATATTCCGTTCAGCTCTTAGGCCACGTGCTTTAAAACTACCACATGTGGTCGACTGCTTCTTCTCAGTGTTGTAATGGTTGGGTACGTCAGATAAAGGCTGCGAGGTTCTTATTTTTCATTCTTTTTGACCTACGTGTCCAGTTCATTTGTGTCACTGCTGGGTTTTTTCTTCTTCTTCCTTTGCTTGAGTCAGAGCAGTGATGAATTAAAACAAGAATGGCAGTTGGTGTTTGAAGTTTGAGGAGAGACGTTATTATTACTCCTCCTTTAAAGGTCAAGTTGAGCCACAGGCGTGATCAAGTGAATGGAGAATGGGGGGGGGGCAGAGGGGTTAAAGGAGTGGAGAAGTGTTGAAATAACAAATCGCTCCTCGCAGATGGTGCTGAGGCACAGTAGAGCTCTCAGAAGGATTTGCCACCACAAGACCATAATTAACACCAGTCCAGTGAGTCAAAATTTTATAGACTGGCGATTTCTAAAACTTTATACTGAGGCAGGTTGTAAAATTGAAAGGTTTCGATCTCATCTACTACCAGGTCACATAAAGAGAGACTAGGAGCCCAATGGCAAAAATCTGCAAATTACAGTTATTTTCAAAGTGATCCTAACTGGTCTTGATTATAATGTTAGTGCTGGTTAAGGGAATCATCTGGTAGTTCTCCACCCTTAGGCTTAACCCTAACCCCTGCCACCTGGATGTTTACACCACTCTGCCACTTACTCCCCAAGAGTAAATCCACCAAGCGGGGAAATCAGAGAAATTATGTCATCTTCACTCAGTGGACATGGAGGATGGATGGACTTGAAGAGAGCGATTTCAGGGTTTGATTAGGAATGTTATTGTAAAGAAATCTGCCTTCAAACAGTGCAGAAAGACTACAATGGAAAGAAACATCGAAGGTCTTGACCACGGTGTCCTCGCGCTCTTTGACTTTGCGAGTAATTTGTTTTCCTTTAAGCAGATTGCCTAAATTTTCGGCGCTGGAACAACGAGCCAAAGTGTAAATCTCCAAAAATACTTTTCAGCGTTTGAATCTGGCCTCTGCTCCTCTGGGATATTATTAAACCCGTACCCCCAAGCCCACCTCCCCCTTGTCTTTCTCTTCCCATGTTTTAATACACACTCACTCACGTACATTCTTTGTCTTTCTCACGTTCTCTCGCTTCCTTTTCCTACAATTTTGAGCTCGTGTTGGCAGTGACATAGCACATTAAGTCAGGTGGAAGTTCAGCCAGCTGACTGAGGTGAGGAGGTTGTAGAGCCACACACACACAGTATGTAGCTGTCATGTAGCTCTCAGCATCCTCCAATAAGACGTCGACAGATCTATTACTTGTACCATTTAATCAGCCCTTGCACTGCATATTTTGTGATTTAGCTGTAGCAAAGGCTGCAGCCATATACACTTCAACAGACGATGCTACGCTATAGCCATCAGATGTAGTCATCTGACTGATTTGGCTGCTTCACATACTTTCAGCCCCGCTGCCATGTTGTGACCAACAATACATGGGATTATGTGGTAAATGGTTGGAAAAATTGTCACCACTATAAAGTTGTGTAAATATCCAAAGATTTGGACTGGGTCTGTTTGTTGCTGTCCTCCTGGGTATGTGTGTTTACGCCCAGCCACACACATGGATGTGCTCCACACTGAAGTGATGGATATGAAGCCGAAATGGTTGAAAGCCAAACTATCTGCCACTTATTTAGATGTGTGCAGAACATAGTCTTCTACATCCAACCGCACGAGTACACATACACACACACACACACACACAGCCGTAATGAGCTTCCACATCAGCTGTTTTCCACCAGCCAGTTTATTGTGTGCAACCTTCCATTTCTACTTCCAGCAGCAGCAGCAGGCCTGCTCAGCACCAGTAAACAGGAACTTTGTTGTACCCCTCCTTCCTCGACAAACTCCTCTAAACAAAGACTGCTGTTGTTTACTGGCCTTTCGCTCGTGGATAAATAAAGGGTATGAATACCTCTGATGTCTGCTCTGTCCTCTGTCTCTGTTTTTGTGTGTGTGTCCTGGTCTGTCCCATCCCGCAGCTGCTGCACATCTGCATCGAGGGATGGGGGAACTGGCGCTGGTCTGAGGCCTTCAGCGTCGACAATGTGGGGACTCTTCTAAGGACCATTCAGTACAAAGGCCGCACCGCCTCACTCATCATCAAGGTGGTGCAGCTCAGTGGGGTCCAGAAACAGGTACAGTACCAGGATCTTTTCTATTTCTACTATATATTGATGCTGGATTCAGTTTTTGTAACCTGTTGTACAGCACAGAAACAAGAGGGTTATCAACCTGAAGCCTAAAACACAGAGTGACTAACCAATTCATCTAGAAGATCAAAAGAAATCACAGACCATCACAAAGCAGCCAAATTTAACAGTTTGAACCAAGAATAGCGGTGAATCATGATTGGAGTTTTCCACAAATAAGCCTTAGACTTGCTGCATTGCTGAAAATACACGATGCCATCAGACTACAGCGGTGACACTTTGTTATGTAAACAGTGTCAGGTTTCGCACATGTCTCTCTCTGGTCCTCCAGACAAAACACACTGCCTCTCGCATTCCTTCTTCTGTCTGTCCCAGACTTTGCTTACATCTCGTTCCCACTGGATTCAGTGATTAGCTATTGGTCGCGTCTACGGAGCCAAATCGGGGCCATATCTTTTGTCAGTTAGAACGATAACATTGCAAAAAAAAGGAAAAATACAATTTGAAAGTAAAAGCTTGTTTGCAATTTTATTTTTTAGATTGACAAACCGTACGTGTGTAATTCACAACACACAGCTTTAGCAGGGACATTGGCCCTCAATAGAGAACAAATCGGTCCCTGTCTGCTGGACATGCCCTGGCTTGTGTTTGTTATTCAATGTACTTGTTTGTTTAGTTTTTATTTTTCAGCAAGAGATTTATCCTTGATGTGTCGCACCCTGCTGTCGTCTCTCTCCACATGGTCTGTTTTTGAACAATGATAGACTTCTTTAAAATGGTTTTATAAGGTTGTTTATAATATTCAAGTTCACAATGACTTTTAATTCACACATTTAATTCTGTGGCTCATTGTGTGTGTGTGTGTACATGGAACTGCTGACATGAAAGTGTTCTTAAAAAGATACAAAGTGATGATTAATGCTGAGAATGAACGACACAATGTGCTGAACACACACAGAAAGGTGGTGGAAACAATCATTTCTGTGAGCGATTAGCTGCATCACTAACAGACGACGGCTGTGTGATGTAAGACAAAAGGAAAAGTAGTGCGTCAGTGCAAAGACTGTACTTCAAGTAATTTAAACAGGCGTCAAGTCCTGGGGCTCACTTGGAGAAATACAGTAAAAGCAACAACAAGTTGTTGAAGGTTTGTTACACTTGGGACTTGGTTTCAGTTTTTTGATTTAGCTCTCGGTGTGAATTATTAGATGGACCATGGTACTAAAGCTTTCTTGTAGCCTCCCTGTTTGTTGAAAGAGTCTGAGCAAATAATGTCATTGTCACAATTCATTCTCATACAACAGAACCGTTTTTTTAACAACTATACATCTCGTCAGGCAGACATTTAAAGACTTTTTTTTTTTCCTGGCGAGCTTTTCTATTGATCGTTGACACATTCTAATTGTGGCGATCCTCTTTTTTTTCCCACTGTTCTTCAGGTAATAATCTGCGGGCGGCAAGTGATGTGCAGTTATCTGACTCAGGACATCGAGCTTCGAGTGGTGCAGCACTACGTGGGGCCTGACGGTCAGACGGTGGTTAGGGAGCACTGTGAGTGCCTGGAGGCTGGGGCCAAGTTGCCTTCCTACGTGCTGGAGGACGCAGAGATGACAGAGCTGTGTGTGAGGGCTCGAGGAGATGAAGACTGGTCTCAGGATGTTCAGCTGGAGAGGAGGGACAAAGGGAACAGCAGCTCTGTTGTACAGGTAGGAGTAAATGAACCAAGCGTAAGTTGTACATTGTAATGTCTGCCTGTGTTGTAAGAAAGAAATTCAGCTTGTGATTCTTAAATCCATTTTGCAGTCCTAATCATGACCTGCTTGTTTTGATAGTCGTGCACATGTAGACTGCAGTTGCTCCACAACGATGGAGTTGATTGTCCCAGTAGTAGAATCCGAATGTGCTAGCCAGACAAACACAGATAGAAACAGTGCAACACTCCATCACATCCAGCCAGCTCTCCATCACATGTGTTTGGAGCTGGTGACTAGACCACCAACGGTGACCGGATCCTCTTCTCCTGGGTGGCCACGCTGGCAGACCCTGCACGCTGCTGCTAGAGAACAGATTGAGATTGTTCCTTCAGATAGTCTTACAAAGGCCTCCAACCCATAACCCAACCATGTTGAGAGGCAGAGAGCACAGTTTATGCTCTCTCATAACAACACTAACCATAGACAGGAAATGCTAGCTGATATGTGGGCACAGGGAGAGGCTTTGAGGCTGTAAAGGAACGTTCAAACTACTGGATGACCGCCAGACTAACGCTCCTTCCCTCCATCCCTGCTGCTCGTGCTCTTGTTCTTTATTATTGTTATTCTCTGCCTTTGTGCATCCCTCTGTTATTGTTTTCTTACTTTATAAGCCCCATGCTGTTAACAGCTAGCCATTATACATCTCCAGCTTCTGTGCGTGGGTCTGAACAGCTCTTCATCTGACTTCACTCCAACCTCTGCTGTTATCTCTTATGCTCAGATCTGCCATTCATTACACATATGGAGGGTTGGCTCTGAATGAGAGAGCTGCCTGAACTAGTAGCTGGGTTCTTAGATCTCTATATCTCCATCTGTCTCCTGCTATTTCACTCTGCTGTTACCTCCCTTTTTTTAGGCTCTCACCCACACACGGGCTCACTCATCTATCATGTAGCTGTAAACTCCCTTTTTTATATTACTTAATCCTCTGATATCCATCTTGTCTACCTGTTTCACCCTGTTGTTTGTCATCTTTTCTCATCTCTTCTCATCTTAAAACTGTCAGTAATCCATCCGAAGTCCTTCTTGGGCCTCGCATCTTATCTTCTTTCACCACAACCTTATTTTCCAAACGGTCTTTGCTCCTGTCCTTTTTTTAACAAAGCACAGCAGGTCATCATAACCTTATAGTGTTTTAGTGGATAGGGCATATAGCACATCAGCTTGCCAAGGTTTCACTCCTACATCCTCATGATGCTGTTGTGCAACCGTTGTCTGTATCCTCAGCCACTGATGAGTTTATGGCTTAAGGGAGACTTGGTTTTACAGCACCTACTGGATGAAGCTAAAAATAAAATGCATGACTTATTTCATTGTAAGTCAGAACCAGCAGAAAGCATTTAGGTCATCAGCATTCCAAGTTGATCAAGTTGGATCCTGCAACGCTGTGTTTCTATGGTCATTGTAAAGTTTGTTTAAATATAATAGCGTGTTTTCTTTTTATGAGTTTCACTGATAACTGATGACATTACAGCGACAGTATGCTGCCTCTTTCAGGTGCCCTGCTCCAGTGGATCATTGCTCTATGTGTGGTGCACTCTCATCACTATCGAACCGGATTCTCACATGCAACAGAGAGTAGTGAGTATCTCGCATAAGACACGTGCAGTGTTTATTTGTGCACTTGTAAGCTGTTTCATTATTGGCATCGCAGTCCGACTACCAGTCCTCGGATGAAGATTTTGATATGATACTGTATTGTCTGACCAGCTTTGTTATTTATATTCACTAGGTTCACCTGCGCAGTTGTTGAAGTATTTATTACTATTGTTTCAAGGGTTCCAGAATGAAAACAGGTCTTGTGTTTGTTTGCCATCTGATGCCTGTGACCTCAGAACTCAGAAGTCTAACGTTCATTACCTAACACAGGTGGTTTTCAGTCCTCTGTTTGTGATGAGAAGCCACTTGCCAGATCCAGTCTTGGTTCACGTAGAGAAGAGAAGTCTGGGACTGAGAGAGGGCCAGCTGATATCTGGACAGGGCCTGGAGGAGCCCCTGTTAAACACTGAGGCTGCCCTCACTCACCATCTCACCTTCCAGGCCAGGTAAAAACCTCTTTGTCTATTCTCATGCCAACCGCTACAAGACAGTTATAGAACAAAATGTTTGTGCCTTAAGACACGATATCAGGAGAACAGACACGTATTCAGTTTCAGCATCTCAGGTTAGACCATAATACCGTTTCTTTTTTTGTACAGCCTATGGTTCTGTCCCTGCTTTGCTCCTTTTGTTTGTGTCTGGGTGCACGTCTTTCAGTGGTTGTGTTGATTGGTAGACTGGTTGCGCTAACAGGATAGAAAAGTGTCCTCGCAAATATATTAAGACCTGTGTGTGTGCGGGTCTGTCAGAGCGCACATGTGTTTGTGTGGGCGGATGAATACACTGTGTGTGCGCGCACATGTGTCATTTTATATGTGTGTGTGGTCTGTGTCTGTCACTGTCGTGCCAGCACAAGTGTGAGAGTCTCCACTTGATCGCGGGCAGAGAGCGTCCCAGGCCCGTTCGTCTGTCCCAGTGTGTCAGTGTGTGTTCTCACTTTCTCATATCATCTGTATCCTGCTGCAGGAGACGGCTCCTCACACACTTTATCACAGCGCGCTGCACTAAGCTAAATCAATTGTCAAAATGTTTGGTTGCATTACAAGTTGCCCATAAAAGAAATGCCATGCATCTGTAATTCATGTGTAGGTTATATAGTCTAATAACAATAACGCAGACTATACCTCATGTGTCATGTCACAAGCTTATAAATGACAGATGTTTTGGTCCAAAGTGTCTTTTAGTAACATAAGTGTTTATGTTTCAGTATGGATGGCCCCAGGAGAAATAACTACCACATGTCTGCACTGCATTGCTGTTGTTCCTACTGTATTGTTATCTGTTTATCTGTAATTTATGTTGTTTTATGTGAATCCACGGAGGAAAAATCACCCCTGTGGCATCAACTAGTGGTGATCTGAATAAACACAGTAAATGTTGAGTGTAATCGACTCCCCCTGAGAGGATTTTTTTTTTCTGTGTTGCAGTACTGTGTTTAGATATCTGGTCACAAAGTTTGTTTTGATTTCAGCTGCCATAAAAGAACCACAGTGGCCATACAGTGACTGAGGATATATGTGGCTTCTGTGCTGCTTGTGCGCTGTAGAGCAAGCTCAGATACAACCAAGTGTCTTGTCTTTCTAGAATGCGACCACAGTGCTCCTTGTGTTTATGAGCCGTCTCCTTCCTAAATTGTCTCACCACATAAACGTATATATATTCTCTGTGTTTTTGCCCCCAGTTCGATCCATCTCTCATCCGTCTCCATCCTCACAAACGCACACTACAGGCCACAGCTGTGGACATGCCTTCACACATATACACGTTCTGTGCGCACACACACACACACACACACACACACACAAGCCCTCAGACTTCTAGGACAGATCCAATGCTGAATGTTCGCTGGTCAACAGCTCATCTTTCCTTCCTGTAATTACACATACTTGTGGGCTCTAATGGATGAGGTAGAGAGCAGAACTGTGGTCTGCAACACAAGAGACATAGACAAGTCCTAACTACGACCATTGTGTCTATCTCCCCTCATGTTGGCCACCACATTAGAAAACTGGGGGCTACAATCAGAAGCCTCTTCCAGGCTCCCCCCGCAGGAACTGCTGTGAATGAAAAGTTTCCTGTCAACACCTTGTCCTGCTCCTCTTTCTTGCCCCAGATCTATAAGCAGCAACCCCTGTTTTCCTATTATAGCACAATGGGCTCTATTAATAAACTTCTGCTTTGGGCGGCTTTGCTTTAGCCAAGTGGAACTGGATGCTACCCAGTAAAAGAGAGGAAGCCATTACAGTGTTTGGGTTTAGTTTTTTTTTTTTTTTTTCTTCTTGTTGTAAAGCCGTAATTGACCAGTGTCTGAGGTATCCAATAGGATTATTTACTGCTGTTAAGCCTGTCCTATGATCTTTGTGAGTCTGTGTTTGTAAGGCAAAAACTGCATGTCTGGAAGAAAAGTCCAAAACAAAAGCCAGATTCATTTTGCTTTGAGGTTTCAGGGTAAAGGCAGAGTTTACCCAGAGGTCACTCTTAGTTGTCTGAACAGAACAATAGGCGTAGTCAGCTGACACTGAGATGTCTTGATCAAAATCAGACTGATTGGCCCTAAAGCTATTTGAGTAATCATTTCCAGCAATCACTTATCACACGGGAATGAGAAGATCGTTAAGTGAATTCAGTTGGCCGGTGGTTGGCTGGTAGCAGGACCCAGGACGACCCAGCACATGGTTTAGAATCCGTAATAAAAAAACAAAAACACGTGTTGTTAGCTGTAATGGTTTTGTGTTTTGACCCTTTCCTTCAGGGACGATGAAGAAGCTTCCCACTGTGCTGTGCCAATCTCCACCACCCTCATCAAACAGATACTGAGCAAGACTGTAAATCAGGACAACCTGGAGCATGTCCTGGCTGAATTCTATGGTCCAAAGACCTCTACGGAAACACCGTGGCCCTACATCACGAAGGATTCTGACAGGTACGGCCCTGATTTGTCTACACATGTAAAATATGTTTGCACTACAGACTCAATAGCCCGTGAAGCTCTGAGTGCAAAAGCTGTAACAGTCCAGGCCACGTCTTAATCCTTTGTCATAAGTCAACATGTACAATTCTTTTTCATCTTGATTATAGCACGTCTGTGGCAGGCACTAAATCAGACTTTTACGAATTCATAGCACAAATTTCATCAACACCCACCAGTATGTTTTTTTTGTTTTAATAGCTGGCTTCTTACAGCTTCCCTCCTCGAAGCCCAGAGTTGTGCAAGTGGGTCTTTAATGAGGGAGGCTTCTCTTTATTGCTGAGTCTTTGTTCACATAATAAAACTGGTAAGACAATGCAGAGCCATGCGTCAGATGTTACCAGCAATCCTGCCGTAGTCTCCACAGACTGGAGATTTAGGCCGTCGCTCTGTGACAGTCCCAATTTCTCAAAGAAAAGTCACAGGAAACTTGTGTTCTGTTAAAACTTAGCAAAGGTCTCACAGAGGATACAGTGTATGCCAGCTAGATGAGGGTGTGTATATATATATATATATATATATATATATATATATATATATATATATATATATATATATATATATATATATATATATATATATATATATATATATATATCTGGGAAACGTCTTTTGTCACAAGGCAATCACATCTTGATAGCAGTGATACAATACGCAGCCTCATGCTCTCTCCCAGTGGATCTGCTGGACATGTGGGCCATATGTCGGGCTGTGGCTGACTGGGTTTCTCAGCTCTCTATACATACACAAACGTACAATCATACACACAAGATTGTTGCCTAGGACAAGCGTGCGCATGCACATACAACTGCATTAAATACTGACAGTGCAGGGCAGTGTTGAGGTTCTGTCAGTCGCTCTGTTTTGCGTCTGTTTGTCTGAAACCCAGAGATCACTTACTCGATGTGAAGCAGCATTAGACATAGAAGTAAGCAAAGGGAAACATTTGATTGATGCATTAATAGCAATCAGTGTGATTGCTATCTCTGAATAAGCTGCACACTTGGGCAGGAATCGAAAGCCACAGTTTAATTTGTATACTTCCCTTGAAGTTTACAACAGTGATACGGTTTTCTGTTCGGAGACTAAAACCAAACCAACTGGCCGGGAGTGTGTAAATGATGTGTCTTTAAGGGGCAGAGGAAGTTGAAAGTAGTAAATGTTATTTTTCTTTTTGCTGGATTTTAATGGCATCAAGGCACCTCCACAATCATTAAACAAACAGCTTGTAGTGGTTGGGCTCAGGGTAAGCACAAGCTGCCGGCAGTGTGTGTTGGGAGCGTGCAATGAAACTTGTTCAAACCTCAGCCCCAGAGCTGGCAGGTTTTGACAGAAACTGCTGAGCACTTTTCTCCCAGTTACCTTTTTTTTGTGGGCTCTGTAATGTGATTCACAGGGCCTGCACCTTGTGCCCGCTGCCCTGTGTACGTGCACACAATCAGAGAAGGCTTCCAGTCAGATTCCCCTGTGTCTCTCTTGGTCCCGCTTCACACCAGGTTGGTGGGATGCGTAGAGAAGGGGAAGAAGAAGAGGTTGCCTTGGAACCTCAGGAGAAGGCTGAAAGAACTGTTTGTTTGGCTCCGTGCTCGCACTCTGAGCTGTTGTGGGCTCATAAGACCACGATTACTGAGAAATGACTGCTGTGTCAGGGAATTCGTGGAAAAATGGTTTGTGTGTTTCTGTCTGTCTGTCTATTTGTGCGTCTCTCAGCATGCCCATGTGTGCTCCCACATGCTTTGCTAACCATTCTCTTTGTATTGCGTAAGTTGTTTGCACACCAATTTTTTTCTATGTACGGTATTTGTTTAGCCTGTGTGTCTGTTGTCAGCATGTTAATGGTCTGTAGTATGGACGTGTATGAATTGTATCATTCCGACCTCACTGTAGTAGCACATTTACAGGTTTAATTCCTAGATGGAAATATGTATCTACTAATGTCTGTTTAATCTTTGTATAAACGATATATTTCTATTCAGGCCAGGTGCAGCTGTGACTTTGAAGGGAAATATTTCCATTCTCAGATGTTATTTCTACAGCGCTGTGTTGTCTGCCCTCAGGGCTGGGTTAGAGCCCGTTGCCCAGTGGGACAGCCCCATGCAGGTGAAACTGTCCTGCTGGAAGTCCGGCCTAAACACTCTGCTGGTAGAGCTGCTGCCCTGGGCCCTCCTGACCAACCACTCTCAGTGGGACCTCTGGCTTTTTGAGGGAGAGACCATCGTACTCCAAATACCAGCTGGCAAGGTCATTGTACCACCCAACTTCAAGGTAGGACACATTGGTTGCTGAGCACCTTATCAGTATGGAAAGCTTGTAAATGCAGATCACATGTCTTTATTTTTCTTCCACTGCCACAGTTGTTCATTTGTCCAATCATAACATAGATTTTTTTGGGAGTGATTTTGCAGCCTTCAAGCCCCAAATTAAGATAACCTTGATGACATCATTGATGTTGCTTTGTTAGACTTTAGAAATCTTTCCCTTGAGGCCACAGTGTCACAGGTTGAGTAGTGCTTCTCAAGGCTGAACTGAACGTCTCGTACCACTTAGAAGTGTGTTTTTATACATATATATATATCTACATTTACTAGGCCACATCAGTGGTGTCTGTTGCGTGAATGTCAGCTCTAAATTTCTTCCATCTGAACAAAAGTTTGCCAGTAAATCTAATTCAGACTCTGAAAGACATTAATAGGCTATACTTTCCAAATTGTAGTCACTTCACGAGCTTCAGTGATCTTAATATTGAACTAAATATATTTTTTTTCTTTAGATCAAGACCTGGAAATCTGTCATTTCATGACATGACAGCCTTCATTATGAAAGCTCTTTTCTTGTTTCAGTCCTGACTAATACGCACAAAACCTGAGATCATTCACCAGAGCCGCATTACAAGAATATTCCCTGCCTCAGTCTTTGGGTGAAGCCAAACTCTGTCACCGTATATTGTAGGCATGTCTTTTCACTTCTGAGATCAGAAGAAGAGGTCTGCAGATGGTTTTCTCCCTGTCAGTGTAACACACACGTACAGAGATTGCTCTGCCGCTAATCCGCAGCTAGGCAGGAAGGCATACAGTATGTATCAAAGAACGATTTGCAGATATGGTTCAGTACAAAGAAACAAAATAAAGCTGTAAGTGTGTAGAAATCTGTGAAATAAACAAAGCGGTGTTTCTATAGCACCCTGCTGAGCAGAGAGGAGATTCGGGTTTAAAAGAGTTGATTTGATTTATAGAAGAAGGTTGAAGTTTCATGATGTTGAAATGGATGAAAAATGTGTGGGAACTCAAGTGTCTCTGGGCCACTCAAGGTAAATGATGCTCCCATAGCAGAGCTGACATTCATGGTAACAAACATAAACAGAACAGTGAGCTACATACATGTTTCCAAAATCTATTATGTAATAAATGTAATAATACATTTTAACACCTGCACAATTCCCCATTGTCTCCCACCATCTAGGAAGCCTTTCAAGTAGGCATCTACTGGGCCCACACTAACACCGTGCACAAGTCTACAGCACTGAAACTGGTCCACGACCTGACTTCCCCAAAATGGAAGGAGGGATCAAGCTCAGACGTGGTCACTCTGGACGAGGAGGGATACGTAGAAGTTGACATCACACTGGGAGCGTTCCCTGGAAAACAGAAGGTGAGGGAACAATGGTGAAGCTTATGTAACGTTTAGGCAGCGCTGCTCACTGATTGTTGCATGTGAAACAGGGAGAGTATTTAATGAAATGTGCCATGTTTATTGAATCGCACACTATGTAACTACCTCATTTAGTCAAGACAGTGTTTTAGGACAGTTTATGTATCTTAAGTAAATGCGCAGGAACAAATGAGTAAACTTTTAAATGTGTATTTAATTACTGCCGAAACTTTATTAGCTCTGCATCCCACCACACAAAGATGACACACAGATGTCTTATGTGATATAACACGGTCGTTTTTTTTTTTTATTCATTGTTTTTTTTATTCATTTTCAGCTGACAAATTAGTGTTTGCTGTTTCCCCTGTAGCTGTGTCAATTCTGTGTTTCGTCTGCGGTGAGACATGGCATCCAGATCCTACAGATAGAAGACAGAACAGTTCTTGTCAACAACACGAATTACGCGATACAGTACAGGCCTCTGCTGACTGACCGCTCCCTGACGACTGAAGAGCAGGTATGTGCTTGGATGATCGCGCCCTTTAACTGTGCACTCGGTAGTTAGTAAGAGCCCACGTCCACTTTCTTACCTCCCACTCAATTCTCTCCGACGCTGTCGAAACGGCGTAAATCCTGGACTCATGGCTTCGATTCCATTCTGCTACCTCATAACCATAAAGCCTGCATTTGTGTGTGGTAATCTGTGTGTAATGGCCCTGCATCATGTCTGTTCTGTTCTGTTCCGCAGAAATGTCTGAAACTTCACGCGTATAGCATATTCCCTACGCACATTACTCAGACACATCCCGCCCCAACACTACTACACATACTCTCTGCAGAGATGGAGCAAGCCGTTTTCCATCAAACCCCGCTGCTCCCCCTTCTCTGCCTCCGCTGTTCTCACCATGTGGCAATGGCACTTCATAGGAACATTAGACAAACACCCAGAATTGGATGCAGGTTTCCCTTCTCACTTTCATCTGCTGCTTGTCCCCAAAGAAAGCAACAATGCAGTGATGTCATCTAACGAGCCTTCAGATCCTCTTGAAGAAGGATGGCAGAGCTTGCCAGTCGCCACTAATTCACTGAAAAACTTTTTAAAAAATAATAAGTAAAACAAAAAAAAACCCAAAACAAACAGCAGGCACTGGGCTTAACAATAACACAGACCACAAACAGGGCTAGGAATGCTTTTTTAGTTGGTCTATTCATCATGCTTAGGCCTAATCCCTGTAGCCCTCAACTGCTCACTGCTCACTGGCTGCTAAATCAGCACAGCAGGGCTTTTCTGCTACCAATTTAGCGCTAAGCTCAGTGGGAGAAAGAAGAGAGTACAATAACAATGTGGTTTTACGTATTTATGTATTTTTTGCTGTAATCACTTGCATCTCCTCTGCCCTCCAACTTTCTTTTATTCTGTGCCTCCATGCCCCATAGGCTTTTTAAATGTGGGCTTTTGTCCACACCCTCTTGCGCTTCATACTCATTTATCTCCTTGCCTCTATGTCTTCATTTCTGACCTTACATATTATACTTTACATGCTTCTCTCCGTCTTGTTTTTCCTCTTAATCGTCCCATGGCCTGTTTATTTTACGGTCTCTCAGCAGCTCTGTGAGATACCAGACACAGCCGTGCTCAGCCTGGCTCCCTGCGGAGACTCATCCCTGGCCAAGCAGTGCTCAGTGCCATACTGGGACTGTGTCCAAACCAGTAATCCGGGAAAGGTGGAATTCCCGCTGCCTCTCAGACACATGCTCTTCAGCTTGTTTCCCAAGCCTGACGCTGGAGTCAGGTGTACAGAGTGGAGCCTCCCTGCTCCCATCCGACTCGACTTCCCCAGGCAGAGTTTGTCTGTTCCTGGGGCACTGGACTCTGGGGGTGGCCTGAGCAGCAGGTGGGTGAAGCAGAGCATTTGTGATTTGCTGGCTGTGACAGCCCATTCAGGTGTAAGTCCACAGTGCATTTCCAGTACATGCTCTTAGGTAACAGTCAGTGAAGTGTATTTATTTGCCCTGTAGTAGCCTAGTTACGTGTATACAGCAGATCATTACTCTGGTTTGTCATTTACCCCCAGGCGTTTTGGAAGCGTGGCTCACAGATCACATTATACACAGAAGTGTATAGTGATACAAAACATTGCCTTCTGACTTTCTTTTTGCAGCAGGACAGGAGCAGACAGCGCAAAGTAAACTGTCGATTTAAGAAACACGCAAATGTTCAGTGGCTGAAATGGACTTATTTAGAATTCTTAGAATTCTTATTTGCAGCCACTTTGTGTTAGTCTTAGTAGTGTGTTAGTCTTCCTGGGGACATCAGGTCTCTCTAAGCCTGATTATTTTACAGTTAAGAAACCAACTTACTGCAGGAGGTCAATTGTAACCGAGTTACTTGAATCCACACACACACACGCAGTGATGGTGTGTGTTTGCCTGGAATCAATTAGGGCTCAGCCCATGGATGCACCTCAGAGACTTGCAAATGGACATAGCAGTAATGTGACGTTTGACATGGTGGTGGGTGTGTGAGCTCTGTGTGGTCAGAGGGGTTAGGATACGAGCTGTCTGGGGACATTTTATTTATGGGTTTGTATATTTATGTTTATTTGCAGAGCCATAGTACTCACGCATCAGGAGCACCTTGGGGTGACATACATCACTCTGAATGAAGACCCATGTCCTCGTATGCTGATCCACAACAGGTGTCCGATCCCACTGCTGCTGAAGGAAAATGTCAAAGGTAGGAAGGACACTGGGAGACGTGTTCAATAGCCCTGTGCCCTTACAACAAGCATTTTGGACTAACCTACTATTTCCCACCTTATCTGTCACAGAAACTCCAAGGACTGAAGTTTACTGCCGTCCTCTGCCTGCTAATTGCTCTGTGCATCATGAGCTCTACCACCACTTCTCCACTTTCCCTGAGTGCAGGCAGAAAGAGACGCTGCCCACAGTGCTGCTGAAAACCACGTCCGACCACAGCCCCACCGACTGGACTGACCCCGTAGATATCAACAGTCCAGGAACTCAGGTAAAATCGGGCACAGGCCAGAACCGTGTCAGGCGCTGATCAGACATGTGGAGGCGAGGTTTCACTTCCCTTTGCAATACGACTGTAGTCCCAGTTTTATTAACCTTTCTACTGACTCTTTTCTAAAATGTGCAGATCTCATCTGCTCTTGTCATTACTTTCATTGGAGAATTTGATATCACTGCCCCAAGGAATAACAAAACATTCTCTATAATGGTTAGGTGGAGCTGATGACAGTAGTTCAGTCACAGGCTTCTTTAATTTAACTTACTTACTAATAAGAGCCAGACACGTTATGACAAGCGGTAATTCCCCAAAACCTTTAGGTGTCCTGATGTATAATATATTAGGAAAAATGATTATGATGTAGATTGTGTGTTTGTAGACATCTGAGTTTTAACATTTGGCGTATTACACATATGTACATGTACAGTATGTGTATTTGTACATGGGCTTTGGGGTTTGGTTACCCTCCTAAGGACATATTGGCTGTTTTTCAGGACTTCAGAGCAGCAAAGCTAGTCTGAGTATTTCTGGTCTAGTCGTTGTAGTGGTGTGTGGGGCTGTGTTGTGTCTAACTACCTGCAGGGTGAGCTTGAAGCCATGTATCTCTGGTTACTGTGAGGTCTTTCTCTGACCTCTCTGAAAGGGGTGAAAGGTCAGAGGTCGGAGTTGTTGTGACTGCTTGGCAGTGGATTCAGCAGGGGTCTGCTTCCTTTCCACACATAAGGGACTGATCACTCCAGACCTGAAACAGCGGGAGTTAGTCTGACTCTATCACACATAAAGAACAGAGTAAATGTTACTAAGTTGAGCTACGAGCTGATCGGGTGTCAGCGTCTGACCCAGATGTTTGTTGTGCTGTTTTCCAGGTGGTGTTCCTGCCAGGCTTCGGCTGTCTCTACATAGACGTGGCGTATGACAGAGGCACCCTGGTTGTGTGTCTGGCACCAGAGGGCAGTGTGGATGCTGTAATCCACCAGCACTGCAGGTACGTGTGCACAGGCAGTGGGTTTATTGTTGTTGTTTTATGCTCCCTGTACATTTGAACCACAACAAATCACCCAAGCATGTTGTTCTTCGTAACCTCAAGGTATCTACCTTTTATTGTGTTCACTTCAGTCTGCTTTATGTATATTAGTAACAGCAGTGTTTTCACGCAGCAGCTGTTTCTAGACTTCAAACGTGAAGCAACACGGATCGTTTTCACCACAGGAGGGCAATAAAACCTTCTTGTATTGCCAGGAGTGAAATTAGCTGTACTGTAGAACATGATATTGCAGCTTTATTCCATTACATCAACACATAGCTGCTTTGTCATTTTGGCAAAACAGGAAATTAATATAATCACATTCGCTAAATGTAAACAAATTACATCAGGCAATGTGTGTGTGCCATGGTTGTAGAAAATTCATGAAAGATCATCAGCACAAGATGAATGAGTTTGGCCTTATAGGCTCTACAAATAATCAGCAACATAAACCATAATATGGATTTCTTTAAACTCTCGCATAAGTGAAAACCACACTTTGCCATGTCGAACATTACTAAGTAAGTAACTTAGTCATTCCTCTTTTGATGTTAGGTCTTCCAAGTTGTCCTTCAGAGTTCTTCTTAGTGAAGCCAGCGTGGCACTGAGTGATGACATCACAAGTCCGTCCAGGTCTGTTGAGCTGCTGAGACTAACTTTGACCAAGCTGCTGCTCAGCTTGTCTCCAGCCTCGACCATTCTCCCCCAAGAGCTGGCTCATGACCTTTGCATGGAAGCAGCACCCATCTCAGCGCTGATGCCCGAAGGCTCCGTCATCGAGGTCTACTGCTCCAGTCTGCAAGTAGACAACCAACTATACAGCCAAGCAAGTTTCCACTTCCCTGTGCTGCTGTGCCAGGATCAGAGAGGCGGCGCTGACCTCAAGGGTCAGTGGAGCAGTGACGCCAACCCCACACAGTCTCCTGAAACCCTGGAAGAGTTCAAACGCTCTTGTTTCCTGCAGCTACGAATGACACTGGCCGAGGACAAATGCACTGTGGAGGAGGTTGGTGCTTTTATTTTAGCTGCAGTGGACTCTGCTGTTCCATCTTTCTGAATTTTATAAGCAAGTCTGTTACTAAAAGCACTGTTAGTACTACTTCTTTACCTGCACACAAGTATCTGGCATTACAAAATACATGGCTGCATAGCAACTATCTGACTTAGCAAGTTTAACACTAAAACCATGTGATCATTTAGCTGAAACTTGGTAACGTTGACAGAAATTCCCCCTCACTCAGAGACATGAAATCAGTGTGTTTGAGTCAGATGTTGTCTTTCCTACCGATCACAAATCAATAGTTGTCATTACAGCTTTGTGCATGTTGTACCTCAGGTTACCTTCCAACTCCAGCCTGCCAGAGTCTACCTTGAAGACACCTTTGTGTACTACATTAAGACCCTCTTCAGCACCTACATCCCAAACAGTGCAATGGTCCCAACTATAGCAGAGGCACAGAAAGGAGCTCTGCGATCAGTGCACATCCTCCCTGAAAAGGTGCAACAGATGTTATGTTATGTTTCTACTTGGCCACAAATTAATAAGAGTGTTTCTTTTTGGTTCTTTGTTTTAGTAAGTAAGGTGGTATTGAATTTACTTCTGGTACGTCGTAGCATCACATGATGCCACGATGACTTATTTTTAAGGACTGATGCGTCTCAGAATCTCAAACCGTTCTCTCAAGCCTCGTCTTCTAAATGTATGTCACTCAGGTGCAGCAGTCTGTGCAGGCGTTGGTCCGTCCCGTGTCTCTGCAGAGGCTGACCATTGAACCCATCAACCTGCTCGTCAGCATCCACGCCTCCCTGAAGCTGTACATCGCGTCAGACCACACTCCGCTGTCTTTCTCTGTGTTCGAGAGGGGCCCGCTCTGCACCACAGCCAGGCAGCTGGTCCACGCTCTGGCCATGCACTATGCTGCCGGAGCTCTCTTCAGAGCTGGTAGGGGGCCGGCGGTCTCTCTGACACAGCGGTTTCTCTCTCTCCCTTTACCTGCTGTCATACAGGAAGGGCTTGTTTAAACCACTGTGTGTGATATTCCCAGCACACTCATAAACTTGAATTCTATTTACATAGAAATAACAGGATGTGCACTTGAGCTAGAAATTTCACAATTTATTCTCACAAACTCTAGAGTTGAGCTTTTGACATGATTGGTCTCAGGCGCTTTCAGGGGCTCCTGTTGATTTGTGCCAGACTGTATAGTAAAGCTATCAAGCTCAAGAAGCACCAGATATGGATTACAGAAGCCCTAAAAAAGATTTAGATTCTCCTGTTGTGGTCATTTAACGGTGTATCATAGGGTTTGAGTCATAACTCATGTTTCACACTCTCTGTGTAAGCAGTTTGTTATGGTTGATCTGGAAGCGGCCACCAGGTCTAAGGCTGAATCATAAAGCCTTGAAAAGCCTCTGTACCGCACTCCTGCGCTGTCCTCCTGTCTAGTCGAAGCCTCCACACATGGTCTGGTTTAACCCAGTCATTTCCACATCAGAAATCACCATCCTGGCCAGACACTTCCTTCCCACTGTCTCTCGTTAGAGCCCTCATTTCTGCTTGTATTTCAACACATCACCTCACCGCGATCTTCTTTTCCTGCGTCATCATGCAGAGAGGGTCTCCTGGAAGCGTCGCTCTCTGGCACTGATTAGCTTTAGGATGTACGGTACTAGAATCACACGTATGCCCACAGGTGTAAATCCACGGTCTACATATGCAAAGACTTACAGACATATGGATATTTAAAGGGATATGCATACGCTCCACTATATGCGTGTGTTTAAAAGCGTGACTCAGCCCCGTAAACATCAGCACTTGTCAGGACTTTATGCTTTAGCAAAACCACAACTAGGAGACCGCGTGAAGCAGAAATGACCACCAGGCCCCAGCGGAGTCAGTTTCCTTCCATTAGAGCCCATCACTCAAGTGCAAACTGACAGAGAATAAGAGCAGAGCAGGGCCGGGGCGTCCTGAGAAATGCCTATTTGATTTTTGTGATGCAATTGTCAGTGCATAAATATCAATGATCTGTGCCATCTGAAGGAGGCTGTATGGTTGAACGAGAGAGGTGAGATAGTGAGAGGCTGTAAATCTCACTGTGGCCCATCTGTGATTCCGTCTATGCGTGCGAGCGGATTTCGTATATACATACATACAAACGTACTGACTCCCTCACTTACATCCACCCAGTAGGTAACACTGGGTGGATTCTATGATGCTAGCTATGACAGATAGATGCGATACATCTAGTGTGTGGAAAAGGGGAGAGAAAAGCAGCAGCACGTGTCCACAGAGAAGGTTGTGAACGCGTCTGTGGGAGTGAGCAGACAAGGGTTATGAACCAGGGTGGGAAGCTTAACTATTCAAGTAGATCTTTCTGTGCTGAACAGCACTGATGTATGAGGCACGAGAATGGAAAAGAGAGGCGCACTCTGATCTGAGTAAAAATACTTCACAATGAGCAAACAATATCACTCAAAACCTAAAACATCACGTTAATTTGAAATAAGCAAAAACAATCCTACACCCCTACAGTTATGTGACTAAGTTTACCCACATGTCAGCAGTACTTGATGATCGGCCTTGCAAGTATCCAGATGTGCGTTACTAATTAGCATATGAGCCCGGTCTATTTACCGCTGACACGTTAAGACGCGTGGGCCTGCAGTGCAGGGCTCCTCACCACCGTGGGTGGCACAGCAGGGAGATTACGTCATGTGACTGTGACCTCCTGTGTTGTTCCTCTGCCTCAGGCTGGGTTGTGGGGTCTCTCGAGATCCTCGGCAGTCCCGCCAGCCTGGTGCGAAGCATCGGTAACGGCGTGTCCGACTTCTTCCGGCTGCCTTATGAGGGTCTGACGAGAGGACCCGGAGCCTTCGTCAGTGGGGTGTCCAGAGGGACCAGCTCCTTCGTCAAACATATCTCGAAAGGTAGCAAAGTCAATAGATATCCATATGTGTAGTTAAACGCTGTTAAAAGCTGTGTTTTTGTTGCAGAATTTACTTGGAGTCATACATCAACTGATTACTGAACAGACACGTGTAACTTTACTTAACTCTAGCCTAATTTCTGATTGATTTAGTAACACGAGACACATTAATGGCTCTCATCACCCACCATTTACACTGTGTTATTGCAAACTCTCTAACTTGAATGTCAACATGTGAATTCAGGCACGCTGACATCCATCACCAACTTAGCAACCAGTCTGGCCAGAAACATGGACCGCTTGTCTCTGGATGAGGAACACTACACCAGGCAGGAGGAGTGGAGACGACAGCTACCAGAGAGCCTCGGGGACGGCCTGAGACAGGGGCTGTCCCGACTCGGCATTAGCTTGTTAGGTAAGTGAGGACACTCACACAAGACGGAGGCCTCTCATACAATCACTACTTTTACGTACATTTGTGGCTTTGGCCGTTCTGATGTAATACTGCAATACAATGGGAAGAAAAACATTTCCCTCCTCCCTCTGAAATACCACATTAATGTGTGACAAGTGAGAAAATGCAAAAATACGAGAATAAAACTCTGTTTGCAGTCAGGCGATGTTTGGAAAATTAAAGTGAATAGAATGATGATGATGACATTGGAACTTCTTTAAAAGGATGGTTAGAAATAATAAATATATTCCAACAACTACTTGTGTCTGAAACTAGAATAGTTTTATTAGTTTTCAATTAAAGGACCCCCTCTTGCCTTAAGAGGGCAAGTCTTTACTCAGTATGTATGGAAACACACATTTCATCTGCTGTCTGCTGGCAGACACTCAAAGTTACAGAGCGTTATGAGAGCGAGCGGTGGAGACGGCACAGCAGGGAGTCAATAAACACTCAGAGGGCAGTAAAACTCAAGTCTGTCTCAAATCAGACTCCAGAACACTCAGAGCATATTGTCATTAAAACCAAACAGCTGCTCACATCCCTGAGGTACAGTGGGTTATCATTTCTGCGATGCAGTGTCCATCACAACATGCACATCGCCAGATTAAAACGATTGCCTCACATACTGTATAATTTCATATTGTCTACAGAAATATTGGTCTTTTCACTATAAATGTGTGAAATGTACTTGCATTGTCAGAGAAGCTTCTCCTGGCCACATTTCATATCTGCAGCTCTCTTTTTTTAACGCTTATTTAAAAAGAACATCTCCCTGGTTTTCGCAGGAGCGATTGCCGGCATCGTGGACCAGCCCATGCAGAACTTCCAAAGGCACTGGGACATGCAGAGCTCGGCTGGTAACAAGGCCAGAGGGGTCATCTCAGGCGTAGGGAAGGGCATCGTGGGGGTTTTCACTAAGCCCATTGGAGGAGCAGCTGAGTTGGTGTCGCAGACTGGATACGGTGAGTTCACTAGGTTAAACACAACATGTTTGATGTGTGAAGGGATGAGTAGTGGGTCAGGCAGTGCTGGGATTCCTGAGGTCTGGCTACTTGACCTCTGACCTCACACCACGCACACAAACTGACACTGACAGGCGCTAGGACAGGCAAGCTCCCTCAGCAGGACACACACAGACTGTGATTCGGTCTCACTTCTCTTCGGACGTAACTGTACAGCGTCTACGCACACAACTCCACTCAGAGTCAAGCCGTGCTGCAGAGTAACGCTGCTCTGACGTCAGTAACGGTGCTTGCTGCGTTATTTATGACTGTGTTTGAACCACTTGATGACTTCACTGATGCTTCAGCTACTCGGCTGTGGGATGAAGGGAGACCAACTACACACAGGCACAGGTTGTAAACTAATTCTGACATGTGCACACGTCATGTTGTTCTATTTCTCCATCTCAGACACTGACAGACATGTTTCTGTCTGCTTCATTAGTCTGTTGTTTGATGTTGGAGGTGAGGAAGCCTCGTCAGTTGCATGCAATGAACATTACTGTCAAACTATTAATTGAATCTGACGTGACTGTCTTTGTGTCGGTCCTGACAGGGATCCTCCATGGCGCAGGACTGTGGCAGTTTCCTAAACAGCTCTATCTGCCTACAGTGGAGAAGTCAGCTCAGGCCCCAAACAGCCACCTTAAATATGTCTGGTATGAACCTGCAGGCTCCTTCTCTGCTTTTGTCCAGCTTTGCATGAGAAATGGGACGTTTTCTAGCGTTTGCTTTTCTTGGACTTTCTCCAGGAATTTGCTGTTCTGCCTCTCGTCATTCACTGCTGTCTTGTTAAAAAAAAAAAAGCCCAGAGGCGTCATTACCCTCCAGGGTAAAAAAAAAAAAAAAGATCCCACACATGGTAGCCAGCCTGCCCTACGCTGTCCTCGTCGAGCCATGTTAGTTTTTATGAGCCAAAGCTGCAAGCTAGCAATAGTTGGTATTTAACTCTGAGGCTTTCCAGAGACATTTCCCACCTTTGTGTTTGGTACAGCATGCAACCTTGACAAATGGTTACCTTTGTAGAAAAATACTGTGTATAGCGCTGCACCAGAGCTTCAAAGAGTCCAATGTGCTTTTTTATTACCATAAATATTTATAGCAGGCCTATGTCTCTAGAAGGTTAAGAAGCAGCATTTATTGTGTGTATAATGAATTTTCCTTAATTCTATTTGGTTTCCATAGCTATATATAATATTTGCCTCTAATAGCAGCGTTAGCTGTCGACTGCCATGAGGAAGAAGGCCAAATCTTACATCCAGTATTTCTGCAGGACATTCCACTTTAGCTGTCATCACCTGAGGGGTTAGCAGTGTGTTGTGCTAATGTTAAAGGAAGATGGGAAACGGCTAAAAATACATGTCTGCTGAGATAATGTCCCCTGCGGCTGAATTCATGCCACATTGTAGTCAAACTGGTTTCCATCACACATCCATCATTCATTTTTACTACTACAGGTAGCTCAGACACTCAAGGGGTCAGATTGTTTGAGCAGAGTTAACACTGAGCAGATCCAACATCTGCACTTTCAGTGCACCTGCCTTCAAAAGTAAACTCACTGTCAGAAACAAGAGTATACACTTTGGTTGCTGCACAAGTATTTCCATCTTGAACATGTGTGTAACATGAACCACACAGAACATTTTAAATTGCAGGGTGCGTGAACACAGGAATGGTTAGTTTGGCACTTTGTGTGGTCTTGCATTACTAAAGAGTGTGCGTGTGCACGTAATCTTTGCAAACAGGAAGAATGTGGATGTCACCGTTTCTTGTGGCCTTGAATTGAATACAGTGTGATGGAACGTGTTTCTGACCACAGGAAGATGCTCCAGGCTCTGGGACGGCCAGAGCTCCACATGTCCCTGGAGGTGACCATTGTGAGTGGGTCAGGTCAGGAGCACGCGGGCTGTCTGCTGCTCACCTCTGAGGTGCTGTTTGTGGTCAGCCTCAGTGAGGACACCCAGCAGCAGGCTTTCCCCATCACTGAGGTAACTGACTGTCGTCCAAGAACGGGGAGTGTTTCCCATCAGCAGTCTTATGACACCTCCTTTGATCATGCCATGAATCTCCTGTCTTCTGCAGGTAGAGTGTAAGCATGAGCCAGGACAGCAGGCCCAGCTCACCCTCACCTTACATCAGCAGACTGTAGCCAGAGAGACAGAGGTGAGACCAGGACCGCTAAAAATGTCCTTACATTGCCAGTCTCGACGCATCACACATCACTTGCTTTCTGTTCTTCCTCAGGGAGACTCTGTTCGCGAGCGTCTGTCGGAGCAGCAGTATCGGCGCCTGGTAGATTACGTGGTGAGAGCCTCCCAGTTTCTGTCACCTTCTGCCGCCTCTCTCCAGTCGCAGCCACCAGTAACTCTTGCTGAGCCACCACCCTCGGCCACCAAGTCTTACCGCTACCTAGTGGATGCTGCCTTCGCCATGGTGTTCGTCAGCAAGTTCACCATGGTAAAGAATAAAGCCATGCGGATCGGATTCCACTGACGCGCAGATGATGTCTTTGCGCTAGAATAAGTTATTATAATATTATTCTTAGTCCAGTATACGTTAAGCCTCACAGCACTAATCTTTCACTACAGCTGAGAAAAGATGCTAAATGTGGCTGTTGAACTTACATTTTCTTGCCCCTGGTCATTGATGCCTTAAGACTCTTTAAATCACATGTGAATCGAGACATTTCAGTGAGCATATTTCGTAGCCTTTTCAGTGCTGACAGACAAGCTGCACAAAATTAACAAGTCACCCAGACCTTTATTTCTATCAAAACAACCTTTGACTCCACTAAATATCCTCTTGGTGTTTACAGTCTCCCCTTAGTGACTGTCTTCTGCCAGTGTCAAGTGCAATACACACAAACCAAAATGTTTTTATAGATGATATATCAACATTCTCTGCCAACCTCTCATGATGCAGCATGTTATTGTTGCACCACTGAGCTCTTTGTAAAGTCTGTTTGTTGCCTTTGATATATGTAAATGGAAAATATTAAGAGAAAATTTTAAATAAAAATTCTATGCGGTATCTTCCTGTCGATGTGATCTTTGTCATTAGTGGTTATTTCACCATCCAGACACTGGGCTATAGCAGCAGGACAACAATAATACATGTAGCAGAAGAGCTGTTATACTAGGTAAAAAATCGTATTACATCATGCGTAAACCCATCCTTAAACTTGAAGTGGCGGTATCAGTAGCAGATCTGCTCTCAGTTTTCACTGGAACTGCTCCGATAACAGCTTCAGTAATCTTTGCCGAAGCAAAGCTGCGTCATTGTAGCTTCACACTGCAGGTTCTTGCGTCTGCTGCAGTTCGGGTGAACCACGTTTGTATTCACTTACTGCTGAGTTCACTTTACCCTGTTTACGTTTTGCTCCAGAGGACTGTCTGCGGCTGTGTTTACTGCCCGCTGACTTGATGCTGCAGATGGAGGACGACTCTGAAGCGAAGAGAGGAAAACAACAAAATCAATTTTTATACAGTAATTAAATAATAATAGTTGAGTAGGGAGGTGTTTTTGTTGTATCATCAAGTGCACAGCTTTTCTTTCCTCCCCTGAAATGTGTTCTCCAGCCTTCATGCTGTGCTTGTCAGTGATGTTCTCCATCTGTGTTCCTAAGAGTATTCCCTCTGTACGCCATGCCATTAAAACACTATTTGCATAGCGTTTCATTTGCAATCACATTCATTAATCATGAGCTGGAACTAACTCCTGTGAGAGAATCACGCTTCGTTTACAGGCCCATGCAGTGCGAACTCCTACACAGGTCACTGACACTGAACGAATGGGCAGAAGTGACTGTTTTGGCTACACGCAGTAACTAGACTGTCATGAGACAGGCTTGACAGCACATTGGCACCAACTCCCATTCTCACTGTTTGAAATTTAGCTTGGAGTTTACTATGGGAATGACTAAATCCTGACTAGTAGCTGACAGGTGCTGGACATAAGAATTTCCCTGAGTCCAGGGAGAGAGAGGTGTGTGTGTGTGTTTACCTGAGGCTGTGGAGAACGAGCCTTCAAGCTGACTGTGTCTCCTTAGCAGCACCTCCTCTCTCTTTAGAGCTGCCATGTACTTCGAGTAGGACCAGGATAACTGGAGTCAAATGTAATTTCGAATGATTAGCGAAACGGCTCAATAACTTTTAGAATTAGTCTTGTCTGGACTTTTGAGACGTTGAAGTTCTTTTACTATAATGTTCTTCAACTAAATTAAATAACTTAATTTTTTTGTCTTTCCTTTGTATTTTTCTTAAAGATCATCTTCCTTACTGGCTGTGTGGGAGTCAGCAGCTCTCCGCTTTGTGTCATCCACTGCTTTTTTTCACTTCCTCCCTCTTGGTCTTCTTCGCCGTTATCCACATCATCATCATCATCATCATCATCATCAATCTCCTCATCCTGTCTAAAACTATACTCTTCAGCCTCCAATTCGTCCTGTAAAAAAAGGACAGGTTGACATAAGTTTGATTCTACTGCAGACATTGAAGCTTCAGCTCAGTGATGATCACATTCTTTTATTGTCATTCTGATTCTCTGTTGTTTCCACACCTGGGTTCTTATTCTCTCATCCTCTTTCCTCTTCTGTCTTCGCACTCTGGCTCTGTGTTTGACTCGTTTCTCCTCCAGCAACGGAAGGAGCTGCTCCTCTTGGACGCTGCTACTCAGCTCTTGAAACTCAGGCCAAAACCTTAGCAGTTCACTGAACACTGACATCTGCATGAAAAGAAAAAACACACACACATATAATAAAGTACACACACTGAGGGAAAACACCACAAACTGCACATTTAGACACACGCACAACCTGTGCCTCTCTGAAAACATAAGGGCCGAGCTCATGGCGTTTTTCCAGAATGTGCTGGGCCTGTTCAGGGGGGATGTCTATCTGCAGGGCGGGGGGCATGGATGAATTGATGAAACAGCTGATGATGGTGGAGATCTTCTGCTGGATGGTTGCCTCATCACTGTGAGAGTGACAGAGATCCTGTGTACACGAGTGGTGGAAGACAATGAAACAATGTTTTGCCGTTCTAAAGAGCAGTAGTGCAGCTGCATTGCACCTTTTTACCTTGTATCTCTGCACCTCAAGCCAAAAGAGCACGTCATTCTCCAGGAAATCTCCCTTCAGGGAGACAAAATGCTGGAACTGCATACACGTGACAGGGTTCAGTAGGATCCGTCGAAACAAAAGAATCTCTTTAGAGGAACTCATCCACAAGCCCTTAGCCTGCAGGGAGATGAGATGCTGTGAGCTATTAGTTAAAAAATAAAGAAAGGAGGAGACCCCACCCAAGCAAATAATATCAATCATCACTTACTTGTGTAAACAACATAGCAAAGAGAAAACGTGCTCCTGAGCAACAGCAGTGAGGATGAGAGGTGAACTACAGTACATGAACAGAACTGAGAAAATTCCTTTATTCAGAAATGCTTCTCTTTGCCAGTGATGAGATAATGATCATAGAGATTATAGTCACAATCATGTCTGAAAAGTCCTTCCTGTAATCATGCTGCTTAAAATGTGAACTGTTCATGTTTTATATCTGTTCACAGACAGACGTGGAGCGCCTTCCAAAGACTAACGGAAGGTTAGCGCTGCTGATGCTTTAATCTTATTTACCCTGGATCCAATTTGGGAAAAACACTGCGATGCCAAAATGGTGTTTGACAAAGCCAGTGCTTAAAGCCAAGTCATGAACTAAATCACACATGTTTTCAGGCCAGGAAATGCTTCAATTCCAATACATTCAAACTAGAGAACGTCTCCTTACCTTCCAAGCTTCTCTCCTCAGTCTGCGTCGACAGGGCTGTGAGAGCCTGTCAGCTGCCCTGAGCTGTGAGACACAGAAACACACACACACAAAGGTCAAAAGTCAGAAACCGAGTAAACGCGGATCAATATCACTGCTCTGCACTCTGCTGCTCTTTGTCACAGACAGTAACTAAAGCACTTCCTTTTTCTTTGGCCTCCACTGTTCGCTTGGCTGAGAGACAGCTCCTCCACTCTCTCAGATATCCTGACCTCTTCTTCACCGTCTTTCCACCCTTCCACTGCTGTCTTCCTCCAAAAAGTAACGCTAAACTACCTTCCTCTCATTACTTAATGAGAGGATCGGTGTGGCCAAAACAGTAAACCTGATAACATAATGAGGCAGGGCAGTGGAATCTATGGTTTGTGTGCTATTACCTGATGAGGTGAGGAGAGCTGCTGTTTAGGGCTTTCTCATACAGCAGAGGGACCAACGTGTCTCTGACTTCTTGTCTCTGTCTACTCTCAAGGTGACAGGAGTCAAATGCTTTAACGCAAACAGTTCACCCCTGAAGCTCGTTGGTTTTAAGCAGATGGATGCAAAATATAAACTCAACTTTAATTCGCAGCGTGGCTTAGCTAAATGCTAATGGATCACAATGCTAGGGCAATTATGTTAAGCAAAAAGGTGAGCATCTTTAAACATGGTGAACATGCATGTATGTTATGGCAAATCGTGTTCAAAGTAACATTTGTTGGTGGATCACAAGGTCTGGTACCAATCATTAAACTGGATGCTTTGATATTTCTCCAGAAGAGGGAACACCTTGTCTGCAGGTCAGGGGATTGATGAAGTCAGTAGGTGTATAATCTATATATGATGATACACTGTTATTCAGTGGGATGGCTGAGAAGCGTAAAAGTGATGTGAAAACATTCATATGTAGAATGTGTTTGTTTGGAAACCAATAAGTTAGCACTAGTACAGTACTAACACTAGCAGAGTGTAAATCTAATGACGCCACCAACTGTTAAACAATCTTCTAGTGCAGCCAGAAACACAGATGTGTATAAATTCAACAAGCATTCAGAGTCAGAATGTTCACCTTTGGTTTGTCTTTCTGCCGCTCTTCAAATTCTGGCGTGGACAGAAACTGAGGCAGCCATATTTTCTCGATGTGGTTCCTCACAATGTCCTGGATCTCAGCAACAACAGAGTTTGAGACACAGTCCAACTTCAGACGCTCCAGCCCACCTGCTAATTGCAATATCTAAACACAAAGCAAAAATAAGCATGCAGTCGGTGCCACGGTATATATGCAGACGGTTGTGCTCGTGTGTGATATGATCGCTTAACGTGCCTGAGTGAACATCAGATTTCTGTGTGGACCTGAGTTACAGTAAGTGCCTATAGTGGGACCCCCCATTCTCCTTTCCGGCCCCCTGCTGCTCCCATGTCTGCTTTCTGTCTTCATGCACTGATCAGGCTGCATCTCTCTATTTATATCTCCTTTATACTTTCTCTCATCTTGTTTTGCACGCACACAGGCAGGCATGCATGTTCATGCAGGACTCAGAAATGAGAACCAGCCATGGCACTAGAGTGGGAGTCAGTAGATGAAAGAGGGCCAATCTGTGACTGGATGAGTGAGTGATTGAAAGAGTGAAGGGCCAAAGCAGTAAAGCTGTCAGTCTCTCTGCACCGCTCACACACATAGACGAGAACCAACGCAGAACAGCGAGAATGGCAGCCAGAACCGGCCCCACAGAGTTAGAAGCACTAGAATTGGCATCCTCATTCAAATGCGCAGTATAAGGATTTTAATGGCATTTATGAGATATGCATGACAAATTACCAAGGTCATGCACCAGAGCTGAAATCATGTCCACATGTTTCTCACAGATACAAGGGAGCTATAGGAACTAGACGGGCTCTTCCGTGCTCATTCTGCTCTAAGCAGGGCTATGTTTACAGGTGGTAATGAGGCATTTGTGACAAATGACAAGAGCAGCCAACAGCACATACAAGGCATGTTTAGCAAACCAAAAAGGAGTTAGGATCACTGCAGATGTCCCATCTACTCTTTTCATCTCTACACTCCACGCCTTCCTGAAGTCATCTAACAGTTTGAAACCGATTCTATATAAATCTCAAAGAGCCTTCATCCTTCATTGTTACTGGGGCTGAACTTCTTTGTCTTCCCTGGATTCAAACCACACTCCTCTCCATTCTCGCCTTTTAATTCTAACCATGTCCTCTCATCCCCTGGTCCCCATCGACTCCCTGCTGTCACAGCTGTCAGCGTCAAGTCAGTGTGATACCAAGGAAGAGAGATGGAAAACTGTACGAGTTGCGGTTTTTCCACATGTAATTGTTGAGCTTCAGCTGGAGCTCAGATCTCGTCTTGGGACTGTTACATTATTGATCCTATCATTCTACCCCATTTGAAAGCATTTCCAGGAAGCTAATGACACAAATATGAATTTTTGCCTACAAAAAGAACATTTGTTTTTCACACTGTGTAATGGGTGTACATCATTCTGTTGGTCTGCAGAGGCAGGGCTGTGAGGACCAAAGAAGTAGTTCCTGTTGAGGTATTGCGTTGTCATGTGCGAGGATCTCTCTTGTCTGAGAGCCTTATCTTTTTGAGGCGTCCTCCTGTACTGCTCCATATCCAGCCAACATGTCAGATGGATGCTGTGCAGAGACACCAATGTTAATTTTGAATAACTTCATGGTGCTGCACTGTGGTAGACATTCTTTTCTTTTTATAGGCCATATGATCATAAATGATTATAACCATAAATGCAATCTGCCGTCAGAACTGGTTGTCTTCTTCAACTCACCTGGCCTCCTGATTTTGGAGGAAAGACATAAAATGGCCAATCTCACGAGGGTGACGAAGTAGGGAACCTAGACGGTAACCTTGGTAATTTGGATGAACACCAGACCATGATTCAGGCACGTTGGGTGTTTTTACAAAGGGAGTAGAAGGAGTGTTAGGAGAGAGAACTGGGGTGGAAGCACACTGCTCCTCCTGTAGAGGCAGAGCAGAAAGAGGGAGCGAATAAGAGACTAAATAAAACTTAAACAGCTTTCTCTTCCCACCTTCTATACACTAAACAATGCTTTAAAAGACAATGACATCATATGTTTCACATTCTTTCTCTAAATCATCAGTAGATGCTGGATGAGCCTACCTGTTTCAGTTGGTGCTCTAATTCGTTGTACCCACTCTGGAGTTTCCTGCGTGCCTGACCATCAACCCTGCGCACCTCCATCTGCACACATACCTGGACACAGACAGAAACAGAATGCTGATTAATAATACATTTCATTTGCCGCGCGATGAGGAAAAGACATTTGAGTGGGAAATATTTGTATCACCTTCAGGAAGGATTCTTTGTCCCTACTGACAAGCAGCGTCCATGGCTGCAGCAGGATGTTCAGTGTGTGTTCCTCAACTTTGTCAAACAGCTCCTCAAAAGCAGGCATGAGTCTGTCGTACACCTCCCGTCTGATCTTCTCGTTCAAACCAATGGTCCTCCTGGCAGAACCGTACAGATATGTGAAGTAAAGGACCTGGAGAGCAGAAGAGAGGAGAGGTCATAAAAACGTCATCACTTCAGAAACATTTCTCGTCACAACCACCACTGTTCAATGCTCTCATACACAATATTCACTATCTCTCATCACTGCTGCCATCACACCACATAAATTTCACTTGTTTAACCTTCTTGGCCACATCACTGAGGAAAGACTGTCTATATGACATTTTTCTCATGAGCTAAAAGTTAACTGAAGGAAAATAGATTTCAGCATGAGGTATTCTGGACCATACAGATCTGCTTTCCTCCCTGGCCAAGCCGTTTCCAGGCAGGGCGGTTCCGGGTGACTGGACTGGCGCACATCTGAGGGGGTCTGACTCATTTGGTTTTTGGGATGTTTCAATCTCTCCACTCAGTTTTGGGTGAGGAAGAGAAAAACACTGCTTCTCTCCACCCTGGCAGGCACACAGAGCTGGAGTTGATTTAGCAGTTGGTCAATCAAAAGGATATTGATATACAACTACCTTCACAAACTATTATTCTTTCATTTTAAAGATGAGATGCCAAAGGTTGGATGGTTGCAGCATCTAAAAGGCAGTTATTTTCATTTGTTTCTTTTATTGCATCACTGGCAGAATTACTGTGCACAATAAGTCAGTGAAAAACCACTAATGTATGTACTTTAGCATCAGTATATTTCACTAATGCAAATTCTTTCTAATTATACAATTTTTACATTCTGTCTAAAATTAGCTCCCATTATATGAGAAACACATTGGTTACTTAAAGGTAGGTGTAGGTTGGATTTATAAAATAAGCAGCAAATAACTTTCTGAGATAAGATAGATTAAGAATATTATATATCAATATATATTTTTTTAAAAAGCTTGGAGATACTAAAGTGTTTGGAGAAGATATGAAATGAAGATTATTTGAAATTAAAATCCAAACCAGGTATTCTTCTTTTCACAGAGTAGTTTAGCTGAACATTTTCTAAAATTGCTTCATTCTCTTTTATACGTACATATATATATATATATATATTTTCTATGACTGATTTTTGTTTGCTTCCAACGAACAATGTTGTTGAACGTGTTCCATGTTAAGCTCTGTGAGTGTGTTTTCCTGACCTGCGCCTCTCTCTGTACCCTGTACGGGTCCATCCCATCCTGGTAGAACAGCTCGTGATACTGCTGCAGGTCGGTCCAGAAGTAAACTGCATTCTCCCAGAGCTGAGATTGAATACAACACACTGTCTAAACTTCAGATTTTAACATGCTTAAGCTCAACATTGTGATTGCAATGTTGTCCTTTGCCATGTAGAATGTATACTAACCATATGCTATAGACTAAATACAATGAAAGTTACTGTAGTACCTGGTTTCCAGATTGTTCACAGAAGTGTGTAAAGTACAAGCCAGCACAGGGTTCAAAGCGCAGAGCCTGCAGCATCTGTTCTATGTCTCTGCTTTCCTGTACAAGTCAGTCAGAAAACCTTTAATACCATCAGCCCACAAATGTATGGATTATAACAACTTAAAACTTGGGTTAAAAACTATCTATTCATTTCCAATTATTTTGGTTTTATAGAAGAAAAAGTAGTTTGTAGTTGTATGTCTGTTTGATTGACTGCATAAATAATCTACTAATTACAGTGCACAAGCTCTGCCGTTTTTATTTCATAAGAGCCTTCCCATTTTAAAAGGTTAATTAACTCAGTGACACAATATCCACCAAGTGTTCCTACCTGTGTATAAACAATATGGGAAGACTGAGGTGAGAAGGGTTCAGGGCAGAGAGGACGCCGTGTCAAAGAGCCATGATGTGACTCTCTGTCTGATAACGGGCTATAGCACCACTCTGTCCCCAGGCTCACAACAGGAGTTTCACCATCATCTTCCGGGTCACATCTAGACGTCCAGAACCGAGGCGCCCTGAGAGCAAATGTGTAGCTTTAATCCACAAAGGCGTTCCACTCTGATCATTTAAATCATAGCGTGTCCACAGAAAGATACACGCACACTGGCAACACTTTGAACATTGGAGATTGATATGTTAAATACAGCTAAACTCACCAGTAACGGAGAAGCGCCTCAGTGAGGCAAGGTTGAACTGAGCGCAGTTTCTCCTCTGTCCAGCAGGGGGATGTAGACAGTCCCAGTCTGGACAGCAGCTCTGCATTCAGACTGCTGTGACTGCTGCTCAGCAGGTACCGGCTCCTCATTAGCACCAAGTACCTGATACAAAGACTACATTACAGACCTGCTCTAACTTTAATAATTACCGCTGCTATGCACAGTGTCATGACCTCTGGATTAAACTATGACTGTAAAACATGCTGCAATTATTTGGTTATTATTAAACTGTAAATAAACCAACAGTGTTCACCTGTTCTTCCTCTCTCTGTGCTGTACAATTTTCAATTTCTCAATGTCCATCCAGAGATTAATTAGCTTTTCTCCTGGCGTTCCTTGCAAAAACTTCTTGAACTTATCCAAGCCTGGTGTATGGTCATGCCAGCCGGCACCACGGCAACAACTATCAGGCACGTGTTTTTGTGCAGAGAGCCAGCTCCCTGCTGCTCTGCTCTTCTTGTCCCATTCTTTCATTACCTCCACTTCATTTCTACTCTTGTCCTCTTGAAGATTCCCAGTCTTTCCCTTGAGTGAGTCTCTCCCTCCATCAACTGAAGGCTGGCAAACTTTACATTCACAGGATTTCTCTTTATTAATACAACATGTCTGGTCTCTGGACTTGCTGAGACAGGGAGAAACGTTTGCCTGGTTCTGAGCATCCATCACACTCAGTGCACTGTTAAGCACATTATTAATCAATCTGGTAGCCAGGTACTGTAGCTGTAGTTCAGGAGTCTCGTCATCGTGGCTACTAGACTCTTGGAGATTTTTCTTGTCTGAATTTCCAAGCGATTGCTCTGAAAGACAGTTTTTATTTTTACATTTCGAATTATTAAACATAACATAGAAGTGGTATGTGTCCCTGTTAGTATGCAACAATGCTTCCCTGAGGTTTCCTTTCTGTCTAGACGACAGACACGTTACATTTACATACATAACACACACAATATATTACATGTGCTAATGCAAACTCACCTTGTTCTGATGTAATGTTGTCTAAGGAGTGTCTGGTAGCGTTTGCTGCGTTCTTTTTTTCCTTAAATGGGGGAGAGCAGAGCAGTTGTGATGCCGATAGGGTGGTTTGACCTAAGGCGCTCTTACTTCTCTCAATACAGGGGTTTGAATCCCACTGAAACATCAGCTTGGCAAGTCTGGGAAAGACCAGAGAATATTCATTAACACATTTTACTGATTGGGCTATTTAAGATTCTTCACAGTATTGGTACCTGTATTCAACATAGCAATCACTTTGAAGGAAAAAGGGCAATCTCTCTTTCACAATCCACTGAATTCCTTGCTCTCTGTCGAGCTGCTGCAAAGGTCAAGGGACAGATTTTACAAATCTCAAATACCATAGCACAGAACTCTCTGCTTCAGAACCATACATTAAGACTGTGTAGAAAGAAGCATTTTAATTTCCTTACGCAGACAGAGTACTGGTTGTCTATAGGAGTAGTGGTCAGCAATGTCCAGTCACAAGTACGTTGTGGTTTTTTGCAGCGCAAGTCTGACCTTGAAGACACACACTCAGGTGCACTCGCAAACTCAAAGAGCCCAGATTCTCGGCTGTAATACAAAGCTTCTGTAAAAGACTGGGAAAAGACACTAAGGCTATAAGAATGGTAGTTTGTGTAAAACCTCCAGCTATACGTTAGGCCTACTTTACCGGCAGACTTAAGAAATCATTGAAGAAGTAAACCAACACATCATCAGAGGCCAGACACATCTCCTGTAAAGAATATAGATTTACTCATACTTTGACCTTTAATTTGAGATCATGAAATGTCAAATAAATATCACTTACTAAGTTTTCAGCAGTAAGATGGGAAAACTCTTAAAACAAAGAAAATGCAAGTTACAAACTCATATGAACAGAAAGAAAAAAAAAACAAAAAACCAAAGCGTAAACCGATTTCAGAAGAGTGCTCTTACCTGTTGAAACTCCACACATGTTCACCTCGAGTATTACTGAAACCTTTCTTAAATTAGCAGTTGATAACGTCAAGGCAGGCAGCAAGATTTAAGCACATTCGGTAAACCAAACCTTTCAGTGTAATTGCTGACACCTCCAGACACACTGGAGGTTGCTATGGAAGTGGACTCATTGTCAAAACACAGGGGGCAGTAAAAGATTAACTAGTGACAGGAATGTAACCTCTACACATACGTAATTGTTTAAAATATATACTACTTCACTATACACAAAGTATATTAAAAAGACTTATACATGCCTTCCTATAGATCACTTACATGCGACTTTAATTACATGTAAACGTTACATTGTTGAAGTGAGGATAACCTCCTGCCACCAGGTGGAGCCAAATACTGACGTATCAGTGTAGATTGGACTAGACTGACACGTAAAAAAAAAATCCAATTTATTTTAAAAAACTGATCAGAACACACACACACACACACTGGTAAAAGCTGAAAATCAGAAGAATTTCAAAAAACATTCTGTACAATTGGCAGTAAAATTCAAGTATCTGTCCTACTGCTGAGCCTTTCTTCACATTCATAGTTAAAAACACAGATGTAGGAATTGCACTGAAAAAAAAAAAAAGAAATACAGTACATATAAAAAGGCACAAAGACAAAATGAGTAGAAATGCAACTCATGCACTGCCTACAAACAGATTCCCTGCAGTCAAGCTTAGTATTCACCATTAAGAGGAAAAAAATGCTGATTTCACATGGCAAGAGTGCAGTTAAGTATCTGTTCATAATCTCCTGATGTTCCGCTTGCTTTGAGCGCTTCCTGGAAGGATGATGTCCTTTTTGCGACGGCCTATGGATTGGCTGCCACATTCTCTAGAACCATGAAAACCACACAAGCAGGCTGTACAAAACTTAAAACCACAGTCATCTCTGGTACACACACCTTCCCCTTTAACCGAGTGACATCGTGCAGGATGCTGACATCGAGGGCAAGGCCTCAGACACTCATCGTTGAAGAGGGTTTTGGCAACCTGAAAGATATTAGAGAAGGGCTTCCATTACGATAGTTTATTTTAAATTGAACAACATGAGGCAGGTTTTTCCAGTCTTTGTGCAACAGTAAAAATCCTAATGGGCATGACTGTCTCTCTCTCGCCATTATACACATACACAGTCTAAATCTGAGCGCTTTTAGAACTCACTTCTAGAAATTTATCTCGTTTGCTGCTGCTACCACTGTGCTGTAGTTGGGCCAAAGTGCCATTTCCTGACTGTGGGGTGCAGTAGGTGGAGGTCCTTGACTGGGCTTGAACAGTCTTGAGGGCCGATCTCTTAAGAAGAGCCAGTCTGGTCTCTGCATCAGGGACATGGGCGGCACCACTGAGCTACAAGACAACAGCCATTGTACCACAATCAGCTGATCAGCTCGGTCATGCAGACAACAGTGAAACGATACTACTGCAACATCAGCTGCCCCAGAGAGAATGTACAGGGCTCTATAAATTAGGTCTCTACTGCTGACCACACATACAAGTAGTTTTCCTTTGACACTAGTGTACTGACATGAGACCCATTTGTCATTGGCCCATCAACAGTAGAAAATATGGTCCTTTTCCTACCTCAGGGGTAGCCTCCACTTCACTCAGGTGTTTTTTTCTTCTAAAGCTAGCTTGTTTGTCCTGTTGAACAAGTTCATTCCAGCTTTTGCACACTTGACCACATCTGTGAGACCACAAACAAGCACAGGGGTGGATGAATGTCAAATCAGAGAATGATTTGGAAGAGCATGGTTTGCTGAAAACAGCTCCTCACCTGTGGATGCTCTCAGACGTCAGGTGGCTGAATATGAGAGCCAAAATGTGGCTGAGGTTCCTCTTCCTCAGCTCTGTAAGTATGTCAACCTTTCCTAGGCCCATTTTTCTGCCAATCAGCCCTGACAGTGGCATAGTAGTCCTAAACATTGAAGGAGTATCAGCTAGAGCTGCTGTGGACTTCAGCTGTTCCTTCAGGCTTGGACTTTGACCAACAAACATCTGGGCTTTCTGCTGGCACATGGCATGAACCAGTTGCAAAGCAGGTGTCAGATTGAGATTAACTGGGGTTGTCCTCAGAGGAGTTGCATCTGGATTACTAGAAACAGCATTAAAAGACGTTACGTTTTCTGTCTTAACTGAAATCTCTCTTATTGGGGTGACATAGTCTTGTTTTGCAGAGGCCACACCAGAGGTCGTGGTATTACCACGCTTAACAGAAGGGACACAGCGAGGCGTTACGCAGTCATCAAAAACATCTTTAGAACAGCTGAGGTGTTGATGGTGTTCATGCTTTTTCTCCACTGGGTCTTCCTCAGACTGAGAGCCCCCTTCTTTAAGGGTAGAAAGCCTGTGCTGTCGCTGCAAGCGAGAGCGCCGCTTTGCCTCTGCCAGGTTTGGAGTTTCACAGTTTCCTCTGGAGTCAGAAAGCAACAGCTCTTGGAATGAACCATCATGATCCACTGAGGAGTCTTGAGATTTATCAAAGGTCAGGGAACCAAATCCACTGTCTTCCGACAACGATCTGTTGCAGGGTTAGAGGACAGTTACTAAAGGCATGTTTTCTTAGTGTTCTTTTACTGATCGTGTCTCAAATTCAGAAAACTTCAAAAGATGTCAAAATAAAATTTTAAAAAACAGGACATACCTGATGTATCTGGGTGTATGTATGCTTGATGGCGTGCACAAGAAACTTGAGCTGTCATGCAGGCTGTTCGTCGCTCCACTGACTGGTGAATGAGGGTCTTCCTTAGATGAGGCAGGCAGAAATTTGCTAAGGCGTGGACTCTCAATATTAATTTGATCTGAGGCAGAAATGCTCTCACTAGAATCTGTTTCTGAGAGTGAAACTCTTCCCTGAAAATTTGAAAGGCCACCAGAGCAGAATGTACCATCTTCAAGAGTGGAGGTCCTCACCTGTGAGAAAAGGATTCTCCGCTTTCTACTACATAACGGCAGACCCTGCTCCAGTTCTAAAGTGCTTGATGCCAAGGCCCCCTTGTTCCCTGGGAAGTCAAAGGACGCACCGAGCCATTTCTCAGATAACGCATTGATAGACCTTCTGGCGAATGGTGATCTTGGGTTGTCAGTTTTCATATCTGTGCTGGGTTTGCTCATTAAAAGTCTGTGGCGCAACGAGGCATCTCTTTTGTGTACTCTGGGTGTTTCACACCAGCTAATTACTAATCGCCGCTGTGCTTCCCTCGAGTCCAAAAAGTCTGCTGACTCTTTCATCCCTGCTTTTGGCGTCATGGGGAGCCTAAGGTTCTCCTTAGGTGTTTCATTGCACTCTATTGGAGACAAAGAACTGCAGGAGTCTACTCCACTAAAGCTCTGTGGGCTGAGGAACAGGCCCGAGTATCCGCTGTCAGAGCAGTCCTCATAACAGGGCTGGCCTTTGTTATGCTCCATGTACAGATTTGACTCAGGTGTGCGTTGCATTTTCCCCTGGTACCGTTCCCCAAACACAGGATTCCTTCAAATGGTGAAGGGGATGGCAAGTGACCTGCAGACATTAAAAAAAATGGTATGCATCAGTATTCTATGGTAACTTCATACGCAACAAAAGGGCTCACAAGTCAAACGCTGGGCTGTGACAACATGAGGAGACAACAATGCTAAGCTAGCTAAACACCCTCAGCTGTTTGACGAGCGTTGCTACGACGGAGCGCGTGATGGGGTTTAAATGCTCCGCCGCGTGCTCGCTCGCTCGCTGTGGTGCCGCTAGAAAATCAGCTGTAGGCGCCAACACTGAACAGCCGAGGCTGTGCACTGCTGGCACCGGACCCCAGGGACACAAAGGAGCAGCGACAAACAAATGGCAGCTTTTCAATCCAAGCCACGTAGCGCTAACGCAGAAAAATAGCCGCTCTATAGACGCACGGAGCAACTGCGTTTAGTTACAATAAGTAGTAATACCGAATACAAACGTCGGTTAAAATGCATTTATCCTTTTTATTGGTGTAGACGTCATCCCGTTACAACACAAGGACACATTAAAAACTCAAATTACACAATTAAATCTTTAGGCTATTCAATTAGCATCATGTTCAAACACCTGTGTCAGTCCGCGTTAATGTTTCCCAGAAGCCTCTTCGTCTGTAAAACATTATGAACGTTGAAAAGCATAATGTTAGCCTGCGGCAGGAACAACATATACTATATCTGACATTGAAAGTACTAATAAAACCATTTTGTCCGTGCATAATGATAAGTCTCTGCTTATGTGCACTACATTCAATGTGGTATAATCGTAATGTTCTCACGTCACCCAACAACTACGCAGTGACTTCCCGGTTTTAAATCGTCACGAACATAACTTGCAGCCTTAAATGCAGAAAAGTACAACTACCCACCTCTAGATACAACGGTGCATTGGTGAAGGCGTTTCCTAGGCTCTGTTCTAGCTTGGCCTCCGCTGCCACCCCTTCACTGCAGCCTCTGTTTGGTACATGTTCAGCAACAACAGCCACGTTTTCAAATTTGGAGCCTACCGCTGACTCGGGTCACGTGCTTCCGGCTTAGCTGCCGCCGAGCCAACCCATTGCGGTTACCATGGTGACGGGCCCTGCTTCGCAAACCAGGAATTGGAAAAACATACCAGGTAAAGTAATTGGCTTTGGTCTTTTATGTAGTATTCCTGTCTTGAACAAATGGGTTGTAATTTTATAATCAAAATTCTGTTTTGCCTCAACCACGGACTTATTACTGAACTTCCGAACTTCAGTGAGTGGAAACATATTCCTTCCACGGTATGCAAAAAATAATTGAACTCTCTTAAGCATAAAATATTACTCTCCTTTCGTCGGACCACCGTCTTTCTTTTGATTCTGACGCAGAGACGGGTTATTAACCTAACGCTAATGTTAATGTTAACTCTAGGGGGAAAAGTATGAAGAAGGAAACGGTTGCTGTAAGTGGGTGAGCGTTTTCACCAGGCACTATCGTTATACTACACAAGTGGGTACCGGTAGTTAACTTTATTTTAACTAGCTTAACAAAGCTTCTTTCAGGCTATTCACTACATTTGCCACCGCATGCAGCGTTAGCGGAACTGAAGTACGGAGCAAAGACAGACTTTCCATTTTTCTTTAGCGAGCTCACCCTTGTTCCTGCAACAGTTGCCATTGTAATATGTTGAATGCTGTGCATTCAGGTGTTTTCATATTGTCAGAACTTAAAGTCCTTTTGGTAAGACCAAGGATTCAAAACACACAGACACAACTTGACATCTTCTTACAAAACAACACTGTGTGACAAAGACAGAAATTCTTTCCAGGTATGAGCGCAGATGCATCTTTCTCCTTCCGTGAGTCCACCACTGTTGACTATAATGGGAAGGTCCCTGTGGAGCACCTGGACTATGGTTACATTGAAAAATGCAAAGATGTGAAGTACCTGGAGAAAATCTTGAAAGTACTGAGGTAAAATTCACATCACTGAGTTATAGAAATGTGAAGTCCGTGTGTCATCCACTACATTCAGTTTAACTCCACTTAGTACCTGTAGGATGGATGGACAGACAGAGAAAATGAAAAACTTTGTTGTTTTTCCGTGTAAAGGTCTGGCGAGGAGGGCATCTATTCTCATCTTATAAACTTCTGTGAGAGTCACTTAGAGAAACTGAATCCTAGAAGTCGAGCGCTGAGAAAAGAAAACTCTGTAGCCACAGCAGCAAGTCTCTCAAAAGATCAGTGGGACCAAATCGCTGAGGAGTTGAAGGTAAGAAACTAAAGTTCTTCTTAGCCAAAAACATTTTAATTATTAAATACTTTGTACTTTACAGATGTGGCAAGAAGAAACCAAAAAGAGTGATACGTCACTACAGCTAAATTCAATGTCTGATGATCTAGTGAATAAAAATATGCCACCTATAAGAGGTTCCAATTGTTCTGTTGCTCCTACCCAGGTAAAACATTTTCCTGTTACTTATCTAAACATTTAAAGTACACGTGTGTGCACCTGCTTAAAATACTAAAATTAAGTTTTGTCTTAACAGAATTCAATGCTGAAAGAAAGGAGAAATTCTTCAAAATGTGTGCTCCCACGTAATTATGGAGAATGGGATAAGTTAGTTATTTTGTCTCAATACTTGTGTAGTGTATAGTGTAGGAGAAAGACACAATTTCTGTAGTTGTACTAAAAAAAAGCTTTAGCCGTTCACTGTTAAAATATCACTGCTGCTCTGATATTTTTCTCTCTGTCTTCCAGATTTGATGTAGAAAAAGAATGTGAAAAAATCGATGTTGATGTGGTCAAACAATCTTCAGCCATTATAAACACCGGCCATTCTAAAATAAAGACAGAGTTGGATGCCTCATGTAATGCATGCACGTGCAGTATCTCATTTGTAGTTTTGGCATTCGAAGCAAAGCATTGTGTGTAAACTTGTGCGTGTGTGTGTTTGTAATACACCCAGTGATGACACAACAGGAGAAACATCTCCTGGCAAATCGCGAAAAGGACAAAGGCAATGAAGCTTTCAAAGCAAAAGACTATGAGGAGGCAGTTGCATATTACTCCAGGTTAGGAATGCATTTAATAGAGTTTTTTGATGGCATTTAATTAAACGGTTGGCTTTCAGTAAAGGATTATTGAATCTCCAGTGTGCTTGTCCATTAACCTTGTTGTAAATACAGCTTTTATTTTTGGTTCGACATTACAGGAGCCTTTCCATTATACAGACAGTGGCTGCGTTCAACAACAGAGCGCAAGCTGAGATCAAGCTCAAGCACTGGCACAACGCCATGAGAGACTGCCAGAGTGTACTCCAGCTGGAACCAGGCAATGTGAAAGGTGCAATGCTACAGACCCGTTAAACTGAAATCATAAGCTTATCTTATGATAAGTATACTCCCTATTAGAGTATACTAGCAGTTGCATCAGTGTTATGAAATGTATTGTACCATCTAATACATGTGTTATCTGCAGCACGGCTTCGCCGTGCCACTGTACACAAGCACATGGGCGATTTCCAGCTGGCTGCTGCAGACCTGAGGATGGTGCTTACGGAAGAGCCACTCAATGCTGCAGCTACAGTAGGTGGCAGTCAAACCTTTCTCCGCTAGGTGTCACTGCATTTGTGAAAGATGCGGGAGTTAGAAAACATGTGGCAGCTGCTGCGCAAAGAAAGAATGGTGTAGTTGAATCCTGTGATCAACCCTTACAGGTACTAGGGAGCTTTTTTCATTGAAACGTCACATTTGAGGACATTATGAGTTGTTTAACTACATATTGTGGATTTTGAAACAGGGTAATGCTGTGTGTGTGGTGGTTTGCGCTGGCACCTCAGAGTGAGGAGGGCTGTTTTTGAATCCTTAGGTTTTTTCGCCTTTCTGTGTGGAGTTTGTTTGTTTTGTGTGCTTTGGTGGGTCTGGTGGGTCTAGCTACACAGTTTAAAGACACTAGAATATGAGAGGTTAGTTAGGTTAGTTTAACTGGTAGCTTTATATTGGCCATAGGTGCATATGGCTGTCTGTCTATATGTGACCTGTCCAGGGTCAACTCTGCCTTTTGCCCAATGGATGCAGTTTGACTGAGCACCCCTACGACTCTTGACAGGAAAAGCACTTAGGTCAATAAACAGATGGTTTCTAATGTAGGTCTGGGGGAGATTTTCTTTTACATTGCCAAACAAGCCAATCACTAAAGGGTGTCCAACTTTGCTGACATACTTAGGGTAATAGACCAGGCCTCGAATTTGGCATGTTCTAATATGTGTATATTTTTGTCAATCAGCAACTTCTGTCTGAAATTGAGAAAAAGCGGAAAGAATGTCAACCTGAGGAGCAACGCAGAGGCAAAAAAATTCTCATTCAAGAAATAGAAGTGGAAGACAGCAACAGTAACCACGGTACAGAACAGACAGGTGAGGTGTTTGTTGTGCCTCCATAGTCAATGTCTATGTCGACATTTTACACAGACATAACACAGATATAATAATACTCATTATTCCCAGAATTCATTTAAATATCTACCGCTTCTATTAAACTTAAACACTGGAATTAGATCATCATTTGCTGACCTATATCTAACACAACATGAACACAGCTGTCTGTTAATTTAGCTTATTGAAATTTTGGCATCTAGGTGCCATATGCTGTATCTCAGCAAATAAAAATCTAAATCAGATTTATAGAAACCCTAAAGATATGTTTATTTAGATATTTCATGTATTTATGTTAGTCTCTGCCTTTCTACTAACAGTTATTGTCTTTATTCAGAAAGACTTACTTTACCACACACAAGCTGTTTTGAAACTTAACGCTATAAATATAAAACCTAGTCCCTACTGCAGTGTCCTTTTATAGGATTTAATCTAATCCATTTACCATTTTTAGAAAACACATGCATATTTCTGGTGATAGTAGGGCAGTGATCAAAGACTATTCTGTCTTAGAAATAGATAGGACATATTACGCCAGCGTGTGTTTTCCCCTGTCTATGATTTTGTAAGTCACTCCTTCCTGGAACTCCCTCTTTGAAGTGATTGTGTGTCATGCGTGTCTAACCCTCCCCCACTGTGATGTAACCGCTGACGCTTTCCGGTGGGTGGGTGCCCTCTTCTCTCTGTTTCTCCCTCCCTCCTTCCTCCCCCTCCCTCAGTCTCTCTTCCAGTTTGTCCGGTTGAACCCAGCCAGCCTGTGGGAGGGGAGGACAGCTCAGCTGCTCCTGCCGAAAAGGGAGACATGGGTAACGCTCAAAAAAAAACCCATGGCAGAGGGGACGAGGGTCCACACAGTGAGCCCAACTCCCACCATGGGCACTGGAAAGGCAAAGGAGGCAGCTCAGACAAATACAAAGCCTCACAGGAGACTAAAGAAAACGTAGCCAATGGAACCAGCAAGAGAGCCTCGTCAGCTTCGGTCCAGGCTGATCAAAGCAGTGGCGATAAGGGAACTTTGGTTGGAGGAAGTGCAGAGGAAACTGTCAACCTTGATGCCCCATGCGGAGCCCTGCCCCCACCGCTAGCCCGGCTAAAAAACGAAGGAAACCTGCTGTTTAAAAATGGACAGTTTGCTGATGCATTGGAGAAATACTCCCAAGCTATTCAAGGCTACACAGATTCAGGTATGTTTTAAGAGCACTCAAGGTTTACATTCTGATTGCAGTTTGAGGTGGCTGTCACTTACATAGTGTTTATTAATCTAGTTCATGTATGACACGGAGAAACCATTTTTCTTCCATATCACCGAACACACATTAGCGTCAGTGTGTTAAACATGCTGTGACAAGAAACAGATGACGATGGCGATGCATCACCAGTCTTACCCTTGTTTAAATAATTACGGCTTATTAATCATCAGTGCTTTTGAGACTGTCACAGGCTAAATGCAGCTGTAAATCAGAGGTCATGACCTTGTTGTGGAACGCTTTATTTATTTATTTACTTTATTGTTTTATCACATCGTTGGCTGTTACATAAAACTATATATCTAAATGATGTTCCTGTGAATACCCAACAACAAACTGCGTCCTTCATCAGCAGTCGACACAATGTGTCCACACACTTGAAGGGTTCCAGTATTATTTTAGTAGGTGTAGTTAGTGACTTTATTTCTAAAATGAAGTATCAAAATGTGGCCACTCTGGTGTATACAGACAGTGTTTTAGTTTTAGCCTCAGCCTGGTGCTAAGCCTCTCAGATTAGGTCACATGACCAATAACCACACACTGTGAAATTGAACCTGCAGGACAGCAGCTATAATTCACAAAGCGGTGGCAAAGTGAGTGAGCAACTGAGGAGCAAGAATCTGCTGCTTATGAGGCTTACCCACTATCAAACATCATGTTTCTGCTTCTGCCAGAGTGTCCGTGGATGAAGAAGTGATCTAAGGCCCATGGGCTGACTGAGTTCAGGCTGTTTAAAAAGCAGACTACGGATAGTTGTAAAAATACACTCTCTTAACCTATTAAACACTAACATGCAGGATGTCTATGGCCTGTCAGCAGCTAATATTGTAGCGTTTTTCCTTCTCTCTACCTCAGCCTAAATAGTGGGTAGCTGCTGAGAGACCATCATTGCTGCCTTGCTGTGTGATCATCCATAATCTGATTTAATCTGATGAGTTGGCATACAAACATGACTGTATTTAGTGTGCCAGCAGCATGTTTAATATACTGCGTAAAAGGTGACTGTGTTGTCCCTGCTGTGACGCTGGTAATAAAGCTGAAACTAAATGCATCAGGCAAGTGAGGAAGCAAATACTTTGTGCTGTGTGTGAGTAAGTAGTTGAACTTTCAGTAAAGCCTTCATATCATGTTGGTGGTAATGATGCTATGCTGAAGGGAAAGACAGACTTGCTGTCTGTTAATAACATATAATGCAATGCATGTGAATTCTTTCTCTCTTTTTGTACAGGGATTGAAAGTCCAGAGGATCTATGTGTTCTGTATTCCAACAGAGCAGCCTGCTATCTGAAGGATGGCAACAGTCAAGACTGTATACAGGACTGCACAAGGTACGATTAATTATTTATTGATCCAGTAGCACTGCAAACAGTACGATGATCGAGAAACACTGTTTACTGTAGGTGTTAACCCAAATTTCCAGCATGCTTTAGAAGCAGATTATGTTTTTATGAGGGGAATTTTACTGAGGTGTTTCATAAGGCAGTCGTAAAGGATCACTCAGGAATGCTTTTAAATGCTTTGGATGGTTGTGTTTGATTTGGATGCTTTAGCTACCACATAAGTTGTGTAACAGGTAAATTGTAATAGTACTGTTGAAGAACTGTTAAGAATGTTTTAAATCGGACTAATTTGGTGAATCTGCTAATGACACTACTATAATTATCCTGTCTTGACACGAGGAGACTTGATCTTTTTGCTACAGTCTCATGTAATCTATTTATGCCAATCAGAGCTCTGGAGCTGCAGCCATTCTCCCTTAAGCCCCTCCTGCGCCGGGCAATGGCTTACGAGTCTCTGGAGCGCTATCGAAAAGCCTACGCGGATTACAAGACCGTCCTGCAGATAGATACCAGTGTGCAGGCAGCACATGACAGCGTCAACAGGTATTAGCCTTCACCTCCTTGCACTGGGAGGCTGTTGTATGAATTCTTACACCAATAAAAAGAACCATGATGAAAGCTGTTCTATAGATAACAAAATAAAATTGAGCACAAGAGAAAAGGAAAGTGGCACAATATTATTTTTATGTATAATTTATTCTTTGTTTTTAATCTGTGAATAGGATGATCATGTAATCAGAAACCTAAATTTCAACATATGAAATAAACAAACCCACAGTCTAATTAGCAGATAAGCGAAGTCAGAAAAGTATTGTTAGCTAAAGACTAATTATGGCTCCCAGACTGTATGTCCTCTCTCCGTTACGCAATACAGAAACAGACCTGGCTGCTTTGTATTCGGAAGTATCACGGGGTCATGGCGTTAAAAGCGAACTGTGTGGGCGTTAATTCCATATACCTTTAAACAACTTGTCCGTGTGAAAAGCGTATAGTACATTCCTCTGTGTCCCCTTTCAGAATTACCCGGCTCCTGATTGAGGAGGATGGTCCAAATTGGAGAGAGAAACTTCCAGGGATTCCCATAGTGCCTCTGTCAGCTCAGCAGCATCACATAAAGGAGCCTCCCAGTGCAGAGGTTCTCCAAGATCGCGCAGAGAAAGCTGCCAGGGATGCAGGTTGGTGATAAAAGAAATCAAAAAACCCTGCCCTGGATTATCCACATAATCACAGCTGTACACTTTATTGGCGTCAAATGGGGTCAGAATCATCCTTTAATATATAAAATACTCCACCTAGACTTACTATTACAATACATGATCTGTAATTGTTATATGATCATGCTTGTGCATATAAATGCAGTATAGCAGATATACTGATATTTTTGCTGTTCCTGTTTTACTGTCACTCAATCCAGAATAGGAGGGCGGAGTTAAAGTCCTGGATGTTTCACTTCTTTTCACTGACCATGCAGTTTGTCCATTCCCCCAGCCACGCTAAAGCTTTTATTTTTAAACCCTAATGAAAGCACAGAGCTGCTGGCACAGTCTTTCTCCTTGAAGCAGAATGATTAGCCCTCAGTCCACACTGTGACTGATTGCTGACTCATCTGTCATGCCTCATGGCTAACTAGCACAGGACTGATTCCGAACGTGGTGGACTGCCGTACATTTTTAGTTAGTCAACTAAAAATGTTGCCAATATGCATTAATGACTTAACTTTGTCTTCTAGAAAGAAGAGCAGAGGTGCTGTTTACAGCTCTGAAGCAAGAAGGGAATGACTTTGTGAAGAAGGGACAACACCAGGATGCACTGGGAAAGTACACTGAATGCCTTAAGATCAAGCCAGAAGAGTGTGTGATATACACTAACAGGTTAGAGGCTTCAGTCTCAACTCAGCACCAACTGCTAACAGTACCTAACTTTCTGTCCCTCACTTTTATTAACCAAGTCATTGGTTTGACGCAAACTGATCAATTATCCCCATCTGTCAAGTGGTACCATCAATTTGGAGTAAATTCAGGAAAAATAATCACTAATAGTAAATTAGCATGTGTTGTAACTCTTTGTTTACTTCAACTCTAATTATAACTATAGTATCGTTTTAACTTCGAGATTAAGAGAAACACAGCAAGCTTGGTACAAGTAGGACCGGATGCGGGTCTGGCTTTATTCTGTCTTCCACTACACCACACTGTTGATCATGTCACTGTGAGTTTTGTTGTTATACAAAAAGAGCTTATTTGTTATATTAAACTATCATCATCATTTTCACCCAAAACACACAAACCAATGAAAGTTTTCAGTCCTGCTTTAGATAAATTAGTTGTTGGTGACAAATGACACAAAGTGTATGTTTGTACAGAGCTCTGTGCTACTTGAAGCTGGAGAGGTTTACTGAGGCTAAACAGGACTGTGATGCAGCACTGAAACTGGAGCCAACCAATAAGAAGGCCTTCTACCGACGAGCCCTGGCCAATAAGGGCCTCAAGGTGGGCAGAGCTGTCTATTGATGACTTAGGTCACATAGGTGAGCTAAACTCCCTGAAACGCTGTGTTTGTGTCTCCATGCAACAGGACTATCTGGCGTGCAGCTCTGACCTGCAGGAGGTACTGCAGCAGGATCCCAATGTGCAGGAAGCTGAGAAAGAGCTGGAGGAGGTCACAGTGCTGCTTAGACAGAGTCTGGCCAACGCCTCTTCAGCCAAGCCCAGAAAGACTGTTCCCATCACAGAGGTAGGAACGCCCATGCTTTGTTGACGTATGTAATACCACAGATAGTAAGCTGTCTATTTGCTCCTATTTTAATCTTTTTGAGGGTCATGCCACCTCTTACCTATTGTAAATTACTACTTGTAGTCCAACAATTCTTTAGCTCAATCAAATAATTGAAAGGAAGTGAACTGTTCGGTGTTCCCAAAGATTTCTTTTCACCTGTGTTGCTCTGCTCTCTCAGGTTGACGGTGACGAGGAAAGCAGCTGCAAAGGAGAGGACATCACCATCAATCTCCAGCCGACCAACGCCCATGAGTTTGGTCAGGCCCTGAATGCAGCCTGCTGTGGTGAAAACACGGCAGCCTGCGCCAGACTGCTGGCCTCTACGCCCCCCGAGTTGCTTCCACAGTACTTGAGCACGCAGTTAAATGGACACACTATTAGCTTCATCATGCAGGCACTGGACGCCCACATCCTGGAGAAAGATCCCAACCTGGTTTACCAACACCTTAAGTATTTACACACCACTGACAGATTCTCGGTGAGAACAACGCAAACACTTAAACCCATGAACGCATCAATTGCCTGCTACTTGTTATACGCTGATAATATCAGGCTTTTATTAACGTGTTGACTTTGAATCTGTGTTTTTGCAGGTTGTACTGATGATGCTGACAAAGGACGAGCGTCGCCACATGACTCAGCTGTTCGAACATCTGTCAGCTGCAGAGAGCACAGAGTACACTAAAAACGATGTTCAGAATCTAGCCAACAAATACATCTGACCCTGCTGCCCCCACTCCCTGCTGCATGAGTCGCTGCACCACCAAAACTCTTGGATCTATGCAAAACCTGCACAAGAACTGAGTAAATGAAGGCAGGAAGGTGTCGAATGGGCCCCCGGGAGCCACGTTTCTGCACTGTAAATGATAACCATACGTTTGAACAACAACATAAAACATATATTTTTCTCTCCAGATTATTTTAAGACTGTGGGCACTATGGACCTATGAGATATTTGATATCAGCCATAATATTACCAAGCAAAGTGAGTTGCTACTGACCTAAACCATATGAGAAAATAACTAAGAGTTTTATTATGACCATATGTACTGTATTATCTCTGAGGACAGGAGTAGGCCTGCATGATGATGTCTTGTTGCTGTTGTGTGCTTTATGTTGGCAGTTGGGCCGATACTTGCTGCAGGAGAAAATCTAACCTCTAACCAGCTGCTTGTTTTGTTTATGTAGCTATGCAATTACTGCATCTGGATCCTAATGTAAAATCAGACTCAGAAAGACTGATGTCTGTGACTTCTCCATACAGAAACACATAATGTCATTCACCCGGTTCGCTCACCATATTAGCCTGCCAGCCAACGCTGTCACATACTGGAATGAAGCAGCATCCTGATCAGATGTGTGCCTTGGATTTCAGACTAATAGTCATTTTAGCTTTTGGTGACACTGTGATAAAGGTTTGTTAGCCCTTCTGACTTTTTCTTCAGTGTCAAATCTCCAAACAAACTCAACCTGAGGCAACCTGAAGCAGCAATAACTAACCTCCATAAGTTAGGTCCAGGCTTTCACTAGACCGCTCCAAAATTATTGTTTTTATTATTTCGTAAGGCAATCAGATGTTGCCTTACTCTTATGTGGGGGACAAACCACACTAGACTTGAATCAGTGCAGTAGCTCCCCTTCACACTGCCACCTCGGTTCTTGAAAGGATCTCATGGAAGTCTGTGTTCGGTTTAGGTCTTCCATTCGGTTTATTTACTTGTAAAAGCTTATTTCTGAAAGGTTTAAGGGTCATTTAGGTGAGTTGTGGCAGAGATCAGATGTTTTTCTGGGTTAGCAGCAGTTTTCACCTCAACACTCTTCTATGGACATCATTTCTACCTGTGGTCTGTCAATTAGTCCAAGTCATGATGACTTTGATGGAAGTCAGGCAGGTGTCCCAGAGCCTTTCCAGACTGATCCCTGCACTTTTCAGTAGTTTTTGGAGGTAGTAATTAAGGTCTAGTTGATATTACATCACCTTTTACTTGCTTTGGTTTTATGGAGATTTTGTAGTTTGTCTGAAGATTTGAAATATGTTTCTGTATACTACATACGTAGCTTTAGTCTGGAAAAGAAAAGAAAGAGGGGCTCAGACATTTTTCACAGTGCTGTAAGAAGTAGATTAAATAGATTTGATCAAAAGGCTGATAAAAGCATCACAAAACATTCTGTATACAAATTGTGGACATATATACAATTTGCTTTTTCAATTTAAAAATAGTCAGTACCATTCAACCGTCTGAATAGTCCAGACCTCTAAACTTTATGACTGAATTATTTTTCTTTTTCCATTTAAGGTTTTATCAGTTTAACATGAATGTACAAACATTTAATTCAGGCTGAAGTTAGTCTCTCCTGAATGTTGCTTAAACAATAGAGTCAGTAGTGATGTAAAAATGTGTATACTATTCACAGAGGGCTATTCAATAGACTGGAAAAAAAGATTTTCTTCATTTAACGATGAGGTTCAAATATTTGTCAACATTATTGAAATGCACTATTAAAGATGGAAAAACCATTATGTTTCAAAGCATTTGTATCATCTTCAAAAAGGACAACGTTTTGATACATACTTTTTATTTTTGTGATATGCATTTACGCACATATTGTAAAGCAAATTACCAAACAAATATACAAATACCTTATGTCTTTCTGCACAAATTATATCTGGCACTAGTGTTGAAATTAGAAACGAGAAACTCGAGACTTGGTAAAAAATGAGAATAGAGAATCTGGGTGGAAGAACAAAACTTTTTGTTTTAATGGGGCGGTGGGGACTGCAGCATGTAGCCTCATCCAACCAAACTGAGAGTCCATTCAGTAACAGACCTGGGTCGAAATACCATTCAAGATGCTTTTACCTACACAGTAGTGGGTGCATCTGAACTGACGTAGTGGTCTCGAATAAAGCTGAGCACTGAGTGGCAAAGACAGGCTTAGGCAAACACTCTAAAGGAAAAGTTGAAAACAAAAACTGACTTCAAGTCTGTTCAGCAGCACCGATTGGCAACACAAACAGGAGTCACAGGACAAATTAATAGAAAACGTAACCCCTTAAAACCTACGAATTCCTATTAACCTTGTGCAGTGCAGAACAATAATACAGGTAACAGTGCAGGTGCCTTGGCTGTTGTGCAGCCTCACTTACTTGAGTAGCATTTGTGAAGCATGTAGGGAAATCAGTTTGTGTGTCTGTAGGATCCTGGTCTTTTCTGTGTCTACAGGTTACAAGTCAAAAGGTACAAGATTGAACAAGAGCCTGAGTGATGTCTTTGGTAGGCTACTGAAAAGTCTTGGTTTTATGTTCTGTGTGAGAATGTGTCTCTTTCCAACACACACACACACACACACACACACACACACATTCTATGACCTATAACAGCTACTGTTTCGAGACACAGTCGAGAGAGACCAACACGAACAGCTTCTTGAAGGCACCATGAGTTGAAAGATGTCAAAGAACAAGATGTCTCACTCAGTGAGGTGAGACCATCTTGTCTTCTATGTCACTGTTTAACAGGACAGAAACATTTGCTTCGTGTAGTTTCACAGAATTGACCCACTGGTTCACGTAATAATGACTCTGAGCATTACCTTGACAGCTGGAGCCTTTCAGAGACCTCGCATCTTATCAACCCTCTCCACAGAAATAAACACAAGAACTGGGTCATTTTAGCACTAAAATAATGCACTGAAGGTTTTAGGCTACAAGTCTAAACTCAGTGGTTGCCAAACAAAAGCCCACACAGTGGGACTACTATGTGTGGGTCCATCAGAAGAGACCCACAATTGTATTACATCGATTTTAGTGCTAAAATGATTCAGGATGTCGAGTAAAGGCCTTCTGATTACACATTTGAGATTTTATTTCAAATAAATATATTTAGGGGGCAAAGTAAAATACCTACAGACAAGAACACAGAGGTTCCTCTCTGAGTAATGTGTGGAGAAAAAAAAAAGAAAGAAGAGGAAATAGTGACTCATACTGCCTGGTCCCTGTTTGAGTGAACTAGTGGAAAGCTGTAACAACAAGACTCCCTCATGGGGTTGCATCTGCACTGTAGAGCCCAAAAAGTCAAATACTTGCAAAACTGGCACAGTGGTTTTCATTTCCCCTACACAGATCAATGTGACAGCAGCCAAGTCTGTGGGCTGTCTTCAGTTACAAGTGTGAAACTGAAGAACCTGTCAGCAGTTGGCTGGCTGCTCACTCCACTTCAGGAACCTTTCTGACAGCACTGTTTAACTCAAAGGTTGCTTATTATGAAGGACAGTCCAAATTAACAGGCCCCTCTTTACGAGGAATAACAGAAAATACGGGTTAAATGGTAAACTTAGATTGTTAGTTTAGTGGATGAAAGATGTTAAATAAAATCTGCGTCCGTGCAGCACTTAAGGTATTGAGATTTTATATGTCAGTCTGTATACATGAGTTCTTGGGCTGCTGTGGTTGATGGTTGTTGTTGGTTTCTTTCAGCAGCTCCCCAGTGATGCTTTGAGAGTCTAGTTCAGTGGGACACACCGAGTTGACATTCTCCTCTGTGATGAAGCTCCGAGGCGAGAGCTCAGCACCGTGGCCCTGGGAGGAGGTGGTGGAGGTTGGGGAGTGGGGAGTGATCACAGCTCCTTGTCCCGGGGTGAAGGAGGATGAAGAAGCGGGGCAGGTCTCCAAACGGTCATTCTCCACCTCAGGTAGGGGACTGACTGTGGCGAAGCGGGTGTGGTAGTCGCCTCCGCTGGAGCCGTGGCTACAGGACGTCTTCATGCTTTCCAGGTCGGAACAGCTGAACTCAGAGAAGTGGCTGGAGTGGGAGTCCGCCACTGAGGGCAGGCTGCCGCTCAGCGAAGGAGAGTCGAATTCAGAGGAGTTGGTGCTACGCTGCTCCAGCAGCTGAGCGTCCATGTCCTCCCGCGTCTCGTTGATCTTGGTGCCTCCGCAGCCTTTTTTGCGCAGCTTGCCTTTACTCTTTTTGCCCCCTGACGTGGATGAGGAGCAGCAGGTCTCTTTGGCCCACTTGGCAGACGCCCCCTTGCCTTCTGAGGCGGTGCAGATCCAGCCACAGCGACCCATATGGCTGCCGTCGTCTACGCTGCTGCTGCCACTGTGGTGTCGTAGTTTGCTAGGCTTGGATTCGATGTCAACCTGGACCTCCATGCTGTTCCCATCTCTAGAACACGAAGGGTGGGAGTAATACCCCAGAAACCACCAAATGCACAGACAAGTGATGAATATACATGAAAAGAAGATCATACTCACCTATCAAGGGGCACGTAGGAGTTAAGAATGGATCCAGCCATTGCTTTGGTGCTAGCATTGTCACTGATTGTACCCAGGCTAACTGTACCAGATTCACCACTGAGACTGTAGCGCTCTTTCTGCACATCCGCCTGCACTTCCAGCCTTGAATGCATGAGGGGGGAGATTCAGACAATGCAAGTAAAGCAGCATGAAGTGCAGCTTGAATTACCATTTCATTCACCTCTGCAATATGCGTTTCTGTTTAAGTACCTGTTTAAATAATTAACCATGGCACTGCCAGACAGGCTGCCGGTGATGCTAGCTCCAGCCAAGGCCATGGTGGAGGCCGTCTCACTAAGGTTGTCCCTGATGGCCCCCAGACGATCCATGTGGCTGCCACTGGCACTCAGGCTGCCCGTCAATCCCCCAACACTACCCTCACCTATGCTGGGGTTGTTCCTGTTGTCTGCCACTGATGTGGTATCTACAGAGAAGACACAAGCATTGGCGAACATTTAAAGATGCAGATGATACATATTTTCTTAAACGTCACGTTCTTTATTTAATGTCTGTCATAAAAGTCAGGTTGGCATACCAGTGGCAGCAGCTCCACTGCCAACATTCATGTCGTTTTCGTCATCAAACTCTATTCGAACTCCTTTGCCGTTCCCAGCTGAAACCCCGCAACCTCCGCTGCGACACAGAGAGATAGGCACCACTCCATAGACATAGGCAAGCATTATGGGAACACCAATGCCTGTGGGGTTAAACACACGGAATGAGGCATGAAGACACCATGGAAGGCATTTTAAAACTTATTTCTGAGTAATATAAAGACAACAGACTGACCAACAGTGACTGCAGCCACCACTGGAGACACAATGATAGAGAGAGTCACCCCACCAGCAATCACCAGGTTCCTCTTGTGGTTCGAAATATCTTTCCCTTCATAGCGGTTGTGGATCTGAGCAGAAAAGCAGCAACAGTCAGTCACACTATCAAAAAACTAGGGCTAAAAACAGTCCGAGCAGTAGTAGCAGCGTCACGGCTCATGAGCTTCATTTATGTATATTAATTGTAGAATTTACATTTTAGATAATGCAGGCAAATAAAGGATTGTTGCAGTCCCAGGTGACTCCCCACATTCTGCACCGTATTTCTAGGACACCTCTAAAAAGAAAGAAACTCATTCTGAATCTCTCATTTTTACAGATGAGGTTCGGTTTGTGTGGCAGCACTTTAGTTCTAGTCACCTGTCTCATCAAGGTCCTTCTCATCCATATGCATTCTGCTCTAGGAGTCCAATGTGTTTCAAACTTTCTTTTCCACTGTTCCACTGTTCTAAGCAGACCACAGAATCTTTTCGTTATGCTTTGAGTCCTATAAAAACTCCAAACAGGCTGTGGCTATTACTGAGATGAATTTATTCACCTTTGTTGGACAGCCCAGAGTTCTGGTGTTTTTTTAAGGCCACTTTGCTCCTGAGAATGCTGAAAACTGTAGAAATACATTTCTTCCCTTATACTTCCAAAGCTTATTATCTATCTTTTTAAACTTCTCCAATCAACTGAATTAGGCAGATTAATTATACAAATGAGGAAGAATATAGGAAACATTACACATATACAAGTCTTAAAATAAAAATAGCAGAGCAGCAAATGAATCCATCAACAGCATAAAAGTATTTTACATGTTTTTTCTGTGGTGTTTGCAACTGGTAAAAAACATATTCCCTAGGAGGTTTTAAGGATTTAAGTGAGAACAAAAGCAGGCAATCCTTTGCTTTTCTAATTTCACAAAAACTCTACATATGCTTAGTGTGTGAGTCACCGGGACAGTGATTCAACATAATGACTGAACGCAGGCATTCAGCACATGTGGAATGCTGGTGATTCACGCTCAGATGTTTCACACGTGTCATGTGATTCCTACTGAATGTGCTCTGGCTTTGTTTGGGGGAAAGAAGCAGTATTTGTACTGTTTAGATTAGCTGGTTAGTTACTGATTGATGGGGGCTTGTTGCTGGCCATATAGAGTGTTTCTCCCATTCCTGATAAGCGAGATACTCCTGTGTGTAACATTCTGTAATACGGAGATTGTGTACAGTAGAAAACTACATGAGAAGACACCAGAACAAACCTTGGATCTAAATCCTTACAATCAACACAGTTTCATACAATTAACTGCTGATTAAATGTGAAAACTACAAGCAGAATTTACTGCACATATAAACACAGAGTCTCCAGTCCTCACCTTCCTCCCAACATAGACAGGGATGCCAATAATCATGGCGGGGATAGCTATGCCAGCTATGAGTGCAATGCCGACTGGGGCGCCTACAAGTGTTCCCAACTGCCACAGAATCTTCTTCTTCCTGCTCCATGGCTTCTTACCCCAGAAGGTACAGCCTGATGGACTACAAGAGAGTTGCAAGACAACATTGTCTCAATCATTTGTGAGGATCTTATAAAAGACATTTATACTGCTTGTCACTCAACTGTTTTCTTTTTTAACTGTGGAATGCATCGCACTAAATACGGTTCACGCTTTGAGTGAGACAGCGCAGGTAATAGAGGGATAAATATTTGAAAACAAGTCCTCAATCTGACAAAGATCCTGGGAAAAACATTCCAGTTGGTGAAGGACCTATCATAAGTACGGTAGTGGTCAGAAGAAAGCAGAGAAGGTGACATGAAAGTTTTCTTGCCTTTGGATTTACTTTTACTGGGGAACCAGCCGGGCCAACTCCGCTATGGTTGGGAAGAGTTGTCCAACAACACAAACTATTTTGTTCAAATGCGTGACCAAATGCAACAAACAGGCAGTGTTACTTAGAAAAACAGTAAAGACATCGTTACTGCCTGCCTGCAAAATGATCTTAAAAGGGATGCTCAACCCTGGCGCCACTGAAAACATAGCCCAAGTCTGTGATTTTTCTAAAGTAAAACATGTGCCATGACTCAAAAAGGTTGAGAAACACTGGGTTAGGTTGTTAATATTCACAAAACAAAATGTAAGCCAAACCATCACACCAGCATTCATATACCAAAAAAGTTGTCAGTTTGCATCGAACCCACAGTAATGAAGACATCTGACAGTAATAATTAACAGGTGTTCACTTTAAGAATGAAGGTCCAAGTTAAAAATTAAAACTTCTTTAACACAAACATTTGACATCTGAACTTGTACTAGTGACAATCTATGGTTACTTATAACGATGTTCTATTGAAGCCTGTCATTCTACCAATCTGAGGAATTTTCAGACGGTTTGTCTGGTGATAAATTCAAAACATGGTTAACAACAGCTCATGTGATCTAAAGGTACCTTTAGAGCGTATTGATTAAATCCTCTATTATTAATTGACAATTGGTTACACATTTATAGAATGATATTAGACTTTAAATGTCTACTATTCTGTGCTATTGACTTTTTCACCTCAGGTAGTGCAGATCTGAGATTTCCTTCATGCAGAGCCAACAGAACTCGCAGCCACAGACAGCACAGGTCATGTGGTTGCAGCTGCCATCATTCATCTTGATTATGTAGGCAGCACATCGTGGACATGGCTTGATGTCATCAGCTAAGAGAAAGAAAAGGTCATTGACTTATTTTATATTATTTATATGCCTAGTTCAAGTATAAAGTGATGCAGTTTTTGAGACTCCAAATTCTGATGTAGGTGAATTATTCAAGGACTGTGGTGAAATAAAGTGTTTTGTAGGTAATGTGTAAATAGGCGGCAATATGCGTGTGTGTGTATCTGTGTGTGCACATGTTTACCTGCAGCTCCACTTTCTTGGCTGTAGCTCAGGGATGATGAGCGAATGGTCCTCAGGCGGAGGCTCTGGGCCCTCTGCTGCCGCGCTGCATCACAGGTTTGGTTGGGATGCCACAGCTGCTTACAGTGGTAACAGAACTCTGTACCACAGCCCTCCCTGCCACATGTGATCTTAGGACAGCTGGCACATCCAAAGGCTATCACTGCATATCTAGAAGATGATAAAACACATGTAAACACACACCTTTAACAACAACACGACTTGCAGCTTACAGGTACACTGTGGCTGTCACTGTCTACTTGGCATGAATGGGAGTGCCAATAAGCTATATAAGATAACACAGATCTCATTTTCAGTCGCATAAAGGCTAATCTTTAATCCTCCAGGGGGAACTCGGACCAAGTGGCAACTCAGCCAGCTGTCATCCTAGAAAGCCCAGCTATTCTCTCAGGACTTTAGCGATAGGAAAGCTAGCTTTGATTGATAAAAGCTCAGAGAAAATAGAGTACACGTTGAAGGCCGGCATCTTCTGACATAAGCAACAAGTTCACTCTAAGAAAAGGTAAAACAATACAACTTTTACAAAATGCAACTAGGACATAACTGAATTGTTCAAGATCTGAATGGAACATTTTCACGTTACAGTTTTACTGTGCAATGCTTTCAGCTACAGAGACAAAAGCAGTAAAAACTGAATTACAGAATATTCAAAAAATGCTAAAGAGAACAAATTGGCTGGCTCATTTCCTGGGGAAATCCTGTAATTCACGACATAATTACATCTGATTGCAGGAGCCTCACAGCCCATCCTGACCAAAGGACTTAATTTCAGCCATTAAACCAGTCGGGGCTTCTTCTGCGTTGAATCATTTTTGTCTACAGATAATCGTGTCTAGGACGTAGACAGACAATGACAAAACGCACAGTCTGTATTTGTCATCCTCAATAATCCATCAGCACTAAACACTGTACAGACTAGGTCACACTAGTAGTCAAGAGATGGAGGGAGAGGTTGTGAAGAAGGAGACCATGTCTTAGGTAGGCGTGGGAATTCGATTAAAAGATGTGGACCATTAGATACTCCCTAAAATGTACGTATATGTTATATATAAAAATAAGTGATACAAATCAACCGGCATGTAAAATAATGTGTTTCACACTAACAAAATCCAATAAAATCCCAGTAAAGCAATTGTTTATGTATGGCAAGGTTTTCTTCCAATCATAACTGCCAGTAGCAACTGAAAGTCTATTTATTGTTAAAAGGATTTGTCTAAGGCCTCAGCCCCGGACAACCTCAGACGCAGAGACTACATGATGCAGTTCACTCTGTGGGAAAGACTGGAGGTGCAAGTGGTTCAAATTAGTGCAGATAGTTCAGGATGTAGAACAGCATGTTCACTCATGATTCCTGGTGCCTGCTCAGCAGGGATAAATGGTTCAATTGCTGGCTCCTCCAGTCGTGTCAAAGTGCCCTTGGGCAAGTCACTGAACTCTGTGCTGCCTCCTGTGAGGCCAGCTGCATAACAGCTCTGCCACTGGTGTGTGAATGCGTGGGTGCTTGTGTATGCAAATGTGGAAATTAAAAGCTGTGTCAAAGAACACAGAATAACAAAAAGATTACAGCACATACATAGCACTTAAAGAAGTGCTATGTATGTGCTATCATTTACTGGCCGTTATAGATGTGTTACTAATGTTTTGCATTAATGCATACATTCAATCACAGCAAACCAACTGTTCAATGTCACCGTGGCGTCACCTTAAATTAGAAAGCACAAGAGAGAAAGCAGAAGAATGAGTCACAGCGCTGTGTTACGCAGCAATTATATCTACACACTGTCCATCAGTTGTAATCTTTCTCTTCATATCTAAAATTATCTTTCTCCATTTGTTTTAAATGTTTTTTACAAGCCGTTTTTCTGAATTACAAAACTGTTCAAAAAAAAATCGGTCATTTGTTAATTTGCTTGAACGTGTTGTAACTCTCCAATCTGAAAAGAATTTAGGCTTTTCACCATCATGCTTTGTGATAAATATTGCCACACGAGCACGGAAATATTTTTCGAGGAACATTATCACTTAACATAATCTGCAGCTGCATCCAGAAATGCAACATCACGCTTTGTTTCACAAGAAGGAGAAATCAAGTTTTGAATAAGGAAAAAGGATTTGAATAGTCTATGCAAAAGTCTGCACAATTAACAGGTTATCGCTTGCTATTATTTCCATATTAACGTCATGTTGTTTGCACATACCTGACTGAGAGCACCAGATAACACTGCAAATGTTAAGTGTCTGGGTAGTTTACTGTGAGCTGCACAATAAAGCTTGGCACACAGAAAATTGTGCATACTGGATGGTATTCAACCAGTCATAACCACCATTTGAACCTGCAAGGTTCAATATAGACTACTTTCATATAAATATGCAATCAAGCACATTTTAGAAGAATTATAAAAACATAATAGAACTATAATCCCTTGTGGCATCCCTAAACGACTAACTGACTACTTACCCACAGTCTGGAGCAGGGCACCAGCGGCAGTCAGGGTCAGCCACCAGCCACCTTCTCAACATGAATTCCTCATATTTTTCCATTAGTGCCCTGTCACCCAGGATCATGCGGATGTCGTGTGGGTTGAATCTTTCTGAGCACTCAGGGCAGCTGATGTTGACACGGGATTCTGAGATCTCAATGCGAAGGTACTGGCGCAAGCAGTCAATGCAGGAGCGGTGGTGACAGGTCATGATGTCAGGGAAGCTCTCCCTGGAGTGACGCAGAAGGCACAGCGGGCACTCCAGTAGCTCTCCCATCACCCCTTCACACCCTTTGAAGGAGGAGGATGTAGAGGATGAGGGCCCTGAGGCAGATGAGGTGGAGGCAGAGGCAGAGGCAGGAGCAGCAGCAACAGCAGCAGCAGCAGCAGAGGCTTCTACGGTCCCAGCCACAGAGAAGAAGGCAGAGTTTTTGTCATTACACATGTCAGAGTGGATGCTCTCAATGCTAGCGATGCCATCTACCCAGCCTCCAAGTCCTCCGGGTCCAGAGTGATGGAGCTCTCTGGACTTTTGGCGCCCTGATTTTGACTCTCGTCCACGGCGTCTGAAAAAAGCAGCCAGGGAGAGGCGCCTCTTCTTGGGGGCTTTCTTCACAGAGGGCAGGGAAATGGAGGAAGCAGTGGACTGAAGGTCCCTGTCAGATCCCATCACTTCACCACTACCACCACCAAGCTGCTGGTGCTTCTGCAGACTCATCTCTCCTAAGGGAGGGGAGGGGCGTGCCAGCGGGGAGCCAGGGTTAGGTAGCCTGTCCCTCGCATGTCCAGAAAGGTCTGGGAACGGAATGGGACTTGGAGAAGGGGTAAGGTGGTGGATGGGGGAGGAGGAAGGAGGGCCAGGGTGAAGGGATGGGGCTCCACTGGCCCCATCTGTGTTTAAGACATGGTGGCTTCTCCTGATCAACCTCGTGGTCACATCTAACAGCCGGATTTTGGCGGAATGGTGGGATTAACCTGCTGTGAAACTGTTGCAACAGGACCTATAGAGAGCCAAAGAAGAGAGACAATTTTCCATTCAGTGACATGGCACAAGGTTAAAATCAGCACAAACACTGTATACAAATGTAAAGCAACACCAAATAAACAACTTTCTTCAGAACACTGATACAATATAACACATACAATGCAGTGACACATTCATGGGAACGAGTCCATTGTGTGTTTAACTGCCTGGTGGGAGGCTTTTTAATACTCCAATACTAAAATAGACACTGCAGTTTTCCTGTGTACTTGATGATTCTCGACATTTGGCTCAGTGGGCACCGCAGCCAAGTTTGCATAGTTGATCAGACCATCAGTCACAGAGCTGAGAAGAGGAGACAGAAGGTCAACAACCTTGGACAGTATTGACGCTGAGACACAGCACTGATCTGTCTGCCAGATAAACAATGACAAGGCCTGGGCCCAGACTGTCCTCTGCTGATAATTGCCAACAAGCTAGATAATTCAAGGAACAGTGGAGCAAAGGTTTGCTTGAGTTAATGACACGATATGTGATGAATACCTGATACTGTGTGTGTACTTTAATATCAGAAGGAGAACTGTTCACATTAATCAAGACCAACATTTGCACATTTTCTAAAAGACCATGTAAAAGCAATTTATTCCATCCAAACAAACGCATTTCCAATCTGCTGAGTAGATATTGTAATTTCACAATTTCCTGCTTTGACAACCAAACAAATGATGTCTGTGTGAAGTCACTTTGCCTCAATAATCTTCTGTCCAGTTATTATTTTTTTCCAAACTGAAGAGAGCTCTACTTGAGAATTCACGCATTTAAAAGGCCGGAAAAAACAACTGTCAAAGAATGGAAGGCGCATAAACATTGTTCACAATTGTTGTTCACATTGTTCACTACCGGTAACTGATGTTAAAAGTCAAACTCACTCAGTGAATTTACCTCAGGTTTCTGAACAGAACGGTTTCTTTCTTACATATAAAATATTGTTTTCAGTCAGGCGATCTTAATAATAAATTAAGATCAATTATGGCACAAACTGAAGATTTAACATGAACCACTAATGGAGGTGAAAGAGGAAAAGGCCAAAGAGGATGACCAAAAAAAAATGCTGTAATAAGAATGGTTAACAACCTAAAAATTACTTAATATGGCACAGTTTACAAAAAACAAATAAACAAAACACACAAAGTAAGAACACACTAAACATAAAAAGAGCAGAAGACAAAAGTAGTGATGAGAGAAAATGTTTTTCTTTGTAAAACAACACCCCTTTAAAACAGATGAACGAACAGCATCCACAAGGTTGAGGACAAAGTGAATATTATATGCACAAGACTGCTTAAAATAACACAAAGTGGGCTTTTAAACTTATGTCTAGGGCACATGAAGAAAAGGGCACTGAAGAAATAAAGCAGAAACTTCAGTAGCAGGTTTATCTATACACTCCAGCAATAGTGCTGCTAGTACAATAATCAGTCATAAAAAGATAGTTGCTATGTAGATGCTTGATCGTGACCTTGATGGTTGTCGCAAGACTAGAATCACATCTGAACAGGCCAAGGAGTAACTGTTCAAGCTTATCGCTCCTGACCAGATAGCTGTGCATGCAATAAGAGAACTGATGATGTAGGTAGACTAGGACTGAAGGCCTTGGCTGGGTCTCACTCACAAAATGAAACACCTACATCAGCATGGCAATTTAAGTCAAGCCAAATCTGTTCAGTGTGCCTAGAAATGACAGAGTGGGCTTGGAGGCATAGATGGAGGGAGGAATGAGAGTGGGTCCAGAAAAGCCTTGAGAGATATACTGCACACCCGTGGATGGAGGAGCGGACCGGAGAAAAAAAAATCTAATTAGAAAGTAATTATTCTTAGTGAGGATAACATCAACTTAATTTAAGTGAAGAGGTACCTGCATGTCAGAATCTATTCATATTTTCATTATATTTCAGGAAAAACTGATATACCAGTAAGATCTGACAATGTTCCAGTATCTTTTGAGATCAAGTGAAAAGTCAGTTACAGTCAGCTGGTGTGAAGACAAACCAGAAGATGTATGGACAAAATAAAAAACGAAGTGGCCGTCAGTTTGATAGTTGTAGAATTACCTTCTCTCTAATTCTCCTGTACATCTAATTACATAAATCCACAGTGCCATAAATCTTGGATACATCAGTATAACTGAATATTTCTCCACTGATACACTAGACACAGACTGATGTGTCTTACCAGAGCAGTAAGAACCACAAAAGACTTTTTACAAGCAGTCAATGTTAACCAAACAAAATCACATCACAATCTGAAAAGAAACATTTGAATTTCTTTTGAGACTTTGACTATTACAACAACTGTACAGTTTATTCAGCAAAGTGCTCACCAACAGCAAGACAGCTTGTAACTATGATATAAGTACGGCACATAAAAAGCACAGTTTGTGCGTGTGAGCATGCAAGAGAGCAGCACAGAGTCAGAGGAGAGCTGGTGGACCCTGGGGACAACGTTTATTAGGCCTTCCAGGGGGAGAACAGCACTAGTACTCACCTCAGCTGACCCGCTGCCGCTTGGGAGACTACAACTCCCACTAAACACATGCTAAGAAGCATGATACGCTTAACATATGAAAGCAACACAGATATTTTTGGAAAAGGGACTCGTTATCCCTAGATCATATCTATAAAAAACATTTTTGCAAAATTTAAGTACATTGTTTATATTTATGTTCCATAAAATATTGTCACTTTAACAAAGATACCGTTTTAAATAAACAACTATTTCTGCTGATAAGATACAAAGCCCTTGCCTGTGAGAACCATGTCTAGCAAAAACAAAGTCTGACTTGCTCATAGTCAATGAAAAATAACTTCAGAGTAGATGTGAGCCATAAACACTTTCAATCAATAAATCAGTCACTCAATCAGACTGATGAGTAATGTTAACTCTCCATGGATTCATCAGTTCTGTATTTGGTTTCACTCTTACATTTTGACCACAGCCACTGGGTTATGTAGTTGAGACATGCAGGGCTAAAACAGGATGATGAACACGAGGGCAGAGAGAGGTCACAGGACATTGGTGATTTGGAAGTTGTTCGGATTTCTAAAACTGGACACATGATGAGGCACAACAACATGTGGAGTATGTTAAAAACTATATTTGTTTTCACGTTATAAAGGTAAAGATTAATGAAATGCCAGCAGACAGTAGGCAAAATAAAGGTGAGAGCACTTGAGGCAAACAAAAACTAACATTTTGTGTGTGTGTTTGTGAGGGATTGCATGCAAGTGGGGGCAAAGCAAATCATTCAAACATGTTTTTATAACGCACACACACTGCATATGTAAAACCTGTAAATAAAAGCCAAGAACATAGAAACAGAAATGCACATTGGGAAAAGTACAGACAATGCATTCCTAGAGTGCAGGACGGGAATGGCACAGGCAAACAGACAAACAAGAACACTAAAACATGCAGCAGCTGCCCCAGTGTAGACGGCCAGTCTGTGTCACTCTGGCTGCATTCCTGGGCTTCCCGACTTACCATCTCTATGCACATATCTGGGCTTCTATGGGGCTGGGGGAAAGTCGGTGCATTAGTAAGGCGTCCCAATGCACCGTGACCAGACACGGGGAAAGCCAGGCTGAATAGCTAACTGTGCAGCTCACTCCCAATATTAAACTCAATAACGCCACAAAGTCTGTTAAAAGAAACGTATAAGCCCATAAGCAGCTAATAATAATTAGCAAAATAAAATGCACTGTGTGTAATGTCCGACTCTACAAGATACAAAGAATGAAAAGCAGTGCCAACAATCACCACAACAGCAGTATTAACAAAGGAGGGCATTGTTACACGTACAAAGAGAGACAAGGCAGGCCGACTAGGAGAAGAAAAGGAAAAAGTTTCCAACCCCAACAAAGCTAGTACAGTCTCCAACCCCCCCCCACCCCACTTCCCTTTGCTTCTCCATTACTTTGCTCAAGAGAGTGGGAAATGAGGTAAGCATCCTGGCATTTCTGCTCAGCTGAGAGTCAGGAAAAGGGTGTGAAAAGCAAACTGAGTTAAGTGGTAAATTTGGAGTATGTGATATAGTTCTGAACAAGTTGTACAACTACAACAACAACAGACTGTCCTAGTAGTGCCTTTGAAATACTATTCATACCAAGCAACACCAAAGGACCAGAGCTGTTTCTCAATGCAGAGTATGCAAGGTCTGGATTCCTGTATGCAGTAGTTTACACTTGTCAAGACTGAACTTAAAGTCCTGGCTCCCAAGGACGTGAGGACGCAGGATGCTCAAGTTGCAGTTGCAAGTGTTTGCTGACATCACCAGCTCAGCTGTAGCCTGACCTAATATTAGTTAACTGTGATATTTTATTTCTGTGTTGCTTTGTGTTATCCAAACACCTGGAGCTGAGAAGTGTCGTGACAGTATTATTATCCCCAGACAGTTTGTTCAGTCAATGCTGACACTTCACTTTGCCAAAACTAAAGACATATTTTGGGCGTGGTATGTGACATTTAAACATCTTGGAGTAACAGTAAAAGCTTGGGTTGAGACTTAGAAAACTTTCATTTTAATGCTAAAAGGATTGTACTGTTTCAGATGATAAACCATTAGTGCTAGTGCTAATGCTTTCAACACAAATTGCAGTGCTTTGTATGTTGTCAAAATATGAATGGCACAACTTTATTTGACGCTATAATTGACCATGCCCTAAAAATCACCCCTGTCACATTGTGGCATAACTAATAGAGGCAGCTCAACAGACAGCATGTAATTTTAAATGCTAATAATAAAGACAAATTTTGGGCCTTTTTAAACAGAATACAAGCTACATTATTTTAGCAAAACGAGTAGGCAATTTATTTACAATTATTTAGTTGCAATCGCCTGAGAGAATCCGCGTTGCTAAAGGTTTTATTAGTACCTAAATAAACCAGTGACTGATTTCAGTAGTTCTTCTTTGTTCAAGGAGTGGACACTGGGTGTAGTGAAACGTATTATTCAACAACGGCTATGTTTGTTCAAAATGTTTCCGACTTAAAAAAAGCCCCATTGTTTAACTAATCCCAAGTCATCTTCACTCAGGTTATGTTGGGTGACTGTACCTCTGGAAATAGTCATATACAGCCTTTGAAAAACAAATACTAAGACGGAGCACAGACCAACCACTCGTGCCATCTTAATTCAGCCCAACGTGAGGCAAACGTGACACAAAATAAGCCAGGATGAGTTCAGTAGGCTATGTAAGGCCAGAATGTTCCATTTCGGTGCCTTAATTCTACTTGTGTGAAACATTTTCTGATTAACTAAAACACATGATGCCTCATTGATATATGCTAAAGAAGGGCCATCAACCCTACTGACACCAAGCACTGACTAAATATTTAGGACAGCTTACATAGGCCTAGTTATAATTTGCAAAAAAGAAATCTTAGCATGACATTACATGGGTTGGGTTCAAACTGTTCATTCTGGAACTTTTGGATCAGCCCTACTACATTTATGGACAAATATGTTCACACGGACTCAAAATTACATACAGCAAACTTCATACCATTGACAAAACAAAACTGAGTGAAAAACTAAGGTGTTCCTTGTTGTGATTGAGGTTTATTTGTCAACAAAGGGCAAAGGATTATTAGTCCTCACAACACAAAACAACAAGAATGACAGCTTATGTTTTCATAATCCTAAACCTTGCCATCACTGAGAATTGAAATGACAATAGAACAATGTGTTTGGTAAAACATATGAACACATGTTCATATCAATACAGCTTAATATTGGCTCAATATACAATTTTGCTTTATTGTTAGCAATAGTTAAGCATCACTGGATCGAACTGTGTAACTGTCAACGTCTTCAAGCTCCCACAAACATATTGTTGTGTATTGAGCCTGCCTCGATTTTAAAAAGACAGACGATTAAATGGTTGGTATAACATGAATCATAACAGGTCATGAAAAGCCCAGAGGATCGCGTAGATTTCACAAAACGCTTCACATTTAAGCAAAGCTAGGCTACTAGCAACTTCCTTGAGGCGTATCGCACGTTTACCGTTTAATAAAACGCAACGACCATCGCAAATCAGAGCCCTTTCTTTGGCTGCTTGCGGTTTCAATTTGTCATAATAGTCATTAACAGAGTGCTGCTCAAGTTCTGTAAGCTACACTACTGCAGCAGTTAACTGGCGTTGGCTAAAGACAGCTCGTCTTTGCGGGCTCCAAACTGAAGTCATCGACAGTCATGTTTTGAAATACACGATTTTGAAAGCTCATCCTTACTTCTCAATAACGATGTGTTGTAAGCTAAGCTAGGTAACCTACATAGTTCATTGTGTTACATCTCACTTTACGACAATGTACTACACGATCTTACACCGCCTGACAGTCCAGGCAGAACACAAAAGACGTAAGATAACAAAGCGGAGATAGTGGTTAAATTCACTTTTAACGTACCATGCGTTTTAGCTTTGCTTTATAGAAGGTATGCAAAATGCCAGCTAGGTTAGCATAAACTACCAAACACGGCGAGCGTTAGCAGCTGGCTAGCAAGGTTTGCTGGAAGCGGTGAGAACCTACCTTCTGTTGCTACTGACACTTGTTCAGCTAACAGAAATAAAGAAGAAGGCGAACTTTCAACATTCCAAATACTGTTACAAGTAAAATAGTCAGTTGTGCCACTTCGGTGCGTGAACTGCTAGCACTTATTTTCTTCTATCTCGGTCCCACCTATCCGTTCCGTTATGAACGACAACCGCTCCAATAGATGTCGCTCTGTTGTGCCGTGTTCTCGTTTGAGCTCGCCAATTCAAATGGCATCGCGAGATTAGCAAGTCGAGTAAGTCAACAGTAAAACACACAAAATAAAAAAGTATAAAGTAAGTATTTTTATTTATATTGATCCCTAAAATTGTTCAAAACAATATTAGCAAAAGTATATAACGGCTTAAGGCCAAATGTAGTCTTCAATATTGGGGGCTGTCGTAACACATACTGTACAAACTGATTAAAGTCATAAAGTATTTTATCCGCCAGCCCCCATAGATGCCATTAACAAATTGTATTCAAATATGAGACAGATTTAAAAAAAAAAGACTAATTTTACAGTTAAGGGGAAATTTGAATATTTAGATCTTCATAGGACATAGGATATGAAACATTTTGCTGATGTACTGTCAAACAGGGCAGCTCCAGACAGACACATCTAATCCATGCTAGAGAGGATTACACCACAGCTCTCTGTGTTTAGCATTATTTAAAGATACACAAGAGCAAGCTTTGAATGAGCCACTGAAACATCTCAGTTCTGGATATTATTAACAGTTATTTTTAACCGACCTATTAGAAACACTGCTACTTACAAGTAAAGAGAGAATTATATATGTTTGCTTTTCTCCAAATGTACATAAATCTCGTAGTCACCAGTGTGCTCAACTCTATGCTACACAGGAAATTACCATCTGGCTTCATATAAACAATTTGCTTGAATTAACCAACACAAAAAACCAACAAACCAGAAAGTACACACAGAACCCATAGTATTTTGTATAAACACATAAAACTATGGTGATAAAAGCTATTTACTCAAAATTCACCCACTGTAAACCTCTCTATGAACAAACACCATAAGCGTTAAAGCTGGATAATCCTATGAAATCCCTGTGGAAAGTTGTTTTGGGTCATCCATGCACTGTATCAGGTTTCGAAATACAAACAGGCTGGTTCATCTTGAAAAGACTGATCATAATTTAAATCAATGGAACAGCACATTTGCAGGTCAAACAGGTCAAAGTGTGGGATAAGAAAGGATCTCTAATACTGTGAAAGACAGAAGCATGGTGAAAGTATAGTCTTAGATAAAAACGTTCTCTTTTAATTCAATTTTATTTATATAACACATTTATATAACACTTCACAACAACAGTTATCTCAAGGCACTTTCCAAGTTAGGTTTTAAGACCTTACACAACTAAACCCCAAAAATCCCACATAGAGCAAGCTTTTAATTGTAGCCAATCAATAAATTGTACATTTTAATAGCAACAGTGGAGGAAAAACTCAAAAAAAAAAAACCTCCAGCAGACCCAGGCTCAATGTGGGCGACCATCTGCTATGACCGGTTGGGGAGAGGGGATAGAGAAGAGAGAAAAGAACACAACAACAACAAAAACAAGCAGCAACAAACACAGGCAGGATGGTTGGACCAGCAACTGAACACTGGAGACACACGGCCCTGAGTCTGATGATACCTGTAGATGAGAATAGAGAGAGAGACAGAAAGGGAGAAGCACAACTACGAGAGAAAAAGAGACAAAGTTAGTCACATGTGGACATGGAGGCATGTTAGTGGATAGAATAAATAAAAACCAGAGGAGCTCAGTGTATGAAGGACGTCCCCCAGCATCTAAACGTGTAACATATATATATGAACTAAGAGATGGTTCAGAGTGACCAGAACCATCTCTAACTATAAGCTTTGTTGAAAAGGAAGGTTTTATGCCTAGTTTAAGTAGAGAGGGTGTCTGCTTCTCGAACCTGAACTGGAAGCTGGTTCCACAGGACAGGAGCTCGGTAGCTAAAGGCTCTGCCTCTTGTTCTACATTTAGAAACTCTAGGAACCACAAGTAGACGGGACATCTAGGATTTGATGTCTTTTAAACAAGTGTAAGTTTGGTTTCATAGACAAATATAAGTATCATCTGCATAGCAATGAAAACGTATAGTGTTTCCCAATAACATTACTGAGAGGAGACCTATAAAGACTGTGCTGAACCAAGCACAGAACCCCGTGGAACTCGAAACCTAATTCTTGTGTGGATGGAAAATTGATAATGAACATGAACAAATTGGAATCTGTTAAGCAAATCAGATTGAAACCGTCCGAGTGCTGTGCCTTTAATCCCAATGCTGCGTTCCAGCCTCTGCAATAGAATCTTGTGATCTATGGTATCAAATGCTGCAGTAAACTGTCTTTCCATGCTAGACAGGATTCACGCCACTGTCTTTCTAGTTTTTGAGTCCTCTGCTTAAAGCTACACAAAATATACCATGGAGCCAACCTCCTCTGATTCACTGGCTTCTTCTTCAGAAGAGCGACAGTGTCTAAAATTGTACGCAGTGAAGCTGCAGCATCATCAACAAGACAATCTACCTGCTCATGATTCAGATGACTGCTCTCCTCTGTGTAACTACAAGGGAATGAGACAAAAGATGATGGAATCATCTCCTTAAATCTGACAACAGCATCGTCAGATAAACATCTGCTGGAGTAGAACTTTTTTCCAACTGTTGTCAGGTCTGTTACGGTAAATTTAAAGTTAGTAAGAAATGGTCAAATAATAGGGTTGTGGGGGAGAACTATTAAATTTTCAATCTCAACCCCATAAGTCAGGATAAGATCAAGAGTATGATTAAGACAGTGAGTGGGTTCATTCACATGCCGACTAAAACCAAGAGTCCAGTAGCGAATTAAATGCAGTGTTGAGACAGTTACTGTCAACATCTACATAAATGTTAAAATCGCCCACTACAATCACTTTGTCTGTGCTAAGAACTAAGTCAGATAATACTCAGTAAAGAACTCTGAATATGGACCAGGATGGCGGTAGACAATACAGAACACTAGTTTCACATAGTTGATGGAGTTGTTGGAGTCAACTCATTCAGATGAACATATTCATCCTGCTGCTGCCAGGTTTCAGTGAGACTAAATAAATCTATGTGATGGTCACTTAAGTCAGTTATTAACAGCGATTTAGGAGAGAGATATGATATTTAATAGAGCACATTCAATTCTTTTATTGTTACTTTGTTCTGTAAGAGGAGCTGTGTTGATGTTTATTAAATTCCTGTGAATCTCTTATTTGTATAATTTAGGTGATCAGGGAGCAGACCGTCTCAATGAGAGTGTTATAGCTATGGTTTCTTGTTATATCAGCTTCCCTGCTGATAGAACTCATTGGTAGTTGTCAAGGACACTTACTAGCTACTTCAATCCCAATACAGCTTACTTGGGTGGAGTTGTACTGGAGTGCATTATATATTAAAAAAAAAAAAAAAAAGGTGGTTCTAATGCATTTGCCACTATATTTTAAAATGGAGGGGAACAAAACCGAACCATTGCTTAATGTACTCCAGTACAACTGTAGCACCACTCTCAATAACAGAACAATCATCATTCTGGAATATAAAAGGTGTTCGGTGTCCAGTAAGAACAAACATGTTAAACTATACAGTATTGTTCAAAATAATAGCAGTACAATGTGACTAACCAGAATAATCAAGGTTTGTTTTTTTTTTTTTTATTGCTACGTGGCAAACAAGTTACCGGTAGGTTCAGTAGATTCTCAGAAAACAAATGAGACCCAGCATTCATGATATGCACGCTCCTAAGGCTGTGCAATTGGCCAATTAGTTGAATTAGTTGAAAGGGGTGTGTTCAAAAAAATAGCAGTGTGGCATTCAATCACTGAGGTCATCAATTTTGTGAAGAAACAGGTGTGAATCACGTGGCCCCTATTTAAGGATGAAGCCAACACTTGTTGAACATGCATTTGAAAGCTGAGGAAAATGGGTCGTTCAAGACATTGTTCAGAAGAACAGCGTACTTTGATTAAAAAGTTGATTAGAGAGGGGAAAACCTATAAAGAGGTGCAAAAAATGATAGGCTGTTCAGCTAAAATGATCTCCAATGCCTTAAAATGGAGAGCAAAACCAGAGAGACGTGGAAGAAAACGGAAGACAACCATCAAAATGGATAGAAGAATAACCAGAATGGCAAAGGCTCAGCCAATGATCACCTCCAGGATGATCAAAGACAGTCTGGCGTTACCTGTAAGTACTGTGACAGTTAGAAGACGTCTGTGTGAAGCTAATCTGTTTTCAAGAATCCCCCGCAATGTCCCTCTTTTAAAAAAAAGGCATGTGCAGAAGAGGTTACAATTTGCCAAAGAACACATCAACTGGCCTAAAGAGAAATGGAGGAACATTTTGTGGACTGATGAGAGTAAAATTGTTCTTTTTGGGTCCAAGGGCCACAGGCAGTTTGTGAGACGACCCCCAAACTCTGAATTCAAGCCACAGTACACAGTGAAGACAGTGAAGCATGGAGGTGCAAGCATCATGATATGGGCATGTTTCTCCTACTATGGTGTTGGGCCTATTTATCGCATACCAGGGATCATGGATCAGTTTGCATATGTTAAAATACTTGAAGAGGTCATGTTGCCCTATGCTGAAGAGGACATGCCCTTGAAATGGTTGTTTCAACAAGACAATGACCCAAAACACACTAGTAAACGGGCAAAGTCTTGGTTCCAAACCAACAAAATTAATGTTATGGAGTGGCCAGCCCAATCTCCAGACCTTAATCCAATTGAGAACTTGTGGGGTGATATCAAAAATGCTGTTTCTGAAGCAAAACCAAGAAATGTGAATGAATTGTGGAATGTTGTTAAAGAATCATGGAGTGGAATAACAGCTGAGAGGTGCCACAAGTTGGTTGACTCCATGCCACACAGATGTCAAGCAGTTTTAAAAAACTGTGGTCATACAACTAAATATTAGTTTAGTGATTCACAGGATTGCTAAATCCCAGAAAAAAAAATGTTTGTACAAAATGGTTTTGAGTTTGTACAGTCAAAGGTAGACACTGCTATTTTTTTGAACACACCCCTTTCAACTAATTGCCCAAATGCACAGCCTTAAGAGCGTGCATATCATGAATGCTGGGTCTTGTTTGTTTTCTGAGAATCTACTGAACCTACTCGTAACTTGTTTGGCACGTAGCAATAAAAAATATACTAAAAACCTTGATTATTCTGGTTAGTCACATTGTACTGCTATTATTTTGAACAATACTGTATATTTATACTCCCCCCCCCCCTCCCCTTAGTGTGTATACAACACAGGCAAGTCATTAGGCAACAGTATGAATTTTTCAATAATTTAAAAGTGCCACAAAAACGTGAACTGCATGCATTTAGTACTGAAATGTTGATGCACACATTGTCAAAGTGAAATACTGACACCTGCTGGAAAACTGACTTGAGTTAGGTATACAACCCCCCACATTTGCAGTGCATTTGTACACCAATACCAAAATACTATTTTAATTAAAATGCATAGATCCATAGGGCGTTTGAATATACAGAGTAATTACTACTATCACAACACTGAGTAATGAAACAGAGGAAAATATTTTGAATGAGAATTTATTACAGCCAGTAGAATACAATACAAATCACCTCTCACAATGCTCAGCTGCCACCTTTCCCTTCCTGAATGCAGCTGGTATTGCGAGCACTGACACAGTAAAATGACATAAAACAGAGGAATGCATTCAAATTTATAATGTCAATTTTCTCTATTTTGCTATTTTTTTTTCAACAAATTTTTATTTATGATCAAGGTCTAGTCAAACCAACCCTAGACCTGGCAATGTCAATAGTTTTCTTTTTTTAAGAAATAATTTATCATTTTGCAATGTTTTCAGAGTTTTAGGTTTTTCAATGTTTAAGTTTTTTTTCTTTTTCGATCGGTGAAGCAGGTTTCAAAATGCTGTAAGACAAAAAAAAAGGATGTCAGTGCCTAGTTTACTTTAGCCAAAAAAAGATCCAAGTAGTGCCATTTTCCTTCAAATCAAACCCAAAACACCATACTCCACAAACACACACCTCTAGACACTGGGGACACCGGCAGGAGTGGTGGACTTCTGGGCAGCCTCCTTGGCCTGGTGGGCCTGAAGCACAGCAACAGCCTCATCCACCTGAAACAACAAAAAACAAAATTTATACAAACTTGTGACAATGTCAACAATCTATATCCATTTCATTCATGGATGAAAGTTATACTGTACTAAACCAACAATCATTTAAAAGCAAATTCACATAAGCAAGTTATTAAACAGTTTCAAGGGATAGACCAAGCTGTCTAAGTATTAACCAACCTTTGAGCGCAGTGACTCTGGTGACTCAAGCATGTGAAGAAGCTCTGAATTGTCGATCTCCAGCAGCATACCCGTGATCTTGCCTGCCAGGCTTGGATGCATGTTCTGGATCAGGGGGAAGAGACGCTCACCTGATGGAACAATCATCCGTGTTAAACACTACAGAGCCAATGGAAACCAGATTTGTGTCTGTATGTGTACTAACCCAGCATCTGTTTTTGTTCTTGAGGAGGGGCAGCAGCAAGCATGGAGGCAGTTAGAGGTTCCTGTCCTTGAACATGAACTGCAGGCTAAAGAGGAGAAAGGTTGGGGAAAAAAGATGAGATAGCAAATGGAATAAACAAATGGATTAAAGACTAGTTTTGACTTATTTATTCCATCATATTCAAATGACTGATGAAGACCGCTTAACCCATTTTAACAAACTTGACGACTATACTATATTCTTAAATAATCTGGAAGCACATAGTTAACCCAACACATTAAATAATGCCATGCATACCTGCTGCATAGTGACCTGTGGCTGGGAGGCCAAGTGCTGCTGAGGATTGCGCACTCCAGCAGCATACTTGTACTGGGGCATGGCACGCACTGGGGCAGCAGTGGCTGAAGCACTAGCTGGGCGCTGACTGAGGGCCTGTGTGGCTGAGGTAAAAGAAACAAAAAAAAGGACATCAGATCACAGGACGATGTAAAAGAACAAGATATAAAAAGGCATCAGAGGTTTAAATACTTACGCATGCGCTGGGAAGCCATCATGCGTGGGACCTGGGTGTTGGTGGTTGCTGTGGGACGGATGGTGTTGAAGGACTGGGGTCTGGGAGCTGATGGGCGCATAGCATTCGGCATGTTTTGGAAGTCTGAAGGAAGATGAAACGATGACTGAGACTGAATGGTCCTGTACCCATTTGTATGCACACCAAGTGAAGACTTCAGAATGTATTAAGAATCTCAGTATATTCAAAAGGACAGACATTTGATGGTGGTGTGTATGAAAAGAAAATCTGAAGTTCCCAAGCATACCTGGCATAGCATGTACAGTATGAGAAATTTTAAAGGAAAAGTACAAACAAGAAAATGAACCACCAGCAGCTCGGCAAATACGCTCAGAGTTGTCGGGTGGCACTTCCTGAAAAAGGAACTGAAGTTCCCTTGTAAGCTTGATTTGTACCAGATCTAGCTACTTACGCTGAGGACGCACTCCTTGAGTAGCCCAACGAGGGCTAGGGCGGAGCTGAGCCAGTTGATTGGCAGAGTAGTATGCAGCACGGTTTTGGGCCTAAAATGGTTAAAGAAAAAAAAGAGACTTATGACTGCATACATTTTGCAGCCCAACTGACCAAAAGAAGCACCAAGGTGGCAGCATATTCAACAGCATCATGTTATCTGCAAATTGGCCACCCACCTGAGGTATAGCTGCCATGAAATAGCCTGATGGTGGGGCAGGCTGGTATGGGTTGAGGACAGGGTTGGGCACAGCACGGACAGTAGCCATCCTTTGCATGTACTGGTTGGTTAGATGTGCTTGACGTTCTTCCTTGCGCTGGGCAAGAGCTACATACAATGGCTTTGTAGCAACAATACGCCCATTCATCTCTGTCACAGCTTTAGTGGCCTCCTCAGGGGAGGAGAAGCACACAAACCCAAAGCCTTTGCTGCGACCACCCTCCATCATTACCTTTTGGGAAACAAATTTAACATGAATTTATTCTGTAGAAAGCACTTATTGTTTAGTTACCTTAACAGTACATGATATGGTTAAACCCTAAAATTATAGAAACATAATTTGTACCTTTGCACTAGTTATGGTTCCAAATGGAGAGAATTCTTTACGCAGGCGTTCGTCATCCAGGCCATCATCCAAGTTTTTCACATACAGATTGACACCCTAGTATATGTAAAAATAATAATTTAATGAGACCATAATGATTTGTGGGAGACCCTTTTTATGTTTTATGTTCGGCGTTCCATGTACCAGAACACAGTTAAATTTTTAATCCACTTTTCAAGTGATAGTGAGACATAACGATGATTGGAAGTTAATGCCAACAAACCTGGTATCTGGTCATGCGATCCTGTTTCATCTGTTCAAATTTGCGCTTGAGCTCATTCTGGCGCTCCCCTTTCTTCTGTGCCCGGCCCACGTACACTTGTCTGCCATTCAGTTCTTTTCCATTCATGTCATCCACAGCCTAAAGTGAAATATGTGCAAGTCCAGTGACAAGTTAAAATATATAGCCATAATAATTAAAGATTTAAATCAGAAGTTGTAGCTGGCTCAAATTGGGAAGATGCAGTTGATCCCAACCTTCTGTGCATCTTCGTGTCTCTCAAAGCTCACAAAGCCAAATCCTTTTGATTTGCCACTCTCATCAGTCATAACCCGGATACTGAGTGCAGGTCCTACAAATAATAATAATAAAAAAAAAACAACATTTAAGAGGCTGTGTCGCAAGGTTAACCTTTACTTAAAAACTAATTGCATTTGCAAACCTCTTTTCTTACCATATTTGCCAAACAGCTCCTTCAGCTTCTCGTCATCCATGTCCTCCCCAAAGTTCTTGATGTAAACATTTGTAAACTCTCTGGCACGTGCCCCAAGCTCGGCCTCCCTCTCTTTACGCGATTTGAAGCGTCCAACAAATCTGTTGAACAAATATTGCCAACTATTAGGCTGGAACAAGCTGCATTGTGTGTATGGGTGGAAATAAATTAAATTTCTGAACTAGTATACTCCAGTGGTCTTTGTACTAGGAGGTGCAGCCTGCTGTTTTTTTTTTTTTTTAACAAAAATGAATTGATTGTTCAAGTTATCTGTCAATAGTAACAGTTTACAGCACACTTAAAATCTGCAACACGTTGCAGTAGTAAAAATCAAACCCACTAAAAGAAGCATAGCAAAAAAAACCTATTTGGTCAGCCATTGCATTTAGCTCAACATGCACCAGAGTCTAAACTATGCCGTCCTTTTGGACATTTTACAGATGAAAATGTGGCGTTGTCTGCAGAAAGATTGAAATTGCAGCAATTTTAGACGTATTAAACAGAATAATTTATTAAAAAACTAGATTGAACACAGACTGTGTTCATTGTCAGATTGTTTTCATCATTGACAAGTTACAAACCTATAGATTAAAAAATGTCTGCCACTTAATGCTGTAGAGACTGCTTTAAACTTTATCTACTTATTCTTAACTGGGTTATGGGTGGGTGGGGGGGGGGACTCATTTGGCACCATTTTCAGGTTAGTGGACACACGCAAGATGCAGTTGAATACAAGCAAACCACCTGGTTAGACTTAAATTTCACATTAGTCAGACTGTCCCCGTAATCTATACAGCGTAACTGTGATCCCACTTACACTTTTCTGTCATTGAGCAACATGCCATTCATTTTCTCAATGGCTCGTTCGGCAGCCTCGTGGGTCTCAAAGTGCACAAAACCGTACCCCTTTGAGCCATTTTCATCACAAACCACCTTGAAAAGGGGAGATTTAAGCAGGTCAAAAACATGCATTTCAGTGCAGACAAATCAACACCACAATTGGTTTTTAGCCATGCAAATGTGTTAAAAAAAATTATTAAATGCCCTGCCCCGCCTACCTTGCAGGAAAGAATATTTCCAAATGCAGAGAAGGTGTCATAAAGGGCTTTGTTATCAATGGACTTGTCCAGGTTCTTGATGAAGATGTTGCCCACCCCACTCTTCCTAAGCGAGGGGTCACGCTGAGACCACATGATGCGGAGAGGCCTGCCTTTTATCACATCAAAGTTCATGGTGTCCAGGGCTCGCTCAGCTGAAAACGGTTTAATAATGACTTAGAGTTAAAATACCTGGCTCGTATTTCAAAATCAGTGCTGACGTTGTAGCATTAAACGTGCTAAAGCATGGAATGTGTAATCCTGTTCAAAATGGAGTCGTAACCCTCCGGTTAGCTTCACTTGCTATATTACGTGGTGGGAAACCTACCATCGGCTGGCTGCTGGAAGTTCACATAGGCATATCCGAGAGACCGACGAGTGATCATGTCTCTGCACACTCTGATGGAGAGAATGGGCCCGGCAGGGCTGAATTTCTCGTACAGCATGGCCTCTGTAACGTCTGGATGCAGGTCCCCCACATAGAGGGAGGCCATGGGATAGCTGGGCGCGCTGGGATTCATCTCAGTCGAAGCGTATTACCAAGCGACACGACAACTGCAGAGCTATATTAACTTGAAAACCGTCTGCCAAAATCAACCCTATGTGTGGCGTGGCTCTTTCACAAAGATAAAGAGCGCGGACTAGCGACCTTAACAGTTAGCACCGTGGGCTAGTTAGCTTGATTGGGTTATCAAAATGTCGGAGCGTGGCCTAACGTTAACGTGGCTTGAAGACCCCACAATCACTAATTCTTCGCAGTCACTACACTGAATTGGCGGCAGGGCGCGAAAATAATGTTCCCCTTCACGAAGATAACTGAAATAGCAAGCGTCTTAAAAGAGAAAACAAGAGGTTAACTATATAACTGGCTAACGTTAATCAACCACGCTTTCAACAATGACGCTAACTGGTTAGCCTGCCAGCGTTCCTCTTACTCAGCCTTTCGTTCCTTTTCGAAGGTGGCGTCTACTTCACGTTGCTTGGGTTGGCAAATCAAATCCTGCTTCACCGATTATTATTTTTCTTATAAAAATATGTCTGCGTGTGCTCTCTAGCTTTTGGTTTGTTTCATAATAAAATGTGTGCCGAGGCTAGCTCCAGAGCACACCCTACGCAGACGGTTTACAGGAATGAAAGGAAGGTCGGTGGAGGTTGTTTCCCGATTCTGAGCGAAGCAGCCGTGCGTTCATCACGAACTACGTCACACATCTCGCGTAGTTTTATACTTGAAACTGAAGTAACGTAAAATCATAGCAGTGTCAGAATTCATTGCTCCAAATGTTTCCAAAGTCTGCAAACGATACCATACTCAAATTTAATGAGGGTTTTAAGCTACTTCACGTTTAGGAGATTTATTGTGAATTCACAGTTCACAATAACCCCATTAAAGACATATCACTACAATGTCAGTAGCTTGAGCCACAACTTTAAAACAGTCTTCACAACATTTCATTTATTTAGTTCTGTATTTAAGCATTTAATTAATAATAATATTTAATAACGGGCACCGTTTTATATTAACCAGTGGAAAAACATTATATTCATTTAAAACAAAGCTGTGTCATTTGTCACAGTTGAATTTACAAGTGGTTAATGTGACGCACCTGTAAATATGTTTAGTTGACGTGGATTCAAAGATTGAAGGAAATATAATTCTTTAGATATTAGTCGTCGTTGCGTTTCTCCTTATCATTTCTGTCGATTATTTCCTCTTCAGCTGGTTTACTGCTTTTTCTGCATGAGCACTTGCTTTGGCAGATGTGGAATTTCGAGGGGTTTTGGGGATGACACTGCAGCTCATCCTTCAACTGTTCATTCATTCATTCAACCAGCTGAATTGTTTCTAAGATTCCCTGCCATATGTATTTTTCTGTGTTCCTATAGCATTATATATTAGCTGTAGTTCATTTTCATCGTCTCCTATCGTCTAGGGACCCATTCTTCAACAGTGTCTTGGGCACTTTAGTTCTTATATTTTCCAGCATTCGTGGTTCTTCCAAAAACATGCCTGTATGATAGAAACACAACACATTTAACATCAATGCAGTCACATTTGACGCAAACATGTCTCCTCTCAGCCTCAGCAATGATTCAGAGAATAAAGGACTGGTATAAAATGATCCACAGCTTTAGAGCAAAGGCCCATTGTGGAGGTAAGAAGAAATTAGAGGAGTCTGTTAAACCATTCAAGTCTACCAAGCCAACTGAATAACAAACACAGTTAAACACTTAAATTATTTTTATTTCACTTGCATGAAATTACACATTCCCCCCATATAGCAGTTATGCTTGGATCTTCTGTTTTAGGAAAACTCCAAAAGCATAAACAAAGCTAGCCAGCCTGACAATAGCCTTCCTTACATCTCCACAAGCTACCTCTTACCAACATGCAGTATAGGCAAGTATTGAAAGAAAGGAGAATAAAAAGACAAAACAAATAAAAATTTAATTTGAAAAAGCAGTAAGTTGATAAGTATGTGGATTGTTTTTCGCTGCTGTGCTCATAAAAAACAGCAAAAAACATTTTTCTATACCTCGTAATTCATTTGTAGAAATACGGAAGCAGGTTACCTCAAAACAGAACAAAATGAGTAGAAAACTGAGCAACTGACAGTAAATGGAATGTGATCTAACAAAATCCTGCAATCTCACAGCAGCCCTTCGTGTACTGTGTTGTCTCTCCTCCTGAGTACACATCAACTGCTGTTGTCTCCTCTGGTATGAGAAGCCAGTGATCTTGTACAACCATGGGTATCTTCAAAACACTGTGCTAATCAAGAACAGGGCCAATACTATGAACAGGACAGTGTATACAGGATTTATAGTTTAAGTGTTTTATGACCAAACACTCAACCTGCTGCATGTTTCAGAAGTTGTGAAATGTACCCTCACACCAAACACCTTAATAATGCAACATCCCCATTACTCCCATACAAAAAGGTCAGCAGATAAGAACAATCCCATACACTTTACCCTTCCATGGGGAACCTATCACCACCAGCACCTTTCCCCACAGTTACTACAAAAGAAGGAACAGTAAACCAATTAAACTGAGATGAGTGTTGAGAGACCTAAATAGAAAATAAGATGACATTTTGGAGGGTGATGGTGATAATGAGGTGGTCTCAGTGTTGATGATCATAATGAAGATGAGCCAGAATGATGGCATCGAAACAGAACATGGGCCTCCATCATTCATTAGTGTCATCTGGCCCATCCAGGTTATCAGAGTTCCACAGCTAAGAAGAGACAGGAAAGGTAAGGGTAAGAGGAGCAGCAACAGAACTAGAACATTTTAAATCTTCAGAATGGGCTCTGGAAGGCTGACAAGGAGAAATCATTACGCTAGTCAAAGAAATTAATTGTTGCCATTTCCGATATACCTTACTTACAGAATTTGTTTACAAAACTTACTGTCAAGTTGTCTCTCAGTAGCTGCATGATTAGTGTACTGTCTTTGTACGACTCTTCGCTCAGTGTGTCAAGCTCTGCAATGGCATCATCAAAAGCCTGGAGGATGCAAAGTGGAATGGTAATTTTATATGCCTTATTTTTAATACTTACATTAAAAAAAAACAACTTATGTGGTGTTGTGAACGTACATTTTTGGCCAGCAGACAGGCCTGTTCAGGTGAGTTGAGGATCTCATAGTAGAAAACAGAGAAATTGAGGGCGAGACCGAGATGGATGGGGTGTGTGGGTTGCATCTGTTCCTTGCTGATATCAAAGGCTTCTTTGTAGGCATTCTGTGAGTCTTTAACACTATCTGACATTGGGGGGGGGAAGCATGAGTTTCAAACAAGTAATACAAAAAAATGTGATTAATATAAAGTTTACAGCACATCATATTGTATAAATGTTAAATTCAACAGAATACAAAACTCTTGCAGACTGTGTGTGTTTCAATTTCAGAATAATTATCTACTTGAAGTGCCCCGCTTTTCACTCAGTGCTGGACCAAACAATACCAAAAGTGACCTACTAGTAATAATTATTAGTGAAGAGGAAGAGTTTTATCTTTGTCCCAGAGAAACATACAGTAATGTCGTAATCAATACTGTAAAGCGTTTGTCATAAAGCTTACACAAATACCCGGGAGCTCTCTGAAGTTTTTAAGGTGCCCAATCATTACAGTAGTCGCCACTGGCATCAGTTATTACAAGTCACACATGTATAAAACAAATGCAAGTGGCCCTTGGGGGCACCAAACGGATTTCACAATACCTGCTTTTTCATCTTCTGTGGCCACCTCAGCCAAGTACCGATAGTAATCGCCTTTCATTTTCAAATAGAAGACTTTACTCTCTGGTGTCGTAGCCTTGGGAATCAGATATTTGCTTAGGAGCTCCTGTGGCAGAAGGCAAAAAGGCAACAAGACATAGCAGACTATTAGAATAAATTAGAAAATCTGCGATGTCTGATGAGATGTCAACACTGAATCAAGTACAAATATAACTGTAACAGGTTAGTTTCATGACAGCTACAGAGAATGGTATACTGCCACTATGTTACATGTTGCTGGCTAACATTTTGAGCCAGAGATGTGAGGCTACATCATAGATGCTTGGCTCTGTGTGGTTGGAAAGCATGGTGAAGAAGAAACTAATGGAATGGACATTGGAGCAGGAAGTGAAGACGCTGGAGAGTAGGCAGAGGGGGGGCGGTAAGGATGAAAAAGCTGCTGAACTCCCGATGTGCTTTGGCTGAAAAAGTAGGTCACACTTTTTGGCTCATTACATCACAAGCTTGTGCCATTTGGTAGAGTCTCTCGAAAGCAAACCCTATGGAATTTGAATTTAGAATTGATCCATTTAACATAAGCAGGCAACATAAGCAGACATGCATCAATCAATCCTGTGAAGATGTCTGCCCAGTTCACTAGATGGGTTAAACTGTATTTGCAATAAACATTGTAAATGTATTTAATAGCAGTCATCTGACTACATCTAAATAATTCATTTCCTTCAAGTGTATCCCAAACCCAAGGTCAAAGTGCCTGAACACTGGTGGCTCATCTTCTGTCATTATAGGATTAGGCCTTGGTGAGTCAGACAGGTACAGCGCAGTATGAAAAAAGAAAATAGCAACATACAAATATGGCTAAAATAGTTATGGAATATAGCTGATATTTGAGGAGGCAACTCAAATTAGTTAAACCCTACACAAATCAATGTTTGAAAGGGTTCAAAACACATCTTTAACTGCCATAATATGCTATATTAAATATTACATAAAACATTTTTCTCCATAGGAAGGTTGGCAAAGGTTGTTCCATCCATGTCTCAACAGCCAAAAAAAGCAAAATAGAATGAGACACCAAACCAAACATTATGGCTTGAATAAAGTTGCAGAGGAAGAGTAGCTGGTACATGCAAATGTTTGGGCTAGTGTAGTCATGCAAACCATGCAATCAGGAATAGATGCAGAATTAAAAATGTCCTACATGTCCTCAAAATCTTAATACTTCAATGACAAACAACGAAGACACCATTATGGACACAGTACGAGTCAAACCTACGAGACTGGTGAAAGGAAGGGTCAGAAGAATTCAGGGGTGGAAAGATATTTTGGGTATTTAAAGACTGATAAGTGGTGTGCACTGAAAGCTTGTTCAAACAAAGACAGGACCATTACTGGCTTAGGTATTGATGGAAGCAGCAAAAATAACTCAACAATAGAATCAGTGTGACACAGTCAGTGGACATCAACACAGAGCAGAGTGAGAGGGATCACCTTTGAGATTTGTGTTGGACATGGCAATGGCCACTAAGCAAAAGGTAGAGTGGATATTTTCCTAGTCATGTTTATACAGTTTGATGCAATCTTTTTTGCATTTTATTGCATCAATATTCTGCTTTTGACTATGTAAAACTACATGTTCGCACTGAGGTCATAGTTATCAATGCTGTCATGAGAGGTGTTACTAATGTTGCTGCTGCAAGTGGTAATATGCATTACTCTAGGTGCGTTAAAGGGCTTAGCACACTTACCAACTCACATACTACTGAATCTCCTGAATCTAAAATGTGTAGTGTGCACTCCAATCTAACTTGAAACATTTTTCAGTAACAGATATGCAGAAGAATGTCATGATAAGCTACAGCTCTCTCTGGTGACATAAAAGCTGGAGATTTGTAGCAGCAGACAGCTGCTGAAAGTATTCCGTCAAGGTGTGGCACTTTTCAACAAGGCCTATTGGATCTTGTTGACAGAAATTACACATCCAAAAAGCATGAGATGTATGAGGTCAGCCTTCTTCAAACAATGAAACCTTTTCAATGCAAGGTGAAACAAATAATAAATAGTCCTGTTGCACTTAAGAGGGGCCCTTGGAATGACAGAGTAAAGTTATAGCAAACATAAATTATGTCAGGGGTTGCTTCTTGTGACATCTATGACAAACGTTGAATATTACAAAGTTTGAACTTAACACTAACATAAACGAATAACTACAAGCACCACACGCTTAATTAAACACACAGGAGTGACAACACATCCTGTTTCACCTTCTTAAAGGGGCAGAACAGAAAACACGTTTCTTCCTTGAGATCATAATTTGTGGTTCTCTACTTAACAGTGATGCATGTCTAATGATACATGAACAAACCTGTAAATAACATTTGTTATGTTCTCTTATAAAAAAATAAAGAATCATCAATATGAACAGAAAATGCCAGCTGTGCAAATGAAATCCATCTTACCAGGACATCATTGCAGATGTTTTTCAGCTCTTGCTCGATCGTACTCCGGTACTCTTTGGCCATTGCCTGCTTCTTTTCACAACCGTCAGCCTTATGCTCGATGCTAGACACCACGCGCCACGAGGAGCGACGAGCACCTACCACGTTCTTATAGGCCACTGAGAGGAGGTTACGCTCCTCATTTGTAAGCTTTTCACTAGCTTCCGTTACCGCCTTCATTGTAGCAGCCATATCATCATAGCGCTCAGCCTGCTCGGCCAGCTTGGCCTTTTGCACCAGATCGCTGTAGTCTGCGTCGCTCATGGCTGTTCACTGGAGGAAGGAAAGCAAAGGGGGAAAAAAACAGCATTTGGGTGAATTGAGTGAGTGGAAGGAAAATAGTTCAAAGTATATAATTGCAGGAACATTTATTGGATGTAAAGATGCATCTAAACAATTCTAGAAAAGATATATCATCTTTGTAGAGTAGGCTGGGTATGGGTCTCTAATCGGTCCAGTGAAGCCACTATCCTACACTAATTGAAACAAGAACTTTCCCCACATTAATCATATTCACTCAAACTTAAAATTAATTTTGCATTTACAGAACTGTTCGCTGTGCTGTGGTTCTCAAAAACTGCGGCTAGGTGCTTGTATGCTTCCTAGGATGTGTCTAGAACGGGATAGGAGTCCACTTTGTCAAGAGCAAAATGAACTAAAATGAAACAAACAAGGCATTTTCACACTAACTCCCGGTAATTCAGGGGGTAACATTTGCATACCCACATACTCTGGATCAGGGCTGCTCAATCCTAAGGTCCACAGACAAGATGACCATAGGTCAATAATAATATTAACTGTGTTAATAAAGTTTCTAAAAACCTTTTTCCAATGTCATTATGGATGATCACATTTGTGGGAACAATCTGACAGTGACGTATGGCACAGATACTGTGACTGTACTGTCCACAAGTTCAAAAGCTGCACTCACTCTACGTTCAAGTTAATATCTTTGGACTAGGAAATGAACCCAAAATAACAGGAAGGGGGACATATCCAAACTCCACAGTAGGTTTACTTTTTATTAATTGTTTCTTTCTTACTATTGCGTTGTGTTTATTTCATGTTATATAGTGATAATGGTTGCGTGGGTCAAGATTTAGCCAATGCACATATCCAGTGTCTAGAAACGAAGGTAGTTTATTCAATTACTAATTTTAATAGGCATACAGTAATATAAATTACAAATCAAGTACATCATATTAAAAAAAGTCACAGATTTATTAGCATAAAATCTATTCACTGCTTGCTTCACATTATTGGATGAATGGCTGATATCCGTTTGACCCATTCAAAATAGCCACTGGGCTTTCAGTGAATCCATACTTTTCCATTCTAGAGTACATGCTGTGCAGTGTTTTCAAAATCTGTCCCACTATACAGAATAGAAAACAAATCCACACCCACAAACATTTGGTTAACCAAATAAATAAATTAAACAAATAATATTTAAAGAAAGCTTGTTGTAAGTTCATTTGTCAGCTGATTTGAGTTTCAGGTTTGCGATTTTTGAAACCAGGATTGGTTCATTTCTAGGCACAATAACATTTTCCATACACCAAAAACATGACCCACCTGTATGAGCGATGAACAAGATAAATACGGAACAAACCAGTTATTTCTTAAGGTAACTTTGCCCGAGTACGGCCGCTGAAAGAACATAAGCTGAATGGCTCGAAGAAACTGTGATCATGCCTCCGAAAAGAAAAGGCCGTGGCCGCTTTCTCCCGTGTATGGGCTCACCACACCCATTGTTATACCTGTGGCTCACCCAACAGGCGGAAGAGTGGGACACAAGTCTCGATGACTGCTCGATGCAGATCGCAAGAGGCTTACATTAAATAGACGGGCATATATCAGAGGACATAAGCAACCCTGTCAACAGAAAGTTACCGCTACACCGCACTAGCCGCTTTTCTAAGTCCCCTCGCGTAACCAGTTCGTAGTATGGCGTCGAGTATTTCCTGAAACCTAAGCGTACTTTAGCTGCGCGACTTGAGGTAGAGGCAGTAGGAATCGCAATGTGTCCCCTATTGCTTATTTTACTACTGCAGCGTGTGGCTGACACTCGTTACAAAACTAAAGTTGCCTAACTGCACCACCGGTGATAAAGTTGATACTCGTATGGCGCTTATTGAATCACTACAGCTAGCTAATCGTGAAAAACTAGACAGTTACAGATGTTTCAGACACGCAACTCTAACGCAATCCTTTCCTTGCATGGTCGAGTATTTATGCAAGTAGGTGACATGAATCCCTTCATACTAAGAAGGCGATGTGTGATGAAAAGCGGTTACTTCCGTTAAGAGGTTTAACGTTTCGCTGCCATCGTTCCAGTTTCAGCGCTCCAACCTTCGACCTGACACGCCTTCCCCGTTCGCCCATTTGATGTTCCATTTTGGAGCCAGCCATTAGACCGATCCCAAACTGTAGCTAGGCTAATCTTTGTTTGTCTTCGGTCCCACACTTGTCACCGCCACATGCAACTCGACAGTCAAACGGAGACGGTGCGTTTTCATTATACCCGTCACTTATAACACAGAAACGCAACCATAAAGGATGCGAACCAAAAACGTACACTTTTAAAGCCATACGCGCTTCCATACCTGGGTGCTGGGGAATAGCAGCGACGTCGGCGTACCAAGCAACAGCTGATTCTCTCAACCCGTCAGTCTGACTGCGATCCACGGGGTTTCCCTCCAATCACACCAGTCCAAGGCGCGGGTGGAGGCTGACGTCAAACGTTGCCACGGCAACAGAACACGAGAGATTGTGGGAGTTGCAGTCCCGCCACCCCTTGCTGGCATTACTTCCCTTAGTCTTTTAGGCAAATGATGAGCCACCGTGACCTTTGTCTAACTGCAGATTACAGATTAGTTTCAGGTTAAAGACACAGAGAGCACGTGGTTCAGACACAAGACTAAATTATTAAATGGTAATCATGACATGAAAGCTATGACACAGAAAATAAAGAGTAAAAACCACAAATTTTATTCAGTTATAAGAAAAAAAAATCTAACCCACAAAGCTTCTTTGCTACTGCAATTTGTCAAAAAAATTTATTTAAAAAAAAGTTATTTGATTGTGGAAATCCTTTCCAAGTATTTCCTGCAGACACCAAACTCTAACTGACTCTTTCCGCATTCAAGCTGGTTTCCAAGTGGAGAGGATGAAGCTATTTTTGCCGTGTCACATGGTATCCCTCAGGCCAATATTTCAAGTTGGTAACCTATTTAAGAGCAGATCAAATAGTGTTGGTTGTAGAAAATGGGTGTAGTTAAAAAAAAAAAAACATAAAAGATTTTGTGTAAAGTTAAAACAAGTGTAGGTTGAGTAATGAATTAAATACGCGTAACCGGTTGGACAAGTCCATATCTTGAGAACGTGAACACACATGCACACACATCTGAACTGCAAACAAACGTTTCCCAACAATAGACAAGTATCTGGAGGAACAGTGTCTACTTTGACCACATACAATGCAGTAGCTTTGTTTAGCAGGAAAAAATAAAATAACACAAAAACTTGATAGGCTAGGCACAGGCTAGTCAGTTATTCAGCTATGGCACTTCAAGCTCCAAGTCTTTTCTGTTTTTAAATCTGTTATCATATTTAATCTTTAGATAAAATATATTTTTTAAAACACTCCATTAATGCAGATGGATCGTTAATCACCCTCTATCATGTATAGGGGTTATATATCGCCAGACAACAATGATGGATGAATAGAAATTGAATAAGCTTGTATTCGATCCCATATAATTTGCAAGTCAGTTGTCCAATTTTCCTCAGACAGTCTTAAGACTGTTACTTATCCAGCACACCACTCACATGTTTCATGTTGAAAAAGCTCTAGACCAAACACCTAAAAGTTGAGTATTTCACATTTATCCTGAAAATAACTTGATTTCAGTGATGTAACAGCAGCAGTGAACAAGTCTGTTCCAGAGACAATGAGTAGAACACAGAACACTCACAGAGATGACAGACAGTGTGTGTGGTTTATAGACATCAAAGATATAGAAAGCCAGTAACCTGATAATGCAATTATTCAGAGATATGTATAACCAGGTTATCTTGTGAAGCATATTATGCTTATGCATAACAAGAACTAGTGCGAACGTAGAGATTCTAATTTACAGTTTTTATGTCACAAAACAGAGCACATACTTAAGTTCAGAATGTTTTCTTGTAATATTGAGCATAGCTTTGCTATTGTTACTTTTTTCAGCAGCTACATAAAAACACGTCACACCGGTCTTCAGTGTTGAAAAGAGCTACAGCACAGGACTGTTCATCAAACCTGTCGGTCCAGTTGTACATCATGTGGATCCCAGGGTTATCCACACCACAGTCAGAATCTTCATGGTCCAAAAACGTGTGTCATAGTTGGTAATAATAAATAAACTGGTATTCTCAGTCCAGCAGAGAGAATGACCACGTATTCACCTGCTACAATAAGAAAAAGATAAAAGAAATAACCATTACTTAAAAATGTTTAAAAAAAACATTTATTTTCAATAGGTGTATTATTCCACAGGTATTTTTGTGTTTCATGGAATTATGAAGGCAACTGACAGGATTAGGTCATTAATAGTGTTACAGGAAAAGAATTATTAGTGTTTCTAGATCTTGGGAGATTCCTACTGACATAGTAATCTGTTATTACCTACCTGTTACATGCCTTTTAATATATAAACTGTAGCTCATGAGACATACAACATTCATTTAGGTACTGTATGAGCTGACAACCAAAAAAACAACAACGAAATAAAAATCTGGCAGAGTGGTTTCTACACATGATTAACAATGTGGAAATGTGCATCTTCTCTGAAACCAAGACCTAAACAAATTATAGAGAGAGGCTTGCTGCTGCTGCTGCTCTGGTGCATGTGTCGGTCATGTGTGTTTAAAAAAACTGAAGCAAGAAACTTAAAACCAAACAAAACTGATGTCTTGATCAAACTATTGATTTATTATGTAACCACTATGCAATGGATGAGGGATCTGAAGAGTCCTAGTAATACAATACTAGCCCGTTAAGCTGCAGACTTCACCTTTTATTGACTTATGTTTATCTGTAAAAAAAATCAATAACACATCATAATGGTTAATATAAAAGTAACATCTTTATTTAAAGGTTTTACATTGCCTGGACAAAGATATGACTATTACAAAAGTAAAAACATGGCTGGTTGTCAGTCCAGACATTAGCACAGTGATACAATGTCAGTGATTAATGACCAGTAGGTCTAAATGTACTGTTAATAGATAATCTTCTATAAATTATATTCAATAGCATTCTATGAAAAGAAACTAATATAAAAATAAGATCTGAAGTTAAACTTGCAGTGTACTGTAGTTCAAATATAAATCAGGTTTAGAAACAAACTGAGAGCACAATAAGAGGGTAATTCTATTGCTACTGAGATGACAGGTCACATTTCCAGGTCAAAAAGTGATGAGCACAAACCTTCAAATAGTAGTGGTTTACATAATTATGCAAAAATGATGACACACAGAGGGGACGAGTAGCTCGACCAGACCAACTTATTCCTTCATCCTATTTCACACAGCTGAGCCACTTGATCAAGGGAAATAACAGTTTCTCAGTCATCACATTGCTTGAGTGATGAAAGGGTTAGCTATAAACAGACTCACAGTGCCCTCTCTAGTCAACTCTAGACATATGACAGAGTCACACAGAGATGAACAAGATACATTTTAAGAAAGTCAGAAGTGCCAAGGCAATTTCAGTATCTGCATAACACCATGTGTTTAATGTACAAGTACAGACTTGCCTTGAGGTGATCTACACAATAAAACATGTAATCAGTGCAGATTGCTAGTAAATCTACTTCAAAGAACACAATAATGGGGTTTTTAGTGTCTTTCTAAAATTACTGACTTTGAACTCACAACTAGAATTATGATTCCCAACTCCAGTGTGTCACAAATGAGGCAAACAATCCATCACAGGTTTCGCAGTACATTTGATTTGGATGCAGAGAATGAGCAATTATATCGCCATTGTAAGGCAGTACCGATTCATATTTCCATCTCAATTCAAAGCCTGTTCAGGAAAAGTGAGAGACCTGAGAGAGTTTAATAGTGTTAAGAGTCGAGGAAAACAGGTACTGTGAATATACTGTTTAAGTTGGAACATTTTTGACACAAATCAAAACAACTGGCTGTTGTGTGTCTACCTTCAGTGTTGGTCCCAAATCAAACCCTGGCACATGAGGACAACACAATCTGGAAAAATGACCTGGGGCTTGTGGAAGACTTTGACGCCCAGATTAAACACCCTGCATCAATTTCAGAATTAAGCATCACATGGGAAAAACTAAAGTAGTATTAAATAGATTTATCTAAAATATTAGGAAAATAGAAACCTGTCTTGCATCAGTTCAACTGTTTTACAGTTACACATCCACACCAACCAGCTCTGGGGGCATTGGGGACTTTGGATGTTTGCTTTCAAAATGTTGCTTGAAGGTTTTTGGGTCAGGCATTTGTGTCTGTGAATGAAAAAAGTTAAAATATTGAAAATGAATACGTTTAAACAAACACATTAAAAACAGTATGTACTGTATATACAAACCACCCAGCCAAATCCTGGTTTATTACAGTAATAACCTTAAAGAATCCGTTTACCCACATAAATTGGCATTACCTCCCCAAAAGGTGGAGGTAGTCACAAGATCACCTGAAAAGTTAAAAGACGCATTGTCTGCCATGTTAGACATGTCAGAGCCGTTACCTTCAGTGGTCCAAACCAGATTGGTAAACATTAAGACAAGAGGTTACTTTATCATTTTGTATTTACAGGTTACATACAGTTCTTGAAGAACAAGAGTTGGCATATCAGCTTTATATTTGTGTCAGCTATTATTTACAACTTTTTAATTGCAAACACAGAAAAAATGCGTACTGGAATGAACACAGACACAAATACGACAAATCTGGAGAAAAGCATCAGTGAAGAATGCAAAGTCCTGCCCATTACCTGAACGATCATTAAAAACTGCATGTTTTGCACAGGAAGTCTGAAAAAAATTCAGACAAAACTCAGCTGCCAACATTCTGAAAAGGGGTTTTCAGCCGGAGATGAGCTCAGCTATGGCTCGTCTATCCATTTTGAACAATGTTTTTGTCTAAAAGACAAGTGTATCTATCCAAATCTAGACTCAACTCCATGGTTAACTTCCATCAAGGACTTTGTAGATTTTGCTATGTGTCTAAGCACATACCCGACACACAGTGCACGTGTACACTAAAGCAGCCTTGGCTGCTGCCTTCTGGTCATGGCCTTTGCTCTTCTTGATCTCTGCCTGCTTTTTGGCATTCTTCTGTTGGGACTGGAACTTCTGGTGCCCACGGGCCATATCTGACGCTACACCTGAAGAAATTATACAAGCATTTGATGAGCACAACACCACGATGAAGGTGATGACCCATAAACTGAGAATGACTTAACAAGCTAGCCTACAAGTAAACGATGCCTTCTGAGATGTGGGTGGACGGAAAAGAAAAGAAAAAAAAAAACTCCCTGGGGACTGAAGGTCACACTGAACATGCAAAGCAGTTAAGACACTCTCTGGTACAACAACCTGGATGATTTACAAATTAAGAACCGTGCACAGACACAATCAACCAATAGTTTTCAGAGGGTATAACCCAGTGAATCTTACAGAATTGGGTTAATGGTCTTTTTGTGGGTCACGGGGAAAAGGAAATTCCCCCACAGGTAGAACTACAAATAGGTCAGTCCTATGGTTGTATAAACTTTATTACTATTCATTAGGTCTGCGGTCAACATTCCAAACCGACGCAGGTGTATTGATCGAAATCACCAAACCAAATTAACCGTTACTCTATTTTGCAACAATAAGTTAGTCCACGAAAATATGTAGAGGGCAGCATGTGTCCATCAGACGCACCGCTCTCACGCAGTTCAGTCAAATAGCGACATCTGGGAGTAGTGGTTAAAACGGCAGTTAGCTTTAAGGGTAGCTAGCTTCTTTCTAGCCAACAGTTAGCTGCTCCAAGTATGTGGTAGAGACTGTTGTCGTAAAACCACAAGAGTGACTAATAATGTCCTCTTTACGTTCCACATACCGAACAAACACGTTCGAGCCCTTCATAGTAGACTCAAGCATTAGCTATCTCCAACGTCAGGTTAGCTTACTGGGTAGGCGGAGAGGGACATTTATTTAGTGTGAAATAACAGAAAGCATTTTTTGGATGAATATCAAACAATGGAGGTCATAATACACATTTTAGCAACATCTTACCAGTAAAAGAATTGAGATTATGATCAAAATAAACCCCCCAAAACGCAACGGCTATCCCGCTACACCTCCCCACCGCCTCTTCCTCTTCTTCTTCGTCTTCTTTTTTATTTGAGTTTTATCACGGGTGGCATCCAGCGATGAGGTGCATTACCGCCATCTACATTGCTGGAGTGTGGATCAGAAAAGAGAGAAAACAACAACAACAAAAAAACCCCTCCTGTGTCTTTCAGAAATGTCAGTACTGCACTATAACTCCCTGTTTGACTGATTATGTGTTACCAAATTCCCGTATCCGCTCTACTTCTGTAGTGTCTCCCTCTCTGAATTATATTCCCCACCGCCTCTAGTCCTTGTCTGCCTATTACGCATGCGCAGAACGCGAACCGCGCTGCTAACAGGTCCATACTGCCACCTAGTGCATGGGGGGTGAGTAGCGTCTCGTTTCCTAACCCTGTTTCAACAGCAGCAACTGAGCTGCCTACTATCAGCAAGCTTCATTTTAAGATAACTTATAGTTCGGCTTAATTGTATAAAGTTTTAGTTATTAACTTAAGGCCCTGCGATGAACTGGACCGATATATATATTTATAAATACCCACCACAAGATGTCATGGTGAAGAAAGCAAGGGCACGTTTGTTCAGGATACATGCAACTGTTTTATGTGAACACATTTACAATAGTGATTAGGAAACGTGTTTTGACGTGTTTGCACACGCACGCGCGCGCGCGCGCGCACACACACACACACACACACACACACACACACATCGGTTGACTTTAATTCTGTGAGTGTTTAGTTTGCTGCTTAATGCAACTGTCTTAAATTAGAAACGTCACGGAGCACAATAAAATGTTTTAATAAACCTTTTGGACATCTACCTAATCTCTATTCTAGGTGTCCACACCCACCAATGGGGAATCCGGTTTTGAGGTATCCAACCAATCAGCAAGAGGAGGTTTTTGGTCCCGCCTCTTCCGGGTTCTGCGTTACCTGTCTCTTTAATTGACCAACCTGCAAACGGAGAACGCGCTCAGCCCCTGCGAATGTTCACGTTTTAATCTACGTATGAAACACTGGGATAAATGGTTTCTGTGATTTGTTATTGGCTGTTTTGACTGAGACGTTCAATGCAGTCCGAGTTTTGCGGGCTTAGTCTCCTACAACATCTCAGTTAGGTAGAAAGTTCTCAAGCGACCTTTAGAAAGCACCAGAGAAACCTGGAGGAAACATGGACTGGGACAGGTAAGAGGAGATCTACGTACACACGTTTTTATTGTATGTATTGTAGTTTTTATGCACGTGTGTTTTGTGTAATTTACTCGTGTTTGCAGTAGGCAAGATATCTCACAATGATCTATAAATTGATCTATAAATATGTGTTGTGGAAACAGGATAGCTGAAATGCTTTTCGGGTGCAGGAAATTCTTTGTAAAACAAGTTACAACTAGCTAAAGACAGTCTGCTGAGCTAATCATGATTTTTCATGAGAGAGAGGTGTTGATCCATCTGTATGGTCAGTTCAGAGGCGATCACTTGCTTCTTGGTCATTCTTGCTTTACTAGTGTTAAGGATCTGGACAAAATAACCAAAATGCCCTTATACTGCAGTGCAATACAACAAAATCTCAAACTACATGTTTTAAAATGATTGTATTTCTAGAACAGTTTCGGTAAAGGATTGGTTTATTTCATGTTGCAGTGATGCCTTAGACTTTATTAGCATTCGCTAGGCATACGTAAACACACGTCACATGAAGCTGGGTATTGGTTGGAGCTTTGGTGAGAAACACCCTGGGGCACAGTTTGTGGCTTGGCAGTCCTGACTTTTTAATGACATGTTGACTTTACAATAACATCATGACTTCTCGTGCCTTACCCCAATGTCCTTTTAGTAAACGGCTGGTGTTAGTGGTGCCAAACGAAGTCTCGGTGCCTTCCCGCAGAGTGTTTGACAGTGATGATGAGACGTTGACGAGACGGTACCTGGAGAACCCGCTGACCGCTGCCACTAAAGCAATGATGAGCATTAATGGTGATGAGGACAGCTCAACGGTTCTCGGATTGCTATATGACTACTGCAAGGTGCAGAACAATTTAAATGACAACATAAAACTTCTGAGTGTCTGATTTATTTTTGTCTTATTGTATTCATTCATCTTTCTATAAATCTGTCAGGCTCCTAAAGAGAGGAGACGTGTCCTAAGTGGTGCTAAACCCACAGACCCCTCGGCTGTTGGGTCCAGTAACTATGGAAGCTTGGGGATTCTAGACCATCATCTTCAGGCTCTTAGATCGATGCCTGTCAACCTCTCGCTAAACCACACCACTGCAAAACATCTGGGCTCCAGTCGCGTAGCAGATGCCAGAGAGGGAGATGATGGAGAAGGTGGCGACGTGGACGCGGTTGCGCTTGCTCTGGTTAAGACCGAAGGACAGCTGCCCACGTCAGTATCCTGTTCCGGACGTTCGTACACCGAAGAACCCAGAGATCGCGTAAAAGTGGCTTATGAACAGAGCTCCTATGACCTGAGACATGCTGGGTTCATGAAAAATGAACTTAGCAGTACTCTAGACGGCACGTATGAGGATTCTGTAGACGAAGAGGTCAGAGACGTTGTTGTATTAGTAGAATTTGACAGATACTAGATTTATGCAAGACTTTTGTAATGCCCTGTACAAATGACCTTTTTTCACAGATGTACCACAGAAGTCCGTCTACAGGAGGTGATGATTTCCGCTATAGTCTACCAATGTATGTATGTTCGGAAGTTCATGATTATACTGTAAAGCAACAGAGTTGTACATCACATTATTATTATCATCATCATATCAGCTTGTCAGATGTTTCTGCACATGCTTGGTTCTGACAGTTTCCAGTACAGTCTGGAGGCAAACATGTCGATGCGGCTGCGACAAGGAGAAGGACCCATGGCTTACCTAAACCGTGGCCAGTTCTACCCCCTGACGCTGTCTGCGACCAGCTTTCGACCTTCTCGGTGTCAGCGCGGAGTCAAAGTGCAGGTGAGTGGACGAATGGCGACACACGGGCCTGATGGTGAGAAATGCGCCACGGGAGGCTCTGAGCTGCAGCGGGCCAGTGTTGTCCAGGTGAGGGAGGGGCGACATAGCGAAGTGCAGCAGTTTGAGAATCAGCTGTTCATTGTTCTGCTTGTTGGTTGAGGTTTGTCCTGATTGCTCTGTCTTTGTTTGCACTGCAGACTGCTATCATGGTTGTCTTTGGCAAAGACAAGTGCAGAGACGAGCAGCTGAAGAATTGGAAATACTGGCACTCCCACCAGCACACGGCCAAACAGAGAGTCCTCGACATTGGTGAGACAGCCGCGTTCTCCTCCTCTCTGATCGCTTAGATGGCACAGACTGGCATATTACACCTGTATAGTTTATATAGTAGGTCGTAACCTGCAGGTACGCAGTTAGTAAACAGAAGAATCCTGTCACGTGTTCTAATGAAAACTGACACAGTTTGAATAACTGTCAATCCTTGATTCCCACAGGAGCTCAGCAAAGGGAAACAACCAATAGGGCTGCATTTGCATAGACGTTAGGAGGAGAAATAGGTGGGGGCCTGGACTGAGGCCATATCCTGTAAGATCAGCAACAGACAGGCCTCAACCTGTGCTTAAAAGCTCAATGGAAGGATTCACAGATGTCAGATGCTGTGGTAGTGGTGGTTTGTCTGTGGCTTTGTCTGTGGCAGGATTGTGCCAGTACCATGGTGAAATCCTTAGCTTAGTGTACTGTAGGAGGGTGGAGACCAGTGTATCACAATGTGCACACGTTCGTCTTGGGTCTCATGGAAAATCTTTGGTAAAAAACATGTCCGTAATTGTTTAGACAGGTGTGTCCTGTGTATCTGCTTATCATTCAATTTCAGGTTTTCTCGTTCCTTCCTTTCGCATGTGGCCATTGAAATTTCAAACCCACAGCTAATCTGACTCGTGTGTGTGTGTGCTGTTATACAGATTTGACCAAGATGTTTATTCCTAAATCTCAAGATGTGTTCCTCCATAGTTACTGGGTTGTTTATATACAGAAATAAAAACTTCAACGTCGTTAGATTAAACGTAAATTTAAACATAGCGGCATATTGAAAATTTATAGTGGGGATTTATATAAACATTACTTAACATTAACTATACAGGATGTAACGGTTATGTTGCATAATGTAGTTTTAAACTGGCTTTATTATACCAAATAGCACACAGTTAGTAATATTAGAAGGTGTTCTCTGTTCTTATCTGTTTTTTGATCTCTGATGTAGCCGACTATAAGGACAGCTTCAGCACGGTTGGGAATGTGGAGGAAATCGCCTACAACGCTGTGTCTTTTACATGGGATGTCACTGAAGAAGCAAAGGTAAGAAAAATAAACATAAATCAAGCAAGAACGTGAAAAACGTAAATACAATTATTGGACATTTTCACATTTGGACATTAAACTGTCTGAACGCTTACTGTAATTAGTTTGTGCACAGAGAACCAGCCCAGGACAGCAGTGTAGCTTTTATACCGCTCTGCTCAGGACTAACCAGCTTTTGGGATTCTAAAGTAAAACTGTTCAAGTAAAGCCTCAAAATCAAAAGACAGAATTGAAATTCTGCCAGTACGTCCCTAATAAATCAAGGTTTCACTTACACTGACATAGTTTGGTCGTGCTTTTTCTTGTGCTGGCACTTATGAAATATTTCTCAGTGAAACAACAACAATGGCTTGTCTGTTGTTAAGCTGCAGAGACCTGATCCGTCTGATTATCTCGGAGGGGATGCTGACATGAGTCAGACCCCCTCTGTCCACCGACACCTCCTCAGATTTCAGCCTCTGTAAAGAGGACAAATGCATACAAGCCCACAGCGGCGGTCCACCCTCAGGCCTGCAGCTTCCATTCAGTGCTAATTGGATGAGTCGTCAAAAAGAGGCCTGACACACACACCTTGTTTTTTAAGGGCATTCAGGTAGATGATGATGATGCAACATTGAGTTGCGTTCACTTGATTTGTGTTTTTTTTTTTTTGCGTGCAAACCTGATGCAGTGAAGTTTCCTCATTGGCGGCCGTGACCCAAAACATTTGGTCCTGCACTTCTAGTAGGTCAAAAGCAGCGCCATGGGTGTTGGAGAGTGGACTTAAGAGGATGTGAAGGCATCTTTAATGTAGCGTTTTGTCATCATCCACTGCTGCTGAACACTCCTTAGACCTTAGAAACGTTCATGCGTTCTCAGAGTTGACTGGAATTAAGGTGGGAAGTCACTGTGAGGAAATATGTGAGCTCACATGTCATCACATGAGCCATTGCTACTCTTTCTCAGTGTTGTGCCACCTAGAAATGCTGTTTTCTGAAAGATAATTGGACGTCTTAGAGGGATCTGACAGCAAAGTATCAACATTTTTCATCCAAATAATCAGTTTTGTCCTTTTGTTTTGACATGGCTTTGCTGTTGCCAGGCAACAGTCATCATCGTAATGGAGCGTTAAATGTGTGGCAGAGGAGATGTGCGGCTTCCTGCGGCATCACTCCGTGTTTGTTTGTGCCTAATATGAACTTGAAGCTATTTAAATGCCCCCCCCCCCAACACACACGGGCAGATGCCAGTGGCAACGTGTCCAGCCCTTCTGGAGAAATGGCTTGGGCCTGCGGAGGTGTGAGTCGTGGTGGTGTGTGGGAGGCTCATTCGTGCTCCAAGCCCTTCCAGCAATCAGCCCTCACCTCTGCAGGTTCAGACACGATGCTGCGTAGTGGGAAAATCGCTGTTGAGCCACAGTTAGGAATCTCTACCGTTATCCGTCTGTGCTGACCTGTTGCTCAGGTTGTCGGTCTTGCTCAACTGGAAAATTCAGAACAAAATGTCATCATTACCATGGGACTTTGCTCTATCACAATAACCATATGTGGTGTTATTACACCTATTGTGTGCTCTTCGCGGTTGGAAATGGTTAAAGCACTGAAGTGTGATTTAAGTGAAAGTTTGTGTGTGTTTCCCGTTTACAACTCTGCAGCGTTGTTAAATTATTTATCTGTGGGCAGGAGGGATCTTGAAGCTGAGTCAAGCATTTGTAATAGTGAAACAACAGGAAAAGAAAAAGTTTTCTTCAGCCTTTGATAATTCAGTGTCACTTTCTTCTAAATCAACACCATTTGCTCGCTCCTTTAAATCATAAACTCATTTGTTTGTTATGGAACATTTAATATAAGTGTTTAATATGAGTGTTCAGCTCGAGTCTTTTAAGAACAAAGTGCTCATCAGATCTGACCCATTTGAGACCGGATTGAAAAACGAAGCTTCAGCTAAGCTTCAGGCAGTATCTAATCAGTGAATTGGGATGCCTTTAAGCTACGAGTCATTGTGTTGTGTGATGCGTTTACTGGTTCAAACATCCACCTACAAAACAATCACAGTCAACAGGAGCATCCTTAAGCCAGCATCACTTCATCAAGTTCATCAGAGCTGACGTCAGCTTTGCATTTCTTGTTTAATGAATGAGGACCTGAGATTTTGTGTTGGCATTTCATTAGATCTTATATATATATAAATTGCTTTACACTTACACTACACTTTATATATTTCCATATAAGTTTATTATGCACCATATTATTTTTACATCTTCTACCACACTAAATAGTCACTTTTAACTGTTCTCCCCTGGCAGCTGCTGCTGATCTTCAGATCAGGCTTTGCTGCTTTGTTCTCACTTCCAGAAACCGCTCTTGACCTCTGTCTTCTGTTTTTCTTTAGGTGTTCATCTCTGTGAACTGCCTGAGCACGGACTTCTCCTCGCAGAAGGGCGTGAAGGGGACACCGCTGATAATCCAGATCGACACCTACGCTTACAACAGCTGCAGCAGCCGACCGATCCACAGGGCCTTCGCTCAGATCAAAGTCTTCTGCGACAAGGTGAGAAACGGCGCTGCTGAATAATCCAGACGTGGATGAAAGATTTTCCATCTATTGAAGCCATTTTATTTTGGCAGGGAGCCGAACGGAAGCTTCGCGATGAGGAGAAGAAGCAACTTAGAAAAAAGATGAAAGGTGAAAACATTTTCACGTTAGTTTAAATTAAACGTACAGGCGTCAGTCGAATCTGCTGGAACAAGGTGGCAAGGCTGTTTTTTCAGGAAATCACACAACAGAAAGGAACCAGCAGCAGAAGCCAAATGTAATAACATCTGATCGAATCTGCACGTGAAGTGGTTGCCTGGCAACAGATGTTGAGTTCCAGCTCTCTCTGGTTTAGGGAAAAGTGGCAGCTCGGGATCAAGCCCCCCCATTAAGAGGGCTGATAGCACACTATTTAAAACCGTGGCCGACCTGGAGACCCAGCCTGTCCTCTTCATTCCTGGCGTCCATTTTGGAAACCTCCAGAGAGCTGGGCAGGTGAGACACACACACACACACACACACACACACACACACACACACACACACACACACACACACAGAGGACATGTCCAGCCTGATAACTGTTTAGTCTTTAATTATTTAACTTTATTTGCAGGTATTTGCTTTAAACACAGAGGAGGTCGACAGAGATGGGTGAGTTCGAGTTCATTGTCCGACTTGTTGCTGTCATTCACTGTCATGATATTGCTTGTGATGGAACAAAGGAGAAACAAAAAGCAGGGATTCATTTAAATAGTTAATGATGAGTAATGTTTTTGCACATGGCTCAGGGGTGTTGTGGTGAAGCGGATGCCCTGTGTTGCTGAAGAAGCCGTCTGCCCACCTCAATCCAAGAAGCCCAGAGTAGCCCAGGAGAGGAAAGGTTGGTAAATGTCACACTTAGCTTTTTAATTTAATGTTCCTGTTGGATTGTATCGTGGTGTTCTCTTGAAAAACAATAAGACATTTCTAGAAACATGAGTAAAAGGTTTGTTGTTTCTATCAGTGCTTCTGTACGTGAGAAAGGAGAGCGATGAAGTGTTTGATGCCTTAATGCTGCATTCCCCAACCCTCAAAGCGCTGATGGAAGCAGTGAGTACTTGGTGTTTCTCTAGCTGCTGCATCCTAACGTTGGACATGCACAGTGGAGCCTTTATGTCAAACAGAATTTTCTCACCCTCTAAAACAAATCTTTTGGGATTTTTTTTAAGAATTAATGCTTCAGCGTGTTTCAATTAAGTATTATTCCTTCACAGATCGCAGAGAAATATGCAGTTCCTGTCGACAAGACGACCAAAGTTTACCAAAAAAGCAAAAAAGGGTGAGGCAGTCATGTGAGGGTGGAGGTGCAGTGTGGAAGGTTCAGAGAGACCAACGCAATAATAATCTGTATTCTCACCACTGTATCGTACACACTGCACCTTCACGTACTAGACAAGTGTCACTCAGTTTAAACCTGTACAATCTGGTGTTTGTTTTCCTCAGGGTCCTGGTGAACATGGACGACAACATCATCCAGCATTATTCCAATGAGGACACTTTCATCCTGGCCATCGAGAGCTCGGCAGAGTCTTTGCGTGTCACTCTGTCAGAGATCTGACAGAAGACTTAGCCTCAGCCATGTGTAAAAATTGTGAATATTGTTATCAGTATTAATGATTACATGCCGGTCTCGCAGCATCTTTAATGCTGATTATATAAGTTACTAATATACAACCGCAGGTCTGCAAGATGACATTACACCGTAGCTTCCTCTCTATGTTTACTGCTTTGCTGATGTGATATTTATGACATTAGTTTGGCACAAAACCCAACTGTTCCATTTACAGATTCAAGACTTTCACAGTGTAACCTCTCTGTGACCAGCCGCTGCCTGTTTACACTTAGTCTTGTCTGTCCTTCATATGCTTTGTGCACTGTGATGTACAGTCTTTTAAGTGAATATAGTTTTGTATGCTTTTGTCTCTCCAGATGTATTTTACTAATAAAAATATTAACATGGGCAGAAAGGACTAATCATTTAAAAACTTGCGACACACATGCTAAAATCCTATTTGGCGGGTTTGTATTTATTAAATGTTTACATCTGCAAATATAGATGTTGAATGAAAATAACATTTGATGCGTCTATATTGTTTAATGTTGTGTTATGGCTTGGCTTTGATTTTAGAAATATATATAGAGACATAATGTTAAAATAGTACAGTCTTTAATTCACTTATTTGTATGTTCTTAAATACTATTAACTATATTATTATTGTTGTAAAATTTGCACTTTGTATGCAGAAAAGATGAATTTTGACCCTGGCAGAAACTTACTGATATGAGCTGGAAGATGTTAATCATAGGTGAGACTAAGGTAAATAGAAACGAGTCTAAAAATCACAATAATTCACAATTAATGAGACAGTGTGCACACAAACTGTAAATTTAATTTTTGCCTTTTAAAGTTGACCAAAAAACCCCCAAAATGAATCCTGTGTTCCACAACTGAAGTCACTAAGTACAGGAAACCATACAAAACCTACAAAATGCAACAATTACAAACATTTTGTTCAACAGGTAGCAATTGCACAGTAGAAACCTTTATACAATACTGTTTTTGTTGTTATTTGGGCCTTGACCACAAGATTTTTTATTTTGTATTTTCAACAGAAATGTTGCACCTGACAGCTGAAAAGAAAAAAGAAAAAACAGAATATCATAAAAATACAATCAAAGCAACATTTTGTGACATTATTCTTGCAGTAGTTGTGGTTCTTCTTTATGCTTTTGCTTTTTTCTTACAAAAAAAACAGCAGTTATTTCAGAAAACATTCAAAGCCTTTGTAATTGGGAGACAACGCAATAACTAAACCGGGCAGGGCTTTAACCCTGGAGGAGGACGCTGGGAATGAATTTCTAAAAAAATCCCCTTAAGGCGAACTTTGAATGTGTTTTAAGGAGATTTCTGCTGCACCTGAGCAAAGACAGAAGAAGGGACGTAAGATACAAAGATTCGTTGGATTATTTGTCATCCAACATCATGCGTGCATTTTAGGCCATATTAAAAACTGTGTGCATGCTATTTATTTGAAGCTATATGAACGTCTGGTAAGGTTATAGGTGGAAGGTGGACGTAGTTTGTTGTGCATGTTGCTTTACCGCCATAAAGTTATTCATACGAGCCAACACGTGGTGTTAGCAGTCAGTCCATACGCTGTCAATACCGCTACTGACGACACTAACGTACAAGAAGCAAGCACAGATATGCCAGTGGTACGCGTCATCGCACATCAAAACCACACGCATGCACATAGGTCACATGCATATGGGTTATTTACTCTACGATCCCTGTGTCCGGCTGGTCGACATGCAGCGTTTAAAAACATCTAAAAATTCAATGTGAAGACGTGCGCGTTTGTCCTTCACGGACTGTGGTAAAACTGAAAACAAGCACGTGATTTGCTTGGTAATGCTTTAAATAACCTAACATTTTGTATTGCTTGTGTTGGAGCATTTCGAACTACAGTATGTGGGGTTTTGTTTAAAAAAAATCTAGGTTCACTTTACAATATCTATATTGTACTCTGACTCTTTAAAAGCTAGTTTGTCTATTTAACCTGAAGCTTGAGCGTAGAAACACACTGCGGCTCCAACCCTCTGGGAAAATTTCACTACAACGCTGGAACAGATGATAGACAAGGGGGATGACTTTCATCCTTCAGTACTTCAGTGAGACTGAAACTACACAAACTCAAATTACTGATTAGGGTGCATATGCATAGTAGCATAATATGTTCTTGTTGTCCCAGCACAAAACAGAGTCTATTGAGTTTGCAAAATACATAAATGCACAAACACATTCTCACAGTAGAAAAGAGGATATTCGTTCTGAGCGAAGTGCAAACTCCACAAGTCGTCTGTGTCGGTTCAGTTTCCTCACGCCCTGTTCTTCAAAACCGGCATCGCTCTGCCACTCTCACCGTCGAGATACACGAGAGACTCCGTGTCACCTCAGAGGGCAAAGAGAGCCAAGCAAAGACACTCATACAGACACTCCAGTTTCTATTGTATGTACACAACCTACTGTAGACCTTCTTCTACTCTGACATGCCTATAGAAGATTAGGACAATTATAACAAGGGGTGTTGGAGAACCTCATGAGGGTTCAGAAAGTGTTCAGGTTCAGTCTTTGCTGGGTTTTGAAAGGGTTTCGATAAATGGCTCGAGGCGGATAAAAACTGGAGAATGTGGCTCTTGTGCCCGTCTTTGAAGTCCTCAGGGCAAATTGAAGGCCTGTGTTCTTCATCATCATGTCATTCTTCATCGTCAGTCTGCCCCCTAATGGAGAGTCAAGGGCATTCAGAGTCACCCAGAGAAGCACTGTGAGGAGACAGGCGATAAACCGTAAGATGAGCACTGACGCACATAATGAAATGAAACAATACGCCTGCCTGGAGCCCAGCGTCGCCGAACCGCTTGTGGATTTAACAGGGAAATATCACTAATATCACTATATCACTATAAACGTCCATGCAGAGGAAACGAAGTTCCTGGATTCTACCTCTAATCAACAACTTCGAGTACAGGAGAATCATGCAGTTCGGCTCACAGAGACGGTGGATAGAAATGGCTGAATCGTACATGTGGAGGCTTTTGAAAGAAGGAGCTTTAGAGCATCAGCACCTTCTGTGCTCGCTTAAAAGCAGCAGGCCACCTCCTACAAAGTCTCTCATATCAGTCCATGAACTACAAATAGTCCCATAGCAGTGACATGGTGGATGACCCATCCTACACAGAGCACAGAGCACACAGCCGCCGAAGAGCTTCTCGCACTGCACCGGAGAAACTCCTCCATTGCTGAGGCTGACTTTAACTTTTATCAAGCTCTTCAAGCAACGCCCACCTCCGCTGACTTCTTTCAACGTCATCTAAAACGCGGTGAACTGAATCCGTGCGACAGGGGAATGTGAGACTTACGGGTTGCGTTTAGTGCCTTGGGCCTAGAATTGTCCAGCGCTGCTGGGGTCGCACTGCAACAGGCGGACTATGGAAGGGTCGCTCTTAGCTCCTTTGATGAACTCCTCCAGAGACAGTTTGCCTGAAACACAAACAGCATGAAATTAGAGAGAGAACCATCATTTTCTATTTCATCTAGAGTCTAGAACAGATAACATAACAGATCAGATAAATCTAAATCTGAAGATAAAACGAAAAGGAAAAAAAAAAAACAGCACCAGCGATGGCTTCCTGTAAATTACTGACACTTATTATTACAGAACGGTGCATTTAAGCTCTCTCTGCTGTTTAGTCGCTATCTTAATGAGCTTGCTTATCCATTTCACTGTGCAATTGCCTGCTGGGACGTAGAGCTTTTAACAACCATTTACCTGCTTTAAGAAGGGAAATGAGCAAAACAGCTGAACGGGCTCAACCTCATCAGCGTTTACAGAAGGACGTTACTGAGATCAGAACAGAACGCACTGTTGCAGGACAGGGGATTTATGACCCGCTTCCCACCAACAGGTGGCAGCGTTAGGGCAGCGCTTCTCATGAGGACAACGTGTTCCTCACGATTTGTGATGCTTTTAACCACACGCAAAAGAAGGAAACCAGCACATTTTCACATCCAGCTCAGCGCCTCTGACTTTGTGTTGCTGTCACCTTTGTTCCCCAGTCTTTTCCTCCTCTCGCTCCATGTCGCCTCCTGATTCTACCCACCCTCCACTAATTCCTTCATTCACATTCCTTCCCCTGTCCATCTCTTCCGCCCCGCCGTGGGCTCAGGGTCACAGCTGGAACGGTTTCTGAGTATCTGCTGTGTATGATTGCAGGCACAGGGCAGGTGTGAATTACCGCTCCAGCATGGAGGGCTCTACTGGTGCCATTGTAAACCATGTTTCTTTTTCTGCGCCGTCAGTTCATTCACATCTGATGCACAGTATGCACTAAGAGACCCAGATGAGGTCGGCCTACCGTCCCTGTTGGTGTCCATCTGCCTGAAGATCTTCTCCGTCCTCTTCTCAGGAGTTGACTCGTCCTCAGGCATCTTCATCACAGAGGACACCATCTTATAGATCGCCTACATGAAGACATCAATAAACGATTAAGCCGACATTTATTCACACGTTAACATAACTACTCTCTCTACAAATGTCCAGTTTTCAATTATTTTGACTATTGAATCTTAAACTCCTCACCACTATGTGTTGGCTGTTGTGTGTATGCACATTTCATGGTATCCTTCCAAAAAGTTTATCAAATTCATGAAAATAATCACAATAATGGAGCCTAATATTAATAAATTAAATATGAAACCACTCACATCAGAAAAAATCTGTAGCATGCCTCATAATATTGTAAATGAACGAGTGGAAGTGAAGTGAACTTCAGATCTATACAAATGATTCATCTAAATATTCTCTATGAATCTTTTTTCTTTCAGCTTGTGCAGCTCTGTGGCTTTAATCTTTTCTACAAAAGAGTCAACATTTCTCCAATGCACTTTTACTGTATCATAGTTCAATAAAGACAGCTTTTTAAATGGCCGTGAGCCCTTAGGAAGATGGTTGCACGAGTAGACGAGTGAGTGAGCTTTTAAATGGCAGCTTTATTTAGTGTTTTTATTTTTAACGGCTGAATAACTGGCTCATCATTGTGACGTGAATTAAAACCCAGCACACTATGATAAAACCACAGTGGGGAAATGGGGGGAAACAGTACAAGCTGAAATTAGATTATATGAATCATATACCTCTGATGTGTTGGTACCTACGCTGGTGCCTGTGCTGGACAACATTAAAACTTAATATTCCTATTTATTAATCAATCATCTATTCCATTAGTATTTTTGTTGTTGTGGTTAATCTTTTTTGTCCCACAACAGTGAGAACACATTAAGTAGAGAGACCCAGGGAGGCCCACACTCATGTGATTCTTATGTAACATGTTCCTGTGATGTTTCATTTAGTGTTCAGTCAATGTGCTGCACATCCTCAGTGCCCACACCCTCCCCAGATGATCGTTTACTCCAATATGTCTACTTGTTGCGCTGTTTGACTACTCTCTGCTTACATTTCCATGCTTTCATGCAGGGAGGAAACATCCAACATACGCACCTACACATTCCTCACAGACTATTTATCAGCGTTGTGTCACCTCTGCTCCGTCGCACGGCAGGTTGTTTGGCAATAAAAAGTGAAATTGCAGCCCACGCTCTCTAAACTAAAATAAACAACTGAATGACGGCACTGATGGGCTTCTCAACCAATGTCAAGCTTGGACTGTTACCAAGAAAAGAGGTTGGAATAATAGACGTAGATGGATGGATGTTCTGGAAATTATCGTTATGCTTAATATCATACTCAAATGTGAAGCACATCAACAATGATGTGACGGCATTTCCCATGGTGACTATTCCTGAGAAGGGATGTGTTCCGCCACCATTTCTGTTCTGTTTGACTCAATTACACAGCATCAATGGGCTTTTTTTGCCAGAAGAAACAATGAACTTCCCTCTGTGCAATGTCATAACTCGGTTTTTATGGAAAGTAGACGGAGGTTAGACATCAACTGCTAATGAGTGGACGAGGTGGTTTCATCTCTCTCTCTCTCTCTGTCCGTGCTTTCAGAGCTGTGCCATTATGTGAAGAGGATGAACCGGGCTGTGTGGCTCCATTTCAATTCCTCCCACAGCAAGGCTAATTCTGAGCAGCACCAGCATTTACACACAGGAGAGGAGAGCTGTAATGACAGGCCCCTTTGGGTCAGCCAGCGCCGACCACATGTTTTTGTTCTCAATACCTGGGTCAGTTCATGTCAGTGTCAGTGTCTTTGTTTTATTGAAGGGAGCTACTGGCAAACAAAAACAATGAAAAATGTGTCTTGGCAATACAGAACAAACGTTTTAAGACCATAAAACTAATCAGAGCAGTCAACAAAGCGTTTATCAGAACATGTAGATGACGAGAATCTCCTCGTCTCATTTTCTCTCATTCATCAACTCACATTTAGTCGAGACCAGCAGTTTTCTTGTCTCTGGACTGAGAGAGCGAGTGGCTACACTTTTCACAACAGCACAGACTATGTTAAATGTTTAGAAGAGACACAGGATTGATCTGATGTAAAACATTGTACTGAGAGCGAGAAGACTGGGAACGTTGGGTAAAGTACTGTCAATTACCAACTAAACCTGCGTTATATGTAACCATAGTTACATTTACACAAGTCAAGGCCACGTGAGGACTCGTCACGTAAGCGTGCAGACAGACACAGACGACTACTTTGTGTATGTTGAGATGCTCGGTGTGTTTTTGTGTGAGACATTGTGAGATATTGTTTTCTATGCCTCTGCCCATGTGATAGTATCGCTGCTTGATGAAAGGCAGGCTGTGGGTGTACGGAGTTAGTTTGCAGAAAGAAGAGACAGGATGAGTTGTCAATGACTGTTTTCACGGAAGAAAGTTTAAATGTTGCAAAATCTGAATTCTCTATTCTTGATACATGGCCAGTACTGGGGTTTTTCATGATAATATGTTGCAGTTAGGCTTTTTTGCGCTTAATTCTGTGGTTTCCCTATATCGTGCAGCACCGACATGGAGCTAATCTACTGGGCCAATTTGAGATTCAGTGCCCAAGGACACGTCGACATGGCACAGGAGGAGCCAGAGATCCAACCCATGACTGGTGGACAACTGTGCTCCATTCTGAAACACAGCCACAGTACGTTCACTTCGTTTCATCGCACATTTGTCCTCCTAACCTGAAATAGGTCAGAATAAAATCAAAAGATAACAAAAAATAAAGTTTACATAAGTTGTGACTGTGCACTGTATTTTTATTTACATTATTTCCTTTTGTGAAAGGGATTTGTCGTCTGTAATGGTGCTAATAGGTTTGTAAGTGTGTGACAGTTGACATTTAACTTCATTGTGTTAATGAAGAAAATGCAGGTTGAGATGCCTGGCTTTTAACACTGAGATCCCATATAAACATTCCTCCCTGCCTTTCCAGCATTGGACTGTCTTTGGCAGCTATAAAACCAACAAGGGCTTTGCAAAAATATGCTAATGACTCTGGTTGATGAAACAGGCCCACATAAACATGACAGTACCAAAAGTTAATAGTCAGACAACAGGTCAAGCTTTGGAAATTCTAAATGTAGGAGCGTAATGTTGAGCTGAGTGAGCAGAGCCAACTTTCTCTACGTCGAAGCTGGATGTTCTGCTGTACTTTAAATGCCGGCACTGGTTTGTCTCAGAGGTGCTGTGCTTTGGATACAGCAGCAGGACGTTAATACAGCTTTGTTTGCCAATTGCTACCCTGGTTAATGCTAAGGTTAATGTGTATGTGTCTGATCTAATACAAGACCCGTCGTCTCAAAATCGTAATGAAACCTCGAGGCCACCGTGACATACGTGTACGTCGCTTTCAGCTGGGGTTGTGTGGACACTCACCTGTACAATCTCCAGCATCTCAGCTTTACTGATGTACCCATTTCCATCCAGATCATACATACTGAATGCCCATTTTAGCTTCTGCTCCAGCTTCCCACGCGAAGTCACACTTAGCGCGATGATAAACTCCCGAAAGTCTATTGTTCCATCTCCATTAGTGTCAAATGTGCGAAAAACATGCTCGGCGAACTTTGAAGCATCTCCGTAAGGGAAAAAGTTGCCATAGATCTTTTTGAACTCCTCCATGGAGAGGTTCCCGCTGGGGCAGTCCCTCAGGAAGCCCTTGTACCACTCCTGGATCTCGTGCTCGGTGAAGTCGGTGCTCTCCAGCAGGTCCTGCATCACCTCAGGTCGGAGCTTGCTGTTCTGCTTCCCCATGTTGTTTCGCTGTCTTATCGATCACCCTGCTTAAAGCTGGAAGAGAAGATGGAGAAGAGAATTAGTTGCTAGAAGGTCAGGTATCAACAGAGAATACGCAGCGCGACAGCGGGGCCAATATATTTTCAGTGTTTACGCTTACGTGCTGTGACGATCAGTGCGATGCGTGTCTGGAGTTTCAGTGTGTTACTGGCGTTGAACGGAAACGACAGCATGTTGTGCTTATCATATATTAGAGAAAATGTATAAGCAACGTCTGCCCTTTCATTTTATGATTTCTTGCAGCTAATATTCTTATCAACAAGGGAATTCTTTGTAGCAGACAAAACATAAAAACAATACAACAATATACACTTTATAGTACTTGGCTGCAGGCGCTTTTATATTTATCGCAAAAGGAACAGTTCTTTATCAGTGCTTATATGTATTTTTACAAACTAACAGAACTTTCCATGGAAAACTGCTGTGTGTACTTTGAGTACACACTGCGCCATATGCCCAACATGGGTTTACTAGCTCCATAAAATCTCTCCACACACACACACAGGGAGGAAAAGGCTTCACAGTCAAATGACATTCAACATCATTCAGACTCAAAACCTCCAGAGAAACAACTTCTGAATTCTTTTCCTGGAAGTGGGGCATCGGTGTTTGCGGTGTCAATATTTATAAAAACGATTAAAAAAAAAAAAAGGGGGTTGGGATCCTTGTTTGTAGTAGAATACAACGTTCACGTTATGTGAAAACAGCCGCTCGAAATAGTAGCGATGATGACTCATCATGTACATGTTGGGTCAGAATGTTTAGAGACAAAAGGGTTAAAGCTCATATAACTTATTTAAAGATGACAGGACAACACGGATATTAAAGCCATAAAAATCCAATAAAACTGGCTTGTTTTATGTGTCTTGTTTGTATTATTGCTTCTTTCTCAGCATATTTTGATATTTATTATTGGTCACTGCAGAGATGTTAGAAAACTTTCTATCTTTTGATAACTATAGATGGCATACAGTACAGAGGGGCTAAAATGTGACAAGAGCTTTGGGCCGTTTTTTTTTTAATTTTTTTTTTATCTGTCCTTCTGGTGACACAAACAGGAAATGCCTGCTCCTAGTTTCAGCAAGATTGTGCTCTCAATACAATGACTCTGCTCCTTCTGTGTAGGGGAGCAAATATGTGGACTTATCACAAAATGCTTTTAATCACATAAAATAACAGAACCAGCATTACACTTTAAATGACTAAGACCCATGCGGTAACCGCGTCACTGTGAAAGCAAGTAGCGAGGCTCGTTGAAGGTGAACACACGACAGGAAACCCAGGGAGTTTCTGCATCTCGTCACAGACGCGGACAGGTCATCTACGGTGTCCAGCTGGCTACAGTCTAAGAAGCAGAGTAATGGACGTGCGGCACTCAAGGTTACACTTTAAGCAAGGATATTTGAGGAGCGATAACTTAAGTGTTCGTTTATTTGAGCTTGCACTAAAACATAGTCATACTCATCCAGGTGACAGAGTTTTTGACCTCCCTTTAGCAAACACTGATGGAAAGCGCTTCGATGTCAGGGTGGGACAAAACCACAAAGGGAGAAATCATTTGAGTGGCACATGAATGAATGGTCGACTATTATTTGTAAAGCATTACTTTTAACCTTCTTTGTTTACTGCTATTGCATAAAGAAAATAGCATTTGGGGTTTATTAACATTTTTCTAGAATCTGAATCAAAACAAATATCGCTGCTCTGTAACTACCTAATCTAATTTAGTAATATTTTGGCTACAGAGGCTGTACCTGCAGTGGTGGTGGTGGTGGTGGTGGTGGATGGGGGCAGTTGTGTGTCATCATCAAAACCATGTGACTCTGTCTGCTTTAGTCTCCGTTTATAATCATCACATTCCCATTAGCTTCCAGCTCTGTGGTGCTTTGGCCTAAAGGCTCACAACACTGGATATTTAGCAGGTATCATATCTACAGTGCTCCCGTTTGTGAGCATGTGCTGACAGAGGCTGGTAGAAATCTCACTTCTGCTCACACCGTTCGCTGGGAAAATGTATGTTTCCGAATAAGAGAGGAGTACATCAAACATCCAGACCTTTGGATATGCATCATGAGGTTTTCAAAATGCCCCTGTCCTATAATGGCAGGCCAAGCGACACAATTGAAGGTTTCACTCAAGAGCTTGACAACAACAATAAAAGAAAAAGTACGACTTCATGCCAATTACCACCCACTTTAATGGGCTGCTACAGGAACTGACCTTCTGAGTGATTACACTTCAGTCTCTCTCTCTTTACTAATGGAAACCAATGTCAGTCCACGGATTTGTCTTTCTGCAGAAATGAGGACGCTGACATTGCCCTGTCAAACTAAACAACCCACCTCCATAGTCACCCTATATGCAACTTTAACCCTTTAACCAGCTTGCGCAGTGCGAAAAAGCGACATATGGTATGTGTAGTGAAAAGAGAACCACAGCTTGCACCGTGCTGTGTACGAGAGACTGACAGCAGCTGCCATGGAACGAGTAGGCGCTGGTGACGGACAGAATGAACGCTGCTGCCGTTTGCAGAATGTCACATAGCAGCTTTCTCGCGGTTGGCCTGAGGGTGGAAAAGCCTGACGTTTGTATATTAACCCCGCGGCGTACGTTCGTTTACAGCACCGCAGAAGTCTAGGTGGCATGGCAGGAGCTTCCTTTGGCTTTGTATTGTCTATCTCCATGTGCTCTATTCCAAGACTTCATATGGCCTCCTGTTTCTGCTTCACGTTGAAAAGCATTAGACTGATTGTTACGCTTTAATTGACCGACATTTACAATTCAATACAATCAGCTTTCTCGTTTGATTTAAATATATCTGATTATGTCTATGTTTGTATGACAACAAGTAGTTAATGTTGAAAAGAGAAGAAAAGAACAAAGGCTTCTAAATATGATTATTTCACTGCATAGGTTTTCAGGTCCAGTAACAGAAGCATCAACGAACTGAATCAAAAGACAGTGAAAGTTCGATATCGGGGCCAAACAACCGCTTTGAGCAGCGGCTAAAGATTCCAACCCCGCGGCCTCTCGTGCAGTCGCGCTTCCTGTCAGGATGCCAGCTGCAGTACTATTGGGATGCTGCATATCATCACTCCGCGACCAAATAGATGATCATTCAAATGAAGTGTGCAGGGAAGGGCCAGATAGTAATTCAGATTCAAATAGAGCCTGGGCAATGGCTTGGATTCACATGCACATGATAACAACCCAGCCACTTCACACATTCACTCCCCGGCGTAGCTGCAGACATTTTGCAGCCACCGCCTGTGTATTTGTACATTAAACACAAGTCTGTGATAAGGCTAATCTGCTATGAATATATGAATGACAAAAGTTATTAATAGAAGAGAGGTACAGTAAGCAGTTAATGAGGCAGAGATCTCATTGTGTCAAGAACATGCGGCCCCATGTATGTCTTAAAAAGGACTGCATACCAACATGACATCACCCGAGCATCATGATTTAAGACTTTACTGCCTCTAGGTTAAAGGTTTAAAGTCAATACTGTTATACAGAGTTACTTCCAACAAATAAAATCCACCTGTTAAAGTGGCCCAGTTAGTTAGTAACTTGATCTCAGCCTAAAGTTGAGTAGCAGTAGCATCCTCTGTGAATCATCCTCTCTCGACAGACAGATCTGTTTTAGTTTGTCCATCAGGCGGACACTATGGGTGCAAAGACTCTCCTGATCGATGGTTGGTGGGAGTTATAGAACCATTACACCCCCTGATGGGCACACAATGCTTCAGCAGAGCACCCAGAAAACACAGTGACTGACGCTGGCAGACAGCCAGACAGTAGCCGGACAGGTTGACACTAGTTGAGATGATGCCAGCAGTTGCAGGGTTTGAACCCTTGTCCGAGTAAATCATCTTCCCTTTCACATTAAAGCTGTACCCATCTATCGGCTCAGGAAAAAATGCAAAGCAGATGATGACCTAAACGCAAAAGTTCAAGGGGTATGAATACTTTTGCAAGCCACTGTATATGACTTTCTAAATAAAGTCAACAATAATAATAATAATAATAATATATTCTTAATAATAATGTATTGGCAGCTTATGTCAGTTTATACTTTCTTATAGCAACATCCAGGACTGTGGGGACAACTAGGTGGTGATTAGAAAGCAACTTATCTTCAACTGGCACCCACTCAGTCACACCTGCTGGATGCAAAACGCCCATCAGTATTGTGACAAATGAAGAGGGGAGGCTGTAAAATGTGGTGAAGCCGAACTATAACTGATAAAAGCTATTTGCAGAGCAACTACCAAGACCAGCTGGACAATGTATGGTCGCTGCAAAACAAGGACAACAAGCGTCACGTTTTATGAGAAAGGAGAGAAAGAGCAACCGGGACTTAAAGAAGGTTATGACTGAACAACACCCGCGGGAGTCCAACAATTCATGCTCTACTTCCTGTGGTCAGAGCTAATTGTGGAAACATCGTAGAATATTATGAAAAACCACAAACACAACGGACGTTACGTCACAGGGCTGTTAGTATTTTTAGGTTTTTTTTGGAAACGCATACAAATGAGCCGATTGAAAAAAATATGTTGTAGCTAGAAACAGTAAATAGATTCATTTCACGCCTTCTCCTATACAGCTTTATTTATTTTTTGTTTCATCTCATACTGAAATACACAGCGAGGTCTGAAAGAGATGCTTCGTAAAGGTCGTTCTCTGAAAATTTAGACCTCTTACAACACCGCCCTGGTTGCATGTGTGGGGCACGTGGAGGAAATGTGCTTGAGAAAGTTGGGAGTGTGTCAGCAGATGGTTATGAAGGGGACTGTTTGGTTGTTTGGTTGTTTACTGTAACTAAACGAATGAACCCTTTAGTACACATCTTTTCTTCTCTTGGTACATCTCACGTCAATTGTTCAAGTTGCAGCAGTACGCTTGTCTTGTGACTTCATATTATAGCAAACCTGAAGTACACAACCTTAGCATTTCGGAACAAACAAGACATGTTTAATATTTATGAGGCATTTGCACAAAGATGCTTCTTATATTAGGAAGTTTCAGTTACTATTATTCCTAAGATCAGTGAAAACACTAATCTGCGTGGGTTGCAGCACTACCCTGTATTGTGAACAGCTACGACAATGACACACAAGCTTGGATAAAAGAACAAACTCTTGTTTGGTATCCCCTTTGGGAGCTGTCACAAATGAAGATCATATCACAGATCTTCATTTGTGACAGCTCCAAAAAAAAAAAAAGAGTCACAGAAAACGCTTTTCAAGAAGACGCACTATCCGAGTGACTGTTGTGACGACTCAGTATCACGTGTCCCTGCAAAGCATCCTGATGAGCATCACTGAAAGGCTTAGGAGTTGTGGTTTGAAAACTTTAGCTTCCTAATTTCCACATAAACCGTTTAAATTGTGTGACAGTGCCTGGGAGACGCTTCCATGTAAAGGACTGAAAAATGGCTGGGTTCAAAATAATGGCAGCAGTTGAACACATTCTTATGAAACACATTTCACCACCTTGTTTTCTCTACTCACATTTTATGGCAGTGCATAGGGCTTAAATTCAACAAAAGAATAAAATGTAATAAATACGGATTTGGGTACAGGACAAATTGGAATTACTCAGCTTTAGTTTGTTATTATCAGCTAAATGCTTAAGCAAACAAACCTATACAGAAAAATATTTGTCAAATATTGTTGATGGGGAATCAGTTAATTAAAAATGTGAAAAAAACAAGATAGAAATTAATTAACTATAAAAATAACAAGAGAGAGAAATGAATTCACTGTTAATATAAGCAGAGGGATCTGCCAATCAATTCTTAATTTCAGCTCTACACTACTGGTTATGGCTGAAACTCAACCATTTTATTAAACTCACACACACACACACACACACACACACACACACACACCCACACACACAAATAGATTTATGGCAGTAATGTCTAGGAGCAAAGCACTGCACTAAAAACCGATTCTCTAAGGTGCAGAAAAAGAAACAATAGCAAATTATTAATTAATCAATTTAATATCTGGAGTCTATAAACAACCAACTTCACCCAAACCCAGTCCAAATTCAGCGAAATAAAGAGGAAAATAAGAAAAGCTTTCTTACATAGTTTTACTCACTGTGATAACAAAAACATTGCATTTACGTCAGTTATTTCTGTTCACAGTTAACTGTGAGCAGTGCTTAATACACTCAACACTTACTCTACACACTTCCGTAAAGATGGCACATTTTAAAACATGTTTTAAAAAGACTGATTAAGTGCATAGTCCTCTGATTATACTAAGTAGCCTCTGCTCTAGTAAAAAGATTGTTTTGTTTTTTCCCAGCAAGACATGCCAGTGTGTGTGTGTGTGTGTGTGTGTGCGCGCGTGTGTGAATTCCTCCCTGTAGCTAAAAATAGAACATCTGTTTCCCAGTTCCTCTAAACCAGTACATGGGAGCCTCAGCCAGGGCTTTCTTTTCCAAAAAAAAAAAGATAGATGTCAGCAAATGTCACTCTATTCCAGACCTTTTAAGCTGCAGGCAATCCTTGAGAGCACTATGACCTTGTTCAGCTGAATGACCTATGACCTCTACACACAGAAGAGGGTGGGTGACCAGCTGTGTCTTGGAACAGCTCTTAGCATGTTTGTTGGCAAGTGGCGTGGTGGTCCTAGGATTGGACTAAATTCACCCCGAACACTGCCTGAACGTTTCCCATGCATCTAGTGGGGTGATGCTACTGTATAACAGTAAGCACACACCTTACCTGGAGTCGATTATAAACTTTAAAATCCACGTAATACCAGTTCACGCAAGTGTAATTGTGCCTCAAGTGTCCTAGTCGCCCACCTCTTTAATTCTAACCTCTGTGGTAAATGTTGAGAGTACTGAAATGTCAAAGCCACCTGGGTGTAGTGAACACAGTGGCTGACATTTCCACGCTTCAGTCAAACATCTTTTTCTGCAGCTGCTCCTTCACTACAGTTGGGAGCCATAGAATTGTACGTCCGCCATAATAAAAAAGCTGTGGAACCCTATGTATTGACTGAATGGGCTGTTGCACATCTCAAGCAGAAGGAATCTCTATAATTGAAAATCATAGCGGAAAGATCAACAAGTGCTGTGCTTCTTGAGACACTTTCTGTTTCTCAAAAACACTCCTGGACTTGGAGCGACGATTATTTATCACTGTGGGAGGAATCCTTGCGGGACAAAACTTCTCGCTGCTTCGCTTGTCTTATCTCCAAGTTTATTCCTCACAAACCATTTCTTTCTGTTCTCTGTGTTTCGGTCTCCCTCTCTGACTCTGGCCATAAATCAGCAGTTACATAAACTGCCTTCAAGTTAGTCTTCGCTGCTGTTACATGAGACTCCCTCAAGTACAAAAACAGGATGTTATAGAACCCTGGTTCAGAAGGTTTCACTAAGCTTCTGTGAAGCAGAATTAAACTGTTTTCTCCAGGATGTGGGCATAAACACATCAGTCAGATGTAACTGTATGTGTGGGCTCTGTTGCACAGCACTAGGAGGGGAACAAGTCACTTTTTCCATGATATAACACCTTAAATCGATTGACATGCAGTATAGGTCTGAATTTGTTCCACAAGTACAAACACAAACACTCACCTGGACAATATACAATAGACAATTACATTAATAATACACAACTGCAGTGAACAAGGTTATATATGAGACAGAGCATCTATGCTAGACAACAAGACAAGAAAAGCCCATCATAATTGAGTGTGTATAAAATAAAAGCTGAAGGACAAAATGAGAAAACGCCATGGTAACGACTTAGCCATCCCACTACCTCCTCAGAAATGTCTGCATGTATGTTGAGCTGTCAATTCGAGATGAGTCAATTTCAAGGAACTAATCAAAATGTACACAACAGAACCCAATAAACAGCTTAATGCTCAGATCCACCCAGATGGTACAGTAACTACCACGGCAAAGCTGAGACTGAAGCCAATGCATTAGTGACACAGACAAGGCATCAAATACAACTTTTTTTTAAATTAGTTTTCTAGAAGTTGCCTAATTTTTGTGGAACTGTAGGTATTATCCCATTAATAAAATGTAAGGCTTGCTCTTGGCTCTGATTGGCACATGTGGCTTAAAATGACACAATCTGTTTGTGCAATGTGTATTTTGCATTTCCCAGACACTTGTGGTGCTGTGGTTAAGGATATTCACCAAGTAGACACAAGGAAACAAGACTTCAATAAACAAGATTCAATAGCATCAATATTATAGTGACCACATATATAATTGCGTTGCTCATAAGTGCTAGAAAAACACTTACACACACACACACACACAAATGAACAAAATAAGACACAAACACACCTCATTTTAAAAGTGCCACTACAGAATTTTAGCTTATTTCATTCGAAATTAAAATTATCTTGCAAAAAAAGTGGGGAAATTAACATCATCATGCACTAATCTCTAAAACAGCTTGATTCTACAGCATATTTGTCAGCTCTTAATATGTGCTATTAGATATTTGCATCTAGGATACTAGGACACAAAACCTGTTGCATGCTCCTGGCTTTAGTTTTCACTTCATTTAGCCAGAGAAATGAGAGAAGAGAGAAGGTGGAGTACTGAAGGGGAGACCCAAAACTCTTGTTATCCACATTTCCCTTTCTTAACAGCCTATTTGGGCAGGCCTGCTTTTGTTTGAGCCCCACAGGGCGGTGTGGATGTGGTGTGGGCGATTTGGGAGTGAGGATGGGGGTTGGGAATGTTAAACCAGCCACCTGCCGTGAACATGGATTAAAAAAACAACAACACTGATCTTGTCACACTATTGATGTATTGAGGACAAGAAATTTCATTTTTGCGGCACATACTTTCGAGGCTTTCCCATAACATGTATGGAGGGCAGATGGCAGATGCTGTGCCGCCCCCCCAGCACTCCCTCCCTGTCTCTGATTCTCCAGCTCACACCGCTGCCTACATTAGCAACGCTTCAGGAGGAAAAGCCATGTGGAGCTGCCCATCACTTCCAGCCTACGGAACATGCTCGGCCCACATAATGATCACACTGTCCCTTTCTCTCTTTTCTACCGTGCACTTACTTCCTGCAATGGAGGAAGAATACCGACCTGCTTGTTAGCTGAGAGAGAGAGAGAGAGACGTCAACTAGCTGGAGAGTAATTCACACTTGATGAGGGATCCTCTGCGATGCCTCAGTCAAACATTTCTGCACTTACTCAAGCTAAAAAGGTTAAAGGATGAGAATGAGCTGCACTAGTCCTCATTCATCTTTTGCCTGAGTATTCACCCAAAAGACAACTTCTCTCATGCACAAATATGTGACACCATCCGCTTTAAATTGCTGCACCCCGTTCTGGAAGCAATCTCCTGCTGCTAAGGCACAAAATGCAAACAGACAAAGAGGAAACACAGGAAACTTACCTCACGTCGCGGCAACGTACAAGCTGTTCAGGATTCCATCACCCGGCACTTTCTAGCTAGACTAAGTTTGTGGGAAGAAGAAGAACAAGCAACAGATGGGGGGAAAAAAAAGAACTACAGAAACAAAAGATGAGAGCTACAGAGACGCGGACAGAACAGCAGAGGGACGGGGGGAGGGGGGGAGGACTGGAGAAGTGACAGAGCTAACGGTGACTGACAGATTCGCAGAGGCTCCAGGCTTGTGCGGGAGGTTCGCTGAAAGCCCACAAACTAACTCGCTGTTCAGCCTGCCTGCTTTTTGACGTCACAGTGGTCACGTGGCCTTGCTCTGTGCAGGGGAAATGAAAGGGGAGGGGAGAGAGAGGGAGAGGGAGAGGGAGAGAGAGAGAGAGAGAGAGAGAGAGAAGCCTGTGTTGCCATGGTAACAGGAACACTCACCACAATGATTTCAATAGGTCAACCTACACACACACACATTCTCATACAGACACACTCATCTTCAACAACATGAACACAAAGAAGTCATCTTTGAAAGTGATGATGCTTCAAGTGCCGTGTAGTTTTTCTGTCTCTCAAAATCTTTGGAAACAATAAATTAAATAATAGACACACACAGTGTTGAATTTACAGCTGGCATCACTGAAACTAATAATCCCATCCTGCCTATTACACCCAGTTTGTTTTAACTAGGGCAAGAATGTCCTACATTCATGGAGTAGCTTCATTAGATCTTTAAGGTTGGTCTCTGTCTATGTTTAGAACATTAGATTAAGATTACTTAGACAGAAGACCTTGTGTCTATGTGGCTAAACGAAAACACGCCCCCCCCCCCCAAAAAAAATCCTCAACTCATTCGGGACGTTAGCTCTTCGCACGGCTAATAAAAGCACTGTATCTGTTCAAAGCAGTATGAAATGACTTTTATTAGTGTAGGGATGGGGGGGATACTGCAGCTCCCATTACAACCTTTGTTATTTCATTTATGTAACGCTGTTTAACAGGCTGAAGGCACAAGGCTTTACACACAAATCAGGTTTCAAGTATAACGCTACGCTGAACAATTAATAATAACAATTAAACGATGACAGCTGACAGTGGGAAGATGGGTACGATGACAACTTTAGGTGTCATAACCGAGGCTAAACGACATTTTTACTGTCGGGGTTAATAAAGCACGTCAGGCTGAGGATCGCTGCGTGCGTCTTCTGGCCAATCCCTGCATTTTGTCTTGTCTACGTTCTTCTTCTTCTACAGCAGTGTGTGCTCCACGCTGCCCACTACGGTGTTGTGAGATTAACAGCACAGACGAGTGCGGCGCGCCACACGGATTGTTGTAAGCAGAACTGCACACATCCACAAAAGAAAGTTGAGAAGGTTTAGAGTTCGTGGCTTCACTAGACGACGGCGGCCGATGCCAACAGACGTCACCATTTCTAGAGAAGTGTAACTGCGGCTCCGTTTCCATACTGTGTTGTGCGTTATGTCAAGTGTGTCTAGGGCAGGCCCTGAGAGTGTGCGCTATCCCATCGAGTATGAACGGCTTCGCTCTGACTACATTCATCTGAATAACATCTACTTGCCTGTTGAATGGAGCAGGGGCCTCGGGTGGGGCTGAGGTCAGCCAAGTGAAAACCACCCCCCACTGGGCCACCATGTGCAGGGGTATGTGTGACTGTATGAGAGAGAGAGGCACGTGGACACAGACTCAGAAACCAACTGCCACACAAGGCAGAGGGGATTGAGAGAGTACAGCAAGAAGTCATCAATCGGGGCCTGCGGCAGCGATAAACGCCTGTGCCCTGGGATTGCCAACAGTTCACTGGTGATGCCTCAAAGCAAACACAGGATCTTCAAGAATGAATTTAAGAAAAGCATCGTTTGTCACGTCTCTTTACGTGGCTGCCATTATTAGTCCCACAGTGAAAAGTGGGAACGTCTGTATGAGATTTAAGAGCAATTGTGTCTGCAGATGAGCAGCTTTTCTGTGCAAGCATGTAAGAGGCGTCTGTGTCTGTGTGTGTGTTAGGATGTAGGGTGGGTAACAGGCACTAGAGGGAATTCCTTCCTCCTGAAGGCTCAGGAAGCCGCAGCATGGGCGGAAGACAAAACTGCATTTCTTTCCAAGGCAAACCTTTCAGAAGTTTTTCCTCTGGAAAGGAAGCACTCCCCACATCGTGTCAACGTTAGAAACCCTCTCCTAAATAACTTCATTATTGATTTTAGTGTGCTACTAAAATCAGCTCAAAACCAGGGTATAGACAGCAACAGCTTATAACAGAACAATCAGAGTGAGAGAAGGGCCAGAGCTGGTAAAACAAATGCATATGACAGATATGCCACACCTGCACCATCCACTAAGCAACTGCAACTAGAGCTTCAGGTAGAGGAACGACGTAGGAGGTTTTATTTCTGATTTCGGTGCATGATGTGCTTGCTGTGTGTTGCGTGAAACATGAAATGTCCTGCAAAGTTCCATGAGCAGAAGGGGCAGTAGATCAGGATGTGAATTAATGTCTGCAGCAGACAACAATGCACGGAAGGTTTGAAGAAACACACATTTACAGTGGTGCCATTGCCAGTGTTTCTGCGGTGTGTGGAACAGTTGTATCTATAAATAAGTCCACCTAAAACAAAAATCATAACAATGCTTGTCTTTATATTCATACTGACTAATACAAGGAACATCCAAAAATATAGTTCTGTTCACAGATGTTACTACCTTGTATGTTCTTGGTTTCTCACAGGTCTACACACAAGTAGTTTTTATACTGGGTCACTACTTAATATTGTGCTATTTGCGACTCTCACGCATCGTGACCTCTTCAGCGAATAAGGCCTCTGCGTTGACAAGCTGCGGTGGCCTGCATGTTTTCCGTTGACAAAATGTGAGGCAACTGTCTTGCATCATCAAAAAAAAAAAAAAAAAAAAAAAAACACCAACACAACACGGCTCCATTTCCAGTAGCTAAAGCCTTATACAGTAAATGTCACAGACCGACAAGGACTCATTTGGTTGCAGTCTTTAAGGTGCGTTCAGGTGCCAACTCTCGGCCCAGACAAAGTTGACGTGTGGTAGTTGGCCTTTGCTGTACTTTAGATGCTTATATTACATAAATGTAAAGGTATAGTGCTCTAAAAATGCATATGCAGGTGTCTGATGCAGCTTCATGCGATTGGAAGAGTGGAACGTGGAGAGAGAACAGATACAGTCATATGAATCAGTAGGAAACTTGGCCAGCAGGCAGGGAAGTTGCTTCACCTTTCAGCATGCCTATCAATACAAAGCGGGATAATTCACAAGTCACTGAAATGACTAGAAGACTGAAAACAAACCTCTGTGTGCATTATGTAACTGCAGCACACGAGGTGGTCGAGCTGATGCACTTCGTTGAACAGGCTAATGTAAGAGACCACACTATTTGTAAAAACAAATAATGACACACTCTGTAAAGGCCACGTTGTTGTACTTTGGGCTTTGTTAAAGTACATTGATAAAAAGGACAACACGTACATAAATGTATGATCGTCGAAATAACACAAAAAGCTGGACAGCTAGAAAAGCTAAAAGTAGGACTGTGACTTAGTTTGAAGAAATAATTACAGTTGCTGAAGAAGGGAGTAGAACAAAAATGAAGTGGAGATTGTAAAAAAAAAAAACAACTTTACCTTTTATCTCAGGAGGAAATGAATATGATCTGATCTCATTCAAAACCGATCAAAACAGCACCAGGTCCATGACTCATCCCATCTGCCTTAATACCATCAGAAATCGAGCAGAAGTCGCAACAACAAGGGGGCGGACATGACAGGTTGCTGGGCCCCCAAACGATCGGTTGATCAAGCCGCCACTGTAGGTTTCGGAATAAATGTATAATCTATCTATGCTGCTGTTTATTTCACCTGTTCTGTCTCTAAGATGACACGGGTTCCATCTATGGTTCAAGAACATGATATCTGATAAATCAACCACTGACTTTAATGTTGGATACTCATGGTTTAGGAAATGAAAGGTTTGCATCTCTACACATACAGGAACGAGCAATCAAACAGGTGAATTTTACGCCAACTGCTCATCTGGATAATCCTGTAAATAATATTTGGTAGGCTGGTTGCCTCATACTGTATTGGCACACACTGATGGTGGCAGAGCTGCCCTGAAAGGTAGCAGCAACTTAGCAACTGTTTTATGCTTATTTGTGCAAATACAAGTCATACAAATTAAATGTTAAAGCAATATGAATTGAATGTGTCTTGGCTGCAGACATTATAATTATAACGTTTGTCTTGTCTTCTTTGACGTCTCCATTTAGGTCTATAATCCAGAGTCTGGAGAAGCATTTGCACAATGTATTGATTTAATACAATTTATAGCTGGGGAGGTGGGTTGTGAACAAACATTACTATTACTCATTACAATGAATTCCACCCTCTGTGAGTCAGAGCCTATAAACAGAAGAGAACAGCAAAGACTGATGACCTATCTACTGTTCTTTATATCAGACAGCGGGTCGGACGCAGCGAGAGCATAAACTAGAGCCCACTGTCTGGTCTGGCGTGGTTTCTCTGCGGTGTCTCTGTCTGATAACTACACAAAAATAGACCAAACCTCTGACCCTCAACATTGAGGAGTTTTTATTTAGACGTATAGTACTGTGCAGAAGTTTTAGGCAGGTGTGAAAAAAATGCTGTAAACTAAAAATGCTTCCAGAAGCCATATAAATGATGATTGTTTATTTTTGTCAGTTTACACAAAGTTTTCACACTTGCCTAAAACATTCGCACAGTACTCTATGCTAGTAGAAACACATTTTAAAGGTGCTCAAGGGCAGTTATCTTTACTTTTGTAATCACTGAACAACCAGGGTCGGCCTTTTCTGTCCACTTCCCATTTCTCTTTGACGCTACAGTAGAAACCTTAAACTTTCACGCAGTAAATCGTCTGTTCACAACAACTATGCACTTCCACTGATGTAATATATAAAAGGTCTCTTGTGTGCGTAAAGATCTCAGATTAGTTGCTGTCATCTTTAGGAAGTTCAAAGGTTTAACTGACAGGACGTGATGTGATGCACAGTTGCAGTTGGTTCTAGTTACAGCCAGTGGCTCTCTTAACTGGACGAGCTACAGCTGTTCTCAAGAGAGTCAGAGAATCTGTAGATCAGTGTGTGTGTGTGTGTGTTTGATAGAGTTAGACTTGCCTTTATTAAAAACTCTAACATTTTTCAGGCAGGTTCATTTTAAGTACACACACACACACACACACACACTCATTTCTGTCCCTGAACATAAGTGTGTGTTTGGTGTGTTCTGTGTCAAATGGTCTGTTTTTAAAAGGGACCCAGGGGCCTGGGAACTGTGTGGAAATCACACTGGGCTTCCTCTGGCTCATCGCAAAGTCATGGGAAACAACAGACAGAAGAAAAAAAAACACAGCACTTGTGCATGATTCAGCTCAGCCACCCAACATTTTACTGTGTACACTGGACAAGATACGCCACATTATGGGGAAAGGACTATTTCCTTTTTCTTTTCCGTAAGAACACAATCAGAGTTTGGATAATTACGTCAAGATAAGAGTATTTAGGATCTTATAAAGCCAAATATGGGAACTGCACAGTCAAGTAATGTCTTGAAGAAGCGAGGACTCTAATTAACCTCCCCACTATCCCAGTGAATAAATGTCTCTCCATGTGCACCCTCTGAAGTTTCAAACTACAGAAACTGACAAACCTTGAGCGTCTTCTTCTCCTAATGTCTGTCTTTTAGACTGCAGACCTGAACCGACCTGTAATAAAAAGAATAAAGGTGTTAAACAAGACTACAGTGTAACATCAGCAAGTGTCAGGTTATAGTAAAACAGAAAAGAGCAGAATATGGGTGGTGACAGTTATTTTCTATTTTATCACCTGTTTTGGAGGGAGATCACAATTCACCCATTCATAAAGCAGATCAACATGAAAAATGGATCTTTTTACGGAATTTGCTGATATGGTTTCTAGTATAATCAGTTCAGTGATGACAGCAGTCGTCGAAACACTTAGAACGTTGCCTCTGCTCTGCTAACTTAAACAGAGGCCGACACGATCCCAGCATGACCTTACGGAGCCCTATGTGCCTCGTGTGTATTCTTTTGCTCGGCATACTTGTCGTCATTAAACATCAGGCCGCGGCTAATGGAAAAAGCACCGCTTTGAAGCCGCGGATGTCGTCATCTTTGTTGTGTACCATTACCATGGTTGCGGGTGTTGTTACAGTCAGTTGTGAGGGTAGTGAAAAAGGGTGTTTATTGTTCATACTCCATGTCACAGTGCTCCTCAGGCCAGTGAGGCATTCACAAACGACTATTTACTTACATTTGGTCTAAAGTATTTCTTGTTGGGCTTATCGGGTAACATCAACAGATACAACAGTTATCCTAACTTGTTTTTATTCTAAAGCTGTGGTGGACAGGGTTCAGGGCTTCCTGACCAGTATATAGCTGCATAACTCCATCAATATCCAGCACGATATTTTCCCATGCTGACACATCTGTCCACTATGACTGATTAAATTGAACTCATTATATCCATGCAGCACCAATGTTTTATTCCTTGAGAAAGGGTCTCTAAACACAATTTTAGGTGTTTATCTATTCTTTCCCAGAATAGATCACCTGAGGAAATGCACACATGTTGTAATGTGACAACATATTTTAGTGTATAAAAATATCATATAAGTATCTTCCAATTGGTCTCTTTGGCTGGTTTAGCCCAGGAATATTTTAACAGACCCACAAGCGAGAGCAGGACCAGTGTTTGTGCACTTTAATGGCTTCCCTGTCACTTGCCTGCTGAATCGCATACACACTCATGAATATACGCGTTGACACCCCCGGCTGCCCTGGGCCACAGCATATTTCACACACACTTTTTGTACCCAGTCACAAGTGACCTAGACCTTGGACTGACTGATGGCCGTAAATGGAATCTACCGCAACTTTGAGATGAATGCAAAATGACTAAACAACTTTGATGCTACAGTGCAGAAGAAAAAAAAAAACCCAACCCTGAAACACATCTAAAAATAAAGCAACTTGTGTAACGCTGGCTGTGATTGTATTCAATGTATTACATCATTTTTAAGTCATTTAAACAAGCCGATGGCGACTATGATAAAAAAGCATTTTACATGAAATGAAACACAGACGTTTTCTTGACATTTATCCTCTGTTCCCCACCATATTCAATTTGTAATAAAACACTCCAGAGCCTCAGGGAAGCCAAGACTTTCGGCTTTAATTCAAGGCATCTGACAAGAATGCGGCATTAACCCTTTAGAGTGTACTGCTATTTACACACACCTCCAATTTGAGCTTTGCTTGGGCTTTTCCTGCATGTTTGTGGGACTTTCTGCCTGCATTGAGTAAGTGCAAAGCGGCTCCATTGGGTGAGATCAGGACGCTGATTTGGCCTTTTGCAGAACTATGTCAAAAATGGTCCAAACATTTTCAAATAAATAACATTATTAGCTACTTCTGCAATGGTTTTGCTTTTTTGAAGAATAAATACTTGTTTCTCAGCCTAATGATGAGCTTCTTTCATTTGCACCTTACGCGAGTCCAAGTAATAGCTATTAATACATATGTCCTGTAGGTAAGCATGCAATACTTTGCTCTGCTTGATCGTGTAAAAGCCCCTTTTACTTTGCTGGTCCAAAGTGGGTTTAAGGCAAAGCTCCAGACACTTGTCTTGAACTTCAGAGATAATGTGAGAGGCAAGGCAGACTCTCACTATACAGGAGGAGAAGCATCCCTTACAACATGATCCAGATTCGTACGTTCTGGGGAAACCAGCCCAGCCAACCAGCTGTGTACTGGATTTGCTCCAACGTTAACTTCATCTCTTACCCTCCTGCCACTCCAGAGCTGCACATCTGAAGGGTCCCTGCCCTTCTCATCTCCCACACTGCAGAAAACTGAACTGTGTCCATAAACACTTATGTTCATATTGTAGTTGACATGCATCAACAGAGTACGAGTCCAATAAACATCTCAAAAAACTAGCAGAAGCACATGACTGTCCGCCCAGCAGTAGTGTTATAAAAGCTAAATAGTTCTTGTGTGTCAGTGTGATATTAAATGTTACACCGCTAATCTACTGTCGATATGCTGGTACCTGTGTAAAGATCCTCTATAGTCTACACTATTACTATAACTGTGGCTATGAAATAATGAGAACACGCCACATTTGGCCATGGAAACACCAAACAAAATGAATGTGTGTATATAAACTGAATTATAGCTTGTGACTGGTGTACAGAGGAAAAATGGTGCAAAGCTGAGCAGCATGACATTATTTATGGATCTCAGTGTAAATAATATTAATACAAGGTTATGATTCTACTTCAAAAACCAAAACTAGGGAGTGTTTGAAGAAAGAAACGCAGCAGAAATAACTGCACCGCAGAAAAAAGCAGAGCTTGTGAAGCTCAGGTTTTTGTGACAACATGGGGAGCTCCGCCTTTTCACTGATGCCATGGAAACGTGTTCCATGAATATGACAAGTACGTAAAAGCAGCTAGATGCAGGTGTAAAACACAAAGATGTGTGTGTATAATACACCATCAAGCACTGGCATGAAGAGCGTCAAGGGATTCACATTTTATTAAAGGGTGATTTTCTGTTATTATTCACAAGGATGAAACACCCTTAAAATGACTAAATGCTACTGACACTAACAGCTCAAGGATGTTATGTAATTCAAGACCTTAAAACATAATTTAGCAACAGCCTGATACCAAACAGTTACGCAACTGGACTCTCAACATTTGCTCTTGACATAGAAATGATCACAATTCTATTCTCGTATCAAAGAAATTTACTAGTGCAGTGAAACGGCTCACATCATGTTGCAGTCCAGAGATCCCAGCTATTAACATCCCATACAAAACATATGATGGATGCAACTCATTTAAAATGTCTTTAACTTCGGTCCATAGAAAGGTGAAGCCGTGATATTCAAATAAAATACTCACTTAACACCAGACAAACAACAGAGCCTTAAAGTAGTAGATGACGAGAGAAAGCTAAAGTAAGACATCTACACACGCCACAGCAGCCTGTCTGTGAATAAACAGAAGCTTTAAATGCTTAATTAAATGTTACTTTTTGTCGTATTGTATCCTCTCTTCTACCATCCAGCCAAAGATGCGCAGAACAGGTCCTATCCTTCAACCTGTTGCTCCTGATGCCAGCAGCACATCTGGATCAGCTGTCGCCCTACGTGGATTTGCTGAGATAGAGTTTTAGAAACCGGTTCCACAACTGGTTGTGTGTTTTAGGAATGGCTAGTGTGGCCATTTGGATGTATAACCAGTTTACTGAACTTTAAAGTAGAAGTATTAAATATAATAATTCAAAAACAGAGAAAGACGCAACAATGTATTGCTAATCTCCTAGGATACCAGCCCAGGCAGCGTGGGCGTCTGGACAAGACACGCTCGCTTGCTCATCCCCTCATCTGCTCAGTAAAACTGGGCTGCAGCTGCAATGACTTGTCTTCCTGCCATTTTTGCTGTGGTATACTCCCACATGTAACCCCCCTCCTCTTATTCACCGTTTCGCTTGCGCTCCCCTGCTTGCGGCAGACTGGCTGTCACGCTTTCCAGCCCACTCATCACTGTGCCTCTCTCACATAACTGTCGCTGCAAGAAGCTTTCATCCTACCTCTCCTTTACGGCACCGAGGGACATTACATAAAGGCTAAATGTGGGCCGAACCGGTGGATGCACGCCATCACTTATGGTCGTAAAACTGGCGTTGGTAATTAAAACTGGATATTTTGTAACAGGGAAGGTTCTCGTCAGTATTTAGATAAATCTTTTGGGTGTTTTATGTATTCTGTGTTGATCACTCTGAAAATATTTCATTACTTCTACTTCCCTCCAGAGAACTGTAGACACACAAACATTATTATACTGGAGCGTCCATGATGCTTCAGTTTCATGGTGACAAATATATTTTTATACCCTATGGTATGCAGTGTGGTGTTTCATTTTCATTGGTTAAATGTTTCAAAAATAAATGTCATGTTAAAAGCTATAGCTTGGATATTACATGGATGTTACATGCCCCAAAAGTGACACATATATATATATATACATATATACACACACACACACACACACACACACACACAGTATAATGTCAGCTCCAAAACAATGTAATGTTGCACCTATATACTGTAATACAACACTGGGCTTACAGCAAATTAAATTTCAATGAATTTTTGAAAAAGTATTTGATGAGTGATGAATATACAGGCATTTTTATTCACAATCATTTTCAGAGGCTTCTCTTGTTCACATGGAAAGTGTCACACATAGCTGAGTAACAAAAGAAGCAGCACTAAAGGAGAGCGTCTCAATCCGTGGCTCTTTTCCCACCTCTGCGCGGCTGGCCAATCACGGTGGCCTTGGCGGCTGCGCCTGAAAGCGCTGCTGATGAGAGCAGTGAGAGACTGAACTGCAACAGTGAAGCTGCAGGCAAGAAAAGGAAAATAAGGAACTGAAGGATGCTGAAAAGCAGCAAGGCTGGGAGTGACTGCAGAGAAGGGTGTTCGCAGTGGGCTCGCGATCAGCACATGGAGATGAGTTGTTACTGGGTGAGTTTAGGGACCTGGAGCGTAAACTGTCTAATGCAGTTTGACAGTTTAACTATTTAGGGTCCATCACCAAATAGTTGCGCTGGCTGTTAGCCTCAACTGTTTTACAGGGGGAAAATTGTGCCAGACTAAAAGAGACAGAGTTGAGTTATGACAGGCAGCTGTTGTGACATTTGCATAAGAGACAGAGGAGAGCTGTGGTTTTATCGGCATACCGATGCAAGAGAAAAAAAAAAGACCTCACAGGAGAGCCCTGAGTGTTATTTTTAATCTCAGTCCACTTTAATATAAACAGTATTAAAAAATAAGTACTTCCATCTCAAAAGAAGAGGAAAAAGAAAAGTGTGTGTCGGAGTTGTACCTCTAATAGTTCAAATACAGTTGACAGTATAAGCCCCCCGGCTTCTGTGTTTTGAGAAAAGCTAATACGCGAGCTGCTGACCACAAAGACTGCAAACACGCTTAATGACCGCCACTGTTCATCATCCGGCACATGAGGCAGGCCTGCAGTGCAGCTGTGATGACTCACAAGTCAAAGATGAGCATCCCACCAATCACAAGGCCAGGTGTCAGCGCTTAGCCATCTATGGACGGCCTGCTCGCTTCGACACAGACGAGGCGTGACAGGCGTTTTTCCATATGTGCTCCTGTTGCATGAAGTATGCACCTTTAGCCACTGCCGCACCAAGCCCTGCTCAATAATAATGATTTTAAAGAAGTGACAGCATTACTACAGAAAATTACACCGTGTTCGTTCTTATCCGTGTCCTCCTGTGCAACACATCTGGGATGTAACACGCCTAATCTATCCATGGCAGTCCTCTGCAGATAGGCCCGTACCTCCCTGGCCATAAGAGTTGTTACCCAGAGTCGAAGAAAGGCTGTAGAAGAATATGTGACGCCCTCCTTTCATCTGACGACCCATTCAACCACAAAACGTTCCACCTTCAGCCTCATATGTAGAAAACAGGCCACCTACATCAGCTGCTGTTGTGTTGACTATAAGCTGGAACAGTTCTATGAAGTATCTGTTATGAGTAAATGTGCATCATCAGAGAAAAAATCTCAGTGACTTTAGGGTTAGGGCTAAGTTTTGTACCATCAGCGGCTACTCCCACACTGTACATGCGGCTAAAGAGTCTATTGGCGTTTGATTTAGTTTGCCACCGCAGACATTCGTGCACAGGTTGATCATAAGACGAACATAGTAAAATAACTTCCCCTCTCACATAGTACTGCCCTCTGAGTTCCTGGATCAACCAAATCTAAATTTAAATTATGGAACCGAGCTGTGGTATAATACTAGGATATGAAACTGACACATGTATTTATGACGAAATGCATTAATGGATGACAGTGCGAGGACTAGTGTCAGGCATCTCTCTGCACACCAGACGTTTTGGTTGGACGCTGTGGCAATTGTCTTTATGCTTCAGAAGTAGTTCTTGAGGGACAGACTTCCAGTAGGTTGGTTTACTTCACAGTCAGACATCACAGGAGTGTAGTTTCAGCATTTGTCCCTGTTTATATATTACGGCACAGCAGACAAGCTACATCAACAAACAAAAATTATTGGCTTGTTGGAAATGTAACTGTAAGTGACGGGGGGAATCTAGCTGCAGTACAGCTGTGCTGTGCCCTTGGTTTCAGCGAAGGAATGCCAACAATTCTAACTATTCATCTTGGGAAAACTGAAGGACAAATGAAATGGGTTCCCACAGTGTGTCTAGTGTTTGATCAGGAAGAGAGAGGCCAAAGAAAATCAAACAAGCAGCTTAGAAGCGATAGCATGCTGTCAGCTCTGCCTGGATTCCTACACGTTTATTACACTACAACATGGGAACAGTCAGCTGCTCTCATCTTACTCACAGTAACGTGCAATTAATTATGTAATGTAACGAAAGCTGAATCATTGTGTGATCAGTTGTCATTCGATAAGTCTTCCATTTAATGTATGTTAGTCCTATAGACATTCGCCAATTTCTCAAACAACCAATGACAAACAAAGCAACCTTACACCAAATATGGAAACTGTTCCACTTTATAGGAGCAGGCCAGTTTTTTTTTTCTATTATTTACTTTTGTGTGTGGATTTACATGTAACATTAAAATTAGCTTTACATAGCTCCCAGTTTTTGTTTTATGTGGAGATCAGGACAGCGCTGAGGGTGCAGTAGGTCATCCATAATCCAAACTATATGCATATGCTGGTAAGGAGGCAAACACATTCAAAACTGTGGGTAACTCTCCTAAACTGCATATCTTTGGACTGTGGCAGGAAACAGCTTCAAACCCATGTGCTTGAGCGTTAACCGCTGGGTTGGTCAAAGTGTTTATACTCACAAATGCAGTGCGACAACAAGGCGCGTGTGGACAGAAAATAGTCTGGTGAAGCACAGGTGCGATCAAGCACAAAAGCCTGATCGATCAAACGCAACCGCTGATGCCGAGCCCCAGTAACTGCTTTCAACCCCCGAAAGAGAGGTTTGACGTCTAAACAGGTTTATATCCCAGACACCTTTGCTCAAACCTGATGTTCGACACTGATGCTTGTGGGCCTTTGTCACTTAGTTTGCGTTTCATATGTTGCAGTTTCTTGTTAGATAAAATACGCTAATAAAACCAAATGAAATGTTGCTGGAGGTCGTTTAGCGAATCATCCATTTATTCCAAGATGGATTCTGTTTTCCTCATCACTGTCTTCCTTCAGCATCCTACTGCCTCACACTGCAGCACAAACAGCACACCACAACTATAGTTTATTGTCATTGGCGTGTGTCTTTGTCTTGAGTTTAGTTTGCACACACCTCCTTAATGACATCGACTGTACATTTCATTGGGGTTTGTGCTGTGAACAGATCAGCTGAACAGATGAGAGAGCAGAGACTTGGGATGACTTCCCATTTATATAAGCTGACGGTCGCCAGGGAAATGAGTGTTTTCTTCTGTGACGCCTATGATTCCGGATACAAAGCGTTACGAGTTCGGGTTGTGAGAAACACTTCAATCCGGACTCGAAACATTGCAGGAAACCAGTTTGTGGTACTTGTGTTCACTTGTTTGTATCCGCCCACAGAAGGCTGTGGACTCTGAAGAACGTAATTGTGCGCAATAAAGGCGATGCTACAAACATAATAGAAGTAAAACTGAAGAGACCTGGACCCCAAGGCAGAAGTTTGCAGCTCTGTTAGCATAACAAGCAAACGATTGCGGTTGTGGATGCGCTGGAGCTTCCTCTGTTGACACCAGCCTCCTTTCCAAACTAAGCTAAGCTACACAGCAGCGGACGCTCGTCCAGGCAAAGATGCAGCAGCATGTAAACGTTTCCTCAACGTTTTTTACGCCCACTCAAAAATGAAAAGACAACTCAAACTTACCGCTTAGCTTCGAAATGCCCACACAGGTGGTGGTGGGGGGGAGACGCTCCTTCATCAGCCGGTCAACACACAGGAACACATGTAGCCCCAACAAGTGTCAGCGTGGAGAGTTCGGCCAAAGATAACTTAAAGAGGCGATGCGCGGCACGAGAGCAGGGCTGGCGGCTCTTCCGGTGGAATGCGGAGTTCTGCCCGCACTTGTCTTCGCTTCGCTGGGTCCCACGCAGCGTGTGGTTAGGGTGAGGTGGACAGAACTCGACACACTGTGACACCGTCTGTGGGTCACCACGCATGCGCCGTCTGACAGTTTTATCCCAACACACTGTTTTTAAAAACGTATGCGTAGGCGAGTCAGGATTTTTTTTTTTTTTTTAAAAGAGCAGAGTGAGACTTCTGTCTTTATCCACACATCTAAACACCTCCTGTGTCATTTTATCAACGAGTATCTGGCGCCATCTAGTTTAACTTCTGATTTTTATTCACGATCAAGCTATAAATTACACGTTTTAAGATATATTTTAATCCCATTTAATCCCCATTTGAACTGTTCTGCAGGACCTGAGCACAATAGTTTCTAGAGGCAAATATTAGGCCCTGTCTGACTCTTGGTTGGCTAAACGGCAGAAGCACACCGACATCATAATGACTAGAAAAATGAAACGAATCAAGGTTTGGGAGTCGTACCTTAAAGTTGCACACAAGCCAATGGCCAGAAATCCCAATAAACTGAGGCAATGTTTCAGGTTGTCAAGACGAAAGAGGCTAAATTCCTCCGCTGCAGTGTGAGAGTCTGTTAAATTCATGAGTTATGTCCACATCTCCTACTGCTTTAACGGTGAATCTAGAGACTATTGAATCATCATCCTCATTCGCCTCTACACTGTAACTAGTGATCTGACTGACTCATCCCTGGACTTACAAACCTTATGGTTCCCCAGCCAAGCGCTCTAACCACACAAATGCACAAGTATAACTAAATATAACTCACTCTGGCACTGACACCTACAGGCAATTTATAATTTCCAGTCAACGTCACCGCATGGCTTGTCACATGTCACAGAAAGGCACCTGGACAATTCTGGAATTGAACCCTAAACCTTCTTATATTTGGCCATGATTTCTAGTAAACTGATGTACACTAAAACAAATAACAAAATGTACAACACTGTTCATGGTAGTTCTGTTTTAAATTCTAATAATCTATGCAGTTATATATATATTACAGGTTTATGTGCTACCTATAGAAGCCCTACTGGGTTTGTAATCCCAAAGGAAACAAGGATTGTATTTAGACCCCAAACCTTTGAGGGACTGCTTTCAAATCTATTCTATAGGTGACTGGCAGTTAGTGTAAAGATTTACACTAACTAATTCAACTGATGTGAATTATCAGAGCAGCGTCTGTGATTTTTTCTAAAGTCAGGCTGAAATCTGTCCAAAAGCACATTTACATATAAAAAAAATACAATTCCTAATCAATCCATTCTCTAAAACGACCCATTGTCATATTTTTCAAGTGGTCATAAATGATAATTGGAAGCTGTGTGTCGTTGCGCGAGCAAACAAGACCAGCAGGTGGCGATCAAGTGTTGCGCTCCAGACTATTTGACCATTTTTTGTGCTACTTCATCTCATTCATCAGTCATTTTATTGTGTTACATTTATATTGCTCAGCTGTTGAAAATGTGTATTTTTGTCCAAATGTACAGGCTGTAATAGTTGCCCAAGTCTCTTTTAAGCTACACAATCTACTATGTATGATGTTGTACTACTGTAATTTGCAAACTGATTTTTTAAAACATAAACCAGGAAAAGTAAACAATTATAACCTCACGAGTATTATCAAATATCACTATTAGGCTGATAAGTCTGCTTCCTACTGTAGCTGTTATGCTAGTTCCCCTGTTTCACCTCACATCAAAATAATTAATCTCAGGGATTTTCTTCATGCCTGACCCACACTGTTCTGAATCATATGCAGTACACATCCGTCACCAGTCTATCCCCCCAGTCAGATCGGATCACGAATCCTCTTTTTCTTTAATCAGTAGCGACGTAATCAACAAGAAGTGATGGCGAGTGTGGTAATAAATCCTGCAGGAAGACTAATTGGGGTTTTGAAGGGTCGGAGGACGACGCCTATAACATAAACCACTGTGTTGCCTGGTTTTTATATTATGCATTCATATTTTTCTCAATAAGATATTGGATGACTTAGATGCTGGACCAATGCATTTTACTTTTAAAATACATTTTAAAATCATGCAATAAAAGCTGATTTGTGTCCACACATGACTGTACCATGAGCTTGTTGTTACATATAGGAGTGGACATGGAATGCTGTCTATTGTTAGACCTAATTAAAATGTTGTTTCAGCAGAAATTGTGGGTGTTGCTGAAACGAAATGAAAAGATTTAATCAATGTCTGTGGTCCAGAGCATAAACAAATCTACAGTTTGTTCAGCCGAGTCTTAATTACTGTTAATAGCAATTAGGGGGCCAATAAAGTAGATGGAGTGAATGGACAGCTAATGGCCAAATGACCATTCTTTACTCAACAAAAGCCACAGAAAGAAGCCAAAGAAATCTATAATAAGTAAAGCTTGGTGATCAGAGGATGAAGAAGAGACGGCCCAAAAACAAAAGAATGTGTCCAGAGGGGAGGATTACATTTATCAGCCCTGCAGAGCCACCATGCAGACAGAGACGGGATCAGAGAAGGATAACTCACAGAAAGCAGGCTTAGTGAATCGGAATAATAATAGTACGAAATAAGACAAAAAAAATGAACATTTTTAATTATTTCACTCGTATTTTGGAATGAAATTGCTAATTATATCAACAACAATGATTTCGTAAAATTGTTATCTCTAGAAAAGATTTGCACACGCCTTTTACGCCGTGCAGCATTTTTAAATGAATTAATTAGGCGATCACAGTAATTACTGTTTATATTGTTGTTAATGAGCCCAAAGGCAAGCGAGCTGCACTCATCCAAATTACAGTCATGAGGCACGGAGCCAAGAAAAGGTCCAAACCAGAGTGGCGCATGTTAAACATTCCCTGTTATGAGATAACCAAAAGCATAGTGAATGACACTTTAACCTTTAATTTGCTGCTGATCACACATCTTTCCCCATTAAAGCAGGTAATTATAACTGGCAGGCAAATAAGACAGACTATTTTTAAACATTGTTTTAAATGCTGGAAGCCCAGGAAGGTGCTTGCTAATCTGATCTGCACGTATAACACGTCAGATGACAATCACTGTGTCATTTCACTCATTTATCATTTTTCTTTTTGTCAGGCATCAGTCTCTGGTTTTTCTACCCAAATTTACTCTGACATTTACTGCCTGTATTGTATTTCATCACACGCCACAGAGATCTGAAACACAATAGATGCACTTTATATTGGAAAGGTCTTATTGTAAATATGATAATTCCATCAGAGTCTGTAATCAGATTTGTGAGTGAGTGACAAACACACGTGAAAATTCACCTGTTATTTCAGAATAAGAAGTGTCAAACCAATAGAGCAGAACAGACGGAAGGCTTCTTTCTGTCTTAGTTAAACAATTTCTGATCTAACAAAAAAAAAAAGGATTATATTTTGTCACATGGTCAAAAATAGTTATAAACATTAATATTTATTTTTGACAATGTTGTTTTTATTATTTATCGCAAAGAATTGTAGGTGGTTCCTTCTGTACGTTGTTCTGTGTTTCCTAGTTACATTTAATAAAGATTGAAAACTAAAAACTAAAAAATCAGACAGGCAATATTTTATCTGTGAAGTCAAATATGTGTTACATTACATGTTATACTAGAATAGAATTAATGCCTTAAAACAGTCCAAGGTCCTAGAATTCAAAGAATGTCTGATCATTGTTAAATGATTGAAAGACACAGCCACAATTAAATAATACACAATATAGGCACTAGAATCAAATTGACTGCTGTGTGTGTGTGTGTGTATGTGTGTGAGTGTGTGTGAAGAGCTGTGAGAAAGAAAGAGAAAGAATGGAGAAAATGCTGAAAGCTGTGTTTCTGGAGGGGGTCATCCAGAGTTGATGATGTCTTCCTGTTTCCTGGTGTAAAAGAACAAGGAAAAGATATTTTTGTTACCTAGGTAACCATAACGCACCCCCCCCCCCAACCTGGGTTACACACACACACACATACAACAACTTGTTAGTCTCTGTTGAAGGTGCTGACTGCACCAGAGCCGACTGACGTGCTTTAAACCTGTGAGGAGGGAAGGAAGTCTTTCACTCACTGAGAAGAAAAATCCCTGAGTATGATTTCATACAAATGTGACCTGTCATACAACCAAGAGCTGAGTGAGAGAAGGAATAAAAGAACAAAGCGAAGCACTTGTTGACAGCGCTGAGCTACTTGCCGCAGCCGAAGAAAGGGAAAATCGAGATTTACACACAATAACACACACATCATAGACATGCAAAACTTGATGTTTTTTTTCTTCCTACAGCATTTGAATGCAGCGTAGGATCAACTAGGATCAGGGGAAATAAATGTGTGTTTGCACAGACGCTAGTTATTAAGGCGGACGTTCAATTGTGAAATAGTGAGCCCTGCTCTTTGGTACAGAATCCAACTCGGCACTGCGAGAGATAATTACAAAAATCACTGCACACATGATGCAAAGGCAAACAACGAGTGGGCTGTTGATGAGCAGTGTGAATGAAAGGTAGTGAAGTCTCTTTGTGTGTGTGTGTGTGTGTGTGTGTGTGACCCTCAGTAAACAAGGTTGTGTGCTGCATCTGGTCTCAGCTAGAACATTTCAGGCAGCGTCTCAATCAGAGATGCTGATTATCGGTGTCGTTCCCATGTTGGCGCTACAGCTGGTGCATACGCACTACATACAAACGCACACATTTTCAGTATAGTGTGTACAGTATATGTTGCAGCTTGGGCCTGAGGAAAACTCTGCGTGAACTTGTGGAGAGGCCAGTGTTTCTTGCTGTCGTAGAATAACTGAAAAATGATTGGTTTGACTCAGTAAAAAACAGGAAACACAACATTGCAAAATCTACTGAAAAACTCAAAAGGGATCTTAACAAAGATTGCAAACGCTTGCATGAAAATAAGTAAACATCTCTAATGAGTAAATATTTCATATTCTAAATGAATAACCCTGTTTACCATCTTTCGCCACTGATCCCCCACCCAACCTCCAAACCCACCCCTTTCCCACCTCTCTCTCTCTCTCTCTCATGCGCTCTAATTAATATGTCTGGCAGCCTTATTATTCTTTGAGGGTGATATTTGCCTGTGATGAAAGGCAGAGAAGGTCAATTTTAACAGAGACCCATGGGAGCGAGCAGGACGAGCGAAGACCCAGTTCGTGTGTGTGTGTGTGTGTGTGTGTGTGTCTCCCAGGCGTGTATACCTGTCTTTGTGTGTGAACGCTGGAGTTCAGAGCAAATTGTTGTGAGGACGCAGGATTCGGTTGACGTAACATCAGGACTTTTACAGTCCGGGCTGGTGTTGGTTAACTGTAAACAAACACGTCTTCTGAATTAAACTACATCATGATATTTCCCAAACCTTCTCGCAGCAACAAAGAAGTAAATGCTTTGCTTTAGGTTTAAGGATTATTTGGACCAGCGTTGTGGTCTCATTTTGTGCTTTGGAGCGGCCTAATGCAAGTTGGTGTCAGTCCGCTGCAGCTTAAATATTGTACGTGTGACCCAGCCCTTGATTTCTTTATGTTGCAGGTGGTGAAGTTCGATAAATGATCTCATGTTGCGGCTGCGCTGTCACTCAGCCTGTACAGCGTTTACTCCTCGCTCTTTACCTTCGAACGGAGGCTGCTGTGATAGCGACTGTCTGAAACCTGCAGTAATGAGACTTGCAATTAGCACTGGCCAATCAATGGGGTAATTGCAGTGCAAGACTGATGGACTGTGAGGGGAGAGGAGGGGTTTGCTGCTGGCAACATATCGATTTCCCTCAAACCAATTAGTTGGTTTCCACCACTTTGGAGTGTTGGTCCCCAGCCATCTGCTTCTGTAATAGAGAGAGAAGAAAACATAGTGTTGTGTACAGTGTATGCTGCAGATCCACTCCCTATCGGTGCATGGCCGCAGAGGGAATCTAAATTAGGAGCTTTGTTCATAAACACGTGCGTGAATGTGTTCGGAAAGCGACTTCTTCCTTCATATCACAGGTAGCTCGATAAGTCTGAAGGTCTGACAACCCCACCTGGCGCCATCCGTGACTACATCAACCGCTACGAGCTCGTCCTGCGGGGTGGAGCATGTTATGGGAAACTTTTCGCGAGTGAAGACCTGTGTTTCCATGGTGACAATAATAGTGACTCTGCTGACCATTGGAGCCACTGGATGCAGTGGAGGAGAAACATGGCTGATGGCCACTGTAATGTAGAGTGAGCAGTACTAGCAAAGGGAAGGTTTGGAAGGGATTTGTTACATGCGGTGAATGTGGAAAACGTTCCAAGAGCTCCTCCAAATAAATGAGAAAATACTTTATTTGTCTGTGCCTCTAGGAGGATGTTCTTACAGTAGGATGACAGTATACACAATGTTTGGGTTGTTATCCAGTCTGGGGCAGTTATAAAGTCTGCATCCACCGGATCAGTCTTAACAAGCCCAGCTTTGTTCAAACACGACTCAGTAGCTCTACATGCTTTTCCGAGGATTACGTGTGAAGATTTTTGTCGTTGTGTCTTTTTTTTCTGACAGGTTAGAGTCCACAGCAACTTCCACTCTCAATAAAGTCCTTCTGCTCATTATCCTCTCGCCGAGGTGAACTCACAGACACATGCAGGCTTGGTATTGATTTGGAGAGCTATTTCCAAGATGTCTTTTTCCATTCACGCACTGGTAATGTGCAAAAGGCCAGTCTCTTCCCCAAGTGAAACCATTAATGCATGCAACCTGTCCACCCAACCATAATAATAGAGCCACTTGAGATCAGCACTGCAGCAGGTTTTTTTTTTCCCTCTTCCTCTTCTTCCAGGGACCACAATCAGAAAAAAAAAATATTCTGTGCTTTTCACAGAAAAGCTAAATGGATCTCTAATTATAATGACCTTCTCTGAAAAGGTTGAGCTGTAATTAGAAAACAGCCCCAGAGTACAGGCCATCTTCTGCAGAAGTGGCTGGGATGCAGGAGAGAGTGAGAACGAGAGGGGAGCGGTGGAGAGAGGCAGAGAGATGAGGGAATTGTGAGGCAGATCAATTCTGGCATCAAAATAGCAAAATGATGAAAAATATATGACTTTTTTCTTCTTCTATTCCTCTGTGTCTGTTCCTCCATCTCTTAAAGGGTAAAAACAAGTTGTTTATTGAGATCCAAAACGGTAAATGGGCACAGCGCGAAGGCTGAGAGAAGACGATGGCGGATGATTGATTTAAGACTTTCCGTGTGCTGATGAACTTTTCAAATATACCGACGTACATTTGAAATATACCAACCACAATACGGAGAACTTCGTTTTTCTTCCCTTTTCATATGGATTTCATTTAAAATATGTGTCCCAAAGCGGTTCCGGTACAGCAAGCGAGGGGAACATAACTAGACTGCTCTCTGAGGGAAGAGAGAGAAATGTGAAAGGATGGTAATTTCTGCAGAAAGTCATAAACGCTTTCAGGCAGCCCTCATTTTCCCTCCCAAACTGTGCGTACCTATTATATTTCTGCAGCCAAATTAACGCTGGGTGACTACATGCGCGCGTTTCATTACCAACCTAATAGATTTTAATCTATTGTTCTTTGCATTCATTTCCCTCAGCCTTCATCAGAATGTGATACACACACACTCGTGCCACGGTTTTCCGTCTGCACAAGCGCGCTGCCCGTCCTTCTGTCTTCCACACTACAGCCGTCACAATGGAGCCGCAAGCGAGAAAGGAAAAACTGCTTCCTCAAGCACTTCCTCTCGTCTTCCCTTTATTGTCTTCAACAAAGCTGGTTTATTAATCCAAAGGGGAAAGAGAGAGGAGAAGAAGAAAAGAAGCATAAGAGAAGGAGTGGGGTGAGCAGAAAGGCAAGTCAAAGCAGTTTTGAGTTTCATCTCTTTTTTTTTTTTTGTTAGAACTGAGGGGCGAAAAAAAAGAAATCAATTATGGAGCACACCTGAATATTATTTCGAGCACCCGGCCACCCACTCGCTGCCTGTCCCCTAGAAAACCAAATTACTCAGCAAACTTATCGCTTGCTGTAGCAGGGCTGGTATTAAAGAAAACAATCAAGCAGGCCTGGATTAATCTCTGACAGGCGCCTTATCTTTAACTTGCACCTTTGTTATTTTCTGATGAGCTGCTCTTTTTTTTCGTGCCACATTGTACCATACCTCACTGCCCCCTTTCATTTTCTCTATGGGCCACGGCAGAGGACCTTTCAGTTTATTAAAAAACCCTTTATTTGTGAAGAACAAAGAGGAGGCGAAGGCAAACAATAAGGTCAGGCAATCTCGTTCCTGCCAGCAGTCGCTCACCTGTTATTTGAGCGTTATCAGTGCTAGGAAGAGATTCACCGAGAGAGACGGACAGGACAGCAGACGCCGCCGCTGCTCTGTGATGGGTAAAAAAAAATACCTGATTGACATATATCAGCCTCCAGCTAAGACCTTTCGGCTGCTCTTCATATCAAAGAACGGAGGCCTCTGGCCGTCGCACAGCTCTCCTGGATTGTTATACAGGAAGCAGAGGGCGAGGCTCCGGAGCATACGCACACCTTTCACACGGGCAACATATAAATGTGTGCATACTGTAACAGTCAGCAGACAAAAAAACACAAACCTGCGCACGCACACAAATACATTAACACACCTTTTATTCATGTGTTTGTAAGCACCCTGCTGCGGCCTCATTTGGCCTGCGGCTGATGGAGCTGAATGGAGAAGAGATGCCTGACAGATTGCTCCTCGTTACTTACAACGGACCCAGCATTTGTCCTTGACAGCCCAAACGCCTGCTGCAACTGGACGCAACCTGGGCTGGGTCCAAACCCGGGATTGCAATCGATCGGAATCAGAGAGCAAGATGGAAAAGTTTTAGTATGAACAACTAAAATACAAAGCATTTCCTTTGATACAGTATGATGATAGAAAAGCTTGCTTAGTTTTTTTACATATCTGAATCGCAGTTACTCTATTCTTACACCAAATAAAGAATTATTTTTTAAACCAGTTCTAAGTTTTTGACATAAACATACGAAAGACGAAAGAGTTTTAAATGTTTGTGTTGGTTACGACCACACATTCCAGGAGAGAAAACCCAAAGGCTTCTTTACCCTCAGCACATCCCACTGCCTTGATTCTATTAACTTCCACTCCTCCCAATCTGCAGCAGCATCGGCCGTGATGCTGTTCACCTTCTCCCCCTTATCTCCCTTCACTCCACAAAACTAAAAAAAGAAGATTCACTAACATGAGCAAAATATAAGGACGACTCTAAAAGGAAGACAATTGAATGAAAACAGTGTGCGACCGCTTTTTCACACCACATTAACAAATAGGGTCATATTTGCATAAATGTCCACACACAACGACACGTTTCTTCTGCCATTTGGAAGAAGCCCCAAACATACAGCAGGAAAATAAAGCTTGTATTGAATGGCCCAGCTGGGCGTAAGCAAGCTCTTCCTCTCTTGGCTGTGCTCTAATGAAGTGGTCGCCACAGTCTCCGCACTGTGCTGCTGATTCGCCAGCTTATTCACTCACATTATCTCCGTCGCTGGAGAAGGAGGCCTCTTTCATTTCTCTTTCTCGCCTCTTTTCACCCTTTATCTCTCTATCCCGTCCCTCTCCTCCCTCTCAGCATCCTCCACCGCTGGGGCGTCATTGTGGCCCTTGTTTGATGAAGTTCTAGGAGTAAATAGACGCGGCAAACACTTGACACAGTTGTTAAACAGAGAGCGTCTAAATGTCCCCTAACTCGACATCAAACGCTATGCTAATGGCTGCTGCGTTAGTGATAGGGACAGAGCAGCAGAGAGGAGGGAAGACTACACAACCGACTGCACCACAGCGCCAAAGCATACACTATCACGCAACAAGAATGGATCTGAAAAACGATTTCTGTTACTATTTTACATTTTAATACTCCACCTTAGTGGATGAAAATGGAGCAGATGTAAAGTCACAGTGTCCTTGACCTCTGATAAACCTGTTATAAAAATATCAAATTCTGCAGGATGTTCATTGGCCTCATTCAGTTTGGGGGATGCCATATAGTTTCTAATTGTTATTAATAAAAGCCTCCTCTTATTCTTATTATATGAATCCAGCAACAACATTTCAAATGAAGGTGAACAGTGGTCCTTCAACCTTGTGTCTTTGCACTTGCTACTGTATCTAACTTCCTTCTACTTTTTTTTGCCTCTTTTGCTCTCCCTCCTCTTCCGTTCTTTGCAAGGATACCCTCTCAAAGCCAATCCAGACTCTGAGGATTCAACATTCACTCCTTCCATATGGACGCCACCGTCTCAAGGCATGCGAGGCGTGCAGAGGGAAGGAGAAGGGGCTTGTGAGAGTCGTGCCAGTGTTACGTCCACTCAGGACGGAAGCGGAACCAAGTCAAAGGTTAAATTCACGGTCTCCCAAGTTTTCTTAGACCGAGGATGCCACTTGGATGAGTAGACATTTTGAACAAGGCAAAACAACAAAACAGAAGCATGGAAGTAAATGAATGTGGCTGAAGTTGAAATAAATGAATGGATCAGTTCATCCAAATCAAACTAATAAATATAAAGGCTGTCCCAGAAGCTATGTGGGAATTTGTCTTTGTGCACATGTTCAAGTCTGACTGACACGCCGCTGTGTGCCATGCCACGCTGTCACGCTGATTAATGTCAAACTGCCTTTTTCTGGGGACTCTCCATGTTAAATCCCTGCCCGTGTCTCATGCTTGGTTTTCCCTGGGCTCCCGAGGAAGCGGGCTGCCAATAAATTAACCAGTCTCCTCCGCTCCCCGACGCTCCAAACTGAAAGTGATGGATGAGAATAAATGGGCCATGTAAAAGCAGTGGGATTCATGCACTCATTTCGGCCATACTAGATTTCACTGGCATTGTGACGTAAAAGTTCGGTCTGAGCAGACACATCAAGGTTTACAAAGTTTTTTATTGACCCTTGTAACGTGAAAACTTGTAGAACAGTCCAACTGGGCAAAATCTATTTAGTTAACCTAGTTTAAAATAAACAAGTTATTGTCATAAACTAAACAATTATGGGGCAGCGCTAAATGTATGAAATATAAATGTTTTAAAAGTTCATACTCATAAAAATATAAGTCATGAAACATGAGAAATGTTTATGATTTCAGATTTCATCTATGTTTTCCTGTTCATAAGCTGTTGAACATCACCAATATTTTCAGTTGTTTGTGCTTCACATACAAGTTTTTCTAATCTGACCTTGTTGTAAACTGATAAAAAAAGGTTTGTCTTCATTTTTACGCCTGACGATGATGATAAATGCTGCAGAGGACTGTAAGTTGCCATACTGCATTCACAGATACTCTTACCTTACAGTACATATCAGCTCAGTTTGGTTGAATAGCTGTGTGCATTATTAGCTCATTTGTCCACTTTATTTTTCTGACGACAGCCCTGAAACACATTCTCCATCTCTCTAATAAAAATGTATGACTTCACAGCGGATATTCATAGATATATTCAAATATATTCAAGCTCTCGTCTTCTGCAAACAAAGTCGATATTGCTTCATTAACTCCGCTGCTGTCACCGTACTCCATCACTGCCGCTGAAGTTTAGGTTTCTGCTGTATCATCTCATCTCCTCAAACTATTCCCTGAAACGTTCTCCCGCGGAACGAGGCCACGATGCTCTGCAGCAGCGCTGGCAAAGTGACATCCACGTGGACCCAAGGTTTCTTCTGTCATCACAGGCAGCGTGCTTCGAAGTTCATTGCCAGCGCTAACACATCTGCGGATTCCCTTCGTCACGTTCTCTGTGGTAAAATAGAATTTCTAGTCAATCCTTCAATGTTCAGTTGGTTCAAATGATATTTTAAATAATTCTCTAATGTCTGGCTATTGCATTGAATCTATACGAAACAAAAAGTAAGTATAAGACTATAAAGTATAAACCATAAGATATAAGAATATAAGTAGAGGCTCATACTATTTATATTCACAAACTCAAATTATTTATAGTTTTTAAACCAACCAACAGGAAGGCAGACAGGAAAATGAGAAGGATGGACAAAGCAGTGGGGAAGGGAGAGGCAGCTGGTGAGAGAAAGACGGACGCATTACAACCGCAACGTAATTACAATGTACTCGCCGACGCGAACGGGCAACGTCTCAGCCACAGCACTCACACCTGAGACCTGCCATTGGCCAAAAGGACGGCTAATTTCATCCAGCAGGAGGTCTGCAGAGATCCTTTAATAAATAACAATGCCCCCAGATCCAGACACGTGCACCTGCACCAATTAACCGGTTGCTAATTGGCCAGTACAGAGAGGGATATAACAAAAATGTTCGCCTTAGACTAATTGATCCAAAGAGAATAAAGAGTCCTGTTACTGTGTACAGCCACAAAAAAAAAAAACAACGGCTTATGAGACACTGACATCAGAAATACACTCTTGAGGAAACACGTTGACATTGAGGGAGAGATGTGTGAATGTTTTCTTTGCAGTCATTGGATGAGGACGTTGTTAGGGTTTGTCGGACAAGACGATGAAGCCAATGAGATGTCACACCAGCACATGGAGCCAGATTATCTGATCTGCGCTAAGATAACTCCTTGTAATCGTTCCTTCATGCTGGATGATAAATATGGACTTACAAATGAGGTTTCACCCTGTGCATTTTGTGTTAGTGCGTTGGATGCGCAACCACATCATCTAAAGCTTGAAGTTCAAGGTCATGGGTCTTGTGCAGGTCATTGCACCTTTACGCCTATGATTACCTTTAAATGTGCATTTCCTTTTATTCTTCTCTGCCATCTTCCCCCTCTTTACCCAGACTCGCTTCTGTTCCTCACCCTTTGCCTTTCTCTCTGCAGCTGCACACTTAAAGACCCTTGGTGCATTATCCTTTTAATAAAGGCCCGGGCAGAAAGCAAGGAGACCGAGAACAGAGACAAAGACGAGGCTGCCACTACCCCCGGCAGCCTTCAAACCTCATTAACTTTTGTCTCGTTGCCGCACACGCACACACCCACACACTGACATCTGTACTTCAATCTTTTGTGAGGACATCCGCATACGGTAGCCCTTTACCCTAACCTTCAACCAGCTCAACTACATACATGACTCCAGCTTGTACCGTATTTGACTAAATGAGAAAAGGTTGTTTTCTGAAAATATTGTAATAACATACGTATGTCAGTTCAGAGCATCATCTGCTAACACCGACTTTCAAGACATTCAGAAATATGTGCATTATTATATATAGTTTGGTCCTGTGGGTGAGTCTGAGTGACCAGTGTGCTGACCATAAGTAGTAGCTGACGTATCCGTGTGTGTGCTATGCGATCATTTCATTTCACCTATTTTATTTAATGATGTATTTTTACATAAATTATGTATGGACACTGAATTCATGCAGTCAGCACAAAGTGATGTTCGGCTGTAAGTGGGTTGACTTACACCTGCAGAAGTCATCAGCTCTACACTCCGTACACTGTAAATGTGACGGAATGGCAGCGGACCGTTTTTGTTTTTTTTTTACTTTTACTGTTTGATCTACCTGTATTTCTTACTCACGCAGCCATGTTGTTACACTGATGTAGGTCACTGAGCGCTGCAGCTGATAATGTGTAAATCAGTAGCTCAGTGGCTGAATTTGACTGAGTAAATTGTTCAGCTGTACAGTATAAGCCAGTCAAACGGCAGCTACAAGTGGTTGACTTCATCAAAATGCAAATGACTGCCTTCTTTTCAAGAATATGTAGTCTTAATTTGGAGGGGTGTGGGCAGTGGCTGGTTGGAGGGGTTATATCGACAGTAGAGTACATAAAAACAAATGTAACTTAGTTTGGTTTCCAAAAGTTTATTCCATGTGAGAGGAGTCATATTAAGGGAAATACTCTTCATCTCGACTTTGGACTGTACTCTGTACTGTCAAGCAATTACAAGTACACCAGTAAGAAAACAGAGGAGGGGAATTTAAAGGGGGTGCCTGGGTTGTTTGTGCCACTCAGTCACTTACTAATGAGTAATCAACTTTCACAGCTTGAGTGTTGGGGTGGTAATTCGGGTTGCACACCATGTTCCCGAACCGTGGAGTAGCGATTCATTATCATGGAGATCTGTATAATCAAACAATTAGTGAATTTCTTCCCATCAACAAGGCCTGCTCCCTGTCTGATGTGTTTGTGGTGGGAGGGAGGGGGTGTAGAGGGAACGATACGCATGACAACTGGCTGCCTTTGTGACGTTCCCTGGCCGCCTTCCAGCTCGTGGGGGGGGGGGCTTGCAAGGGTTAAACAGCTCTGACGAACGCTCACACACTCCATGGATGCGTCGGAGCGAGGTAAACCGCTGGGACAGTGGCTGACAAGACAATAAAACGCGAGAGTGAGGGAAGAGGGGAGGGACCGAGAGATGAAGGGTTGTTTATGAGACATAAAGCGGAGAAAGAAATGTGTCAGGCCTTGTTCGTCGTTGGCAGCATTACAGCTGAAAACTGATTCATTTAAATCTTTATGGCGCTGGGAAATGACAACAAAGCAACATTCTCACAATAGGCTCCGCTTTAAGTAGGACTTGTTTCATCTCACGCGAGACGGTTGAGATTAGTTGACGCGAGCTCATTCTTTCACGAGGCCATCGGCCGTTTTATGTGACGCCGTCACACCGTGCGCAACCTTCTTTCTTGACAAAAAACACAAACTCAAACTTGCTGTTGATGTCTGACAGAACTGGATGAGTAGAAAACATTTCAGGGATGAAGCAGAGAATACAAGCGTGTGATGAATGAAAACCCTCAATGATCTTCTTCCGCGTAACAAATCAAACCATGAATCCTTAGTCCAGAGGTGACTAAGGACTCAAGTTGCCAGGGGGAGGAAGGCTACATTTGCAGTGGGACGGCCTTGTGATGGAATTAGCTTTAAAAATGCAGCTTGGGAAGAATGTAGCACCAGAATCACAGAACCTGTCAGCAGGCAGGTTGCCACAGGTCATTTATGATGCCATTATCAGTTTGACTAATACATAATGCTGCATCAGGATTCAGTCACGTGGCACTGCTGCACTTTTATTAACTGCATTTGTAGCCTTGATAATGTAATTTAAACGTCCTCATGATGCCCCTTTATTGGTTTTGCATGAAAAGAATATCAGTCTTCGCCAGTGAATAATCCACAGCTGAAATCAAATTTGTTTGTCTCTCTTGTGATGAATAGTGTTTCATAAAGTGAACAAACCTTCCTGTTATTGCCACCATGTGTGCACCAATGATATTATACTGTATATTAATTATCTGGGGGAAAATAGGCTGGGAGACAGTATACATATGATAAACAATGTATTCAGTAGCATATTAGGAATAACCAGATAGATGGTGTGTGTGTGTGTGTGTGTGTGTGTGTGTGTGTGTCATAGAATAGGACTGTGTATTGATGAGGTTCACAGGTCTGCTGGGTTTGTGTTTCTACAGATTATTGAAGCTTTGGATGAGACTTGGTGAATACGCACATAATGGGAGAACAATACCTGCTGTCACAGCTCTCACGCGATCTTTGACGAGTCCAGCTAAGCGAAGACTGGGGAGGTTTCGTTCGAATTGGCTCGCTCCCATTAATAAAGAATTTTTTTTTAGGAATTTTCTCACGGGGTCAAACCAGTTGGCCCGGCTGTGGCGCTGGTACTTGGAGTTTTTCAGTCTCACGGCGTGCAAATTTGGTTAATTGGTGATTCTAAATTTCCCACAGGTACAAATATAACAGTGACTAGCTGTCAGTTAGGATTAGCTCCAGGCCCCTTCCCCTTGGACTATCCACAAGATAAGCTGTTTAGATAATACATAAATGTCCAGGATTATTATAGGGAAACATGGTTGAAAGGTATTAACAACAATTGCTGCAAAAGTCTAGTTGAGGAATACTTGAATATTTGAACCCGTAAAAAACCTGACAAAACAGCTTATAGCATGAAATAAGTGTACAAAACTGTACAAAGCAGACCTTGGGTGCAGCCTCTGCAGCAGACTCAAGGAGACATCTTTGACAGTGCCTGTGTGTGTGTGTGTGTGTTTTATTTCCTTCCCCCCCCATCTCAATAAAAGTTTTGGTTGTATCAGCACAAATTAGCATTGATGGTACCTAGCTAATCTCACACAGCTGCAGAATGGAGCATTAGGGAGAGGGTGCAGGGGCCCGGCCCATCTGTGGAGGGACCGAGTCGCGGTCCCCTGAAACCAACATCACTTTGGCCTTGTCAGATGGTCCCCGCAGTATGGCTTTATGCAAGTGTGTGTGTGTGTGTGTGTGTGGAGGAGAGAGAGAGAGAGAGAAACACGGAGGAAGTGTGTCACTGTGTGTGTGTGTTGCTGGTGTCGCAGTAACAGGGAAAAACCTTGCGCATGAAAGAGCGAACTTGAACGCAGTGAGTTGCTGTAATGGCAGATAAGCAATTCTCCAAAGATGCGTCCCCCTCTAGACCCACACAGCTGCTATCAAGGTGCTTTTAACGCAGATGACAAATGATTTCTCAGCACATTTTCCATGAATTATAGTTTTTTTTTTTCTGCTCCTATTGGCTCCAGTGTCGCTGTTCTCCCCCAGTGGTCCCTCTGTGCTAAATATTGTTCTTGTCAGCCCGTGTCCATTCCCTTCCCATTCATCTTTGCAGTGTCCCCTCTGCTTTTTACCAAGTGACAGCGTGATATATGTAGAATAGTCAGAGATGTGTTATCTGCCTCATCCTTCAGCATGTCTGTCTCTGTCTCTTCCAGTGGCCTGTGCCCCGTCATGCTGCAAATCAGCAGCTGTTTGCGTCTTCAGATTCGAGCCGAGGCCCGACGAGGGAAAATGAAGAATGATCTTTCCATTCCACTTCCCGTTAATGAATGGCTGTTTTTCGTGCTACACTTACTTGACGCCTCGGATTAATAGAGTGACGGAAAAGCGTTTTCACTGCAGACGAGCACAAAGTTGAACCATGGCAAGAGCAGTAGTCCATCAGAAACGTGTGGGTCTTTGTGGATCTTATACATTTCGCTTTATAGATCCATACATTCTACAAATCCAGTCCGACATCGTTTTTGCTCATATCCCAGGCAGCAGGCCTTATGAGGCCTTTCCTTACACAGGTGTAATCACTTCATCATGTTCTCCCTTGTGTCATACAATAGTTTTGTTAGACGTTCCCTAACTACTATATAACACATTATGGCTGGTTATGGATTTCATTCTCTTCCCAGGACGACAGTGTCCCCATGTTGCTGAAATTCCTCCGAGCGCGGCGCCAGTGTCTAGACAGTCACAACGATAAGGACCGATACCCTGTCAACACTGACGGGCATGTCACCAGCACAAAAGAACAATGAGTGCTGCTGTAGTGCGGTGGTGGAAAAAGCAAGTGCTCTGTCGGTACAAGGGGAGATGGGAACGGGAGGCAGGTGGGACCTTTACGAAACGCATAGAATAAATCTGACATATTTATTATAATTTGACAATTCACAAATAAATAAGTTTAGCCTGTGGAAATACTGGATTTGTTCTCATGGTGGTGAACTTTTTTTTTGGATGTGTATTAACTGATATTACCTGTTCTTTGTAATGTTTGATTGCAGGGTGGGGCAAACAGGTACTAGGTGATGGACAGCTGGGTAAGAGCGAGTCAAAGCCTGCCATTTTCATTTTTAGACCTCAAATTGGCACAAATGGCAACACAACCAAACTGAAAATTGTATTTGTGGATAGAATATGCTTCTACATACTGTACATACGGTACATCCCACAAACCTTATCCATGGAAACCTGTCTTCGTCTCTTTTTCGTCCTTTTTCGTGTTGTATTGTTTCATTTCTGTTCATGCCACGTCTTTTCTTATCCTCCTCTTCTTTATGTCTGTAGATTTATTATATGATGCCGGTGGCAGTCACCAAACTTCTGCCACAGCAGCAAAGCCCTGCTTCTCTGGCGACTCAGGGGACAGACATTTCATTTCCGCCCTGTTAACGAGTTGGTGGTGAGTGTGTGTGTGTGTGTGTGTGTGTGTGGGTGTGTGTGTGTGTGTGTGTACTTACGGGAGCTATGAGGAGAGCTGGCTGATGGTAGGTGAGGGAGCTGGCTTCATCCTTGTCCTCCTCCTCCTCCTCCTCCTCCTCCTTCTCCTCCACACTTTCAGACAGAGATAATAAGGGAGCTGATAGCAGCCTTGGAGACTGCTGTGGCTCCAAGCACAGATATGGAGCGATAACGCCTCCACCACCTCCGCTGCTGCTGCTGCTGCTGCTGCTGCTGCTGCTGCTGCTGCTGCTGTATGTGCATTTGGGTGAAACTATACAACGCAGGGTTTCGTGCATGCAGACAGACGTATGTACTTGTCTTTTCCATGTTTGTGTGCGCTACTGCAACTTGTGCGTAAACCTTGTGCACATCAAGGTGCGTGTGTCCTACATCTGCTCCTCTCAAACAAGTGTTTGGCTCCCTGTGTCTCTACAGCCTCCTTCATCCCACCAGACATTCCTGCCTCCTCTTTATAGGCACAGGAACAGCTGGCCACCCCAGTAGGGCATTTTCACAATGAGACAATCAATATGAGCCTGGTGCCCCCCCAACACACACACACACACACACACAGGTAAGAAAATGTAAAGTACCCAGACAGACTATTGTTAACGTGTTTTCTCTGGTGCTGGTGTGTTACGGCGCCATCAGGATCTCACTGCCTGAATGAGGTTACTGTTGCAAATGTGTTTATCGTAGTTCTTTTCTCTTTCACCAGACATATGAAAAGGCTTTTCATTGCTATGGCTCAGGCTAAACACGCCGCGGCGGCTTCGGCACTGATTTCCGCCCTGACATTTTTTGATGAATGGCGAAAGGCGAATATATATTCCCTGTACTTTGCACAATCTCCTTGTATGACAATCACATCTCGACAGTTCAAATGAGAAAATGATTAATAGGTCTCGTGATTAACATAATGAGTTATTATCCAGGACAGGTAGAGAAATTATTTCATCAAACCGAGCTATATTTATCTTCGTTCACCTATGCACCTGTTCTGCTCGTTTTTTTATTGCGTGTGAGATTAGAGTGGTTTTCCATTCACGGCCATGCACTGATTAGTTTTCAACGCTGGAAATATGATTAGATATACATTTTTTTCTTTTGTATCTGCATATGTGTCAGTGCCCACGCTCAACTTGAAATACTTCATTTAAAAAGAAATACATTTCAAGGTGCAATCTTCTTTCTAGTCTATCTATAGTTATTGTTTTTCAAGCACCACATGCATATACAGTATATTTTACATTTAATAAACTCTTTAGTTCTTTGTTTTCTAGTGTCTAGTTCTTTGGCAGAAGTGACCTAAAGGTTAGACAAGGTATTGTTGGCTGCTCCCAATACCTGGATAGAGTCACTTGTCTCATCTGGGTGTGTCAGACTAATCAGAAAATCTAGGATCCACGTTTTGAAGCTTGACCTATATGGATTTCAATATTTACTTTTGCTTTTGTACCACTTGTTACCTATTCAAAGTGAAAGGTTACTGTAAAGTACTTTTGCTTTTGGTCTCATTCTCTAAAACTAAGTTCAATGTGTCGCAGGCCACTGATCTGAGTTATTGGGACAGGCTGTGTGCCGCTCCTTATACACAAATTGGGTGTGGCCAGAGGGGTGGTCGGTGAAATATCATATCATTATAAATAATGCAAAACTGGACCCCCAAAATATCTACTATTCCTAGCAATGTGACGCCTAAGAGAAGCAGAGAAAAGTACAAGGGACAAGTGGAAGGTCAAGTAAAGCCAGGCATCCAAACTGTGAAGGCTTACTCTTGAGGAAGAGTTTAGTTGGAAATGAAGAGAGTTTTCAGGAAAAGGAAAGGAAAAGTCCCTGTGATTTACTGTAGGTCTCCCACAATCATTAAAAAAAAGCCAAGATATTATTAGTCAGCTATGTATAAGCTGCAATATAGCAGCAACTATCAGGTCTGTCAACCCCAGTGACACGCTCTAAACTTGAGGCCCTGCAATAAATGGCTTTACACTTGAACCATTTTTGTTAAGAGTGAAGTGCTGTTGCATGAATACAGAAGGAAAATAGCCCTGATTCGACTTTCTCGAAGACCCTGAAGCACTAACGCCTTACAAAACTGGTCTCATCCATCCACCGTGTTTAATGCCAGCAAACAAGTACCTCTGAAAGATGAAAATATTGCTTACTGAAAAACAAAATTAAAAAAAAAGGTTTCATTAGTTGCTTGCAAACTCGCATAGCTCAGATAGAAAGTGCCGTTACCCACAGTGCCGTGTTCTGGGGGAACCATACGCACTTGTTTTTGCTAATGAGCACATCCAGGCTGGAATCACACACACACACACACACACACACACACACACACACACACACACACACACACACACACACACACCTCTAGTTACACAGAACTGACATTCTTCTCTCTCAACTGCAGAGAGAGTCTCCTGAGAAAGATTGCTGCCAGGCACAAATACGGAGAGAGGAGAGGGGAGAGAGTAGAAGCAGAGCAAAAGGTGAGGGAGTGAGGAGGAGGGGGGAGATCTGGAGGAATAGAAATTTCTTTTTCCCTTTTCTCTCCACCGGCCTCAGCTGTTTTGCACTCGGCACCCGTGCCTTTGCTTCTCGCTCCGCTTTGATAGGTTTCAGAGCACTCAACTGCATTGACTGCGGTCTTGGCAAGCATGAGGACAAATCAATTAAGAGTGTCGACTGATACAGCGTCTGAGTTTCTCCCCCCATTTTCAACAGCAAATAAGAGCAATTAGAAGCTGACTGTAGCACATGATGTGACAGTAATGGCCTTAATGGGTTGTCGTCAAGGTTCAAACACCAGATGATGTTGTTGTTTATCTGGATGATTGTTGTTGTTCATTCATGAGCCTGGGTACCCACCCTCCGTACAACTCCACGCCCGAGCATAAACACAAACAGACGTCTATGATATTGAAAGGTGGCCATCTGTCCAATCAGCGAAATCAAGTCAATAAGGGGAACCAGTTTGGGGGCAAGACCTGATCTGGAAGATATTAGCATGTGAATTAGTTGTTGACTTGGTGCCAAAGCCAGCAGCCTAATCACTGCCAACTAGATGACAGCGTTCTCCTAATCGATGGCTTGATATCTGTGTGGAAGCATATGGACGGATCAGGGCCACGGGCTGTGCTGTTTCGTTCCGAGCTACGCTTCGTGCTAAACTTCAGCTCGGCTCTAAAAAACAACAAACAGTAAAAAAAAAAAAGCGCTGGTGATCTGCTCTGTGCAAGCTATCTGAGTCCTCAAAATGTAAAAACACTGCTCCACGGCCCCGTCCACAGTGTCCCCAAGCTTGTCAGCTGCTCTTTGACTTCAGTCTCAAAGGTCTCAAAACAACCCCACTGTAAAATAGGGGGCGCCCAAAGCTCAAACACACACATGGGTTGGATAAAACAGCCTTTGTGGGTGTTACAGCCAAGCGATGAACACGTGTGGCTCCTATTTTCATTATGATAACTTCGAAGGCTGCACAAGGGTTAAACTGACTGATTAAGCATTTGCACCACAACAGGGTAACATTTAAAAAAGTGATGTGCTCACAAAGGATATATTTCACAAGTAAAGCTGGTGAATCAAACTGTAGTACAATTAATACGCTGATGGTGTTTTATGTGTTTTTAAACAATAATCTAAAGAATATTGTACAATCCACTTGGTGTTTTAACTTTTTTTTTCTTATTTTCCCAGGACCACGCACACACACACACATACACACACACATACATATAGAATGCTGCAATATGGACAAATTTGCAAGCGATCTATAACGAACGCAGATCTGAGCAATCGGTAAGAAACTGAAGCGTTGCAGTGCGGTGAAATTAATTTTTTCCATCTCCAAATATAATAGCAGTAATACAGTTATTCAAGGTCTCCATTTGTCATCCCAGACTCCAATGTGATTTCTGTTTGGTTTGATGTAGTTTCCCCCTCCGGCAGTCGCTGAAATAAAATCCCAATTTTGCCTCGGTATTCCCATCAGAGTCAGTTTCATCTGAGGGAATCGGATCCTGAGTCGCAGAAAAGTAGGGAGTATCTGTCCGTCCATCCATCTATCTATACTATAAGCTACATTAAGCCTTTAGCTTACAGGAAACACGTTGTGTTCACTTTTATAAATTTGTGAAAACGCCTACCTATGAATTATTTTTCAATATATATTAATTACAAGAACCAGAGCACTTTAGATGACAGCTGTCTGCTGCAGGCAGACAACGGTCTAGTAAAACTCTTGTGCGAAGGACCACCTCACGTGCTCTCGCCGACAGTATCTCTCCTCATATCCTTTCAGATCATAATAGGGGCTCTGGACGAACAATAAATTAAGGGAAATGAAATCCACCTCAAAACCCTGTTCAGCAAAACACAGTCTGACCTGAGTGACATTTATTTTGAAGTAACTGATGCTGATGCTGCTGGTGAATGTACAGTTTGATCTCTGTCGCATTTTCTAATTTATTCAAATGAAACAGAGGAGCTTTAATTTTACTAAACTGTCTGAAGTTGTCATTGTCTTTTGTAGAGTGTGATGCGTCTTCCATTGCAGAATAGAAAAGCAGGGTAAGCAGTGAACCAGCTTAGTGGGAAATTCTCCTTCTCTACGCATAAAATGACGATATCACTGTAAAGTTAACTTGATATATGTGTCATACACAGTAAAAACTTGACCGACCTCCTTCTGACCTGCGTCTGTACCTGAGTCAGTTTATTTGTTGGTAAATGTGTCATGTTGCTCCCTCTTTCAGAGAAATCAGAGTAAGCTAAGCCTCATTAATTAAGCTCATTAGGTGAACAGAAACCTGTTTGATTGGAGGCAGTTGGAGCCCTTCCGCTCTGATGCAACAGCGGTATTTAACTCGCCATATTGGCTGTCTGATGGCTGCACCTCAGGGTCGTGTTCTTTGACATGGCTGTTGTCCCAGTGCCACCCCTACACACACACACACACACACACACACACACACACACACACACACACACACCTACAGGTACTGTACACACACAGCGTTCCGCAGACACTGTGTGTGTAACAAACACAGATCCTTTAAGGGGCTTGGCAGACCCCTGCTTCCCCCCTCTCTAATCACTGTGTTCTCCAGGGGGGCGCAGCCATTCTAGCTGCTCTTTGGAAAAAGCTTGGCATTTGTCTGAGATCTCATTTCTGTAATTCATCGCGCGTCTCCCGGGAGCTGTGGTTGGCACTGGCGATGCCAAGTCCTGCCTCCTCCCTCTCTCTCTTTTTCTCTGACACACACACACACTCTCTCTCAGTTCCCATTCTTCCTTTCTTGCGGCGTCTTTTCCCCTATTCTTTCGCCCATGTTGTTGTTTGTTGTGTCCCTGAAAGAGGCCCTGACTAAAGTTAAACGGGTGGGTGTACACACACACACTCTCCTGTGATTGTGTTTGATGGCCGCTCCGGGCTCAGATCACATAAACATGTCGAGTGTGTGTTTGCACGTCCTTCTTTCTCAAGTGTTTCAGAGTGAAAACTGTTAAATGAGGCTCCTGAATTATTCTATCTATACATATATTTTTAGAAATAATTCATTAATTAATGTACGAACCATTACGAATAAAAATCATGAAAAAAATCATCATGATCATAGGTTTGAAGACGTTTTTAAAAAATAGGCCATATTCAAACCAATTGAAGCCACTGTGCGTTAGAACTTGCTTTATGAAAAATCCCAGTTAAATATTTAAACCCTGTGCCTGTAGTGCAGAGCTTCCTGTGAGTGTTGTTTCCCATTCGGAGCAGAACAGGTGAATTGCTGGATCTCACATTTTGTTTATGAGTAAACGGCTGTTGGTGGCAGGCATTTGAAGCTAATAGCTGCTTTAAATAGCTGCAATTAGTGAGAAGCATGAGATATTTAATCACTCTAGACCAATTAGTCTGTAATCAAGTAGTGTCCAAGAGTGAGCACGTTTTTGTCCTCCACTGTTCCTCTGCAAGCACCCGCCATATATTTCTCCATGTGCCGGGACGAGCAGTGATTAACACGCAGGGATATAGGCCCCCGTGGAACGCTGTAATGTGGAGTTAAATCAGGAGGAAAGAGAGGCGAGACGCCGCAGCTAAACCTGTTATTGCAGCTTAACATATGCGGAAGGTTAATTCAAGGCAGGGACGATGGCGAGCATCCTTGTTTTATGTGTTTGTGTCACGGTGTTAAAAAAGGAATCGGTGCTTTTCATCTCCACGAGACGACACTGGAGGAAAAAAAAGAAATCATTTGAGGAGGATAAAGACGTGCGAAATAATCAGTGCCGCAAATGGCACAATCCCTCTTGTAATTTCGGGTTTATGTTGTAATCCTCTGCAAGAAAGTGGCAGGCAAATGGCAGCAGCGTATGTGCACACAAATAAGGTTCATGCATGAACACACACACTCGCACCTGTGCAAACAATTGACTCCACTTCCAGCCCGGCCAATCCCTTGTTTTGATAATAATGACACTGTGTTCATAATCATATTGTCGAGTGGCTGGCCATAGAGCCGGTGAGTCCACTCCCTCGGCCTCGGCTCAGTGGGTGGAAAGCGGTTCCGCGCCGTGGCTCTGGGGCCGACTTATCAAACAGGATGCGTCGCTTTCCCACATTCTGGAGTAAGGGAGCGCGAACGCTGGAAGAGAAAAGGTCACGTGTAGGAATCCGACCTGAGCGCTGGAAAATAACAAGAGGACGAAGAGAGGAGAGACCGTGCACGAGCGTTTCACCGTGCGCGCTTCTCCATCCTGCTGCTGCACTGCTGTGGCCCTCCCAACAGGGATTATTTGGAAAATCCTGCAGTGCTCAATGCTGTAGAGATGCAGAACAAGGCATCACGGTGGTGGCTAATGGCAAGACGGTGGGAACTATTAGTCAACATATGGCTGCAGCAAAATATAACAGAGGGCACAGATGAATAATATATCTGGGCATGGCAGCAAGTTCCTGGCGTGTGTCACTGCTGTATCACTTGGTTGTGCATCATCATGTAATAGAATAAAAATGAAAGTAAATGCAGTGTGTGTGAATAGAAGCATCACAAAGTTTTTGTGCTTCTGATCAATAGGTGAGTAAGATTATATTATGAGAAGAAATGTGTAGTTTTCTGCGAAGTCAAGGCTGCTGAGAGTATCTTTGAACCTACCAGGAAGGTTCTTACTGTCAAGCTGGCCACCTGCGCTTAAACACGTTTTTTTTTGCCTTTTATCACACAAGGTCGGTGTTTGCTGAGGGCAGCGAGGCCGGACTTTCTTACTGCGGACCATAAACACACACACATACACACAGGTTGCCCGCATGGCCTGCTTACATCCAGCCACAGCCGAGAGACAGGCTGAAAGCTGTCCGTCGTGCCCACGTGACGCCTCCTGTCACAGGGCTTGTCGGTGTCAAACGTCCGCTTTAGCCCGCATTCGGCGGGTTGACGCGGGGACGTGTTAAACAAGGGTCACTGCGCCTGCAAAGACGGAAAAAGAAAACAAAACTGCTGCTCCGTGGGAAACAGGGACGCTACGAGACACTAAACCAACCCAAACAACAAAAGAAGATGTTTAAAGAACATTCATTTTAAATCATTAGCATCATAATCATATATTTTAATCATCACTTGACCATGTGCAAAACCTAAATTAAAAGAAATGTTTACTCGTGTGTTTGGCTGCAAAACGTTTTGGTGAAAAATTACAGTTTATACAAAATGAAATGAATTAAAATTTCACCCTATTTTAGTTTCACATTTTTGCTTCCTGCATATTTTTGTTGTTGAGGAGGAATTGCCAGAAGTCCTCAGGGCAATGCAGCTTATCTACACAGAAGTATTTAATGTGCACCTGATCCCTGGGTCAAAGTATCAGCTGACTGTAAAACACGTTGAAACAGTATATGTTAGACTTTGAGCCTTCATTTAGTTCTAACACTGGCTGTTTGAGCCTCTCGTTTAAACTTATTTAACCTGTGAGCACAAAGCTCCAAAAACAAACTGTTCTTTCCACTAAGATGATTTCAGTTATTTCATGTCACATGTCTTATGGAACATCAGTGTGTTTTTGCCCAAGATGACACAAAAGCAACTGTGAGCTCAGTCTGTGGTGTGAATTTCCAAGATAATTAGATCTGGAGCAATTAAAATGACCTGATTTCTGACGTCTCAGCTGCTACTTTGTTGTTCGCGTGAGCCTGACGACGCTGCAGCCGTTTGTGTAGGAATGAATAAAAGTCCAGACAGTCCAAACACTTTCTCCCACAATCCTGTAAAACTGGTTTAAAGACGTGCAGCACAGTAGATGACGTCTGCAACACCACGTTATCTTTTATCTGGTCTTCATCTTCCATATAACTTTCTGAACGCATTTACACAACCTCGGCACTTAAAGCAATAAACCACGATGCCCCCTTGAGACAAAAGTTGAGACGACACAATTCTTCCAGGAAACTTTAATTGTTTTGACAACTCCTCACAAGTCAGTGAAGGTCACGTCCAACAGTGCAGCTGACAGTAATGTACAAGTGCCCTCTCCCACTGGCAGGAGGGTGGTGAGGTAAATTCGGTGTTGGATGTCATGAAAAATAAAGGCTTATCTTTACGCTATCAACGGCCGCTGACTCTCTTAAGCAGAGAGATCAGCTCGTGTCCGAAAGAGAAAATAAAAAGAGTCTGTAAATGTTCAGGTATTTCATTAATTCATAACTTAAGTTGTTTCATTTCACGGTGTCGATCATTAACCTCTAGTGGAAAAACTCTCACTGCACATACGATTATAACATTTGTGATGCAGTGATTTCTTTTTATTTTATTTGTATTTTTGTTATTACAACGTGTACTGTGAAAAGTGCTGCGACTATAAGATTACATTTCATGAACAATTGAACAAAATCAAATCAGGACTTTAAAAAACAAAACAAAAACAAAAAAAAACCAACAACACAAAAGCTCAAACAGCAGAGCTGACCCATCAGTCCCAGCCGGGTCCAAGTTAATGAGTACAAAACAATTCAAGAGAAAAGCGGAGTAGGACAAATTAAAAAATAAAAAAAAAACGAGGTTGGCTTGAACTCCACCACGTATCTACACAGGGAGATGGGCTGCTTCAGTGCACATTCAGAACCTCTGCAATGAGCCGGACATGCTACATATTCAACTATTCCAAAAACACTGCAAAGAGTTAACTGGTTCCATCATGTGAGGACATTATTGGTAGAGCATAACCACATTCATTCACAGAAGACAATATTTACATAACGACAAAAAGAGGTTTTAATAAAAATATCTTATAATTACAATAAGTCTGTTTTAAGCATATAAGTCTTTCTTTCACATACTTTCATAGAACATTTGCGTCTTTATCTACAGTCTTAATTGTCTCGAATCAGAATGGTTCCTCTTTACAATATCAAACATTTGTAGATTCCAGGGACGACGTCTCTGTTGAACACAAATCATCTATTTTAAACAATAGATGTCCATAACAGGGTACAATGATTTCCGCAGTTTAGTAAAGCTTTAAACTGGAGTTCTGTTTACTTATTCTTTATGCACAATTCACAAGCAAACGCTTTTCATAGCTGTTGACTGCAGAGTTTCCCAGAAAAGCTTCTCAGCGAGGGGGAGTCCAGGTTTCACTTTTAGAAACATTTCAAGTGGCAAAAAGTTAGAGACACATAAACACAAGGAAGGGGGAGGGTGTCTACACACCTATTTCCTTGTTCAACTCAACAAAAAAATATTAATCAGTGACTTTTGTATGGGTTTAATTCCTCACAGCGATTTTGAAATCCCCTTGTGATTGTGCCTCCAGTTGGGTGTGAGTCCCTGGCGAAGCGTTTGCTGGCTTTGGAGCAGCTCTGTGCAGCCTGCACACCTGTGGAGGGGATGAATAGAGGCGGGGGTGGGTGAGCTGCAGAGCTCCAGACTGACTGGCGCCACCAACAAAATAGAGGCCATGCTTGATCAACAACCCAAAACAAACCGGGTCAAACAACAACCAGCAGCTCCTCAGGCTGCTGGGGGAAAAAAGGCCGACCAGAGAAAGAAGCCAAGACTTTCCCAGAGTCAGGGCGTCTTTTACTGTCACACACACAAACACACCAGGTGAATACTTTCAGTTTATCCAGGTGTGTTTAGTTTCGCTACTTGACATGAAGCCAGAACAGCAGCTCAACTGAGAGAAGCCGAGCGAATGTCAGAGGATGACAGCGCGAGGAAGCAGAGTGTGTGTAAGAATGAAGGAGAGGGCAAGCTGAGGATTTAACCCTCTCTCTCTCGCCACATTGCTACACCAGCGACAGTTATTGCGCAAAGCACAGCTGCCTCTGAGGTTGGTGCCAATTTCATGTTCCTCAATTATTATTTCCCTGACATCTACTGGCCTCCACACAGACTCTATGTGAATTTACACCACGTATCAGCGAGCAGGCTACCGGGGGATGCAAACCAAGCCTCTGATTGCAAACTATGCTCGTTTTAATTAATATAGACAATGAAATTAATGAATGAATAACCAATATGATTTGGAGTCAACTTACCAATGCAGTGCTCGTGTCTCAGCGGCATAAGATCGAGTCCTCTGGCTTTTTCACTATGGACGTCCTCTGCAAAAAAAAAAAAAAAAACGAAACAGAAGACAATTCAGCCTCCATGAATGAGAAAACTAAATAAATGTCAACTCGAGGCATTAATTTTCTTACGGGCTATTGAATAACAAATTGCTCTTATTGTGCGCAGTGGAGTGGGCTGCAGGCTGAGGTACTTCACCGTCCCTGGGATAAGGTTGGGCCTCTGACACACACGGTCATTATCATGCAAATTTATAAAGCCTTGCAATCAAGTGCACCATCTTAACCCACAGCGAACGTGTCTCACGCGTGATTTTCCAAAGCGGACGAGAAAAAGCTTTTCGCTTATTTACGCACTTGCCTCCTCACATTGAAAGGACAATGACACATAACGGGCATGACGCGCATTGTCTGAGTCTGTCTGGCACGGGTGTGTGTGTGTGTGTGTGTGTGTGGGTGGGTGGGGGGGTTACACCGGGGTCCCCGTTATATCCAGGTGGAAAAGCGCAGAGTCGTCTCCCCCTGATTAGGTCTTACCTGGTGGTGGTCAACGTTGAGCACCGTCAGCGGTGTCCGGCCGGGGTTGGAGGCCGGCGGAGGGCAGGACCCGGTCCGCTGTGGCTGTTGTTTGTGGAGAGAAGGGTGCGTCTCCAGGGCCAACTGCAGGTCCAGGATGTAGTCTATGACATGCTGGAGGATCTCCACTTTGCTGACTTTCTTATCCTGCGGAATGGTGGGTACCAGGCGCTTCAGTCGGCTGTAGCAGTCGTTCATGTCGTACTGCAGGCAGAACAGGTCCTCCTCTTCCATCCTGCACCGGGCGATGTTGAGGCTCTGCTTCGACAGATAGTGCAGAGAGAGCTGGCTGCCGCTGGAGGAGGAGTCCTGGGGGCGGACTGGAGTAACAGCCTTCATCTTTGATAACCAACGGCTCAGAGCGAAGCGGAGGAAAAAAACCAACCAATTGCGCTGGCGCTAGACAGAGGAGCGAGAGATTACACCGCTGCGATGTAAACACAAACGCGACTGTAGAAAAACACCCCACCGAGCTTTAAATGAGCGAGGGAATAAACCAAAAGGCTGGATTCTACTCTGTCAACACATCCCGTAGAGCCTCGCGGTCCTTCGTACTTCAGCAGGCTCGGTGTGAGGGGAATGAATAGATTCCCTGCATTTATAGAGGAGAGGGGAGGCGCCAAGCCAGCCGGCTGACAGATCACGGAGAGAAGCTGGTCAATCACCGGCAGCCCGCTGCCCACCGACCCGACAACGGAGTCGAGAAAAAGGCGTGTCTCTTTCTGTGTGCGCTGCGGTGGGCTCATGTGGTGTGTGTGTGTGTGTGTGTGTGAGAGAGAGAGAGAGAGAGAGAGAGAGAGTGTGTGTGTGAGAAAATACTGAAAAAAAAGAAAGGAGAGATTAGATTTTGAACGTTTTCTGATTAAGTCATTCAGAGTCCTTTGTATATTTACTGATTAGCGTCAGTTCGCGTCTTTAGTCTCCTGGTCACTCATGCGTAATTACGCACACCCTTGCTCATATTGATTCTTCCAGTGATGGATGAGCCTGAGCTAAACCACCTTGTTGAATGGAAAAAAATAAAAACGTAAAAACCAAACACCTCACTTTACTTACCTCACCTAGACAGCAACCCAAAGAAGCGTAAAAGCCACATAAAACTGAGCAAAAAGTACGATTTCCTATCTGTCCTTTTTGGTGTGGGTCCACTGAGCATTTCTTTTTATGATTGTTATTTAAATTCCTCCGGGGAGCCGCAACTTTGATTTGACCCATTCGTTTTAAATCCGATCTACCACTATTACTTCATGGGTGAAATTGTTTCATGGGGAACATGTAAGTCCCACCAACAATCTGACCGAACAAATTATATTACCGAATTATGACTTCATGGAACAAACATTTCTTGTCAGTGCTGACTGCAGTATTGCAGATCTGGGGGACAGGCCAGTTTGGCGGAGCCTCCTTGTCATTCCTTCCTCTAGCTGTGTGTTATTGTGCCGAGTACATTCCTCCGCTCTCCAGGCCGCATTGCCGCTCCGCTCCCTCCCTCTCAGCCGCATATTGGGCCACCCCACCGGGCAGACTGCCTGGCGCCACACATCTCATTCATTCACACCAACTCTTCTTTCTTTCTTTCTTTCTTTCTTTCTTTCTTTCTTTCCTCCTTTTTCTTTAGGCTGGTTGCCAAGACAACACTGAAGCCACTCTAGGTATCACTTCAGCCAGTGTTTTCCAGCCAGGATGCATTTGAGGCCCTAAGGTCTGACTCTAACAGGGATGACACCCACTTCAGAGCCTGTTTGGAGGTTTAATGTCCTACACTTTATGGGAACCACCACAGTTTCTTCTGTCATGAATATTGAAAGGCTCAAGTTGCTTTAAATGGGAATGTTCCTCCTTTTCTCTGTCTCTGTTTTCTGTTGCCATGGGAAGTGACGGCTCTGCTCAGTAATGTGTGCAACGATGTTTGGTCCGGGGACAACTTCAAAGAGGTCAGTGGTATGAATCTTTGACAGGCTTTCCACTAGCAACATGGTGCATGAACTCAACGACAAGCAGATGACAGGAAAACACCGGCCAGTTTAGCTTTAGCAATATATTTCACAGATTGACTCACATCTTGCAAAAGCAGACTTGTGTTTGCCAAGCAACCCAAACCCAGCTTGTATGATGATCTGAATGGCGGAATAACGTGCAGTTGTTGTGCCAACAGCCCGTTGCCTTCGGTGGTGCGCAGATTGACCACGAATTTCACATTCAAGAATGTAATTTGTGGAACAAAGAAGGAAACATCTCCCTGACGTGCTATAGCAGAGCTGACTGGGGACTGGGGCACAGTAGCTAGAGACTCATTAGGTAGGACAGACAGGTGAACCTTTATGTTTGTTGTCGCTACAGATGAAGACCAGTCGGCTTCAGCTCAAAGCAACTGAGAGTTGGTAGATGAAGTCTTGCTTTAAAACCTAAACCTGTCTCATGACTGTTTACAGTAGCAGCGCTGCAACTACGCACAAAGTGGAAACTGCATGAAAGCCACATCTGCGCAAGAGGTCTCCTTGGTGACACACACACACACACATGCACACAGAACTATACACACAATATAAATCTAAAATTAAAAAAAAGGAAAGGTGTTTAATGCAACACAAGAGCAGGTATGTAGGAATCTGGTTAGATGATAAAAAACAATATTTTTTTCCTTTGGCCAAGAAGGTTAGGTTAATATTTTTCATCCCAGCCCACACACCTACATGTTCTATCCAGCTGTATGGGTGTGAGGTAATGCAGGAAATAATATTACAAAGATTAAACAAGCACACAGCAACACTACATTTCAAGCTGCATTGCTGTCATGCTTTCCAAAACCACATGTTTTCTCAGCCCGTCAGTTTTTTTTTTTTTTTATCAGTTGGGGTATTGGACCAACCAATAATGTTTCAACGTTAAACAAACTGTTTTAAAGATGTAAAGTAAACCTGACGGAGGATGCTATAAATACAAGGAATAACATTTTATTTTGAAGGTTCAGTCCAATGTGACAGTTCCTTTTTTTACTGGTAACTCACATTACTAAAACTAGTATCTCCACCTCCTCCATCTAATGTTAAACCCCCCTGCGGTTGTAAAACTGCGGCTTACTCCGTCTTGCCGTTCCACCTGACGCTGTGAACGCCACGAGGAGCGCGTTAGCTGCGGAAGTAGCTCTGCTGCTGTGCTGTGTAAGTGAAACGTGAGCTGCTGGGATGATTCCTCTGTGTCACTAGACGCGCGTGAGATTGACACCTAACTACTTCGGTGTCACCTGATACCTCACACCCTCCTGGACAACTGTTCCCCATCATCAGCTCTTCGCTTCCACTTGTTTCCGAGCAGACTGTGAATGGAGGCCTTTCAGCAGCGGCTTTCCAGACTTTCTTGATGATTTTTCTTTCGCAGGTCATTAAAGATTGGAACTTTTGAACTGAACACAGCTGTGAAGGTTGGTTGTCTGGTGGTGACAGAATAGTCTCCAAGTGCTGCATCTTCCATCGTGTGTGTGCGGCACCTTAACATCGGACAGCGTTTAGCAGCTGTAACGCGTAGGTAACGCTGCTGCCTGCCAAATCGGCCTGCGTCAGCTGGTTGAGTTGTGCTTGCGATGGGTGGTGTCACACGTCTTTTCTTGTTTTGTTTTGCTCTCTCCAGGTGACACAGTTTGCACAACATGCCTTATTCCCTGATGGACTCACAGCTAAACACAACAGCTCTGTCTGTGTCATTTACACAGGTGTGTTCACTGTTTACACTGTGCAACCTAAGTAACCATCACACACACACACACACACCCACGCAAACACACACGAGCGCATCCTGAGAACTAACTGAGAGATAGTACGTCACTTTCGGTAAAGGACACGCGTGAACACTGCTCTACTCTACTTAAGATAATTCATGGATGTGCCAGTCCACCTGTGGGGTTTGCCTTCAGCAGCCACAATCTATTCTCATGTGAACTGCTCTAAAATCAGGAGCTGCGTTCACGGCCACACTCATTTAGGTCACCTGCAGTTTAGTTGAGCGTGTGCGAGCCAGCCAGGTTTTTCAGAATTCCTGCAGCTGCAACTTTCACTTCCCCCTTTTTCCCCGGCGTAGTCACATCAAACACTCCTGACCCGGTGTTTTGGATGCTCGCTCCGTTTTGCCCTGTCCTGTTTGTACTCCAAACTATGGAGAGACCCAGCAACATGTAGGTGTGGACAGATATTACGTTGTGTGTGTGTGTGTGTGGTGCCCTCTTTGTGTTTGTGTTGGTCTGTGTGTGAGTGTCAGGTACACCTTTGTTTCATCCTGTACAGCTGCTACCTGTCTCATCATTTGCCTCAGTCCATTCTGTCCAGGCTTTGTTGTAATATGTTATTTGTGTGCTTTTCACATTTTGACTCACGCTGTAAAATTTCCCAGAACTGAGCACAAACACAAACAGCTGGACACCTAAGTTTTGTGAGAAAACGCTGAAGTAAGCCAAATTGAAAGCGTGTGGCGTTGAGCATCACACGCCGAATGAGCACGTAAGGAACCCTAGTGATTCCGATGACACGGGAAAGCGAGCTCGCAACTCGTCAGTCAGTCAAAACAGGAAACGGCATCACATCTGCTTTGCCCCTTCTGACGACAACAAACAATAACCAAGGTGAATAACCAGGAATTACGACATTGTGGAATGGATGCAGTGGCTTGGGCAGGAAGTATGAAGCATCTAATAAAAAAAAACTTTTTGTTTTTTCTTCAGGGGTCACCAGAGCAAATTGTTGTGCCAAATATAATGTAATTTTTGGAGTTGTGTAACCCCAGTGGCTGGGGTTCTTCTTCAGCGCCTTGCCCAAGGGCACTTTCACATGGAGGAGTTGCCATGTGACACGCTTCTGAGTCAATCAATGGACACAGGCTCTTTTTCCAGATTTTCTGCTGCGTCCTCAATATTTAGCTAAGTACAAATACAACACGCAAAACTTCTTCAGCAAGCAAGATGGCTCGATAATGAAGTTTACGTTCTCTGCCATCACACACACACACACACACACACACACACGTAGAGTTCATGCCTTCTCCTTCTGTTCCATCAGACAGAAGAGATGCTTAATTCACATGGAAACAAGAAAAGAAGCCAAATATTCAGCCACCAAAGAAAACACCAGAGGTAAACAGAGAAATATATGCACTTACTTCTACTGACTTATCATTTGTCAGTGTTTTGCGTTGCTTCTGCCCCAGTGACCAACGCTGACTCCGGTGTCAGAGTTAATGAGGGATTCGACCCTGTGACCTGAAGGGTCATTAGAGGTCTATGGTGCAGTAGGGTGATGTCTGTTGGTCTTGAAAAGGCAGCAGCTGATGGACACATTGACTAATATGTCAATTGATTTGTATGTTGGCTAATTAGTTAACATGAAAAACTGCTAATCTGTGAAATATTTAAAATAGATTTTAAATTTTACTTTAATTTCTAATGTCCATAACTTTAAACCTTAACCATTTTTGTGCATCACAAGAACTTTTTGTTTTCACTCTGGAATGTGGACATTCCTATCCAGACCCTTGGCCCCTTTTCATTAAGAAAAGTTCCCATACCCAGTCTCATACTTGACACGCGCTTTTTGCCTGGATGAAAACCCTCCCTCTCTCTCCCCGTTCCTCGTGGAATCTCCCACCCTCCCTCGTCCCGCTTTTTTTTTCTTTAAGGGACTTCAGGGAGGAATGTCATTCAACACATTCAACCGCACGCCCCCAAATCTCTCCTGCAAACATGTCCTCGCTGATTCTCTCAAAGAATTAATTGCTCCAAATAATCTCACCATCTGGTTGGGGAGGTCCATACCTGTGAGGCTGCTTGCGTTGCAGAGGTTGGGGTCTTTTCAGATGCCTGCAGTGCTGCTGTGGTGCTGAGAGAGATGGCGAGGCTTGCCAGGACATTGAAAAGAGGAGGGAATGACAAAGACCACCATCTGCTCCTTGTATTTCTTGCCCAGGACGCCAGCAAAAGGCTGCATTGCTATGATCCAACTGCAGGCCGCACACAGGATGTTGTTAAAAGCGAGGATGGAAAGAGGGAGAAAGAGCCTGAGTAAGACAGAAGGCCAGCCAGAAATCCACACTGAGAGCAGGCTCACCTCTCATTTTCATCATTTTTTATTTCCCTTTTTTATTTCAGTCACGGTGTGTCTTTCCTCCTCGTTTGCATACCTTTAAACCGTCAGCCAAATGCTACGCAAACGTCTGTAATGTTGAAAAAGATAGCATGCAAATCAGGCGTGGTTTCAGCAGCTTGGCTGAAGATTGAATGTTCTACTGTCAGGACACACGCACACGCTCCTTCCTAATATGAAGATGACTGATTCCAACTTGCCGTCGTATTTATTAGAGCAAGATAACGCAACGTTTATAAGTTAATAAGCAAGGCTGAGTTCCAAGCATCACATTTAATGTAGCCAATAGCCTCGTTTTGGTAAAACGATCAGGTTTGCCCACGTTCCAGATGTGCCAGCTGAGAGTTACCACATGTCTCCAAGCAACACGGTGCAGGCAAAGGTTCAGACACCAGAGAAATACTCTACTAAAGTGTGTGTGTGTGCGGGGGTGCTTTATAATTTGACAGCCAAAATGAAATACAAACAGAACAAATGGAAAGCGACCAGGCACAGCGATGAAAACACGACCCCCGGATTAGCGCTGCGCTGTCGAGCTATTTCAGTGCTGCCCGTAACGCCCGTTTACATCACGTGAAGCACTGGTCCTGGTCTGCAAATGTGTCCTGACCAATTCATTTACACAAATAAACGGATTAATCCACCCTCCCTCCACACTTTACATATAAGTCTCCACAGCAAGGCTTGGTTCATCATGCCTCAGAATGTAAGAACCAAGTGTGTGTGTAGTTCAGATCCTCTGGCGTAACGGAAACGACACAGGCTGCCCTCTAGTATGTGTGCAGCGTGAGGGAGTGAGGGCTTTTCTTGTGTGAACAGTGTGTGTGTGTGTGTTCTCTGTGCTGCAGGGTGTTTGAGCCCTCTCCACCTCCACACCCATGGGAAAGTGTAACAGGTGGGCCTTCCAGCAGCAGCAGCAGCAGCCTAGGGGGCTGGATGCAGGCGGTCAAGTCGCCGTGACCACCCTCTGGCCGCCCGGCATCCATCCCATCCATGAAATCAGCCTCTGCCTCGCCGGCAGCTAAAAGCCGCGGTGATATGAAAACTAGGCGAGGAATGTGATACAGTAGCTAATTACCGCATTAGCTCGCGCCATCCTGACCGTCAAACTCTAGTTCTACCGCAGCGCTGCAGGCGGACAAAAGGAAAAGTACAACACACAAGTAAAACTTTGATTTAATGGATAAAGAGGATTGTATTTTTACTTTTTCAGATTACTGCAGACGTCTTGTCTATTTTGTGTCAAAAGCTGAAGCAACCTGATCTGACGTATGCAAGTGATTTCTTGTTAATATTTATCATAAAATGAACTTCCTGTCATTCATAGCTGTCAATAACAGCCACTGTCTACTAAGACTTTGGTTCCTATGCAACTAAACATCAAAAGGAATTTTTAAGTGATTTTATACCAATTGTAATTAACTTGTTGTGATGCAATGAAGAGCTAATTTATCAACAGGAAGGAAGCTGTAAGGGGGGAAGCAGGGCTGGAAGGAGGATAATGTATAATAAAAAGAAAAGCATCTTACTATGAAATTGGAAACTTTGCTCATAATAATGTAGATGTTAAATACTTTAGACAATCTGCTTTCTCATGCGTGATGAAGGTGTGGCTAAAATTGAAGTGTTAAAGCTTGATGAGGAGATTTTCAGAAATGGACTTATCATGAAAAGTTGCCTGGCAGAGTAGGAACGGCTTATTTTCCGAGGCGTTACTACGCTGAGCTCCAGGCGGCTTCTGAAGCCGTGTTTGCGGTGCGGGGAGAGGAGCCAGCACAGATGGTTAGGTACCAAAGGCAGCAGACTTTTTCTCATGCCTTTAAATGGGAGCGCTCGCTTTCTTAGCTAATATTTAGCTCCTTCAAATGGTAATGGAGTGGCTTCGCTCCCCAAGGTTAGCATAACAACGATGGGAAAGCCTTTAGATCTCAGACATTTGTTTACCAGATGAAAGGGCCTTCACATCGTAAGTACAGAGCACGAGAGAGAGAGTCAGGCCTCTCAACGACTGCACTGCCTCATCAGCTGCTCACTGTCAAGTTCAACTCTGGAACATTTGTACAGCAGTTTTATGATTTGAAGTGGAATTTGTTACAATACACCAATCTGATGTCACTGTGTGTGTGGGATTCTGAATCAATATAGGTTAAAAGTTCAAAAGGTTTAAAATTTGAAGGCAAAAAGTAAATCAGCCATATTTTACATAATTTATTTGTTATTGCTTTATTGGGACACAACTCATTTGTTTTAACTATTTAAAAGTGTCTACAAACATTTGCAACATCAGTGTAAAACAGTAGATTTTTGGCTCCTGTTTGTTTCTCTGTTTTTCTTTTTGTAATTTAAGAAAGACACAGCATGTGCTGTATCCACAAGCTGTTTGATTCTGTTTTTAGCTCCATTTGATCCATTGTTAAGTGGAAAGAAAATGATTTATATCACCATGGAAACACCAATGTGAGCACAAAATGCAGTGAAAGAAAACCAAAATGCCAGATACAAAAAAAAAAAAAAAAAAAACCTGGCTCAGATTTTGATCAGATCTCTCCAGCGTTATTGACGTGTGCTAGTTCTGTGACTTATAACACACTTCTCCTTTGTGTGTGTGCACGTGCGTGCGTGTTTATTTCGTTTCTTTAGGGAAAGGGAGATAACACAAATGATTAAATGTGTATGAAAACAGAAAAAAAAGGAAAAAGAAATAGGATGGCCCATAAAGAAAGTCCACAACAAGCAACGTTTTCCTCCTGCCGAACGGTTTCAGAGGCAAACAACTCGTACTACAATAAAGCGCTATCTTGCCTGCATCTCCATAATGCATTATTCACTTCCAGTTGCCAAGAGCAGACTCTGGAGGATGCTTAAGAACGCACAATATTTATGTAGAATGCTGCAATACTGCCACACACACACACATAACCCTATCAGTGTGCACCTCCAAGAGCCCGTAGAACTACACTACCTATATCTCTGCGAACAAAAAAATCTTTCCACCTACAGTAGCAGACATATTCAGTGTTTCACTCTGTAGGTAATAGAAGAATTTATGATGCTTTTAGTATTGTTCTCTCTGTGTCACCATCGCTTGCTCTTTGGCGTTGGCCCACATATTGTACTTTGTCTGCTTCAGGATCCAGGCCAGCTGTGACTTTTCCACTTGGGATTTCTATACTAGGAGCAATCTCACCCATGATGGATAGAAAACACGCTCCTTAAAGATGCTAAATATATTTCTAAGGAGACTCGAGGAGCGTGTTAGATTAAACGCTGTAGCCTTTGCAGTGCATCAAAGTCCTCCAAGTAGCGGAGCAGAGTTTACCTTAGCAGGTCATTAATGATAACGATACATGCTGTATGGTAATGATGTAGACATCACAGGGCATCAGACGATCATGATGGTGGCTGCTCTGCCTGACTAAACACGCTATAACAACTATAGCTTTTGTGGGAAATCAACACGCAAATCAGTAAGACTGCATTGCTGGTCTTAACACAGCTGTAAAGCGAGTGTTGTGTTATTTAAATTGCATTTGCCTCCTGCAGGAAGTCCCTACAACGCGTAGTGAGAGCAGCTGAGAAGGTCATTGGTGTCTCTCTCCCCACCCTCCAGGACATTTATGAAACCCGTCTCACCCGAAAAGCTCTCTGCATCGCAGGTGATCCCACTCACCCGTCACACGGCTTCTTCAGTCGGCTGCCATCAGGGAGGAGACTGCGAAGTCTACAGGCCAGGACCAGCAGACTGAAGGACAGCTTCATCCACCAGGCTGGTGGAGACATCTGGGTCACGCCCGAACCTGCCCCCCCTCCCCTCTCCTGCCCCAGGCTCCTCAGAACCATGACACAACTCAACAGAACACTACCTCATCAAGACAGAACTGATAATCATTCAACTACCTCCACAGTTTAGCCACTTTAATCAGCCTATATAAGCTCTCTGCACTACAATCCTTTTTACCTGCACTGTATGTTCACTTTGTTGGATGCTCTACACCTGCGCTGCTTACTTTGTTTTTACTTAATCTAAATGTTCACTTTTTATTGAACAGTTGTATTTTATGTTGTATATATGATATAGTCCTCTCTTAGAGACTTATATTGTGTTAAATGTATGCACCATGGGTTTGAGAGTGACCCAATTTCATTTCTCCATGTGTATGCACTGGACATGTGGGAGAAACGACAATAAAGAAAGACTTGACTTGACTTGATTTGTAGATGTCCAGAGCATTAGGCAGCATTGTCCTCACATGTCCTGTCATTATGTCAAGAGGAGAGTGAGAAGGATAGTTTCATGTGGCCAGGTAGGTCAAAGTTCAAGTTAAATAGGCATAATAGCTGAAAATATAACAACCTGATACCTAATTGTCAAGAATGCATATTTTTTCCACGCCATCGCCTGTCATTTAACCCCCCGAGCGCTCTGTAGATCCTGATAAATATAAGCTGAGTCACTGAGTCCAGATGGAGAGGCCTGGTATTTTGCATTCAAGGGGGCTGCTGTGGCTATTTCAGCGCATTTGAGGTCAGGGTATTCAAGGAGCTGTCAGTTCATGGATGCTAGAGTCAATGAATATGAGAGATTGACTGTAGAGAGAGAGAGAGTGTGTGTGTGTGTGTGTGTGGGTGTGTGTGAGAGAATAAGATGGGGGGATAGGAGATAGACAGATAGAGAGTGCACACACTTTCTCTCACGGACAGAGAGTGGAAGATAAAGCTCTTTGTGCTGATGTATTTGGTGACCTTGCGCACTCAGTGATGGGCCTCTATCTCCACTTACACAATGGAAGAGCAAAATAGGATTCTTAGATACATCAGCACACTGTGCAGCCAGAGACTCAATCACACTGATGCCGAGGGCCCAACACCAGGGGGTAGAGCCCAGGAGAGAGTGAGAGAGTGTGTGTGTGTGTGTGTGTGTGTGTTACGGGAGAAACAGCAGAAACAGAGAAAAATGAATGTCATCTATCACAGAGGCTAAGAGACGCTGGCAGAGGCTTTTTATTTTGCGCATTGTGTGTGGGCGAGTTGCAGCGCGCGGCCTGCTAACACAGCAGTATCCAGAGTTCAGACCCCGTCACGTCTGGCACACGTTGTTGGGAAGCAGGTTCAGCTTTAAAAGGATCAAAATGAACATCTTCAGCCAATCAGTCGCATTCTGTGACCTATAAAGACAGGGTGAAGGTGTATTTAGAACTTCCTGAAAAATGTTTTGATATTAAAATTCAATCTCTCCGGAAAGTATTCAGACCCGTATTTCAGAAGACTTTAGAAGCCATTTTGGTTTCTTGGGTAATTCTGTACGAGCCGAGCACCTGCATCTGAGCACTTTATCCCAGATTTCCTGTGAGATCCTCCCCAGTTTGTGAACTCAGGTCCCTTCACACACACGTGTCGAAGTAGCTGCAGTCTTCTTGGCTGTTCAGCGTGTGTATGCATCATGTGGTTATAGCCAAAGATGTAGATTTGTGCAAGCGGCATCCTCACACGATACAATGTATGTTTTGGCCTCCTTCTATCCACTCACACGCCACCAATGTACTGCATTCGTCATTAAGTGTGTGTCGCTTCTCTCCCATAGTTGTCTCTCTCACCCCAACCGGTTGAGGCAGATGACCTCCCAAGTTTCTAAGTAATGGTATATATTTTTTTTATGTTATCATGAGGAATTTGTGAACAATATCAGCTTGGCTTTCTGTGTTTAGTTGACAGTTGACAGCTCTGGTACATATTAGTTTTGCACAGGTTGACTTTTGGGGCACGGTGATAATTCCTAACAAAAGGTCTTGGTAATGCCCTTGGGTGTGTCTAAATCCTGGAGTTGTTGTGTTTACCATAAAAGAGGCTTAGTTTGGATGTTTGGAAACGTGTGACGCGTTTATTACACATTTTTATTTTTCATCACATTCAATTTGTATTGTCCAGGAACCGGTTTTAAAGACAGTTTCTTCTTCTTCATCCCCCGTCGTCTGTCCATTTAGCTGTGATGCAGTCAGACAGGTATGGCTACTCCCACGCTGGATACATCCTGAAACACACACACACCGCCTCTGTGACACGTAAACCCAAAGGTCTTTGTGCTCCTCACGTTGCGCAGATCAATCTCCTAGGCGGGTCCCCAGGAGGAACACAAAGCCTACAGCTGAGCCACTGCTGTCCCTCAGCAGCAGAGAGCAGGAGAAAGCGTGCAGGAAGGAGAAAACAACAAGGAAGGAGCGAAGGAGAGGAGGGAGGTGACAAATTGTGGGTTTTAGGGATTAAGTCTTTTCTTCCAGGATAAGGACCCGTGTCTATGAAAGAGAGGCTCTCTTCGAGGAGGAGAGGGTCTGATCCGTCTTTCTGCCTTGCACCTCCCCTCTGCTCTTCCCTCCCTACTTCTCTCTTCTTCGTCCCTCTTTTGTGCTCTCTCGCACTCACTGTAATCCGACGTGACACAGTTACAGATGGTCTATCAATGCCACAGCTCATCAGAGCCATGTTGAGGAGCCTGCTGGAGGGCTGTGGGGGCCTGATAGGCTGTCCACTGCCCTGCCTGTATGCACGTATGTTTATCTGTATGTGAGTGTGTGTGTATACCCCCCCCCCCCCCCCCCCCAATTTCCTCAGCTGGGATCAGTCAAGATGGCCAACACATCAAACAGCCATGGTTTTGATGTATGTAAGTCATACAGTATATACACTGTGAGATTCTGCCTTGATGTGATGGAGAGGAGAGGAAAAAGCCAGGCTGACACCTTGACGGATGGATGTTACTATGGTAATGATGTCCCAGAGGAAAGGCCTTTGACTATATGTCTTCTCCCATACATCCAGTCAAGGTCTCAGATCCCATCCCAGCGTACCTGAATAGATGCAGTTTCTTAATTGACTCTGAAGGCAGAAATCACATCGCTCTTTCTTATGGTAATTAGCACTGGCTATAAAACATTCATCATTTCAGATATATATATATATATATATATATATATATATATATATAAAGTATGACACGCTGCCTAGTAACAAACATTTTTTTGCTTTGATCACGACACTCGTTCGCTGTTTTTAAGCTCATGCAAAGTCACCACTGTTTTTTTTTTCTTTTTGGTCCAGTAAATACCACTAACGTCTCCATATAGCACAAGAAAATTCAGATACATGAAATATTTCAGTCATATAAATAAACCACAACAAACCTGTGGTATGTGCAAGACTAGATGGACTCATTCAAGTATTAGAACATCTTACAACCACTGTATGAAATCCTACACTAAACCACTGTCACCTGATTTGAGCTCTATAAGAAAAATCTGATTGCAACACATTAGTCCAAGAATATTAGTGAGCTCCAGACCGCAAACGAGTATTACACTAAGATTCAGGAACATGGAAAGATACTATTTAAATATCTCAACACAACAACGCTCAATTTGTTTGCTAATACACGTCATTTGCATTGAAAAACACTTGCATCTGGAGCTACAGAAGTAAAAGTCTTTCAAGTCAAAATAATATTCTGATAGCACCATCTGGGTCATTTAGTCAGAGCAGGTTTAGTACTACACAATAAAACAGAAATACACACATTATTGTTATACTTCTCATTCATAGAGTGTGGACAGAAGTAGCAACATGTACATGTAGGTAAAATAAAGACTGACAAAGTAACCACTTTCGTTCAAAGCTGTCACGCATTGACAAGGGTTACAGAGTTGTTGTCAAGCGTCATGCACGCACGGAAAACTTCGCACTGCAGGTGCCGTTAGCGAATTTCGAAGCACAGAAGGACGAAAAGCGAGAGTGAGAAAGAAAGAGTGAAAAGACAAGCTCAGTGACACGATGGTGTTAACTTTATTCCAGTTTGCATGCATTGCTCTCTGTTTGTCTTTCTGCCTGCGTTTTGTGTGTTTGTGTTGTTGAAGTGCATGTGTGTGTGACACCGTGGCTCTGGGTATTGTCTACCACTCTGGGCCCCTGTTGTCGACTGCTGGCGTGTCCCAGAATCCTATTAGGAGCAAGTCACACTTGGGTGGCACATTCATCATGGGCCCTGCACATTCAGATTGCTGTTATGAATATAATTAGAGAGGAGCAGTGAGGAGATGTTTAGGGCACGCACACACACACACACACACACACACAGTCATACGCGAATGCACAAACACATATGTCATCACACACAGACACACAAACAGCGATAGGGTCTCATGCGTTCACAACATGATCACTCGTATGCACATGTGAAGAGATGTGCAGCGCGGATGACACTCATGGGTGTGTGTCCTTCTTCCCTAACACACACTCACACGCACCTATCATGATCTCAAACACTTCATTTTCACCCCCAGCGCTCAGCGCGCCTCGCCTCGCCACATCAAGCACAGACTGGCCATTTCACTTGGGACAAAGTTGAATTGCTTTGACACTGTCAGACTTTCTCCGCAGTAACTTTTGAATCGTATTTCATGTGCTACTGAACTGTCTTTCGGTTACTGAGTCACTTCGTGGGTGAAGACCCTCAGGTTGCAAGTCAAGCCTGGGGAGACTAGTGAGATTACAATAGTTTATTGTTTGCTTTTTATCATATACTGTCCAATATGTGTATACAATACAATAAATGTGCTGTTACAGTAGCTTCTATGCCAAGAATTAAGAAAACTATTGCAATATTTTGAGCATAGCAAGTAATAATCAGTTTTATTGTTTTAAGAAATCTTACATAATGTTGCTGGTAATCATTAGTGATGTTTTTAGTCCTTTAGTTATTTAGCAGATGAGTTGGAAAATAGAGAGAACAATAGATAATGTTGACTTGATTTGTAAGCTCCTACATAAAAAAACAAATATATGGCGTAGCAAATACATTTTATAACGAAGCTCTGCAATAAAAAAGCAAAGAGGTAGCTGTAAAGAAGGCCCACGTATATTTTATATTATATATTTGTTTTGTATGTTTATTTTCATTGGAATAATAATGCTTGCCCATGTTTTTCCTGTCATCAAATAAAGACAGGCCTTTGAAGAGGTGTAAATGGCTGTGAGCGTTGAGAGCAAATTGCAACATCACAATATATACAAGCCTTATACAAAGCCTGAGGCGCCTGTTTGCATGTAAATCATCCTAGGTCTGGTTTCCAGAAAGCAGGACTGGTGAAAGCAGGACATGTCTTTTAAATATGTTGCTTTTGCTCTCCACAAACGTGTGTTTTGCAGACGGAAGAAAAATGTTGGTGGAAGCAATGAAATAGTATACTTTATTTATTTTAGCAGTGATTTCAGTTTTATTGATTGCAGCGGGAGAGTGGGGAGCCACAGAGAGGGGAGAGGACTCGGTGTGCTTACTTACTGGCATCCGACCTTCGCCAGTTGAAAGACACTAGAGCCTGATGTTGCTGAGGGGGAGTTTGAGCTGGAGGCTTTTTGCCTCTTCCAAACTTTTCCAGTATGTTTCACCGTGGTTGTTGGCTGCAACAGCGCTTTTGCGTGTTAAAGGGTATTAATGGATCGAAAGTGGATGGTAATGCACAGCCACGCACGCAGTACGTGCAGCCCAGAGCGGTGGACGAGCGCTCCGAAGCTGTCGTCTAAGCAGAAGGCAGACGCCGCCTGTTTGTCTAGACCAGCTATTGCTTTAATCAGTAGTTCCCCTGATGATGTCTTTTGAATATGGATAATACACAACTGCCAAGAATTCACAATGCGCCGTAGACACATTGTGCGCATGGACAATATCCACACCTGGAGTCACTTTGCATGTACTGTAGAGGCTAGCACGTTGGAAAAAAAAAAGGGCCTATTGCATTTGGCTCAAATGTATAAGCATCCAATTTGATAAGTGTTGTTGTAATTCACTGAGGGTAAATAATGGAGAGAGATGAGAAGGTTTCTAGAAATATATGACTCAGTTTGTTCAAAACACAGCAGCAGAAGAAACCCTGAGATGACACCTACTTGAATGAGACGTTTCTCGACCTCTTAAGACTTTATTCTCTTTCTTTTCTCCCAGCAGCCTGAGGGCGCGGACGTCTGGGCTGCCATCCAACCATCGGAGGGCCAAACAAACCCAAAACACACAAAACAACGGAATTTGCGCGTTTCTAAAATTCCTTACGAGGTCGAGACATAGCTGCAGCTAAATGTGTGAAGGAACGCCGGGTGTCTGTGACGGAGCGCTCGCTGTCGTCTCCGTCGCGCACACACGCAGACACACGCAGACACACACAACACACACGCTAGCAGGAATCTGGCCAAAACTCTTGGAGAGCCAGCATGTGTTTACCACCCTCTGAATGCATGCCACGTCGAGAGCTCTGCCTGCCATCTGAAAGCTCTGTAATATCAATAATTGATGCTCTTGAGGAGTAGTAATTAAATTAGTTAATTATGCCGGTAAAATTACATGTAATTATGAGACTGGAGGGTATGTTTAGTAAATTAGTCTCATCCATGCTCACTGTGTGCACTGCTGCCAAAATTTATTCCTTGATGATTGGGTAATTCTGATACTCTCTCCGTTTTTTGGAACCAATGCACAGTTTGCACACAGAGACGGAGTGAACTGGATGACAGCGCTTTTGTCACTGGAGGTATTTCTTTTTATAATGAAACATCCGCCATGTGATAACAATGTGATAAGAGCCCTGGCAACGGCGTCCGTGTTTTTTGCAGCCCAGATTTTGTTGACATGTTTTACTGGGAAAACAGCATAATCTCATTTGGATTCTGATTATAGTTAGTCGAGTAAACGACAAAAGGATTATCGTGATACGCTTTTACAAGAGAACATATTGTTGCGTTCATACAGTATTTACACGGATACAGTAAATTCACAGCATCGAAGTTCTGGAGCGTGAGCTGGATGTAGTGGGTAGAACAGAACAGGAAGAAAGAATTCTCTGCTCTGTTTCCAGCCCTGGGTATAAATGCCATAAACAGACCTTGTTTTGACACAACATTCACAGTTGTCCCATATTATGTCCACCACCAGCTTCCATGGTAAACACAGGAGCTACAGCATAACAGCCTGTTCTAACACTCATTTATGGCATAATGTAGCTTTAAGGTTACTAAATACTTCCCCTTCTGTGAGTTTAAATACAGTGGTCGAAACATTATGAACAATCTTTTCATATACAATAATGTAGACCAGTACAACTTTACTACAACACTATGGCCTCAGTAATAAACACAACATCTTTTCGACAGCCTTAACTTAAGAATTGAGAAATTATAACCTTATGAAAGTAAAATTAATGGCAGAGGTGCTGTAGTGTGTTGGAGACTAGACTGTCCAGGTGTTTCAATGTAAATGTGAATTTGTTTTCATTAAACTGACCTTTGGCCATAAATGTGCCAAAGTGCAGTATTCTCCAGCAGCTCTGCCGTCTCCCTGCAAAAACTTTTTCTAAATTTGACTCTGTGCTGGACGGAGATGCTCTGTCAACTCTATCTGGTTTGACTTTGTAGTGTGTGGAGGGAGGCTTATCTGTAAGCCCTGCATATTGCGGCGTCACATTTCCCTCTAGATCTCATAAACAGCTTGTCGTGCTCCTGCTTGTGAGGGAGACGGCATATTGTCTAGACCAGGCTGAATGCACAGACAAACAACAAAGCTCCAAAAACACTGTGTACTGTAGTTAATGAGATTAAAATCACTGTCAGCGAGTGCGTTCCTCCTCCATTAATTGCCTCTGGATTGCACAAAGTGAACAATTGCACCACATCATCTCAGAAGTCACGGGTGGAGGTTTCCAAAAGCCCAATCTGTGGTTCTACCGACAGGCTTATATGTCATTTAAAACAGCAGATGGTATTGATTATACAGTGAGCTAATATTAAACAGAGTTTCAGATGCGTTGGAGTTTTGGTTGGTTTTAAGAGGAGAAAACAAATACAAAATACACAAACGAACACACGTGGACAGCATAGCAATGGTTGAGCTGCTGGTCCACTTGGCCCTCCTGTGGCATGATGGGAAGGCTGTGGAGACCGTCACACGTAAGAGGCCGGCAGTGTCTTGCTGTGCCTCAGGCTGGATCCTCTTAATTTATGTTTGTAAAGAATGGCAAAGCGCTGCAATCTCTCCAGAGATGCACCGGCAAGTTAATTGCCTTCTTTTTACCAACTCAGAAAGAACTTGAGAAATTGACACAGAAACACACACACACACACATACATAGACAGACACACACAGAGAACAATTAAAGGATTTTGGACAAGGTGTCTGTTGCAGCCCTTTTGGCTACATGCTCTATGTTATGGCGCCAGAATATCAGCTGGTAATAATATGTTATCACAGTCAAACATCCGTTGCTTGGGTTTAGGCACAAAGACATGCAGCTTACTTACAGTATGACGGTTACCCTTCGTTTGTTCCATTTTCTTAAGCTAGAACAAACAATATAAAGTCATGAAAACATTTCTTTTATTTCCAAAGCAAAAATTTAAAAATGAATTTACAACGTGTGGTATGTTAAGCCGTAGTGGTTGCAGCAGTACCAAATTGGCTATCGCACAGAAGGACCGTCCAGATTCAGGAGGTTACCAAGTATCTGGACATGCATGTTAAATGAGCTGCCATTTTGGTGCCAGTATAATACACAGCATCCATTTGGGTGCATGGCGCCAAAAGGAGTGAAGGAGGAGGAGAGAGGGAAAAGAAAACAGGCTTTTAATAAATGAAAGTAATATTTACTTCTGGTTGTGGATACTCTGTGTCACACATACCTACTCATTAAGGATGTAGTAATACATGTCTTTAAGGGATTTCACAACAATAATATTAAAAGCTGGATAACACCAGTGTTAATGCTTTTTAAATTAGTGGTATTTCCTCCATCTAGACACCATCTAAGTCGTACTCATTTCATGAATGACAGCTCTGTCTAATTTGGAACAAAGAACAATAGACTCCTTATTAAAGCGAGATGATGATGTTGGCTTTAATAAATAGCCTGAGCTTTATAAGCCCTGGTAATTATTCAAAATTGTCCAATAAAAATCATGACATGTGGCTAAATGCTGTCATTTTACTTTTATTAGATCCCTCTTGCTGTGTTGCCATGTTAATATACATATGTGTGTGTGTGTGTGTGTGTGTGTGTGTGTGTGTGTGTGTGTGTGGGAGGGGGGTGTATGAGTCTGAACAGATACACAACTAATGCACGTGACGGCTGTCCGTGAAAATACGCACGGATGTGTGTTGGCGATGTCTGGCATTTTTATGAACACCCTCCCCTCACGAATGACAGCAAACGTTTAATAACCCCTTTAATTACATCCCATGATGGCCCTAAGACCCACCCTCATGAATCTTATTAAGAGGCTCGATGTTCAATATATTTAGATTCACATATGCAACTGTGTCATCAAGAGTCTATTACAATTCAAAATACTGGTCGTAGGTTTGAAGAATTTCCAAGGAATTCACAAAACCAGCGTTCTTTGACGTACAGGGCAGACTGTGGTTCCAATCTGCAAAACTGGTTAAAACTCTAGAGAATTCACATAATGGGGCTGAATTTGTGTTTATTTTTGTCACCTGTTAAACCGACAAATCCTGGAGGCACAGTCTTGAGTCGAAAAAGGACATTTGTTCCAATTTGCCAAATTTCCCTCACCGCATTCCTGAGGAAAATGTGTTCGCTAAAATAGGAAACACGACGCCCAGGGCCACAGAGTCTGGCAAATAAAAATAAAAACAGCGATCACGGGGAAAGATATGGCGCACGGGCATAATTCTATCAAGAGCGATGATGCAAAGTGAAGAAATAAGTGAAGAGGGGGAAGAAGAGGAGCATCCAGGAGAGACCTTTAAACACTACAGGTTCACATACAGCAAAGGAAAAGCCCACACTTCGCTGAGGAGCGTTTACACTGTGTGGACGAGAAGCACCTTTCTCCAGTCTGATGAAATGTTGAGAAATACGCTTTTAAAAAGGTTCGAATGGACACGATGTGAGCGCTGTGCTGTGGAGCTTCGAGTGAATATGGAGTCAAATGGCTGAAAGGCTTTAAACGGAAGCTCTGTATCTTTTGAGAACTAAACCACGGTTAGCGATAAATGATGCAAAAATCTACAAACGACACGAGGGTGTAAGTCTGTGTCATTTACCTACGTTCTAAAGAGTCGCAGACACGGAGTTGGTCAAACGAAGCACATTTCCGAAAATGAAACGTCCAAATATTGCCCCCTGAGAATGAGTTATGAGCCGGTGCTAATGTTGCATTGAATAAAATCATTTAAATTAATGTGCCATGAAATAGGTCATTAATGAGGATGCGTGGGCCATTTGGAGGATGCCGTCATATAGCTTAAAGTATATCATTAGACCTCGCTGCCTGCATTCAAGCCTCACCTGTGGCTCCTTGCAGCTTCCATCCTATATAAGAAGATATTTCTACTAAACCAAGTTGTGCTCTACAGCAGTTCTTTACATAGTTAATACTAATAATGTGGACTGTTGTAATTAGATGGTGTCATCTATTTGTTTCTGCGCCGCCCTGTAATAAAACCTGTCATTTCACTCTCTGCTCAGCTCAGCTGCCAGGTCAAACATGTCCAGGTACTGTCTCATGAAAAATGAAATGTTGTTTACTTCAGTAGCTGCCCTGCAGTGTGTTCTATAATCACCCAAATAACCAATTTCCGTACGTTTTCAGCCCGTACACTGAACCATGGGTGTGCTCTCTCTCCTCCCCTCTGCTCTTCCTGTGGAGCCCAGTTTACCAGTTTACCAGTTAAATGCTGCCGTCCAACTGGTGTTTGGTGGTGAATAATGGCCTTCCCACCTCCAAAGGGGCTCATACTGTATAGACAGAGCGCACAGGCGTGTGTGTGTGTATGTGTGTTGTTTTTGTGGGTGTATATCTGTGTGATTTACAGAAATTGATCTGTGCCCGTATATTGGCTTATATGTTTTTATATATCTAACGTGTATTTGCAAACGCCAGGGTATCAGGGATCAGCTTCACTGCTAAACAGACCAGTCTGGGATGAACCAACAAACGCGCGTTGTCTAACTTGTGATAACGGTGTTTTCGGCAGCGGTGAAGAAGAGGCGTCGGCGGTGACAGGACATGTGATGTGCTGTGACAGCGCTGTCGTGGAAGTGGAAGCGCAAATAAGAACCACAACCGCGAGAACAAGCGGCGTCACAGTGTCACTAACGATGAAGCAGCGAAGTAAAACAAACCCCCAAAAAAATATTACTGAGATATCGCTTCCGCTCGCACGCGGGAGTGTGACTTCTGGTGCTTTGTGACAGGAGCCGTTTTAAGGTAAGGACGCGACAAGACGACGCCTCTTTCAGCTGATGCTCTGTGAGCAGGACAAAGTGCTCATGTGGGCTTTAATTAGCATCACGCTACAGCTTTTCACAGCCTTCAAAAGCTATAGAGCTTTTGTCCTCAGTCACATTAGCAGCACATGCGAGTGGGTATTAGCCTTTACTTTTTCATTTTTATCATGCAGGACGGGGCCTAATATCCAAATAAATGTCTCCGTGTGCTCCTATTACGCGAAGCTATCGTGTGCGCGCTGCTGGAACGGCTGCGGCAGAGGAGGCCTTTGTGAGTGAGGAGGGTCGAAATGTAAAAGGATTACGTCAAACTGTTGCAAATCTTTTCTTTTTTTATTTTTTTTCCGGGGATTATAGAGGCTTAAAGTCAGGAGAAAACCCAAGGGTGTCTGTCCCCTAGTCTGTGTATGGGATGTCTGATGACACACAAGCACACACACAAACGCAAGCATTTTGCGCTGCACAAACACATCGTTGCCTGGCGCCTCCTCCTCCTCCCCTCGCGCCGCATCCATACGGTGAGACGAGCTCCTACTGTAAATTGCTGGGGTACATGCGTGTTATCGAGGTGTGAATAGACGTGCGGCTCTGCCCGCAGCAGCCTCCAATAGGCTTAATCTGCGAGATGACCCCGGAGGTCAAACCCATTCTCTCAGACGTGTCCCTTATTGTACCAGTCAGTTTAGAGGCTCATCCACAGTCAAGCCCAGTTAAGGCGTGAAGGATCTCGGAGGGACGGGGGGCAATCAGACGGCGGGGCCATCACATCGCGTCTGCGTCTGTCTCGGCGTGCCTGACAGGGGAGGCAGAGAGGTTTCAGCCGCGGAGAGAAAGAAAGCAAGCCGGCGTGACAGCTGTCAGACATGTTGTGTGAATGACAGCTAGACGCAGAACCTGGGCGCGGAGACGGGTCGATCAGCTGATTAACGAGCACACAGGCAGGTAATACAGATGACACGCACAGGGGCACAGGTGCATCAGTGCGGACCAGTTGGTTCTATGCTAAATAAAAATAAAAAAATAGAGATGACAGAGGAAATGCTGCGGAGAAGGGAGCCATTATAATGAATAATAAGCTATTAATACGGCCTCATGGCAGGTTTGTCCAGGTGCTGCCCTTTGTGGAAGTGTGGACAATATGAAAAGTCATATCCATAGGAGACGTTTTGTGTCTTTCATCCCTTTTCAGTAACTATTTTGTTTATTAGATTTGTCTTGCAGTTTTTCTTCCTTCTCTCTCTTAGAGTAATGATGCCGGTTTATTTTCGACTGGCCCACTGGTAAAACAAAAAACAAAAAAGCATCTGAGCCGAAGCATTAGTTTTCCCAAAGCCTTCCCCGATAAAGACAGATGGTGTCCATTTAAAAGGTCCCATGGAAGTGTGGTGTTTGCGGTGCTTCCAACCCACACGTATGCGCAGACACACGGGCCGAGCACACACACACACACACACACACACACACTCACGGCAGATGTAAACACCCAGCGGCGTCTGCATCTGCGAGCCCGCACGCAAAACGTACACCGTGGACGTGCCACCAACGCTCACAGACAGAGAGAGGACGAGACACGAGAGCCGGATGCCGGGCGTCTGCCTCTGCCCTGTGTGTGTGTGTGAAGGTACAATGTCACACTATTCACGCTGCCCCATTTCAGCGTTTATGGCAGTAACCAACCCACCCCACCCCTGCTGTTTTCCACCATTCGAGCTATGAAAATAAAGGCAAACAAAATTCTGCTGATGCATGAAACGAGGATGGGAAAGGCACACAGTAGCACCTGGTGGCATAGTATCAATCGGTGGTTGTTAAATAGCTCCCTGTTTGTGCCAGCTGCTGCATTGTTGGACTGAGACAATATGAGTGTTCCAGTAGCAGGGCCCGCCACTGGCTCATCTGTGTGTGTGTGTGTGTGTGTGTGTGTGTGTGTGTTGTGTGCAGCCTGACCTCAACACCCCTCCTCCTCCTCCTCCTCCCCTCGGGGGCACTTTGGTGTTTTCCAGCTCTCGTTTGACCGGCGTGGGAGACTTTCTGGATTCAAGTCACAACAATTGCATTCAAATTCCAAAACATTATTCAAAACAGGAGGGTTTACCTCAGGGCGCGCAGCATCAGGTGGACAACACCGGCTGGACCGAGCTGACTTGGGATCGGTAGCTGCTGGTTAAAAAATGATGCCGCTTATAGACGCGCGTGCGGCGGCTACAGCGCGTGCTGTGCTGGGTTTCTCGGCGGGGGCTGTGGGAGGAAGCCGTAATTGCTGTCTGGCAATGCATGCTTTCATGCTCCATTGGTTTGTCATTTTTCAAAGCGTAATATTTTCTCCTTCGTGATGTGATCCACACGAGAGCTTCCTCCGCAGACGCTGTTTGTCTCAGACTCGTTCTGAGACAAACCGATGGTGATGGTGCTATAAACGATAAATGTTGGGTCATTTGGGGTCTTTCTCTCTGCTTTATAGCTTTAAAACCATTTAAATACACTTAATATTTCAAATCGTAATGAGAATTTATTTTCTTAGCACGTGTCATAAAGCCATACAGCTATAGGTCAATATAATAATATACATCTAATAAAAGGACATACAGAGGTATAGCCGAAAAATACAAAACACTCAGAAATACAGATGGACAACGAGCACATAGAGTAATGGTGCCGTGGAAATGTATTTTTGAAAAACAAAAGCAGTCTTTTAAATAAAGACACATTATATTCTGTGACAATTATAATAACTAACTAACTATTTTGCTGCTGTAGAATCTGGAAACCAGTCAAATACACACACACACACACACACTGAGATACTCCAGGAAATGTTCATGGTTTTTAAATGTTAAAAACAACGGTGTAAAATAATGTTGCACACGGCGAAATAAAAGTGGCGACGTTCCCTTTTCGGACGCTTTTACTCGGCTGCAGTGTTTTTCTCTGCTCGGCCGTCGTTCGCGCGGGCTTAAAGCACCTTCAAGCGCCTTCGCATAATGTTTTATCAACGTGGAATCTCTGGCAAACCCCCGCATCCACCTGCACTTTCATATCTCTCCCACTACCCACCCCTCTCTAACCTACCCCCACCACCTCCTCATTAGTGCTCCCTGACAACCCTTTAACAACACAGACTCTTCCTCTGCCTGCTATTAATGAGGGAACTGAGGATTCCTAATAAGCAGTTTTTCTTGTAATTAAAAAGTCTCCATAAATAATCACCTCATAATCCATCTGTCAGGTTTCATCCAGCTCTAACTTCGATAGACTCAGAGATTAGATAGAGGACTGAGCATCTCCTTGTCCATCGGCCTATCTACTCCACTACCATTCTACCCAGCAACCTTCATGCAGCTGAGAAGAATATGGTAATAATGTTAGCATGTGTTAATAATTGATGGCCATATAATACTCTGCAGTGCTTTGCTGATTTGGCAGTATTAGTGAAGCCGGCCAGCCACGCTAAATGATTTATTGTGGCCAATATTCTTCCTGGAGGGATTTTAAATTTCTAATAGGGAAATATTCCTCCTGTGCCACTGTGTATTTATCAAACAATAAGCTGCTTTCTGATAGGCCCAGCGGGTCTCTAGGCTTCCACTGCAGAGTCAATATACAGCTACAGTCACTGCTTACTCAATATTTCTGGGAGTCAATTTCCTTTAAAACCAATTTTCTCTAATCCCCTTTGCATATTTTCTTTCTTTTTCTTTTTCTTTTTCTTTTTTTTTTTTACTGAGACTATTTACCAGCTGCTGAGCTTTTTGTTTTCAGCAACTGCACCGTTGCTGTAAATGGTGTTAGTTGAATTCCCGAACTGCTGCTTTTTTTAAGCCTCATTTTAATAAAGTTATTTAGATGCTATTAGGAGAGAAGATATGCGACGCCAGGTTAGTGAGACTGGCAGATACTTGCACATTTCGGAGTCACTGCCTTCAGAGGTGGAACGCTCGCATTTTCACTTTTTGAGGTTGTGAAGAGTCTTGATGCAGTCACTGTTGCTGGGAGTACACATTTTCTATTTTCACTATGCTTCTAAACACAGCTGCCTATTAATGTGGAGACTCACTGACCAGCTTGTATGTGTGTGATATTTCATAATGACAACTATTTTGAAACTTTTGTTGAAAGGCTCTCTATTTGTTATCCAGTCAACATGTGGTTGTGTTTGTGCAGACGGGAGAACGGGCTAGAGAGGAGAAAAAGGAACTGATAAGAAACTAAAACCACTGAAAGTCATCACGCCACATTCTGCAGGTCTTTATTACGTCTATTTGTGTTCAAGTGATATTTAATGAGCACAAAAGAAAAACTTTAGGATCTCTCTGTGTCATTTCATCCTTTAAAACAAATGTGTTTGCCAAAGGTAAAGTCCCACACTCCCTTTAACACCAATGCATGAGCTGGTCTCACCCTTTGGTCAAACTGGGCACAGTAAAGCTACTAACACCTTTCACTGTTGACATATGGATTATCTGATAATATACAGTAGCAGGAACAGTAGCTGACATAGAAAAGTGAGCGATGCAGTCAACAGAACCTACTGGAATAAAGCGTTGAATCTGTTTAAATAGCTCCGCCCATTACGACACACTCGTACATCATCAGTGAGGGACAGTCCTAATATTTTGCCCATCAAGTTCAGTCTATGCTGGGTTGGAGTCAATAAAGCCTGAAGACATCTAGTGGAAAGTGTGAGATTAAAGTGCTACATTTATTTACAGAGTTGACAGCATACTAATAAATCCCAGCAGGCTCTAGAATCTTTCCAGACAATTTTAAAACATGTTTTGGTCTTGGCAGAGGCTGCGTCTTGAGCGGAAAGCCTCCGGTAGCGAGACCAGCACGTCGGCAGAGCAAACAGCAGCAGAATGCGGACGGTCAAGTCAAACAGAGGAACAGGTGGCTGGTTCTAAAGCCCTTGTTCCCAGAAATGAGTAGAAACACAATTGTGCCTTTATTCAATCGACAACAAACACCATAAGCCATTTGTTTTGTCGCAAAAACATCTCGGCCCAAACATAAAAGACGCCCGTAAGCTTTCTGGCTTAGTCTGACTATTTGCTTCATTTGTGTTTCAGCCTTTTCAAATTTCATTTCTTAATTAGGCCATTAAATGAATTAAACTGATGACATTTTAACAGCCTAAGCTAGAGAATGTACACTTTTCAAGCTAGATGTAATTACAAAAAGGAAAACACACTCATCAAAGTAGGAAAAATACCCTTCAATTATTCAAAAGTCATTTCAAATTATGACATTATACTTTCTGTTTTGTATTCCAGTTGTAGCAGGACTGAGGAACAGTCACTACACTAAACGAACGCTTGCACATTATGAGTGAAGTTAAACACAACTGGACCTTTATTGAGAATCCCTGGTATCTAGTGTCTGATAAACCACAGACTGGAGTTCTAGATCTCTTACGTGGATATTTCTGCAGAAAAGAGTTGGGATTTTTGCAGATATGAACTGATTTAGTGTGTTGTAGTACATGCAACTTACCATTTACTACCATTGCGGTCAGGCTAAAAGGTGTCAAGCAACAAAACTCCCCTATGAATGGGGAATAACTTCTTCATCTTCAGTACTGGGGAGCTGGAGCCAGATCTTGATTGGTCACTTCTGAGGATATTGTAAACAAAGCTGAAAATCATATTTTAATCACTATAGTGAAATAGCTCTGAGCTCATGATCGATACCAAAGGTGCTGCTGTGCTTTGACTGTCCTGCTTCTTCCTGTCTGGTTAATACCTGACATGTGACTACATCAGACCAGAATCCATGTGTGTTTTGCAACGTCTCAACTACAGAGAACAACAGTGAAGACAGAGGAAATGGAACGATGAGGGTGTTTTTGCGTTGGACGTGAGTTTTTGTTCAGAGTGGAGGGTATATATGACGCTATTACCCACATGGACTTTTTTATTGTTCTCACATGCTTCACATTTCAGTTTCAGTTCTAGTTAAAGTTCCCACAGGAGCCAGATACACAGTACTTCACCTTCAGCATGCACTTACTTGCAGTTCGCCCACACCAAATCCAATAAGTGAGGACATGTTTCAGACATTTCTTGTGTGTGTGTGTGTCTGTGTGTGTCTGTGTGTGTGCGTGCGAGTTGCGGTAAAGTTGCTCGGGCTGCTCTGGCAGAATTTCCCAGCTTGTAATAACAGAACACGTCCACTCCTCGAGCTTCCCTGCGCGCTGTGTTGACTGAGACACAGCTGTGTTACAGCGAACGTAACCCAAGACTAGATACACTTTTCTCATTTCCTCATTCCCACCTCTCACATTGCACCGCACATAAATAAGCTGGGTTACAACCCAGGCCACACGCAAACACAAACTGCGTATCCTGGTCAGTGTCAAGTCTTAATACTGTTGCCTGAGTCCAACAGGACGCGAGGACACGGTGCTGACTCTGTGACTTTCAAACGTATACCGCGGATTTGCTTTGAAACGCACGTGCAGCACACACACACGCGCGGTGTATGACCAAGGTTACAGAGCCATGCCGCGCCCTCCCTCCACTCACACCTGTTCGCCTCATCCCGTCCGCACCCCAACGTGCCCCGACTCAGCACCAGTCTACGAGATGACTGACAGGAGCTCTGTGACCTCTAAAGGTCGTCGCACTTTTTTACAGCAGCCCTGGTGGAGCAACGTGACCTTCGCCAAGGATGGGAGTTGACATCATGGGTAAAATCTGTGGACAGCGTATTGTTTACCGTACAGTTACTGTTGACGTGTACTACTGACCTTAGCTTTCTGTATAATCCAAACTCCTCCAAACTGGTCCAGGGATTAAAGTAAAGAATCTCATAGCATTTAGAATAAAGCAGAAACCCAACCCTTCATTAGAGGTCTTATACCCATATTAGGTCTTATTCTAGCGGTTCTTGAGCGTAAGAGGCTCCACTTAATCCTGCAGTGTTACAAATGCTATTACTGAAGTGTGCACAGTTGCATCAATATTCATTTCTCAGCGGAATATAGGATTCAGTGTTGCATAATGAAATGCAACAACAGCTTTTGCCAAAATATGCAAATACCTGCTGTTTTCAGTCGAGATTATGTTTTTCATTGCTGGATTTGCGGTGTGCATAATGTACCGAACGCTGTCCTACAATATGTCCTGTGGGTGTGATATGGGAGGAGGTGTTATGAATGTGAATGCAAATACAAAAGGCTGCTGTAAAAACAAAGTGGGGATTATGACGGGAAGAAAATAAACTTTTGCTAGGACACACAAATACAAGAAAGGTCTTCTCACTGTCCTGAGAAGTTACCCACCAGCTTTACGTTCTTCTAGAAGCTGATTTTAAAGTCAGAGTTTGAAAACTGTGTAATGTTTGGATGTTCTGTTATACTAGAGATGTGGTTTTCCAGCAGATGGGTCTTTAATCTGGGCAGAAAAGTCTCGACCTCTAGTGAACCTGACCAGAAATTAAAAAAAAAAAAACATAACCATGTGATATCTCAGCAAGGGCTATTTCAGTTCCCAACAGTAAAACCTAATCAAATAAACATAGCTGCATTTTAAACCAGTGGGGTGTTTATTTGTATTGGGATGAAAACCCGTTTCCCTTCCAGATCCCATCCATATTACATGTGTTCTTCGAGTCCAGCCGAAGGAAAGCGCAAGGAACAGTTTTGGATCAGAGTTCAAGAGAGGACTGAGGATGAGCTATTCCACGCCAGCATGTCGGGTATTATCGCTCAACAACTCGGCCTGGAATTTCCGTTGTGTTACACATGTACAACGGTTCTTTTATGCTGCCTTCCTAATGAGAAAACACTGAACATGAGAGAAGAAAAAGAAGGCAGCACGCAGAACAGGCCCACTGGACCCAGCGATTACCGGGTTCTGAACAGCAACCAGAGCGCCCGGAGTCCCTCCTCTGATGCAAGCGGCGTACACGCGGGATCAGCCGCTTGCTAATAGAGACATTTACACCTTAGTAAAAGTTGGCAGGTGTTACCCCACTGTTGTTGAGAGCAGACGTATGCCGGGCATCATTAGGCCCCGTGCCAAGCCTGCTTTGGCTGCCAGCCTCACTTGCTCATTCTGGTAGAAGCTGTGTGCGTCTGTCAGCGTTTGTGTGCCTGCGCTTCGGCAGCTGAGGAGAATATTGTAGTGGAAAACATTAGTATATGTTAGTGGGTTTAGGATATACTTTTAGAGTAGACTAGACATTGTTCAGGCCTTGTTTATTTCCAGGGAATCTGATTGTACAGGACACTTGCTTGGCCTCCGAGGATATTTAAAAATCCTGTGAGCCAGATATCATGCTGTATGTTTTCAGCAGCTACTGTTGTTTGTGTACTTTCAAAACTACATACAGAACATTACTCACAAATATAAGCTCTGGTGATCTGCAAACAGCGTAACACATCGCACACGATTAAAGACTACTGAAAGGCTGCACGGCTCACGCTTGAACAAAAATGTTTTGTAAAGCCAAATGAAACCTCAATGAAATATAACCTCAAAATACAAAACTTACAAATTCACTCTCTGCACACTTTTTTTTCCTGCACTTTCTGCTTTGGCACTAACAGAACCCGCTGTGTGTTTAAGCATGAACGTCGCTTATTAACGTGATGAGCAACTGCTCGCTGTTTAACACAGCCACAGACCTGTCAGCGTGAGCAGAGTAACTGTAACTGTATTGTATAGGAGACAGGGCCAAAGAAGCTTGTTTGTCTTTTAACCCAGCAACTGAAATGAATCCAACAAACATCCATCCTTCCACCATCTAACGCGCTCATCCCCATATTCTTACATTGACGAATCTGCTGCAACTCCTCTCTGACATAATTTCATCCATTCATTACCCCAACAGTATTTCCTGTTGCAGCCAAGGTTACGGAACTTACTTTTGTGTTACCATAACTACAACATACAGTTGTTTGCACCCTAGAGTTGAACTCCAGTCCTCCGCTTTGTTGGCTGAGCCACCACCTCCTCCCTCCACAGCTTCACATGTTTAAATACTGCAGGAGTGTGTCACGTTACTAAAGCAGCTAGATGTTGCCTGTGTGGTTGTTTTCCGCTGCAGATACAACTCACCAGTCCACCCCGAGGTCCTGAGAAAGCTAATGTCTGCATTCCAACACACTGACACCCAAACGCTGCACATACTCCGAGTAATGAAGTGCTAGCGCTGCGGACTCCCTTCTGCATTTACATATAGATTACTAAAAGGTTTATATTATGGCCCTATAACACTGCGAGATTCAATAAATTCTCCGTCCGTGGAGCCAAGGCCTCTCAGTGAGAAAGACTAGAGAACTAAACGACGAAGGCCAGTGGGGAACTGATGTCAGAGAGATACGGGGAGGTGTCTCTTTCGCTCAAAGAGTGGGATGTAAATTGAATGCAAACAGAACAGCCATTAATAATTATAATAATAATAATAATTTAGAAGCAGGGGATACACACATTTAGGCAAGCAATCAGAAATCCATCTGAAAAGGTGTTAATATTAAAGAGATGCTGATGGCACAAAAAAAAACACAGACCAGCATGTGAATTTAAACCGACAACTGGGAGACCAGAAGAAACACTGCTTTTATGTAGAGTATTACTTATTAAAACGGCATCTTAAATATTTATCACTTTATAGATGGCCCCTGTCAATGTTTCCTTATTTGTCTCCCTGAAGGTTTTTGTCTGAAGCAAAGGCAGCATGTGAACTGCATTACAGCAGCCCATCACTATCGCCCCTCTTCTCCAGAAACAGCCTGATTAAAATCAACCACCACGGTAGATTATGATGAATTATGCAGACCGCGGTAGGAAAATGAAGCAAAAGGCGGTAGTTCATTTAAAAATGTAATCTTGGACCTTTCAGGTAGATTTCACTGTGCCGGGGAACACTGCATATTGATTAGGTAGTTAAAGGCAGTGTGCGAGGCATTGTTTTACAGGTGAACTGCTTGGGGGTTTTTTTTAAGGTTGCTGCGACAAATGATCATTCATTCGTTATAAACACAATGAATACCTGCTCTCATCTTCTGTAACAAGCAGATGAATCAGCCCTGTAAATAGGTCGGGTGTCCAAACTGAAGGAGTAACGATAGATCACAATTATTTCTTATAAATGAGATTGAGTGTTCAAAGAGGACTTTGAGTGTTAATCGGCACAGAGTGTGGTAATGTCCACAAACAGATGGCTGCAGCACAGGCACAACAACGCTGAGGCCAGAGGTGCAGCCAAGTCAAACAAAAAACAACCGTCTCTTAAAATCTGAGATGGCATTAATATGTAAGTAGTAATTAGTATTAAAACAGTAAAGAAAAGTCAAATAATGTTTTCAAACCACTATTGAATTTGATGCTGTTTGAAATCTTCTTTGAGTCTAGTCCAGACAAACTTGACATGAGGGATCGTTCATTTTTATATTTTGTGCTAAACTAATGATTAAAGTTGTCACACGCTAAAATGCAAGTCCCAGAACATCACATAACAAAAAACCTCACACTAGTTACCTGAATCAGTTCCTAAAGAACTACTACTGTATCCTGCTTGCAAAAAGTTGACGGGAGTTGAATAAAAATACATTTTGTAAATAACACAAGTCAGTCAGCCGCGGAAATCACTAGAGGAGAGAGAGGAGAGTTCTAAAATCAGCAGCATTGCAGTTGTACGTGGTGTATATGCGTCGTAATCGCATATCGTTATAGGACAAGCCAACATTTTATATTCTCTTAGCTACGGGAAACTGGGTTCTTAGAGGCAGCAGGCCTCCTTTTACTGCAGTAACAGTAGTTCTCACTCTGCCCGCTTCCTTTATTCCATTTGAGTGTTTTGGCTCAGGCTATAATATCACACGAGCGTCGTGTCTCCACTCCTCTCTCCTCCTTCTCCTCTCTTCGTCTCTGTCCTGTCTAAATGAAGGAACACAGAGGAAGGGCTTTTAATGAGATCAACACAGAGCACTGGTTACATTGATAAGTAAATACTACGGCTTTAAATGCTTCTCGCACTCAATTGGCTCCCTGCTATTGTTGCCGAGCATATGCCTCAGTGAACACTAAATTTTCACTGTCACACTTCAATAACCCTAATTGTCCAAAATAAATGAGCTAATTTCTGAAGTTCCATTTTCATATGCAGGAGATAAGGCAACTTTGCTGATTGATTGGATTCCTTTGTGTGTGTGTGTGTGTGTGTGTGTATCAGTGTGTGTCTGTTTCTGAGCCCTGAGTGTCTGCAGCTCTCATAATTTGAGTGAGGGCTTCTGTTTATTATTCCTCTGTTATTCACTGCAAGCATTTCTCTGACCCCTGCCGATATTCATCCGGCTTCCTCTCTCCATAGCGAGAGAGAGACCAGGAAGGAGGGATTTGATAGATTGATTCAGAGAGGGGGGGGGGGGGGGGGGGGTTAAGTGCATGAGAGAGAGTTTGTTTGTTTGTTTGTGTGGTTGCGCTCATACGTGGCTGTGCACGAGCGTGTGCACGAGTGTGTGAGGAGTCCCTATGGATTTGATGCTGGATCTCGCCTGATCATTTGCATTTTTTCATTTGAGCTGTTATTTGCAGCATTGCACAACCCCCCAAGGGCCCAGCGAGTAATTCAGTAAAAAGTCAGGTAAGACATAAATTAATCATAAGACGTCAGAGAATTATTGCTCTCTCTCTCTCACACACGCGTGCAGTACAGAAATGTAAATGTGTGCATGTGTGTATACATATATGCACACATAACTGCACATGCAAACAAGAACACACCCATCCACCCATACACACACACACACACACACACACGCGTGCGCACGCATCGCTTCGACAGATTGAATCTGAAAAGGAGACCAAGGTCGAGTAAGAAAGTTTTAAACTTCATCAAGCAGAATTACTGAGCTGGATGGAGAGGCGGAACTTTTAATGGACCAGTGTCTTAATACAAAAACTTCTCAGACTGAAACACGACTTGCATATTAACGAGATAAATCACTTCTCGGTAACGTATATTGAATTCATCACAACAGAAGTTGTACGTCAAGGTTTAAACTGTGGTTTCTTGCACTGATTCATGAGGAGTTGCTGATTTATTCGCTCTTTACGGGCAGAGAAACAGTGTGTGGTGTTGTCTTCGTTAAAACAAATGATCGAATAACTCATGTTACCCGTAAAGTAATAACAGGAAACAGAAAACTGCTGCAGCCTGCAGAAAAAGGCCAAAGTAATCTGATCACGCGATTCATCTTGTTGACTGAGCAAATCGTTCGGTAAAAAGATGCCAAGACGCGTTGTCACATATATACAGTACGTGAAATGATTCATCCATGGAGATGCAGGAGATGCCCTCCAACACCTACAGCGTAAGTTTTCTCATGAATTCAATTAAATATGTAAGCTGCTCATTTTTTTCCACCTGTGTAAAGACTGAGATACCTTAACCGGATCTTCTCCTTGAAGCTGAACAGACCAAACTGTTGGGCCCTCATTCGTTGCTGAATTTAAACCACGAACCGCGGTTTTCCAAATCACGAGCTGCGATAATCTAAAATACTGTATGAGACTTATTCATTCATTCTCATTTTCTGCCAGTAACACACTCAAAAGGCTCTTTACCATTGTGTTACTGTGTGTTACCATTCAAACAATTTGGGAATGGGGGAGACTAACTGTTAAAGCATGTGGTTGTTTGCTGATTCTCTCCTTTGTGAAGCAGCACACGGTTAAAGCAGGAAACATGTGTGGACTGCAGGATGGACGCACACTGGAATGACAACTTCTCCCCCAGTTCTCAAGAAAAGACATTGGCAAAAGGCCTCTTCCATCTACAGTTTGAAAGGTTTGTACCTTACAGTATATTTATCTGAGAAAAAAGCTAATTGAGATCAGTTTAGAAATGGGATTTTGTAGCCGTGGACCTTGTAAATGTCAGAGTACATCATGAAAACGCTTCCTATTAAAGCTCACGATTCACCCCTACATTGAATCTAATTTCATTAGGTCATCAGTCCACTGACCTTAGGCGTCTGCTGTGTAACCCCAGTGTGCTAAAAGTGAATCCAAGTGTTCTGATCTCTCACTTCACCCATGAAACTTTCTTCTTTTTGATGACTTTGATGGCCGCAAAACAGCAGCCGTGACCCATCTTCTCTGTGTTTGCTGTCTCCTTCCTCTATATGGTAGCTGCAGCCTTACATTTCAGACTTATGCCTGGAGGTGAGCGTTTAGAATTTCCCATCTCCAACCATTTTCAACCTCACCGTAGTCCTCTGCTCTTTTCACCGTACTTATCGGTGCCTTTGTTCCTGAATTCCGCCGTCGGAGGCAGACTGTCCCATCAATACACTATCAGAGAACGTAGGCTAGATAACAGTCCCGCTGCTATCTGTCCACCGTGAATAAGCTGTCTAGAGGTCTCCACAGTCTGGGTCAGTGCACATACAGTACGCCAGCACAAATACTGTGCGCACTGAAAAAGCTGCCTAGAGCCTCTACATAATCCAGCACATGTACGGATGTACAGTGTTATCAATATGGCAGAATCGAATGCATCTGAACTCTGAGATAATGTCACTGTAGCAGTTAAAAGAAATGCATCACCCACCGAAATGAACCATTATTACTTTAATCTTTTGCCATTAAGTTGGTGTAACGAGTTTGTGCCACCACGGAGCAGTTCGTGTCATGCGGCCGAGCAGGGGCTGGAGACCTGGGGAGTGACTACGCCTGTGGGTCTGGAGCTCTGAGGACCAAAGGTGGGAAAGGTGAGGAATGAAGAGCCGAGGAACAGCATGGTGGTGTAGGCAGAACGGCTAGGAGGCGGTGAAACTGGAGCCGAACGATGCGGTCGGATTTCACGGGTAACCTGGAAGACCAAGGCCGCCGTGCAGTGAGCAGCACGACAGGCTTGTTCCATCTGTGGTGTGAGTAGCTTGTAGCTTTTAGCCTTTGTTCGTCGTCACTAAAACGTTTAAGCTTCGTCCCATCCAACGGAGGATGAGCACAACGAGCACTTACCCATTAGAGTCGCAAAGGGCGGGGGGAAGGAGGGAATCTGAGGAGGCAAAGGGCCGCGAGTCAACTGGGTGGAGTGTCAAAGGTGTGCAAGAGAGGGGGAAAAAAGAAAGAGGGGAGGAGAGCGAGAGTAACGCAGAGGCTTACGCTTGCCTGTGACCTGGAGCAGCTGTTTCTCTGCGGTGCGTTGAAGACAGGTCCTCGCTCGCGTCCTCTGCGTCCTGCCACTCTGTTCGCGTTGCAGAGGGACGGGGACCGTCGTCGTCCCCTGAGAGACAAAAGAAAATCGATTCAACTTAGCAATTAATCCCTGGAGCGAGGAGTAGTGCTTGTGAAACAATGCAGTCACTCAGTTCCCCCTGTCTTCCACAGAGTCACCTTTAGAAAGAGGTAAAGCTGTAGCACCACGTAAGATCATCAGCAACATCAGGTGGCTGTAACTGTAACATGATAACATGGACTTTGTTGTTCATTGTTTTGGAAGAAAAACAATTACCTTGCATTCTTATACAATTTTATACATTTAATTTAGTTTACTTTATTTATTAATTAAGTTAAAAGTCTAGAATATGATCTGTTATCGTTTCTATCTCTGGCATTAAATAAATAAAATTTTCTGTATATACCTCAGGTTGCCAGTAAATATTTATATCCATTTTTCACTAAATGTATTAATTATTAAAATCATTTCTACCCCCTAAAAGCAGAGAGCATCACCTTCACAAATACACAGTTGCATCCTAATGTTCATCCAGTGGGACAAACCACAGCAGATTGCAAGAAATGGATGTTGTTTGCATTACGTAACTGCACTGTGGTGAAACTACTGGTTGAGTTTGTGTCACTTTACCTTAGACACGCACTACTGACATGCGTTGCAATCAAATGTGATGTGGCTAAGGTCACGGAGGTCAAAGGCAGGCTTTGGTTCTTTGCTCTGAAATATTGAATTGTTTTTTCTTCGTGTTGGGATTGAGTTGCTGCTATGAGTGAAGCAGCTTAAGACACTTTTCTGCAGTGTGAGCCATTTTGGGGACATTCTGCTAAACAGCTTAAAGAGACAGAAACTCTTAGACACTCTGGAAGAAGAAAACGGGGAGCAAAGGGGTCAGGGTAGGTGAAGAGGTCTGAAGGAGAAAATGGAGAGTGGAAGGACAGGACGAGGAGAGCTGGAGCAGAGCGACATATGACTGGTCGTCTACGGAGGTTGATGACCAGTGGCTGTCAGTCAAGCTCACACAGAGAGAACAGGGCTCTGCCATCTGCTCCAAAGTTAATGGGAAGGAGACAGGGTGGGGAGGTGAGATGTGTCAACCCAGCCTACGGAGGTTGGAGGGGGGAAGGGGGATGGAGAAGATCGGGGCGAAGATTGATTAAGGATGGAGATTTAATGAGATGGAGGGATGAGGACATGCTTTATGGAGGTGGATCATGAACTTAATACATTTACCATCTAGTGGACCTGGCTTTTATGCCATGACTCTTTTCCTGAAACTGAGAGGGTATAGTATATAGAACAACTTCTAACTTGTCCAGTATATTTTTCTACGATAGTCCTTCTTAAGATCTGGGTCCTTCCCCCAGTCCCACTCTCTTCTGATTGGCCAGCTTGTAGAAATCTTCTGATGGGCCGAACTATAACCAGAACTACGAACAGAACTGTCTGTCAGCAACAACCTTACGCCACAGTACTGCTGCATGCTGGGCCGGCTTGTGAAGCAGTCTATGAACAGATGCTGACTTGTGTTTTTATGGCTGTGTCTTTGGGAAAAGTGCTTTTCGGTTTTATTTCACTGCTGAAAATGCACGTTATACACGTTAAGACCTAAACAGGCTTTGGCTTCCCTTTCCACCATAGTCATCTTTGTGTTGTGTCTATCAGTTTCCAGACGGCTTAGTAACCTGAACTCTGACCTTTTGTTCTCTGACCCTGCCTTTGAGTATTGGATCGGCCCAAGTGTTCCTGCTCATTTGTAGTGTTTTAAAACTGTCCACTGAATGCTATCATTTCCTTTGTTTTTGTTGATATGTGCACCAGAGTGACGTTGCCTCTCAAAGATGTGGCTGTTCAACAAACGTTCTTCTTGTAAAGCACATCAACACAAACACCAACAACTCCCTTCGCGCTGCTTGATGTGAGCAAACACTTCCCCTTAGTTCCTCTCCCTCTCCATCTGTTTCCAGGCTCTCCTTCCCGCAGCCACCCACCGTACGAGCTAATGATATGAAATATCTTTACAACGTCTGCGAGCCGGTAATGTTAGAGTTCACACCAGTTCTGCATTCTTCACATACTTTTGGTCATTAATTGCCTTGTCATGAATCAGCTGCTTTTGTGATGCTCTGAGAGCCTCTTTAGTGACAATGTGGTGACACTCTGCCGAGGTCAGAGACCTTTGACACTTGGACAATTACGCCCCCTTTAGCTCACAATTGTAATTGTGAGACACAGTAGCATCAGAATAGCCACATATGTCACAGAGGCATCCAAACAAATCAGCTCGACGTGAAAGATGTCGTTTATCTCATTGATAAACACATCTCAGCGTTCATGCAGACGTTTAAGTTAAATCAAACCCAACGCCGGGTTTGTGTGGTTGCGGGTGTGAGCGTCGCACCTGTACGAGAAATGTAGGTCAAAACTAGTCAAAGTCACAACTAGGCAAAGTCAACAAGGTCTGGGATACAATTAAGGTCAGAAAAAGAGGCTTTACGCTCACCCATCACACACAACAACCCCCACCCCCTGCTGTTAGACGTGAACAACGCTGAGAGCGTTTCCTTTGAGCTTCACCCTCGCACTGAAGTTCACCTCCTGACTGGACAACAGATGGACTGCAGCACAGCCCAGACAACAACGCGTCCTGCTCACCTGTATGTGTGTGCACCTGGTTGTGCGTTTGTTAGGTCAACATGCCAACAGATGCAGGCGCGATCCTGTATGTCTCTTGTTGACACCATTATCAGTCACGGACGATCCGGTTCTCCTTTGTCGGCGAACTTCTTGCTCAGGGTCAGTCCAGCTGTAAATCAATCAGGCTCAACCCCCCCCCCCCCCCCCCAAACTGAATTTCTAATGGAAAGTTCACTGTTTGACTTTTTAACAGAGTAATGCATCTCACTCTGTATTATATTTAGTGTTTTATACTGTATCTGTGTTTGTTACAATCAAAGAAGTTTGTAACTGAGGCTTACTCAAGATTTTTTAATTTCAGAATCGAAATTTGTGAGTTAGTTTTTTATTTCTGTTTCTTCCGGAGTTTTTCCTCCACTGTTGTTATTAAAATGTACAATGTATCGATGTGTGGTCTGTTGGGTTTAGTTGTGTAAGGTCTCAAACCTAACTTGTAAAGTGCCTTGAGATAACCGCTGCTGTGAATTGGCGTTATATAAAGAAAATTAAATCTTCAAACTGTCCATTTGTCATTTACATTCTTCTTAACATTTGTGCAATGTTTCTTCTGTCTTTCTGAGCCTGCAAGCTTTTGAGTCGCGATAAGTCATGATAAATCAAACTTTTCTGTTGGAGTCAAAGCAGCCATCTATCAATCACTATCAGCAAGTTCACAGATTCCTGTTGTGTCTGCGCTGGAATATTTGCAATTTGAAGCTTTCGCAATGAAAGAACGGAGTCTTGCGCATATTCTGTTCATAGTCATCACTCAACAGCTGAAGACATGCATATGTTATGGCAACAAATTAGACATTCAAAGGAACAACAAACATTTAGCACCTCGTCAAACAGAGCAGCCCCCGTCTGCAACAACTCCTGCTGTGTGGTGCTACTGTTCTCAAGCTGCTCTGAGGCTCTGCTTTATATTTACTGAATACACACACACACACACAGGTTGCCTGTGCAAAAATAGGCATGTACACAGAGAAAAATCCAAACACTCCTACACACTGGTCTCCTACAGTGGTGAGAGTCTATCAACACTCAGTGACATCTGGCAGGGAAGCTGCCTCATGGAGACAGGCTCTACTGAGCCTGCTCGATATGCTCAGTGTGTGTTGTCACATGTTTGTGTGTGTGTGTGTGTGTGTGTGTGTGTGTGTGTGTGTGTGTGTGTGTGTGTGTGTGTAGGTGGGTGGGTGTGTGCTAGGTTATGTTTTGCCAACATCTGGAGTCTAGACAAAATGACTCTGAGGTAGTGGGCAATAGCCCATCTTCCTGTCACCCACTCTGTTGACTTAGGTGCTGCTGTGCACTCCTGCACCTGGAAACATGAGTGTATGTCTGTGTGTGTGTGTGTGTGTGTGTGTGGGTTGTGTACCTTTGCAGGGTCATGTAAATTAGATATTTAAGAGGTAGTAGGTCCTAGCCATCACAATTATAACGGCAATCTAAACCCTATTACTTTAACTATATCCTTAAACTTAAAAAAACCTCCTGAAACAGCTGCTTACATTTGTGAGGCGCATCCCAGAAAAGGCCACTAAGCTGTTTTATTGGGAATCAGTGAAGTGGACGACCTCATTGCCTCCGAAAATGATTGAATATCAATATCAATAATTATGTTTTACACTTGAAATGTTTGTTGCTGAACAAAAATAAATGAAATAACACTAAGTTCACTGTTCACCTTTTCCTTCTTCTTTAAATCGAAGGAAAATAGGGAAAAGTGGTAAAATGTCATGGTGCGATGCATCATTATCCCAAGTTTCATCAAAATTCAATCAGTCTCTTGTGTGTGTGCCACATTTGACAAATAGCGTGAATCGCGGGGGGTGTTTGCTCATTTGTTCCTTTGATATTTGTCAAGCATTCCTATGGCTCGGTTGCTAGTCATTCATTAGGTTGATCCTACGTCGTTGTGCCCTTACTGTGAAAAACAAGGTTGCTAATTTCTGATGCAGCGCTAGAACAAAAATGTGTTAAGAAAATGGCAGGAGATTCTGACTCCAGCAGTCTCAGTCTAAATCCTTTTGTTATAAACTCTCCCATCTGAAATGGAGCGGGTGGGTTTTTCTTCTTATTTCCATGGGAACACTTTGCACTTGACAGAGAGCAAAGGCGCTGCAGCAGTGGAGGGCAACGAGGAGAGCAGGGTGCCGGCGGGCAGCAGGTGATGTGTCTGCCTCCTGAATGCCTCCACATGCTCTGCGTCGGTGGATTTATGGCCGTGCCACCATTGGCCCGGATTCCCCACAGGCCGGGGGATCAGAGGGCACCGTGGTGCCCTGTACAGCTGGCCGGCTGATCCTGCTCAACCCCGCCACCCACCAGCAGAAAAGTTACACAAAGGCACATAGTGTACTTGGACACAAACACACACACACACACACTGTCAGGTACACAATCCTGGCAAGACAACCCGCACAGATGCCCATGCACGACAACCCCTGTTGGCATTCATACATCCTTGAGCAAGCTGAGAAATAAACAGCGGGGATTTGTACAACCATGAAGCAAAGGCCTTGTTTCAAGACGACGTGTTCAAAAAATCGTTGTCCTGTGACGTAGCCTCCTCTTCTTTCTTCGACGACAGGAGCTTCAGTTTGACATTTTCAAATACACTTAAAATGCAGTTAAATGTTGACGAGCACTGAATATTTCATCACAAGAAAAGTTGCAAAGCCAAAACAAATATTTCTCCAAACATCCCCAAGTTTCGAGTTTCTACTGAAGCTGCTTAATGTTTCTCTAAACTGCGACACTGTGTGTGTCTTTGCATATTTTGGACCATGCGTCACTTTTCAGAAAATTGGGACACTGACAGCAACTATTCACCCTCCAGACCTGAACACAGGAAATGTACCCAGCAACACGAAGAACGCTTGAGAAAAGGTCGACTTTATAGGAATAATAATCTCTGATGCGACAGAAGACTGACAAGAACCAGTTACTTTCATCTTTGTTGTTGTTTACTGGATATTTAATTTATTGGTTACAAATGTTTCTTCTCAGTTGGCTAAAATTTGTTTTTGTTAGAGGAGAACATAAAAAGTAAACTAAAGAATGATATTATGTATTCACAGTTGTGATGCGTGACATGTCATGAATTCCCAGAGATTTCTTGAAATTCAGTAGAGTTGTCCACTTACAGACAAGAATTAACATTTTACTGGACAGAGGTGAAAGGTCAAGGTCACTTTTGGTTCGTCTGGTTTGCTGTTTCTTGGTTGACCCCTCGGTTCTGACCTGATCACAACTGGATCGATGCTCCAGCTGCTAGTAAGAAAACGAAACAGAGAGGACTGTACCAAACCCACTCCTACAGGTCAGCATCTACAGCCTGGCGTAATAAACAGCGGCTGTATGAAACCACTTTCTAACATGACACTCTCCATTCACAGCGCTGTCGTTACCAAGGTAGTTACCGCCTCCCATAGCGTTTTGCTGACAGACATTTTAAATTGGACTAATAAATTGCCTAGAGCTCTGCCTTGTGCTTCCTAAAAGCCCTGGTACCGGGAGACAAATTAGCATTCTGCACGTATAACAACTGGATTCTGCACAAAAGGGCCAGGTTGTATTTATGAGACAAGGCCTCAATATCCTAATGGAGGACGAGGAGGTCGTAGGAACAGAGAGAAGTGCTGGAGCAGGAAGGCAGGCTTTTACTGTCTGTACCTTGATGCGAGATCAGAGCACATGTGCAGCGAGGTCTGCTTATGGGAGGGTGTGACGTTACAAAGCCGTTCAGTAGAGGTTAGGGTACAGTATATGAGCTGGCTAACCAGCACCCAGTCAAAGCAATAAAAAGAGAGAAAGAGTTTTGAAGTCAGGTTGCGTTCGTCTTCGTCAGCGCTCATTTAGTGATATTCTTTCAACTCCGCCACTAAGCCGTAACATCCTCTCCAGATGAATCGAGCCGCACTTAAGGAGGGAGTGGCTGGAAATTAAGCTCCTACACAATGTGTGGGTGCTGCCTGCCAAGCTCATGACAAAGTGGAAAAGGGTTTTATTTCAAAACCATATAACGTTCCCCTAGTGCGAGGGAATAATTCAGTGGAAGCGGAGAAAAAGGAGAGGAGACGAGCCTAGATAAGTGACAGTCAGAAAAACAATCCGTCACTGCTGCTCTCCCTCTCACGGGCTGAATGCCGCGCTTTCGCTGGAGTTATTGTGGCCATTGTAAGCCACGGAGCGGGGAGGAATGTTTGGCCAGCTCTCTGGGAAACAGCACTTCAGGGCCCACACCTGTCACAGCCTGGGGACTTCAGTTGTGCCACGGAGAGGCCAAATGGTGAGGAGCTGGCAGAGGGAGATGTGCTTTTTACTTAAAGATGGCAAGCTGTGAAAGCAAAAGTACCTGCTCTGGTATTCAGTCAGTCACACACTGTCTCTGCTTCTTCACACACTATGTCTCTATTATTCTTTCTCCTTACTCTCATTCCTCCAGTCTTTCCAAAGCTCTGCCTCATTCTGCATTAACTTGAATAAACATTCGTCTCTCTGTGGCAGGAGCTTCCTATCCCCACTTCCTAAAAAGAATGCTGCTTCCCATCCTCCGTCTCACCATGGTTACTGAGAATCTGCTGGGAATCGCGTTTTGCACAGAGGTCAGTGCAAGCGTCTACTTCAAAGAAACACCGAAAGCTTGATCAGTGCGCACTCATTTAAATTCCTTTAGCCCTTTAACGAATTTCACTTTAGTTTAAAAAAAACAAATGCAGGTGCAGAGTTGATCCATCTTCAATTTAATGCTCAAAATACACTGTGGCTTTTTTTATTTTTACGATAATGTGTGGATAAAAAACACTCCAAACCTTGATTATATAGACTTTCATTCTGCGTATGGAAAAAGATCTCCACTGTGAATTTTTCTGCTGAATTTAGAGAACCTAGGATCTGTCTTTATTCCACTTATTACTATTCAAGGACCAGTCTTTGTCAAGACAATCAAGCCTCCTGTGTGTTGATGAAATAAAACAGCCCTTTTCTCTCAGCAGCCTTGAAGCCAAATCATTTGAAACCTCTCATCGTCGTGTTGAAATAATTCCATATTTAATCCTGACTCTTGCCAGTGTGTTGCTACTCGTGTTTCTTTTCTGTTTTAGCTTATTTTGGTAATGACCGAACCCTCGCATTCCTCAGCGATGATCTCATACTCTGTGAAACAGACAATGCGTTGGCATCCCAGAAGTCCTCTGAGGGCTACGATGTCTTGCCACTGGGAGGTCCTCAAATCTCAGGGAGGATGAGAGAATTACGGGGCTTGGAAACAATGCGGCAACACAATCAGCCATCTTTTTTTTTTTTTTTTTGGTCGTCTCTGAACAGCCTTGGTCGGTTCCACTGAAGTGACAGCATCTTTTTCAGCTTTAATAGCTTTGCAAGGTTGTTTCACTGCAATGCCCTCCACCTACTAACAATTACAGCACTGCTAGAAGATGTCAGCTTTTGTGCAGCGCATTTGTGAGTGCTAGAATTTATAATTGGGCTCCGGGAGCTCTGCGTGTGCGAGTGGAGTTATTGTAGAAGTGTTTTTAATTTGCTGTGAAGTACTTTCTTAAAATGTTTTTCACTAGCAAGGAATGTTGTACAATTAATAACAGCAGAGTGTTAGAAATAATGATATAAACATATTACTACCGTTAAATTGATTTTAAGTACGTGTATTATATATACTGTATATATTCCATTTTAAAATCTGTTATATTCCAGTAATTGTCTGACACTAAAGTGATTTCACTAATATACATGTTTTCCAACACATTTTTGCAGAGTTTAGACTGAGGGGAAATAAAACCACTCAAGTAGACCCAGAGGAAGCACACACACACACACACACACACACACACACACACACACACACACACACACACACATACACTAAATAAAAATATCCCCCCTCCTCACACAGACAAATGCAAATCTAATTTTGTGCACTTCCATCTCTCCACTCTTAAACTTCCCCACCTCCCCCCCCCCCTGTTCAAGCTTTGCCATTAGAGCTATTTGCATCTGACTGAGAGGCCATTAGAATAATAATTAGCCTGACCCACAAGAGAGAGAAGGCCTTCGTCAGCTCTGCACCAGCCACCAGCCTGAAGGCGCGCGCACACACACACACACACACACACACACACACACACACACGTGTTCCACCAGCAGCGCAGGAGGGAAAGGCGGTGGCTGCACACGCGCTTCACTTGGGAAAATACATCTGTGCAATCGGTCTGTCATCAGTCAATCAAAATGTTTTTTCTCTTTTGTTCAGGTGCAATGTTTCTGAGTTTTTGCATAATTGAGATTCGCTTTCTTTGTTTTTTTTTTTTTTTTTACCTTTGTGCTTGTTTGAGGACAAAAAAAAACCCCAAAACACGTCTGCACTGACCTCTGGCGATGCTGCAATTACTGTAAGAGGGGACTCAAATGTAAGAAATGCAGCGTGACTTGTCAGAAAATCTCCTTGAAATTACTGTGGGTGATTATCATATGTGTTCGGTGGGATACTGCTGAACTAACAGTACTCCATACTGACAGACTGCTCTACTGGCAAATGGGATGAAAAATGGATATCACATGCTTTTAGCAGATTTGTGCTAATGTGCCCAATTTCCAGGCTCATTATGTCATTAATGTACAAATCTCTGGCCTAGGTGGTGATTATTCACAATGAAGGTAAAAATAATCACCAATAATTTGCTGCCTTTGAGCATCGCACGGAGCAGAACCTCGTTTGCGTTGCGTGAAACATGACTCTGTGATTCCTCATCCTGCATCCTGGTCGCACGCTCAGCGACGTGGAGCTCACGCATCAGGTGCTGGATGCAGGACTGGTGAGGGTGTGTTGCCTCACGTACCAGCGGGACACCCAGGAAGTCCGGGTGAAGAGGTATAGAGTGTGCGTTTAAAATGATCAGATGCCCAATCACAGCGCAGTAGTGGAAGAACAGCCTAAAAGCATACGTCCGCTCCCCCTGTGGTCGCAGGTGCAGCCCTTTGGTTCCAGCTACAAAAAAAAACAAAACAATTTTTTTAACCTAAACAGTCAATAATTTCGGGTTCGCACCTGCCTCACGCCTGCAGCGATGCACTGCCTGCGGCTGGTGGACGAACCACTTGCTTCATATAAAGACATTATTACCCAGAAGTCAACACCTTTTTCCGCACTAATCTTATAAATGAATCTCTAATTTAATTTGTAGAAGGACTTGATACAACAATGAAATGTACCAAGTCTCTCGTTGAGGACATGGGGTTGTCATGGTAGGCATAGCTTGACCTGTCGGCGGCTGGTGTATAGGCAGCATGCACTCGTGATTCTTGGCATATGTCTTTGTCTGTTTGTGTGGCGCGATCCTCGCTTGTTGAAGAACCCATGCAACTATAAATAATTTTCCCCGTGTGTGTGTGTGCGCGCGTATTTTCTGTACAAACATGTAGCTAATTTCCTTTCTGACAGCAGCCCACTTCTGCGTGTGTGTGTGTTTCTGTTGAATATGTGTGTGTGTGTGTGTGTGTGTGAGGTTGCTGCAGGCAGGTTGAAGATTGTCTCCCCCCTGAGGGCCTCTCTCTCCCTGCAGCATGTGGGAACCATGGCGTGTTGCCAGGATACAAGCCCCTCGTCTGTACTGACAAGAAGACATGAAGAGCAAAGATTAATTATTTACAAGCAGACCCCTGTACACCACGTCTGGCTTGGCACTTCTCCTGCATTAAATGTCACTATCTATGAAGCCATCCGATTTATTGCTTATTCTATGTAAGCACTGTGTAAAATCTGTTGCACCCCCTCCCCCCTCCCCCTTCAAACTCCAGCCCCATCACCAGTGCACTCTCACTTTCCCTCCGTAATGAAGCTATTTTATATCAGAAAAACAGCTAAGATCACATATTTTCAGACATCTTTGTACAGAATCCCGTTTAGAAAAGCAGTCCAGGTCTCCCAAATGGACCCTGGTCTCTCTCTCTGCTATTTTCAGTATGTTTTCAAGCTGGGATCACCAGGACCTTCTGGGCAGCCTTGTCCCCGGCTTCATCTAATATTTATTGGGTCTATCCACCGCTGGCTGACTGGCAGAGGCGCTTCCTTAGTGCGTGTACAGACCGTTATGCAGAGACTCATTCATCGCTCTGATTCGCTTTATTGTTGTGAATGAACACAAAAGCCAGGTGCGCACAATCGGACACTCTCTTATTGCAGTAATATTCAAAGTCATTAGCCAGACAGCGGCAGACATCCAAGACTCCTGCTCTTTGGTTGCGGTTGTGACGAAGCTGGAAGTGAAGGCATCCGTGCTGCCTCAACCCAGGCTGGTCCTTTGTTCTCATTTCCCACCATGTCTTTGTTCTGTCTGTCTGTCTGTCTGTCTGTCTGTCTGTCTGTCTGTCTGCCTGCCTGTCTGTCTGTGGCCAGCCCGGCTCTATTTGCATTCCTCCGGCGCATCCATATTCATACGGAGGCAGGTCACTCCACGTGGAGATGCGTGTGTGCGTGCCGGATTTAATTGGGCTGTGGTCAGAGGGGATTCTCCACACTGAGTGTCAGGTGGAGAGGGAGCAGGGATCCCACTGTTCTCGGCATTATGCATTTCCCATTGTGTCCCTCCTCCTGAACACATCAGCACTCCCGCTGCAGTGGCACAAGGCGCCTTTTCATCAGGCTAAATTCGGTCTGATCCGGCACTAATTCTGCTCATCTCATCGCATGAATTGATTTCAGGGCCACAGGCAGAGAATGATACGAATATGCTGTGTTTTTCAAAAGAAAAATAATACCCAGTGCTATTTTACTCGGCGTTCACTGTGGACTTATTTATATTTTAATAATTCAAGTGATGTAAGCGCTGTGCTCAGGGTCATATGCAATTATAACAATTAGGGGTTCGGTTGGAATAATCTATGCATGTTTGAGTGTCATATTGACCGAATTTTACATTTGCCATCCAAAATATAATTGTTTTTTTTAGCATTTTTATTTTAAAGGTCACAGATAAATAATATTCAAATATGACGATGTAGGGATCAAAGTAGACAATAAAAACAAAGCCTAAAAACAAATAAAAGAAATTATCAGATATCTAAAGATCAAAAACAAGGAGGATCAGGTTTACTTATATAAATGAATATAAATCCGTTGTTTGCATTTTTCTGCCGCCCTGTGTGACTTCCTCATAAGATGGAGGCATTGCATCCTGTTAAACTCATGTATGTCAGGAAACACAATCACCTTTGGAGCCTACCTACCCCCCGTTAAGTGGAAATGAGCAGTAACGTCCTGGCATCAAATGTCAGAACAAGATTTATTGTAGGGTTCAGTGGGTCAGGATGATGCTGTCTCCGTGTGTATTATCGGTGATGTGTAACATGGGTTGTAGAGCAGGGCCTGATTTGGTTTGAACGTGTCCATTTTAATACGGGGAATGATTGATTTGAGGAGTATTTTGTATTTTGTAATGATACAACTAAAATACAGCTGTTTGTTGCATTGCTGCAATATAAATATGATTCATTTCTTTGCAAAACATTTCATGAATTCTTTGTCAGAGAATGATGTTGCTTGTCTTGTAACTGGAAGCGCCAGCCGCCATGATGGTGCTGCTTCATAAGGCGCTTCTTGCTTTCTCCACGTCTCAAAACAGGCCAGTTGAAGCCACTACTACTGCAAAACATCTGGGTGATACTTCAACATCTGGCCGGGGATCCTTTGTTTGTACCCAAAAATGTGAACACGATATTTCATATTATATGTGCTTTTTGAAAATTTTTATCTTGATAACAGTAAAACTAAATGTCAAAGGTGAGGAAAGTTCAAATCCTCCCAACTCTTCTGAGTCATAATAAGCCGTGCATGTTATGACTCAGACTCAAGGTAATTTCCCACGGAAACGCTCACAGTTGGTCTTAAAACAATTTGCGGCTTTGTCTGATGGAGGAGACAATGGCGTCAATGAGAACTGATTATTACGATGGGATTTTATATTGCTTTTTAAAAGCCAATTAACTCCTGAGAGCTTAGTGGCTTTTCGACAAACAGCACATCGTTAAACGATTGTTGGGAAACATTGTTGGGCGAGATAACTGGCATCCGTTCAGAGCAGAAAAGGAGAGTCTCACTCAACAATTGACTGGTGAGAGACAGAAGCCTGAGTTGGCATTTCTCTGGCCTTTTCCCCTCACCGCAGATTCTCACCCACGGCGGTTTCTCAAGCCTTATCTCGCCGCCTGCACTGCAAACACTCGCACTTCACAGGAAACTGAAAGAATATTCAGGCGAGTCATTTGAGCCACAGAGCAGCAGACACAAGGTGCATGTATTGTCCATTTGAATGAGCCTACTTTTTCAAGTTGTGGAGATAAATCACATTGTCTGACTAGAGGACTGCAGATGTCAGCGTTCTTTAAATCAAAACTCTTCATATAATTAATTCATAGTAGTTTGACCCTCTAACCTCAGCAATGATTTATTTAAATAGACAGTTTCAAACTTTGCACAGTTATTACTTTTTATAAAAGAGTCAGGTTAAGTATTTTGCTTTTTAATCAGATTTGTGAAACATTTGAAATATTTGACAGGGACTGAACAAAAACTTAATCTGATACAATTTTTATTGGCAAGAAGTTACAAAAACATCTCAAACCGCCTAAAATACAAAATTCCCAGACTTCTCAACGGTGTATAAAGTCATTCTGAACATATGACCATCCGAACATTGTGTGAAGTGTGTATTACATGTTTAACTAACGCAACTAAACTAATGCTGCACGCATTCGTGGGTCAGCTGTTACTGAGGTAAAGTTTCGCTGATTTTTTTTTACAAACAACACTGTCTGAATGACAATGGACTTTTTAATATGACTCCATCTTGAGGCCCACAGCACATTTTAGTCTTTTGCTTGAGTTTTTACATTCAAAGCTTTTATTCGTCAAATGAAATGAAAATAAAACAGCTTAATTCATTCATACATATTCATACAATAAAAGATAAAGTACATCAATATAAACATGTGCATTTAAAACGATGCATGTTATAGTTTCATGCAGAAACAATTATGTACACATACAGTAAACTGTATCTGTATTTCATAATAAGCAGA